>CM077306.1:60420625-61878750 GCA_039655065.1 Glossophaga mutica | reverse complement strand
TGCTACAGCATATTAAGGCAGAACAGAGTCAGCATTTTAGGAAAGCTCAACTTAACCAGCGAAGAATTAAACCTTCACTCCCGGACTGAAATGCACTGACACATCTTTAACTATACAACTTCAGGACTTGGAAAAACTCAAGTAACTACGCTTTGTAGTTATATCTCAACAGCACAAATGTTAAACTTTAAAGAACAAAAGAAAACAGAAGTTTACAAAGGGCCAACTTTTTACCAAACTGTATTTTCATCTCTGGTTGTCCTTTTACATTTTGCCTCTCCAAGTCCCTAAGCTACCCTAGAATTTGAAAAGACAACCCTCCCATCCCCCTACCCTTGGATGATGCTTGTAACTAATTTACATAAATTCAACCCAGTGAAAGGACTGGGTGGCTAGAATACCACAGCGAAGAGCACCCGTTCCAGTACCAGCAGCCTATCTCAGCGTGCAGCAGTCTATCTATCTCAGCCTCCTCTGGCCTGATGTCACTGCTTCCCGTCATGTAAACAGGCTACACATCAAAGTTGTCCATCCAAAGGCAGGGAAGCAAGCTAATTCAGTTTTCATGTTCACATTTATGTGGGCTTAATTTGCATGCCATAGTTGACAGAAAAACAAAGTCAGTGGTAAATAAATGGGGTGGCTGGCCATCTCTGCACAAGTGGGCGTGGGCCCCAGCAGGAAGACTGCTTGTCAGCAATTGGGGAGGACTTCCTGTGTGGACAGTCCCCCTCCATGCTGGTGGGACAGGAAGGCCAGCTCGCCTCCTACACTGAAAGACAGGACAACCAACAACAGGCACGTGACAACGACACCAAATAAACCTTTCCCTCTCCGTCACATCACACCCCACCCCAGCACCATACTATGCACTCACTCTCTTCTATATAAATGCAAGTCGAAAAATCTTTTACAAAAAAAGGCAAAAATGAACCATGTGTGAACTAACATATATTAGTACTCATGTGTACTGTTGAAGATTTCTACTCAGCAAAGATAATAAAAAAAGACCTGTCATTATAAATTCTACTGTCTCATTTCCTTCCTATTTCTAATAAGCTCAAGAACAGTGCTGACAAATCTTATAGCTGTCTTCTTCCCTCCCCGTTATGTGTTAACTTTTCTAAGAATTCTAATGTAGCCCTGACTGGTGTGGCTCAGTGGATTGAGTGCGGGCCTGCAAACCAAAGGGCTGCTGGTTGAATTCCCAGTCGGGGCACATGCCTGGGTTAAGGGGCCAGGTCCCCAGTAGGAGGCACGTGAGACACAACCACACATTGATGTTTCGCTCCCCCTCTCCTTCCCTTCCCTTCTCTCTAAACATAAATAAAATATTTTTTAAAAAGAATTCTAACTTATTTTGAAGGAAAAGGAAACCTAGGGTTACCCTCGGGTCTTTCTTAAGGCTATCAACCTTATAGTTTAGGAAGGTTGTAATCCATAAGCCATAAGCTTGAGGAAAAAAGAAAAGGTACTCATGGACACAGACAACAATGTGGGGGTGAGGGGTAGGTGGAGGGAGGTAGAGGAGAGTATAAGGCGATAAATGGTGATGGGAAAAATCCAATATAAAATACACCATTAAAAAAAGTTTTAAAAAATCCATAATCTCATCCCCACCCTGCCCACCCTACATACACATAGAAAGAGAGAAAGAGGGACCATTAGCCCAAATAGCACGGAGGCTCCACACATCAACTCTTTACTTCATTCAGAAGTGAAATAATCACTACAGTTGCTCCTGAAAACAAACCAAAGTTATGGAACATTATCATTTACACCGGCTCATAGTACAATATCAAGCCCGATGTAAACTGAGTACTACATAAAGAATTCCATACATTGTTTCTCTCCATAAGCTTTCAAATTATAAAAGAAATTTAACAGGCTAAGGGAATCATCAAACAGGAAGAAGAGCAAAGCATCCAAATGGGCCAATTTCGCCACAGCTAGGATATTTTCTTGTTTCCGTTTAGAAATCTGAGTGGCTCAAAGAAGGCTAGGAATAGGAGCTGTGAAAGATAAAGTTCCTGGCACAGGGAGCTGGGAAAGTACACAAAGCTGAGCAGTAGGAGGTGAATTAATGAGAGATGAGAAACTGGTCAGGAAGCAGATGTTCTTCCGGGTAGGTCCAGCTGAAAAGACAGCATCTATATTAATGAAGAACAATAGTGCCCCTTCACACATACAGGTTCTTACTTTTCCATAATGTGGGAGAAAGGGCAAACAGGCAAATGTAATTTAACTCTATTTGGTGTTAGGATATTAAAACTTAAAATCACATGGCCAATTAGTTAATAAAGCTGGTTTTCTTATCACCACTGCCTTGTTTGGAGACAAACTTTGCAGCCTCTAAGACTATGAAACTGAGAAAACACATTATTCAATATTTTTGGTTGGATTACATCTGTCAAAAGAGAGTAGTCCATGTTAGTATGCTAGCTAGTCAAATAGAATCTAAAAATAAAAATTCCCAATAGATTTCACACTTCATATTCTCAGATACCTACACCAAAGTTGATTGTTGTAGGTAAAACTGCAATCTCCACATAGAAATCTCTTTACCTGAGTCCATGAGGAGTGAATCGTTTTCTTAGGCTTCAGGTTAAAATAAAAAAACAAAACAAAACAGAATGAAGACTTGCATTAAACAGATAATTAATTATCTGTTGAATATAACCTGGCTGACTGAATAGATGGAGAGCATATTGCAGAAATGAAAATCAACTTAAACCAAGGGAAAAGTCATTAAAAATTTTAAAAAACTTAGACAAGCTCTGAGGGCTGGGGAGAGTGGTTGTGAAGGGATAAGAAGAAAGGGCAAGGAGGTGTTGAAAAATCCAGGTGGGGGCCCTGGCCCAGTAGCGCAGTTGGTTAGAGCATCATCCTGATACGCCAAGGTTACAGGTTCATCTTCCGTCAGAGCACATACAAGAATCAACCAATGAATGCATATGTGAGTGAAACAACTGATCGCTGGTGCCCACTCTCACTTGTCCCCTCCTCCCCTCACTTTCTCCCTTTCTAAAATAAATTAAAAACAAAGCAGAAAAGAAAGACAGATTGACTGATCCATGGTAGAAAACGCCACAGATTCAATGCGTGATTTTTGAGGTCAAATGTTCCTTTAAGGTTCCCCAAGAAACATATTCAATAGATTCCTTATCATGTAAATATCTTCTAAAGATCTGGTTCTGTGCTCCAGCATGCAAATCAGCTCAATTGTTCTGTTCCCTCCAGAGGTCCTTCCAAGAACCCCACTGGTCCCCTACAAGTTGCCTATTGAGAACTTGGGGCCAAGAAACACACTAGATAGAGTTCTTGTTCTATTTGTTCCTTCTAGTTTTTGTAAGAGCATTTATGAAACAGAAAAAACTACCATGAAACCCCCATAAATATAATCAACTAATCTTTTAAAAAAAGAGCAAAGGCCGTACAATAGAACAAAGATAGTCTCTTCAACAAATGGCGCTGAACAACCAGACCTCCACATGCAAAAAAAAAAAGAGAGAATTGATACACAGACCTTACACCCTTCACCAAAATTAACTTAAAGCTCATCAAAGGCCTAAAGGTAAGATGCAAATCTATAAACCTCCTAGAAGATAAGATAGGAGAAAACCTAGATGACCTTGGCCATGATGCCTTTTCAGATACAACAAACAACACTAAAGACATAATCCATGAAAGAAAATAATTTATAAACTGGAGTTCATATAAATAAAAAACTTTTGCTTTACAAAAAGACAGTACTAAGAATTAGAAGATAAGCCACAGACAGACTGGAAGAAAATATTTGTAAATATACATCTCATCAGGACTGTTACCCAAGATGTACAAAGAAATCTTAAAATTCAACAATAAGAAAACAACCCAGTTTTAAGAATGGAGCAAAACCTTAACAGACACCTCACTGGAGAAGACATACAGATGTCAAATAAGCATATGGAAAGCTGCTTCACATCATATTTCATCAGGAAATAAAAATTTAATACAAAATTTTTTTATCCTCACCTGAAGACATTTTTCATCACTTTTAAAGAAAGAAGAAGGGGTAGGGATGAGAGGGAGAGAAACAGAGAGAGACACAGAGAAAAACAGAGACGTGAAACATGTCCGTTGCCTCTTCTGAAACATCAACTGGAGAAACATCAATTGGTTGCCTCTTGTAACTGCCCTCACCAGGGATCAGACCCACAACCTTCTGGTGTATGGGATGACACTTCAACCAATGAAGCCACACCAACCGGGACAATTTTTAATTTAATAAAAATTAAAACAAGAGATAGATACCACTACACAACTATTAGAATGGCCAAAATCCGGACCACCACCACGACCACGACCACCAAATGACATGGAGAACAGGGAGCAACAGAAACGTGCATTCACTGACAGTGGGAATGGAAAATCGCACTGCTACTTCAGAAGAGGTTTGGAGGTTTTTCTAAAAGTAAGCATTAAGCATACTTTTACTGTATGATCCAGCAATCATGCTCCCTGGTATTTGCCTAAGGAGGTTTAAAATTTATGCCCACCCCCAAACCTGCATCTGGATGTTTGTAGGAGCTTTATTCACAATCGCCCGAACTTAGAAGTGACCAAGATGTCCTTTGGGTGATGAACAGATAAATAAACTATGGAATATCCAGACAATGAAATGTTATGCAGTGCTTTAAAAAAAGAGTTAGAGCGTGCCCTGGCTGGTGTGGCTCAGTGGCTTGAGTGCCAGCCTGCAAACCAAAGGGTTGCTGGTTTGGTTCCTGGCCTGGGCACAAGCCTGGGTTGCGGGCTGGGTGTCCCCCCACCCCCACCGATCCATCCTTTTGGGGATGGTTCTTTGCACATATCAATGTTTCCCTCTCTTTCTCCCTCCCTTCCCCTCTCTCTAAAAGTAAATAAATAAAATCTTTAAATAAAGCTATCACACCATAAAAAGACATGAAGGTACCTTAAATGCCCATTATTAAGTAAAAGAAGCCAATCTGAAAGGAGCATACATTGTAAAATTCCAATTACATAACAGTCTGGAAAAAGTTAAATTATGGAGGCAGTCAAAAAAAGTCAATGCTTCCCAGGGGTTGCAGGGAGGAAGGGATGAACAGTTGCAGAACAGAGGATTTGGGGGCAGATCTGAAAATACTCTGTATGATATGATGGTAGATACAAACATTTCACTAAACCAGCAGTATAAAACACCACCAGTGAGCCTTAAGGTAAACTCTGACGCTCTGAGTGATAATGATATTTGCCTTTAGTAAAGAAAGTACCATTCTGGTGAGCGGCACTGATAAAGGAGGAACCCGTGTGTGCATGTGTGGGGACAGGGGTTTATAGGAAATCCCTGTACCTTCCTCTCAATTTTGTGGTAAGCCTGAAACTGCTCTAAAAAAATAGTCTCATTAAAAAAAAAAAAAAGAAAGAAAGAAAGAAAGAAAGAAAGAAAAAGCAACCAACATGTAAATACCAGAGTGAAGGAGTTACACCCAAATCATTCACCAGAAAACTGAAGGGCCAAGAAAGGAAGTGAGGGGATTAAGCAATGGGTTCAAAACTTCCTTACCAGAAAAACACACTCATTAGGAAGGAAAAGCTTTTAAGAGCGGGCTCCTGGCCTTACCTACCCTTAATTGCATCACATGTAATAGTGTAGCATGGTACAGTTTCTAAAAATAGTTAAAGAGTTCAATCAAAGGAAGATATGGGATGAAAGAGCCTGAGACAGAAAGGTTGCAGAAGGCTCCGCAGGGGAGTAGATGCTGAGTGTGCTGAGTATCAATGAAAAGCCATTGAGAATAAGAGGAGTGGCAGTCCTGAAAGGGTGTGTGGGAGGGGACAAGAAGAGACAGCGAAGACACAGACAGGAAGGGTCACCTTGCACGAAAGCCAGTGGCCAAAACCAACCTTGGTTGGTTCAGAGGGTATGCCAGGACAACCCGATTTGGGGGCTCAGGGGCTACAGGGAAGGTAGGAGAATAACCTAGAAATCGAAGACAGAACATGGACAGGATATCATCAGATGTTACTGTACGGAGTCTCAGAGGGAGACATGAGGATTTAAGATGATAAACGAAGAGGATAGCCAGCGGGAAACACAAAACTAGGGAAATTCTTTCCCCTCCTCTGTATGAAAAGGTACATAGAAAAGAAAAATTACTGGATGGAAGACTCTGAATATTTTATTTGGATTCAAATCCTGCCTCGGCCAGTGACTGAAATGTCATCTCTGGGTGATTTTTAAGCTCCCTTCCAACTCTCAAATTCTGACACTGGAATAAAGGCTTCTGGCCATCTCCAGCTAAGGCATATCAAGACAGAATGCAGCAGGGCCCTTGTGTAGCCAGAGAAATGGAGCCAGAGGCGAATCTGGCAGCCCCAAGCAGGAAGACATGCACTGTTTCACGGTGCAGCTGAAGACGGGCAGAAACCAACACACTGCTTGCCGCCCCATTTCCCCGCACCGCTCGGCTCAGTGCAGAATCCCTGTTTAGTCACAGATGATGACAAGAAATATTATAAGTACACAAACTATACTAAAATCACAACTAAAGCTTAAAGAAATAAAACATTTTTATTGACATGATATTCAGCATTTCTGAAAGCAGAGTGTTCCTAAGGAGCAAATATAGCTGAAATTACCTTAATAACTTAGATATGTTGGTTAACACCTAGCCTCCTTTTATTTCCACGTGTAATCAGTATAAAAAGTTGCATTTCATATTCTGTTTGATCTCTTATATATATATAAAAGGACCATGTAATAGCTCACAACCATCTTAAAAGAAAACTCAAAACAATAAGCCACTTATATGCCAAGCAGCCAGTTATTAAAACATGGTAAACACAAAATCCTGCCCAACTTCAGGTGCGAAATTGCTCTTCTGGATTCTGAACGCAGGTGTTTGAAGAGTGTTTTTCTCCTCTTTCTGAGCCCCATATGAGGGACTTTCAGATCCACACCAGTTTTCTTCTTCAACACACAGCCTCGTGAAGGCAACAAGACCAAACGCTTCTTTTCCTTTTTGCTCAAAATAAATTGAAAAAAGAAAGCATCCTATGGGAGGTGCAGGATCACCTGTATCAGGACAGTTCGGAACACCTCTGTCATGCTCTGCATTTCCTGCCTCATCCCAAAGGAGTGAGGCCACCAGCGTCGACAACTTCCTTCCAGCGGCTTTTGAAAGTCCATGTACAGCACAGTTCGTCTCTTCTCCCAGCATTTCTTGTAAGTAAAAAACTATCACTGAGATTGCAAAAGCTTCAGGGTGGAAATAATCTATTTTCAAATATCCTTTCTTCACATTAACACTTAACTCAAAGTATTGTAAATTGATTAAGCAAACATTAAGAGTTCAACACTTAACTCAAAGTATTGTAAATTAAGTAAACATTAAAGTTAGAAAAATTAGGTGTCGGCTTATCCAAAAAAAACCCAACTCCAAATGAATTTATTCAAGTTAATTTTTTTTTTTTTTTTTTACAGGCAAAGGAACATGTGAATGAGCTTACAGCATTATGGGTTTCACATTAGCTCCTAGAGAAAAAAAGTGATTATCTGTACTTTCAGGAAATTGAACGAATGTATGAAATCTCCCCATAATTTGAAAAATGAAACCTTATCTGGCAGGTTTGTATACGGCCAAAGTGAAACATCATCGACAAGAAAAAGCTTTAAGTTACTATAAAAAATCGACGATTAAATGTCTTTCTCATGATGAAATGCAGTAACCTGTATCTGAGAATGTGAGTAGTCAGTAGAGAAGAGCTCTTTTTATTTTGTATCTCTATGTCTCTCTGTGTGACCGTCTCTCTGTGTGGCTGTGAGTAAATAGGGAGTAAATAGATGGCTGTTTGTGAGATATAAAACACAACGGCTTTAAAAACAAAACAAAACTTTTTTTTGCCTAAAATCCACCTTAAAAATTAACTTTTTGCCTGAGATCTCAACCCCTCTATATATACATATAGGCACAGACATCAAAAACTGAGAACAAAAATTTTGTGAGTTATTTTCCTTTAACATACGCAATGTACCCTAACATTATCTTTTTTTGTCCGTATCATTTAAAAAACAAATGCTTATAGCAACCTATTAAATTGACTTGAGATCCCACTAGTATTTGACTTGCAGAGTAGAAAACAGTGGTCTGCTGCCTTTCTCAAACTTTGATGAACACAGGAATCACTTGCATTGTAAAAATGTGGATTTCAACTCAGCATTTGGGTGAGGCCAAGACTCTGCAGCCCCAGCAAGCTCTGAGGTGAGACTGGTGCGTAGAGCAGGGAGGGCTCAGGGCAGCGAGTGCTCTGGTGAGGATGATTTCTGGAAATGTCCCTTTCCAGCTTTAAGAAGGAGCCAGCTGCATCTACTCACAAAATGAGGTAATGTTTGTTCATCTGATTTCCAATCAAGTGTCTCTGCTCAGAGCCACAAATGTTAGAGCTGAGAGAGACATCAGAAATCACACGATCCAAATCCAATGACTCCCAATTGGAAGCATGGCAATCTTAAGAGATGGGTCTGAGGAGCGGAGGTAGGGACAGTATTTTTATTTTTATCAGAGGACGTGGCTTTTAAAATACTAAGAAACACTGATCTTATCCAACCCTTCACTTTGCAGGAAACCCCAGGCCCAGAGAAGTCAAAGCACATCCATCCATCCAAGGTCATACAGCTAATCTCAGGCAGAGCTAGGTCTCTGTTCCCACCCCCACTGTCACCATCCCTTGTTTGCCACAAAGACTGTAGCAAGGATGAAGGTACATGCCAAGTTTTCTTAATGAGTCTTAAAAAGGAAACTTGTATGCTAGTCCTGTTAAGGTATCACAGAAAAAGTATGTATTTTGTACAGCTCCTTATACTTCGTATTCCCTCCACCTCATATTTCTAGATGACTTACTTGGATGATCATGTCTATTCTAGTTTTTCGGCTAAACATCTGGTTTCTTGCTTACCAAACAAGGGTGGGGTGGGGGGGGCCTTATATTATATTAGATGTACAATCCCTAAAAAATTCTTATGAATGCTAACATTTCTGTTTTATATTTATAGTTAAGATGTGTGACTAGCACACACAGTCATTATCTGTACCATCTACAAGAAGATACAAAAAATCAAAAAGATTAATTATAGTAGTTTGGAACCTTTCTGTCAGAAATGTACATTCGGGGTCAACTGACAATTTAATGGGCTTTTCAATTAGAAACTTTTGAAGAATCACTAGAACTGTCCACCCACTGTCTTCAACCCTGTTTCCTTACAAAAAACAGTATTTGTAAGAATTTTCCTTCCATGTATTCCAGTGTTGGCTATTGTCCTGAAGCATCACAATGACTATACTCATATGAATTCTCCCAGATGAGCTGGTTCCCCTCCAGAAGTCCAAACAGGTACATGCACCCTGATCCCGGCAGCTGGCCGGTATACCTGGGGAACCATTTTGCTTTTGACCTGCAAGCATTTTTCCATTTTTGCAGGGACAAGTTTTTGGACATGTCAGATTTCTCTTGATGGATACTACATACTTAGACTGAGTATCTACTGCCACCAATAGTCTGGAGACTTTCCTTGGGTGGTTCTCTTTTAGGGAGCCAGCCCCTGCACAACTGTCTAATCACCTGAGGAGTGACACTGTCATCCTTGGACGATCTGGTGCCTTGGAAGCTGACCAACCCGAATGCTGGCAAGGTGCACTCCTCTCTTCACCTTTTCTCAGAGATAAACTGAAGAACAACTTCATTCTGCGGTAAGCAGAATCTGGGAAATGGTTTCAACATTTATGTAAACCAGACATAGCTTTTATTTTTCTTTCAGTTTTCAAAGTATTTCACAATACTCTTGTTTTCGAGGAAGGAGGGAGGGAGGGAGGGAGGGAGGGAAGAAGGAAAGGAAAGGAAAGGAAAGGAAAGGAAAGGAAAGGAAAGGAAAGGAAAGGAAAGGAAAGGAAAGGAAGAAAAGAAAAGAGAAAAGAAAGAGAAGCTACTAATCTCCTTGAATACATTTTTGTTTTCTTTTGCTAAAGTTCATTACAAAACATCGGTTTCATCCCCTGCACCAAAATGAGTTAAATGTATACATTGCTAGTTACTGAAAATTTGAGAGGCAGCTTCTTTTTCCATGGAGCTTGGACAGTATAAATAAAGTCCTGGTCTTCTAGTGCAAAGATCCAGAACCTCTGTGTGTTGCGGGGGGGGGGGGGGTCCTGTGTGGGGCTCACACATCCCACAGCAGCACAGTACTACTATTATACTTAAGTTTGCCCTATCCCTTTTTCTTCTCATTTTATTTAGTTTCGTTACAGTATCAAGTAAGATATATTTTATCTTTGCTGCCCATCATCAAAATATACAATCTTTCATTCTCAAGCCCAGATTAACCTAATTTACTAAGTGACAAGTACCCAAACTGGGTTTCTTGTCACTTAGTAAATCTCTGACCTTCTAAAATGCACAAAGCAAGAAAAGCAGCCACCCCTTCCCACCCCACACAAACAAGTTTATGGCGAAAGTTTTGCCTGAATGGAAACTGACTTTGGGAGACTCCACCCTCATGACAGTGAACAAGGACCAGCTCTTTGAGCTCACCTTGCCCAATCCAAAGCAGCTAGGAAGCATTTCCAGCACAGGCGAGGGAACAGGCCAGAGCCCCACACTGCTGTGGACACCAGCCTGGACAGTGCAGAAAGGAGCAAAGACCCAGGTGGGGCCTGCAGCCAAGCTAGGCTCACCCAGTCACGTGAGCACAACACAGGGGAATGGAAACTTCAGAGCACCCAACATTATCAAATCATTTCAAACGAAAGAAGACAGACGGAATACAAACAAGTTTTTGACTTCTGTTTAAATTTGTTTACCTGAATTTCTGTTCGATACTTCCTTTACATTTGGTATTAGATTTAATCTCAAAACAGTACTCTCTGCCCAATTTAAAAGTCAGAGCACAGAACAAAGAAATGAACGAAAAAGAATGGTGGACTTAAAAAAAAAAAAAAAAGATCAGAACCAGGCACTATAACTTCTAGTAAGGAAAAAGCCTGAGGAATGAAGGGCAGCTTTTCTACACTGTACAAGGAAGCCGGAGAGGCGGGCCCACATCTCACAGCAGAGAGGAGAGGACACCAGCTGCTACTTCGCTCTGCCCCACAACCCAGCAGTTGCTCCAGTTACACAAGAACTGTTCAAATTAAAGCCTTACCCTACTTTTTAAAAAGACCTTCCGTCACCAAGTAAATTAAGGGAAGACACAAATCTAAAGGATAGTTTAATCCTGCCTGGATTCATTTTTAGAACGTTCTATGGAAATGTTAAATATTGGGGCCAGACTGATCCCTAAAATCTTGAATAGGTTATCTTACTCTGCTGTCCCCAGAAATATTCGCAGAAACGTCACCTGCATTACAGACTCTAACTTCATTTTTGTTCTTTCTTACTGCAAAATCCGATCTTACCTCACAATAAAAGCTAATGTGTAAATCCTTGCTAGATGTTAACCCTTGTAAAATAGACAAAATGCCAAGAATAGTATTTTTTTCTTAAATGGAAGGGGTAGGTTTAGCTATTTGCTTATCCATTTTAGTTGGGGCTACCTATGATACTTAATCTTTCTCTTACTATCAAAGTAATCTAGGCAGTTTAATTTTATATACCTAAATAAGCAAAAACCAAAGGGGAAAAACATTTTAAACCATGACACCTTATTGAACACATTTTTCCCCTAGAGAACTGTGTGTCATTCACTAACATTGTCTAACACTGTGGAGCATTTACTACTTTTGAAGCCATCTAAGTACTTTGTATGTACTCTTTCGTTTAATCACAACAAGGTAGGTATGATCACCACCATTATACATGTAAGGAAACACAAGTAGAGAGATTTTTCTCCAGATCACCAGAGAGGTGGCCATCTGGTTGTGAAATAGGTCCTTCTGACAACCTCTTTAGGAGCTAAGTAGAAGAGAAAATGGGAATAAGCGGGGGCGGGGAGGCCTGTTAAGTTTCATTGTATTGGGGGTCTTACGTGATACAAAATTGCTATATTTAAGGTTTTAGAAACACTAACCTTTACCACGAACAGTTTACCTATGTCACAGTTATGAAAATCTTCCCAATGTCCATGATAAAAACCATAATCAAAAGGTTTTGCTCAAGACACCAGTAGCAAAACAGTGAACTTCATGACACTCCCTTCCTTGCTCCAATACCAACAGGACAACATTACTATGAAAGAATACTGTTTTTTGATCTTCTCAATATATGCTATTTTATCTCAATAAACCTTTAACAATGTATAATATACCATTTCCACATGTGAATTAAGGACCAAGTCTCCCCCATGAGCCTGGAAACCCCTTGAGGGCACGTGACCACACCCTGCCTGACAATCTCCCCCTGCAGAGCAAGGCGCCTGCCCAACAGCCTCATGTGTTTGGTGAGGGAACACACATAGGCGGTCATGTGTTAGGACCTGTGGAACTGACGCAGTGGTCATGCTGTAGGTTGAACAGCTCTGGGCCAAAAGAGGGTAAGGGAAGTTAGTGAGAGTGGGGCCTAAGTATTTTAGGAGTTTGACATGTAGGGAGAAATGTATCAATCATCTCCTTTCCTAGCTGAAATAAGACCTCTACTTTCACTACAGACCTACTATATTTCCTCTCCACAGGGAAGCACCTCTGGAACAATTTCCCAACTCTCTGACAGGTGGACTTTTAAAATTGCTAGTTTAAACTTCAAAACACCAAGGACACTAGACAAATTATGATTGATGGTGAGAATTATAATTCAGGGGAAAGTTTGAGTTGTAATAATCTTAATCTTATTGCCTTTGGATACATGATATACGTGGGTATCTGTCTTTTCAAAACTGATTAATCAGAATTTACTATAAACCTTCAAAAAGATGTAATTGCTTTGGATCCTCTGGCCTCTGGTAACGGCCCCATCTGGTCAGGCAGTTGTTTCCAGGATGTACTTTATTAAACTCTCAGTTGAAAAATGACACCTCCACTCTGATCCGTTTAATTGATTTTTAACCTTAGAGAAGTGTAAGACAAAGAGTTATTTAGGACTAACTTCTTAATGGAGTCATTTGAGTGGTTTGATAAAATTCTTTCAGATGAATCACAAACCCGCCCATTCTCAACTCTAGCATAGCTTAAAAAAAAAAAAAGCTGTTCCTTGAAATGCGCCTCATCTCTTTCAAAAGTGAAATTAAATGTAAGTAGAGCCATCCTAATACGATTTAAATGTGATTGGTTTCTGTCAGGACATTTAAAACGTACAGATGTGTGCATCGAGCCGCACTGGAGTCCAAACACAAACGGAGGCGCTGTGAGGAATGGCTGCACCAGCTTCCTGGGGCGGCGGCAACAAGCCACCGCGCACTGGGCAGCCCGCAACAGCAGACACTGATTCTGAGGCCAGGAGGCAGAAGTCTGAAATCCAGGTGTCAGCAGGACCATGTTCCCTCCCAAGTTCTAGGGGACAAGCCTTCCTTGCCTTTTCTAGTTCCGGGTGCCTGCTGCGAGTCCTTGCCTGGAGGTGGTGCAAGTCCAATCTCTGTCGCTGCCTTCACATTGCCATCTCTCTCTGTGTCCTGTCTTATTAGGGCACAAGTCACTGAATTTAAGGCCCACCCCAAATCCACTTTTGAATCTTAGGACCCTTACCTAATTACATCTGCAAAGATCTAATTTCCAAATTAAGTCATGTTCTGAAGTTCTAGTTAGACATGAATTTTTGGTGGACACCATTTTACTCACTACAATGGCTTTCTCTAAAGGCCAGTTTTTGACCCTTAATCTTACTTTTAAAAATCTGAACCATGCCCTGACTGGTGTGGCTCAATTGGTTGGCTGGGCATCATACTGCAAAGCAAAAGGCTGCCGGTTCAATTCCTGGGCAGGGCGCATGCCTAGGTTGCGGTTCTGTCCCAGTTGGAACGTGCGTGTAACAGAGGAAATCCAATTGAGGTTTCTCTCTTGCACAGATGTGTCAGATGTTTCTGTCCCTCTCTCTTTCTCTCCCTCCCTCCTCCTCTCTCTAAGAATAAAGTAAAAAAATAAAATAAAAATCTGAGCCTTGTGATAAAAAATGTATAGAAAATTACTGTACATAAGCACCCACTAAGTTGTAATACCATGAATTCTTTAACTATAATTAGATCCAGAAGAAACTCACGGGGTGTTTTGTCCAGGCCTGCACGCAAAGATTTTTCTCTATGAGATAGCAATTGGGGGTGAGGTGGGGAATCATTACAACACAGCAGATGCCCCAATTTATTTCTAAAACTTTTCTATGTTCCAATATAAAACAAGTCTAGTCTCCCCTTCTTTTATCCAAATTTAAATCTTTAATGATAACTATTATCCCCACCCCCCATGGTGTATTCCTTTAACCTCCAAAAAATTGTCATCATGCAGATAACTTCTTTCATCTAGACAACTTCTAAGGATGCAGTGTACCAAGCAGACTTGAAAGGATGGATTCTGGCCAAGTTCAGATTGCACCACTGTCACTCACTCGCTGTGACCTTGGGCAAATTATTTAACATCTCCATGTTTCATCTCTCCATCTGTACAGTGAGTGTGATGCACATCTACCTCACAGAGCTGTCATGAAGACTGCACAAGCTAGTTGCTGTCCAGCCCTCAGTCAAATGCCAAGCTTGTAAGCAGCACCCAATAAATGTCAGCTGCACTTGAGTTGTCTTTCTCAATGTCCCCCTCTAAACTTGGTGTCCACATGGCCACAAAGGCCGTGCCCAGGACAGGCACTACCAGTCCTAATCTAAAACTGACTTGTACAGGTAAGCAGCTTTTCAGTTCCCCTCCTCCTACTCAGAGACTTCTTTGCAAAGCCACAGTTAAAGAAGGGGAAAAAAAGGAGCAAAATAAAAATGACCCTGTGGGTTCAAAAGCAGAAGATGCTGCTAAAGGCAGATAAAACTAGGGTAGCTGATTCCCTAGCAAAGACTCCCTGGCAAAGCTAGCCTGATCAAGCCTTTCCTATTCCTTGGACCTTTTCACTTGGGTTAGTTTCACCACTTAAAATTCCAATTATAGGTGCTTTGGTCAGGGTCCCTCTTTAAAAAAATCCCACAACTTCCAGGATATGACGTGATAAAATAGTCAGTTGAGACAGCATCAGCAAGGGAATTTAAAGATGTGCATATGGTCCCTTAGAGGTGCCTAACTTTTGTTATTCTCGACCTTCATAGAGGAAGAAGGGTGCAAAAGGCCACCTAATTTACATTTTTCGCTATGATTATTAGAAGAGAGAGAGGCATTTTCCTTCTCTGCCTCATGTACCAGTACCATGAGATAGCCCTTTGCTCACAAGGGACTCAGCTTCAGGGCTAAAATTCCATTAGAAGACTATGGCTTTGGGGACTGACCTGGGAACCGAACCCACTGCTAACAACACTGCAATTAGCAAACCTGGGAACAGACCTACCGAATACAACGTTGCTATGAAAAAAAAAGTGTCCTGATTAAATTTCAATTACAGATGAACTTTTGGATTAGAACCTTTCGATATTTATGCAGCAGGATGACTGTATTTCTTAATTTAAGTATTATACTCTTATTAAATGTAGGTAAAATGACACACGAATTGTCAAAGCAGCTGAATCAGTTTGTTGGCAGATACTCATTTATGACCAAACCAACCACACATGTCACTTCACACATCCCGTTTTATTAGCTTTTCCTCAGTACTTCTGACTAAACTGCAAGGTTTTATGATTACTTCTTCCTACTGACCCTTCTTTTGTTGAAACTCGGGCCTGCCTTCCATTGTGCTGGTATCTTTTTGCTAACCCTCATTCACTCTATCTGGATCACCACTCCTGGCTGGATGTTATCAGAAGAACTGAGAAGCATGTTTTATACATGGTGTACAAGCTGCTGTTTTCAACAAATCTTATCACAAGACATTCACTGTCTGGTTTATCACATCTGAAGACCAACCCACCTCTTGACTTCCTGGCTGCTTCTCCCCTCCGACTATTCAACAGACCTACATATGGTCATCCATACAGAAGTTAAACATTCAAAACCTGGTCTTCAGCTGCGGTGTAAACGGGGCTGGGGAGGAGGTGATGATAAGGAAAAGGCTGAGGCAAATGAGCTTACATTGCAGTGACTATTCTTTTTATCCTAAGCATTCTTTTTGTACTCTAATTCCCTTAGGAGGAATACGTAAGAATTGGGTAAATCTCTAAATTGTAGCAAGAGCTTTTAATTACTAAATGTTGCTTCCTATAATTAACAGTAACTAGCAAGTGTGGTAGGACATGGCTAAGCAAGCAGAGGAAGTGTACTTGAACATGCAAGGAGCCAGGCACCCAGCTCGCCTCTGGCTGTCCAGCTGTCAGCTGGGTTGGAGCCTCGGCCACAGTGTGAGTCCTGGAAACCCTACTGTCTCTGCTGCCAGCGGCGGTCCTGCCCACTCTGTGCACACAGCGGAGACGGTGGGGAAGAGGGCCAATGGAAAGGAAGAAAATGGAAACCCACTCTGTCACACACTGGGGACTCTGAGAGGCTCAGGAATGTCTCCTCCCTGCTATGTCCTCCCCCAATAAGACGCAAAGAGCAAGCCCTGGGCCAACCTACACCCAACCCATATATACACATTCCAGGCAGATACTTGGAAAACATGCATGGCAAAAATTTAACAGGAAAAAGAAAAAAAAAAAGAGAGAGAGAGAGAGAGAGAAAAGCTTTCCATATCCTGGATTTTACAGATTTTCATCTAGTCCCTGAGATTTATGGCTGGCCGTGGCATCTTTGCTGGCTCAGCACATCTGCAGACTGACCTTTGAAACTGTTTCTAGTTTCCTACAGGAACTCAGAATGGCTCAAATGCAACAACCCAGCTGGTCTAGTACTCTGACCAACCATGCTTCCAAGGGACATGTGCCATTAGCTTTCTTGATGTCAGCCTTAAGAGATGTGTCCCAGTTTTCCTTTGGACCCAATTTTGACTCAGTTACTCATAAGCTGTCATTCTTTACTGGCACCCATGACATTTCCTGCCTGTATCGCCCCTGGACTTAAAAGGCTGCTGCTTTAGAAGACAACTTATTCTTCATCACTGAAAAATTCCAATGGGCAAAGCTTCTACGAGGAATATTTCACCCAGTGGTCCTCAGACTTCAGTGAGTCTAGAAACCTAGACTAGAAACCTGAAAATGCCCCTGTCATGTTTGAGTATTGCTGGGGTAGTGGGACCCAATAACTTATACTTTTTAATAAGTACCCCAGGAAATTCTAATGCAGATGGTTCTGGGACCACACCTTAGGAAATGCCTACGTGAAAAATAGAACCAAGATGAAGTATGTTTGCAATTCAGAGACCCTGGTGTCCCTCCTGCCCTGGAGGGCTGACGCTGTGGTCTGCATAGCTGATCTGAGTCTTCAGAGCCCCGGGGCTTCCCCACCCACGTACACCCCAGCACTCTGGCTGTGACTGTGCCACTCACAAAGCAGTTCCCGTCTTGTCCCTTGCTCCCCACAGAGTCTATCTTTCAACTCTACCAGATGATACTTGACCTTTCTTCTTGCCAGCAGGAAAAGGCGTTGCCTGGTTTTAAAACTGCACACTCTCTGGCCACAGCCTCCAGATCCTCTTTTGCACAGCTAATCCAAGCAAAGAGTTTCCCTGATCTGACACTTCTTACCAACCCTTCTGCAGACGTGAGAGATTTTCATGGCTTCTCACTAGTGGACATGGAGAGAGTTCAAGGCCCAGCTCTAGGTTAACAACCCTCCATCTTTCACTGGGTATAAGCAAATATAAACTCATCTGTCTGCATGATTCCCCAGGAAAGGCCTTCAAAAGGGTCCCCTCCTACCCAGTTATAAGACAAGATCTCTCTGTCCAAGTTCAGTCATCGATTAAATTCCACATGTGTTCAATCCTTACTTTAACTTATGTGACTATTTGCAGCCAAAAACAAAAACAAAATAATAAACTAAAAAAACTGAGAAAGTGGCTGTTTTTGTATACCCGATGACCTCATCGGGAGCAGCAATGTACATTCCGTGACACACAGTATTGCCAGCCACTGGTAAATTCTTGCTGAAATAATGACTTACTAGTATTCGGATGTGTTTCTGAAAATTCTACCTAAGCAAATCCATGTCTTAAATGCAGTAAAGTAAGGAAACAGGATTTTAAAGAAAACCTGAAAATAAAACCAGCAAATACTGCCCCCCCCCCCCCCGCACACTCATACATAGAGAACACTACGGTGCACAGACACTACGCTGCAAAGGAACACAGGCTCCAGTGCTCAGAGACATCGTTGCACAGTCTAGTTGGTACAGAGAAAGGCACCCGAACGACTCAGCAGTTACACAACCATTAAATATAATAAGAAATCCTTTTATAAAGAGAAATAACACATAATTTGGCTGTTTAAAAATAAAAAGCTGGTGTCATCTGAGATGTGTCTTCAGTATTCCAAAAAAAAAAAGAGGAAAAAGAAAAAAAATGTAAAAACTGAGAATTGAAGTTTCACCTCTAATGGAACAACATATTCAGTAAAAGACTCAAGATGCTTTGATACCACTTCACATTCTTACCTACAGCCCTCTAACAGCCTTCAAAACAAATTTACGAATGGCAAGAATCTTTCCCTGTTCTGAAGGACTTACCTAGTAACTACAGGAACTCACTCCCATTCCAGGTCCCCAGAGGTAACCTGATGCCTTAATGGGTCGTGGTACAACTCAAGCCATTCTCAATAAAAAGGGCATTACTGCTTCCCCATTCCACCCACACATACACAGCCCAACGGAGATGTGGTGGACGGAAAACCGTCACATCAGAATTCTGTTCTAATGTAACAGCAGGGACAGCAGAAAAGGGAGACCACACAGATCACCTTCCCAGAAGAGGTAGAGCTTGAACTTCAGCTTAAAGAAGAGAGAAATGTGAGCGTGAAGAGGAAGAGATAGAATTCTGTGTCTATTTGTGATAGGCTAACAAAAAGTTTGGAGGAGAGAAAGGGAAAATAAAAGCAAGACTTCAAAAAGCAAGGAATGGAACATTTCATCAGAATGGCAGGTATGGACGTGGGCAAAGCCGCTGAGGAGTTAGTTGTTCAAAGTCCTCAAAGATTAGGACGGAAATGGATGCTGCCATAGCCAGGCGCCAGTGTAAGCTATGTCTGTAAAGAAATAACTTTTATCCTGCAGGTTAAAAACAAAACGGAACATTTCCTCATGTTATGTATTAACAGGACCACCAGTGTAACATTTCTGGTATGAAAGTTAATGTGACCATGAGTGAGTAACAACGCATTTTAACACTATTTTGGGTCCATAATGACTTCTGCCCAAGGTGAACGAATACCTGGTACTTGTTAAATTATGTCATTCTCCCTCCCCGCCCTAAAAAAATGATACAGTGGAATCCTAACTCTACTATCTTAGAATGTGACTTTATTTGAAGACAGAGTTTTTACAGAGGAAATCAGGTTAAGGTAGGAGAGCAGGTCCTAATCTGCCATGACTTAGATTTCCGTATCAAAAGGGAAAACCCTGTGTACAGAGACACACACCGCACAGGGAGAATGTCAGGGGAAGACTGGAGTTAGGAGACAGGTTCTTCCCGACCACTTTCTGAGGGAGCACGGCCCTGCCAACCCCTTCTACTGGGACTTCTATCTCCCCGAAGTGTAAAAAAATTAATTTCTGTTAACTCAGTTTGTGGAACTTTGTTAAGGCAGCCCTAGCAAACGAATACACAGGTGCGTGAGCAGTTTGTTTGGGCCAGGTTGTTTTGATAACAATTAGTATTAAAAAATTTTAAAGAAAAAATTAACATCTTCCTCCTGTGATGCTATTTCTCTTTTACCATGGCTCTTTGTCTCACCACTTCAGATTTATGGCCAAGTCTTAAGGATTCAAAACATAAAAAATGACCAAGGTAGTATTGATCACATAGATGCATGAAGGATGCCTCCCCAAATAGAACTACACGAAGTATCATGTCAACATTGAGCCTTTAATCCAAAACCTTTTGATCAAAGCTATAAATCAGGCCTATATTCACTTGTGTCTACTCTATTTTGATAGTGCTAATAAGTATCATTATTATCTGGTTTGAGTTTCACCTTCTTTCCATTCTTTCTGTGCACCTTTTGGTAAAAGAGCCATCAAACAAAGGACTCTATAGATCCAGGGTCTGCCAACTACTGTCCACAGGCCAAATCCCATCCGCCACTTGCTTTTCAAAATAGTTTTTGGAAAACAGCCATGTCCATTCACTTACGTGTTATCTATGGCTGCTTTTGAGCTACAAAGGCAGTGCTAAGTAATTGTGATAGAGACCTTATGGCCTGTAAAGCCTAAAATAAGAAGCCTTCACAGAAGAACATTTGCTGACCCCAGCCTACTAAATGTACAAGCAATTCCTATGCAAACCTTTATTGATTTCTTCCTTTGTCAGCAGTCCCGACTCTACAGGTACTGTTTCCCAACCCTACTTCACATACTGGACTAGCAAACAATGAAAAGAGGAAGGGCCTTTTAGAAAATGAAATAGTATCTTTTTTGCTTGAATTCCTCTTAATGCACTCTAGTTTTTCCACATTCCTTTTAAAGAAGTAATAAAACCAAATTTGGCAATAAATTGAAGCCAATAATGTGGAAGACATACTTTCTTTTCTTCTCTACTCTGCTTTGGCACCCTAATAAGCAGCTGAATACAGTCAATTAAAGGGCACAGTAACTAAGGTGACAACCAACACAATGACAAAATTGATCAGCCAACTCAGAATCTTCTGTCTACCCTAGAATCAAATTAAATACACCTGGAAGTAAAACAGTGTAAACGCAGGTCCACCAGAGCATGAGAGCTAAGATTAGACATATTCTTACTACGTACTTCTTAAATGTCTGCACCTCTTAAGGCACTGATTAATTTCTCCATTACACAGTTATTTACACATTTGTTCCAATGCCCCTTTTAGACTACAAGATTGAGAATAGAGCCATTAATTTGTTATTCCCATCAAGGCTTAACACGGTGCTTGGCTTATAACGGGCTCTAAAATGTTGACTGAATACATGATAATCCAAGCTGGATTTTTTGGTAAAGGTCCAAACTACATTGGTAGTCAGGGTACGTGGGTTCTAGTCCTGGCTTTGTTATAGATAAGTCGTGTGATGTTGAAACATCCTTACCTCTGAAATGCGTGTGTGGAAAAGCTGATCTGAAGGCCAGCTCTAATATTTCGTTTCTTTTCAGCACTAATATTTTATGTTTCTTTTGTGAGTCACATAATATAGCAGATATTATTTCCTACCCATCCAAAACACTGAAATCATGTCGAAGGATTCATTCAGGGTGAATTTTTGTGAAATAATCAGAGAGTGTCTCTGACGGACACCCACCCACTTTTCTTTAGACTTAAGTCACTAATGACCTTAAAATGCATAAAAGGAGAAATGCTGCAAGTAAACTATTTGTGCCTAAAATGAATCTTAATTGTAACGAGGGGCAATAAACTGGTCATTCAGATTTTTCAGGAAAACACAGCAGCAGTCCCAGACAGGCACTCATCACAGAAGTGCTATAAATTTTTCACTGTGGTTTCTCTATACAAGAACTTAACCTAGAAACCACAGAGCAAATTTTGCATGCTGTAATAAATCAAGCAGGAAGGGACTAAAATATGTAAATTTGCCTACCCACAGCCAATTACAAGAAAAAGACAACAATTTAGAGGACAAAAGTACATTCATTAATAATTATAATGTGTGGATTTTCTAGATCACTGATATTTTAAAAGAGGTTGATTTCCCAAGTCAGTAATCTTGATTTCATAAATGCTTTAAGAAGCAATAAAATAAGTGGGAAAATTAACCTTAAGAGAGGAGAAATTAAAAACGAAAGCGATGACAGTTGTTTGTTTTGCCTGAAAATAACATGCAGCATACCATCCCTAAGGGCCTACTTGTTTAGAGAATGATAGGGCGTGCCACACTCGGAAGCCCCGAGACTTAGGGTAGGGTGGTGGAGCCCTGAGAGGTAGAAGACTCAGGCTTTTCAAGCTGTGAGATTTTGGACAAATCATTCAATGTCTCTGGATTTTAAATTCCTTAATTAAAGGGGTTGGAAAAATGAATCTCTAAGGCCCCTTTGAACTCTAAAATGCAAAAGGTTCCTTTAAATTAAGTCTTCCCCGAACTGTTCAATAGAAGACATTTAGTAATTATTCTAGGTCTAAATGGTTCCATAAGCAAATAATTCTAGGAAACAATGAAATACACAATGGTAGACAAATGTTTTTACTGCAGACTTCTCAGATTTTTACTGCTAATTTTATACTGTTGTTCTCTAAAACAGCACTACATAGTACGTGGTGTTTCCCAAGTTTCCATGAACACTGAATATTTTTAATTCCTGGAACACATTCAACATTTAATAAAAGCCGAGTATCTTAAGTGAACACAATTTGGGGAAAGGAACTATCAACAACGAACTCCACGAATTTAAAATCAGACACCTAAAAGGAGCAGAATGCTCACCCCAGAGTTTCAGGCGTCCACTTCAGGAACTGTGACAACATCTCTCCAGGGTCTCCGTGTCCTAAGCACTTTGTCTCACACAAACTCACTGATCCTCCACTCTAGGATGTCAAAGAGTCATTTCCATTTTGCCAATGATAATACCTGAGCTTCTCTTTCAGATCTTTCTCATCACAGAGTACTTTCTGCCACTGAATAGAACGATCGCAGTCTCCTACCACTCTCATCATTTCAGGCTTTCCTTGACCCATCCATCCTCCAAGATCCTCTTGTGTAAACTGACATCTTAGGCGACACCTCAATAAAGGAGGGATGCAGACAGAGCACCTGTGCCAGGTAATGTGTTAAGTGTCACATATGACACAGGACTCATCTAATCATCTCAGTAACATTCAGTAACTGTTACATCTAGTTTTGCCACTGCAGAAATTAAGGCCCAGAAAGTTTAAGAACTGTGTTCACAGTAATCAAACCAGTAAATGAAGAAGCTGAGATCAACACCCATGTCCACCTTTTTTTCTTCAAAAGCAACTTTATGAGATCATCCTTGCTGGCCTTAGAGGCTGGGTAGAAATTCCAGCCCATTTGCTCCAAGATTTAAGATAAACAACTTGAACTGTCCTGACCTATGAAACAGAGAACAGAGGAAAAACACCTCATAGAGGTGTTGTAAAAGACAGAGAATGGAGGTAAATGTACCCAGACCTATCTCTGGTTCACAGAGAGTGCTCAGTAGTTATTAGCTCCCTTCTTTCAAAGAGCTTACAAGTTGGATGAGGAGAAATAATTTAAAAAGATTCACTTTTTTTCTCTAAAAGCAAGTTAGGATGTTTTGAAATAGTTGGAAGGGATATTTTAAAACTTAAGTTGGGCTTGTGGTTCTTTTTTAAAAAATAATATTTTATTTTGGTTTGTGGTTCATAGTTGGTTAAAGTCTGAAATATGACTTTATTTACACAAATAATATAACAGTAGTTATAAGGAGGTATAAATTATACAGGAGGCACATCTTAATAAACGTAACCACCAGAGCACTTAGGACATGTCAGATGAACACATGTGCATGATCTCATTTAATCCTCTCAACAACTGCAAGGTATGATTCTGGAACTACTTTGCCTTCAAGATCTCAACCGTGGTATTTCCTCTCTGATCACTCTCCCTCCCTCACTCCCAGGGACTTTTCTTTTTATCTTATCAGAACTTAATGCCTCTCCCTGTTCTCAAAGTTTCTTCTCTCTCTAGATTTCACCTGTCTCCTTAACCTGCATAACAATGCTTCCAATTTTCACACCTATTCACCTCACCGATGCCAAACCCAACAGGAGCCCATTACCCAGATTCTTTCTCTAGCTTTATTGCTGGAAAAAAGGGCACAATATCTTGCTTATTCAGACCAGTGAACTCCCAGGGGCCCTCACACAGCAGAATCTTCCTATTACCTCTCTCTACTTGAGGGGTCACCAAAGTCTCAAGGGCCATTATTCCAAATCTTCTGTCACACTCCTCAAGCCTAGAATCCCATTTTCTTTTTTCCTTAAAAAAAAAAATCTTAACAAATGACCTAGCCTCTTTACTGAAATGGTAGCTTTTAGAGGTCAAGTTTCACAGGTCTTCCTCTTCCTTGACATACCCAGCATACCCAATCTCCTCCTTCATGCATCACTGATAGGAAACTCTCTCAAATCCCGTTCAGTCTTTCTGTAAAAAAAAAAAAAAAAAAAAAAAACCAAAAAAAAAAAAATACAACCACCCATTTCCAACTATTCCCTTGGTTTTCTATTACCTTCCTCTATCTACGACCACAATAAGATACTAAAATAATCTAACCTCAAGGCTGTCTGAAGGAACGCTCTTTCCTTTCTGATTCCTGCCCGCTCTTCACTCATCCATTCCTTGAAGCTTTTGGACTGTGCTTTCTATAACCCTTGTCCCCAACCCCATTCCTTGCCCCACTACCCACATACTGCTCTATGAAACCTCTGTTTCAAAGGCTTTCAAGACCTCCCAAGGAATACATTAGCTCTCGCCCCTTATTCACAGGGGATACATTCCAAAACCACAGGTGGATGCTCAAAACTATGGACAGTACACACCCTATACACATGATGTTTTTCTTATCCATACACACCTATAATAAAGTTTACCTATTAATAAGCATAGTAAGAAATTAACGAGTAATGAAACAAAACAATTATAAAATTATATTATAATGTAAAAAGTTATGAGTGTGGTCTCCCTCAAAATATTTTACTGTGCTGTACTCACCCTTCTTGTGATGCTGTGAGATGATGCAGGGCCTATGCAGTGAGAGGAAGTGAGGTGAGTGCCGTCAGCATTGCGACACAGTGTGTTAGGCTACTCCTGACCTTCTGATGATGCACAGCAAGCTTTTCACGGCTTCTCTTTGGCATATCGGAATCTACTTTTGCTCTTTGGGGGCGTTATTAAGCAACGCAAGAGTTACTTAAACATAAGCACTGTGGTATCAAGATAGTAAAGCTGATGACTGAGGGGGCCACTGCATGACTAATGGGCAGGGAGAGCATACAGAATGGGTACGCACTGGACGGACACGCGGACGATTCACAGGCAGGGCGGGATGCAGAGAGAGGGTGCAGCATTGCATCGTGCAGCTCAGAACAGCAAGCAACTGAAACTTATGAAGTGTTTACTTCCGGAATTTTTCATTTAAAAATTTTGGACTGTGGTTAAAACTGGGGATTGGGTGTGGGGGAACTATTGTATTTCCAACAGCTTTTTACTTGGACTTTGCGTTGTTACCTCAGGGAAACATTTAACAGAGCTGACCATCCTGAAACTGTTCTTCTTGGGTTTCTGTGATGCTCTCTGGATTCTCCCAATATTTTGCCATTTCTTTCCCCTCCTCTGCCAAAGGCTCATCCTCTACCTTCCCGCTGCCAAATCTGTGCACCCCTAGGTCTGCCCAAAGTCTTCTAGACACGTTCTCTCCTGAAATGCTTTAATTTACTCCCAGTGATCCACCTATTACGTTTGAGATGGTTCTGAGCTTCTTGCCCAGAGCTTCAGTTTTGCACTATTAACTGTTTGATCAAAATTTCTGCCTGGGATGAAAGGGATGTGTGGCAAGGTGTGATTCATGTGGCCAAATTAAAATGGCCAAAACCAAGCTCATCATTTTCCTTAGAAACTATTTTTTTTTTTTGTAGTAGCATGAATTTGCTGACACCTACAACATCCTACCTGGCCACCCTCCATACTCTTGTTGAAGTGAGAGATCTTTTAACATAACCAATACACTTGTTATATTATGGAGGTTATAGACAGCTACATAGTTACAGATGATGTACACTATCAAGAAAAAGACTGACTGCATAAGGGCTCCACTCAAAAGAATATGAGAAATCGGACCAAAGAGGAAAAGTCACGCACTCAGGTGGCACAGCCTCTACAATAATTTAAGGAAATCCCGAAGGAGCAATAAAAAAATGCTTACAACCATCTCCTGGACCCAAAATTTCTTAAAGAGGTTCACACTGTGGGTGCTACTAGCATTTCAGGCTGGACAATCCTCCCTTATAAGACTGACTTAGACACAGAAAGGCCTTCTGCATCCCTCATGTGTGGACACCAAGGATCAAAACTTAACATTTAGCAAACATAACCTACTCCTGTTTAACGCCTAAAAAAATTTATAAATCCTTGTAAGACAACAGCTGGGTTCTTCCTCATCAGAGCTCAGAGGTGTACAGTAACTTTTCATTTTCCCAATCATGTAAGACGAGAAACCTCCATGCTCTTGCCAAGACCATCCCCTCCCCATCCAGCCAGTCACCAGACAGATCTTAATTCTCACTGTATAATACTTTTTTGAGTCTGCTCCTTCTAAAACAGTCACACTGCCACTATTCCATTCAACTCAGGCTCTCTTCTCATTCACTGTAGCAAGCCTGACCCTATCCCTCCTGCCCTCCAACCTTTACCATACACACCAGCTAACCAGAATTAGTCACTATCCCCCTGTACTAAAGCCCATGTTTTCTATGCTCAAACCTTTGCTGTAATGTTCCTTCAGCCGGAAATGTCACCTTCCGTGATGTAACCAACGATCCTGGCCACCGAGTTAGATATTTTGGCATCATCTCTAAGTCCTCCTTCTCCCTCTCCTTCCACAGGCAGTCATCAGATCTTTACAGTACACAGACACCTTTGGCAAACCGATGGGTGCTCTGAACCTCTCCCCAAGGAGGAGCTAATATATGCAACATTCCATACACAATTTTAGGGGCCTTTAAAGTAATACTTTTTATTTATGATTTTAGAGAGGAGAAGGGAGGGAAGAAAGCAGTGGGGGCGGGGAAATAAACATAGATTTGTTGTTCTACTTATTCACGCATTTATTGGTTCATTTTGTATGGGCCATGACTGCACCTTGACATATTAGGATGAATTAGGATGACGCTCTAACCAACTGAGCTCCCCAGACAGGGCTTAGGGGCTTTTATAGACTAGGTCTACAGAATTTGCTTGTTTCTCATGTCCACAACTTAACTGTCTTATTTTGGGTCCTCATCATCTCACAGCTGCTTTAACAGCTAGCTGACTGGTTTCCTGGCCTGCTGTCCTGGGGCCAGCAACAGTGTATCCCTGCACTGATGATGTACTTCCTACAGCATGATGTCTGCTCCAAAACCCACTCCGTTACACACTCAATAATTATTTAACAGTGTTTCTAAGTCTCTGTTAAACTTTCAGTTAAACAAAAGAACTTTGCCACTCCCCTGATGTACCTGACTTATAAAACTGAGAATGGAGAGACAAAGTTGTTTCTGGAATATCTGACTAGGAGGGTTACGGAGATCATAAGAGGTCTTCCCAAAGGGTGATTTTTAGGCAGTTCCCTGAAGTGGAGAAGCAGAGATCTTGTCTTAGAACAGAACTGAGAGGATATTCTAGGTCAGGGGTGTCAAATCATTTTCACTGGGGGCCACATCAGCTTCACAGTTGCCTTCAAAGGGCTGAAATAATTTTAGGACTGTATAAATGTAACTACTCCTTAACTGTTAAGGAGTTGAAATTACATCCAGCCCTTTGACGGCAACTTCGGGGCTGATGTGGCCCCTGGTGAAAATGAGTTTGGCACCCCTGTTCTAGGTGACTAGGATGGTATAAAGATTAAAAAGGGGATGTAAGAATCTGAAATACAAAACAATGAAGAGACATATTTGCACCCATCCTACACAGCACCAAAACAGGGAGACTTTAAGAGATTTCTTAATGTGATGCACCAACTAATGAAGATCCTAACAAGGCAACGCTGCTCTCCTTTTCTTTATTTCACTCAATACCTCTCCCCCCCACCCCCAGCTCTTCCCTCTTCCTCCCTCAGTGCTCTGTCTTTTCACTGAAGTCTTGCAGCCTCTTTGGTGCACACCTAAAACTCCCCTGATGTGCTGAAAATCCCCCTGGGGTTACAAAGTAACAACAGCTTGCAAAGTGCTGACATTATCTGTACAGTGTATTTCTTACAGAAAGCTTCACTGTTGCATTATAAAGACGCCTGTAAAAAAGCCACACCTCCCACGGCACTTGCCCTTTCAAAAAGTTAAAACTAAAAAGGAAGTAAGTATATGACGGAAGACAATCCTGAGTATTCATAATAAAACAGATCCAAAAGATTCTGACGTAAGTAATGGAACAGTCTCCATTTTTTTCGCATTTAATACAGAAATTAAAAGCGGAGAAATTTATCCACAAAACAGCTGTACTGAAATGAAGCTATTAAGTCAAATGAAAACAGAGACAACAGCGGTAATTCCTCAATATTTAGAATAGCTGCTTTCCTAAAATGTAATCAAGAATTTCATATATATAGCTACATTTGCCCCTCATTGACTCATACAGATAAACTGATGTTCTAAAAATGCTTTTTCAAGAAAGCACGGGCTGTTTAATGTATGTATAAAATAAAAAAATACTAAGTTCATCAATACAGAAACTATCAAAAGCAGGTGATTTCCAGAAAAGGCTGTTTAGGAGTTTGCAGTAAAAATAAGAAAAGAGATGCATAAGAACAGGAAAAGCGCACATCTCAAAGCTCAGGCCCAGAAACGAGTGCCATCTGTACAGGCCACGTGCTGGAATTCTCCACGTCATGAGTCCCATGGGTTTTCACCACAATTTTTAGACATCGAAATAACAAAATCTTCTAGATTTCTTGTTCACTAACTTTTTCTTGACAACTCAAGCAGAGTATGCTCAATGTGTGAAGCCAGGGCAGTAGAAGGTGGGGAAAAATGTAAAGAATCACTAAAATAAGTCACGATTGTTTCTACCAACAGAGGGAAAAACTTGTTAAAATTTTGGCATATTTTCTTTCAGTCTATTTTTACTATATTTTGGGACTGTACTGTACTTACAATTAACAAGGACAAATAGTACAACCATCCCTAGCTTACATTATACATTATTGTGAAACTCCTTATGTTTAAACGAATACAGTTAGGGCACTACTTGGTATAACAAGTTTTGGTTTTGCTACTTCCATTTAATAAGTGTTAAATAACAACAGCTACATTGATTCATTATTTTAATGCAGAATTTGGTTTGCTCCATTTAATTTTTTTTACCCTGTCCTAACTCCAGGAAAAGCTTGCTTCCTTCCTTACGGTATGTCTATCCTATTTTAAAATTTACCGAGCTTTTAGAATGTGTTAAACAAAGCATTCTCCACAGATGTGAGTTTAAAAACAAACACCCACCAAACACCCACACATATCCAAGGACAAAAAAAATGTTTATTTTTCTGAGTAATGCCAAGATGGCATTCTTTGAAAACCAAATATACAAACAAGACAAAGAAAAGAATTCAGGAAGTCATCATGCATATACTAATAATCAAATTTGTCCACTTTTAAGCAAATTAAAAGGTAGCATTTTTCATCAACAAGAGTGAGCAATGCTGTTTTTATCCTTCTCCAATCACAGATCAGCATAAGACAAAGAACAGGATTGAAAGCTTCACTTTCTCCAAAGAAAGAGCAAACTCTGCTACAAGCATAATACAGAAACAGCTGTTTTAAAATATAATGGGATTCACTTTTATACTCCTTTTGTTCAAATGTGGTTGATACTCTTGTTTTCAAGTTCCAGGTCCTTACCCTTTTGGAGGCCGCCACCACTTTCTAAACACAGCCAATTTTTAGAGGCTGTGTCAAGTTCTCCCAGGAACACACAGCCTCCCAGGACCACCCACTGCTGCCTGCTCTGTGGGGACATTAATAATACTAACACCTTAGAGGGATTAACAACAACAACTCTGTGGAACGGGCCCTATCACCTTTAGTGAACAGAAGCTGAGGCTTAGCGAGGCAAACTGAAAAAGCATGAGTGTGAGAGAGCCAGAACTTAAGCCAGGGTCTTTTAATTAGATTGAGTGATACTTGAGGAAGTTAAAATGTGAAATCTGCATTATTAACAGGGCTCAAGAAATATGCAAAGATGCAAACTTTTAAGTGAAAGTAGAAATAATGTGGTTGATAACTATGACTTTTTATAATTAGTTTTTAAAAAGTTAATTGCCCCAGAGTAGGGTTTCTAGATTTTAGAGTGTGTGTATGTAGAGTATCAGGCAATATTTGAGACATTAATACTAAAACAGTATTTGTTTATCTGAAATTCAATTTAAATTTGTTTCCTGTATGTCATCTGACAACCCTAGAGTAAAGGCCTTTACGGAACAAAACACATTAATAACTCACAGAGCTACAATCCCCAAAGCTGAAAGCTTCGGGGGGCCAAGGAAAGGGAAGTGCAATGAGTAGGGCTACAGCCGTTCTCCACTGAGCTCCCTTCTCCTTTTCCTGGTAGCAGACACAGCCCTTCACTCCAGAGACTCAGCTTTCAGCAACTAAGATATTTAAATTCACTGACTCAAAATTCCTGATCTTTCTCTACTTTATATGGATGTTATGAAGATTAAATACAACTGAGGTTGTGAAGGGAATATCATATATATCTTTAAATATTTATTTATTGGCAAAGTGTTTTGGGTAAAAATTCTCAGGAACTTGGACAAGACAGACTCTTCCCCTACTATCAAGAAAGGGCCTGAAAAGTATTAAAATATATGAGACTACCAAAAGGAAAGAACAAAATGGAGAAATGTGATCAAAACCTGAAGTAAAGTATGGGAAATGTACTAGGGAGATGCCAAAAGGGGTGCCTAGCAGAAAAACTGGGTTACCACTGCTAAAGAATTCTGTACCTTTCATGTGGCCATGGACACAGATTTAAACAGAGAGCTACCTTGGCTCGTAAATTAAATCACAAAGCACACCCAGAAAGCCTACAGAAACAGGACAAGGCCTTACTTATGCATACCAATTTAATTTTCTGCTAATTTCCACGAATGTTTACCTTCCTTAAAAAATAACAAATTGGACTAGTTCAGACAGTGTTCATTTAAATATTTCTGCGCACAACTTCAATCTTCAAACTTTAATGAAACCCTATCTGTGACACACAAATTGCTGGGAACAGAAACTTCTTGAAGAGAATTAATCAACAGCTTTGTACACGGTCCACTTAAACTGAATCACTGTTGAATTCTTCACGTGAAGCTACACCCAGTAATCTTCAAGAAAGCAGCACACTGGGGAGATAAGAACTTCACTCATCAAAGTTAGCAACACTTAACAAGTACAGTTATTAGTTGGCAAGAACTTGTAAAGAACAAGAAATAGATTCTTGCATTCACTCCTCTACCTCAAAACCCCATGGGTACGCACCAGAGCACGGTACTTAGCCACGATTGGCAAAAACCAAAGTATACTACATAACTGAGTAACCTACCTCAAGAAAGCAGTTCCTGTTCATTTTCTGTATTTAAAGGCTTTTCAGCATAAAGCACTTTTTCTTCCAAAACACACTAAAATATATTCACAACTATGAAAGCCCTGGTAAATGGTTTTGTTTTGGCTGTGGTGTGCTGTTTTCATATAATCAGACTGGATTTGCTTAAGAAATATCATCATATATCTGACTGTCGTGGGCAATAATAATAGGCCATTTCTCCGCTAAGACCTGAAGCAGCAATCCTTGACTAGATACTGCTTACTGGGTTATCACTCCACTAAAAAGCCTCTCACTTTTGACCTGAGACAAGCAGGTGTATTTCTAATGTGCTCTGAGGCCCGTGATGCAGGAAAATCCTGTTTATCCTAGATGATGCCAGAGATCAGTGCTCCTGCATGCCCTCGATACACACTACGTGGGGCAGGAAGGGGAAGAGCACCACCCACCTCTGCTTTAACTGAAACTGGCTCACTCCTATACATATGAAATATAAAATTTTAAGAAGAAATTGTACAATCATTCAGTGGTGCAATATCGTGATTTCAATGCTGCTTCCAAGTATCACAAACCCACCATCCATATCATCACTCATTTACCTCACCCTTCACCTCCAACCTCACAGCCTCTGCCCAACCTCCTGCAAAAGAGGGTGGTAGAAACCCCTAAACTGAGGGGCCAAGCAGGCCCTGAGACTAGCAGGGCCAAGGGCAGTGATGTAGATGGGCTCTGGATGAGTTTCTGTTGAGGTGTGCCTCTGAGCAGGCATTACAGGGTGGTGGTTTGAAGAGCCTAACCATCTGGGTCCACATCCTGACTTGGCACTACCTTGGATTGTACAACTGGGCAAATAACTTAATTAATGCCTCAGTTTTCTTAACTGTAAAAGGGGAATATTATGTTCTTGGACAATCAAGATGACTAAATGAGTCAATCCACCAGGAGCACGCAGACCACTAACCACCAGGCAGTAAGGTTAAGTGCTCAAAGATGGTTAGCTACTACTATCATTCATTCACTCACACACACACACACACACACACACACACACACACTGACTCACTTCTTTCCAAAGGTAACTTTTAAGTATTCCTCATATTCATATTCAACTCCCCCCTACCCCCAGGTTAATGATCTGTAATCAGCTCTAACAGCTGATTTTATATTTCTAGATCAAAATTAAACTGGCTTATACTCCTAAAAGTTAGCTATTCCTTCATCAAAACAAACTAGTATGAAGTGAAAGATGCAAGCTGAACATCACAGAACTTTATAGAAAGCATTAATTAGACTTCCCATTTAGACTCAGCCAGGATGAGATCACAAAGTCACTCATGGTAACCAGGTCCCTGCGCTGGAAGTGTGCTTTCCCAGTGAATGGCTAAACACTAACAAAAGAAACCTTTGACTCAAATACCACTGGTACCCGGGGTCTTGTGTCTGTATAATGCCTACAGATTCATTTCTTTCTTTGCCTATACAAAAAAGAAAGTCTGTTTGTTTTTCTGATTCAGTCAGCCCTTTTAGTCTCTGAATCTAAGGAGAGCCCCGTGAAAAGAAGAGCATCTTATCAGCGTGCTCCAGACCAGCAGGCTGTCCCCCTCCACACACAAAACCTCCAGCCCCTCACAGCAAAAGGCCTCGCCCTCAGAGCTCTTTCCCCATTTCAGAGCTAACACCCTGCCGGGTTCTGACAACAAATAAATGAATACACAAGGCCTTTACATAATTAGCCTTCTTTTCAGGTAGAGTGAGGTGGGTGGGGGAGGAATGTTCAGGATAAGAATATTTATTTTAAATTGGCTTCATTTATGAAGTTGATGTGAGTGTGCTGGACCCGAGGGCATTTCTTTTAAATGAGGCCACATGAAGTTTTAGAGATGCCTGTTTCTGAATCTTGACAATTTTAGCATATACTTGAGCCAGGTCACAAACACAGATTTTTTTTTTTTTTTTTTTTTTTTTTTAAGGAGAGGGCTTTTCTTAAGCTACGTGAAAGTTCCACTGACTTGTATAGCGGGGACACGCAGACCATGATGTGTTTGGTGCCTTTTTAAGGGAAAACTAGCAAGTAAAAGAACCAAAGAGCAGAAAACAAGACTTTCTGACACCATCCCTGTTTGACAAAATTAGACCTCCTTTCAGACATACTTATGCTAGTACATAACCCACCTCCCAAAAAATGACTTTGAGAACAACAAGGACTAAACATAATTAATAACGCTGTGAACACCTTTGGGAAAGCCACCAGGCATCACTGTCTTCTGCCATGATCTTAACAGAGCCATGGTCTGCAGGAAAAGATATTTGCTTCTATCATTATTGGGATAATAACTTAATTCATTTGTCTCAGTGGCTAAGGATGTAGACTAGAGATTTATTATGGAAGAAAAATACCTGCAATCGTGTTTTTGTTTTCTCAAGAAGCATCTTGCCAGTGACCTCTAAATCAGTTTAACCTTTTCTCAACAGACCTGCACATTTTTTACATAATTTAAAGCTAGGTTTTGTTGTTGCTGCTGCTGAAAGGCTCTATGAGATTTATCACAACATGGCTTCAGTTCTTCTTTTAAAAACAAAGATGAAAAACAAAACAAAAGGCCATAACTATAAGCTCCTAGCTCCACTCCTTTTCCCGGCAGGGGATTTTGATCTAACCACTAGAGTGCCTTTGGAGTTCAATCTGTTAAAAAATGTATGAAACGGTATTAAAATAAAAGGCATGTGTATGACTCAGGCTTATCCAACTATCTCTGCAACTAGGATGTCACAGGATTTCCCTGTGCTTCTGAAAACTGAGAACCTTCAGAAAGTGACAGTACAAGTTCCTGTTTCTTTTTTTCTCTATTTAAAATATACTTGGGAGGGGGGCGCGCGCGAACACACACACACACACACACACACACACACACACACACACACACACTGGTCTTCCGGGTTTCCCTACGAATCGGGCAGCTTCTTTGAGGTTCCAAGTGAAGATCATTGCAAACCCATGTTACGACCGATTATCGTACTCTTCTACACACAAAGGTTTCCGAAAAACAAAAACAAAAACAAAAACGAAACTTGTTGCAGAGCTGAGCGAAGCCCCCGGCCCGGCGCGCTCCAGCTCCCGGCGCCTCTCAGCCCCTGCCCCTTCCTCCCCAGTCCTCCGGCCCGGCCGCCGCTGGCGACCGCATCTCCCCGGCTGAGGTCACCGGCCCGAGCCGCCTCCTTCGGAAACAAGGTCACCGCCCAGCCGGGTCTCTCCGCGGAACAGAGCGGTGTCCGCCGAGCGCTACCGCCCTTTGTAAAGCGGGGCCGCCGGCCTCCGCGCCGCATCCCCGCCGCCGCCTCACCTGCTTGCGGTAGGGCGTCCTGCAGCTGCTGCTGCCCCCGGGGTTGCCGCTGCTGCTGGGGAAGATCATCGCGACGGGCGGGCGCGGGGCAGCCTCGCCGCGAGGGGGAGGCGCGCGCGGGGGGGGGGGTGGCCCGCGGGGCCGCGGCCGCTCTGGGAACTCCCTTTCGCCGCGCGGCGGCGACCGGCGGGGGCTGCAGCTTCGGGCGGACTTCTCCTCCGCCCTCGACCTCCGGACTCGCCTAAAAGTGCGGCGCGGCGGCGGGAGAGACTCGGACAGTTCGGACGGCCGCCGCCCCGAGTGCCATGGACGGGAGTTCGCGCCCGGAGCTGGCGGCGCCGCGGTCTCTCCCGGCGGCAGCGGAGGAGCAGCGCTGCCGCGTCCCCACCTACCGTGGCCTCAACCACCGCCCTGAGAGCGCGCCGGCCGGGGGCGGGGAGGCGGCGGCGCACCGCCCCGCGCCGCGCCCAGGCCCACCCGCGCCTCCCCGCCCTCCGGCTGGGCGCCGCGCCCGCAGCCCCGCCGGCTAGCCGGCCCCCGCGCGCTCCCTCCAAAGCTCTGGGCTCGGGGCGGAGGCCAGGGCTGCGCGGCCCGGGGAGCCGCCGGCGCCCCCGCTCTACTGCAATGGTTGGGTCTGGCTCCCCGCATGCCGCACATTCCTTGGAGTAGCCACCCCCCTCTTTTCTTTTTTTCCCCTTCGTGTCTTTGCCTGAGCACCAGCGGCGGCTCTGCACCCCTGCTCGAAGCCCCTTTTAAGGGCATCGTTTCGGGGATTCCTCGGACACCTGGGTCGGAAGCGAACTGGTCCCTGTTCTCCTCTCTGTTCTTTCATCCTTCCAAACTACCACCCCGCCCCACCCCGCCCTCCACTCTCCCAGAAAAAGTGCGGGCAATCATTCCTACTTCAAGGAACAAACCAAACCTCCATCAAACCGCTGCCAATCCCCGTTCCCGCTAAAATGTTAGCAAGGAAAACAGGTCCCCACTCCCCACGCGCTCACCGCAAATGCGCACGGTAAAGTTCCGTACTTCATTTCTATGCCAGAGTTTGCAAGTTTACCTTCAAGGTGACAATATCAAAAGATGGAAATCATTTAAAGGTCATCTTTTGGTAAGCCTTCCAGAAGACTGGAACAGTGTAACCCTTCTATGCGTTATTAGATGCTACACAAATGAGTACTATTGAAAGGACACAGAAACTCTGCAAAAAAAGGGACAAAGGGAGCAGGTAGTTTTCTTTGTTTCCCGGTTGAAACGATCTCAGGCAGCTCGAGATTCCATTTTTCTGGATCACCTTTGCGTTAGTGCATCAAGCCTAGAAGGTGTACAGTCCAGAAGGCCTCTATAGCAAGCACCACAGGCAGAGCCCACCTTCTCTGGATAGGCGACTAGGGCAGGCTTGATATCTTTCAAGTTGGCCTGTTCAACCTCAGAATTACAGGGTTATATCACTGCATAAGTATTGCATTACAGAGTTCTTCCTTGGAATCTGGCCTCTAATACCTTCCTGGAAAGGGCCATCTTCCCTGATAATGAAAAATCCTAACTAGACTAAGAAGCGAAGGCACTCAACTAGCTGCCAGAAGGAAAACATAGTGTCCCCTATGGAAATCAAGCCTTCTAGCAAAGCTGTGGCCATTCAAGAATTTGTCCAAGAGCAAGAAACTGACAAATATTCATCCTAGATATCCTGCTGGTGACTTATGGGGCCACCTCACTTCCACACTCCAAGGAGCTGCTCATATTCTCAGGTGAGAGTGATGAGAAGTAGTCAGTCTCACCTAATCAAAACCAACCATATACACAAAATATGCATACAATTCTTAATTCTTTTCATAAAAAAAGGCACAGCAAAAAAAAAAATCTTATTCTGGGCACAATACTAGACACACAATGGTCCAGCTAAGAACTTGCTAAAATTTGCAGAAACATAACTGCCCTTTAAAGTGATTTAAATAAATACAGCCCAACTAACATTCAGTATATATATATGCTATAACTATTTCTTGTAACTCCATGCATTTACAATTGTTTTGGCTGCCCCTTTGCTATTACCTCTCACCAGGACCCTTTATAGCAAGTTATCAACCACAAGTATAAAATACAAGGTTTTAGGCAAAACTGTTCAGCTCATAGATGCATGTTCCTGAGAGCTTATTGCCCCAGATCCCCACATCAAACTTGTCCTCTTTGGGGAAAAATCCATGTAGAACCTCAGTTGTCATGGCTGGTCTCTTATGAAGGCACAACTGAAACCACACAAGAACAATGTAGATTAATTTTTCTATGGCTGTGCTCTAAGGTCATGATTTTTGGATATGGTGCTATTCTAGACTGCTAAGACTTGATACCTCCAATAGTTTTACAAGGTATGATAAGATTGTAAGTGATAATAAATTTTAAAGCAGAATATGAAAAGAATTATATACTAGACAATAAAGTATACTACTAATACTAAAATAATATTTAAAGGATTCTATTTTGGGAATAAAAAAGGCATTTATCAACAAAATGTCATTTTCTATAATGGTGAATGACATAATAGGAGAGAACACAAGTATATATCTTAAAAAAACAAAAAAAAAACAAAAAAACAATGTTTACCAGCCAGGGTTCAGAAGCTCCAGACTTTGGTAGGTGCTACACTCATTACAAAGAAAGGAGAAGATAGATTTTCTACCCTCAAAGACTATAAAACAAATATAAAACACAAAAGCTCAAATAATTCCAACATTAAGAGAAGTAAAAGAAATACGAAACCATGTGTATATTTATAATCAATTATAGATATCCACTAGTGCTTTGTTGTAAGTAATTACAGGAATAGATCCTGGTGAGATCATCTGGGAAGGATTCTTGACCTTTGAAACAAATAGGCTTTAAGACAGACAACATAAGGAAACACTCTAGAGAAACTGCAAGTTATCCTGTACACACTCATCCTCCTGAAAGGGACACCGAGACTTAGCTGCTGGGCGGTCCTACATCATCCACTTCTGCCAACTCAGCTGATGGGTAAAGATGTAGGGATCTGACCCAAGGCAGCCAATCCCCAGATGAGCCAGTGACCTATGACATCCCGGTCTGAAAAAGGAGCAGAGCCAATCGGATTCTCACCCCAAGGAATTTGATTCAGAAAACTCCAAGAGGTGAATCAGTTAGGAAAGGGGCGGAAATAGCACAGATCAGGGGGTAGAGTTGAGGTCACGAAAAGCCAAAACCATAAGCAAGCCAAGGTTATGAGGAAGCAGAAACTATGAGTAAACAGGAAGCTGACTGGCAGCAAGCAGAGAGTAAAGCAGATGCCAGCAGCGGGTGAGCTCCTCGCCGTTCAATGATGGAGGGAGCAAGAGTCCCAAAAGCAGCTGCTTTTGCTCTCTCATGAGCAACAGCCCCTCCAAATGTATACTCAGTGCCCTCTCCCCTTCTTCAGATAACTTAAGTGAATATGGGCTTTGTAATCCAAAGAACAAAATTAAAACAGCCAGACAAATCTAGCTCCATATTTCATCTTCCCACTTCCTAGCCACATGGTTCGGGCAAGTTAGTTAACCTCTCTGAGTCCAACACTCCTCACAGATTGTCTTAAGTTACACCAACACAAATGCTGTTACTACTGTTTCTCAAGGTTTTACAGCGGTGGCTTGTAGATTTAAGTGGGTGTACTGTGTAAATAACTGATGCTCACTCAGTAAGTCTGGCTGACCATCAAAGAGCAGAAGCTAGGGTGTAGCTGGAACTGCAAAGAACTAAAAACAAACTTAGGTAAAGGGAGGCCGTCTTCCGATACCTGTTCAATGACCACATGAATATGTTTTTTAAGGCTGTTATAGCATAGATTTAACTTTAAGAGGTTACAAAAAAAACCCAGTCTGCAAACTGTTTTTTAATAGCCTAGGTGTACTGGAGTTTTTCTCTTCTATTTGCTGTTGTTCATTTCCTTTAATGAAGTTACATGTTGGACTAGGGTTGTATCTGTCTGAATGGGCACACTTTGTGAGGAGGAGTAGACTAATGAGGATAACAAGACTGGAGCCATCAGTACCTGCAGAAGCCCGCAATCTTTTAGAGATGAGACCTGCAACTTAGAAGCCTTTATATAACTGGAATTTGAGAATCTGAATGCAGAAGACATTTGTCCCATAGAAACAGTTTAAAAAATGAAATTTTCATTTATAAATCTTTCACATCTCATTTCACTTTCACAATAACCCTATAAGGATTGAAGGGTTATTGGAGTCTATTTACAGATGACCGGAAAAAAAGTAAGACTGACTGACCTACCCATACAGCTATTAAGTAGCAAGCATTAAAATCTAGACCTAGCTAGGGTTAAAAAATCTAGACCTGTGCCTCCAATTCTATAATGCTGTGTCTCCAAAAAGCCTTATAAATAATGCTCTAATTCCCATGTGAGTACTTGTAACCCCTGCAGCACCCGAGCTGCTGTACACTAATAATGCAAGGCATTAAGTGATAAGTGCCAGCCAAGTGGTCTAGACAATTATGTGCTGCAGAGTCCACGGGAGGGAGTGATCAATACAGGATATGTAACATGGGCGTGGGAAGCTCAGCTGTACAAATGTTTTGTTTGAGGGGCATTCAGAAAGAAGCACTGTGCAGATAACCAGAGAACAGAAATTGAGACAGAGGGCTGGGATGAGAGGATGTAGATTTGGGGTGATCACTATCGAAGTCATGGCTAATCGCTGTATTCCTAGAGTGGAGTAAAGGGTGAAAAGCCACATAAAAGATGCCTCCCCCCCACCCTATGTCAACACACACATTACCAAGTCCCATAGAGAGAAGACTTCGAATGAAATTACAAAGCAAGGACGACAGGAAAGCTAAGCCTGGAAAAAAGAAAAAACAAAACGGAGGCGGAGAAGATGTCCAGCGAGATAAGAACAGAACACCTCCATCAACAGAAGAACAGACCCATGGCAGGCTCTACCCCTCTGTTGCTGCTAATGCGTTTCAGGAACCTTTTTTATTTGGGTCACGTTGAAAACAGAAAGGAGTTAACAGGAAGATTCATCCAACGTTATTTCAAATTACAATCTTTAATGAACAAAATATAACCACATATTATTGGTCAGTTTAAGCAGTTCACACTAAAAAAATTATTTAGAGTCTCTATTGCTCACAAAGCCTTTGGTGCCTAGCAAAACAGAGAAAGAGAGAGAGAGAGACAGAGAGAGAGACAGAGAGAATGAGAGAGAGACAGAGAGAATGAGAATGAATATGAGGCCAGCAGATTCTTTAAATTTCAGTTCTTTCCTGATACAAAATAGAGTTGATAAAATACCCTATTTCTAAAGTAGCAGAAATATTTTGTTATTTACTATTTTGCTTTCTAAAAAATTTATGATTTTTATTCTAGACTTAAAGTCTCCCTAGACACATATAAAATGAAACCACTATAATAAAACTATAGCTTTGTAGCTATAATCCTAGAAGGTATATAGAAAACATAAACATAGACATATACTGATGAGTTTTACCAGAAACAATATTCTGGTGTTTCCTAAATCTATCCTGATGAACAAAGAAGAAGAAACAAGCTTTCCTCTACTGTGTTTCTCTGCATGAGCTAATACATAACAGCTATCATTTATTGAGTAACTACTATATTCCAGGCCCTTTCTCAGCACATCCTCCCCCTAACATGCACACACGCACCATGCACCCAATGAGAAAAGAATGATTATCACATTTTACTGAAGAGAAAACTGAGACTCAGAGGTTTAAGTTACTTTCCCAAGGCTGCGTAAATTCAATATATAATAAAGCTGAGGTTTGAACTCAGGTTTCTCAACTCCCAAGTCTCCTGCCTTTAATAATACTAATGATAATAATTATTACTATTACTGTAGATCAAATCCAAACCTCATTGGGGAAAACTTCAGAGCCCAACCCTGGGTGTGTATCTTAGCTTGATCAATTACAATCTATGTGACCTTGGGCAAGTCACTTATAAAGGATATAAAATTACATTGAATTTCCATTCAGTTGAATATAAAGGCAAATTTTCTAATATTAGAATCTGTAGTGGTAATACAGTATATATTCTGGCGCAAATTAGCTCCTAATCTCATTTAACTGATAGTTGTTGAGGTGTAACCTCTTTCTTTCAACCAGTTTTACTTTCGGGGAGGGGGGGGTGTTGGTGGGATGGAGTTGGGAGGGAGGCAGAAATATAATCTTCTAGAAGTCAGGACAGTGATAGGTGAAAAGTATTTCCTGAATCCTGAACTGGAACTGAAAACACATTTTCCCTCAAGAAATAATGGGAGATCATGTTAGTAATCAGCTTTGTTATTTAGTTCATAGATGTTTACAGGTCGATTGATGTCCAAACCACCATTTAGGACATTTCTCTCCATGATAAACCATCCTCCAAATTTGAAACAAATAATTTACACTCGCGTTCTTTTGGATATAATCTGTTCATATATTCTGCTCCTGCAGAACAGTTGATAAAATTCAATGCTTGCTCAATTTCCTGGCAAAAGGGTTCTGTTTAAGTTCAATTTTTTTCCTGTTTTTGTATAAAAATATGTACACAGGTTTTTATTCTTTCCAAAAAACCAAAATGGAGGAGGCAGAGGCTATACGAATTAAAGTCCAAGCTATTTGTTTTGGTTTGGCTCCTACGACACTGAATCTGTATTTGTAGATCAGACTCTACAACAAAGGAAAGGCGAGTGAACCAGGGATGAACGCCTCAACCCTCTGCATTCCTCAGGTGTGCCAATCTGGTATCTGAGCTGTTACTCTCCATTCTGATAGCAAGCCTATCAAAACACAAGTGCTTAAACCAATTGAATCAGATTCTCTGGGATGAGACCTAGGGAAAAAAATAAATAAAACAAAAAGCTTTTGTTAAAAAATGAATAAATAAATTAAAAAAATAAGTGCTTACTATCAGAATACATAAAGGTAACTCAATAAATTTTCCATGAGTTATAGTAAAGCTTACAAAGTATAAAGATATTATTAGGTAATTTTTTAAATTACAGCTTACATAAAGAGATGGGAGTAGCATAATCATCTACTGACTATGGGTAAAGGATAAGTACTGGGGTGAGGAAGGGAGGGGCTGATGTACTGTGGAAATAGCTAATCACATCCACCTCTTGCTATATGACCTAGGAAATCAACAGCATTTGTAGAAAGCGAGAGCCAAAAAAAAGAAATGTTGACATGAAAAACAAAATTCAAACCTACCATGATCATCTCCTTTCCATGAGTAAGAATAACTGTTGAAATGACAACTTAGACAATACAGGGTGAATAACTGCACCCGAAGCAAACAAAGCCCTCACAGAAGCTCAGAATGACCAAAGGTTATATCATAAAGACCTTACTAAATGCCTGAGGGACATAAGCAATGTCTATCCGAAACCTAGGATCCATAGCACGTCAGGTTTTAAAGCATTCAAAACACAGAAGAAGAAAGGGAAAAACGCCCACAGTTCTCTGTCTCTTCAGTTGCCACGCTTACCATTAAATTAGGTCTATTTTACCTAAAGAGAAGAATCACAGAATAATTAATGACATCCTTTAAGTAAGTAGGGATGCTGAAAAGCTTTTCATTCTCCACTGAATGACAAAGGTTCAAACAAGAAAATACAGAATTAGAAAGAAATTTCTATTCAGTTGAATATGTAAGAAGGCAAACTTTTCAACATCAGAATATTTAGTTATGAGTTCTGAAATGGGTCACTCGAGGAGCTTACAAAAATTCCCCACCCTACGAGTCTTTAAGAATGACTACTTCTGGATTATCTAATATACTTAACACATGCGGCAAACTGATGACAGACCGGTGGCAAACTGATACTCCCAAGTGAAGACGAGGCGAATGCGGAAGTTCTGATGTTGTCATGGCAATGTGACTGATCGTGACATCAGCAATTCCCAATTCCAAACCACACAGCACACTCCCAGAACGCTGACAACACTCCACACAGGCCCTCCCAACAGCACCCTCCCTTCGCCTCCCAATCTGGTATTTGATCCAGTGGCAAGTGGGATGATGTCTCAACTAAAGGATTATTAAGTATTAAATCCTCTTAAACTGTTTAAAGTTGGAGAGGGTGCCAAGATGAAGTAGATAAATTCTAAAGCCATTTTTCAGAATATATAGCTATTTAGAAAAAATATTTTCAATTTAGAAAATATATTTTTAAATGTTTTATATGTGTACGTATATTAACACATAGAAGCAGAATGAACATATAAAATGTTATAATTTACAAAATGCTTTATTACACATTGTCTCATTAAGTCTCAGAAAAGGAAGCAGGGCAGGCATTCTCCCCTTTTTTGGAACAGGTAAGATAGCCCACGGCAGGTAAGCAACTTGTCCTAGGTCAAAATACTTCAATAATGGAATGAATGCTACTATCCCTTCGTGGACACCTTGACCAGTAATAAATTCGCCCCATCTATTCATATTTAGCCATATATCACCATATATCACCGAGAAAGTTCTTTGTTAAATGATCTCCAAATCTGAGCCTGTCCACCACAGTCCTATCCCAGGACCACATGCTGTCTCTTGTAATTGTACAGTGCTTCTATACTGTGCCATCCTTAAAAATGAGGGTGGAGTCTGATTCTGAGGCTTAACAATCTTGTAAAGATTATTTATACAGTCTGTAAATCTCTAATGAGTTCTTTAACCCGTTGTTCTACACATAGTAGGATTTATTGGAGGCATGAATGGATGAAGAAGCTAGCTTTCATATCCACACAGACACAAATGGCAGAAATGATCATTTTCACCCTCCTTTAAAAAAAGACTATCACCTGAAACTACAAAGAGCTGAATGTAAGCTATGCAGTGATCAAGTTTCAAGACTACACTTTACAGATTATATTAAACATGGTGAATTTGCATCCTAATCTTTGTATCACTTGGGATCATAAGAGGGGTTGTAACGAATGTTCCATTTTCTATTTGTATGTGATGTAAGGGAATGTGATTCCATGACCAAATGGTTTCTCTTGACCTCAACTATTACTTTCAGAATATATCTTGCTTTACTTTTTTGGGGAAAGGCAATTGTCCTATTCAGCTCTCTGAAATCAGTCTCCTATAAATATTTGGATATAAACTGTATGCCATGAAATCTAAGATGCTACTGATTATAAGATACCTGACAATTACTGAGATGTTAACACTTGAAAAAAATGGACAAGAGTAATTACACAAATGGTAAGTTATAAGATGCATCCTGATTTCAGAGATGTTGAAGTGTGAAAAAGGTGAGTCTCTCAGAACCTGTGCAGTATGGCATACAGGTGCATGAATACATGCATGCAAATGCACACATGTTCTTCTTATTCATAGGTGCAGCTCAAGAAATATGTTTTTTCAAACCCTCCGTTTTACCCTTCTGAAGAACAAAGAGCTACTAAGTAGTTGCAAGTAAATGCTTCACACACTCAGTTTTTCCAAGGAGATCTGACAGTGTCTTAACAAGTGGGGCCCACCATCTCTGTGAGTTAGAATGAGACACCTCCCCCGATCTCACAAAGGCATCCCTCACTGAGGAACAAGCTGAGCCGTCTGTCTGCTTCCATCCTCATCTACCTCCGCACCCCACCCCCACACAATCACTACACGTTATACCCACAGTGTTTCAGCTACACAATGAATTCGTCTAATAGAAAGGTGGAAGGGAGATAAGTGTAAATCTGTAGATATTTATCAAACTTCTCCACTCCACACTTCTTGCTATTGGTATTTTAAAGTTGTTAGTTGCAAACATAACTTGGTAACATTCATCCTAGACTGTTACTTCTTTAGCAAGTTTTAGTCACACACACGCATGCACACAGACACACACGCACTCAAAAGATCAGTCACCGCTGCTGGTCTGGCACACAGCACCGATCCCAACCTGGGAGTCTCACAGATTCCCACTTTTTGGTATGATGTGTTGTGCCAGTTCTCAGTCTTTCTAGGGCTTCAGACAGGAAAAGTGACTTTTACATCGATCAGATAAGTCAGATAAAAGCACATATATCTAAAATGGTTACCACAATCCTTAAATTTAATATGATACGACAAAGTGAATCAAAAGCAGTAACAGAGCATGTAAGAAGACCCAGGTAAAGAAAACAATGTAAATGGTTCACACTGGAAGCAGTGGCTGTTAGATACGAGCTTCTGATACTTCATACTTGATCAGGAATGACTAGTCCCCTTTCCACTTCCTCCCTCTTCCTGATGTAACTTCCCTTTTAGTCATCTCCCCGCTGGTGCTGAGATAAAGCTGATGTGAAAAAGTGGAATAAACTGGTCAATTTATTAACTGACTACAGGATGGTCAAACTGAAGCTTGGAGAATATTATATTTGAATTTCATTTATCTGTAATGTTCCTCTTTGCTGTAAAACAAAAGTTTAATTGATTTCACAAGGAAAATTATCTTATAAGAATTATTAACACATCAGACCATTAACAGAACCCAAGTCCTTAACTCAGGACCTGGCACATATTAAGCATCCAAATATTGGTTCAATAAATGTATAACTGAAGGAATAAACAATATTTTCAAAATGCATGCAAGCTATTCAAATAGATATTGTATCACAAAGTAAGTTTAGGACTTTGAGATGTTAATTTAATGACAAATTATAAATTATAATTTATCAACCAAACTTCTTCAGTATCATTCCAGGCTCTGTAATTCATGACCTCTTGAGTGATTTAAAAACCTATTCTATTTTAGGGGCTCTTTTAAGAAGTCTTAGCATTCATTTAAGCTGTTTACGATGGAAATCGTTAGGTATATCTGGCCATAAAATATTGCAAATTGCTGTAGAATTTGTTTTTTTTTTCTTTGTTTCTAAATCAGTCCTTCCCCTTTACTTAAAAAAAGTCATAATTTGCCTTGTCTGGGTAGTTCAGTTGGTTAGAGCCTCATCCTCATATACCAAGCTTGCAGGTCTGATCCCCCATCAGGGCACGTACAAGATTCAACCAATGAATGCGTAAATAAGTGGAACAACAAATCGATGTTTCTCTCTCTGTCTACCTTCCTCTCTCTCTCTCAAATCATAAATTTAAAAAATCATATTTTGTTTTTGATCATTACCAAAGATTTCTAAGTAGGTGTACAAACTCTTGTAATTGAAAATCATGCAGTTTGTTTCATTTTATTATATAACATTTTTAAAAATTCTATCAGTAAATAGAATGAGCAAATTGTTGATAATCACTGAGGCTGTTCTTTCTACTTTAGTGATGTGTGAAAACGTCTACAGTTCGTGTATTTTGAGATGATGTCAATTTACTAAAAGATCTGTCAGGTTGACTTTGAGGATTCCAAAAACCAAAGCCAATTGATTCTCTGTGTTCCAACACTTACAACGTAAGTGACAACGTAGCTTGGTATGTTTTCTTTTAAATAATTACTTACACTGCCCATTTTACCCTTTTCTCCATGTTATCTAAAAAATTTTTAAAGTTTAGATATGAGACTACAGTCTGGATAATACAAAGGTTAACAGTGACTCTGTCATTAGAAAATGCTACAAATCCAAGTGATTAAACAGAATTCAGCCAATTTCTACACTCAACAGTGAAAATGCACTATTTCTAAATTAGCAGCATTTCTATGGTCCCTGCTGATTATTCTTTTTCCATATTTTTTATCTATCATGTCCTTCAGCTAGAACTACCAGAATCTCTTCTGTTTCTTTCTGACTGGTCCTTATTTGTTCCAAATTGCAAATTGTTGTGTACACTGCTTCCAAACAATATTTTATGACCTCTTTGGTTATCATTCTACTTCCTAAACACTCCCACATCAAATGCAAATTTCTGAGCATCACTTAAAAAGCACTCTACTTTCTAACTCCTTTCCCCCCTTACCTCTCTTCCAGCTATGATTTGTGTTTTGGCTGCCCATGAACTCACTCTTTTCTGGCTCTGAGTTTTGCCAGGAAACAGCCTCTGTTTTTCCATCAGCCAAACCACATTTCATCCCTCTCCGTTGACTCTCTTGAAATCGCAGCTCATGGTCCACCCCCTGTGAGTTTTTCCTACTCTCATCTATTTTCCAAGACCTCTTGTTATATTTTCTACAGAAATAGAAAATATAGGTCAATTTAGTTTCTTTACATTAGGAATTCCTCTACTGATAAGACCATGGCCAAGATTTTCCACTACATCAAAAGGCAAGAATTTACTGACCTGGCTTCACCATAAATCACTGGTTCTCAGACTCGTTTCTAATCTTCCTTCCTCCCTTCCTTCTTCCTCCTTCTTCCTTCATCCTTCCTCCCTCCCTTCCTTCCTTCCTTTTCTTCCACTTAAAGAATACTGTATATTCCCATCAGTCTTCTGCACGATTCTGACTCAGATGTGATGAGGACACACTCTCATCCTTACCTGAAAAACACTGTTATAAAGAATTGGCCATAGTGGTTACAGAAACCTAGAAAAGATAAGTATTTAACTTTAGCACTCCTGCACTCGGATATGTGATTTCGATCTATCTGTCTCTGTCTCTCCACACATATATACATATACCTAAAACATATATATTACAGACATATAATGCTTTCTTATTTAAAAAAAAAAAACAAACCTTGCTATAAGGTACATAATAAACTAGCCTCTTGACCTAAGAGGGCATGGAAATAACTAAATGTTTTCTCAGGGGTGAGCAGATATTTATTAAAACCCAAGATGGAACCAAAATGTATTTTACAATGCTTAAAGCTGCTGAGAATTACTTTTCCCTGGTGACACAACTTCCCCTGAAACTCTAGTGTTGATTCTTCTTTCTTCCCTACACTAAGAAGCATCTGCATACCCTTGACACAGACTCCATTTGTTGAGACCTCACAGCCTGTCATTGCCATGTATGCTGTGGAGTAGTGGGCAGGCATCAGCTTTCAATAAAAACTGCCACACCCTGGCTGGTGTAGATCAGCGAATTGAGCCTGAGAACCAAAGGGTCGCTGGTTCAATTCTCAGTCAGGGCATATGCCTGGGTTGCAGACCAGGTCCCCCAGTATGGGGCTCACAAGAGGCAACCACATATTGATGTTTCTCTCCCTCTCTCCTTTCCTTCCCCTCTCTCTAAAAATAAATAAAATCTTAAAAAAATAAAAACTGATCTGTTCAAAAGACAATTTTATCACTTGCTAGTTCAGCAATATTCACCTACATCTATTTAACTGTAAAAGGAAAAGAACAGTATCTCTCATAATATTTTGGAGAGAAGCAAAATAAGACATTTCAGTTTGTTAAATTATAAAACTTAGTTACCATCATTTACTTACTTTCAGCATAAATGTGCTTATCTTCAGTGTGCTTATAATTTAGCACAGGGGTCAGAGCTTTTCCTAGGTGATATCATTTCATCTAACCCCAACCTTACAGGTCCTTAAATTCCACTTCAAGAAAACCTGCATAACTAACATCACTGCATGTCATCAAGTTCTGAAATTCCCATTCTTCCCTCTCTTCTGCACTCTTTTTAATAAAAATAACAGCATTATATAACAGTTTTGAGTATGACTATGTGCCAGGTGTTGTTACACGTATTTTACAGGCGTTGTTTCAGTAACCCTCACACCACCATTATTCTTCCCATTGTGGATACGGAAACTACCCACATCCCTGCTCTATCAGTTCACCACTATCACCAGCACAGTGCCTCCCCACATTTCACTTACTCCCAACAAAGTTAAATCCCTAAGTCAGGGAACTCACTTTGTCATATCTAGTACCCACAGTCCTTCCACTCTTTCGGATGAGCACTTTTGGGCCATCAGGTTTTTCTGTTCTTCCTCCTAAATCATAACATTGCTTGTTGGCTTCACAAAAGAACTCACTTAAGCCTAGTATTCCCCAGTGGCTCCCTACCCCAACTCACAGAAAATTAATGCCAAACTTTTACTTTCCCTTCAAACTCTCAATCTCACTTTTCACCGTCAAATAATAAGACAGACATCATTTCACATTATCTGCATAAATACTTGTGTGTGTGTGTGTGCGTGTGTATTTTCCCCTTGGCCTTCTTCTCTACCTACCAGATATGTTTCCTGTTCTTTTCAAGATATGTGTTTCCATTTCTATCCTCGATTTCAAATAAACTTTCCTATTACTTCCTTTCTCTATCACCCTCATCTTTTTCTCCAACCCTGTCTCTGGCCCTTCCTTCCTTCCTCCCTCCCTCCCTCTGTTCCTTCTTGGCTACTTAACATATTTTTATAATAAAAGTAATACATCAATATATTTTCCTTTGAGGAATTAGAACACATTCAATGGCTTTCACCCTTCTATACCAACTTATTCTAGTCTTCTCTACCTGAAAAAAAGGAATTGCTTCTTTGTTTCTTAAGCTATTTTATTCCTTTTTTCTTTCATTGACGGAGTTCTGAAAAGACCATTTACCAGTGGAAGGCTGTAGGTCTTCACCTCCCACTCCAATAACAGACCACGGTAATCTGGCTTCTGCCCTCACCACTCACCCACAACTGCTTCTTAGCTACCATCCAGCATGACGTAACTGTAACTCACCTTCATGGCATTCCAATATGTCTGTTCTTTTGGTTGTCCTCCTTTGCCCTCTTTTCCCCTGCTGTAGATTATTTTCCACGTAAGACTTCAGCCACAACTAGCATTTCAGTAATCACCCTGAACAAAGAAGTCCACATCTAGAGAGCCAATCTTGCTTCTTCTCTATAGGGATCCAGACTCATGGTTCAAACATCCTTGAGCCTCCATTTTCCCTGTCAGCATTCACCAGTCTCATTCTCTCTCTCTTCCTCTCTCTCTCTCTTCCTCTCTCTCTCTCCCTCCCTCTCTATCTCTCTCTCCCTCCCTCCCTCTCTCTCTCTCTCTCTCTCTCCCCCCCTGCCCCTCTGATGCCACCACTGAAATCTATACGCTGCCTACTACAGCCACTTGTAGTGTGCTTTGGTTATATTTATCTGTGCGTTTCACTGGAATCTAAGCCTGTTAAGAGCTAGAGATCTAGCTCACTGCCCGGCACACAGTTGCAACTCTATTTATTTTAAATTTATTGACTTGTAAGTTTACACAAAAGTTATTTTAAATTTATTGGCTTAGGAGTCCAAGAAAAAAGGTTCCATTTTCATAAAATTAAAGAGAAAATTATCCTTATGCTCATGTAATGCTTATTATCTATTTTGTTTTGTTTTCACACAGAAAGTATTCAGAATCTGAGAAGCACTTTTTCTCTAATGAGGGACAAACTCTCTAATGCATTTGGGAATGCTCGTAATTTCCAAAGTGCAGGAGGAATAAAAGCCCCATTAACTGGGGACATTTGTGCTCTAAGAGGAAAATGAATATTGGCTATTCATGCCCTAAGAGGGAAAGCTCTGCAACTAAATTTTAAACTGCTTTTCAGGTTCTTCTTCAACCTAATTTTTAGTTGAAAAATTTTAAAGAAAAGAATAATTATACATTTGGGTCTACTTATGTCTACCATCTACTCAGAAACCATTATAGAAATGGTAGAATCTAGGAAAGATTTTATAGAATGAGCTTCAGAACATCTCCTTTATATTAAGGTGGGGGAAAGCTAGGAAAATAAGGAAAAACTGAGCAATCTTTCCTGGTGTTTATTTTTATACCCTGAGCAACCAAAAGCTAGAGATGAGCAGTAAAGTAGGGGATTTAAAAAATGAACAGAAAAAGGATGATTGCCATAAGATAATGGATCAAAAATGGATGATCCAGCAAAAATGGATCATCAATTCATAGACATATAATTAAGATCTGACAGCCAAAAGAAAAAGAAAAAAAAGTAGTAGGACCTGTATTAAAAGATCTTAATCTTGGTTCCTGGGTGCAATAATGGCCAAGAAAATGGTGGCTTCCCTTCCTGGCACCTTTAGTTAAATTATCTTCATTCCTAGCAGTAGATTTAGCTGCTTAAACGGGGCATTAGGAAGTGGAAGGATTTAAAGGCACTTCTACCTATTAATGGGATAGTCCAGACTCTCAATTTTAAATACATCCACTTCAGTGCCTGTGTAAACAAATAATTTCTACTACTATCATAGTGAATTCTTTTTATCCCAAAAAGAAATGATCACAACTCTCAAAATTTTCAAGATATATTTTCTCTTCCAGCTGCCTTTTAGTTATTTTATACCTCATTAGCTCTTTCAAATTTTGACTGAAAGAGAAGATAGGTTATTTTAAAATTCCCTAACAATGTTCCTCATCTATTCATTCAACTTCTATGTACGAGGAAGGATACTCCAGTCAAACCGTTGGGTGCTGTGCACAGAGGGAGGCCATGAGGCTGCTCAGGGGCTATGACTAAGCTGAGATTGGGAGGAAACAGAAACAATAAGAAGAGGAATCATTGCTTGTAATAGTGACTCACAGGGCAGGGATTTTTCAACAACTATGAGACTCACAGGAGTGGAAGAATGAGATACTAATAGAGAGCATGAAGCAAAGTAGCTGAACTCAGAAAACTGCTAAACAAAGCAACTGGGTGACAAAAATGGTGGACCTTCAAGAGGCAAAATTCAAAATTCCAGATCTTGAATTTGTGCCTTGAACTGAGAACAGTCTTCCAGCTGGTCTCCATAAGGCCCACGACCACCATGGTTCCTGCCAATCCTGAGGCCTAGGAAGTCACCTTTCCTGGGTCTGGCCTCATAACTGAGATTCTGATACCCTTTATATATTCTTAGAACAATCTCACCCCCCACAACTTAACACAAAGGGTAGTGTATCTATATTACTTGCAGTCAGAAGCACCTTGCTAAAGAAATGCTAACACAGCTGTCTAAGAAACTACTCTTGGAAGTTAGCACTTGGCAACAGCAAGTCATTGCGAGATGGAAATAATTTGAGGTCAGGGAGCACCACCTGCTTATTATGAGAAGTTACTAAATTATTTCCATTTCTTTCAAACAATTTATTATTAACAAAATTGCCGTAATTGCACCTACATGATCAGCAGGTACTGCATTCATCTTTTTTATCATCCCAATTAAAGTGTTGCCTGATGTTGAAAAAAACCAAGCTTCTCATATACAATCTGAGGTATCTCCATTTTTTTAAAAAGGAATGACAAGATACAGGCTCCCACACCCAAAAAAACCACACATACAAATTAGATTCTCTTTCATCAAACTTAAGATGTCTTCAGTATTCTCTAAAATAAACTTTTTTGATATATGAAATAATGTTATTTGCTGCAAATTCTTCTAAAAATAAGATATATGATGCATTGATTAAGTCTCAGGGATTCTGTTTTGGTTTTAAGTGTACATGTTTTAAATCAAAAGAGGCACTTTTTTGCTATTAGAAACCAACAGATTTTTAATAAGATGGTCTCAAAGGTTGTGTTATATTTTAGGAATGAGCACTTCCCGTCCAGATTTGTGTTGCTGCCTCATTCCCAGTGACTTCAGAACAATCTAGAGTCACAGTGGCCCGAACAATCTAGGGTTACAGTGGCTTCTCTTTACTTAGTATCTCACTTGAGGAAGGGGAGCATGTCAAGAGGAGAACAATGCACAAAGACATTATCAACAAAGGTCTTCAAGGCAACTCAGTGATTTGGTCAAGGAATGGCTAGCTTCCTTTTTGTTACCAAAGTAAAGCTGAAAATGGTTTGGGTCCCTACAAATTCAGAAGGCTGTGATTTTTGTATATGTTTATTAATTCTGGCTAATGTGTTAGACTTTCTATTTCAATTATGTACCCCTGAACTCTCCATTCATTGTTTAGACATCAAAAGAGTGATCCATTAAAAAAATGATTTAGTAAAAAAACTTTTCCATCTAAAACATGATTCCATTAAGGTTTAACAATATGCAAGTTATATTGATACAATATTTTCTTTTTTTAAAGAAGTACTTTAAGAAAGTAAAAGTAACACTTACCTACAAAATATTTTTAAATAGATATGAAATAACTAAAACTGTACCTCTCATTTTATTTATGTATGTATGTATGTATGTATGTGTGTGTATATATATCACATAAAATCAACTGAAACCAGAAACAAAAATTCTATTTAAATTAGACTTATTACAATAAATGCAAGAATTAATGAACAAATAAAACTGAATCAAAAACAAATTTTGCCTGAAACTCAAGAATAACATATATTTATGCATTATCTCTATCAATCTATCTTTATATGTACATAGCTATAGATACACTATAGATTATATGTAAATCTGCTGTTAGATTCCATATAAATATAATTCCAAGGGGAATCATATTTTCAAAGTAACAAAGAGTAAAACTCTTGAACATGAAGATGGTTGCACGTATGAAGCAATGTTTTGAGGTGATTAAATCTTCAGTTAAAAATCCTAACACGGATTAATGGTTTCTATTGGGTACAATTTACAAGAAATGACCTCAGCAGGATGCCCGTGTTCAGTTTCATAATCACATAGTACACTTGCCCTAGGATTACGTTCCAGGCAAGTTTGTGTGTTAAGTTGAATTTCACTCTCTTCAGGAAGTAACTTTTAGTCGAGATTGAATACAGCTGTTAGCACAGACCACTGTTCCAAAAACACTTCTATGAGAAGTAGATTGAAAAACGAAAGAAAACACCATTTCAAGAACTGCAAAATCACTTTCATTATTCCAAATCTAAGCAACTAAATGGGAGGGGCATTTTTCGTCTCAGTTAACTGAATTAGGCTTTTAGGAATATTCACAATAAAACATTCAGGATAGTTAAAAGACGGCTGTAAGACTTTCTAGGCACTTTTGTAGCCTCTATATTTTAATAACTAGATCACTAGTTTATTTATAACAAATTTAGTGCCTCAGTTTTGTTTGTTTTATAAACTTATACCAACAATTTTTTCCTTAAATTTCCCTCTCTAATACAACTTGTTTTTCTCTCTTTATATTCACAGAAATAAAGCCTGGCAAATAAAGTGGGGCCTCAACAGAGGAAATGCTGCCAGCTAAAAACACCGGATGTAATCGAGACCACAAGAGACACATACTTGGTTATACATGTCGGACTAAAAAGAAGTATTGGAAAGAAGCAAAGTCTAACTTTCACTGGGTGATTTCATTGTTTTCACGAAATCTTGCTAGTTCATAGTTTACTCCCAAACAAAACAAAATCTGTGGGAATTATTCTGATAATCCTGGGTTCTGCTTTCTGGAGTTTTAAAGGACAAAAAAAAAAAAATCTACGGATTCTTACCAATTCTTACCACCACCATGGCCATTCTATGTCTGAAAGAAGAGAGAGGGATACGGGCCTCAGCCTGCCAGGCAAGACAATGCAGTCAGTACGAGGAACTTGGATCTGCTTCAGCAAATAGTTGAGAAAGTAGCATTTTGTAAGCATGTCTTTTCTTTTTTAAAGAACTGGACTACATCTGCCTGTGAGTGGACAGATAACAAAGTTATCAGCATTATTAACTCTCTTTGGTGGTGGGTGGGGTTAGGAAAACTCCATTTACAAAGTCCATAGGAGCTGTTTTTCTATTCCCAGCCTCTGACGTTGTGCTTCCTTTTGTCCAGGGTGATGACGATAGCTGTGATGAATACTGCTTCCCCACTGGCTACAGGAATCCAAATGTGGACTTTTTTTTAAAGAGGAAAGCATAATGCTTTGGCACTCCTTTGGGGGGCTATATTAGTGCTTTGTAAGCTTCATATTTTTCAATAGCTACCTATTATTCTTTCTAAAGATTTTTGCAATTAAATACATTTACCTATTCAAGAAATAATTCTTCAGACAGAAATTAAAAGTTGAATTTACTTTTTGATTGGAGATCAGGATACTTCAGTTGTCAAAATATAATACTTTTTACTTAAGAATTTGATTGATGGGAGCAGTTAGCAGTTTTTATACTTTAGAAGTTAACAGAAAGTCTTTACATTTTTCTTCATGTAATACGATCAATGTTTCTTAGGAAGGCGAGCAGTCTCATGAGAGATGAAAGAACCCTCCCATAACTCACACAAGAGGAAGCACACATTTCCAAGAACAAGTCATTTTTGAAGCCATGTTGTTATATTTGTCAGCCATCTTATTATGTCAAGCAAGCTCCTTGAAAAAAAGAAAAGAAAACCTTTTGCCACTAGAGGGAGTTCAAAATTCCCTCTGTACCAATAAATATGTAGAATGAATTTAACTTCTGAAACAATAAGTATGATTGCAGTATATTTCTTTTTTATTGATCAGTAAGACTGAATCAGGTTTTTGAGGGATATAATTCCCCTTCAACTAGATTAACTATGGTGAATATATTTGATAATTATATGCACAGCACATTTATACCAAAAAGAACTTGAAAAATGTTCATCTCTGGAAGCAGTGCAGGTTAAGAGTTTGGTTCTAGTTGCTTATTCATTGAGAATGGAATCTTTTAATCATCAAGTCTTACTTAGCAATGTGGTAAAATGTCCCATGAATGTAGAATGTACCACAAGCCCTCCCACTCTGCATATACTTTCCCAGTGTGAGTTTGGCCTCCTCAGACCAGAGCTGGAACCTAATTTTCCAATCTCTAAATGGAATGGCCCAGAGGAGTGCAAAAGTACCCCGCTGAGTGACTTGCTGGTCTAGGCCGTAAGAGGCCTTTAGCATACGACCACTAAAGAACTCTGGGTTGGTGTGCTTATCCAGGCAGAAAGCCTACAAGGTGAGAGAGGTCCTGCAGAATGAAAAATCCGGCAGAGAGAGGGGCAGAGGCACTCTAGCCAAGAGCGTGACAACTGCAAAGCACGTGGGTGGCCACAAGAGACATTCCATCTGCACCCGAGCTCCCAATTGTAGGCTGCTGCGTGAGTGACCCAAAGTCACAGCGAGCAGAAGACCCACTCAGCTGATCCCAGCCAACCCAGGGATTTGTGCAAAATGATAAATCACTGTTTTAAATTTGAGAGGGCTTGTTCCTCAGTAATAGGTAACTGAAACTAGTTACTACCAGTAGTAAAGGTAGTAAGTAATAGTAAGTACTACCTATTACTACTGAAACTAGTAATACTAGTAAATACATTTCTATGATGCTCTATAGTTTTAAAAAGCCCTTTCACATCCAACTAGCTCCCACAGCCTTACCCTACAGTAGGAAACTGGGTTAGAGATCACCCTATCCAAGAGCAGAGAGTGCTTAAGAGAAAACACAAAATTTACCTTTAAAAGAAAGTTGTTCCTTAAAGAAAATGCTGTTTCTTTATTTTTTAATTTTGTGTCTAGTAGAGTAGTAATTACTGAATAACCAAGCACTGACTAAAAACTCTTCTTGCCAGTGTTTCTTTTCAGTAAGACCCGATTAAACCAAACAATGTTTCCATTTCTGTTAGTTCTAAGGTTTCGAAAAGCAAAATATAACCTTTCTGAACTCTTTATGTATGTACACTTCACTGTTGGTGTTAGGAAACATTAATCATTTAAAAGGTCTATGTACAAAGCACAGGCATCTTCAAGCAGTTTTATAAACTAAATTTTTAAATTTGAAAAGATCCTTTAAAAATTCTTGCCTTCTTTGTTCTAACCGCATTCATAAAGTTTACAACTCTCCTATCTAAGTTCCAGTCCAATGAAATAATGGTTCAATCTCTAGTACCAGATCCTTTGCATTTTGGTCCTCCCACCCCACCCCACCCCACCCCACGTTTCCTCCTCTAGGCTTACTGGTGAAACTGCTTATGATTGATAGGGATACACAGCTCCCACAAATGTAAAATGCTGGGATTTTTCCCTTTGACAGCTAAGGGTTTAGGGTGGGGGCCAGTGTTGTGTGTGGCAGGGGGGAATGATTTCAGAATTCAAGAATGACCTAGGTTACCTAGGCAACAGTCCAAGATTAAATTGGAAGGATGATGATTGCCAGAAAGAGGTTTTTCAGAATAAATCAAGTGGTCCATGACCAAGAAAAAATAAAACAAATTTTGAAATATTTGGATCCATATTGGTGATCCTTCTACCTACTAATCAGGTTCTTTTCTGAGGAGGCAATTCATTACTTTTTTAAAAATTAAATTTATTGGGGTTCCAAGGTTAATAAAATTATATAGATTAAAGGTGTACAACCCATGCCTTTATGGTCAACTGATATCTGACAAAGGAGACAAGAACATACAACAGGGTAAACATAATCTATTAAAAAACGGCTTTGGGAAAACTGGACAGATACATGCAAAAAATGAAATTGGATCACCTTCTTACACCATACACAAGAATAAACTCAAAATGGATTAAAGACTTAAATCTTAGACTACAAACCATAAAAATTCTAGAAGAAAACACAGGCAGTAAAATCTATGTTACATAGGCAGTAACATAGCAAAAATCGGACATTTCTCATAGCAATATTTTTTCTGATATATCTTTTTGGGCAAGGGAAGCAAAAGAAAAAATAAACAAACGGGACTACATCAAACTAAAAAATTTTTGCTTGGCAAAGGAAACCATCAACAAAATGAAAAGAAAACCCACTGAATGGGAGAACATATTCACCAATAATGAGTCTGATAAGGGTTAATATCCAAAAATTATAAAGAGCTTATAAAACTCAACACCAAAAAAACCCACACAGTCCAATTAAAAAATGGACAAAGGACCTCACTACCTTTTGGTAAAGAGGTTTCAATGACCTGTATAAGCCATGCCACTTCCTCTTTTTCCCCCAACAGTCACAGTGCAAATAAGAATAAGTCCAAATATAAATGACAGAAGCCGGAAGCTGGAAGCTGGAAGCTGGAGGGGGTAGTTGAAATAAATATGTAGATTAAACATTTTTTCTACTTAGTGCCTTTCACTGACTGTCTGGGCTCAAGACCAAATCCTTCATGTGAGCCACAAATCCCTGCAAGATCTGATGCCTATCTACTCCTCCAACAGCATCTTCCACCATCTCTTCTTCACCCACCAAGTTCCAGGTATTCTGCCCTTTCAGCTCTTCGTATCCACAAGGCCACCTACCCATCGACATGTTTCACACATGCTGCTCCCTTGGCCTGGAACCCTCTTCCTCTGCCTCTGCCATATTAATGCCTCGCATAGTGCACATCTGTGTTTTTGTACTCATCTAGTTGTAATTTAAATGATTATTTCATGTCAAACCTCTGATGAAAGCTCCTTGAGAAAAAGGATGGTCATACTTGCCTTGTTTATTGATTTTTCATCAGTGTCTTGTATTGTACAATCTTGCGTAGGTACTCTATTATTTATGGAATATAAATCTACTATATTTAAAGAACTTTTGTATATAAATAAATACATACATTGTTATGCTATTTATAAGTACTTATGAAGGTAAAAAGAATTTGACAGTGTCAATAAGAAAGCGACATGCACAAATGACCAAATGGTAAAGCAGAATCTCATCAGCAGTAGTATGATAGAGATCTAAATAATAAACAGTGAGAGATTTACCAACCTTGCCCAAGAAAAGCCCTTGGGTAAATCCACATCTAAGGAATGCAAAATGCTTGGGAGTGGGGGAAGAGCACGCAGGCCACCGCAGGTACCATGGGCGGCTATTCGTCCAGGAAGGAGCCAGAACTGTGGGGAAACCTAGGCTTGCTGTAACCCTGCAGGGAAATCTCTGTGACGTGTTGCTGTGTCATGATAGTGGCTGGGAAACACTGACAGGCATTTCATTGGAATGCTGGGCAGGTATGTCAAGTATCTTGTCCAACTACCCAGAACAAAACAAATTAGACCTGGGACATTACCCTCATTGCCCAGTCCTCAAGCAGTTCACATCAGGTGGGAGTCCAATGAGGTGAGCCATGAGAGCGGCTCTTCTCTTCTGAGACTCGTGGCTGCTGGCTACCCGGCCGGACCTCCTGGGTGAATACCAACCCTCAACAGTTTTGATATGAGGATGGGAAAATATGCTTAAAACAAGTCTCTTCACAGAATTCACATTTTTAGCGGTAAAACTACATTTTCAGAGTCACAATTAAAGTTACTGAAATTGAGTTCATATAGCAAACACTAAGTGACATTAAGTTATACTTTTGTTTGCTGGTGTTGCATAAACTATGTCAATGTTAAAGAGAAACGCAGGCTCCCATTATGGAAGACATGTGTTTGGTAAACGACGCAGCTTTCACAAATATTCCCGGTGCTTATCTGAAGAAATGACTTGGCTTTGAAAACACTATTCTGTTTTATACCATGTCTCCACAGAGCTATCTTAGTTTTTTTAGTAACTATTCATCATAAATGAATTTTAATTCCCTAGAATATTTAAATATAAATCTCTCAACATGAAACACTATCATTTAAAAGCAGTTTCGAACATCCAGGAACATGCCTGTGCAACTGAACTGTGCTTCTTAAGTACGCAATTGTGCAATCCTCATTTACTCTGGGCTATGTGATAAGAACTCAGCTCCTAATCATTTTAATCTCATTTTTTATGGCCCCTTTGTTTAAAGTCAATATTTTAATTGGCATATATCAAGATGTGAATATATCTTGGATCAGAAATGCTGTTTAAACTGAGAAAAGAGCACATATTACTTCAAATGACCTAGATGTGAGCATAGTGGCCTAATTTCACTTAGGAAAGCAGTCTGTAATGAAGTGAAATTTTTACAAGTAATGAAACAACACTCAATAGAAAAAAGTGTAGTCATTATCTTATGAGAAGTATTTAGTTAATACATGATTCTAGTCAGCTTAAAAAACAGATATAGCTACCTCCACAACCACTGTTTCGGGCATTAAATATAAATTAAACTCAAAGGCATTTCAAAAATCTCACTCTACTCTACAGTTCTAGTCTACCCCGTTCCCAACTATTTCATGGACACTACTAAGAAAAAGACACTTTGGGCAAGAGTTTGAGCTCTTCTTTTCCCATTGCTCAACCAAAATAAACAAGCATGAAAGAAGAAGCCTTTGAGGGAGACAGCAAAAGAAAAAACAACCTAAGAACTAGAAAACAGCCTAAAATAGTGCTATCCACTAGGATTTTCTATAATTATGAAAATGTCCTACATGTGTATTATTCAATATGGGAGCCACTACCCAGCTGGGGCTAGTGAGCACTTGAAATGTGGCAAGTGTTGACTAAGATACTGAATTTTTTATTTTAATTATTTATATTTCAATAGTCACACATAGCTAGTAGCTACCATATTACATAGCACAGACCTATATTTTACTGAATTCCTGAAAAATGAAGAAGCAAACTATTGTATATCCATCAGTTTAATGTGGCAATTATTTTATGGCCAGCAGGAGTCTACAATTATTTTTATCTGGTGATTACCTAATGATCTTTTAAAATCCTTATTAAATCGGTTATGAAAAGGATCTTTAACCACAAGTAAGTAAAAGAACTATCCGGGAAGGCCAGACATGGCAGAATCAGGGCAGAAAGGACAAGCCCAATCCTGAGTCCTATGGTTACTGTTCCGCCACGTTACCCAGCTCCTTCCAGGGAACGAAACATTTAAGGAGACTGGTACTTTGGCCAGGGCAGTTCAGCCTGATACAAACTTTCTACATAAACTGCAAAACCAAGCAGAACTAAAAAGAAAGTTAGGTCTTGCTAACTCTCTCTGGAAATGATTGGTGTTATTTTAAACTATCTTTATGTCTTAACTAGATATCCTACTGCAATACTCTCTAATGAGACTTGAGCCTCTTGGGAGATATAAATATGTGTAGGTATACACATACGCACACATAAATATGGTCTGTCCAAGAGGTATCCAGCCATGGAAAATAAAAATAGACATTTATTGAAGAAGATACAAGATACAAGAAACATTGTACATAGGACAGTGATGCCTCAGTCCCCTTCAAAGTAGGCACCTCGGGACCTCACACAGTTCTTGCAATCGCCATCAGCTGCCCTGTAATATTTTCCTGAATCTCATATGCAGTCTGAAATCTCTTCCCTTTCAAAGGTGATTTTAGTTTTGGGAAAAGTCAAAAGTCACAAGACACCAAATCTGGGCTGTAGAGGGGCTGAGTCACCTGGGTGATCTGATGTTTCACCAAAAAACTCTGTATGAGATGTGATGCCTGAGCAGGCACATTATCGTCATGAAGCTGCCAATCACCAGTTGCCTATAGCTGCGGCCTTCTGAATCACCCTTTCATGAATAGTTTCCACTGAGGAATGTTCAAGTTTAATGCAAAACTTGATGCAGATTTGTTGCTCTTCTTGCTCAGTCCTTCTGAATTCCAGGCTACACAGTACACATACTCAGCAGCATCTGCCCCCACCGACTAGTACAGTGAAGTCATCATTGTTCACACATGCTCATCCCAGTAGTCCACTCTCTTTGGCTGCCAGGTTATATCTGTATCGCACAAACTGTTCTTGTTATATTAACAATGGCTGGGCTTTTTCTGGACCAACTTCATATATGTATATTTAATTGAGTTCTTTCTCACTTTTTTGGTACCAACACATCTTTTTTCACCCAGTTATCACAACTTATGCATGTCCCTGATTGCTTTTATTCCTTTAAATTTCACAGTTTTTGAAATAAGTGGATTAAGAATTATTTTTCATTATTTTCCTCATTTTACAGATTAAGAAAAAGGCTTGAAGTTAAGTGACTTGCCAAAGGTGACCCGAACATCCAACTTCTCATGCCTATTTCATGGCTCGCTCTTCAGAATGTTTAATACGCAATAGTCGTGCAGTATATTTTATGGTCCAATAATTCCAATCAATAGGAACAGCAGACTTTTATATTTGCCAAGCCATAGACTAGTCTTTGTATTGGGGGGATAGTTACATTAGAATTCAAGCCTTATTTTTCCTTCTAAAAAAGATACTTACTTTCTAGATCATCTCTGGCTGTCAGAAAATTGACATTAACCACTCCTTGAGGAAGTAAGAGGAAAAACAAGAAGTGATGCATGGTCAACTGAAGTACAATAATGGGAAATCCAGAATTATTTTCAGAACTAGACTAAATTTCCTAATAATCAAGAATGCATTCATAACAGTATTCCAAAGACTTAGTTACAATGTGTAAATAAATGTTCCATCAGATAGCCATTATTATTTGAAAAGCATGGATAAATTGAAAGGGAGATAGAGTGGGGAAGGAATTTTGATCAATATTACTGTATTTATAAAGTCATGTCCAGGGAACAATCCATCAAGACAGGTTTCATAATCTTCACTGTAGCAGTCCACCTCAATAGTACAAATGAAAGTTGGTAATTTTTCTTAAAACTGTCTCTTCCGCCCTGGCTGGTGTAGCTCAGTGGATTGAGCGCGGGCCTGCGAACCAGAGGATCGTGGTTCGATTCCCAGTCAGGGAACATGCCTGGGTTGCAGGCCAGTTCCCAGCAGGGGACACACGAGAGACAACCCTACATTGATATTTCTCTCCCTCTCCCTTTCTCCTACTCTTCCCCTCTAAAGATAAATAAATAAAAAAATTAAAAAAAAAAAACTGTCTCTTCCGATTCAAGTTATGTATAGAAATAACTGTGATAATCTCCAACAGCCGCCATCAATTCCTTCCCTTCCTGTACTCACATGCCCCTCCACCCATCAAAAGGTGGAACCTATCTTACTTCGTTAAATGTGGGCTGGAGTTCTGGCCTGGTGGCTCAGTTGATTGGAGCATTGTCCCACACACCAAAAGACTGTGGGTTCGATCCCCAGTTGGGGCGCATAAGGGAGGCAGCCAATGGATATTTCTCTCTCACATAGACGTTTCTCACTCTCTCTCTCTCTCTCTCTCTCTCAAATCAACAAAAACATATCCTTGGCTGAAGATTAAAAAAAATTTGGTCTGGCATGGTGACTGGCTTCTGGGCTGGCATGGTGACTAGCTTTGACCAATAAAAGTGTGGTGGAAGTGATGCTGTGCCTGGCAGCTTCTGCTTTCCCCCTTGGAAGCCACCTACTCTATAACAGGTCCTGCATCTTAAGGCCACTGTCCTGTGACAACAGTCAAGCTACCCAGGTGGAGAGAGAAAAGATAAGTGCAAAGCAAGAGGCACTAGCTATTAGAAGTGAAACCTTCACAAATTTCCAGTCCATTCAAGCCGCCGGCTGAATGAAGCTGAGTGAATGAACCAAGTGGAATCCATCCCAATGCCCCACCCCAGCTGATGATGTAGAGCAGCCAAACCCTCTTCCGATTTCCTGAGCCACAGAATCATGAGAAAGGATACATTATTACTATTTTAAGCTAGAAGGTTGATGTGTTATTTATTCCATGCCTTATTAACAAACTTGCTATTTGTATGTTATATTCCGAATAGAAGAAATAACTTGGAAGTTTCTATTATCCCTTTTCACTCTAGATGACATATAGCTGAGCACCAATATCTAAGGATGTTCGTGGCACAGAAAAGGCCCACCCAAACAGAAAGCTCATCTTTGAGGTTTCTGCTACAGCGATCTCACTTATTGCCACCGCCAAGTAAAAAGAAAACAAATAAAGAAGGAGCTTTTTCACAGAGTAATAAATTTCTGGAAAATGGTAGCATACATTTGTACACTGTTCAGAAAGAACGATAGCAAAAGAAACTTTAGCTGAGGCTTTGAATTGAAATTTGAAGGTTAATGAAGAAAAATAGCCAGATAAGACTGAAATGAAGCTGCCAGATGTCCATCTCTGGAATACACCCTGGCGTCTCCCCCTGGCCCACTCCATGTCTCATCTTTTTTTGTTTACCATGAACATTTAATTCAACGATGGGATAAGAATTTTAAATCATTACAAAACATACGTAAATATGTGCTAAGTTTTTACATTCATGTTCTTCACTGATGAAGGAGACTGCTTCGTTTCCCTACAATGAAATAATGCTGGGAAAATATTTATGTTAGACAAAGTAAATATAAATGGTATGAAAAAACAATAGCTAGAGAAGTCTAAAATGTGAGGAGATAACCTTTAAGGCAAACCCTGCTTCAGAGTTCCTAATCCACTTAGACTGAACCCTGAAAGAGTGATGCTAAAGGGAAAAACCTTACAGAAAAATAAAGTAGGAAACTGGCAACTCTGTCTGGAAAGCCTTCATCTCAGACTTTCATGGTTACCCTTAGTGACACCTCATTTAGCTCCATCACTGCCACCTCCTTTGTTTTTGTGTCATTTGTGGCTTCCGCCTGATCCCTTCCTGAAAGTACTCTGGGGAGGGAGAGGTGCAAAGTGCAGACTGTTCTCATTTCTCTTGCAGTCTCTCCAAGTTTAGCACAATTAGCAAGAACGCTATATAATCCACAATAAAGTGATACATAATCTACGATAAAGTGACACGTAATCCATAAGCAAAGTCTACCTAATGCCTCAATTTGAAAAACTGCCAGTTCTGTCAAAAATACCAACACTCTAATCCACTATTCACTACACAGAATGTTCATCTTTCCATCAGTATGTGTAGGAATAACAGATGTTGAAATATGACCAATTTTTGTGGCTGACAAATGAATCCTGAAATGTCTACAACCACATGAACAGATGCAGTCCATGAAGATTACACTTCCTCCTTCAAGGGTTTGGTGGATATTGTCTCACGACATTTTTGCATCTTTAGAATACTTAATAGGAAACGTTCAAACTACGAGGGCTACCGGTATAAAAGAACAGTCCACATCACATGCATACACCCTGCTGTCATTCAGGAGAACCAGGTGCACTGATTATTAAAATGACCCAAGTGATACTTTCCAGTTTCTCTAAAACCAAGTTCTGATTATAGGCATATTCAATACTTAAGGGATTAAGGATAACAAGAAAAGTTCTCTGAAACAATTTTCAAGAGCCTGACTTCAAAAATGCAGAATCACCCTCTTCATACCACTTTCACTCCTGTGATCAGCTGAGATTTCTGACAGGACCTGAATAAGTAATATGAAATGCCTTAAGGTCCTGCTCTTTCTTCCATGGCAGGAAGGAAGGAAGTTACTCTGATGTTGATGCCCTCTCTGACTTCCCATCAAGTCCTTCTTTGCTTTTCAGCAGCACTGAAAGCACTTGGAAGTCAAGAATACTCGTGGAGACCATCATAAGGGACTCCGTAGACAAATCAAGTTCTATGAAGTCCACTGTTCATGCAGACTTTCATGAAAGGCAGTCTGTAGGATCAGTGCTTTCCAGTAACTGGGAATGTAAAGAAATTCTCCTTCTCCATCAGGAAAGCTGACCAGGTGGATCAGACCTCCTGCCTGAGGGGGAATCCTACATTGCTGGCCTCGAGAAACCAGGTCCAAGGAACAATTCTGACACCTAAAACCAATCCAGTATCCCTGACTTCAAGATGCTTCCACTTCTGTTCCACCTTCAACATAACACCCACTAACTAGTCCTTTTGGTCAGTCAACTTCCAAACCAAGAAACACCAGAAGTACCCCCAGAAGGATCTCCATGTACCAACTCCTCCTCTGGATGAAGCATGAGAGTCAGCATTTTTACTGCTGGCAAAACCCACCCCCGACTCCACCCTCACTTCTTCACCAAAATCTGTTCACTCTAAAATGGCCTCTTTAGTGATGGTCCTAGGTCTGCTGGTACGGAACCTGCCCTTTCCATTTACTTAGTGAGTTGATGACTCCAGGTCCTTCTCTTTAATGAGATTCTTCTGAGGGGTTCTCAGAGTACAGGCATTTGTACACAACAGAAGCAGGTAATTTCTTCTTTCAAGGAATCTCACAAAATACTTTCTCACATTCTCTAGGCTCCCACTTTAGATTATTCATCAGCCTGCAATCATTTTGATGAAAGAAGACAGATTCTTATTTTTTAATAAGATATTAACATAGAATAAAATACACAGATCTTAAGTGTTTACTTATATACAGCTGTGCAGTCACCACTCAAACAAGATGTCCCTAAGAGATCAAATGTCCCTGGAAACGAATGTCCCTAGCTCATTTGTGTCCCTAAGAGAATCCCATCATGCCCTTTACCAGTCAAACTCTCTCTCCAACCACTATCTAATGTCTATCACCAAGTTAGTTTTACCTGTATTTAGATTTCATGAAAATTAAATATTAGAATAAAGTTTTCTTTTTTGTGACAGGCTTCTAGAATTCAACGTTTTTGAGATTCATCAATGTTTCTGCCTGAACCAATAGTGTTGTACTTATTATTTATTTATATTTATATTGATTTTTAAAGAGTGTGTGTGTATGTGAGAGAGAGAGAAACATCTATTTTTGTTCCACTTATCTATACATTCATTGGATAATTCTTGTATGTGCCCTGACCAGGGATCAAACCTGCAACCTTGGAGTATTCTGACGATGCTCCAACCAACTGAGCTAGCCAACCAGGGCAGAACCAGTAGTGTTGTTTTTATTTTATTGCTGAGTAGTATTCCATTATAAATGAATCTGTTTATCCATTTTCCTGTTAATGGGCATTTGGACTGTTTCCAGATTTTGGCTTTATGAATAATGCTACTATAAACATTCCCATGCAAGTCTTTTTGTGGGCCTATATCTTTCTGTCTCCTTGGTAAGTGTAAAACTGCTGGGTCATATGACAGATGTATGTTCAACTTTACAAGACTGTCGAACAGTTCCTCGGTGTGGTGAAACTCATTTCACACTCCCACCCGAGACAGAATTCCAGGTGTTTTTACATCCTTACAACATTTGGCAGTGTTCCTTTTTTTTTTAATTTTAGCCATTCCAGTGGATATGAAGTAGCATCTCATTGTGGCTATAATTTGCATTTCCCTGATGTGTAATGATATTGAGCATCGTTTCTGAGCTTATTGGCCATTCAGATACATCTTCTTTTGTCTAGTACCTGTTCAAGTCACTAATTGGGTTGTTTGTCATTTTCTTACAGATTCACAGAAATTCTTTATGTGTTTTTGACTCAAGTCCTTTGTCAGGTATATGTGCTGTGAATATTTTCCCAGTACGTACTTGTCTATTCATTTGCCTACAGGTATATTTTGGAGAGCAAAAATGTTTAATTTTAATGATGTCCAATTCATCAATTTTTTTTACATTATGACTTGTGCTTTTTGTGTGGCGTCCAAAAAATCTTTGCCTACTCTGAGGTCACAAAGATATCCTTCTATGTTTTTTAGAAGGCTTAGAATTTTCATTTACATTTCAGTCTATAATCCAGGTCAAATTAATTTTTTAGCATGGCGATAAGTGTCAAAGTTCATTTTTCCCCAGAGATTGTTTCTTGATACTACTAGTTTAGGAAATATGGGAAATAGTTGCATTTAAAATATAATATATAAACTCCTTAGTATTCACGTACTTTGTACATGCCCACACCATGCTCACTCTGTTTCCTACTGCATCCAGTACTCTAGTAAAACTGGCCATCTTAATACTGCAAAGTATTACAAAGATAAATCACTTAAATTGCACATCCTACAGCAGCTAACGCCTGTGCTAAACAAATATTTCACTTTAACTTTTTTAAAGCAGGAGTTCAGATGTCAAAAGACTCTTAGGGTTTCTAATTTTAGACAGAAAGTCTTATAATTAGACTTATCAGTACAGCTACTTAGAAGGAAATGTTTATAAGCGTGAAGTATCCATGACTTGTTCATGTTCTCAAAATGGGATAAGGAGGTGAGCAATGGGCCCAACTCTTACAACGAGAATTCAGAAGGCAGGAAAAGAGAAATGCTTCCTAAAAAGGGAGCTAAGAGAACCCATGGGTATTTCTTTCTTGCTTTTTCTCCTTCCCTTTTTTGTCTTTAACCCTGACTGCCCAATAGAAATGACCTTAGTTGATGCTGACAGAAAACATGGCTCCTCCTCTAGACCAGGGCTGTTAAACTCCTTTTCACCAGGGGCTACATCCACCTCGAGGTTGCCTTCAAAGGGCCGAATGTAATTTCAGCTCCTTAAATATTAAGGACTAGTTACACTTATATAGTCCTAAAATTATTTTGGCCCTTTGAAGGCAACCGTGAGGCAGATGTGTTCCCCGGTGGAAAGGAGTTTGACACCCCTGCTCTACACCGACAGAAAGAAGTGGAATCTATCTGCAAGTGTGTATTGCAAATGTTGACAAATAATTTGTTATTTGAGAATTAACAGTTAAGTGCACTTTCTTCACCTTTTGAATTCCATTTAAATTCTAATCAGTGTTCACTTTAACACAGGAAATAGAATATTGGCCAATGAACCAGGGAACTGTACCTTACCTGTAGAGCTACTGATAAGTTGTCAACTGTTTTTTACTTAGCTTCCCAAGACACTAAATGCATTTTCTTTGAGCCCAAACTCCGTACGGTAGAGGCCCAAAATTACTGAATTTCTTATTACAAGTGAGGTGTCTTGATGCCCACCGTAATAAGGTATGTGGCCATGTGTTCTATTGTTTACTGTACAAGTAGGAAGCTCTGTGTCTGTGTGTATGCATGTGTGTGCTTACGTATGTGGTCAGTAGGAAAATGGGATGAGAAAATTCCTTTCTTCCTATGGCTAGGAAAACCACTCTGCTCCTGCTATGGCAGAATGTGCACAATGCCATCCTGAAATCTTTAAGTGATAGAGCAGGTCTTCAGTCTGTTTGCAGAGCAGATTTTCTTCAGTGCTGGGGGTGGGAAAGGAGGTGGAGGAGGTGAGGAGACCCGATCAACACTGATGGGAACAACTTATTTAGAAAACTTTTATAAAATAAACTTTATTCTCTTATATTTAAGCATCTATCAAGATTCAGGGGGAACATTTTCAGGGCATGCTGTGAATCCCCGAAGCCAGTAGTCATGTAACATGTAAACATGAAGAACTTAGAGATCACATACAAAATCACCAAAGTCTTACCTAAGGCATAAATACCCAGTTAAGATATTTAATGAAAAGAACGAACGCTTTTTTAACCCTAGTAGATGCCATGCGCTAAGTACTTTGTGTGTCTTAACTTATTTATTCAACATAACAAAGCCACCCAAAAATTACTATTTTTATTGTCAGTGTGCACAAAACTAAGAACTAGAGATGGTGAGGTCACAATCAAACTCAGGCAGCCTGACTCTGAAGTTCACTGCTTGTGTGCTATGGACTTGCACTGCGCCTCCCCCATGTTCCTGTGTTGAAGTCCAAGCTCCCAATGTGACTGTACTTGGAGATAGGACTTTTAAGAGAGAATTAAGGTTAAATGAGGTTGTAAGAGTGGAGTCCTAATCCAATAGGATTGGTGGCTTCTCTTTCCATGTTCCGGTGGACAGCAAGGATACAACTCAGCAAGAAGGCAGCCATCTGCAAGCCAGGGAGAAAGTTCTCTCCAGAACCCAACCATGCTACCGCCCTGACCTCAGACTCACAGCCTCCAAGACCTGTGAGAAAATAAACTTGTTTTTTAAGACACCCAGCCTATGGTATTTTGTTGTGGCAGCCAGAATAGACTAAAACACTATGAAAATCACCTTTGCAGAGATTTTCAAATACAGGGAAATTCAAAAAGAACACAAGATCTAATTTTTGCTTCACCTATAATATCTTCTCATACTAGTAAACTTGCTCCTCTTTCATCAGGTACTAAAAGCATCTGAGAAACTGAAATCTTATTGGATTTTATCACTATAAATATTCACAGATTTTTAAAATATATGCATCAATACATGCAGGTTAAGATATGTTTACTATATTGATCTTTGCAAAAGAAACATAAAAGCTTCTATTCAATCTAAATGTAAAAGTTTTTGGTTGGATACTTAGCATAACTAGATTTCCAGCCAATGACTCTAGGAATGAAATAGAATAAGAATAAGCCCTTAAATGACTACTGCTCTGGTGTTCCCAATTTACTAAAAAGAATCACAGGGCATTATTAGCAAGCTAAATCTCTAGCATTCAACCCAGTGAAAGGAATTATCAGTGTCTAAAAGACCTTTGTCAACTTGAACATCTATAAACATTTAAGTGGTATTGAGCGGATTCCATAATCTGATCTGCTTTTAACTGTGGAAATCAATGCAATTATTAAGAAGCCATTTGAATAATTCATGTTGTAAGAAAAGGCCTTCAGATTGGTCATAATGTGTTTGCATCTTAATGGTCTTTTAAATAAAGTTGTGTTTTGCTACAACACACATTTGGTAAGCAATCCCAATCAGTCCCCATCCATCAGTTCCAAGGCGGCGATGAGAAATTCCGACAGTTGCAGAGGAACAGCTGAGCTATCTGGCTTTGATAAATAAGGGAGTTAAGGGAACGTTTCTTCCTTCTGCATCTCAGAGGAAGATAGTATCTGCCTCTTCATTTACCCCACTGCCTTGTAAGTGGGGGCTGACTTTCTTTTGGAGATACAATTCAGTGATACCACTGCAAGGTCATTTAGCCACATTAATCGGACTAAATGCCTATTCATCAGCCCCAACAAAAAGTATGTATTATGTGTCAAATGATTAGCTCGAGGTAAAGACATTTGTGCAAACATACTTTCTTCTCTTTAGAAGTTTTCTGACTTTATGTCATACATTTCCTTGACTTTGAAACCAGGGTGAATATAAGAGAAGTCAGCCTTCATAGAATTAAAAATTCAGATAAATACCAGAGAATATGAGACTCTTAGCAAAGACCCCATACGTTACCTAGTCCCAGCCTCAACCAATATTTGAGAACCACCTCATGACAATGCCTCCAAGCTGTAAAGCCAATCTGTTTCAACCCTTTCTGTTCATAAAATTCATTGCCATCTTCTCTGGGACCGAATGATTGTTCTTCAGGCAATTCTGAGAGAAAGTTCTTCCTCATGCTGAACCCTTATTCCACCTCCCTTCCCTTCTATCTATTTGTCTTAACTAACCCCTTGGGAGCACTCAGTCAAGTATATCCCTCTTCCACCTGCTGTTCATACTTGAAGGTAATGATTACAGTGTTTCCAACTTCCCTCTCTCAGGCTAAACCTTCACTTTTCTCAAGTTCTGTCAATGCCAGGCCCGTGTTAGCCTCAATGGAGGGAGTCTACATTCAAGAACTTTAGGAGACCATGTGTGTGAGAAAACTCACTAAGCATGTCCATTATTTTAGAAGTTCTCTACTACAACAAATCGTTTCTATTACCACACCATTTACCAAATTTGGGTTGCCTACATTTCTTCATTGCTTGAAAATCACCATTATATACTCCATGCCTTAGGCTGTTTTTCCCGCAGTTGTAGATGGTTCTCCTTCCTTAGCTTGGCCCACGAAGCTTTCCATGACCTGTCTTTGACTTTTCTCTCCGGTCCCTTCCATAAATACTATCCTTCACTCCTGCTACACCCTGGACACATCAAACTACTGTTTCCTGAAAGTCCCAAGGTGTCTCCCTCCTGTATGCTGCATTCCACATGGAACACTCTCTCTCCCCCTCGTCACATAACTAATGCTTTTGAGGGGCAAGTATCCTGAGGGTGGACAGAGTACATTAATCAATATAGGTTAACTGCTGTGAAAAATAACCTTCAAAATTTAGAGACTTAACACAATTCAAGTTTATTCCTCATTTATATGACAGTTCAATATTGTTTGGGCAGGGCAATGTTCATAGGTGAGTCAGTCATCTGCACGCAATCCTTCAAGGACCCAGGCTCCTTCTGACAGGATAATGCTGACATCTTCTACACCTGGTCTCCAAGGTCTTCTCAGAAAGGGAAGGAAGAATGTCAAGGATTTTACGTTCAGGCCAAGACATGGTGTCCATCACTTCCACCCACATTCCACTCACCACAACTCAGTCACAGGCCTCCACTCCTGCTGTGAAAGAAGCTGGGAAATGTAGCTGGAAGAGGAAACTGAGACAGGGCTGCTGAATTGATACTATTACACCTAGATGACTCCACCTTGTTCTCCTTGAAAATCTATGGTTACTGGTCTCACTGCACTTACTACACTGGATGGGGAAATTAAATACGTTGACTTGTGTGTTTTCCCAATTGAACTGTTAAGTTCCTTAAGCACAACAATGTGGCTTTCACCTTTACGTTGCTAGCATGTAACACAGGACATTCCTGCCACAAATGTCAGTTTTCTTGTGAGTGAATGGATTAATGAGGGAGTCTTGGCACACTCTTCCTGTTGTTGCTAACTAGCTTGCTAAAATCTTGAAGACCCAAAGATTAAGATATACTGAAGCATGGCTCCTCTACGCTGGGGTCGAGAGATGCTACAGTGGCTCTTATAGTAGATTGAAAGATGCCATTGATAATTAAGTCATCTCTTTGTCCCCCTGGCTATGGGCTCTCCAAAAGCCCAAGCTAGGTCTTACTCATCCCTGGATCCTCCTCACTCAGCACGCTTAGAAAGCGCCTGTTAAATGAATGAATGAATATAAAATACTGTTATAAATAAGATAATCAGATCACAGACTCTATTAACTTTAATTTCACGCCAAAAGTAACAAAATTTGGTATCAGGACTGGCCATGAAATGGCAACAAAGAGTTAGTTTTACTATGGCTTACAACAATTATCTTCATATCCTTTAATCATACTGTCTATTGTCATATTCTTTTTATAACACTGCCTCTAATACATTTTAGGGCTAAGAAATTTTTTAGAAGGTTGTATTAATTTTTAAATAAAGGGAAATGGTGGAAAGCACTTAACCATTTGAATTTGACAACCCTGACCCCAGCTTGTGATAGTGGTGGTTTCTTCTGCAGATGCAGAAAGACTGACTTCTCCCTTCGGACTAGTTCATTACAAACTGAGATATCATCATTTGGAAACTGTAAAGGCAGGAAAGGCTGTCTTCCCTTTCCAGTCTATAAATAAACAGAAGGACAAAGATAAAGACCAAAGGAGCTTCCAAGCCAGTATTTTGAAATTGTGTTGACCCACCTTAAATGTCTTACTATGACACTTTTTAAGAAAAAAAAAATCTCAACTAGAAAAAGATTCATAACGTGTGCTTCTTTTCCTGACACTTTGCATTAACTGTCAAAGAAACAGCCAGAACCCTTAAATCTATTGTTTTTAAATCAAAACTAGTATATACATTTGCTTTCTGGATGTTGGTCGTTGTGCTCAAAATACCCCAGATTAACCTGCTGAAATGAGTGTTCACTTTCCGGTGCCTTCACAGTTCTTACATCTTGGTAAATAAATTGCAGAAGTAACGGGTCCATAACTAATCCAAAAATATATTTACCTTAGAATATACAGTGAAACCTACATTTGAATTAAACTGTAAACCTCAGTAATTCATCCTTTTTTGCATTAAAGAAAGCTCAGTTTCTTTGTTGGTAATTTTCAAATCGACTTAATCTAATCTGTCAGACAAAATATGAAAATGAAACTTTAATGCAGCATTATCTTGAAAAATCACCTTCCAAGATCAACATCTTTTTTTTTTTCAAGATTATAAAGCCTTAAAAGTTCAATGAAAATCAGACACATAAAACCCAAAGAAAAGCAACCTTGAACCCTTAAAGAAATAGCTCAGAGAATCTGAGCATCAACCGTGGCAGGCCTAGAGTCCTTGCCGTCTAGACCTGCGTGAGGATGAGATCTAGTTCAAGGCCTAGAAAGTCAGACTGGCTGGAAGAAAGCGCCATGAAATAAAGGGAACTGAGAGGAGATGGGGAAAAGATATGCAGAGTTTGAACTAGAGGCCACTAGGCTTCAGAAATTCCCAAAGTCCTCATATCTCAAGGCCCCAGACTATCACAAAGCCCAGCTAGTAAGTATATCCTTGTAGTGTGGGCACTTTTACCAGGCGGTGCACCCCAGGCTTAGACTGACCTTACTACAAGAGTAGCCACCACCATCCCTGTCAAGAGGCTGGTTAACTGAGCACCCTACTATGTGTCATGTAATCACAAAGTTAGGCATTGGAGATAAAGCTAGGAAGAAGACATAAAAAGTCCCCTCATGGAGCATACAGTCTGACAGGGAAGGTCCCCCTTTACCAAATAAGGACTAATGTGATCAAAGTCTCCTGGGAGAAATTAGTAGCTATGGACTCACAGGACAGGGGTTCCTAACTCAGTCTCGGTCAGGGGTAGGGAAGGCTTCCCTGAGCAAATGATAAGTAGTGCTATTCACACTTGCTCCAGTCACTGAACCCGGCAATGCTTAGTATCCTCATCTACAAAATGGGATAATAATAGTATACACCATATAGAACCCCTGTGAGAATTAAATTAGATAACAAATGAAAAAAGCTAACCACAGTGATTAGTATATGTTTCTGCGATTATTGTTATTCTTTTTATGTTTATTATTACTACTATCATTGGCCTGAAGGAGTAAATGAGCCAGGTAAAAGGAAGGAAGGAGGGACAATAAGAGGAGCTATTCCAGACAGAGGCAGAAATATATGTAAAACACCTGACACCCAAAAGGTTGTGGCCCCTCTAGACAGACAGAATTAGGACGAGAGAGAGAAAAAATAAAGTTTTTCTGTAAGAAAGTAGTCTTCTGGATCCTTTTTAAAAGTTCCTTCTCACCCTGGCCATCCTAAGAGCATTTTCCCTTGACTGTACTTTCCCTTCCAGGTTCCATATTGTACTTTTTATTCTCTTTCTTACAAGTTTCCGCATTTTCCAAATTCTCTCTACTATGCATGTATTACTTTCGTAACTAAAAAAAAGAAGAGAAAGGTTTTTAAAAGAGATCCCGTCATTATTTCCCTTCCCACAGCAATCCACCTTCTGCCGCGTCTGGCTGCTATTCATTGCCCTCTTCCGCCCTTCCCCACTCACTCAGCAGCAAATGGGCACCACTCCACTGCAAGAGCCCCCCTGGAGAGGTCTCTTCACATAGAACTCTGGCATCACGCAGATCTGCTCTCTCACTCACCTGCTTAAAACATTTCATGGCCTCTTAAGCCCTACATAACATGCAAACTTCTTAGCCAAGTCACCCAAATGATCCAGGACCTAAGCCCAATCCATCTTTCCGCGTCATTTCCTGCCACTCTTCATTACTCACCACCCTTCTCTCCACCCAATTCCACCACACGGAACCACAACTCCTCACCAAATTTCCTGAGCACAGCATGCACTTTGATGCTCCTCTGTCTCAGTTCCTTTGAGTTTTGCTGCCAAGAGCAGCCTTCCAACCTTCTCCATCTTGCAAAATTCTACTACTTCTCCCAAATTCGATGAGTCTCAATGTCATCTCCTTATTAAACTTTCTCCTATCCTGTCCACCTCTCCCCAAAACACAAACCCTTGGGAACTATTCTCATATTACCCTCCAAAGAGTTAGATAAATGTTTATCTCTCTGCTTTCATTCCAAGTTCTATGGAAGTAGAAGCTACATCTAATTTACCTTTGTGTGCAGAAGCACCCAGCCTAAGTGGATAAATGTTGTGTTGTTGTTACTTAAAATAATACAATGGTTTCTTTGAGGAAATGCCATAAAAGGTAGAATGTTCACAGCATACTAGAGGAAGAAAAGCAAAGACAATACATGCAAAGCATTTCAATTACTTATCCTTCTCTTGCAATCTTACCTGAGCATTTATCACTTCAGCATCATTATTGAGAGCTTACTATTTGCAGGCACTGTGCTGGAAGCTACATACACATTTGTAAATAAAACAGATCCTTGTCCTCGTAGGCTTACGTAGAACGAAACTTACAATTACAGATTGTGGCAAGCGCCATAGGGAAAAGAACAGGAGATCATGAAAGATGGCAGCTGAAATCTGGAACCAGGGAAGTCTGCTTTAAGAAAGGAACTGTGACGATGAAAAGGGAAGGCTGAGGAGGAACAAACCATGCCAAAAATGGGAGAAAGCACATTCCAAAAGAGGCAAACCATCCTGGGAGGTCCTGAGGCGGGGGTGCAGGGAACATGGGGCCTTTGAGAAAGTGAAAGATGACCAGTGTGCCTGGTGAAGAAGCAGGAGGGCGACGGGTCAGCTGCTCTGAGGTCCTGGTTCTGTGAAACACACTGCGTTTTCTTCCAGGGGCATTTTCTTCTAGGGGCACCCATAAGCCACTGACGATTTCAGACAGGCTTGGGGTGGGGGAGTGATGGGATCAAATTTACGCATTTAAAATATTACTCCGAAGTGAGGAATTAAAATTCCTTTTAGGTAGAATTACTAGTGAAATGGAAAAGTTCTTCGTTTATTTGATTTTCCAGTACATTTAAGGTAATAGTTATTTGAACATCCATCAGTCAAATATTATACTCATCAGTCAAATATTTGTCTCTGATCATTCTCAAAAGTGAAACCCAAACCACCCCTGTAACTCTGGTTTCTCTGAAAAATACACGTCAGGTATACAAAGTTACAGTACAGGCCTTGGCTCCTAGAATTCCACATCACAAGTGCCAACGAATGTTCAGTCAGAGCTATCATTCCAGCATCTAAAACCTCTTATCAAGATAAAAACTAATACCTGATGTTGATTAAAACTTGAATTTTTCATTTTAACTGCAGTGGGAAACTTGGCCTTTTCTATCTGAGCTCACGCTTTATGAATGGCATATAAGAAACAGTGGAGGCTGTAATGTTTGTTTGTTTAGAAATGTCACACTCCTCTCCTCTAAGAACAAATTCACTCCAGTTACAATTATGTTGCAAAAAAGGAGATAAAGCACATTTTTAGTCTGTTCTTGTGACATTTTGTTAAACCAAAAGAAATGTTACAACCAGAAAGAGGGAGAGGAGGGGGAGGAGAGAGACAGGGATGCAGGCTGCACCAAGACGGACAGGAACGCACCTGCTCTCACTTCGGGGGACGGCCTGTGGCCAGCAAACAGCAGCATCGCAGGGGCGCTGCTTACAGCTTGGGAAGGAAAACTGAACGTGCATGGAAAGGACACCAAAGAAATACCCAACACCCAGCCAAGGCAAGAAAGAGAACAGAGGAAAAGGTGTAATTTGTACACACGGTGTAATATGAACACCCTGTCCAAGCTTTTTATGTTATCCAACATTAAAAACAATGTGTGGAAAAATCAACGAAAGAAAGGGAAATCCAGACCTGACAAGGGAATAGAAAGCAAGGAACTTTGGGTAATGTACAAGGCATGGGACTTAATGGTTTTAGAAAAAAAATCTTGAAAGGGTAAAGTAGTAGTTGTACATTAATAGTAAGAATACCAATAATAAAAGCTAACTCTTATTTAGCACATACTTTGTATTAAGTACTGTACTAAGTGCTTTCCATGGCTTATTTGATTTAAACCTCTCTCTTACCAGCTCTATGGTGGGTAGGAACTTTAACTCTATTTGGAAGATGAGGAAACTGGGCTAAATCCAGTATCATGAAGCTAAAACGTGAATGTGAGGTCAGCTCCATCTGACTGGAGCTTTTGCAAATAAATCCCAGGTAAATTTTGTCGGTTTTTCAATCTAGATAATTAAGGCTTAAATACAATATAGGTTTTCACCTTAACCTTTTTAAGTAAAAGTTTAGGTTTTCCTTCTTTCTTAAACACAATATCCTAAACGTAATTTAAAGTTCTCGTAATAACTCACAATACACCAAGCAGAATTTAAACATTAGCTATCACATTCTACCTTAATAGCAACCTCAAGAGATACTGACGTACGGAGGACTATTGTTCCTACATCAAATGGGAGCCGAATGCTCTTTGAGCTGCTCTGTTTTTATACCCTGGGCAGTCAGTTCCCTCACTGCCAGGTTACCAGCCCCAACTTCCAGCTGCTGTAGGGTGTTGAGCCCTAGCAGCAATTGACCCTCCCCCGCCTCCCGTTCAGCAGCGTCTCCAGCCTTCTCTTGCTTCATCCCCAGCCTTCTGAATCTCAATGGGTTCAGTTCAACATTTTTATCAAGTCAACTTTGACCTCTGTTTGTTCTCCATAGGCTCTTTTATCAACAGTGATAGCAGAGATACTGTGTCAAACAAAGAAAACTTATACTTCCTTTCAAGCAAACCTCAGCTAGCCAGTTTTAAGGGACACTGTTGCTTACCGTGGGTCGAGAGAAGACTGACAATCCTGTGAATTAGGAGCGGTATCCTCATTTTACAGAGAGGTAAGCTAAGGCTCAGGCATTCACCAACTCAGGCTTTCACAGCTAATAAGCAGCAGAGCTAGGATTTGAACATGGTGTCTCCATGTCCTAAGGTTCACCACAACAAAAGGGAGTGGAAAACACAACAACAAATGTAATACTAATGGCCTCAAGAAATAGCCACAATTTGCTTTATGCATTTAATGTATGGTAAGTATTGAATGATATCACAAATCTACATTAAAATTTTGAGACAAGATTCAGAGTGTAGACCAGAGGTCGCTAAACAAGCAACATACAATGTGTGACCAGCTGGGCAGTGCCACCCTCAAATCAATCCGCCCAGCCCGAACCTCCGTCACTCTCACACATCCCGTGACTTCCTCGGTGATTTCCTGGTACTCTTGGGTGCGTCCCACCACTTTCAAAGCAGATTACTGCATAAAAATAAAACTAATAAAACTACTACGCAAAGTAACATAGGCTTCTCTAATATACAAAATATCTTAGAAGAAACATATTGCTGGCATCAATGTTTGCATACCATGACACTAAAGCTTTACTGATCACCTTATTCAGGTGACTGCTTCAGAAACCATTTATCTCTCCTATTTAGAAGCAATTCTATTTCAGCCTGGTTGTCCAAATCCATTCATTTACTTAACCAATATGTATTAAGTAGATACTGGGCCACAGATACTCTGTGCCACATACTATGCTAGGTGGCAGGACTGAAGTAGATATCCTTTAAGTATGTAATTCTGGGTATTTACTTACTTAGTACAGGGATTGTAACTAACTGTAATCATGTTAATTGCCATTAACATGGACCTTCATTTACTTATACGATCATTAAAATTGTAAATATTTTAAAAGTAGATCAAGAAACTTGTCCCATACATTTCACACATGAAATTACATTAAAAGCATCTTCTCCCAACTACTAATACTTAAAGGTACTGAGGTTAACACGCAGTGGAGAGGTCTTCACGCAACAACCAATGACACCCTGAAGAACTTCCTTAGACCTGTGTAGTAAGAACGGCTGGTCACATCTTGGTGTCCTGGATCTTACAACACACAGACACAAAGAAACCACCAGAGAAACTTTTAAGCACAACGGCCAACCACGTCCACTCACGAAGCACTGGGCTGTGGGGAAACAGCTCTTGGATGGCACAAGCCCTTGCGCTGCGTTCGCTGCCGACTCCCACAGGCTTTGTGTGCCATCGTAACTCTTTGCAACCACAGATGGGAGGCGCCTGAGCGAAAATCACACCAGCTTAAAAAAAAAAGCTCCTTAGAAGTTCAGGCAGCACCTTTGTAATACAGCCTCAAAGACCAGATCTAACTGTAGTCTAATTGTTTTTGTGCTGTAATCATGTTTTGAGATTGTTTGGTCTACAGTCAATCTGCACTGATGTTCCCAACAACCCTGTTACTACAGCGTCTACCACACTGCGGCTTCCATTCACGTAGATTCAGGCTTTCTTTGTTGACTTTCTAGCACTGGCATCATTTATTCTATTTCCCGTAAGTGCCAACTCTCTCAGGGTTAACTAAGTTGTTATCTCCCTCAGAAAAAAACTTTAGTAGCTTCCCAGGTATGTGACAGTTAATTTCATCTTAGAAAAATAAACTAAGCACCACACAAAGTGCTGCCATTCTTCCTGTGTATAAGATTTACATTTAAAATGCTTTTACTTGATCCTCCATGATCTTTTTAATAGCACAAAAGCTTAAAAGATTAAGTGTTCTTTTGGGAAACCTTAAATCCATAATTCTTAATGGCAGATTTCAAATAACTGAAAATGATACATATGTTGATCTTTAAAAAATTCAAACAGAAGTAGAAACCAACATAAGCATGACATTTCTGGCCTATTTAAAAACATTTTTCTCTTTCTTCACTCATTTATCATTATGAACGGTTGCCCAAAGTTGTACATTATTTCACATATAATATAGTTAATCTTACTGCCCCCAGTGATCAGGGAACATTTTATGACCAATGTTCTCTTTGACAAATAATTCACTCCACTTTTCCATTACTTGGAAAGCAAAGTTTCAGAACGCCGCCTGCCACCACCACTCAAAGCAGAGCAACCAACTCACTGGATGGAGGAGATAAAACCCAATGCGCTTATCTTCTTCCTAAGAGACCACTTCCTCAGTACCAACTGAACCCAACGTGTACAAAGGCATATACTGGGAGACAGGGACTTCCTCCAAACACCACTTTACTTCAACCCTGAGCTGGCTGAGCTACTGGAGAATTTATGGCTTTCCTGACACCAGCATCATTAATTGGGAAGAATCTTTAATTACATTCTAACACATAAGTAAATCCATTAACTTTGTATATAAGTTAAAAACAAATCTCTGGGCCCAAAGAAGGTAGAGCCTCCCCAAAGAAGGTGATGACCCCACTCTGCCCTCAACTGCTCTATCCTTAACCTGAAGCAAGGCAATCAAAATTAACATCCTGCTTCAGGTCATAGATCTTATTTTTTAAGATGTTATGTATTTACTCTTAGAGGGAAGTGGAGAGAAAGGAGAGAAACATCGATTGGTTGCCTCTTGAATGTCCCCAACTGGTGACCTGGCTCGCAACCCAGCTATGTGCCCTGACTGGTATTCGAACCCATGACTTTTTGGTTTGCAGGAAGATGCCCAACCACGGAGCCACAACACTCAGTGCTAGTGATAAATATTGGGGTGCATCTGCTTTTCTTTGGGGAACAGGCAGTTGAGGAGACGTGATGACTCTGAGAGGCAGGCACCAAGTGAGAGAAGCAGAAGGAGGAAGTGGTGACTGTCACTCAGCATGTCCCCGTAAGTTAAGGGGACCAACACCCAGGGGCTCCACGATGGACAACCTGTTGATAAGGACACTGCGATGCAGAGGCTGAGTCTCGATGAAGGTTATCGTAGAACTACTGAGGTTTGGCCAGAGGTCTGACAGCAGGCTAGTTACCCAGGGAAAGAAGTTCTGGAGCAGCTGCTGCAACAGTGCTCACTCCCTGTTCTATCACAGGCCGTCAGACAGCCCTTTGCTTTGTTTTATTTTTCCCTTTGGCTGTTTTGCTTCCCTTTAAGTTGCCCTTGACTCAGCTTATTGTGATTTTACTAACATATATTCAGTGGATATGAGGTGGGGAGGAAGGAGGTACGTTTTCTCTCTGGTCCCGAGGCTCCTTAATAAATGATTACCTTCCCCACCCTCGTCCCGCCACCTCCCCTTCTGGTGACCTTGCAGGAGTTCTTCTAAAGACACACAGCATCCTCTTGTTCTCTTTGGTCTTCATCCAGCCTACTACAATGAGTGAATCGAGCAATGAGGCTTAATTTTTTAGAACATATGCTGTTTTTTGAACCATGGATGATGCTCTGATGAAAGGAATACAGTGTAAATGGTGGCATTACAAACATCAGAGAGAGGCAGGGTGGCTGGGGCCCGGTCCGCAGTTTCAGAGCTCACTTCACTCCAGTTCAAGTCAGTGGAGGGGCAGAGTGTGACTACCCAGCCCTTTCCTTCAACTTCTGTAAAGTCAGCACAATGGCTGCTGAAGGGCCAGAGCCTGCACCCTTCTCACCTCTGAAAGGCGAGCCCCCATGGCTGCTCTGGCTTCAGGAGAGTGTCAGGGCTGCGGTGAGTGTACCCAGCCACAAAGGCTGTGGTGGACACCCCGCCTGGCTCCCACCCATCACTGTCACTCTCCGCCTTCCTCCCTCCCTCTGCATGGCTCTGTACTCCATGAGGCCCACACAAGTATTTGCCTTCAGCAAATGACTCAGAAATTCTTCACAAATACAAATTTCCAGTAGAATATAATAGAAAGGGGTCAGAGAAAGGAGAATTTAATTTCCCTTGAACCTGCTGCCTATTTTGTTTCAGACATTAGCCATGCGGCCATTTGCTTAGCTGTGAAAGAATCCCTCAGGCTTAGAGGCAGCTGAATGGAATCACCATTGTTATCTTCTTGATTTAATAATTTCAATCAATATTCAGTTTTCTATGACAACAGCAGGCAAATAGCAGAGCAGATGACCCGGAACAACAGATAACGTGTTACTATTACTGTTTTACATGCCCTGCCCCCATCGATTTCCTTCCCAAGCTCTCTTCTGCTTAGCCCAGTGGACCCCAAACTTGGATGTGTACCAAACTCATCTGAGGAAGGATATTCAAGTGGCCTGAAAGCATATTGTGTTGTGAGGAAAAATCAATCTGTTTTGTGCCATTTATCACAGGTAACCGGCAGGTGGACACTCAAGAGTTGGTGCTTAATATTTACTGAGTTCGCAAATGTGCTAAGTACTGTACTGAAATAGCAAGGACATAATTCAGGTTTCAAGGTGGCAACCTTGAGGTGACCTTCCGTAGACCTATGATTTAACGTATTACACTGGTCAGACTAAGGCACGAAAGGAAGGCGCTGACAAAAGAGGAAAGGGTGATTTTTTTCTAATAAGGGCAAGGAGTGGCACCCACGGAAAAGATTTTACATCCAGGTGATTTCTGAGATTCCAGTACTGAGTAAGTAGAAATGATACTCTCAACAATAACAGTATTTGGCAAGAACAATAGAGAACTTGGGCAAATGATGAAGAAGTCATATTTGCCATGATCATTTGCTAGTTAGATGGACATTTCAGTTGAAGGATGAAAATCTGAGATGAATGGAAGAGACTGAACGTGAAAAAGGCAGTCTCATACTTGCTATTTTTGTATTAAAGGGGAAAAAAAGCATGTCAAGGAAATGGCATCTTCCTGTAGAATTGACAAAATAGAACCTACTGTCAGGACAAAAGAGAAAAAATATCCCTAAAATTACTCATACTTCTCTTTCCTTCTGACAAAAACCTTCATTTCTGCTAACAGTAGTTGCCACATAAAAGAGAAATCTTTTCTTTTAAAAATAAAAGAGGTTTAAAAATATGTTCCAAGTGGTGAAGATGAGTAAACTGACTGTTACTCCAACTATTTAATCCAGAACCTTTCATTAAGGGATCTACTTTAGTTCTATAATATGCCTCTCAGAAAGCATCAGTTCAGGCTGCTAAGAAGCTAAGTATTTAGGGCTGAAAAGTGATTACTATGTAGTCTTTTCAGCCAGGATTGAGATCAGGTCTAGTGGCCATGCCTTACCCACCAAGACGTGCTTCACTGTAGCTCAACAGCAAGCAGCCCAGTAAGGAGGGCAACGAAAGGGGTTCTAACCTAATGGGCTCCTATTTTATTCCATGGCTATTTCCTGTTTTCATACACAAGTGTTTTGTTTCGTAGGTTGTCTTCCTTTCTCTTCTAAGGTCATGAAAAAGAATCTGAATTTCACAAAATTAAACAGCAGTTCAGCCATCCACCATGCACTTAAAAAGAAAAAGCTCATGTTTCATATTTTACTAACTAAATATTGTATAGCCTCTTTGAAAGAACCCAGAGGAGAGGTATTCTCTCCTGCACGCTGGTGGAAGAGTGAGTAAAGACAGGCCTTTCGGGAGCACAGAACACACGAAGACTGCCCTGCCCACCCCACTCCCAGAAGCACTCCTCAGAAAAGGTCCCACACATGAACACGGACAGCTGCGTACAAATGTTCACAGGAATATTTCTGGAATGGTGAAAAAAAGTCTGCAACAATCTAAATAGGCACTGAAAAGCAAATGGGTAAATTGTGGTATAAGACAAAATTACAGAACAATAAAATGAATAAAATAGATATATATGTAATCAACATGGACATTTCTCAAAATCGTAACTTTGAATTAACAAAACTGAAGAAAATATTCTAGCATAAAGAGTATGATGTCATAAATATAAATTGAAAAGCATAATAATGCAGTACTATAAACTGTTTTGTTGATACACATAGACGTAAAACAACGTATAACAACATGAACATGAAGAACAGTTTCAAAATTCACAATGGGAGGTGCCTTGAGGGAGGAGGGGAAGCAATATTTTATTTCTTGAGTTAAAAGGAAAAAAGAAGATAAAGCCTATGTGGCAAATGTTAACAATTAACACTTTAAGGTAGATATATAGGTTCTTAAAGTTATTCTCTGCAGCTTTCTGGATGTGAAATTGGCTTTTTAAAATGGTGTAGCTTTCATATATTTTAAATTCATTCAATTGCCCATTTACTCATGAATTCAACAAATGTTTGTTGAACGTGTCACTAATCCTGGGATACAGAGAGTAAGAAAAGATCCTTGCCCTTGTGAGGCCCACACGAATGGACTAACTCCTATTTAGGGATCCTGTCACATCCCACAATGTTTACCGTAGGAAGGGTCTCCATTAAGTTCGAAATTGCGCCAGAGTAACTGCAACGTGCTTATGTACAAAACAGCGTGCTACTATAGATCTAAAAATATTTGTCAATATTTCTCTTTAACTGTCTTCTTGCCAAGACTTTTTAAAAAGGCACTGAAGCAAATGAGTTTTGAAGATGTTCCAAAGTGAATTATTATCAAATAGACAATCATAATGATAAAAAGTCAAATAAGTTGATCTTCCTTTGAAGGTTTTCCAAAGAGACAGATTAATTGGCCAACCTGTCACTACTAATGACAACGTATGTGATATAATGAAACTTGAATTTGGCATAATCACCACAGCACAACAGCACTTCCAACATCTTATGACTCAATTCTGTAGAAATTCCAGACTAAAAGTCTTGTGCATCCTGTTTTTCTCTAAGGTCGCCGTGGAGAGTCTTTGCACAACAAACATATATCACCACCTGTACTGGAAAAAAATCAAGCCACAGTATTGTTGGCTACTTTCAACATTATTGCTCCTGTCCCACTCGATCCTACATTTTCATTCTACTTTATTTGCACCACTTTTCAGTCATCACCTGTCTGTTCTCAGGCCTGCAGTCGGCTATTCTATTATTTACTTTCAAAGAGGGACCAGGTCTACAGGTAAGAAAAAGTCAGACACTAACCAGATCACAGCCAGTATCAGGAGTAAGGAATCCCAGCGTGAAATGATTAAAGCAGGCTTGGCTCCGGAGCCAAATGTGAGGACTGCGGAACGGAACTCTCTCTTCTCTCTAATGCTTTCTCCTGAGTGCGCTCATCAATCATTGAAGTTCACAGTAGAGCCCATCAGATTGGAAGCCTGGTTCAGAATTCCCAAACCTGTGCGTGGGTCTGATCAGGCAGTAGGAAAGAGGAGGCTGGGTAAATGAATTAGGCCTTAGGAGGGCTACAGGTATATACACACACACTCCCTCTCTCTCTCTTCTGAATTTCAATCTTTACTTGGTAATTATGAATGTTATCTAGCTTTCATGAAGCCTCCCTCTCTAGGTAATTCTAAGACTTATGAGAAAAGCTTTTGTTAACTTAAAATGTACCTGTGCATTATTATCATATGGTATATGTACATTCAAAGTATATTATTATAATTTTATTGCAATTTATTATAATCCCAAGGGATTTAAGATTATGTCTGTCAATCATACCTATACCATTTTCTAAAATCATTTTCTTTTATGACATTAAATTTACTCAAATTATATAATAATAAGTTCTGGAAATCTTCAGAATATATACATAAATATGAAATAGTTTGCTTTGAATTGACACTTTGTCAAGTCCGAAAGAGAAAAAAAATTCTCAACTGGACATCTATGTGAAAATGAGACACCAAAGCAGATAAGACTATCTGCTAATTGGGAGAATACTAATTTTAAGATGTTTAAACTTGAGAATTAGATTAACAAGTCCTCAGTTTTTGTTCTTATCTGAGGTAAGAGTACTCATTTCTCAAATGTTGACACAGTAGTCAAAACCAGCACCGATGTAATACATACATGCGCACAGAGCAAAAAGTCCAAATTTCAAGCCTCAAGGCTTACAGCTATGATGTAGAGAAGTATCTACTTTTAGTTGAATTATACATCTGTTGAATCTTTATTGTGAATAAATCACTTCAATGAGCCTTACTTGGGGGGAAAAAAAGAACTAGGTAAAGCTCTCCCCTCAAGTGAACCAATGAGGTGGAGTGAGAAGAGTTTGGCTTCAAAGCCTAACTCCTTTCAAATCCTGATCAGCTCCTCACCTGTGGGGTGACTCCTCACCTGTGGTGCAGCACCTTGGGCAAGTGCTGCACCTCTGTGAACCTCAGTCTGCTCGCATGTAAAATGGGGTGACAATCATTACCCGCCACAGGTTGCTGTGAGAATTAAATTAAATAATTTCATACAGTACCTGACAATAGTGGGCAAAAAATAACTGTTAATCCTCTTCCACTTGTCTCTTTTCCCAAAGAAAAGAATCATCCAGGGAGAGAAGCATTAAGTGTTGGTAACACTCACCAAGGAGAGAAACGAATAATCTGCTAACAAATGAAGATTATAATTTGAGAGGGTATTCTACTCTGCACATGTGATATCAGAAAGATGGGCAAGGACTAATTGCTATGTGAAATGCCAAAGAGACGCAGCTGAGCAGCAAATTTGTAAAGGAGAAGCTTAGCCAGGATGGAACAGAAAGGCTGTTGTGAGAGCTAATGAGAAGAAAAAGGATTTCTGATTAAATACCACTAGATCATATCACTTGAGTGTCATCTCAAAGTCAATCTCAGGCATCGCAAGGAACTGTGCTGAAGTAACTACAGTGGGACTCTGTTTTCCAAACTCCAAAAAGGCTTAGCAGAAATACTATTAAGACATTAATTGTCATCCAGACTGACTCCTATCTTTCGATCCACAAGGGTATCATAACCATCATCTAGATAAAATAAGCATTCTGGACCCACAGGCAGCCAGCCAATCAGCAAAACTCTGTCTGGGCTTTCAAATGCCGGGGATCAGCTGGGTAATTGCAACCCTAACAAGAACTGGATTTCAACAAACCCGGGGTGCCATCAACAATGGGATATACCACCATACTATGTAACCCTTAGAAATAAAACATGCTCCCACATGAGAAATCAAATGGAAGAGCTACAGGCAACTGAGACACCAAAGGGTGCCATTCTCTGGGGAAGGGTAAACAAGAAATAAACTTACTACGCTGAACGAGACAACAAGGAAATGTGCATTTCTCAAGCTTGTGAATGAGTGAAGAGAAGAAAAAAACTCCCTGGAGGACAGCCACTGCATCCACACAACCAATGTGGCACAAGGAAACCTCAAGAGAATTTAATTTCAAGGGTTCGCAGACTGGTAGTGTCCTCAGGTGGCTATCACAGATAAACACAAATCCACAAATCCCTTGTGGAAGAACTGGACTTTCATCTAGGCTGATGGCCCCTCAGACACTATATATATGCACATATGTACACATATACACACCCCAATCTCAAGGATGTTGAAGTATGGGGAAGAAAATATGTACATTTGGAATTAAAGAAAGGCAGTAGCTGTTTTCTTAGAAAGAATAAGATATTATATATAGATTTGGGTCACTGGACAAGTACTTATTAACATGTGCATAACAGAGGTTTCAAAACAAGGCATGGCCCCTGCTTACAAGCAGCTTATTAACAATCGTTCTGGGAACACAGATTCATGTTTTTATGTCACTTACTTTGGGACTGTTTTGCCAGCATGGTTGCAGTGTCGTCACTAATGGGGGGGAGTGGAATGCACACGCTCATCCCCCTCTTGGGTCTGCTTTTTATGGTCTAGCATTAAAGTCAGCTTAATAAAATAAACTTATTTTAATTCTTCCAGTTCCAACAACAACAACCAAAAAAAAAAAAAAAAAAAAAAAAAACCCATGCAAGCTACTTTCTGGATACTTTGATTAGTCTTCATTTAAAATAACAGTATTATGGCCCTGGCCTATAGCTAAGTTGGTTAGAGTGTTGTCCCAATACGCTAGCTAAGGTTGCAGGTTTGGTCCCCACTCTGGGCACATGCAGGAAATGAACCAATAAATGAATGTATAAATAGATGGAACAACAAGCTGATGTTTCTCTCTCTCTCTCTCTCTCTCTCTCTATCTCAAATTAATAAATAAAAAAAATTTTTAAGACCTTTAAAAATAAATAACAGTATTGTGTTCAGCATGCAGGGTATTCAATTTTGATCATTTGATCAAGCTACAATTTATAGCTTAAGTAAATATGACTAACTTCTATCTTGGGCAAGAAAATCTAAGAAAACTTTATCCATAAGGCTTAAAAAAAAAAAAAACTACAGTGCAACGTATTGTAAAAGCAACTTTGATTCATTAATTCAGCTTTGAAAAGTGAACATCTCATTTACTGGTCAAGAGAGATTTGAACTTTTATATGAAAATAGGTATGGGGCTAGTTTAATAACAGCTCATTGAAAGAATGAATTGTTAACATTAGCTCTGCCCTTGCCTGTGACAGAGTTAACATTTGCCCGTGCAGGGAATATTACTGGATACATGTACATATGCCAAAACCCAGCCCCAGGGAACCCTTACACAAAAAGTCTGTGTTTGATGCCATTTGGGGAATTTTTTGTCACCATCACCTAAAGGAATAAAGGTTTCTCTCCTCCAAACACAGAGCCACCAGGTTTCATGCAGTTGGACTTTTCCTACAATGCCCTCCTCCCCACTCTGGGTCCTTCAGCTCTGCGTGTTCAGAAAGTCAGTTCAAACAGAAAACATGATTGACTGGTAACTGTTTGCAAGCCAACATAAAAGAATCTCGAGGAATAAACTACACAGAAATTAGACTTAGGATAGGTATACATTCTCAAATTGTACATGGTCTGGCTCATGTTTACACATTAGATCATTCTTTCACGGCACTTTCGGCCACTTTTCCAAGTCTCGCAACCTTAATTCAAACCAGAGTCTGTTCTGTCTGCCTCCTTGGACGTGAAGGACCCAGAAGTTCTTGCCTGGGTCTGTTTCTCATCTCCTGGGTCCTTGCTGCCACCACAGCCCTGACTCCGGGCTTCCTTGGATTCTGCCTTTACAAGTTATGTGGCCCTTAATGGCAACTAGGGTATGCAGGGCCTTGAGAGCTTCCAGCTGTTTTTTATACTCATGATTTCTCTAGTAGGTTCAGCTTCTACAGAGTTGGACAACCCTCCACCAGGATCACTGTCCAAAGGTTTCTAGTTGCGCACCTTGGTAGCCACCACCCCACAGACCATTGTCTTTCATGGAGTCACTAATCCCAGCATTTAGATCTGGACCTTCTGTTTCCTCTCAGGACCTTAGCAGTAACCCTATCACTCTCCCTAAAACCAAAGGCTCATGTAAACGACTCGGAAAGCATGCTGGGGACGCACCAAGGGACTGGTCACAAGGCAACATGCATGAAGATAGGTCATACACATTCCAGATTGTAACCCCGCACATAAGTTAAAAAGGCATTCAAAAAATAAATTAAAATAAGGAGACAAAATGCTGACTTCATAGTGAATTGACAAAACAATGAAAAGTGGGGTGAGGGCAGGGCTATGCATTTCTGAAAGAAGGAATGAGAAAGAAGAGCCTTCGCAAGAGATGCTCAGCGTGCACTGGCAGCATCTGAGGCCCGCTGCAGATAACCATGATGTTCAGTGAGTGTGGTGCCCCAGAGCCCAAGAGACAGAACTGCACAGACAACCTGTTTAAACCCACAAGGCTGCTGGGCGAGCGTAGATGTAAAAGAAGAACAAACCCAACTGGTGTTCTGTTTGGAGTAGCTCCACATCGCACTCCCCAAATGTCATTCTGTGCACCCAATTTATTTTTACTTTCTAGCATATTTTAATTAACTATATTATAGACTTGTCAGTATAAAACATTAACATTCATTTCCCACACTGCCTAGTACATAGGTATTTTCTTAATTATATAAAAAGATACACTATAGATTACATTTTTTCTATTTATCGAGCACATCAATTTGTTGTTCTCTTCCCTTTTACTACCATTTACATGAGATAGATACATTCATACTTAACTATGTACATTTTAACAATAATAATTAGTATACATATAAACTCCTTGAAACAATGGCTGGCACATAGTAAATATTCAATAAATGCCAGTAATCATTATCATTATTATTTTTGTCATTAATGTTAATAACAATTTACTTTGCTACAATGAATACTAATTATATCATAGCTTATATTTGCCAGGAAATTCCTACAGCTTGCTAAATGGAGGAGTTACATAGTACTTTAGTCTTGTAAGGTAGGATTCCAAATTCAAATAATTAATGAAAAACTGGTCAGATCTCTTTTGTAAACATTCTGAACACATTTGACTTTGCACTTTGAATTTTTTATGATCACTGGTGAAAAGAGCTGTTAACACTAATTTTGTTTAAAGAACACAGACAGTATCTCACCTGAGGGGGCTTCCAGGAATCTGAGACAAGGTTCCCACAGAATCCATTTTAAAATACATACAAACAAAGCCTTATTATGGTTAGTTTCTTCTCACCTCATCCTCCATGCATACGCTGGATTAATCTCTCTGAAATACTGTCTCTCCTCATCTTAAAACTTTCAGTGGTTCCCCACTGCCCCGTGGTAAGGTAAGAATTTTCCGCTTGTCTAGTCATCCCTCAGGGCTTCGCCAGAACGTACCTGCACTAGTCCTCCAGCCCACCTGTTCTGCCTCCAACACCTCCCATCAGGATCATTTTCTTTCTTTCAAGACTGAGCCCAAATGCTGTCCCATCCAGAGCTTTCCTGATCTCCCCTGGACAGAAGTGAGGTCTTCTTAAGTTTTCCATAGAACATTCTCCTCAGATCGTGCATTGCCCTTATCTTAGGCTGCTAATGGCTATTAATTACACATGGCTTCCCCTGGTTGTGGTGTACTGTCCCTAAGAGTGGGGACATGGCTTCTGACCTTTGAATCTTCCAGATGCTTAATTAAGAATTTCTGTGCAAAAAACATTACTACAGAAGGAATTTAACAAGAAACCCACATAAGAATCATGACATTATTCTGTTAAGTTCCAAGAATGGTCTCTTTCAGGCTCATGTCTGGCTTAGTTTAACATTTTTATATAGCATTTGAAAGAAGAGGTACACATTAAAACACCCACAACTACATGTTAACAACAATCTACTCTTTACTAACACTGAGCTGATAGGGTTAAGCTGTGGGAAAGTGGATCCTAAAGGTAACGAATTATCCTCAACATCCATAAAAGTAAGCTTAACACAGCCCACTAAACTATCAGGAACAACTAGAACAATGTTTGGGAGTCACCTGGATAAACTGAAAGGAAGCAGCCCAATAGAAACCATAACCCCAAAGCACAATAAACACTGGGTGTAGAGTTATTTAATGGAAATAAAATTTAAAAACTAATCTTACCATGTACAAGATTCAAGTGCATCTAAATTGCTCTAGAAAGATGTCATTATTGCCCTTCCAAAACAACAAAATGGAGAACTAAATATCTCAAAGAGCAGAGATATTTCCATGAGAATGTAATTTTTATTTTTTTTAAGATTTTATTTATTATTTTTAGAGAGGGGAAGGGAGTGAGAAAGAGAGGGAGACAAACATCAAAATGTGGTTGCCTCTCACTTGGCCCCCAACTGGGACCTGGCCCACAACCCAGGCATGTGCCCTGACTGGGAATCGAACTGGCGACCCTCTGGTTTGCAGCTGGCGCTCAATCCACTGAGCTACAGCAGCCAGGGCGAAAGAATATGATTTTTAAATTAAGATTCTTTGGTCTGGAAAAATATTTATTAGAAGGAGATACATTTAAACTTTATAAAGTTGTTACCAAACTTATCCATCAAAGTATGGAAAATGAGGAACAGAGAAAACATGAAATATGAATTTTTCTTGAAACAAACATAAAGCCAGTAGTACTTCACAAATGTGTGTGAATCACATTACTCTCAAGTCCTAAACACATAAATAGGTCCAAGAGAGCTCTAGGCATATTCACAGATGATTGATTCATTTGGTTATTTAAGGGATATTTGAACCATTTGGTTGACCTTGTCCAACTGACTAATGCTCTGAAAAGTACTCTTTTATTTCCAAAAGTAGGAAAAATAACTGCGTTTAGAAAATCTTTTGGTCTAACTCAATGTTAACTTTCATATATTCTGATTATAAGTGGACACCCACTAGGTGTTTTGAGAACTGGGAGAAGGATTTATATTATAAAAGAAAGAAAAGGATGAAAAGTTGTCTGTATTAAAGACTTCATAAGTTTCAGGCCAGGTTATAGGGAGACAAACATTTCATTTTTTTTACTGCATAATCGTATTTCAGATAACCTTTTAATTTTTTGAGGTACCCTACCAGTCATTCAAATATCACGCTGCAAACCTTTCATAAGTCAGGTTGACAGTCTTTTTTTTTTTTTTTTTTCCCATATAACAGGTTAACTTTTTGTCAAGCAGCTCAAATCTCTCTAGAAACATGCTTAACAAATTCCCAAATTTTAGACACCAGACTAGAAAACAGAGGCAAAAACAGCTGGAGTTACTGGCTCCACTGACCTAAATTGAGCTCAAATCTTCCTTTTGGCATTGAGTCACACAATATTGCTGTGCTTCATTTTGGTGTTGCTGGAAACTAATTTTCAGAGTTATAAAGCCAGACATCTTTGGGAAGCTGACAGGTAAAATATTATTATAGGGAAAACCAAAAATGTGTATTAAAAATATATATATTTACATTACTTAAAGATGGTACTGAAAATCAATTTCTTAAAAATTTCCATTTTCAAAAAAAATTGCTTCAGTTGTGTATCTCTCTTAGTGTTGCCATCGAGGCTGAATGATCAACCTTTCTGGCCTATTACTCTTAAACTGACGTAATCTAACTTCAACAAAACATGGATGTGGACTTAGGCTGGGTTTGGTTTCATTTTAATCTATGACATTCTGTTGTCTCTTTGCGTTTGTTATTTGAAGTAGATGTCTAAAAGAGGGAACCAAGAAGTGCATTTTGTGCTAATTTCTAGTGTAAAGTTAATTTCTAAACAAATAAACTTCACCGTGTAATAAATTCAAACACAATCTCCCCTATTTACATAAGCTTACATCAAAGTCCAAAGAGCTGAGTGGTTAGGCTCAGGTGCAAACAAAAGTATTACATTCTTTGACAGTCAAAGAAATAATTCTCATTCAGTGATCTCTTTATTATTTTATCTTTAGTTTCCATAGGGTTTATATGAATAGAACAGAATAGAATAAAATAATAAAATACAATAAAATAAAACCCTTCGTGCACTTAGATAGCATTACTAATGAATGTTCCCTATTCCTGTTTATGTTAGGAGTTCCAAGAATGACTACCACGTGAGTATAAATGGCGGTCTTGAGCGGTGCTGACATAAAAGGGCTGTTCCACTGTGTTGTTTAATTGTATATAATCCAATGCTAGGCAACCCTCCAAATCTTATTGTAAACATTGTATAAAGTCTGTAAGTTCAGCAAAATAATGGAGTTCGGGCTTTTTATAGTTAACTCCAAGTGACAGCTGACTTCTCTTTCGGATTCTATATATTGTTTGCCATGACTAGTGCAGACTGCTTTGTCACATGAAACAAGTTGACATTTGGGAACTCAGTCTAATGTTATGTTCTAAAGGTGTCATTTCTTACCCCGTGAACACTGACTTGGCGCAGTGTTTTGTTTCCAGGTCTATAGACAAAGGTCATCTGCTGTGTTAAGGTTGGAAATGTAGAAACATGTGATCAACAGCTATTACAAACACATATTAAGAATACTGACTATAATGTGATAGCAACAGAGAGATTTTTTCATTTGATGGAAATAATTATTTTAAAGCAATAATTCATGTTTTTGTACAGACAAAGTAGATACTAGTTTCTGTGCAATGATCAAGGGGGAAGGAAAGGCAGAGAACCATAGAATAAAAGGTAGTACATTGCAACCCTTGAGTTTTATAAGAATGAGGCTCATTTACTGTTCAAAGGACATTGTTTATACATTCCAGACTTCCAACTTATAATTGCTCCAGGATTTGTAAAAAGAAAATCTCAGCAGGACGGCAAAATTTATTCAAAGCAATAGCTGCACATAATTGGTATAAAATACCAGAACAGTCTGCTCTGAAAAATGCTTTTCTCAGCAATACAGACCTCCACTCCTTCAACTCTCTATATTCAAATGAAGTTTGACTTCTTCTCTTCCATTACTTGAATCTTTTCTTCCTCTATCCAAGTAAGATTATTTTTTTAAAGATCCTATGAATATGCAACACAAGTTATGTGAGCAACTTTTTTGATGCCCCTTGGTTTTATTGGTGTTACCTGGTTATTATGACAACAGATTAAGTAGGAGGAACCCGTGTTATGGAAGAAAGCCAGTTTTAATTTTTATATTTTCACAAACCTGTGAGTTAATTATGTGCTTTATCACACATAAAGTTAGTTAAAATTTCATTGTTGTGTTAGTATCATCTCAAGAGCTCAAATGAACAAAAGAAAAAAGCTGAAGTCTGGATATAATTATACAAACTTGAAAAATACATTAAAGGAAAGTGACTCGGTCATGATGCATGAAGTATCCCATACACAGCAACCACAACCTTCCTTCATCATACCATATCATTGTCCTATAGCTATAGCAGAGTTTTCGACAAAATACATTCAAAAGTGAAAGGCAAAGAAGAAAAATAATTGCATCTTCATATTTAAAGTGCCATTTTCATTCAACAAGTTCAGTTTGTGTGTTCATGAACAAGCTTACAATAGCTTTGCTAATTTACTACTACTTTAAAATGCCATTTGATAGGTAGGATATTAGCAGATATTTTCTTTACTAATATGAATAAGATTTTTATGGATGATTTTGTTCTTCTTCTTGGAAGAGGGGAAAAAAACTCCACAGAACTGGAAACATCACCTCTTAATATTAAGAATTAGAAAACGTTCACGAGTGGTTTAACAATATGAATGTACTTACTGCCACAAAAATTTCCACTTAAAAATATTTAAAACAGTAAATTTTATGTTTTGTGTATGTTACCATAATATACAAAATAAAAATGCACTTGAGTTTGTACATCAGGACCTATTTTAAATTTGCTGTAATGAACTTAGAACTTGTTACTTTAAAAGGCAGTCTCCTGTGTAATTATGTCCTATTAAATAGAGATCAAATAAAATATAATGTGAAAAAGGCAGGTAAAAGGTAGACTTCAGTACAATAAGAATAATCAGAAAATAAATACTTGTAAATTTACTGCCCCCAAAAGTATTTTCAGTTGCATCATAGGTGATATGTGATATTTATGATGTGATACCGTTTGTCCTTATGGAATAATTATGAATTCCAAGTGATCATTTTTTCAGATTCTGACCTTAACACAGATTTCTCAAGAAAAGCTAAAAGGAAGAAACAGTATTATGAAAAGAGCCAACAGAACTCAGCTTTTATCATAAAGCTGAATATACAAGAGGGACCCAAAAAATCAGAATTACGTTCTGGAGGGTGAGCCTCTTATAGTACAGGCTTCCTCTGCTAGGTGAGTGATCTAGGAATCCACATGTATCACTGTACTAGCTGGCGTTGTTGTGAGAAGCTGCATTTGGCTTCAGTGAATTTTTCTGATGACTCTTTCAGTGTGTTTGCCCATTTCGTGATGGCTAATTTACAAGCACACCTGCTCACACCAAACTGAGTGTTCAGCAGTTTCTGACCAAAACCAGTATGACCCCTATGTTCCACCCTCCCTATTCACCCAATGTTGCCTCAAGTGGCATATCTTGGTTCCCATGGATGAAAATAGTCCTCAAAGGGAAATGTTTTGCTGATGTGGAAGAGGTGAAACAAAAAACAGCAGGAGCACTAAAAGGCATCAAAATCGAGGAGATCAAAAACTGTTTTGAGCAGTGGGAAAAATGTCTCAATAGGTGCACTGCATCAAAAGGAGAGTAAAGGTGACTAAAGTTTAAACATATAAAAATAAATACACAATTTGTATAAATAAATTTCATTTTGGGGGGCCCCCCTTGTATATAACATATACATATACCCAATAAAGCTAAGAAAATAAAAAATATAAAACAAAGCCACTAAAATCAAAGTCTTAAAAATATATATGCCTTTAATATATCATAGTATTTTTGTCTACCTGTGTACATTAGAGTTCCTACCTTCATTCTTTATAACTAACTGCTTATGCGCAAAAGCAACTGTATGATAATGAAGGATCAAATATCCAGGAAAATTACATCACAGAAATAAATATATTTTTTCAATTAAAGTGGATTTTTTAATGATGAGAAGCCTGGACACAATGATCTATTTTTAAATATTTACAACTCTGTCTAAATAAATGTAACTACATTAAATGTAAAGCATATAATTGTATAACATAAAAGGGTTCCTGTATCTTTTCAAAACTTTGCTTTTATTAGCCAAGCCTTAGGACCTGCTTCATCTTAGTTGCTTTTGATTTCTTTTCACTTTACATTCTGGTCACCAGTATTTGCATGGTTCCTGTATAAGGAGATTAGCAATCTGAAAATCTGAAAACGCAAGATCTAATTTCTTACTTCAAAAGGACTTCATACAAAAATCAAATCAGGGAGCATATATTTACTTAATATATGCTCTATAGCTGCACTGTCCAATAGGACAGTAGCCACATGTAGCTAAAAATTTAAATTCAGTTGCCCAGTTGCACTGGCCAAATTTCAAGTGCTTAACAGCCCCCCTGGGGCTGGTGGCCACCACATCAGACTAAGGATATAAAACATTTTCATCACTGCAGAAAGTTCTAATGGACAGAGCTGCACTAATAGTATTGCTTTAAAGACCAAGTTTCCCAAATTTACTTGAAATGAAGTGCTTTAGGTTACTTTATGTCACTTCCAAGTACTTAATGTCAACACTTGATTGGTTGTTCTCAGTATCTATGTATTACGTAAAAGGGGTTACAACTCCAGTACCACCTAATTTTCTTAGAAAGTTATCTACTGTCAATAACAACAGGTCTGGCAAAATCCTTTGCATATATAGTAGACACTCGCTATATCATAGTGAGCTCATTCAAGTAATAATGCAGAATTTTTAAAAGGCAGTAAGTAGCACTGTTAATTAAAAGAAACAAAACTATCCATTAAGAAAAGTAGTAAGCAGCTGTGCGTTTATTCAACCAATATTTACTGATCCCCAGACCTTTGTTTGCCTGTCTACCTTCTTTCTCCACCCTATTCTGTGCCCTGGGAGGCTGACCCATAATGCCTTGTATCAAAGGGATCCTCCTCCCTCCAACTTCTTACAGGTTCCAATTGGAGGCATTGGCAGGACATCCCAAGGTAAGAGGAAAGTCAGGGATGTCTGCTCAGCATGGGTTGGCCTTGGTCCTCAGCTGAAGGTCATGGCTCCTCTCAGGCAGGCAGCCGTCTTCACAAAGCAGGTTACACCCTTTTAGGGTCTTGACACTGTTCCCACCCCTTGCTCTAGACACTGTCCAGTGAAAGTGCCCACCTTCTGCTGGCCTCAGAGTGCTATTATCCCTTTTTGGTCTCCTTAAAGCCTGCCAACACATTCGCAAATATTCTTGTTTATTAAACATTCCCTAAACACCAAGTTTAAATATGCCATGTGTTTTCTGTCTGAACCCTGACAAAGATAATCACTTACCCTTTCCGATACAGTTCTGGGCCCTTAGAGACCTCCAGCTAATCTGAAGAAACATAGTTCTTAGAAATATAGACCTTTTAAAAATAAAGTTAATTGCTCTTCAGTATTAATGCCTCAACCAGGAGATATTCAAAAAGTTATGCTAACAGAGTAGAAACGTTCATTTTGATGGGCTTCCCATTTCTATGTGCATTATGTTCACTGTATTTAACTTAAATTAGTCACTGAAAATTTTGTTTTTGTACTACATAAAAGGCTTATATGACAATGACAAACTAGCCTAAGAGTACTGATAGCCTGCTAGGCATGAACTAGGAGTCTAAATGTAAAGCCAGAGAGTGAGAGAATTATTTTGGTAATTTAGCACATTTTTATCCTAATGTGTGTATTTTAAGAAGAAGCATTTCATTCCTAAAATATTGTGGCTTCATATTTCTGTTTATCATGTTAGAAAACAAAAGATACAAATATGAATCCAACTTAATAAACATTTGTTAGTACCTACTATATGCAAAAGATTACAATGGGCATGAAAATGAACAAAATACATTTCTAAGAATCTTACATTCTTATAAAGGAGACCCTAAGTACACAAATTAATGTTATCAAAATACTACATTAAATTGTTACTAAACATACATATGATTGCATGCATGCTTCGTTTCTGCTATCTTCTGACTTTTTCAGTCTTTTCCCCCATCAGGTTAAGTTATATTAGATTATAGTGTAAATTTATTATACAGTATGGTCAGGGGTGTCCAACCTTTTGGTTGAACCTTTTGGTCCAACTCTTCTCAGTGCCACACTGGAAGAAAGAAGAGTTGTCTCGGGCCACACATTAAATACATTGCAACACATAATCACAAAAAAATCTTACGTTTTAAGTAAATTTACAATTTTGTGTTGGGGTGCATTCACAGTCATCCTGGGCTGCACGCAGCCCATGGGCCGCACCCCTGTATGAAATGACACGGTAGAAGTTTAAATACAGTAAGAAAAGGAAAAATCAAATTAGTAAACTCTCATGCCTCCATTTTTTTAAGCATCCTAAAAACAAGATTTTATAAGCTGCCTAAGAAGGGGCATATAACCAACACCGATTCTGATATATCTCCCTCGATTTGTCTGTATATTTTCAAAAATGTGGGCAAACTGTGCTCAAAATCTTCATAACACGTTGAGAAAGTTAGATGAAAGGTTCTAAATCCAGAAACTGTAGTTTAGGAAGTAAACTTGGATCAGAAAGACAATTCCCTCTGTTTCTTAGGATAATAATTACTCATGTGCTCATTTAAACCCTAGCTTTTCTTTTAGACTTTACGTCACTCTGGTTGAATACGTACCTTTTTAACTTAAACGAATAATGTACGTGACTTCTACGGCATCAAGCAAGCCCACCTTTCACTACTGAATATTAAGTAAAAGAAATCCAAATACAAGGCTCCTGCTGTGTTTTGGGAGAGTAATTTATACACAAACATTAACAGCAAAAGGTTTTGGATCATCAGTTGTTTAAGATTATTCACTGGATCCCACCTGAGAGAACACTCCAGCCCAAGTGATCAATTGCTCTCTAAAAAGGCACCTTAAAATGTCTAAAAAGAATGCCACTCCCCAGTCCTTAAACATACCACCACATGGAAAACAGTGACTATGACACTTGTCAACTAATAGTGGGCCACAAACAACTCGGTTTCCTTACAGATAACACAGAAACCCTAACACTTTCAGTCACCCACAGCCCTTGCTGTCATTTCCTTCCTAGCAGCCCACGACTTCCAAAGTTCACAGTTACGGTTACACACAGTCACAGGAGGAAAAACTAAAGGGCTGAACCAATCAGTGCAGAGGTTCTTCAAATAGTGAGGAAAAAAACAAACAAACAAAGCTAGCTACAATTGCACCTTTATTCCATCACGCATTCCTAAGAAGTTGGGTGTAAATCAAATATAACATAAATAAACTACTGTATTTTTCGGACTATAAGATGCACTCCTTCCCCCCCATTTGGGAGGAATAATGGTTCTTCTGCTGTTGAGTTCTGTTTACATTTACATTGGTGAAATGTTATCTTATTTATGTTATTAAATATTTTACCACACTTTCGCTTCAAGATTTTTTCCTATTTTCCTCCTCTAAAACCTACGTGCGTCTTATGGTCTGAAAAATACGGTAATTCTTTCCAACTGACTTAAGAAATTATTTCACAAACTGCTGTTCTTAATATCTAATTAATCTTCAATAAGTCATGGTTCCCGATGACTTAACTTTAAATTATACTTTCTCTCAAAGGCTTAGGGACCTGTAATAACCTTTGAAACATGTAAATGAACTAAGGAGGCATTTTCATGGGTGAATCTCTTTGTAAACTGTGGAAAAATCATTCTCTTTAATTTGCTTAATATATCCCAATTTCTCCTGTATTTGATTTCCACCGTGCATAGCCTTTAGCCAGGCATGGTATTTTCAGTGCACTTGATGAGTATATGATCCAAACAACATGAGAGAAAAGCTGTGTCCATGTGACACCTGGGCTTGCGATGCCACATACTGGGCATCTTGTTTTTTCCGAGGCTTTCCACATAATAATCGACTAAAACAGGTCCTGAAGCATGGTTGTAGGAAGAGTACCAAAGGCTGTCAACTGTGTTCAAATGTCTCATGCAAAAACAAGAGACACTAGACACAAGTGTGGAGTGCCTGGCATTAGGAGGAAGGTGGCTCTCATCACAGTGGTGAATGAGGGGGTGGCTTCAACAAATAAAAAAGGGCTTTAGTCATAGACTCTCTGGATTAGGGTGGGGAGGTGACCAAACAGGTTACAGCGGATGGCCATGGCAGGATGAAGAAAGCACGAATGAAGCTGTCTGGAGTCTAGCCTGCTGGCATGGGGAAGCTCCAGGTATGCAAAAAAAGTGAGAGGGTTTTGGTCCCAAACCCAGGGCTATAAAAAAAAGACCCTTAGGAATGTGGTAAAGGAAGAATCCAGAAGAAGAACAAGGCCATAAACAGGCCAGAAGCCATGGAGGATGAGCTGGGCTCCACTGCAGGCTCCTCAAAATCTGCAAAGTTAGAAACATTAGAACAAAGCAGAATCAGCTCTGAACACAGTTCTGGTAAAGCAGGAGAAGTGGCCACACTCATGGAAGTAACTGCAGATGTCTGGCCAGCTCTACCTGCTGGGGTGACCTCAAACAGAGTGACCACTGCTGACTGCTGCGCAGACACCAGCTGGTCCCAGTTACACAGCAGTCCAACCTTAGGATAAATTCCCTGGAATGACTGCTGAAGCTGTATGTGGCCTCCCTTCTCCTTTCTTCCTTTGCAGGCCACTGTATTGAGTAATCATGTGAGGTCAGGCCTCCGCCCTCTTGATCTCTGGCCCTCCTGCCACTCCCCCCAAATCTCTGCCTCTCTGAAGCTCTACTTTCGTTTCTTCATTTTGGGTAGCTTTCCTCATCTGTAAAATGAGTAGCTTGAACCAGATTATCTTAAAGTTCCTTCCAGTTCTAACATTCTGTGATTCTTGGATGTTACAAATTCCCAGAATCCTAAAATTTAGACTTGAAAGAACTTCAGAAGTTGTCTATTCAACCTCCTACTCAGCCTAAGCTAACCTAGCCAGAACTAATAAGCTTTGAAAATTCTATGTAGTTGTTTTTGGCTGGCTGAATATGGCAATAATCAAAGCCTCAAAACCTTAAAGCATGAAATATATCTCTATGATTTTTAGAACACCTAAGGAAAAGTTTGAAGGAGCTGAAGCCCACAGAGCTGCATGTTTTTTTGCTTCAAAGTCTGTATCTAAGCAGATTCCCAGTCTTCATTTCACAATATCCAGGGCACATCGAAAAAAATCACAAGGGGTGTCAGAAAATTCTCCAAATACAACTAATTTTTAATTTATTATTATGTTTATAACTTGTAAGACAGGGTGATGAGAAGTCATAGCATCAAATAAACAAAACCTCAAAAGGACAATAAAGAGTGCAAAAGGAGAATGAGCCATATTTTCAGACACATTTTTAAAAAATGAAAAGAATGCCATCTGTTCTTATACAGTAAGTTTCAGGTGGTAAGCTACTTTTCAAAATTAATTTTGATTTTTGATAATAAATATAGTGTTTTTCTCTCCTCAAAAGAATTTTCTTAACAGAATCTATGCCAATTATCATCCTACAGATCTTGAAGCAACTATTGTATGTATTTAAGAAATAAGCACTTAAAACAATTTTCCATGTTTTGTTATGAATTACTTAAAAGTGGTAAGTTTAGAAATAAATAAGAAGAGATATCCCTACAGTTTGGATGATATCAATTCTCCCAAAATTGGTATATAGATTTAATGCCATCCCAGTAATAATTGTATCATTTTTAATGGAAATTGACAAAACAATTCTAAGATTTATAAATAAGTACAATGGATCAAGAATAGTTAAGATCACTTTGAAAATACATACATTTAATATATTGCTACAAAAATTCAGACCATGTAGTATTGACACAAAGACACATATGGAACAAAACCAAGAGTCCAGAGAAAGAAAAACAGTAAGTGTTGTCACCTGATTTACAACAAAGGCAACACTGAAATTCAAGGGAGAAAATGGAAATGTCTTTTCAATAAATGGTGCTGGATCAATAAGATACTCATATGGAGGGGAAAAAAACAACAACAAATCTCGATCCCACCCACACCAACCAAAAAAATTAATTAGAAATACATTGCAGACCTGAACATGAAAGGTAAAATATATCTTCTGGAAGAAAATATAGGATTATATCTTCATGACCTTAAAGTAAGCAAAGACTTCTTAAACAGACACAAAAAGCAATAATTATAAAAGACTGGTAAACTGGACTTCATTAAAATTAAGAACTTCTGTTCATTAAGACACTAATCAGATAGTGAAAGGAAAAATTGAAAATTGGGAGAAGGTATTCTGATACGTATATTTGATGAAGAATTTATATCCAGACTATATTTTAAAACCTATAAGCCAGTAAAAAGAAAAATCCAATAAAAAAAGTGAGCAAAAGGTTAAGTTGTAAGTTATGTGAATTATAGGCAACATATCCGTTATTTTTAAAAAGTGAGCAAAAAACTTGAAAGGCCCTTCACAACAAAAGAGGATAGTCATTTGGCCAATAAATACATGAAAAAGTGCTCAACATCACTAATCACCAGGAAAATACAAATTAAAATCATAATGAGATACTACCTACCAGATGGACTAAACTTAGAAGGACTGACAAAAGTGATCTGTACAGCAATTAGATTTCTAATGCTTTGCCTAGTAATATCGTACATAGACATATCAATACCAACTCCAAAACCTACCAGTTCCTCTCGTATGAGTAAGTGCACATGTTAACCAAATGATATGAACCCAAATAATTATAGTAACTGGCCAAAAGTAATCCAAGTACCCATTAATAGTAGGGCAGAGAAATAAATCATGGTGCATTCTGTGACAGAATACTACAAAGCATCAAAAAAAGAACAAACATCTGCTCCACATAACAACACAGATGAATCAAACCAAACTGATGCACTACAGAGGCCAGACACAAAAGGATACTATAAGATTTCATTTTTATGAAAAACCAGAATAGGTGAAGCCAATCTACAAAAATGGAAGACTAAACGGTTGTTTTCAGGGAGTACAAACTGGGAAGGAGCACCACAGTGTTTGCTGGTCCTGGAAATGCTGTAGTGCCCTGGGTGGCCATTACATGAGAACACCCATTCATTTCAAATTGGTGCCCTGTACTACACATGTGTGTTCTACCTCAATAAAAATTTTAAACAAAGAAACAAGTAAACAAAATTACTCCATTGTGCTCCATGATGGCACAAATCATGTCTTAGTCACATATTTGCACTTTCCAAGGCCTAACGATGCCTGCTCAGTGTTTGTGGAATTTAATTAAATTGGCCAGGTAGTTCCAACTATACGATCTTAACTTGATGATTTTAGTACAATATGTTTGAGTTATCAATAGTAGAATTGTGACCCTGGGCTTGCTTCTTGCAGACTCCTTTTAAATTCCCAATGCATTCATATTTAAAATATCTAGGGGGGGTTTCCTAAAAAGAGAGATAGGATATTTGCATATTGAAAAACATCCCCATTTGCAGGGTTTAAACAAGATTTAAATCAAAAAGGCAAAGGAAAAGGAAACAAAGAAAGGTGCTGCGGTGGCGCCCTGGAAAGCAGATGTTCATTAGGGCCCAGACACAGATTACTATCACAATGTACTTATCTGAACATGCTCTCATCAGACCACAGAGTCAAATCAAATTCTGAAGGCTCAAAGGCTGTGCACTGAAGAACATCCTGTGCTGCTGAAATACAAACGTGAGTTTCGTGATAGAGACAGAGGGGTGGTAGAGAACACCAGACAGCACCCACCATCGTTTTAAATCCTATTTATATATGAAGATAACATCAGTCTAAAAAGAAGTCAATATTAATACTTAAGATTTTTGCTATTAAAACTAAAATCTGAGGAACTACTTCCAAGAAATATCTCTTTTGGTCTTTGACAAATTAAGAAAACACAATACTTTTATGATTATTTTTAGATAAAGAATAGTTTTGAGAAATATTTAAGCATGGGTGAAGAAAAATTGTGAACATCTTACCATTTCACTGTCACAGTTATATTCCAATCTCATTAGAGTATACATTTATCATCAAAATACTTTCTATTATGCTAATCATGTTCTCTTTTGTTCAAAGTATTACATCATGTCTGAACTTATTTAACATTTCTTTAACACCCATGAACACTAACAGATAAAATTTTATTTTAAATTTCCATATAAAATTGAATAAGGAATCAGTAAGAAAATCCAATTCAAAGAGGCAATTGTAGCTGGGAAATTCTTAATCATAATCTGTAGCATTAGAAGGTAGTAAAGATTTCTTTAGCAAAATTAAGCCAGACACACTGGATTCCTGATTCAGACAAATACAGTGCAAGTGCTTATACGTGGCAATCACCCTGATGGATCCACGAAGGGCACGCCGTGCTCTTGCAAAGTCAGTCCAGAGTGACATGACTCTCAGTGTGCAGGAAAGAGGCTGAGAGTCCGAGTGGGGAGCAGGGAGAGGAAAGGAAACACTGCCCAATCTCAGGGACTCTATCCCCACCCACTCCCACTTCGCAGGCCGCTCTACGTGAAATATAGGAAATGAGTTTTTAAGTTCTAAATAACTGACAAGTGAACTTTCGGGAATAAAACCTGTTGGAAACACAACTCACTTGTAAAATAAGGTAAGCCCAATCATCAAACAAATCACAAAAAGCCCCAGAAAAAATACTATCTGCGTGCTGCTTTAGAATTTTTGCTCTAGCGGTTTCTCTGGCAGCCAAATCTTTCTGTGTTGTTGTTGTTGTTTAATGGAAGTATGCAAGTGAGCAAGTGGAATGAAATCTACAAAGAGACTGATTTAGGAACCTTTTTTTAAAAGACTTCCATTTTAAAACAATGAAATTAATCAAAGCTGTGCTTTGTGGGAGGCAGCGAGGCTCTTAGGAGTATTGCAGTTAATGACCGGAAAACAGAAACTAGCAAATTTTTCTTCTTATAAATGTTTGCATTTGTCAAAAGCCTGTTGGTGAAAAATCCAAACTGCTGTTGAGAAGACAAAGGTAAAGCTGATAGCATTACAAATTTCCAATGAGATTTACTTTTCCTTATAAACAAAAACTTATGAGACTTCCTTTTCTAAACTGTGAAAATACTTCACTGTTATTTTACAGTTAAGAAAGTGTTTAGAGGTTCTCCAATAGTAGAAATATAATTCCAATGGCAACTCTCAATTCACCATGTTTCAAAAGTATGAAAGAGGAAACATTTAGCACCACTTGAAGAGTTAAGAGTAAGATTAATGTAATTTATTATCTACAATTCATTCTGGCAACTTTGATTCCCCCCCCCGCCAAGAAATTTAAGATCACACTATTCCACGATATATCCAATTCTGCCCATTCTAATCATTGCACTTTTCAACTTATCAAAACACCCAAACTGGTATCATGTAAAATGGGGGCACACATACTCGCAGAGCTTGGAAGATGATGTATGTTTCCTTCAAGATCAGTAAAAAATACTTTGGACATCTACGAAATGGTCTGGTTTGGGGACAAGAAATCTTTCCCTGAAGCCTCTCTGTCTGGGACCCGGCAGCCCATGAACACGTGTTTCCACGAGCAGCCAGAGAGATGGGTTCCAGGTCCCAGACGGAGGCCAAACACAGGACAGACAACCTGACTCCTAAAGCACCGCACACCGCTTGCAGAGGTGAGTAACAGTTTATTTTAAAAGAATTAAACCTAGATAATGACCAAATAAAGAGAAAAAATAGCCATATCCACAAAAGATCAGTAATAATACAAGTCTGTTTTTTTCTGGTGAAACGCCAGCTCACTTAGACACATTGTGAACGTGTAGACTGCAAGACACACACACAGTGATCTCATTAGCAGCATAACGAAACTCCAAACCTGGTTTTCCCCTTTGCCATGAAGAAGGCTAACAAATTAAAAGAAATAAACATCACTTCAAATGGTTTAAAACTACAAAAGTAACGTTTCTGTATAAGCATTATGTCATCATTTAAGGATTATAGTCGCAGACTTTTTCACAACCCTAACAGGTTGGCTGTGCACATTTATAAGCATAAAACTGGAAAAATAATAATGTAAAATAAGTTAATTGAAAATGAAAATCTGAAGGGAAGGCATTCACAGAAAGCACTAAAAATGTTATTCTTTAAAATTCTAAGTACTCATAAGAGGATTACAAAGAAGAAAAAAATTCCAAAACATTGCAGATTATCAACTTTAAAAAATTTCATTCATTAATCTAAAGCCCAACTTCTTTCTAAAATTTTCAGGTTTATGGTAGTTTTAATTAGCTAGCACTTTACTTTTTTCTCACAAAACACATGGTGCTGCTTTTAACCCCACATATAGACCTTAGTGCCTTCTCTGTCACTCAGACGCTTAGGTGTACCGTTTTGTAAATATTCTTTGCTTATTTTTTGTATTGTGTCTATTCTGTATTCCCTGGTAGTTGGTGAGATGCTGAAGAGCAGGGACCAGATGCTGCACTCCCTAACCTTTCCCAATGTCAAGTGCAGAGAATGTTACTCTGGGGTCACTCAGAAAATACACAGTCAATTAGTATTTTAGCCCTCTGTGAGCCTCTGCAATTTTCCAACAAGCTACCAGCTTAAAACTTAACCTAGTTCCAGAATACAGATGTTACAGCCAACATAGGAAATCATCCACCAGACAGTGAACTGTGTGCTAACAGTACCAGACTTATAAGCAAGTTAACTGTTCGTCTAAACTGTTTTAGAATCCAGGTTTTCACATTCATTGTCCAGAAGACTGCTCTCCATCCTCTAAAATGACAAATGCATTCATTTCACAATTAGCGAAACGACAATGTATGGAGAAAGGCAATGTTCAGTTTTATGCATTTTCTCCTCTAGAATATCTAGGAGGTTGTTTTTTGCCATCCCTTTTTTGTGTCTTTCTCTCAAGCTCTGTGACACACTTACTTTCCAGTGCTTGTTTGAAAAATTAAAATACTCATATACTTCTGTTAAGGAGACTAGATGCACTAAAGCAAAAATCAGGAACTCAGTTCTCCAGACATGTTCAGTCTGTTCTTGGCTTAGCTGTCAGCATCTCCTTTACACTTTCCCCCTTGTATGGACCTGATTAAGAAATGTTTAGTTTCTGCTGTGGAATTGCGTGTACACTCCAATCTGCATGTGTGTTTGCACATGCGCTTCTAAGAAGACATTTTGCTGAGTATCATCTGACCAAACTACTGGTAAATGTCTGTTGTCATACAAGTGCAGTCTCTTATGAGGCACAGCCAAGTTCCATCAGGTTTTACTATTTGTTCATTAAAATGAACAGTACAATCCATTCTGCATAAAATCCCCAACTCAATGTTCAATACTGAATGCTCTATGGTTTGATTTTATACCAAATATTAGAGCACTGCATTTACATCACTGACATATCATTACCACATTTTCTTTAGAATAAGCCACGTTACTGAATAAGACACTTCCACTTAAGAGCAACTCAACTTGTCCCTGCTCATTCCTATGACATCCCAGTGAATACGATAAAAAGCTAGATGGTTGAATGTCATGTTTAGGGTTATGCAACAGTCAGAAACTGAGAGATAACTATAATTCTGAACACCTCAATGACAGTTTATATTTTAGTTAGTATCCACTAAGTAAATGGTTTTTTGTTCTTTTTCCTCTTTTTTTTTTTAACCAATTCTGAAATACCCTGGAAAAAAGGAGGATTTTCTTAAATTAAGCAGGAAAAGTTTGGATTGTGTTGGTTGGAGCCAGCGAGAGAAGGTAAAGACAGGCTGAGTCACCAATTCATCATAACACTTCCTCTCCTCAACCTAATGCTATGAGATTTCTTCTCCAGCACCTTATTTTTTAATAAAGATTACAAAGAAAGGCATTTTTGATTCCATAAATCAAGCACTGACCAACTGATATGTGACTCATTTTAGGGATCTTATTCCATTCAAAAAACATTTTAAAGTTTGTATTATAGAACAAATAAATCAAAACATAAATCTATATTAAGATTTCATTAGAAAATTAGGCTGGATTATTATATTTGTAGATTTTGGTCTATGATTTTCTTGCTGGTCCAGAAAAATTTGCAGGTACTTATTCTTAATAGTAATAGTCACCAACAAGCATTTATTTAGTACCTACTGTTCTACGAATCAAGCAAGAAACTAGGGAGGTGTTGATATCCTTTGAAGAGAGGCTAACAGTGGAACAGCAAGATCATGCTTGGGGAAAATAAACTTTTGTGAACTGAGCATCCACTAAAAAACAAACAAGAAACTCCTCATCTTTAAAAAGAATGAACAATATTGAGTGTCCCTATCGTTTTTACTAAGCCCTTACCCTTTCATTCTAGAGTTTCCTTGCATGAATTTTACTGATTAAGCAGATATAGGAAAATTTTTTTCTTTTCTGGAGACTCCCTCCTGAGTAAAAAGAAAAGGAAAAAAGATCCCTTTGTTTTTAGCTATAAGACCCATAACTTAAAATTTCTGTACTCATTAAGTATGCTGGGGTAATTTTATAGTTTCAATAAACCAGTAAGCAAAATACAAAGTTTGAGCAATAAATCAGTAATGTTAAAAAATGTTTTCTTAAAAGTATGTTACATGAAAGTCACCCATATCTGAATTTAATTCAAAGCCATGACTGCCAAACCTGTAAGGTAAGTTTAGTTACACTAATACTAAGTGACTGAATACTTTCCTACTTCTCTTCACTTACCTCTAATCAGTACCTCTTCCTGTTGTCTTCTAGCAGCTTAAAATTTTGCTCCCAACATATAAAAAATAATATTCACTATGGAAAATTCCAAAGAAACAGCTATCCAAGGGGATGGGTGCTAAAATACTGCATCATAATGCATCTTCATTTTAACATTTCCATGACCTTCATTCTTCCTACAGCACTCCCAGAGAGCCACAATGCCCCAACTCACTCAGGTAAGATAATGTGTATTCATTGTGTAAAACATCACATTACTGTATTGATACATTTAAGCAAACTTTATTCACCTCATAAATGTGGTTGCTTCTTAATGCACAAAGCACTCCAAGTCTTAATATCATGCTTCCCTACCTCCAATCCACCTTAAAATGCTCAGTAGTTCTGTGTATCAAATCCTGACCCCTAATTCCTGGAGAAACAGATAGACGCAATATTCGTTTGGCTACAACTAAGTAAAAGTTAAGGATTTTGGCAAAATGTTAATGCACCCAGAAATTCAATTCACAAAAACTGTTTTGTTCTAGTAGCTTTCATTAATAGAATCCCAAAGTGTATCACTCATTATTTTCCAGATTTTGAATTTCAGTTCAGGTATGTTCTTTGGCATACACTCACACAAAAATAGCTTTAAAACAAACTTTTGTTTAGAAACAAGCATTTCTTTAGTATAGAAAAATAATACTGTTGTATACGTAAAACTTAAAAGTCAAGCTTTTATTATGATATATTTTATAGAAATGTTGATAATTATAAACAAAGATCACAAATTTGTAAAACTGTTTTCAGCTGGCACAAAAATTAGGTAATTATATAAAGTACATCTTGTACTTTCCTTTCTTCAAAAGAAAGAATAAGTATTTCAATTCTCATAAATATTTGCATACATGCAATGGCAATTAGGTAAGTTGTAGAATCTTTGAAATAAACAGACCACGATTGAAGGGTTGCTTCTGCAATAAGTGAAGTTAATATAGCCATTGTTTGAAACTGTTTAACACATCTTCAGGGAAAAAAATACATTGAATTATCTCTGTGCAGCTTCAAAGTGGATACCAAATTTAATTTTTCATAATCTAACATAAGTCATTTTATAAAATTAAGAAAATCTTTTAGAACAAGTATGCTTATACACACGAAGCTATATCAAACTGCATCTTGGATTGAATGTGTCAGGTGATGAAGAGAATTTGCTGTGGTAAGGCCAGCCTGACAGAGGTAGAAAAAAACCCAACAGGCATGTAAAGTCAGGTGACTTGAAATCTATGTTGTTCCAAACTAAGGTATGATGAAAATTTCACAATTTCCTTCATTTCCACCTGTGTGCTGCCCTTCCACAGCTCCTCAAGTTTACTTTGTGTTTAATGCAGCTGCATTGATTTTTCTAATAATTTTATCTTTCTTTCAAAGAGCAAAACATACCAATATGGTCCCATGCTCTAATACAGCTCTGTAGATTTTTTTGTTGTTGCTGATAAAATATACAACTGACCAGTATGTTTTTATGGGGAAAAATTACTAAATACATTTTCCAAAACAGACTCTGATTGAATGATTAATACAAGAAAAATAATTTGACAAATGTTAGCTTTTACAAAAGTATAGCAGGAAAACTCATTTTCAAGAGCCATGTTAATTGGTATCTACTCCTTCTGATAGAAAGAAATCCCATCCGCGTATTCTTCCTCGGTATAAAACAATCACCTCCATCTCTTGATCACAAGTTTAAGTCAAATATCACTTGTAAATGCCTGTGCCATTCCTCAGTTTTTGATACAGCTTCCAAACAGAAGTTTCAAAGCAACTCTGACTAGTGAACACATCACTGTACTTTAAACACAATGACGTTTTCTATCCCATACTTCAGGAAGGTGAAAACACATGCACACACAGGCAAGGATCATCACTGCAGACAACAGAATCTAAGTGAGTTTATTAACTCTTTAGATAGATTAGGCAACACTTGTTTTTCAACTAAAAATCAAAAGTAGTATCTACTTTTTTTAAATGACTTGCACTACCATGATATCAACAAATATGTAAAGGAGTAAAAGGGCCTATGTGTTGCCAACTCTGCTTATCTAGAATCTGTAACTAGTCACTTTACGTTTTAGAAGATGCCCCTTTTTTGAGATAATCAAGATACTTTACAACAGGGAATTTAGATTTAATTATCAAACTTTAATACCATGTTATATAGGTCAAGTGAGTATGTATGTCCTTCTCCGGAAACAAAGAGATTCAGAGTAATAGGATTTCAGATTTCATAATAGAAACCACAAGATATGTTTTGAGAATGTCATTTACTGTAACACAAATCAATATTAAATGCTTTATGCAGGAAGCACACTTTCAGAAAATGGGCCCTAAAGCTTTCTGGGATCCGACCCTAATTACTAGAGCAGGCTCTTGCCGTTTGTCTCTCTCTTCAATTATTTAAGGGGCAAAAAGAGCCAAATGGCACTGCATTAGCTATATTAAATGCTACGTACTTGGTTTCTAACTTAATGGTACATAAAAATTACTAAGGTGAATGTGCCTGTAGAAACACGACCTTTTTTCTTCACCTGAGTGTATATATTTATTATTCATATAGTTTAGTGTTGAATAGGCTGTCCTTTAGCCAGTGCTGCATAATTTAAACAAGTGCATTAAACATATATGATATCTAAAAAGTAGTGCATTGATTACACCTCAAAATTTCTTTGAACAACTTATATTTACAATATAGCTCTCGAAAATCAGGCATCTCTCTCTGGTCCCTGCAAAACAAATTTATAAGGACCACACAGAATTGAATAATGGATATCCTTGCTGCTACCATCTCACTGCTTTCAGGCGACTCAAAGTAAAATAAGAATTGAGGGGAGTGACAATGAGGCCCTTGAGGGCTAGGAAACGTCTGGTCTCTGTGCTGACAAGTGTCCTTTCGGACAAATACTATGTTGTAGGTGCACAACATGGACCACACACACTGTAAGCAATAAAAGCTTATCAAGGATGAATCAGAGATTCTTTGCAGCAGGCCAGAAATACCCTATGCCAGCAAGAAGGGCACAATTACAATCTCCCAAATAAAGTTCAGACACTGCATCCATACTTGATTCTTTTGTGATCTAGAGGGGCGCCTGGAGTCCTGATAGGAGATGTTGATTGTCGAGCAAGGCTGGTGCAAACTGTCGAAGAAGCTTCCAAAGCAGTGAAAGCCTCACTCTTTGTGGACCCTGTGTTTTGTTTTTGTTTTGTTTTTAATGAGTTCAGGGGCATCCAATTCTTGAAAAAGATAAGATAGGCCCACTAACCAAGTACCCAGGGTCCCTAGAAAGCCAGTCACAATTTGAACGGCTACTTGTCATCAGCTGTGTTACCTAAGAGTATGCCAACGCCACTTTTGAGAAAGCACCACTGGAAATCGATCTGTGGTAAACACAGAAGGTAGTATTTTTCTAAACCAAATACAAAGTCACTTCTCTCTCTCCACTGAAATCTGCCCATTGTCCCTCCTTCGCAAAAGCTACAGGGACGATTAAAAGAGACATCAATGAACGCTGAGTGAACTTTGGCCACTTTCCTACCCAAAATACCAGCGTAAAAGTAGAAATCAGTAACCAGGTGAAGTGCCACACCGCACAAGGATCAAGGCGAGGGGCGGGCGCTTAGGGCCCGAGGCAGGCGGGGAGGAAAATGTCCCGTCCCCTCTCCGCCCCCCAATCCCCAGACACCGCGCGCGCGGGAGGATGAGGGGCGTCCCCGAGGGGCGGGAGGCTCCGTGCCACTCGAGGGAACCCAAGAGTTAGAGCTCGCAGGGCGGGGCCCAGGAGAAGGGGTCGAAAAGCCGCGCCGCCAGCGGGTCCTAACGCGGGCCCCAGGCGTCGGCATCCGAGCAGCCCACGCTCAGCGAGGGGTTCGGCGAGGGGCGCCGCTCGGCCCCGCGACCCTCCCGCCTCCCGGGCCAGGAAGGGGCTGGCGGCTCTTTCCTGTCTAGTCTCTCCCCCCGCGGCTTTCTGTAACCCGATCTCCGCACTCCGCTCCCTAAGCAGCCGCCGCCCCGCGCGCCGCCCAGCTCTGCCCTGGCCAGCGCTATAGTTAGCAACCTTCCAGCAACTCCGTCGGGGGAGGCGGGGGTCGGTCGCGCGCCCCTCCCGGGCCCGAGCCGCGCGCGCCCCCGAGCCCCAACCCCCGCGCCCCTTTACCTTCGCTTGAAGATACTGGGGGTAGTAGTAGGTGGCGTACTGAGGGTACATCTGCTGTTTCCACACTTTGCCCATGAAGCTGGAAGGGAGCCTGCCGTGCAGGGTCGCGGGCACTTTCGGGTTTCCAAGTCTCGATCTCTCCTGCCTCTCCCTTTCCGGCGGCGGTGGCTGCCGCTGCTCCACCTCCCAGTCCGGACACGACGTCCTCCTCCTCCTTCTCCTCCTCCCAGGTAGAGAAAAAGACACTGCAGAACGCAGAGGGCACCCCGGACAGGGCGCTCCCGAGGAGTTGCCTCCTTGGAGCCCTTCTGCTTCGGGGCTGCCAAGGGCTGGCGCGCTAGCAGCTCCGCTCCGGCGAGCAGGCTGAGCGGGGCTGGGAGGTGATCAATATAAGTGGAAAGTGCGGCGGCGACGGCGGCGGTGGCTGCGATCGGTGCCAGTCGGCATCTGGGGTGGGTGCGCCCGACTGGGAGAGGGGAGAGGGGCTGGCGTGCAGAGGCCGTGGGGGAAGGGCGGACGGAGGCGGGGCTTGGGCGCAGCGAAGCTGGGACCCGCTGGAGGTGAGGGCTGAGTTTTAAACCACTCCTCACCTCCCAGGCTCGCGGTTGGACGCGCAGCAACCCGGGGGCTCGGATTGCTTTGTGTCGGGGTGGAGGTGGATTTTTGGGACTCGGCTTAAGAATTGCAGAGTAGACACCTCTTCTGCTCTCATGAGTTTTTATCTCTGTAAGGGGGAGAGGAGGTAAGGGGAAAGAGGAGGAAATCTGATTAATCTCTCACTTCCCCGGGCCCAATGATTTTTTTTTTTTTCCCCAACAAGGGAAGGAAAAATGATTTAGTGTCCAATCACAAGGCTGGAGTCAGGACACCTGGGTTCTGTTCACCCCCACCCAAACCCCCAGCCCGCAACACTAATTTTCTAGGTGACCTTGGGAGCGTTAGTGTCCTTCGGGTTGGTTTTCCCACGTGTGAGAGGTGAAATTATGCCCTCTGCATAAGCGGAGGCAAAGCTTGGGCACACACACAGACACGTACACCCCTCACAACAAATAGATGATTCTGAAGGGGAAATGCTACTAAAAGGCAGACTATCATTACTAGAGAACGCAATATAGACATCAGCTTTTCTCTGCCTCTTTCTAATGCTGTCAGACAGTCTGTCAACTCCCACTCAGGAGCAAGGAAACTCCCTGAGTTTGGAATATTTAAGGCCATTTTGAAAGTCACGCTGGCATATTGTTGCAGCGTGCTTCAGTGACATATAAAATCAATCTCTCTCCTTCTGCCTCTTTCCATCTCCTAATTGTCACAGCTCTAGACAGCCCCAGACAGCAGTGGTTCAGTTCACTACATAACTGGATATAATTTAATGGAGTTAATTGGTCCCTGAAGCTGCCTGTAGAAGACTTTTTATATTCTAACTCAAAAAGAGATAATACCAAAATGTACAAACAGGTAAGTAACAAAGCACGTCCAAATTGCAGTTCTTGCACATCTAATAAAATGAAATGAAAAATTCATTTGTTATTAAATAGAACTTGATTACTTTGTTTTGTCGTTTGGTTTTCCAGGAATCTGTTTTCTTAACAGCACAAAGGTAAATCAAACTGAAATGGAATGAATGAGATTGTGTTAAACAGTGATGTTTTTATATGATTACATTTCAAAACAAATTTAGTAAGATACTTTAAAACAATGAAATAGTCAACTGAAACATTTATGATCTTTATATGATTTAGATAAATTCCCAGGTTATGCATTTTGACAAAACTAAATATGAGTTCATATGAGAACATTTTGGTTATGGCAGGAGGCAAATCATGTTCCCTTAACAAAATTAACAGTTAACCTATGTGAAATCCTATAAGGACACTTGTATCTACTGAGCGTTTGCTAAATCATGGGCACTATTGATGTTAATGTTAATCTGAAGACTGGAGCTGTTAACTGTGTAGCTTGGGGAACTTAAAATAGTTCTTTATACTGTTTTCATTGTGGGACCTTTTAATATTTTTAAGCAGAGGACTGACATAAACTAATGTGTGCTCGGACTAGGAGTAATGGTTTGGAGGAGTGACTGAAAGAAGGGAACAAGTTAAGAGCAATCTCAGAAATTCTAGGCTTGAGGTGATAAGGGAAATTACCAAACTTGGACTGTTCTTGTTTTCTGGCTGATGAAAATTCAGCCTGTTTCAGAGAGCCCAGACGCACACCCACAATTATGTAGGCACTTGATTTATGACTGAGTTGGTATTGCAGAGCAGTGGAGAAAGAATGAGCTTTTCAATAAATGATTCTGGGTCAATTGGCTATTCATATGGAAAAAATGAAATTGGAGCCCTGCCTCACAAAAGGAAAAGAAAAAAGTTCAAGTGAATTAAAGACCTAGATGTGAAAAACAGAACTATAAAGCTGTTAGAAGACCATATAGGAAAATATTTTCATAGCCTTGAGGTAGGAAAAGATTTCTTTAATAAGGTGACCAAGGATGCAAGATTGATCTATTTTACTATATTAAAATTCAGAACATGATTCATCAAAGAATCCTATACAAAATGAATAGGCAAGCCACAAAAAAGTTATTTGTAATCTATATAATGACAAAAGATTAACATACAGAATATATAAAGGACTCCTTGAAATCAATAAGAAAAAGAAAAACAACTTGTTAGAATATGAGCAAAAGAATGAACATGTGTATTTCACAGAGGAGGAAAGACAAGTATCCCTATAACATGAAAAGATGCTTGCAGTATTAAAGGAAATGCAAACTAAAAAAGATACCATTTCACACTTATCAAACTGCCAAAAATTAAGCATTCTGAAAATATTAGTAGTAGGTAAAGATGTAAATAAGAAAAATCTTAAAAACATTGCTTGCTGGAGGAAGCATAAATTGGTACAACCACCAATTTAGAAAACAGTTTGGCATTACCCAACTTCATCTGCATAATGTGCTACGATGGTAATTCTACTTGTAGGTATATACCTCAAAGAATTTCTTCTATATGTGCACCACAAGAAACATACCAGTTCGTTCATAATACATTGAAAATAACTCAAAATGTCTATCAGCTGTAGAATGGATAAAAAGTCTGTGGTATTCGCATACAATGGAACACTTGCAGCAGTGAGAATGAATAAACTACAGCTAAAAGCATCAACATGGATCATTTCAAAATTGACGTTGAGAAAACAAGTCAACATAAAGCATGATTCCATTTGTGGAAAGTTCAAAAATAAAAAATAACAGTAAGTTATATAAGAATAGGCATGTTTGTAGCAAAAGAAATTATAAAGAAAAATAAGGGGGCTATAATACAAAATTCAGAATAGTGGTTATCTCTGAGGGTAAAGAAGGAGCAGGTAGTTGTTCAGGAAGGGACCAAAGGGGAGTTGTAGAAATGGTGATGCTTCGTGTTTTGCACTGGGCTGTGGATGCATAGGAATCTATTTCAATATTTTTCTTTAAGTGGTTCATAGACTCTTGTATGTTTGTTGTATTTTATACTAACACATTATTAAAACAACACTCAGCTTTTAATCTTAAACATGATCATTTTCAAACATACAAAAGCAGAGAGAATAAAATAATGACCCCTTTGTTCTTAATTCCCAGTTTCAACATTTATTAACATGTTGTCATTTGTGTTTCTCACACACATTTTTATTTTTCTTCAATATTTTAAAGCTAATCCCAAATAGTATCATTTCACCTGCAACTGTTTTCATATTGACCTCCAACAAATGAGAACTTTTTAAAAACACAATATTATAATCACATCTAACACAATTGACAGTAATTCGTTAAGATCAACTAATACCCAGTTCTTGTTTATTTTTCTTTGATTATCTAAAAATCACTTCTTGTAGTTAATTACTTTAAATCAGGATGAAACATTGTCCACATATTAAATTTGGTTGATGTATCTCTTAAGTGTCTTTAAGTTCACCCCACACATACACTCACTTTTTAAATTGCTGTTTACTTGTTAAAGAAATGGAGTCACTTGTCCTACAGAATTTCCCACATGGCTATTTGCAACCTTGTGGTGTCACATACAATGATGGTTATTTCTAGAGGGTTAATTAATGGCAAAGAATACTTCATAGGTGGCATTAAACACAAATAGGTGATGTGCTATGCAGCATATCACATCAGAAGACAAAATGTTTGGCTGTCTAACTTTTTTTATCTTCACCTGAGGACATTTTTTCATTGCTTTTAGAGAGAGAGAGGAAGGAGGGGTGGGGGAGAGAAAGAAACATCGATGTGGGAGAGAAACATAGATTGGTTGCCTTCTCCTATGCACCTGATGATCAAACCCACAGCCTGGGTATATGCCCTGTGCCCTGACCGGGAATCTCAATTGCTACCTTTCAGTCTACTGGACAACATTCCAACCAACTATGCCACACCAGCCAGAGCTGGTTGTCTCACTTTTAATGATGTTAAGAATGATCAAAAATTCAGATTTTATCAGTCTGACTTGACCATTAAAAATGCCCATGGTTTTAATAGTTATTCATGAGTATTATCTCAATTCCATTTTTATTAGAGATTATGAAGTTGTAATTTTTGTAATTGTGTCATTCCTTAGGCACTTATTAGTTGGATATTGTCTAGGGTGAAGAACTTTCTCCCTTCAACTCTTTGGTTAACTTGAAATACAATTAGCACAGGAAAGCAGGATCAATTTTTCCTTCTTTACCCATTTCAGAACAATGAGTTGATACCATAGGAAACTGCAAAACTAACCAATTTTAAAAACATTCTGGACTTGTGAATTTTTATATATTTGATTTGTTTTAATCTATCACAATCATTATTTTTGTCGATCCTCAAACTGTTCCATCCTCAGCCGATGGGAGATCCTTTGAATTGGCTCTTGTGTCTTTTTTACGAGACCCCAATAGTCTTTGATAGATTTTTTTTATTTTGCTTTCTAGCATGGTAAGATTGTGTAGTTCATGTTCAAGCCTGATTCAAATATTTCTCTAAGAAACTTTAGTTTGCTCTTAAAACAATTTTAAAAAATCCAAATTCTTTACAATGTGTTTTCCATACTTATTATGTGTGGGAGAAAAAGCTCATGAAAAAATTTTAATGAAACCTGTGCCAAGATGACCCCTAGAAGAGCATGAGCCACTGAGCAATCTTCTGCAACAGAAGGTATGCATTTGTACCTCCAGCAGTGTTTAAGAAGCATCCTGTACGTGCAGGACACTGTGGATCCGATTGACTTGGAGTTCACTTGCGCAGAGCTTATGATGCAGTGAGAGACAAAGATAAAACAATGATAAATTGCGATAAAGTCTATGAAGAAAGCAACAGGATAGTAGGAGGAGAGAAACTTTGGGGGAGTTGGGTTAGACATTTTCAGTAGAGTAGTTAGGGAAAACCGCAGGAAGAGACATGATGAGTAAGAATGAGTCAGCCGTAAGAACCTTGTGTGAGGTGAGAGGTGAGGCGTTGTGTCCCTGCAGAAGGAGCAACAAGTTAAAAGACTGGGGCACAAATTGTCCCACCAAGATCTGCAATCTGGTTTCAATTATAACCAAAGGTAAACTTTTTTTATTGCAGTTAATCAGAAGTGGACCAAACAAATTAGCACTGATTAATGCCTTTGTTCTATTGCCATCTGCCTGGGAGTACTGAAATAATTGAAAGATAAAATTAGAAATTTTGCTACAAAAAGCCCCTGTGCTAGAGCATCAGTGAGTTGGAAATGGGTTTTAGGTCTGTTAGAAAAATTGCACGCAAAACTTGGAGAACTATTGATCCAGTGAGTAGTCTTTCTTGCACACTATGTAACTAGGTAATATCTGTAATACATTTACTGAACACCTAAGTTAGAAAGGACACAAAGTATTTGTAAGGTATAATTGTAACTGTCATATATGGTGGTGTTTTTAGAGGTTTAAACAAATAAGAACGTAGATAGAAAGAAATCAGTGGTTATACTTTACAATGAAGTTTCGTCATGAATAAGGGATTGTATTACAGCCTTCAGGGAAGGTTACGTATAAATCTTCTAGCCTGGTGTTTCTCAGATGTTTATTCTCAGGCCATATTTTGTGGAGCCCTGTCATAAGAAACTAAAATCTTACTATCTTCGTAAGTAGAAACACACTTAAAAATCTTTTCAGTCAAATGAAACACAAATTTTATAAATTCTCAGAGTGTGACCCCTATCCTCCATCAGAGTTAGGAAGCACTGTTTAATTCATACTTTTTTTTTTTTTGGTAAATTACAGCTTGCAATTTCCTTCCTGACCAGACCCTTCCCATTATTGAGATTCATTTCCTCCCACTACCTTACCTCTTGGCTTACAGTTATTTCCTCCTCTGTGCCTGCTCTGTCCAGGCACCACCATATTGTTGTACAGCTTTGACTCTTTCTGATCCACCTGCCTAGAGCATCTTTTTCCCTTCTTCACCTGGTCCATTCCTACTCTTTCCTTCAAATGCAGCTCCATCAAGGCAATCACACACTGATGTTTCTCTCCCTCTTTTTCTCCCTCCCTTCCCCTCTCTCTAAAAATAAATAACATTGTAAAAAATAATTTAGTAACTAATTAACTCATCCTGTAAGCATTTAGTAAGCACCAGCAGTATGCGAGGAACTGTTGATGACCTCTAGAGTCCAGTAAGGGCACACCCTGCTCCTCAAGGAACCATTGATTCCATTATTTGTACTCATTAGCTTATGTACAAATGTTTGTAAGCAGGTTGCTAATAAATATTATAACAAAATAACTAAAATTTCAACAAAAACTAAGGGAGTAAGCAGTTGAATGACAAGGGGGAAAATATCTTTCACATTGTCTGATTTATTTCCTAACTAGGCCAGCAGTCTTTGAGCTGCTTTTTGTTAAAAATTTGGATTTTTAGAGGCCATTATTTCCTGAACGTAGATTTTAATTTTTCCTTTGCTTTCCATGTTTTTAAAATGCTTTTGGTAAAAATCATTTAATGGAATAATTTTTAAAAATGTTTTAAGAGGACCAACAAAATCATGTCATTAAGCATGTGCCTACTGAGGGTCAGTTTTTAACTGTAATTTCACTTTTTAAAATAGGCTAATCTCGCCCTGACTGGTGTGGTTCAGTGGATTGAGCGTTATCCCACAGACCGAAAGGTCGCTGGCTCCACTCTTGGTCAGGGAACATGCCTGGGTTTCAGGCCAGGCCCCAGATGGTGGCATGCAAGAGGCAACTGATCCATGTATCTCTCATACATCGATGTTTCTCTCCCTCTCTCCCTTACTTCCATTCTCTAAAAATAAATACATAAAATCTTTAAATTAAAAAAAAAAAAAAGAAAGCCTGACTCCTGCAGCAATATGTTTAGATGCCTGTGAGAAGTAGGCTGTGATTTCATGATATCACAGTCAGAAGTCAAGAAAAGATGCCTTGGCTATGAACATCGTAACGCTGTCTTTAACCAGAGGTGTTTCCAGTGAGCTCACCAGTGGGAGAGCTTCTAAAGAGGTATTAGAAGAGGCAGAGAGAAGAGAGTTTGCCTTCTTCGCTTCTTTTAAAAAATCAACTTTAAAGGTGGTTTCAACTCTTAAATGATAGAGACTTTTTAAAAAAACATTAATATTTAAAAGTGAGATAGAACAATGTCCTAAAGTGACATTTTACCAAATAATCCTGAGATATAACCAGTGAGTGTGCATATTATATATGTCTATGTATACACACAAACACACTCTTCAATGCATTACTGAAATGAAATATAACATGTACTTCCAGATCAAGAGAAATACTTAATAAAAATAAAACCTTAAGACTGTAAATTCTATCAGAGTATGAGTTCTGTGGTATTATAGACTATCAGCAAGCCAAGGTGCAAGGCATTGGTAATTCTGTTGATGCTGTTGCAGAACTAGAAAACCGAGGGAGGAAAAACACATAAGGGAAGCATCATCTTTAGCTTCTTCAGCACTTGAAAATTGTTCTAACTTATAGTGGAATTCTCAGCAATACTTTGTCTTTGTTCTTAAGACCTCCTCTCATCTTACCTGGACTTTATCACCATCACGGCCTTCACAAGTACTTTGAAAATTGTAATTTAACAAAATTATTTTTTAGCTAACAAAACCATCTCTTATAAGTTACCTAATTTTATCCTCAACGAAATCCTTCCATGTAGGTAACTGTTATTGAGGGCACAGACTCTGGGGTCAGACTGCCTAGGTTTAAAGCTGGCTGTTCCACTCCTATGCTGGGAAAGTGTAAAATAAAGTTGTTTAGATGATTAAATGAGTTAATATTGGTAAGGCATTTAAAATAGTGCTTGGCACACTTATAGAGTAAGCACTATAAAAGTATTAATCATTATTAGTTATTTTATGTGTAAAAACAAGACTCAGAGATGGTCAATATTTGGTCTGAGGTAGTTCTTTATGATAAGTTAAAACTTTAAAGCAAAACCATGAGACTTCTGATAGTAAAGGCCGTATATTTAATAGTGTTTAGTGCTACTCTCCTATTTAGATCGTGTTTCCTTTGAGATTCCTTTCCTCCTCTTTTTTCTCCCTTTCATCCCTTTCTTTCTTTCATCTCTTTCTTACCCTTCATCTTCTCCTTCCCCTCCTCTCCTTCTTTCTCCCAGCCCTACCATCACCCGCATCACCTCTTCCAGCACTGCTGCCACCGACATCACCCCTAGAAACAATAGCAATAATGAAGTAAGTTGCCAGCAAATTTGAAAAGAACTTATGTTGAAAAACTTGTTTTTAAGGGATAATGAAGAAGAAGGGAGGGAAGGAAGGAAGGGAGAAAGGTCCGAAAGGAGAAAGGAACGAAGGAAATGTGTATAATAGCATGAATGAGGCACATTTTAGCTGAAAACCACACTATGTTGTATATTCAATTTACAGTAATGATCTGTACTTATTTATATGTAAAAAAAAAAAAAAACCCTGAACAAAACAAACCCATTCATAATTGCTTCAAAAAGAATAAAATATCTAGGAATAAATTTAACCAATGAAATAAAAGAACTGTACTTGGAAAATTATAAAACACTGAAGAAAGAAGTTGAAAAAGATACAAATAAGTGGAAGTAAATACCATGTTCATGGATAGGAAGAATTAACATCATTAAAATGTCCATACTACCCAAAGCAATCTATAGATTCAGTGCAATTCCTAGCAAAATGCCAAAGGCATATTTCACAGAACTAGAACAAATATTCCAAAAATTTATATGGAACCACAAAAGACCCCAAGTAGCAACAGCAATCTTGAGAAAGAAGACAAAGTTGGAAGAAGCACACTACCCGATGTTAGACTATACTGTGAAGCTATAGTAATCAAAATATTAGAGTACTGGCATAAAAAACATACGTGAAGATCACTGGAACAGAGTAAAGACCAGAAATAAATCCACACCTTTATAATCAATTAATATTTGGCAAAGGTGACCATAACATAGAATGAGGTAAAGATAGTCTATTCAATAAATGGTTTGAGGAAAATTGGACATATACATGCAAAAAAAATGAAACTAGTCCACCTTCTTAACTATACTTAAGAATAAACTGAAAAGGGATTAAAGACTTAAATGTTAGACTTGAATAAAAAATCATTGGAGAAAATATAGGCAGTAAAATCTTGCATATTTCTTGTAGTGATATTTTTTCTGATATATTTCTTTGGGCAAGGAAAACAAAAGAAATAATAAACAAAGGGGACTACATCAAACTAAAAAGCTTTTCACAGCAAAGGAAGCCATCAACAAAATGAAAAGACAACCCACTGAATGGGAGAACATATTTGCTGATACATTTGATAAGGAGTTAATATCCAAAATTTGTAAAGAACTTATACAGCTCAACACCAGAAGAAAAGACACTGCAGAAGAAAAAATTAATGGGCTTGAACAGAAAGTAAGAGAAGCTACCCAAAATGAAAAATCAATGCAGAGTACTGAACTGTGCAGATTTTATGGATTGAAATCAATAGTTTACATAAAATTATTATCTAGAAAAATATGGAAGTACTTGTGTAAAAATTATAATAGTGTGTGCATTAGAATGTTGCGATAGTGATAATTTTGTTGGTTTAGTTTTCAATATTTATTCATTGCATTGTGTAGTACTGGGTGTTTTGACACTGTGGTAACCAAAAGGGCACTAGAGATGAATTGAGTATAGTTCCTGTTCTTCAGTGGTTCTCAGTCTAGTAGAGAAAACAGACACGTAAATGTATAATTGCTACAGAGTATGCAGAACTAGATAAGAAAGGAGCACTTTATTTGAACTTCAGAAGTCCAATGAAGTCTTCCAAGAAGAGACACTTTTTATCTATAAATTGTGGGTGAGGGGAAGAATTCACTAAGTAATAGGGATATAATTGCCGTGGGGTTGGAGTATAGTTGATGGGGATAGAGAATTCCAAGCAAAAGATCAGAATGTGAAAAAGAATTATGTACATGCTTGGAGAACTACAAATCTTTCACAATGGCTTATGACTCCAATTACATGCAGAGGTGAGCAGGGATTGAGGCCAGAAAAGCTAGGGTGAGGGCCCGATCATGGCAACGTTATTAGAATACTACTGTGTAACAAGTGAAATTTTCCTATATTTTCTACATAAGCAACATGTAGAGCCTTGAGAATCACCTGAGCTTCATTCTGAAGGCACAAGGGAATTATTGAGGGGTGTTATACAGAGTTGCAATGTGAGTCACAAGGTCAGATTTATAATTAGAAAGATTATATTGTGCTCAGTATGATAGGTAGATTCAGTGGGGATAGGGGCGGCTGGACGCAGAAACTCCAGTTATTCCAAGGAAGAGATGACAATGACTTAGGATAGAACCAGGATATGTGAGAGCAGTGAGAGCAGTCCATTCTGGGTGTGGGCAATAAGGGAGTGGTGAATTGTCTGTGGAGAATTTAAAAATGATACGAAAGCTAACTGAAAATCAATATACTTTATATCACCACTACACACCCCTTTAATCTAAACAATGTTGGTGATAGAACACTATTCCCTGAAAAGATCTTTTGTCGGACTAAGCTCCCAATAGTTGCCATGATTACCATTGAGTTTTAATAATTATATTACTTGTCTGTTGCTGCTTACCAAGTTATCCCAAATGTAAAAACTTAAACAGCAAACATTATCCACGTGGTTTCTGAGAGTAAGGAATTTGGGAGTGGCTTAGCTCAATGATTCTGGCTTTGGGTCTGTCCGGAGATTTAGCTGTCAGCTGGGACTGTAGTCTGGTGAAGGTGTGATTGGGGCTGAGGATCTACATTCAAACTCTACGTTCACTGTGGCGATTGGTAGGCATGCTTATTTCCTCTCCATGTGGATCTCTCAAAAGGACTGCCCATGACATATATACATATACACACATGTGTCTGTATACATATAATATATGCTGTGTTATATATGTACATATATATTATATATATTTAGAGAGAGAGACAAAAGCTGCAGTGTCTTTTATAGCCTAATAGCAAAAGTGATACATTATAATTTCTGCCACATTCTGTTAGCTACAATGTGGCAAGGGACTGACTACACAAGAATGTGAATACTAGGAGTGGGGGTCATTGGGGGCCATCTTGGAGTCTATCACAATAATGCACATAGAAAGTTCAAAGGGACACATTCTTACTACTTATTCCTTTACTTAGTGTACTTACTCATAATAAACACTGTATGCTACATGGAAGTTAATTTAGAAAATTATCCATTAAACAATTACTCCCCATTCCCATCTTTTCCCCTGGCAACTACCAATCTACCTTCTGTTTCTATGGATTTGCCAATTCTGGACATTTCATATAAATGGAATCATATACTATGTGACCCCTTTTGTTTGGCTTCTTTCACCAACCATGTTTTTGAGGTTTATCCACATCGAAGCATGTTTTAGTACTTCATTCCTTTTTGTGAGTGAATAATTTTCCATTGTGTGTATATACCACAATTCAAGTATCCGTTCATCCATTGATGAGTATTTGGGTTGTTTCCATCTTTTGGTTATCATGAATAGCTCTGTTATGAACATTTATGTAAAAGTATTTTGGGGGGAGAATATTGATTTTGAGGTGTCAGTGATTACGTGAATGAATGTGTTCATCAGGTATTTGTATCTGTGGGTCTCAAGTTAAGGGGAAAGGTCAGAAGGTTGATTGGGGTCAGCAACTCCACATGGGTTGTGGTCAAAACCAGGAGAAGAGATGAGATCACCTAAAGAGAGCATGTAGAGAAAAAAAGAACAGCAGACCAAAGGTAGAAGCTAAGTCAAAATGTTTATTGTATAAGAGGGATCTGTCCAAACAAAGTCCAGTCATTGTCAACATAAAGAGAATGGTTTGCATGAAACTGATACAACCTGGCAGCCAAGGAGCATGGACTGGAATGCACATGCGTGAACAATCATGACCTCACTGTACTAGTCAGTGGCAGTGGTAGACACCATTGAGTGAGCATGTGTACTGTGTGGCCATGCCACTTAAAATGACTGAGCCAGCAGAGCAACAAATCTGCATCAAATTTTCTGTTAATCTTGAACATCCCTCCACAGAAACTACTTGGATGATTTAGAAGGATTTTGGAAATGACACAATAAATCCAGTGCAAACAAAGTGTGGTACAAATGCTTAAAGATGGTCCGGAATCTGTTGAAAGTGATCCACATTCTGGAAGGCCTGCAACAATGTCTATGGGTTGCAATCAACAGAGATCGGTGACTGACAGTGTGAAAACTAGAAGCTGATCTGGGGATTCCAAAAATTACTGTGTCTGAGATTTTGACATAGGATCTTGGCATGAAATATGTCATGACAAAATTCATTCCATGGATTCTGCTACCAGAGCAGAAGCAACATCATGCTGTACTTGCTAATGACTTGGTTCAAACTGCTACAAATGATCCAGATTTCCTCAAGGTCATAACTGGAGATGAATTGTGGGTCTATGGCTATGATCTGGAAAGGAAGGCCCAGTTATCCTAATGGAAGTTGCCTGATTCTCCACGCCTGAAGAAGGTACAGCAAAGTTACAGTAAGATCAAGACCATGTTCACTGTTTCTTTGATTGGAAAGGTGTTGTCCATCACAAGTATGCCTCTCCAGGCCAAAAACATAATAAGGAGTTCTACCTCAGTGTTCTTTGTTGGTTGAGAGATGCAGCTATGGGCAATTGGTGATTGGCAGGTTCATCACAACAACATGCCTGCTCATGCATCATGTCTTGTGCAGAGTTTTTTTGGCAAAACATCAAATCACCCAGATGACTCAGTCCCCCTACAGCCCAGATTTGGTGCCCTGTGATTTCTGGCTTTTCTCCAAACTAAAATCACCTTTGAAAGGGAAGAGATTTCAGACAATTGATGTGGTTCAGCAAAATATGATGGGGCAGCTGATTGGGAGAACTGTGTGAAGTCCCAAGGTGCCTACTTTGAAGGGGACCGAGGTGTCATTGTCCTATGTACAATGTTTCTTGTATCTTCTTCAATAAATGTCTCTATTTTTCATAGTACATGGTAGCTGTATACTTTCTGAACAGACCTCATATAACACTTAGCTAAAACCTCTAACTACTCTGGCCTAACACCTTGGGTATCCTAAGCATCAGACTAGCTCACAATAGGCAGAGCTTCTCATTTATCATTGACTTATAGACTTTGTGGCATCACATAACTTCTTTTGATAACTTATTCAAGAGTTTAGTCATTTTTATTATTAAGAAATCCATTTTTTCTAGGTGCTCAAAGTGCAATTTATGACATTAAGAAATCACTTCCTGCCCTGTGGAAGATAGATAATGTTTAGTCAGTGCTCTCTGATATAAATAATATCTCAGACATTTTTTTATTGACTAAATAACCTCAGGTCTTTTATCTTTCCTTTAAATATTTTCTAATATTTAGATGCATTTTCTAGGTCTCCCATAATTTATTGTATCATGATTCATTTGGATAGGTTAGTAAAGCACTGTCTCATGCTCAGTAAAGAATGTGCTCCACCAAGCTCTTACAGTCCACCCTTTTTTTGGATGGTAATGTGTTCTATTATTATAAAAAGGAACAAGACAAATCCACTATTGATTTATCACTATCTTTAACTTGTGTCCCATTGTAACCTCAAACCATTGGTATATATGTCTACAGCATCATTTCTTTTATTATGTCAGCAGAGAATATTTTAATTTCAGGGCATATGTTAATGAGGCCTTCACACTTTTCTAACAAAATTCTTTGTTTATACGTATCTTTAATTTATAAAGAAAACTTTCAATTTGTTCTCATATTATTTTTAAAGTGTTAATAACCTTGTCACATTTGTCATCATACTAGAATTGAGAATTTCCCTAATTCCATTTTGTCACTGATAAGGAATATTGAACAACAGCGGGGACCTAAAATTCACCCTAGTGTGGTAGCTTTCAATTAGATTGACACTAAGCTATTCACCTACACTTTTGGGGGCCATTACTCCCCATCAAATTATGCTTCTAGGATTTCATAAACCTTTTCTTGTTTGCAATCTTCCCACTTCAATGGATATTGGAGCATAAGCAAGACGATAAATCTGTCTGGTGGACTACATTTTAGCTCATATGACTCTCAGCTGTTTCCATTTCCTGCAGGTACACTGCAGAAGGCAGTGATTGTGAGCCATCCAGTCTTTGTCAGGACTTTCTGTATTCGGTATACATTGTGACTGACATAGGAACAATAATGAAATGCAAGTAATTCTGCCCTGTCAAGATGCTTTAGATGGATTTCCTTGTATTCAAGAGATGTCTGGCCTAAGGAGAGGAGGAAATCTAATCTAGCATTCAGAACAGTGCCTGTACCCTGATGTCTAGGAGGAAGTAAGTTAGACTCCTGGGTAATGTGATTACAGGGCAGTAGTGTTTACTGCTGTGGAATTATTAGTATATTCCAACTCTTTGAAAGATTGGTCTCTTAGGTGCTCAAAGGTTGGAGTTAACACTCTTTAATGCATGCTGTGCAGGGACACTAGATTGCCTCATTGGTAATTGCCTTTGGTGGGGACTGGGCAAAGTGTGGTTCGGGCAGGGCACCGTTGGTCCACCAGGATCTTACAGAAAAACAGCCATTTTCTGCTGGCTTCCTGGAGGTCATGCTTATATTTAACTTCCATGAATCCTTTTCACTTCATAGCTCTCACACAATGTCAACCACTTACTAAATGTTATCTCACTTAATCCTCTCAATTACCCTGCTTTGTAGGTTACTAACTTTGCATTTGCCCAGAAGAAGACAAAAGGTTGTGAGGTTACATCTTGCCCAAGGCTTCAGAGTGGAGGAATCAGGATTTAACTGAGTTCATACAGAATGCATTGTGTGTCAATATTTTATTTTAAACATAATTGATGGAGGATATGAATAGTTTAATTAATTTTATAATTAATATTGAAAATAGTAGGGATATTTATGTAAATTTTCTGTAATATTCTTCTTTATCTGCCCTTATAAAAGCACCTTCTGATTTTAATTCAGATACAATTATAATTTTTATATAGTTGTAATCATAGTGCAGAATTTCAAGTTCTAACTTTCTCATGTAATATTTTGTTTACATTTTTCCATGTAGTATAGGTTTTATAGTTATAATTTTAGTAGCTATACAACAGTGCAATCAATAAATATCAATTATTAAAGAAATATTCTTCATTTAGTAATGAATACTAAGACATTACCATGCAAGTGCACTCCACTTTATGAAAATCAGAATTATGGACAAAGGAGAAAGCAAAACAGAAGATGAATATTTTCTTAACAAAAGGATTCAATATAGAATTCCTCTAAGTAGTATGCTCCCCTGAGTTCCCAGGAAATTTGATTTTTTTAAATTAAGACTTACACACTTTTGCAAAGGTCTGCTCAAGGCTGGCTAGTTTCTGAGACCCTTTCTGAGCATACCATGGCCGACACACTGATTGGGTCAAATGAAGCCACCCATGTATTCTAGGTGTTTTTTAATTACAGAAACCTATAGGAGTAAAGGATGTGTTTATTTTTCAGGCCCTGTCTGGCCAATAAAAGTGGGAAGAGTTTTTCTGTCATTCACTCCCACAGTCCTGAGTCCACATGTTTCTAGAAGCTTAGCGTCCTTAGGATGTCAGGGCCAGTGTGTGGTCATCTATTCTAGTCCATCTTCCTGCCTCCAGTGGGGACCACACCCAACCAGCCCAGACAGATGAGACTCTGTCCTATTTTTAACAGGATCATGGGACTGGGAGTACTCCTCATTTCCCCAATAACCCCATTTCAAATTCTACCCACAATTCCAATTTAATTTTCACACAATTAACAGAGAGCTTCCATGTACTTCTTACAATTTTAGGTCTAATATGAGATACTTTTCATGAATTTAAAATTAAGGAAAAAGTAGAAAATAGAAAACAACATGTCCTTTTTATTGCCTGTAACTTTAAATATTCTAGTATTGTGTTATAATGTGAAGATGTGCAATAGCAAATATTCTCTAAAAGTCTCAAATTTTGTAAGTGTAAATACATATGTTAAATATTTTAAGATACTTGGCTCGAAATATATGGTTATATTTAAGGTAGTAGATAATGTTGCATCCTTCGCTCAACCCTCAAAAGTATTTTATTCTTTTTCAGTGAATTAGATTATATTTAAACAAGATTATATTTGAGCAAGGCTATATTTAAGATACATGATAATGAAAATCACTCTACCTCCTACCACACACAAAATACAGTTTTATTTTTGTTCAACGATGGGGCAAATTGGTGTTTACCATTCTGCTGGTATTATGCTAATTGTCTCCCATCAACTTTTATTAGGTTGTTTTAAATATCAGGAAGCTGAAAATTTTGAGGAGACTTAAAAACATAAAGATTAGTCAAGGATAGAAATGGCCTGGACAATATCCCAATTTTTATGTTTTCCACACACCCAAGCTGCTTGCCAGGCATCACGTGGGCATTTTTCTTAATAGGTCAGGACACGCTTTCTTAAAGCATCATGTATTATTGCTATGGTTTTAGCTAGTTTAATTTATACATTAATTCTACAAAAATAGATGGATTGTTTTCCTCTGATATCAGCCTTCTTAGAGGCCTGCTTTCCTTATTTTCTTTTTCTTAGAAAATTTCTATTTTGAGACTTGTAAACAATAGCAAACACTCCCCCTTGATCCAGTCTTCTTTTGTCTGTTTTCTTTCTTTTTTGGCACTGAGGCTGATATGTAGACACAAGTGCTTGATAAGAATTCTCTATCAGATTCAGCCATTCTGCAGATGATTAATTTTGTTATGGGCAAAACAGAGTGTGTTTTCAAGGTTCCTCTGACAGCCACTGTATAATGTTATGCCTTTACATCATCTTAGTTTGTGTGTACTAAAATAGAGTATGTCTTAGTTGAAACAATTGTTTTCTTCCAACTACTGCAGTAGTTTCTACTGCAACTACTGGACTTTCTAGGATCATATTTTTATACTTGTGAAAATGGTTAATAGCACTCTGACAGGTTGTCTTGATCTTTGTTATGAATTATAAAAATCTCCATGACAAAAACATTTATTTTTTATGTTATGAGTAATTTTGAAACAAGTTTTGTTAGTAAAAAGAAAAAGAAGACAACAGTCTGAATCTGGTAACAAAATAAAGCAGAAAACATTCTATGTTTCTCATCAGGCTCTGGTAAAAATCTACAAATTCCTCAAGTGCAATACGATTTTGTATTTTACCAGTGTTTAGTAAGTATGTGTTCAACAAATATTACTGAGTGGTTAATAGGTCTCTAGACTCAGAAAATGTGGCTAAAGATGTATTTGCTGATCACATCAAGTGATAATGCAGTCTTTTCATCCATGCAAATGCCTTAGTTGGTGGGAGCCAGGAGATAAACTTAAAATTTGAAATGTTGCTCCCTCACTTAATTGGCATGTACCTTAGTTTCCTCATTATAAGATGAGGAAGATAAAAATGGTTCCTATTCATAAGTTGTTATGAGTATTAAATTTATTATAATCAACATTTATCCATATTATGATATTATTCATACCATATGTGTATCCATGACTGAGAAGGGTACCAGTAAGTAATCAGCACTATATATGTCAGCTGTTACTACTAATTTTAAAGTGCAATTATTATACTGATCTTAGACATTAGCAAAAATTGAAATAAGGAATTCTTCACAGAAATTCCAGACAGCGCAGGAACTCCTAGATGATGTGCAAATGCTGAGGAAAAATTTACCCTTTTCCTAGCAAAGTGACCACGCTTTTGTAATTAACTAAATCTTAAGGTTCATGGAGAGTCACAGAGACAACTATCACTTTCTCAAAATGTCCATAGCCAGCCTGACCTACTCCAATCAGGATGAGTGGGAATCCACATCTCAAACTTCTCTTCATTTAATGGAATCTGCAAGCTGCCTTAACTGTATCCTCGCCAGCCTCTCTACCTGCCCCATGGTGCAGTCTCCAAGTTTTATCTGAGTTTTCCACAGTCGAGTAACCAGTTGCCAAGTTTCACGCTTCTTCGAATGGTATTGGGGCAGTCGGTAAAAATCACTGGATATTCCCATTATGTTCATAATATTTGTAAGAATTGCTTAATTTTAAAATAACTACACACAGATTAAAATGCTTTCTCATTTGTAGGATTCATGAATTTAGTAGATGAACATGTATGGAACACTAATATGTGTTAAGCAATTGATAAATAAGGATTAATGAGTCATGGTCCTTATTCACATGAGATTTATAATCAGGTGTAACTAAACTACCAAGGTTAGTGTTTGATTTCTTATTTAGCAGATCCTCATTATCGTATAGTCTACTCAATAAAATGTATTTGTAATTCCATTAACAAGACTTGGAGTGCTTTTGTGGCCACTAGTGAACATGCATAGTAGCAAGCAGGTTGAGTCTCCTGTCACTCACTTATCCAGTTGAAGCCGAACAGGGCCATGCTCTGCCTTCTTGTTTCAGCTCTCATTCTGTAAAGTGTTTTTTTTGCGGTCTATTTATTGCCATGTTTTTGCATTTTTGTGCTTTTTCTTGGTGATTTTGCTGTTTAAAAAGGCTCCAAGTATAGGGCTGAAGTGCCGTCTAGTGTTCCTAAACACAAGATTGATATGCCTTATGGAGAAAATACATGTATTAGATAAGCTTTGTTTAGGCATGAGTTCTAGTGCTGTTGGCTGTAAGTTCAATGTTAATGAATCTAAATATTGTACATCCAGTAAAAGGAAGAGAAAATTCACCAATATGTACTTGAGACTGCTCTAGAAACTGCTACTGTAACATCTATGGTGCATGATGAAGCTATGAAAAAAATGGAAAAGTGGCTGAATTTGTGTATTCCCGAGATAAAGAATTGTTGTGTGGCTGAAGACCAAAGAAATTTATAGTCACGTTGCTCAGGGTCAGGAAAACATTAAACCTGTCTTGGCTAGTATCTTATTATAAAGAAATACTGCATATAACTATCTGTGAAAAATCTGTATCAAATATGTTGTCTTTAAACAGAATAAAACAAGATTGTGTATTGATCTAATTGTGACCAGAAGCTTGCAGGAACCTAACCCTGTATTTCCTCTAGGAGCAATAGCATAGTATTCACTAATTTGGTGCTTCCGGTAACTTTATAGGATGTAACTACTGTGAGTAACAAGAAGCAACTTATGTATAGATTATATATTTTGGTTATCTATAGCAGTGGTTTTCAATCATGGTGATTTTTGTACCTCATGGGACATTTATGAATGTGGAGAGGCATCCTGATGGTCACAATAAAGTGAAGGTTGGAGGTTGGGAAAAGGTGCTACTAGCATCTAGTGGGTAAAGGTCAAGGATCCTATTAAACTCCATATAATGCACAGGATATAAGTTATAGTGTTATTGGCTGTGAGTCCATGTTAATGAATCCAAACACTGTACATCTAGTAAAGACAAGAGAAAAATTATCTCATCAAAAATGTCAATGGTGCCAAGGCTCTCCTACTCTGAGGCCTGCAAACTTTCGCTACAAGGGCCAAATAGTATTTTCACCTTTGTGGGCACGCAGTCTCCATCACAACTATTCAACTCTGCCATTGTGGCATGAAATCAGTGACTGATAGTAACCCAGCTGACAAAGGATGCAACTGTTTTGCAATAAACTTTATTTATCAAAACAATCAGCATACTGGATTTGGCCTGGAGCATAGTCTGTCGACGACTCCATAGGAGGGATTCTTAATCTTGGGTGTGCGTTAGAATAACCCAGGAGCTTTTAAACGATGGTATTGCCGGAACTCCTCACACCCAAACTCTGATTTGCTTAGTCTGGGAGGGCCTTCATTGTTGAGATTAGTTAAAATTCCCCAGGGATTAAAATTGCTCTGAAATAGTTGCTGTTTGTGTATTTGAAAGTTGACCCCACACAGTGGACCCTTATCAGCAATCAGCAGACTCTTCTCTTTGCAATCTGGCTTTTGTCCCAGACAACTCTCTTGAAATCAATGTCCCCAAATCAATGACTTTTTATTAGTGCTCATTCCTCTGAACCTCTAAGGTTCAGATTTAGAAATACTTCATGTTTTCAGGTACCTTAAAATTCTGCAGTCTCTTGATTCTCCTCCTGTACTTCTAAATACTCTTCTGCCTCTTCAGCCTTTTCACCTTAAATATAAGTGGTCCCCAAAGAGCTTTCCTAGGCATCTTCTCGGATTCATTTTTCCTAGACTGTGTCATGGCTCTACCCGTCTGTAAACAGTGTTCACACAACCATCTGTTGGCCTGATCTCTCCCCCAGGGTTTGTTCTAGTGGCCATCTAGTGACTTTATTCTTGGTTTGATGATAGTTTTGGAATTTAGATACAAAAATTCTTAGTCATGGGGCTAATTTACAGTCTCTTCTTCCAGATATTGACTCCCACTGCACAGGCGTTGTTTTGTAGAACATTTAAAAAACTGTAATCCCTACCTTGGAACTATCTTACAGGAGAAACAAACCCACAATAAGGCTGTTTGGTGACCTTATAACATACCTTATGCATCTAGACATACCTCAAGCTAAATATAAAGCAGCGTGTTTGTGTGGGGGGTGGGGGGTGAGTTGGGTGTGGGGACGGAGGGACTGAGACAAAAGAAAAAAATGAGTAAGAACTCATGGACACAGACAACAGTGTGGTGATTGTGGGGTGAAGAGGAGTAGGTGGAGGTGAAAGAGGGTATAGGGAGAATAAGTGGTGATGGAAAAATGAAATAAAATAAATAAAAAATACTATTTAATAAGAATAAATACTGTAAACACCAACTTTGTATTTATCTTACCAGAACACTCCTGGAGTCCAGAGATTATAATGAAGAGGCACTCACTTACCACCAGATAAATCCAGCAGATGTTGGCAGGAGCTCAATGGCAAGAGTTTTAAACGGGTCTTATTACAATGGAATGAGTAGATGCATTTGTTTCCTGGGCTCATGTAGCAAATTACCACAAATTTGGTGTCTTAAACCTACCCAAATTTATTTTCGCACCTATCTGGGGGCTAGAAGTCGAAGTCAAGGTGTCAGAAGGGCTGCACTCCCTCTGGAAACTCTAGGGGAGAATGCTTCTTAGCTTCTTTCAGCTTTCCGTGGCTGTTGGTCTTCCTTGAATTCATTGAGTTGTGGTCACATAATCCAATCTCTGTAACCATTTTTACATTGCATTGTTATCTTCTGTCTGTGACAAATTTCCCTTTGCCTTTCTTTATAAGGATGCTTATCATTGGGTTTTGGGCCCATCCAAATAATAAAGGATGATCTCCTCTCAAGAGCTTCAACTTAGGTATACCTGCAAAGATCATTTTTTCCGAATTAGGGGTTAAACTGTGGACATATATTTTGGGGGGGCACCATTCAGTTCACTAGAGCAGGGTTGTGGGAAACAAACAAGGGGCAGTGAAGCCCTATAGGTTTTGCTTTACTCGGGCTGCGGAAGAAAGGGAAGGAAACACACAACAGAATCTGTAGAGCCAGATAATTTTTAGAGCAGTAGCTTTACCTGGCAGCAGTGAGGCTTTTGAATGAGAATTTCATTGGTGCAGTGACATAAACAAAGCTGAGGGAATAAATATCCAACTTTATTCTCTCTCCATTCCCTTGCTATTGCCTCTCATTGGCCAAATCAAAATGAATGCCAGAGGAAAAGATGCTTAATGATGCAGTCCATAATAGGGAAGGGTGGAGAGTGGATCTGGAGGGGCAAACAGAAAACACCCCATACATCAGGACATTACCATTTCCGAGAAGGAACAAAGATTTTCTTGGCTTAAGAAGTTCAAATGAGGTTGCTTTCATAAACGCAGCAGAAATTCTACTTTTTCTATACATAAAGCACAAAAGAGAACATTTTTTTTTTCTGTAATTCCAGCCCATTACACACTGGTAATGGGAGATACTAATTACTTTTGTGTTTTGGGAAAAGAACTATAAGTAGATTGCAAACCACCATAGTTCTTTCCATATATAGGAATAATCCATTATCACGCGCATGATCATTATTATTATAACTATACTTGCCTTATTTATATTTCTTTTTTCTTTCTTAAAAGAAATGTAGGTGGCCCATGAGGAAGGAAAGATTATAAGGATGATGAAGTTGAAGTAGAAAGTCAAGACCATGGAAAGGAGGAGAAGCAAATATGTCAACCTCAAGGGCTAATAGAGTTGCTGTGACCAGGCATCAAGTTTGGTTCTGCCTTCCCGTCAGTGGTCACTTACAATAACATAGTTATGTCCACTCTCACTCGAACAGAGCTTTGCGTACATACTCATGAGAAGCTTCAAACTGCCTGATTCCATAGGGCCGTCTTCCTTTCCCCTTCATGGAACAGTCGCATTCTATCATTACAAATTATCAGACAATTTATAAAGCTAATCACTTGTTGTAGAAATAAAAATTTGAGGTGTGGGAAAAAGACTGTAGGGTAAAATGGAGGGGCAAGAAGAAAAGAAACAGGGCTAGAAGACAGAACATAGTTAAGGTCAATGTAGCTCTTCTAATTGCCAATTATTATCAAATTTTCTCACCTTTTCTATTTCTTATTTGCTTTATTTAAAATATATTTTAAATGTTTATTATTATTTGTAAGAGATTTTATTTACTTTTAGAGACAGAAGGGAAGGAAAGGAGAAAGAGGGAAACATCAACGTGTGATAGAGACAGGGATCAGGTGCCCCCAGCTGGGGACCTGACCTGCAACCCAGCCATGTGTCCTGACTGGGAGTCAAACCGGTGACCTTTCCGTTAGCAGGTAGACCCCTAGTCAACTGAGCCACACCAGCCAGGGCTATTATTTTATTTTAATTATTTTATTATATTTTTGTTATAATATAGTGTAATATTATAAATTCACAAACTTTATGGGAATTGTTGATGGTTTTTTATAAATGTTTATAGGTGTGGAGCTGCAACCACAGCCACAGTATAGAACACTTCTATAACTACTCAGAGTCCCTCACACCCTTTTACACTCGGTCTTCTCCTCTCATTGCTGGGCTCTATACTGATCTGCTTCTTATCAATATAGTTATGGCTTTTCTAGCATTTCATATATATATTTATATATGTACTCTTTTGTATCTGGCTTTTATCACTTAGCATAACACTTTTCAGATTCATCCATGCTGTTGTAGGTATCCTAGCTCATTCTTGTTTACTGTTGAGTAGTTATCCACTTATTGAATGTGCCACAATATGCTGTCTGTTCATCAATTGAATGGACATTTAAATTGTTTCCATTCTTGGGCAATTATGAACACAACTGACATGAATACCTGAGCCCATGTCTTTGTGTGAACATACATCTTCATTTTTCTTGGGTAAATACCTCTTCATGGGATTAGTCAGTTGTCAGGTAGATGAAGCTTTACCTTTATAAGAAACTATCAAACTGTTTTGAAAGTGGCTTTACTTTCTCACCAACAATGTGTATAATTACTTCATATTTTTGTCAACATTTTGCATTGTCAGTCTTTAATTTTGGCTGTTTGAATGTGTGTATAGGTGGTATCTTTTTAATTTGCAGTTTCCTAATGATTAATAATGTTAAACATCTTCTCATTATCCATTTATTACTTTTTGGTGAAATGGCTGTTCAAATCATTTGCTCTTTTAAAAAACTGGGTTTTTTTTGGGGGGGGTCTTATTGTTGAGACCTAAAAGGTTATTTTTCATTTTAAAATAAGTTTTGATTTAAATAAATGCTTTAGTGAATGTGTTTTTCAAATATTTTTTCTCAGCTATGAAAAAGAAATATTACCTATACTGTAGAATTGTTATAAAAATTAGACTAGATAATTTGAAGAAATTCTGTATCTAAGTAAATATGAATTATCTTCTCATGTCCTTTCTTCTTACCAATAGATTCAAATCCTGTAGAAAAGTTCAGAAGGATACAAGAAAAAGGCTTTCAATGAGGGCATCCTGGAAAGAGTATTTTCAGGGCACTAGCTGTATCATAAGGGAAACTGCAAAGAATTAAAGAGTGAATGGTAAGGATTTAATCAAGAGCAAAGATAATCCTTTCAGAAAATTGGGATAGCAGGGAAGAAGAGAGAAGACAGTAAGTAGTCTAAGTGAGAGACAAGTTTGCATAGTAGTTTAGCACAAGAGTCTGCAGCCAGACCACTTGGGTTTAAAGCAGAGCTCTGCCACTTACAAGCTATATGAATATGGGGAAGTTATTTAATTCCTCCGTGAAAGCAGGTAAGAAAGCAATGCATGGTCGCCAGGGAAGTAAAGAGGCATGATCCTGGGGGAAAGCTCAGATTTGCATTTACTAAGGAATAACAGGAGCCAAGACCACAAGGAACTCTGAGGAATACGACAAATCACATGATCATAATTTTTTCAGTAAAATGTGATGTTAAATCATCTTCCCAGAAAGAGAAAAATGAAAGTCAGAGTTGGGAGTTAAGGAAAATGAAACAGGTAAGGAATAGTGATTGTTGAGATTCAAGTGATGAGTTGGCAAAAAAAAAAAGCATTAAGAGATTGCCAAAAATCAAGAAGGATCCAGGTGAGCTTAGAGAGCATGAATTATAAATGGGTTCCATCAACAGGTTTTTGTGACTTGCTCTAATAATACTTATCAGCTTGAAAGTGGGAAAGGGAGAAAACAGAACACAACCTACTGAGAGAAGATAGTGGTTGGCAAGTCAGCAAATATTTAAGGGATTCCAGATGGACACATTGCTGACACGGTCATTTTGCAGATGTATCTATACAGTGGAATAGAGTGCAGCTAAAGAGTGAGGTGTTCATGAGCATGTTTTAGTTTTGTAAGGAGAAAAAAGAAAAGATTTTTTTAAGTGACAAAATTTATTTATTTACTTACTTTAACTTTCAAGACCAGATTTATATGGAAAAAACAAAAAATCCCACAACCCAAAACATGGGATTCACATCTCAAGAGATTTCCCTGGTATTGAGTCTACAGATTACAAATAATTTTCATAGAGGATATTTCTGTACAAATTTTACATGTATTGAGGAGTGAGACATACATCCATGCTTCTGTTTTAACAGGGACAAGGTAGGGAAATGGGAAGCAAAATCACTTTCTAGATGCAACTATTTGGAAGGGATAGACTCAAAGAGGGCAAAGCCTACCTCTTCATCATCTACAGCAAATGATTAAAAAAAAAAAAACAATCTTTCAACCTTGGCTATCTCTCTCTAGAAGTCGTTAAGTGAGAAATTTCAAATGGCTGCTAAGATGGAGCAGACAGTAAGAGAGAAAACTGAAAATGTGGTGGCTCAGGTGTTTCAGTTCCAGTGATAACCAAATGCACATGGAGTTGATGGATGGGGAGATGTCCAACAGGAGGCTCTTCTGTCAGGAAAATTTTAGAGTGGAAGTTTTCAAGGTAGAGAATTTTGGAGGTTGAAGTACATGGTGTTCTCATGAGTGTCAGGGTGAGACTAGAGGGAGAAGTAGCGAATTCATTGATTAAGAGACTGTAGGCTAAGTATTACAAAGGGTCATGCTGGAGGTAGTACATGAAGATGCTCACACACACTGGGAAAGGCTAAAGTCCCCAGGAAACAAGGAAGACTGCTTTAGAGATCAATACATTATAGCAGAGATTTCTCAACTACATTATTTTTGCCAATCAGTCCGAAAAACAGGTGGTTGATCTCTATTCAGATGAATATTTGCTTGGCCTTGTCTTGTAACAAAGTCTTAGTGAGTTTCTATATTATCTTTCAGAATTGATATCATCTCAGTGTCATGGCACACCCATGCCTTGTTTCAGAAAACAAGGAGCTGTCGAAGCCCGGTTCTCAGCAGTTTCCTCCTGTTCTCCTGCCTGCTGGGATAACTCCAATGAGCTGCCTGTGTCTGGGACAGAACAGGAGGCCTGGAGAGAGTGAAAAACGAAGTATTCTTCCCTTCTCCTTCCTGTGGGATCACCCTAGGCAGGTGGAAGAGTAGGAGGGACTGCTTATCCGTATTTCAATGCTGGTTAAAAAACAGGTCTTGGCTTTTGACTCAAGGTGCTAATTTGTGTATTTTACACGTATGTACTCTCAGCCCCAGGGTTCTTAAGTATAGGTACATAGGTATGTAAAAGACCATTTGAAATAAGTGAGAGAAATCTCTAGGGGAAAACTCTGTTCTCCTTCCTCCCCCACTTCTAGTGTGTTAGGAGAAGTTGTGCTTGAAGGATGCCCACGGGAAGAGCAACAATCTTTATAATTCAGCTACAGCTTATAATACATCACTTACCACACTGAAAAAATTAAACTCACCAGTGTCTACCTCAAATGTCTTAAAATTTATTTAAACCAGGTCAATTTCTTCTTCTTTCACTGAAAACAAGCAAAATATTGCCATTTAATATTCTCATTCCTAGTAATTGGCAGCACATACACAAGTAACTCAGGGGTTGAAGTACTTGTATTGATAATTCAGATTTCAAAAAGGGGTTCTGAGAAAATGTTTTATGATTTATCTGGTCTAGACTGACTGTTTTCATTAAATATATTCACAGAATAATTGCTTAACTTTCTACTTTTCTTTTCTGCTGAAATCACATGTAATATGTCCAAAATGACTGGAAAGAATCATGGGATTTATGCGTAAAACACGGCTTTGCTTTTCAAAAAGGCTTTGATATATTCAAGAGCTATTTATTTTCAGTGTACGTTTTGAGTTGTTCATATTATATGCACAGAAAATAGTTCATCATGAGCATATCTTACAGGCTATGCCAAACTGAATGGCCCTGTGATACTGATGTCATGCCCATTCACACTAGTAGCAGTGACAGATACCAAGAGGACTGAAGTTAGTGCCGAGAATGCGCAAAATGGTTTCCATGATCATAATGGCACAATTGTCTAGTGGCATAAAATTGAACAGAACTAGAAGATGGAAAAAGGGTGTGGTGTCACAAAAGAACTTTTTTCATGGATTCAAATTTATGCTTAAAATGAACTGGATATGATTGATTCATCATCTTTGGTTTTCAGGCAAAAGTTAAAAACTAGTTAAATAGAGGTGGAACTTTCAGAGTAACCTGACAAATTGTCCTGGAACTTTCTTTGCCCCCAACTCAATTATACTAATTATCACCACTTCTATCTTTCTTCCCTAAAGGATGACCAAATATCTCCCGTTTTTTAACCAGTGCTTTTGAAAAGTTCCCGTCATACCTTTTTTACAACTTCATGCCACCAATCCGCACATTGCCTTGAATATCCACTATTTTCTCCTACACATTTGGGAAAGCCTGTTGGTAGAGTCCGTTCCCATAAAGAACTCAACCTAAGAGATGATTGGGAAAGAAGTTCTTACCCAAGGGATAATCCAAAACACTTTTTTGTCTTCCCATCAGACTGTGGATTACATTTTCATTCCATTTTATAATTATAATTAACACTTCCTTTGAATTCTTTTAAGAACAGTGAAAAGCAATCAGCAGCTTTAAAATTATTATGTATATGTAAATAGTCATCACTTAAAGGCTTTCCAATGGTGCAGTTTTGTGACTTTGGTGCCATTCCGAGGACAGTTTGTTGTGTTAAGTTCAAGTGACCAATTACTTGGGCCACCAATTACTTAAAATCATTCCATGGTTAGTTTGTTTCATAATACCTAGTTGAGACAGTTTTCTCTCTGTGTGTGTGTGTGTGTGTGTGTGTGTGTATGAGGGTGTTTTTTGTTTGCTTGTTTGTTTTTACTTGCTTAACCACTTCACCTTTTAAACCCAGCCAGTCTTCTAATGTTGCTTTTCCCCGCTGTATATCTAAATAGTCTCTTTCTTAGTCTTTATTACTTGGAATCAATTTTATTCTTCCTTAAGGCTCCTGACTTAGGTTTTAATTTGACTAGTTTCATCATTTGTGGACCAATACTTTATACTTATCCCACTCCCAACTCTTACCATAGAGCTCTCTCTTAGAATCCTTTTAATAGTATTAAAATTTGGACTAGTTGCTGTCTAGACATGATGTCATTCCAGAAATCTCTTTTATTGTGCTCCTGGATTGGATGGAGCTACTATTTTTGTACCCTACATCTTCCTTTTGATTACTTTGTAACTTGTTTTGCTGTAGTACATTTTCAAGCAACTGCCTATGGAAAGATTAATGCGGTGCAAATGTTCTGAGACATTATAAGTTTGAAAATGTATTCTGCTCTCACTTCTGATTGAGAGCTTGGCTAAGTGTTGAATTTGAAGCTGAAAAAAATCCCTTCAAACTTCCACAATATGATAAATTTATGAAAATCCCACAGCTAGCATCTTCTCAGTGGTGAAAAACTGAAAGTATTCTCCCTAACACCAGGAATGAGACAATGTTGTATGTTTTTGACATTTTTATTCAACTTTGTACCGGAAGTGTTAGCTAGAGAATGTAGGCACAAAGAAGAAATAAAAGGCATTCAGAAGGTAAAGGGGAAAAAGTAAAACTATTCATTGATGACATAATTTTTTTTACCTTGTTTTAAATCCTCACCAGGGGATCTGTTTATTGATTCTAGAGAGAGAGGAAGAGAGAGAAACATTGATGTGAGAGAGAGAAATATCAAATGGCTGCCTGCCTTACACACCCCGAACAGCAGTATCGAACCTGCAACCTAGATATGTGCCTTCACTGGGGATCGAATCTGCAACATTTTGGTTTATGGGATGGTGCTCCAACCAGTTGAGCCACTCAGTCAGAGAGCTTATCTTTTATGGAGAAAATCCTCAAGAATTCTTCAGAACTATTAGTACTAATAAATGAATTCAACAAATTTTTAAGATACAAGATCAACACACAAAATTCAGTTTTATTTTCATGCACTAGTAATGTACAATACAAAAATAATCAGTACTACAATTCCACTCATGATAGCATCCAAAAGAATAAAATACTTAAGGGTAAATTTAACTAAGGAGATGAAAGACTTGCACACTAAAAACTGCAAAACATTGCTGAAAGAAATTAAAGAAAACCCAAATGAGTGGGAGGAGATAACATTCTTGGATTGGAAACTTAATATTGCTAAAATGGCAATACAACCTAAAGTAATCTACAGATTTAATACAATGCCTATCAAAAGGCTAATAACCTTTTTTTTTTTCTTTCCGGAAATGGAAAAGCCAACCATCAAATTCATGTGGAATCGCAAAGAGTCCTAAATAGCCAAAACAATATTGAAAAAGAAAAACAAAATTGGAGATTTCACACTCCTTAGTTTAAAAACTTATTACAAAGTACAGGAATCAAAACCATGTGATACTGGCATAGGGATGACATGTAGATCAATGGAAGGGAATTGCGAGTCTAGAAGCAAATCTGAGGATCTGTGGTCAACTGATGTTGACAAAGGCCCAGACTATCTAGTGAGAAATAACAGTTTCTTCAACAAATGGTGTGGGACAACTGGATATTTTGCAAATATCCATTTGCAAAAGAATGAAGTTGGACTCTCACCTCACTTTATACACAAAAATGAACTCAAAATAAAGATGTGAATTAAGAGCTAAAACTGTAAAAGTCTTAGAAGAAAACTTAGGTGTATCTCTTTATAACCTCAGATTTGGCAATGATTTTCTTATTAGATATCACATCGAAGTTGCAAGTAATGAAAGAAAAAATAGGTAAATTCGATTTCATTAAAATTAAAAACTTTTATGCATTGAACAGCATTAAGAGAGTGAAAAGACAATCCACAAAATGGGGAAAATATTTGCAAAGTACACACATGTATGATAAAGATCTATTGCTCAGAATATATAAGGAACTCTTATACTCAACAACAAAAAGATAACAATCTAATTTAAAAATGGGTAAAGGACTTGAATAGTCATTTTTCCAAAGATGATATACTAGTGGCCAAAAAAAAAAAAAAAACCCACATAAAAAGATGACTAATGTCATCAGTAATTAGGGAAATGAGGATCAAAATCAAAACTACAATGAGATACCACTTCACAACCACTAAGATGATCACTGGGAATGGAGCGGAAAATAACAGGTGTTGGCAAAAATGTGGAGAAATTTTAACCCTCAAATACTGCTGTGGTAAATTTTATGTTACATGTATTTTATATCAATGAAAAACAAAAGATGGCAGAGGAGGCTAAAGTAGACCCCTGTGCTTGTTAGTTTTGTCAACTTGGCTATAATATAGTATCTAGTCATTTACTCAAAAACTAATCTACATATTGCTCTGAAGGCTTTTGGTGGGTATTTTTTAGATGTCCTTAACATTTACAATCAATTGACTTTAAGTAAAGGAGATTGCCCTTGATAATGTGGGTAGTCCTCATCCAATCAGTGAATGATCTTAAAAGAAAAAAAAAAAAAGAAATTTTGCCTTAAAGCTGCAGCATCAACTCCTGCCTGATTTATCCAGCTTGCTGGCCTGCTCTACAAATTTCAGACTTGCCATTCCCCACAATTACATGTGCCAAAAAAACAGAATTCTCTTTTGGAGGGCAGACCTTGTAGTACCGGCTTCCCCAGCTAGGTGAGTGTTCTAGGAACCCATCTGTATCAGTGTACTAGCTGGTGGTGTTGTGAGAGGCTGCATTCCATTTCAGTGACATTTTTTGAAGACTTTTTCTACTCATTTGCCCATTTCATGAGTGGTGATTTACAAGCACACCTGCCCACACTGCGCTGAGTGTTCAGCAGTTTTTGACTAAAAACAACATGACCCCCATGCCCCACCCTTTTTATTGACCTGATCTCAAGTCTTCAATAAGGAACACTTTGCCAATGTGGAAGAGATGAAGTGAAAAATAGCAGAAGCACTAAAAGGCATCAAAATCGACAAGTTCAAAAACTGTTTTGAGCAGTGGAAAAAGTGTCTCCGTAGGTGTATTTCATCAAATGGAGAGTACTTTGAAGGTGACTGAAATTTAAACATGTGAAAATAGATACACAATTTTTTAATAAATAAATATCAGATTTTTGGGGTTCACCCATGCACATCTCTCTCTCATTTTTATGAGAAAAAATTCTCTTAAAATATTAAAGCAATCTTCCAATCTTTGAGTGCTGATGAGAATTCTGATACCAGTCTGATAATCATTCTTTTGTAAATGACACTCTAGTTCTTACTAGATAATCAGCCCAATTTCTTTAGAGAAGAACCTTCAAATTACTTTGCTTTGCATTAAGTGCCTGACTGCAGGCTCTTCCACAGTGGGGAAGATGTGGGATGGGTTAATTGTTAAGCATATTCATTTAAAAATGATTCCCCAACTTCATCAGATTCCTCATCCTCCACCCTCAGTCCTGTCTGGTTGAACCTCTCCTGGGCTCTTTGAGCACACTTCCTTCCATGTGTGTTCTGAGGTGGGACTTCCTTTTTCTGTCTTCACCAATACACACCTTTCCATTATCTTTCCATCTTCTAGGAATGGATAGCATTTTGTTGCAGGCTAAAATCTTCTCCCTCTACTTTTCCTTCTTGAGGAATTATATTTATTTAAAAAATATTCTTATTGTAACTTCACCTCAGGAGAGCAAGTTGTAAAAAATACATGCTCAGTCACCATTTTTAACCAAAAGCCCCATTTTTAAAAAAGTTCTTGTAATCTGAATTCTGGGTTATTTCCTAAATTGAAAATATTGCATTAAATTCACCATCAACTTTCTATTCCATTTTTTCACACTACTGGTGCCTTTAATTTTTTTCTTTGAAAAACTGATTTTGTTGTTCTTTACAAAAATCCAGTGTATTGTAGATAAACTAGAAAATTTTTAAAAATCACACAAAAAAGACAAATTGGCCAGTTTTTTTTCCCTCTTTGAAATCACCATGTTTCCTCCTCCAGTTCTGCTTCTACCCATTTTACAGATTCTATGACTCTAAGGACCAGCACCAGGTGACAGAGACAGAGTTGTCCCACACAGGCAGGATGAGGGTAGGGACACGTGTGCTGATACTTATCTCGGTATACTTGATATTATTATAAAGTGGGCAGTGATAGCTGTCTGTTTAGCCAAATCTTTGTGAGTATTTTTAACTAATTTACTTAGGACAAGTATCAAGAAGTTGAGACAAAATAAGCAAGGAAACTTTTAAAAGGTTCTTCATACATATTGCCAAACTGCCCTCTGGACTGGTGGTGGTCAATTTAAGCACAAGCAGCAATGTTTGATGATATGCTTTGCTGCTCTTTTTTCTCAACACTGCTTGTTATTATTTGATTTTTTTGTAATTTAATGGGTGATAAATGCAATCTCACTGTTGATTTAACATCTAAAAAATTACTAGTAAGTTTAATTTTCTCATATATTATTAGATATCTGTATTTTTTCTTTTCTTTTTTAGCAAATTATTAATTTCTGTGGGGATTGCTCATTCTTTTTTTTCCTGAATTTTTTCAACTTTTGCTCAATTTTTACAGAAAACCTATGATGTGCCAGGCACTGTTCTAAGTGTTGGAGATATAAGAATAAACAAGGTGTCAACCTTGCCCTTGTGGAGTTTATATTTTAATGGAGAGCAGATAGATAGCAAATTCAAAATATGAATAAAATCTGTGGTGAGTCAGATGGTGATACGTGCTATGGAGAAAAATAAAGCTGGTGAGGATAAATATGGCTGTAGTAGGGTTCTTTGAAGATCTACCAAGAAAGTGATATTTGAATAGACATCTGTAGGAAGTCAGAGAGTAGGAATTTAATGTTGAGTAAGAACTTCCAGGAAGAGGGACTAGTAAGTGCAAAGATCCTGAGATGGCTGAGCATCTGTCATACCTACCGAACTGTACGGAGGCCAGGGTGGCTGGAATTGAGCAAGTAAGGAGAGTATTAGAAGAAAGGGTCAGAGAGGTGCGGATACATGTATGGGGGCAGATCATGCAAACACAGATGAGTTAAGACCCTTGGTTTTTATTCTGCAACAACAGCAAGTTATTGCAGAGATATGAGCAAAAGAAAGACATGCTGTAATTTATGTTTTAAAAAGATTTCTGTGGTAGCTGTGTGAAGAATGAGCCACAGAGTGCAAGGCAGAAGCAGAGAGACCAGTTAGGAGATTATTCAATAATCGAAGAGACAGGTGGTTATTGCAAAAGTGATAAGAAGTGGTCTGATTATGCATAATTTTTGCATCTATATTCAAGAATGAGAGCTACCTATTCATCCACCCACCTGCCTGCCCTTCAATCCATCAGTCCATCCATCCAACCATCCATCCGTCCGTTACCTAGTCCAATCATAAAGTTTAGATTTCAGAATTCAGATTTGGAAAATGTCCATAGTATTTATGCTCAAAAGTGGTTCAAATAGCATAGAAATTGTATGTTTCTCAAGGCTCAAAAAACTTGCTCTTGTGACTATCTGGAATTTATGCTTTTCTTGGAGATAAGGTTTTGATAGCTTTTCATATATCCTTAATGTTAGTGGTCATTTCAGGTTGTCTGTCTCTTCCTGAGTCAAGGTTGGTCATTTGTATTTTTCTAGAAAATAATTTATTCATTTGAGATTTAAAAATGCCTTGTTTTGAGTTGTATATACGCTCTTATTATTATTTGTGTTTTGTCTGTTTTTTGACTTATTGCACCAAATAATGGGGTGTCTATTTTATTGTATTTTTTCTTTTTCCTTTTCAAAAATTTTGTTTATTTTAAAACAGAGAGTAAGGGAGGGAGAAAGAGAGGGAGAGAAACATCAATGTGTGGTTTCCTCCCACATGCCCCCTACCAGGGACATGGCCCCCAAACCAGTTATGTGACCTGACTGGGAATCGAACTGGAAACCCTTTGGTTTGCAGGCTGGCATTCAATCCACTGAGTCACACCAACCAGGGCTTTTATTGTATGTTTTGCTCAAAGTGTAACCTGCTCTTGAGTTTGTCTATTTACTTTTTTTCTTTTTTTAGGTCATTTTCATTTCTTTTAAAATTATTTCCTTCTTCCTGCTTTCTTGATATGTGTTTCGTTACTCTCTCCTGATTTCTTGAATTAAATAGTTTATTTTTTCCTTGTGTTCTGAATGTGCCTCAGACAAATAAATGCTTTCCCCATGTCCCATCGATATTGCTATGTCATGTTTTCATTATTGCTCTTTCCTTAGAACTTTACAATTTCAGACTTGTTCCAAGAGCTATTTCTTGGTGGTTTCTTTTTTCATCTCAAAATGTTTGTTTTTCAGTTGATATTTTTGAAATTAATTTCTGGTTATAAAGATTTGTGGTCAAAAACTGTCTTGCATGATTCCTGTTTTGTTGGAATTCACTGGGGTTTTCTCTTTTTAAAAAAATATTTATTTATTTACTTATTTATTTATTTACTTATTTATTTATTTAGAGAATAAGGGAGGGAGAGAGGGGGAGAGAAACATCGATCACTTGCCTTTTGTATGTGCCCCTCGGGCTGAACCCACAACCCAGGCACGTGTCCTGACTGGGAATCAAACCAACAACCTGTTGCTTTGTGGGATAATGCCCAACCAAACTGAGCTGCATGGGCCAGAGCACTGAGATTTTCTTTAGGACTTAATGCATGAACACTTTTATAAAGTTTACATGGGTTTTTAAAATAGAAAGTACATTCTTGTTGAGTACTGAGTTCAATTCGTAGTTACTAAATCAACTTAATTACATTATTTATCATGTCAGTTTCATAATTTTTTGATTAATATATGAAGAAGACAGATATTTAGGTCATCTACCTTTATTGTGTTGTTTATTTACCTTTTTACATTTTACTTGAAACGTATAGTTTCATGACCATTAATTTTTTTCATGAATATAAAATGTCTTTGTGTTGTTATGTAATTGTCCCATTCAATGTATATTTTACCTCAAATATTAATATTGTAGTTACTGCTTTCTTTCCTATATATATAAGACTTCATCACTTGTCTATAACCATATAAATTTAGCTTTATTAAAAGTCAGCTGAGGTAAGTCAATATTAGTAATTTAATTTTTTCTTTAAAAATCATGTTACATTATATACATAGTCTACCTATTTTATATTTTCAGAATTATTTTATAAAATTTATATAATTTCATACAATATGATCTAAAAAATACAGGTTTGGAATAGAAAATAAATATGAAAACAAGATTTTAAAAATTGGGTGTCATAAAATAAAAATTACAAATTGTAATGAGAAATGTGGATGACAATGTTAGGGGATTGTATATCCATGGTTAATTATTAGGTGAAATAGAAAAATATAAAAAGATCAAGCTTCTCTATTATTATTGGGTTGCTTGTTCTGTTTGTTTTCTGACATCCCTTCTCTCAGATTCATATTCTGTTCTTCTCTGTCCTGCCTGTGCCCTGGGAGGGTTACCCCATGCACACTGCTTCACCTACTCTTCCTTGTCAACAGGCTTCTGGAAGAGCTTAGCCAATGAGAGGAGAGTTTGGGGGAAGAGGAGAAAAAAGTTGGAGTATTCCTGCCCTGTTCCGCACTGAGCAGCCTCTTCCTTCTTGGCCCCCAGTAATACCATTTCCTAACCTTTCCTCTTCAGGTTTAGGGGTGGTAATGGTGCTAATCTCTGGGTTCCCCAACATCCCTTATTGGTCCCTTTAATCCTTCCCACACCTCTGTAAATTGTCACCTCATTAAAATCTCTTCCCATTAATCATCTAGATTGAATTCTTTTTTCTCCCAGGATCCTGACTGATCAGTGCAGTTTAAGCCTGGGTTCTTTATTATAAGCAACAGAAAACAACACAGTTCTTTAAAAAGAAGGAGGAGGAGGAAGAGGAAGGGGTGGGGTTGGAAGCATATCAGGGTGAAGAGAGTTAATAGGAAACTTGAGAAACAGGCTTAAAAGGTGGTCAAGAGCCATCTGAGAACCAGGCAACAGAAGCCACAATTAAGGTCATGTTGAAGGAATGATCTGGCTCGCATGCTTCTGCTCTTCAGATAATCTTGAACCTCTCAAAATAATTGTATACCAACTTCGAATTCAAAGTCCAAGGAGAGGCTAGTCACATGCCTGGCCACTGGCTGCGATGGAAAGGGGGAAGGGGATCTTGATCATAGGAAGTATCCTTAGAAAAATAAGGCAGACAGGAAGGAGGGATGGATACCAAACAGACAGAGGTGACCGATGCCCACTGTAGATACTATTGTTAATCGTATCTTAAAATTTAACTGGACTTTATGTAAATGCTCACGGTAGTATATTATGGACTTAATGGGTGGTGGGGTTAAATGACTTATCTTAATTATATAATTATTTGCTCATTCATTTATTGATCTCTTTTGTATGTCTGCAATTGAACCATAGCCACTGGTTAAGTTATCCAGGATATATTCCTTAGATTTCATTTCTTCAACCCAGAATATTAATGTTCAAGTAAAGCAACTATACACGTGGCCATAACTATACACATGGCCAAAAACTCAGAATTTTATGAATCAGATTCACATCAAATATGTTATCATTAGCCTTTTTCAAGAAACAATATTGTCTGACTTTGCTGATAACCCTCACAAATGAATTTCTTCTTGGTTATCAGGATCCTAAACCCATATTAAAAATCAACATTAACTTAAAAATTCTCAGCTCAAAATGCAGCTTGTTCTGAGCTCTAGGAATTGTGCAGGAGAAGGAAAGAAGAATGATTTGTGATCCGAGGAATATGCTTTGACAGCCTAAACCCAAAACACATTCAAAAATTTCCACAGGGGCTTTAAAGGTGACCTTGGTGAGGAAGGGCAAGCAGTCTTCACCTGGTGAAGACAGGGTGAGAAACTCTGCCTAGAAAGACACACAGACTAGATTTAAGATGAAAGTAATTTTGGATTTCACCAGATGAGTGCTTTGGGCTTTTGGAAATATAATTTAAATACTGGCATCTCAGCAGTAAATATTGAAGACTCTGGAGACTAAACATCAGATTGGTACCCGCCAATAAGCCTCTAAGAGCAATGAGAAGATTCAGCTGTTGTATAAGGAAGCACAGGTTCCAGCTACCCTGTCACTGAAATGACTCCCCAGCGACCTCCTTGGAAGCTCGTTTTGGAGCTGGTCCACAGGGTATAATTATGAGATTCCTAAGCTCCCATGCCGTTAGCTAGAAATAAAGGTCATCTAACTCACAGGTCAGCCAGAAGTCTCTGTCCTGAGTTAAGTATGATGGTACAGGAATAAGGAGGCCTTGTACTCCAATGCACAAACTTATTCCTTAAAAGGAAATGATGGTAGAAAATCATTCTATTTCTCCAGCGTTTAATGGGTATAAAAGTAAAGTGCTTTATATTTAAATACATCAAAGGAAAACTTCAAGTTTATGTTCCAAATAGAACACGTAGGCTCTGACTTACGAAGTCACAGTAAACTGTGTTGCACAATTCTTCAGTATAACTTTGAAAATACTTCTATTCATTGCTATCTTCATTAGTCTAGCAGCACTTGTGGGACAAAGTGGGATACAATGCTGCCTGAATTAGTTAGAAATTTTAAAAGACTTGTTTCATTTTCAAAATTGTTTTTCTCATTTTTTTGAAGAAAGTATTAGATTGTGGTGTGAAGAGAGAAACTGATCCTGGAAGAATTTTTCACTTAAAAAATGAAAACCAGTCTCTCTCAACACTGATATGAGTTTCAAGGATTATTTCTTATTCAAAGACTTTTTAAAAACATATTTGGGGCCTACTAGAAACACTTTAAATGATCATACATGAATGAGCATTTGGGGTATTATACGCGTATCACACCGTTTTAAGCTATTAAATTGGAAGATGTGACTGCTGCCTTCAAGGACTCACAACTTCCAAATCGTAGACTACAGACCACTTGGCCTCACAGTGGTGGAGAACAAAGAGTACCAGGCCAGAAGACTGAGGTCCTGGCCCTTACCAACAGTTTATCTGAAGCTCGTTGAAGTTAACTAAACATCTAGTATTTCTGTTTCCTCATCCTTCTTGTGTAAGGTTAAAATACCTACCCTCCTTATCCCCTGCATTCCTGTATGCAGAACCCAAGATAATAGCTACAAACATTCTTAAAAGTTCTAATACTTATTGCTATCTCTATTAGGCTTAAAAAGCTATAAAAGAGTGTGTCTGTCCTTCTAAATCATTTTAAGAAACATCATTAACATTAGTACAACCTGAAAATCCCTTTTCAGTCTCAAACTGCAGAACTCTGTTTTTAGTCATGACTTGGGCTATGACTCAGAGGAAGATGTAAGTTATACCTCCTCTAACCAGATGCAGAAGCTGATATTTTGAAGAACATTTTTACTAACACAGAAATGTAGAAAGGAGCAAACTGTTAGAGGGAGAGGGAGATTATACTTTTAAAACCTGAAATACGAAAACTTGTGGCTTAAGGCATTTGGGTAATTGACAAAGTACCAGAATTAACCTACATTATCAAACCTTTGGAATTTGAGGTATAGAATAAATTTTTAGGAACATGATAACACTTGAATAATCTATTTGAAATTTATATAAGATTTTTAAAAATAATTTTGATTCATTCCCACTGGGCGGCTATTGTTGTGTTGGCTGTTGTCATTTTTTATTTGACAGTCTAAGGGAAAAGTGGTCAGTGCCCCCAACTAAATAGTCATGGGTTGCATGTTTTAAAAAAATTCTCACAACACACCAGTTAAAAATCACTGGAATAGACTGATGAACCTAATCAATCTTCTCCTGGGAAGTTTCAATGTGAAATACTTGGAAACAGAGTTATTTACAGCAACAGAAACAGAGACACACTAGTGAGCAAAAAGATGACAAGAGGCACAAAACATCTTCAACTCTGTGGAAATTCAATTTTTTTTACATGTATCAAGGTTGTTAATTTTATCATGAATGAACCTAGAATTGCAACCAATACCTTCTGCCTTTAAAGTATCTGTTCAATTCTCCATACTCATATGTTCTTCTCAAGTCCACCATATCTTTTCCTGTGTGGGCTCCACATGCCCTGTCCAATGCCATTTTCGTTAGGGCTGTACTCCATTACAACTTTAAATTAAATTCAATATAGGTTGTATTAGATTGTTGTGTTTGACTGTTTGAACAATCTTTACTTGTACATACAAATTTAAACGTCTAAACCCTTATACTGAATTGAGATTTTTGTACATTCACTGATAAGTACATGGAGAATGCTGGGTGCTTTTGTCTATTAATTGAATTAGATAATTAGTTGACTATTTTATTTTGATCTTTTAATGAAAAGTAAAAGTGTTAATATTAATCATGAGGCCTTTCATATACTTAAGAAAATGGAGATGAAAATACAAACCATAAAGCAAAACAATGAAAATCTTGGGTCATAGTTGAGCTTAACTTTTATTTTCCATTTCAAGAATAATAATCAACAAGAAGAAGGCACAAGATTATGATTCAAACATGGACTGAAATTAGGATTTTTATTTCTTTTGGTTTCTGAGAACCAGCACCCTTTAAAAAGTATGTCTTTTGTTTAACTTTCGCTTTTGTGCATGTTGTTTCAGGACTGTGTACAAACAGAAACAGGAGGTTGCGTGATACACATGCTTTATGAAAAAGTAGAAATAATTGAAAATAAAGGTAAAACTGAGCCCAGTACAGATGGAGTGCCTGACCAGGAGCTCATGCTTGTGGGCTTGAGTTCCATCAGTCCACCAAGTCAGAAGGTCAGGCGGGCCCAGTAGCCCGCCAACATGTGACGGCAGTGATACATCTGGGCTTGAGCACAAGCAGGGCCGGAGCTCACAAACAAGCTGTGAGAACAGAAAGCCCAGACCACATGTCTGGAGAAGCACCTTAGCTGACACCTACAGCCATATGGAATTCGTTACAACCAGCTGGTGAAAGAAGAAATCATCTAGACTTGACTTATGGGTAGATCTGCCCAATTTAGGGTTACAAACCAAGAGGTCAGGAGTGACCTTGAAAGACAGTTGTGTAGAAAATCCTCTAGTAAGCCAGCTGTTTGTGCGTGATGCAAGACGCAATACAAATAGTGGATATAGCCTTAGAAGACTGGTAAATTCTCTGCTGTGAAGCGGATTCCACGGTCTGTGTGGGATCCTGTGTCAGTGGACCTCTGCTAGCCCTCAAATAGTAGTTCTGGCTGGAGTCCTGCAGGCAGGAAAGGCAAACCCAGATCTGGGGTATTTGTTTATTCTCGGTAGGACAAATCTCTGGCCCTTCTAGAATGGAATGGCTCATATAGTAAACGACAGGTTGCTGATGTGAGCTGTACAAGTCATTTTGTCTACTTGGTTGGTTAGTGTCTCTTCTCTAGTGGATGTTGTCTAGTGGGTGCTGACATGTGAAACATAGATCTTCGTATTTTGCACCTACTTCCATATGTCTATCCACATACCTCTATCTTAGACCTCATTGTACTTAATCTTCTAGTGTCTTGCTTTCCAGGTGCCGAATATTGACTATTATTTGGCCTCTGGCCAGAAAGCTAGGCCACTTGCCATTGCCTCTGAGTCATATATATTCCAAACTTGGGTCACTTCTTCTACCCAAAGTTGATATAGAAATATCAACTAAGAAATATCTAGAAGTATAAAATAGTTGGGTCATATGGTAAGTGTATGTTTAACTCTGTAAGGAACTGCTCAACTGTTTGCAAAGTGGCTCTATAGCCTTTTGTATTTCCACCAGAAAAATATGAGAATTATGTACTAACACACAGTATTTTCAATCTTTAATTTCAGCCATTTTAATATGGATGTGCTATACAATCTCATTGTAGTTCTCATTTCATTTCCCTTGGAACTGATGATGTTGATAATTATTCATGTGCTTAATGCTTATTTATATTCCTGGTTTTGTAAATAGCTGTTCAAATCTTCTGTCCATCTTTTAAAAAATAGATTACTTTTTAAGTTAGCATTGAGCCATAAGATTTCTTTGTGTATTTGAGATTCACAAAATATTTTCTCTCAATTTTGACTTTTTATTTCTTAATGGCATTTTTGAAGAGTAAATTTAATTTTGATAAAGTTCAATTTATCAAGTTTTTCTCTTATGTTTTATGATTTTTATGTCCTAGACAAGAAACCTTTTTGCTTACCACACAATTGCAAGATTTTCTCCTATGTTTTTATCTAAAAGTTTTATAACTTTAGCTTTCATGTAGGTCTATACTCCATTTGAGCTTTGTGCATGTGTATGTGTAAAGAAATATCAAGATAGATTTTTCTTTATATAGATATTCAGTGGTTCCAGGACCATTTGTTGAAAAGACTATGCTTTTTAGTTTCAGTTACCTTGGCACTTTTGTCAAAAATTAACTCACCCTAAATGTGTGGGTCTATTTCTAGACTCTCTATTCTGTGCCACTTTTTAGACCTTTCTTCCTATGCCAACACTACACTGTTTTTTGCTTTATAAGACTTAATTACTTCAGCTTTAGGATAAGTCCTGAGATCAGATATGTAAGTTCCCCAACTCTATTCTTCAAAGAACAGTTTTCCAAAAATTATTTTTTCTTGTTTTTTAAAGATTTTATTTATTTTTTTGAGAGAGTGGAAACGAAGGAGAAAGAGAGGGAAAGAAACATCCGTGTGTGGTTGCCTCTTGTAAGCCTGCAACCCAGGCATGTGCCCTGACTGGAAATCGAACTGGTGACCCTATTCTAGGTCTTTGCAATTTCAGCACAGAAAGCTTGCTGGTATTTTGAGTCAAATTGCATTGAATCTATACATCGATTTGAGTAGAAATGACATTCTAGCCACACTGAGTCTTTCATTCCAGAAACATGGTATATCTCTCCATTGATTTAGATATCTTTACTTTCTTTTTACATTTTTCAGTGCACAGATCTTACATGTATTTTTATAAAATGTATCTCTAGGTGTTTCATGGTTTTGGATTCTATTTAAATGGAATTGTTCTTATAATTTTATTTTACAGTTGCTATTGATTATATGTTGAAACATTTGATTTTTATATATTTGCTTTGTATTTAGCAACCTTTTTAAATTCATCTATTAGTTTCAGTAACTCCTTTGTAGGATTTTTAGGATCATGTCCTTTTACTTGTTGCCTTTCAATATTTTATTTTAGTTTAGTTTAGTTTAATTTAGTTTAGTTTGTTTGCTTGTCTTATGACACTGGCTAGGACCTCCAGGATAGTATTGAAAAGAAGTGGTTGAACAGACATCTTTTTTTTTCCTGATCATAGGGAAAAGCAATCAGTCTTTTCTTATTAAATATGAAGTTATCTGAGGTTCTGTAGATATCTTTTTATCAGGTTTGGAAAGTTCTCTTTTATTTAAAAAATCCATATTGGTATATAATTCATATACTGTAAAATCACAGGTATAACTGCCATCACAATCTAAGTTTAGAACATTTTCACTACACTAAAAAGATTTCTGTACCCATTAGCAGTTGCTGCCCATTCTTCCGCTCCCCAGTCCTTCTAATGGCAACCAGTGACCTACTTTTTGACTTTATGTTTGCCTATTTTGGACTTTTCACATAATCGTTCAGTATGGATGATTTTTTGTGACTGTTTTCATTCATTTAGCATGTTTTTAAGGTTCACCTAAGTTGTAGCATGTAATGACACTTCACTCCTTTTCATTGCTGAAAAATGATGATGATAATAATAATAATTAACATTATTAAATGTTTCCTTCTGGTACATTTTATTTATTCACTGTTCAGTGGGTTGTTTCCACTTTTTGGCTATTATAAATAATGCTGCTATGTACAAGTTTGGGTGTGTACCTATTTTTTCCCCTTGGGTATATATCTAGGAGTAGATTTGCTAAGTCATCTGGTAAATGTACATTAAACATTTTAAAAACTGTGAGACTGTTTTCCAGAGGCTGAAACATTTAACATTTCTACCAGCAATATATGAGTGTTCAAATTTTTCCGTATCCTAGTCAATATTTGTTATTTGTATTTTTGATTACTGTCATTCTAGTGGATATGAAGTGGTGTTTCATTGTACTTTTGATTCCCATTTCCTCGAGGACATTCTTGGTGGGATATTCTAAAGACAAATAGAACTGCAAAGAAAATTTAAACTTAACTCAGTAGTTTACTGTTAATAGTAATATTTTATTATAATTTCAAGACTATTTTATGTATACTAGGGTGAAGCAAATAAAATAATTTGTTAATGTTATTAGGAATCAAACTTTAAATGTAAGTGATAGAAATAAAAATAGAAAATTAGGGAAGTTAAGGGGGATAAAAACCTCTGATATTTAAATCTGAATTAAACAGATCAGTATAAAACTTTTGGTTTCATATTAAATCTTACCCACTGAAATTGTTTAGAATCAATGACATTCCAGTAGCAACAGTTATACTTAATATCATCATCTTGGTTATTAAATACCTTGGAAAATGGATGATTCTCAGGCATGTTGACAGGAAAAGTGCAACGTGAGCCTGGATTGTCTTGTAGTCACAGAAAACAAGGAAGTACTCAAAGACCAGTGGGCATGTGACAAAAGTATGTAAGAACCAGATTGAAGAGTCTCCCACAGGCCAAATCTGAGACAATTTTAGCATTAAACAGAGTATCAGATGTAACTGATTCTATTCATAAATTCATAGTGAGAGAGAGAAGAGAGAGCTCATTTGTCACACCGAAGGTGACTTTTACTTCAAATGCTCACTCTGAAAATCTGTAATTAAAGGGAAAGAATAATCACTTACCATGTCTTTTTTAGAAGATGATAAGGGAAAGCTCTTCTTTATGGAAGAATGTGAGCTAATGAATGTAGAAGAAACAAGAGAATTAAAAACTGTCATTTTGTAATTCTCAGTGAAATAATTGATTTTTTTGCCAGAATGATCTATGGATGCTAAAGGTTAAAACCATTAGGTGAAAGGTAGTTGTAGAGAGAGACTGACTACTTTATAGTGCCTAAATATTCTGTTATTGCTAATTGCTAAGGGAAAAATACAACTGCTTTTACAATAAATGAATCTGGTTGTTAACTCTTAACCAAGTCAACTTAAACAAGTTCAGACAATGTCTTTTTCAGCAAAAGGGTCTATTCCAGGATTACATGCTGCTCCCAGTTGTCACATTTTTCTAGTCTCCCTTAATCTAGAACACTTTTTCTGTTTATCCTTGAGTTCCATTCTGTTGACATTTCTTAAGAGTATAGGTCATTCCCGTTTCAGAACACGCCCCAGTCTGGGTTTGTCCAATGTTTTTTCAGGCGGGACCCAGGTTATGCATCTTTTGCAGGAATGTCACAGAAGAGATGCTGTGTTTTCCTCACTGTATACTATCTGGTGTTACATGAAGTTCACTTGTCCCTTTATTCATGATCTTAATTTTGAGTAATTAATTAAGAGCTATTTGCTAGATATTTTTATTACAATGTTACTTTTTGTTCCCTTTGTAATTAGTATTCTGTGAGAGATACTCTTGAGAGTATGTAAATATTCCCTTTTTCATTTTATTTTTTCCCACTGGTTTCAGCACCCATGGATATTTCTTCTCTGAATTATTACTCTATTGCCAAATGATTTTCTTAGTCCTTCATTTCATCTACATTTTTAAAAACTTTCTATGATAAGAAAGCTCTTTCTCTCTTCCCTATTTATTTATTTACCCATTTTTGTCAGTGTGGACTCAGGGATTCCTATTTTCTTCAGTAGCTTGTACTCCGTCACTATTTACTTTGATCCTCAAATTGTACCAGATTTGAATATCAGAAGGCCCCTCTGTCTGCCCTCTCTGTCTTTTGACACATCCCATTACTCTTTGAGCATTTTCTTACTTTCTGGTGTAACAGTATATTCTAGGCTCGTCTTGTACCTTCCCTGCACACTCCTGGAGGAAGCCATTTCTCCAAGAAGTCCTGCTCCTTTTAGTGGAGAGTGCTCTTTGGAAACCAGGATTTGGGTGCAAAATGTGCTCATGGTAATTGAGGTGTCACTGCTCCCAGACCCTCCCAGTGGGAACAGCAAGAACTATACGGACAAATCTTTATACATATGTGTATCTCCCTGACTTCAAAAAGCTCCACTTCCATTTAATACCACAAGATTCAGTCTATGTTTATACTTTCCACACTTGTATTCCCCAGGAGCTGAGAGCCTCTCTTCCTCTTGCTGGGGCTGATGGTCCAGGGGGCTCTTATTCCTTGGAGACCATGTAGACTGTAAAGTCCACCACCTTGTTGCTGTAGTCAAATTCATTGTCATACCATGAAACAAGTTTGATAAAGTGGTCATTGAGGGCAATGTCAGCCCCGGCATAGAAGGTGGAGTAGTGGGTGTCACTGATAAAGTAGCGGGAGACAACCTGGTCCTCAGTACAGCCCAGGATGCCTTTGATGGGGCCCTCTGCTGCCTGCTTCACTACCTTTTTAATGTCATCATATTTGTCAGCTTTCTCCAGGCAGCAGGTCAGATCCACAACTGACACATTGGAGGGAGAGACATGGAAGGCCATGCTAATGAGTTCCCCATTAAGCTCCAGGATGACCTTGCCCACAGCATGGGCAGTGCCAGTAGAAACAAGGATGGTGCTCTGGGAAGCCCCTTGTCTATCACTCCACAGCTTTCCACAGGGACCATCCATGGTCTTTCTGGGTCATGAATCCCTCCACATGCCAAATTTGTCATGGATGACCTTGGCCAGGGGGACTAAGCACTTGGTGGTGCAGGAGACATTGTTGACCATTTTGAGGGAGTTGCCATACTTGCCATGTTTTGCACCCATCACAAACCTGGGGGTATCTGCAGAAGGGACAGAGATGATGACCTTCTGGGCTCCACTCTTTAAGTGAGCCCCAGCCTTCTCCAAGGTAGTGAAGACACAAGTGGACTTCACAACATATTCACCACCAGCATCATTCCATTCATTGCTGGTGGGATCTCCCTCCTGGAAGATGGAGATGGACTTTCCATTAAGAATAAACTTTCCGTTCTCAGCCTTGCCTGTGCCTTTGAATTTGCCATAAGTAGAATTGAATCATACTAGAACATGTGGACCATGAGGTCAATGAAAGGGTCATTGATGCCAACAATATCCACTTTGTCAAAGAAGCAGCACTGTTGACCAGGCATCCAGTATGGCCAAATCCATTCACTCTGACCTTCACCATGATGTCAGAGTTGTGGCGGGCACTGTGCAAGGAAGATGTGACTGTCTCTCAAACAGTAGGAGCCAATAGCTGTTGAAATTTTTTTAATTAAATATTTTATTGTTATTTGAGAGCTGTTGAAATTTTTGAAGTGGTTAGTTCTTGTGTTCATTTTCATTTTTTCAAAATTATTAGTGTATGATTTTTGTCTAATTTTTTTCTGCTCTCCTTAGATGTATTTTCTTATTCTTTTTCTTGCCTTTTGCTTTAAATATAAACTTATTTGCTTGCTTTTTTCTCTGCTTGATAATTTGGTCAAGGCTCTGAATTGTTCTTCAAAGCATCGTTGTTAGCCATAACACATGTATTCTGATGTGCAGTGTTTTCATTAATATTATTTTCTAAATATCCTTTAATTTTAGTTTCTATTACCATTAAGTCAACTTTTTAAAATAGTTTTAATTTTTAAGTAGTTGGGGATTCTTTTTCTGTTAAAAAATGAATTCTATTTTCTTTATATAATTTGAGAATATGAAATTTGAGAATATGATCTGTACTATTTTCACTTGTAATATATTGAGAGTATTTTGTGGTCCAGCATAACCTAAATTTTTGTGAGTGTTCTTTGGGTCCTTAGAGATGGCATATTCTTTGTTTTTAGGGTGAAAAGGTGTGATACATTTTAGAGAGATTAAAATTCTATAGACTTTATGGGATATAGAATTTGATCTTATATCTTTACGTTTTTACTGTTTACTTGATCTATCATGGATCAAGTAAATGAGTGAATTTCCCCCTTATTTCTGTATTTCTATTCTTCTTCGTATCTTATGCAATTTTTGCCTTAAGAATTTTCATGCTAGCATTTTTAACATTAATGATTCATGACAGATATTCATATAGATTAACTTTTATCATTATAAAGGGAACTTATTTAGTGCTTTTTCCTGTGCTGTGAATTCAGCTTGGTTTGATCTTAATAACTCTATTAGCCTTATTATTATTATTTTTTTTTGTAATTGCCTGGTATATATGCCCAGTATTTAACCCTGGTTTAAGTGTATCTCTTGCATGCAGCAAATAGTTGATTTTGATTTTATAAATCTACCTGAGAATTTTTTCTTTTAATAGGTGACTATCCCATTTACAGATCTATATTGATATGCAGATAGGTTTGGTCTTAATTCTCTTATCTTTTACAATTTCTGCTGTTATTGCTTTATTTTCTATTTTGCTAAATTACGTAATACTTTAAAAATTAAGTATTTTCCTTCTGATAATTAAGAAGATTTTTCATGTGTTTTAAGCCCTGTAGTAGTTACTCTACAACTTTTTATTATATACTTCAGTTTGCATTTTTTGATTTATGCACTTTTGACATGACCTAGTGCCTCTTTACTATGATAAGAAAATTAATTTACATCTACTTCCACACACCTCTCATCCAACTCCTAATTTTAATTAATTATATTAATTTTTTATTTTTTAATTGTTGTTTGAATACAGTTGTCTCCATTTTCTTACCACCACTTTCCCCTGCCCCACCCCACCTCCCACCCTTCATCCTTCCCCTCTTTGGCTTTGTCTGTGGGTCCTTTATACATGTTCCTTTATGACTCTTTCCCTTCTTTCCCCCGTTGTTATAATTTTCTTTATAATTATAATTTACATGACTATATAAATTAGTTTCTTTTTGAATATCAGATTTATTGAGGTATAATTTATATATAGCAAAAGTCACACTTTTTCAGTGTATAGTTCTTCGAGTAATGACAAATGCATACTATAGTATAACCACCACCACAATCAACAAATAGTAAAATCTCCATCACTCCATCACACCATAAAGTCCCCTTTGTAGGCTTTTGTAGTTAACCCCTAACTGACACCATTTCAGCCTCTGGCAACCGCTGATTTGATTTTTATCTCTACAGTTTTGCTTTTCAGGAATGTCATATAAATTGAGTAATCCATTATGTTGTCTTTAGTGTCTGCCTTATTTCACTTGACATAACAATTTTGAGATTCATTCATGTTGTTGCATGCATCAGTAGTTTCTTATTTTATGTTGCTAAGTATGGAAATGTCACAACTTGTTTATCCATTCCCAGGTCAGTAGACATTTGGATTGTTTCTAGTTTTTAGGGATTATGAGTAAAGCTGCTTTAAACATTTGCACACAGGTGTTTGTGAGGACATATGTTTTCATTTCTCTTGGATAAATATCTAGTAGTGGATTGCTGAGTGTATGCTTAACCTTCTAAGAAACTATTTGTTGTCCAAAGCAGCTATATTATTTTACATTTCCAACAGAAATGTATGAGAGATCCATTGCTTTGCTTCATTCTCAACCCTTGGTACTATCACTTTGTAAAACTCTAACCATTCTTATAGCTGTGTGGTGGTGTATGATTGAGGCTTTAATCTGAACCTTCTTCCTGACTAATGATGTTGTACATATGTTCATGTGTTTGCTTGCCATTTGATTCTTCCTTTGGCAAAGTGTCTATTTAAATCTTCTCATTGAAAACAAATTGGGTGGTTTTTCTTATTATTGCATTTTGAGAGTGTCCATATAAACATATGGATGTCCAATCATTTCAGCACCATTTATTGAAAAAACTATCTTTTCTCCATTGAATTACCTTGGTACACTTGACAAAATTTAACAAAACACATGGACCTATTTCTGGACTTTCTGCTCTGTCTTATTATCCATATGTCTATCATTTTGCCAATATCAGACTTTGTGGTTTCTAATAGCTTTATAAGGTGTCTTGAAGTCAGACAGTATGAGTCCTTCAATTTTGTTTTTCTATTTCAAAATCATTTTATTTTATTAATTGATTGATTTTTAAATTATATTTTATTGATTATGCTACTACCATTATCCCAATTTTCTCCCCTTTTTCTCCCTCCACCCAGCACCCCCCCCCAGTCCCTCAGGCAATACCCACACCATTGTTCATGTCCATGCGTGTAAATTCTTTGGCTGCTCCATTTCCTATACTGTACTTCATATCCCCATGGCTATTCTGTAACTACCTATTCTGGAACTTCTAATTTTTCATATAAATTTAGAATTAGCTTGCTGATTTCTATAAAAATGTATTCTGTGATTTTGATTGGTGATTGTGTTGAATCTACAGATGAATTTGGGTAGAAATGACCTCATAGTGATATTAAATATGCTGATCAATGAATGTAACACATCTAATCATTTATTACATCTTCGATTTTCTTCATCAATGTTTCACAGTTTTTAGCTTTTTGTCCATTATGGGGTTGGGATAATATAGACTACAAATAAAAATAGCTTTACTTTCTTCTTTTGAATCTGCATGCATTATATTTCTTTCCCTTGCTGTATTGCTCTGGTTAGAATAACACAGCAATATCACGTAGGAGTGGTGAAAGTGGACTTCCTTGTTTGGCTCCCAGTCTTAGGGGAAAGCATTCAGTCTTTCACCACTAAGTACAATATTAGCAATAAACTTCATTGGTTTTCAAACAATGTAATTGATCATACCCTCTTCCTTTTTTTTAAAAAATATTATTTATTTATTTATTTATTTATTTATTTATTTATTTATTTATTTATTTATTTTTAGGCAGAGGGGAAGAGAGAGAGAAAGGGAGAGAAATATCGATGTGTGGTTGCTTCTCACATGCCCTCCACGGGGGTCCCGGCCTGCAGCCCAGGCATGTGCCCTGACCAGAAATCCAACTTGTGCCCTTTTTCTTTGTGGCACGGCCCAACTGTAACACACTAGTGGTACGTACCACCAACCATACCACCAACCAACCTAGCCACACTTGTCAGGGCTTTCTTATGGCCTTTGTAGACACCCTTCCATTGTTTTCTAGACTTAAGTACTGCTGTGGGGAGTACAAAGCTATCCTTAAAAATTTTTTTTAACCCTTGTAGGTGATTTTATTATTATTGCCTTGACTCTCACAGGGATATTATTTTAATTCTTAAGTTTAAATAGCTTACTTACAGTGGTGCCTAGAACTTGATAATCACCCAGTAAATGTTAGCTATTTAGTCTGAATTCCTATTGCATAAAGACCACTGTTTTTCCTAAGTTCTCTTATTTAATAGAGAACTCTTTAGCTTATCTTACGGTAAAAATGTGTGCTCTTTATCTGTTTTTTGTTATCTCTTTTCTTTGAATTATTTTTTTATAGATTCTAAACTGATTTTTTTAGATCACTGATTTCTAAATGAAGGGAATTCTTTCTGAATAAACTATTTTTAGGAGACATGTAGGTGAGGAGCCAGAGGACTAAGCTGAGGTCACAGTAATTTGAGAAATCTTAATCTTTGGAAACTTTCTCCTTAGCACACTGGCCTGTGAGTATTAGCTGATTTTGAGATGGTGCGATTTCTCCCTGGCTCACAGTGAAGTCCTGTATGATACAGGATATGTGGAGATGTGTGTTTGCATGTGTATGTGTATGATTTAGATTTTCTTTTCCTTCATATCTTTGACTGTTTTAAGCATGATTAAGTCTATGTTTTTTCCTGCTTATTTTCTGTATTTGTTTTATTTTCTTTCAGCAGTTCACTTTACTTGTCTTTCTGCTGTCTAATCAATCGTCTTTGTTTTGTTCTATTCTTCCTTATTGGTCCCAGGGTTCCATTTTTGATTATTACTCATCTTTGGAGGAGGATCATCTGGTCATAAATAGTATGACCTCAATAATTTGAAGGAAAGGGACCCAGGGGGTGAGTCGAAGCAGCAGGCAGTTTCAATTTAGGAGATTAAGCCTAGGTAACAGTAATTTGAGAATGTGAGAGTTTGTGGAAGCTCTGAAAATCTCAGAACACTTTGTAGCCCTCTCTGTGAAGGGCTCTGCCTGTGAACGTGTCTCTTCTCAGTAGTTTCAATATTCTTTGTGGCCTCCTCAACTGAGCAGGTTGGCTTTCTTCCTAATACCGACAAAGGTTTTATGTGATAATGTTTCTTTCTTTCATTCCTTCTTTTGTTTTTTTCACTCATTCTTATTTCTCTTCAAAGAGGTACGATAACTCCGTGGTTATGAGCATGAACTCTGGAGGCATTCTGCTCAGTCTGATTTCAGGCTCTGTTACTTACGAGCTGTGGCCCTGTGCTGGTCATTTAACCTCTCAGTGCCTCAGCCTCCCATGGATGGTGATAATAATGATACCTAGCTCATAGGGCTATCAGGATTGAGTTAAAATTTGTAAGATACCTCAGTTTCTGGATAATAGTAAGAACTAAATGTTTATAAAAATAAATACAACTTTTTGTGATCACCTGCTACAAAATCTGAATATTTTTATCACCTCTTCTCCTTTTTGTCACATAGGCAGACTTTTTGTATAAGTGTCACGAGTCAGGCCCTGGCCAGTGTATCTCAGTTGGTTGAAGCATCATCCTGTAAACAGAAAGGTCTTGGATTTAATTCCCAGTCAGGGCACATGCCTAGGTTGCAGGCTCGGTCCCTAATCAAGGTACATTCGAGAGATAATTTAATCAATGTCTCTCTCTCACATTGATGTTTCTCTCCCTTTCTTTCTCTGTCCCTCCCTTCCCCTCTCTCTGAAATTAATAAGCATATTCTCAGGTGAGGATAAAAAAATAATGTCATGAGTCAGTGGTTCTCACCCTGTCTCACGTGCCCTACTGCTAGCAGGTCAGAGCAGGCATCAGACACACTTCTGGGCAAACCCAAGAACCTGCTGTTCCAGTGAAGGATCACTGATTGAGCCCAGCAGGGCCACCTGCTGCTTTTGGGGAACTTGCCCTCCTGTATAATAAGACTGTCAGTCTGGTGTCTTTTCTCCTGGCCTCTTTGAATCTGGTCTGGCATCTGCTGTCTTGTGGCAACTGGTTTGCATAGTCCGTGGTCTGAGGTTGTGGTTATTCTACAGTTTCACTGGAGATGAAGTCCTTGTCTCTGTTTCTACCATTTTTCTTGTTGTTTGGGGTGGTTTCAGAGACAAGAGCAGGGGTAGAAATGTCTGTGCTAGGCCACCTAGAACTAGAAGTTGAATCAATCCAACTTAAATTGACTTTACTAAATCAAGTTTTAGATTGCTCTTCAGAAAGTACAAAACTGTGTGTTTATTTTCTATGTACTAAGCACCTATTCTCCACAGCTCAGAGACATTTCATTTTAAGTCTATATACTTTAGACAGTAATTAAGAATCTTTTATTAAAGTGATATAGTCACATATTACAAATCAAATAAGACAGAAAAGCCTAAATGATAACCCTTCTGCCCCTTCCCATATGTACTTGCCTCAACTCCACTTCCCCACAGCAATCACTTTTACTTACTTCTCTTTTGAGGTCTTCTGGCAGTTAGCTTGATATATTTAAATTATCGGGAATGTATTTATATTTAAGTATCTATTTTTCTGGATAATTTGCATTACATCAAAAAGCAAAGTAACAAATAGGCATGTTAGGACGTGTTCCGTGGAGGGCTGGCACCACTCCTCAGATAGAGTGGCGTTGTCTGAACTTTACGTGCAGCTTCGTTAACCTGCTCTCAAATACGGCCTCCTTACGGATCTCTGTCAGGGTAGAGTTTTTTTCCTTTACCACAAAACTGATTCGTTGACTCTCAGGTAAGTGGGGCCGATTTTTGCTGGAGATTATCAGTGTAGCCTGTTCAAAGATTTGTCTGTTTCTCTCGCATTTCTCTTGGGTTTAAGTCAGACATAACTTTCCTATCCAGATTTACTCAGAGTTTTCCTGAGAACACTTTAATACAATCTTGCATTAAAAAGTCCTTTGATTAGCCCTTTGGTAGTTTTTTTAAAACAGAAGTTCAAAATGCGTTATCTACAACCCCAAATGAAAGAGTTTTGAAAACCACAAGCTTTTTTTTTTTTTTTTTTTCCCATGTAACCCATTTGGTTGCAAAAACTTACCTGAACTGATCTGGGGAACTATTTATCCCCTCAAGTGTCTCATTATGAGGTACTGTCTGTTCCATACCCCATTGGAGCCATTGCAAAATTTAATGTATTGAATATATACACTATTACCTTTTAAAAATCTTAAATACTCTGAATTCTGAAACATTTCTGGCTTTTAAAACTTTGAATAAAAGGCTTGTTGACCTGTGTTATAAAAGTAGAATGTTATTAGGACTGGAATTCTCAGTTTAATTAAATAGGTGAACCTTGTTTGCTAAATAGCATCTTGTGTCAACAGTGCTGTTTATATTTGCATCTTTTACTGTCTAATGGGGGGGAACCATACAGATCATTTTTTACTGAGAGAATTTAATCTAAGACCTTAGTTAAACAGTTGTTAGAGAATCAAAATGCAAAAAGGAAAACACTGCCTTTGGACAGAGAGAATAACGATAGGAACAGTTACTACTCTGGGGCTGGAAGGAAAAGGGGGAAAGTTTTGAATTATTAGTACCTAGGAAATTAGACAGAGCCTGAGGGTTTGAAATTCTAGCCTGTAGGAGGTAGCACTACCTGCCTGAAGCTGGTATGTTTGAGGGAACATAATGAAGTTGATCTTGGCAGCACCAGAAAATAATTGCTGCCGAACCAGTTATTGGGGCAAACAGACAGGAACAGCATGCAAGAAAGAGGAAATAAGTCCTTTCTCCCTCCTGTATCCTTCCTGTCCCCTTCTAGCGCCCTGTATTAATGGAGCCTGTCAAAGAGCTAGATCCCAAGGTGGAGCACAGTTTGCAGATTTTTACTGACAGGGTTTGCAGCTGAGAAATGGGGACAGTTCAAATTTTGGTTACTTGGCATCCATACACACCCTTTTCAGGAAATTTGAGTTTCCATACAGCAATAACAACAAATATATGCAACTACCGCCCATACAGAAGAAATTGTTTTTACCTTCTCCTCAAAAAGGAGAGATGTAAAGTCACAAGGGTCAAATTAAATAATATCTTAACATGTCTAATATTCAATACAGGGATGATCATGATGTCCATCTCTAAGTGTTATTAATTACTCTTTAAATTCATTCCAAGTTTCATACAAATATTTTGTAATCTAATGACTAAATTATAAAGTTAATCACTATCAATGATCTTTTAAAAATAAGGAAAAAAGAAATTTAATATGTGCAAGTATATGAATATTATAATATATAATACATAATATACAAGATAATAAAAGAACATTATAATAATATGTCATATATTATATATTTATTTATACTTATGTAACATGCAAGGAAGAAAATATACATAGTTGTAGTCCTAGTTTTACAAGGTTGCAGTGATATGTATAATTTCCTTCTTCCACTAAACATTTTGTTTTCTTTGCCCCCAGCTAGCACTTTGATTGTCCTAAATCCTTTACTTGGTGGGGTGATCCAAATCTTCATTATCAGTGTGTCTGAATCTTTAGTGATCATGTCTTTTTTTTCAGTTATTATAGTTTTCCAACAACTTTTGTTACTGAAAATGGAAGTACTAGGAGGTACTTGAAAGAATACCTGGGTTCCACCCATTGTCCTTCCTACCCAGTTTGGTAGTAGCAACCTGACTTCCGCTTGGTGATAGGATCAATCACTCCAGTCAGTAAATGGCCCCTTTATTGCCTGTTGGTACAGGAGCATAAGGAACTCAAAATAGCCAAGTAGTAGTCTCACACTTCCAGTTCAGTGGAATCATTGTTGTGTTTCCTGGTAGAAGCATTCCTCTTGAGTCTTCCAGACATGGTGAATTCAAAGTTGGGAGAGTAGAAATCAAATTATCTTTGAGTGGGTATAAAATTGAAAGGAGCCATTCCTGCTTCTAAACCTTGATGATTCCTGGACCTATCTATTCTGGCTATGGGAGAAATTGCACCATATTTGTCACTGAATTAAAGCTTATCCTGTAACCTGTAAGGGACACTCCAGCCCTTTCAGGATATTGTCTCATAACTGGTGTTGTAACTGAATCTTCAGTAGGTCATTCTATCGCTCTATCAGACCTGCCATTTCTGGGTGATGGGGTACTTGGTTATATCCCACCAGTCATAGATCACTGGGATCATACATTTAATTAAGTTTGTTAACTTGTTGCTGCAGGAAAGAATGCACACACCAGGGAACCATGGGGTGTGTCACAACGGGTGAATCAAGGAAGGGATTAGGAAGTTGTTTAAAGGGATTAGGAAGTTGTTTTCATCTCTTTAGTCGTCAGGGCTTCCTGCTTTCTCTGTTGGATGATCACTTGTTGTGCAGCTATACAGCAACAATTAAGGCTGAAAATCGCATATTTGGCTTCTGCAACACAAACATACTAAGAAAAGATATATTAAAGTTTGCGTGTCACTTCAAAATCAAAACATGAGACTTACAAATCTAAGCCATGAAGACTTGTCTTGTAATGTGTCTCGATCTTCCTTAGATAATCAAGTGGCCTTTGCCTTTAATTTGGATATGGACTGCTCAACTTTGCTGGTGTCTGGATAATGTCTTGTATCTAGTGACTGTCATGGGTGAGGATCTTAGGAGTACTCTGATTAAAGGCCAGGAATGACTGTGAGCTATTAGAACCTTAACCCAACTAAGAAAGAAGAAATTAACCAAGAGCTAAAAACCAAAAATATACAAAGAAGTGAGCTAACTAGAGATTTTTGGCATCTGGAGAGTCTTATTCTAATGGTCTTGGGTGAAATGAGTCTACTTCTACTAGTCTTTTCTTCTAAATTCCAAGAGACAAAGCAGCTTGTACTGCAGAATAGATGTGCTACAGCATCTTTTCTTACTCTAAGCCCACTCAAAATTTGCAGACTTACAAGATTTTTTTGTAAATGGGTCAGAGAGAAGCACCACAAATGTGGTACATATTTTCCTTTGATTCTAGAGACTCACAGGTTTGGTACTGAGAGACAAAGGCTAAAAAAAAAGCCGACACAATACAGTAATCCCCCCTTATCCTTGGGGGATATGTTCCCTGGTGGATGCCTGAAATTACCAATAATACCAAACTCTATACCTACTATGTATGTTTTCTGTACATAATACCAATGATAACCTTTAACTTATAAATCAGAATAAGAGACTGACAACAATAACTAACAATAAAATGGAACAACTATAACAATATATGCAATAAAAGTCATGTGAATATGGTCTCTCTCGCAAAATATCTTAATTATCACACTCATCTTTTCAATTAAAGGTAGCATTTTATGGCTTCTCTTTGGCATATCCGAATGGCCAACATTACTACTCTTGTGATTTAGGACATTTCACTAAATAAAATAAGAGTCACTTGAACACAGGCAGTGTGATACAACCACAGTAGATCTGATAACAGAGGCAGCTACTAAGTGACTAACTGGTGGGGAACATCCATAGTGTGCAGACACCGGACAGGGGAATGATTCACGTCCTGGGCAGGACAGAGCAGGGCAGTGCAAGGTTTCATTGCTATTATCAGAATGGAATGCAATTTAAAACTTATGAATGTTTTATTTTTGGAATATTTAATTTAATATTTTCGGATCATTGTTGACCTAGGGTAACTAAAACCATTGAAAGTAAAACCATAGGTAATGGAGAACTACTGTATTTAACCTTCTTGAACCTTAGAGCACCAAGAAAATTAAGGCAGTTGTCATTTAGGTTTATTATAATAAGCATGGTAAAAAGAACTGCTCTCTGAACATGCCAACTCTATGAAGTCTTTTTATCATATGTTATTTTTCAATTACAGTTGACATTCAGTATTTTTTGTATTAGTTCCAAGTGTACAATATAGTGGTTAGACAATTACATAACTTACAAAGTCATCTCCTCGGTAATTCTAGTAACCCATCTGGCACCATATACAGTTATTACAATATTATTGACTACATTTCCTATGCTGTATTTTACCTCCCTGTGACTATTTGGTAATTACCAAGTTGTCCCTTCTTAGTTACTTCACCTTTTTCACTCAGCCCCTCCAATGTCTCTCCCATTTGGCAATCCTGAGTTTGTTCTCTGTATCTATGAGTCTCTTTCTATTTTGGTTTTTTACTTTTTTCTTTAGATTCCACATATAAATGAAAGGATATGGTATTTGTCTCTATGAAGTCTTATATATATGCATTATGTCATTTAATTTTGACAAAATTACAAGAAAGTAAAATTAGGAAAATTTTCAGGTTTATCTTTAGGGATCATTGACAGTCTGAAGACACAGATCCGTAATTTACAAACTCAAACATCTTTGCTGATGCTCAGTGAGAACTTCAAGACTACCTCAAGGTTGAAGTTACTTATATCAGAATCACTTCAAAAGCTTAGTGAAGACTTAGACTTCTGGACTTAAGTCCCAAACATCCCATTGGTATTTCTGAGGATGGGACCCTGGAATCTTCAATTCATCAAGTTTCCTAAGTGATTCTTATGCACATTGAAATTTGAGGGCCACTGTTCTACTTACATTCATTAATTTCATATTTCCATTCAATATGTTAATTTTTTAAAAAAGAAATCTTCTCAATAATCTAGTGCAGTGCTTAAGGAATTCTATAATAAGTTTTTTACAAAGTCTTTGACCTCTTGCACCCATTAATAACACCTTAGTAAAAACAGTTGTATCAATAAACATATAATGTGCTATATGATAATCCACCCAATTTGTGAGGCTTTATTCCCTAAAAACTCCATAGAAGAAGAATTCACAGTTAAAAAATGTTAGAATTTAACGGAATAAAGAGGTTGAAGGATTAAGTCTTGCATAAAACTATTATTTTGTACTTTTCCTTCTGTGAACCCAAAATTAAAATTATAAAGATATCTTACAAATTAATGAGACTATCATTGGGTATTATAAATGCCATATTAGTGTTTTAGTTTGGATTCTGTCTGCTATAATGACAGAAAGCAAAATCAAATTGACTTAAAACTTTTTTGAAAATTAGCCTACATCATTGGAAAGTCAAGTTGGTTCGCTCAGTGAGATCCAGGTGCACACACGACACCCTCAGGACTCTGTTCTTCCCATTCTGTCTTCTCTGGTGTCCACTGCACTGTCTTCATTTCAGACAGCCTTCTCCCAATAATGCAGAAAGAGGGCCACTACCAAGTCCTGCCCAGAGCACAACTGGCAATCCCTGGGTGGAATCCTTCTCCTTCCCAGTAATTCCAATGAAAATCCCATGGCTGACAGAATTCTCACACACATTGATCAGAGGGATGCAGCTCTTCTAATGGCCAGGCTGGGTCATAGGTCCAGGTTGGAAATGGAGTCATTTCCATGAGAATTTGCCCTGAGGTGGAGAGTGATTTCTCCAAGGAAAACCAGGGGGCTCTTTTCAGAGGACAAGTATAGATCACGGGCAGATGAAAAGAACTACAGTGTATAAATTGAGTAGAGTGTGCAACTGATTTCCATTTACTGCCTTAAGATATTTCAAGGAAATCTTTAGAATTTTACCCCTTCAGAGTTTCAGTAAGATGCTTATTAGGTTTGTTTGCTGTTGCTGTGGATAACCTTTACATGAAGAGTCTTTCTCTCCTTTTGATTCTCTTTCTGCTCCTTGTCTTTTTCTTAAATAATCAATGTGTTTCTAATTTTTGACTCAATTTTGATTTTCTTCTCACCCCAGGCCCAGAGATGAAGAATAACTAGAAAAATTGGTGTGCAAAAACCTTTATTTAGCTTTTATTTAACCTTTTTGGCAAAATAGTCAAATAAGTATATCTAATTCCTGCCCTGAAACAGAGAATTATATTGATTTTCTCATACAGTGTCGTACAGTGTTTAAGCCCGCACAGTCTCCGGAGTCAGACTGCTCAGATTCAATCCTGTCCTTGCCATTTGCCAGCTCTAACCACAGGCACAGTTTAAAACTTTCTACAGCTTGCACCTTCATCTACAGAGTAAAGCTAACAGTGTTTCTTCAATAGCATTGCTGTGACCATGGATTAAATGATTTGATCTATGTGGTGTATGGCAAAGTCTCAATGGTGTTGCCAACAGTCCTCATTCACGCCAAAGCTCAGAATGACTGTCTGTAGCCTTCTCCTAGTGTCGTGTTCTTGCCTTCTTACAGACATACAAGTGTCGCTCCAAGCATGGGGTCTACTTTATCTCGACATTCTTTCCTTTTTTTTTTTTTTTTTTTTTTTTTGAAAAAAAGCCTTTATTGCAAAACTCTCTACTCCAGTTCTGTCATGTACTTTACCTTCCTCTTCTATTTCTGGCTCGCAGGTTCCCCTTTCTCCATTACCATCAACAAGACTGACTCAGTATTCTCTTAACATGGAACAGACATTCTTGAAGTTGTGAAAAAAGGTATATAGAAGTAAAGGCACACGAACAAAATTTTGGTGAGGTCAACTCCACTTGTGGGGAGAGTTTGTTCTATGATTAATTTGTTCTGTTGGTTCTTTCATACGTTTCCTAAACAGATCTTGACTATCACAGACCTGAGACTGCGAGAGGGCTCACGTGACGCAATGAGAGGTAAAAAGCTAAATGCTGCATAGATCTGGCCCTCAAGGATAAGACCATTTTGCTTCCCCTTTCCATTATTATGTACTTGAGTTGAACACAAAGCCACTTTTACAAAGTGATCTGATTGCAAAAAAATATTTTTAAAGGAATTTATCATAACTTTCTTTCCATTAAATGAATCTGCTGAAGATAAAGATGATAATCACAATTTGAACGAGTAATTATTGTATTTAACGTATGCCAGGCTCTAAGTGCTTTATGATTATGAATCATTTAACTTCACTACACTAGTCATTTCCATTTTGTAGATGAGGAAATCGAGTCTCTGAGAGGTGAAGTTTCTTGTCTAAGGTTATGCAGCTTTTAAGTATTTGCTTGGTAGGCCTATACTTAAAGGATAATCAGAAACCCCACCAAATAAAATGATGTGGGATTATGATAGCTCTTTGCCTTCATTAATCATTATAATCATCTACAAGATTCTACATTTTGAAAATTCAGAGGTATTTTTTAGTCTCTCAAAATGTGGTTTTTCTACTTTTCTCCCACATATCCTTTTCATCCATTTTTCCCCCATTGATTTATTCCATAAACACTTATCAAGTGTCTGCTCAATTGCAAATCACACAGGGCTGAGGTAAGTAAGGGACCCTAATTTTCTCTAGAAAAGTAGGCAGTTTTAAATCTATGGCTGGTCATCTTTGGGAATTATAAGTTGTTCTTTATTAAATATTTTTTTAAAGTAATTTAAGTGATATTGATAGGTAAAACTAGGGTAAGTTAAGCAGTAAGCAAAAGTTTCACTAGCACTTTACCAGCAGTGTTTTCTAGGGGTAGGAAAATATTCTTTATGGAAGGACTTTTTCTTCATTTTGCCCTGTACTTTGTCCATATCCATATTTGCTGTCAAAGTAAACTGCTGATGCACTAATGCACAAAGAAAAGGCTAAAGATGTTAACCATCCATTTCAGAATTATAGAAATTGTTTTTTCTCAATGTTATCACCTTAAGGTGTAAGCTGAGTTTCAAAGGGGTAGTAAGAGTTTTAAGGTGGCCTGTAATATTTCCAGTATTATTACCTATAGTTGGTAAAATATTTAGATGAATTTCTTTGTTCTTGTTCACTAATCTCTTTTCAAAATTTTTCCTACTTAAAATAATGCCACAGAGAAATTATTTGCTATAATAGATCCTGGACAATTCTTCTTAAGATTGTATATGAATGTTATTTAGAAAAATAAATTCTAAAAAATAGATCTATTTGATAACACACACTAGCTTATTTCTATTTAATACTGCTGTATTCTTTTTTTTACTGTTTGTATCTTATTTCTGATGGAATTCCTAGTAAAACAAAACAAAACAAAACAAAACATTCTTATATCCCTATTATGATAGTAGGGGAGTATTTCTCAATTTCTGGACCTGAAGGCATAGATGCTTTCCAATCAGGAATCTGGGATTGGTCCAGGATGTGGTGAACTAGAGTTTTAGATCTAAGGTGAAAAATATGAGTGCTGGAAAACAAAGAATCCAATTTCTCATGTGAGAACATCCATTTTTAAACTACTACAAGAAAAATTTTACTGGCTTTCAGTTTCATTTTTTACTGGCTCCTGGAAGCTGTGCTAAATTGGTATGCTCTAAAACTTGGAAAGAACGGTTTGATTACACTTAAAAATTAAAAAAAAAAATCCCTTCCTATCAAGATAAGCCTTTGAAATGTATATTTGACTTTTCTCCTATAGGTAAAACATGAAAACCTAACGCAGAATCAAGAGATAACATATTCAACTTAGATTTTATGCTTCCATCTTTATCTTTGATGGGAAGTCACTGATTCTGAATATACTTTTTGGTTATTTAATAAAACCCACAAACCTAGGTGCAGTTACGTGGTACCAACTTGAAAACTCATAATGTTTGGTATAAATCTCTTGACAGAGCTGGAGAATGTTCCCTTGACCAAGCAGCAGAGCCAGTTACTGAGGAGGAAACGAGGCGCTGCTCCATATACTATGTGAATGCTACTTCTCAGGTTTATAATGAATGCTTATCAGTTGCAAACTGAGGCCATGGAGGACTTGAGCAATCAGCTCATTAATATAAAGGTGCCAGAACTAGTAGGATTTTTAATTTTTCTTTTTTCTTCTCCTATCGCATATGTGTTAATGGAGTCAAGTCTGGCCACTAATTTGGGCGTCTTCAGAATTCAAATTTCTGAATTTCTGTAAAGGATCTAACATCAAAAACCTTGGTTCTTTATCCAGGTGTCCTTGGCTTTTAGCCAACATATTTATGCTTCAAATGAGCAGAACATTTAAAAGATTTCTTCAAGGTTCTGAAAACAGGAAAGACAGAGTACCTTTTAGCTTTAAAGATCTAAGTTTCTCATTTCCTGTCCCTGCTGTATTCACCTTCAACATTTCTTTCCTATCAACAGATTTCTAAATAGCTCTCCAATAGCATTCCATTTGAAATGGAATTGATTTTGTCTTGAGGCAGTTAACATTAGGAGCTAAGTGCATATTTCCTGTTTAGTCATTTCAACTTCATGTTCTAAAAAATGAACACACTGAGTACTTTAACCTATTTGGTGGTGGGGAAAAATAAAAGGTACAGACCTTTGGCCCAGAGCCTAAAAAAACCCAATAAAAGCTTAAGAGGCAACAATTTGGGAAGCAATTAAGTATGTAATTAAAAACAAACTTGGAATCTTCAGATAGCATTGGATAAAAATCTCAGGGTTTCTAGGGGTCCGTCTCACAAGACACCTAATTCAATTACCTATCTTGGGTTTGAATCCCATTATACCCTTGCCAAATGGTCACCCTGATGTGTAATGCCTAATCATTGTGGGGATAGGGAACTTGGCACACTCCAAAGCAGTTCTTCCTAACTCTGATCACAAGGAAGCTTTTCATTTTGTAGGCTCAGAATTTGTGTCATGCTAATTTTTACTCATTGGTTCTGGAGAAATCAATGGTGGTCCCACAAAACTAATTCAAAATTCTATTCCACAGCTCATTAAATTTCTAAAGACACACCGACACCTCCAATTCTGTCAACAGTTACTGCATTTCAGCACTGTGTTAAGCAGACTCCAATTTGTTTATGATAGCTTGTTACTATGGCACCCAATCTGAACCCCTTGCTCTAGTAGCCGCCTGAGCAGAGCAGAGTGAATCGTGACTGCATCAGCCTCATTCCAGGCAGTGGGGTTTTAATTAAATAAAGTATTAAATGACATGGGCTCCTTTGACAACTTTGTCCCACAACTTAAATCTATTATTGTAAATGTGATATCAATTACCAAATCTTTTTCATAGCTGTTTACTAGGTAACATTGCTACCAGCACTCCCACACACGCATCACTAATAGCAATCAACATCTTTTCTCTTCCTCTGTACCAGAGACTATTTATTCCTTTTCTTTATGTATATTAACTCAAGCTACTATTGGTTAAGTATTATTATTATTCCCATTTACTCACGTAGAAACTGAGGCAGTTAAGGGGAGATAATGAAGTTTATACAGGTTATTAGTGGCAGAACCAGAGAATGAATGCAAATTCTCTAGTAGTATATATCACACCCTCATGATTAGTTGGCTTTTCCGGACTTGGGTGAAAGGTTGGTAGCATATTTCTATTAGATATCAGGTTATATTGGTTCATCATTCTGACTGACCCAGATCCTGTGCATCTTGAGCTGGCATTTGATGCATTCACTCTCACCCTATTTCACGTCATCAGCAATTATAATCATATAATGTTTTCTAAATCTCATCCAAGATATTGATAACAATGTAAAATTGAACAGAGCCAAACTAAGTTAGAACCCTCTGGGACATCATGTGAAGTCACCCTCTAGGTTGACATCTATCCATTAATCAACAACTTTATATAGAAATGCTCAGTCATGTATGTGGCTTTATAATTATACTATTTTTCTAGCTGAAGGTTCTCAACTCTAATGTCACAACATATTGGTGTGCTGCAAGCAAATGTGAGGTGTTTCATAACTAATTTGTTTCTTAAAATACAGGGCAGATTAAAGATTATCACCAAATTAAAGTCACTCTCATTCACTTCAGTTTTATCAAATTTTTTTTAGTGTGATAAACAAGGTAGGGGTTATAGTTGACATGGGAATAATAGTGAATATGTCCTTGGGAGCATGACAAGTAGAAAACTCAACTCTCAAATGTATAATGATGGAAAAAATGATGAATGTTACTCTGGCCCACATTTTTGCAACTTGGCACAAAATTTTATTGAGAAACTTTGCCAAATTTATTTTGTGTATTTCTTCTCTTCCTTCCCATGGTCATGGCCTTATATCAGGTTCTTATTGTTTCTTTCATGGGTTATTAGAATGGATTTTTCACCAACTTTTTATTCTGAAAAATTTCAAATGTTTCAATAGAAAAATGGGAAGCATAATGTAATGAATGTTATATACCCACCTAGATTCAACACTTTATCATATTTACTTTATCTGTACTTACGTGTATGCATTTTGTTATCTGAACTATTCAAAAATAAGTTACAAGCATCATGAAAATTTTCTCCTGGAACAGTCATTTACCCACTTGATTAGTTTCCTGTTCTTCTGCATTGCTCTGTATCTCAGGGAGCTGGTACCTGTAAACTACAGTACCCAGACTCCCTTGAAACTGACTTCTGTTTAAGTTTTAGACAATGGGAAGCAATCTTTGGAAACTGGATGTTAAGAGAGAAGACAGGATTTCTATTGCCCTTGCTGTGCTCTAAGAAGGGTCCTTGTCAGCATTTTTGTTTATTTCTGTCAAAGAGTCGCTTTCCTCATAGTCCAAGCTTCCACTGGGGAGCCACTGACAATTCCTGATGGACAGCCCTGGCTCCTGGGCTCTGGTAAAACCACCTTCTCCCATTGTTCCTCCAGCCCAAGCGGTGACAATGTCTTTCTATTTTTGTTAAACTCTGGGTGTTTTTTTGTCCATTTTTTGCCCTTTCAACTCTTCTAACACCTTTTAAAAACAGTTCCCGGTATTGAGTCTCCTCTTCTGAAGTCTTTTCTTATGTGTGTGTGAGTTGTTTTCCTGATCCTGAGTAACTCGGTTTTAAAATTCTTCTACATGCTTCTTTTAAAAGTAAGGACATTCTTCTACCATCCTCAATAAGATTATCATTTAAGAAAGTTACTAATAACTCTCTAATATCATCTAATACTCCAGTCCATATTAATACTTCCTCACATGTCCCCCAAATACTTTCATAGTGGTTTCCTCAAACTAAAACTAACCTAAGTTCACTCATGTCATTTTTATTTTTTAATTTGATTTTATTTTTTATTTTTAAATATATTTTATTGATTATGCTATTACAGTTGTCCCATTTCTCCCCCATCATTCCCCCCACCCTGCACACCCTCTCCCACCCACATTCCCCTCTTTAGTTCATGTCCTTGTGTCATAAGTTCTTTAGCTTCTACATTTCCCATACTATTCTTACCCTGCCCCTGTCTATTTTCTACCCACTATCTATGCTACTCATTCTCTGTACCTTCCCCCCCTCTCCTCCTCCCATGCCCCTGTTGCTAACCCTCCATGTGATCTCCATTTCTGTGGTTCTGTTCCTGTTCTAGCTGTTTGCTTAGTTTGCTTTTGTTTTAGGTGTGGTTCTTAATAGCTGTGAGTTTGCTGTCTTTTCATTGTCATATTTTTTATCTTTTTCTTAGATAAGTCCCTTTAACATTTCATATAATAAGAGCTTGGTGATGATGAACTCCTTGAACTTGACCTTATCTGAGAAGCACTTTATCTGTCCTTCCATTCTAAATGACAACTTTGCTGGAAAGAGCAATTTTGGATGTAGGTCCCTGCTTTTCAAGATTTCAAATATTTCTTTCCAGCCCCTTCTTGCCTGGAAGGTCTCTTTTGAGAAATCAGCTGACAGTCTGATGGAAACTCCTTTGTAGGTGACTGTCCCCTTATCCCTTGCTGCTTCTAGAATTCTCTCCTTCATTTGAATCTTGGCTAATGTAATTACGATGTGCCTTGATGTGTTCCTCCTTGGGCCCAACTTCTTTGGGACTCTCTGAGCTTCCTGGACGTCCAAGTCCCGGTAGTCTATTTCCTTTGCCATATTGGGGAAGTTCTCCTTTATTATTTGTTCAAATAAGTTTTCTACTTGTTGCTCTTCTTCTTCCCCTTCTGGGACCCCTATAATTCGGATGTTGGGACGTTTAACGATGTCCCGGAAGTTCCTAAGCCTCTCATTTTTTTGAATTCTTGTTTCTTCCTCGTTTTCTGTTTGGTTGTTAATTTCTTCCTTCTGGTCCACTCCATTGATTTGAGTCCCAGTTTTCCTTCCATCTCTATTGGTTCCCCATGCGTCTTCCTTCATTTCACGTATTGTAGCCTGCATTTTTTCATCTAATTTATGAGCAAAATCAACCAATTCTGTGAGCATTTTGATGACCAGTGCTTTGAACTGTGCATCTGATAGGTTGGCTATCTCTTCACTGCTTAGAGGAATTGACTCTGGGGTTTTCATTTTTTCTCCGGTTTGAGCCATTTTTGGTGGGTTTTTTTGTTTTGTTTTGTTTTGGTTTTAGTCTGGTCGCAGCTATTACGTATGAGGGGTGGAGCCTTAGGTGTTCCTCAGGGTGGGGCAGCCCAGTCGCTGGGTTGTGACGCTGTATGTGGGGGCGGGGTCTGAGAGGGAACAATGGCGCCTGCTCCGCTCTCTCCTGGATTCAGTCCCTTCCGCCACTTCCCCTCTGCCTGGACCGTCTGCGTGCGCGAATGTGGGACCCCCTGGTCAGCCAGCCGCCTTGTGCGTCCTCACTGGGTCTGCACAGTTGCCCCCCTGTGCCCGGGGTCCGCCAGCTGCCGCCTGGGCGCCCGAGGACCGCCAGCCACCGCCCGTGCACCTGGGAACTGGGAGCCGCTGCTACTTGCATTCCTGGGTCCGCACCTCCACTTTTTCCTACCGTGACTCCGCCCCTCTTACCGGTCTGGATGAATGGTTGTTGGACTTCCGTACAGTTCAATTTTCTGTCAGTTCTGGTTGTTTTCTTGTTTCTAAATATTTGTTGTCCTTAATTTTGGTTGTGAGAGGAGGCACAGTGTGTCCACCTACGCCTCCATCTTGGCCGGAAGTCCACTCATGTCATTTAATTGCAGTGTCTTTTAGTTTCACTTAATCTGGAACAATTCCACCATTTTTTCCCCATGACATTGATTTTTTAAGAATACCAGATCATTTGTCTTTTAGAATGTTCCACATTCTAAATTTTTCTGATTTTTTCCCTCTTGTTGCTGCTGGACTTATTTCTAAACTCCCTATATTACTTATAATCTGGAAATTAGCATCAAGTCTTAATTAAACTCTAGTAAAAATTTTGGCCAGATTGCTTCATAGATGCATCTTTATTTCATACTGTGTCACACCAAGAAGCAACATGACAGGATGTCTTACTGTGAATGATGAAATGTTTCTACATAGATAAGATTATGGTGAGATCATTTAAGTAGTTTATTATAAGGGTTTTTTTTTTTTTACTTTTGCATTTTTTTTTAATTCAGGTAGATCTGTGTGATACCTACTTGAATGTTAGTACTATATTTCTATTACATTTAAAGATTTATTTATATGTGATCTTTATACTTTCTATAGAACACTACCTTGGGGATTGTAACTGTTTTGTAAATATTTGTGAAATAAATGGCCAGTCATAAATTTTATAGCAAAGTGATTGCTTGCTGTTATAGCCTAATTCTTCTTTCACTGATCTCTTTCTTTTTTCCTAATCTTCTTTAAAGAAACAAGGAAATAGAAATGGGTTGAAACTAAAGTCAACTTGCTTTCTGCGCATTCATATCAGTTGACTCAACTCATCTAGAAATGAAGTCATCACCTTTCCTACCAAACTTGCTTTTCTCCCTTTATTGCTTAACTTAGTGATTAGCATCATTCAATAACACCAATCACCAACTGAGGATTCCTCTTTGACCCCTGACTGTCACTCATGTCCCTTATCTAACTATTCCCTAAGGTGTGTTCCTTCTGCCTCCCTGGCTGTGTCTTCCTCAATAACTCAAATTGTATTACCGTAACTCAGGTTCAGTTTTCATCAACTTTCACATAGACTGCTTCAAACACTAGCCTTCTTGCTTCCAGGCTCATACCCACTTTCACATTATTTTCAGGAAGTTTGTTCATGTGAAGATTTTTTCATCTCAGTCTCCTGCTTAAAATCTATCTAACCACTTGTGATAACATGAATGGACCTAAGAGGTATTATGCTAAGTGAAGTAATTCAGACAGAGAAAAACAAGTACCATATGATTGTGCGTACATGTGGAATCTTAAAAACAAAATAAATGAACAAACAAAACAGAAACAAACTCATAGATACAGAGGACAAATTGATGATTGCCAGACAGATGGGTGAAAAAAGTGAAGGGATCAAAAAAAGTACAAATTGCCAACTATAAAAGCAGTCATGGAATGTAGAGTACAGCATAGGGAACATTGTCAGTAATATTGTAAAACTATACATAGTGTCAGATGGGTATTGGACTTATTGGGGTAATAAATAACTTCATAAATTGTATAACTATCTAATCACTATGTTTTACACCTGAACATAATATAATATTGTATGTCAAGTGTAACTGAAAATTAAATTTAATTGTTTTTTCATCATCACCTACAACCTGGGTATGTGCCCTGACCAGGGATCGAACTTGTGGCAGTTTGCTCTATGGGAAGATATGTCAACCAACTGAGCCATACTGGCCAGGGCCGAAAAATAAATTTTAAATATACAGGATGGAAAAAGAAAAATATTTTAATTGTTCTCCATCACCTATAGGATACAAAGCTCTCCATATAAAGATGCTGTTAGGCTCTCCAGTCTCACATCTTGATTCTCTACTTCTTGTACCCTCTACATTGGCCTCCACATGTTACAGTTCCTCTCAGTAGGCTGTATGCTCTGTATGTTTTCTTATCTACACATTCGCGTCATGCTGTGCCTCTTCCCTTGAGTGACCCTCCATGTTGTTCTCACTTGGTTATCTCTGCTCATGTCTTGAGCCTCAGCTTAAGAGCTGTGTTTATGTGAATCTTCCCTTGAGTCTCTCAGTATATTCTTGAATTGCAATGCCTAGCACAGTGCTGACACAGTAGGTGATCAGTAACTGTCCCCTACCCCAGAGAAGTGTAGCCAGCCACACTTCTCCCTCTAACCCTCAAATGCTTTCCCTGGTCCTTCCTTCCATCTGAATTAGCCCCATCCTCATTAATCTCTCTCTCAGCAAAATTTGCCTTTATTCCCTAGATTTGCGATGGCTACATTAGAAAGGTATTTAAAATATAAAAATATATCCAAAAAGCCAAGACTCAATGCTTGAAGCAGAGATCCTCAGCCCAGCATCAGGGTCCATTGCTTAGGCTTAGAGAAAGCCTGGGGACAAAAGTCTGATGAGGTCACAGAAATCGTTGGGCCAGAATATGTCATTGCCAAAAGTCAAGGGCCAAATCCAAATCAGAACGTGGGAACCACAGCAGGGCCAAAGCCTAGAAAAGTAGTCATGGGAATTCCACCGTGCTCTTCCTTACAACTCATCTTTGGACTGTTCGGGCCAATGATGAATCTAGGAGTTTACCGTTAGTACCAGCCCTGTGAGTTCACAAAACAGGGCTGACAATAGTTGCAGACAAAGGAAGATTGAGGATTGGTCTTAAATTGCAGTACATTAAGCAACCATTTTTTTCTCCTTGAATGAATCAATATTTTTATGCCTTCTTTAGAGCATAGGCAAATGAAAAACAAGGACCTAAAAAAGAATAAAAATAAACCAATGATGAATTTTAACAAGGCTAATTCAGAAGAATGCAAATAGTACAGGATTTGGATAGGAGAGGGAAAAATGTTCAAAGAAAAATGATTATACAAAGAATGATAAAAATAGCAGCATAATGTCAGAGAAAATGTAACTCATGAAAAATAAGAAACCACTGTTTCCTAACTTCCTTATTTGCTTAGTATCTACTAATCATGTCATTCTTCTTCCTAAAAATCCCCCAATACTTTCTTAATGTATTTGGAATAAAATCCAAAGTCCTTAACATGACCTGCAAAGTCCCGGGATCTGGCCTCTGTCCACATTTCCAGCTGCAACTCACACCGCTCTTCCTCTCTATTACCAGGTTCCAACCACACTGACCTTCCTTCCTTTTTTCAAATACATCAAACTCCTTCTTGCCCCAAGGGCTTTGCAGAAATTTCCCCTTCTTCCTGGAATGGTCCCAGTCTATTGCCAACTGACTCTTGTGCCAGTCTCCCCTGAGCCATACTTCTCCCCAAAACCCCCTAAAAGACTTTGTTCCTGACCCCTCCATCCATCTAAATTAGCCCCTATCCCCTTTTGTTTCTCTCTTAGCAAAATTTTCTTTTGTTGCACTATTTAAAATTTGTAATCATATTTTCATCTGGGTAGCTATTTGTTTAATGTTTGACAGCTCCATAAACGTAGAAACCATGCTTGTCTTGCTCACTGCTAGGCAGTAGTAACTCAAAAGATAAGTTTTGATTGAATAAAGACTGAAATAGGAAAACCAAAAAGATGGACAAGTGTGTTCATCTTTGCAGTACAGACTGCTGTTTATCTCTCAATCTCTTTCAATATTATATCTTCTTTATTAGTAATAATACCTCGACTTTGACACCACCAACACATGCCTGACCAGAAGAAGACTACAGATTCCCAGACTCCTTTGAAGGAGAGTATAGCTCTGCAACTAAATTCTGGTTCATGAGATGTGAGTAGAGCTATTATTTGCAACTACGAGAAAGATCTTTGGAAGGAAGTTCTGTGCCATTCTTTCACCTCTCATGCTTCCTGTTGGCTGGAGTAAAGATGTGATGGTTTACATTCAAGCAGTAAATTTGACATGAGGTGACATGCAAAGAATGACAGAATGCAAAGTAAAAGGACCCTGGGTCTTTGATGATTTTGTGGAACAGAGCTGTCATACTAGGTCAAGACTGGAACTGTTACAGCTGTACCTAATCCTAATAGGTAAGCATAGATAAGGTGCAGTGGAACAGGCCATGAGGCTTAAGAAAGTCTAATCTGAGCCTTTTTTTTTTCTTATTTTAATTTATTGGTTTATTGTTGTTCAAGTACAGTTGTCTCCATTTCCCCACCACTACTCCCCGTCGCCCAACCCATCCCCACCTCTCACCTTCAATCCTATCCACCTTTGGCTTTGTCCACACGTCCTTTGTACATGTTCTTTCATGGCCCTTCCCCTTTTTTTCTGTTATCCCCTTTCCCCTCCCCTTTGGTTACTGTACGTTTGTTCTTTATCTCAATGTCTCTGGTTATATTTTGCTTGCTTGTTTGTTTTGTTGATTAGGTTCCACTTATAGGTGAGATCATATGGTATTTGTCTTTCACTGACTGACTTATTTCACACTTAGCATAATGCTCTTTAGATCCATCCATGCCGTTGCAAAGGGTAGGAGCTCCTTCTTTCTTTCTGCTGTATGGTATTCCGTTGAGAACATTGGTGTCATATGGAAGAAGGACATTCCAAGGAGAGCAAACTCCATTAATGTATGTACTAAGAATGAAGTAACAATGCATATGCTGCTTTCTTTTGGTAATGACAATTAAAACCCTAAGATCATCAATATGTAAGAGAGATTGCAAAAGCAGTTTATAAATAAAGTTTACAAGAACCAGTTGTAAACACATCTAGGATTGGCAGTGTGGCGGAGGCTGTTTCCTATCCAAACAACCATTTCCCCTTAACTGTGGTAAGTCTTTTGTCATATTTACCAAATATTTCTTTATTTTTCCTTTTGATAAATGGTAGAATTACAGTTTCCTCCCTCCTTGTAGTTAGATGGGACCATGTGGCTTGCTTTGGCCAATGATGTGAACCTTAAGAACCAGAGTGAGATTCATGTTCTTTTTCTCCCTTTGCTATGATGACTGCAATGTTTCTGATGGTGGTTCTGAGTTTCAGAGTGAGGGCACCACAGATGAGAGCCCTCACCCTCCAGGATGGTCATATAGTGTGAGAGAAAAATAAGCCTTTGTTGTGTTTAGCCTCTGGGACTTTGAGATTGCTGTTGCAGTATAATCTAGTTTATTCTAATAGATGAGCCTCTGGTTTTATTTTGAGTGGCAGTGTACTCAGATGAGATATGATTTCTCAGACTCTTTTGCAGCCTGGTATTGTCAGATACCGCTGTAAGACATTAAAGGAAGTGCTGTCTGTAACTTCTGAGATGACATGTATAGAGAAGTGATGTAACTGGAGAGGATTCCTTTTCCCTCCTGCCCTTCCTCCTTTCTGTTACCTGGAATTCAGGAAATGATCACTGGTATTCAAAGAACTGTCTTGGGCCATTCTTTGAAGCAATGTATCTTCTTATTAAACTAAATTTGTAACTACCATACAACCCAGTAATTTTACTCTTGGACTTTAATCCCAAGGAAATTAAAACTTACGTTCACATAAACATCTGTCCATAAATGTTTGTAACCATTTTATTCATAATAACCAAGAACTGCAAGCAACATAGAATTTCTTCAACAGATCAATGGTTAAACAAACTGTGGTACACTCATGCAGGAAATACTACTCAAGGGTAAAAGGGAAGAAATTCCTTATTTTTTTTTTAATTATAAGAGAAAGTTTATTTAGAAAGTTACAGAGGTAGCAGAAGGGCCCTTGGAGCTTAGGAGAGAAAGACAGAGGTAATATACCTGGTAGGAGGGAGAGGGAGAAGAGAAAGGCACAGGTGCACTGGGCCCTTTATCTTGAGGGTTAAAAAACATTTTTTAAACATGTTTATCAATTTGAGAGAGAGATATGAGAGAGAGAAACCTCTATGTAAGAGAAAAATGTTGATTTGTTGCCTCCATGGCCCTACCAAGGATGGAACCCCCATCTGGTGTACTAGAAGATGCTCCAACCAACTGAGCCACCCAGCCAGGGGCATCTTTAAGGCTTTAAAGGCTGAGAGTTTAGGGGAATATCTCAATAGAATATCAATCAGCTTTATGCTGATGCACCAAAATGAGATTGTTTCCCTTGACTGCATCTATCCTTGGGTGTGGTTGGCACAAATGGCACTAATTGGATTTTTACTATCTATTTCATGGAGTAGGGTGATTTAAGCTATTTACCCACTGATTGGTGAAAAGTGCAAACCATTTACTCTTAAGAATCCTTGGTTAAGGAAGATAGGATTTTTCGACTTACTAGATGGCTATAAATGGCTTGGCCATTTGTCTGTCTCAGTTTCCCTATTCCACTGGTCCTGGCTTACTAGCCTGTCTTACTTATATCCTCCTAAACCCCATGGCCTCCTTAAATCAGATAGTTGTTAGAGGCAGAGGGAGGGGGCTCTTTATAGATTCATAAGACAAAGGCCAGGCATATTGAGAAACAGAAAATGAGGCAGGTAGGCAGCAGAAGTTGAGGCCAGGCTCCCCTCCAGCAGCCCTCATTGTGTCTCATTGCCTTTCCCTGAGGCTGGTATTAAGACAGCACTGGCTAAGGATTAGGCCTAAACTCAGGCCCTCCAGGAACTAACCCAAAAGCAGGAGGAGTCAGGTCATACCAGCTTTACAGTGGCTGAGTTCCCACCCTAGGGCTGGCTATAGTCAGATGGGGAAGGCAGGGACAGAGCCTCATTCCTGGAGAGAGCAAGGCTCCTCCGCACTGAACATGGAGCTAAGGGCAGGAGAGGAAATCTGGTTTATAATGCAGCCAAGGTAAATGGAGTCCAGGTTGGGCCTGGGGCACACCCAGCCCTGCCATCTGCAGGTCCTGCCTGTGCCCCAGCTGGCACCTGGCCAGGCAGTCAGTTTGAGGGGCCCTGGCATACCTGACAGTCTTTCATGTCCTCAGAGTAGTCCTCGGTCTGGATGGTCATGGTATGGTCATGGTGTGGAAGTGGAACTTCCCTGTAGGCAGGCGCTGGCTGCCTTCAGCACAGCCTGGGAGTCTGTGTTCTGAGTGATGGCAGCGACCTGTGCAAGGCTTCCATCCACTCCACTGACAGCAGCAGATGTTGAACAGCTGGGCACCCATGCCCTTTGGGACCCCTTCTGTTAGAACCAGTATCACGTCTCTGAGGATGGTCAAGATTGTTTGTCCCCAGGACCAGGATGGAGAAGAAGGTGCAGACAGGGGTCCACATACTTGTACACTGATTTGAAGTATAAAATATAGACTGCCACGAGGACATCCAAGCCCTGCAGCAAGCCTCCTATCACAAAGCAGCTCAGACACTGGGGTTCTCCTGCTGCTGGCTGGTCTCGTGGCTATGTCCATGACCATGGCTGTGCCCATGGCCAGACTGGCAAAGAGTCAACCCCATTTTGATGTTCACTGTCTCAGTGAAGCTAGCCATTGCCAGCATGGTCCTGCCCTCCATCTCATAATCCCCAAGGTCAGCCACTCCACAGCCAGGTGCGCTAGTACCCCAGTCATGACGCAGATGGACAGTACTGAGAGCAGGGCTCCCAGGATCTCAGCTCACTGCCAGCTGAAGTTCACAGTCTTGATGGCTGGTGGCACCGCGAGGGGGGGTTGAGGGGGGCGGCATCCAGAGAGAGGAGGAGACTCAGAGGCTGATGAGCATGCTGGCAGAGTCAGTGAGTGGATGGGCTGCATCTGTCGTGAGCACCAGGCTATGTGTTAGGTACCCACCAATGACTTCCCCAGTCACCAACACCAGGCAGATGGCAGAGGCCAGAGAGAGCTGGCGACAGCCTGCTCCTTCTTGGGGCCTGCGTGCCTCTCCCAGCGCCCCCTGTGCGCCCCTCGCACGCCAGCCACTTTGCACCGCTGCCACAGCCAAGGCCGTGCTGAGTGCATGTTAGAATGGTTCCCTATGGATCTGTTGCGGCTGTCGCACCGCTCCAGCCTAGCGTCCCGGCGTGCGGAGCGCTTTATCTGGTCCGCACCATCTGGTGTGAAGAGGTCTGTCGCAGGTTATGTGCAAAAGCTCGCTGGAAAGGGGGAGCGGGTGGCCGGCTGCAAAGGGTGACCGGGAGCTGACCCCAAGCACGGATCTCCTACTACCCGGCTTGCGATGAAAAGCAGAACCGCTTATACTGAGTTAGCCGACTGCTGCGGGCACTCTGCAGGAAAAGTCCCACCAGAAGTTCTCGCATCTTGGTTTGTAGGAATTCTCTTTGGATCCCAGGAGAGCAGAAATGGGAACACATTTTTGATATATGATATATGAAACAACCCACATGAATCCCCAGAGAATTATGCTGAATGATAAATTTCAAATGTTACATACTGCATGATTCCATTTATAAACGTTCTTGAAATGACAGAAATTACATACACAAACAGATCAGTGGTTTTAACTTGTGCAACTTGTGTTGATGAAAATGTTCTGCATCTTGGACTGTTGTCACTGTCAATATCCTGGTGTGACGTTGTGCCTAGTTTTGCAAGATGTCACCACTGGGGCCTACCAGGTAAAGGGTATATAGGATCTCTTTCCTATTTTTTATAATTACATGGGGATTGTAGAATTATCTCAAAAAATTTTTATAACCCCCCAAAAAAATCTGAAAAAGGAAAAAATTCACAAATATCTGATATTTCCCTCAGACCACCCCCTACCCCAAAGATCTCTAGGGCTTGAACTTGGGGACATAGGTTTTGTTTGTTTGGTTGGTTGTTTTATGCTGTAGATGAATGTGATGTTCAGCTGGACTCTAAAAAGAGCTTCTAAAAAGTGGTACAAAAGCTGTCTCAGGACTTACTCTAAGGCCATTAAACAGCCTTATCGCCAACCCCAAATTGGGTCATACAGGCAGAATACTGTGGAAGAGAGAATAATCAGAGTAAGCGTAACCAGGATTTCAGTGTTCATCATCTCAGGTTATTCCTCAGCACAACCAAAAGGTGACCTGCCCTCTGCCACGCTAAATATGTGGATGGGCTCTAATATTGTGTGTAGACATCCTCATCTTGTAGGAAGATCCCAGTTGGATGTCTACTTAGGCAGAGGGCATGTTGATTTACCCATCTTCTGCCCAAGCAAAAAAGGATGATGGGACAGAAATGGCAGGACAAGACAGAGTGTGCAATAGGGGAGCCTGCACTGCCATAGTTTGGCTTGAGTGCACCAAGGAGTGGCACACAAGTGTTATTAGGTTGGAGTCCTTAGGCTATCTCTCCACTTAGGAGAGAGGACCCACCCAGGAAAGAAGACCCTGCTTGGGGGAACCCTAACAGTAAACGGTGTGGTGAAAGGCTGATGTGAGAGCTGAGGAGGAGTGAGGTGGTTTAGCTGGAAGTGGGTCCTCACAGCAGGGAAGAGGCCTTCATCTCTTGTCAATTTCCTTTTCTCGCCTCCTCATAACAGAACACTGGTGTAATGGTTCTCAGTCCTGGCTGCTCATTAGCATCACCTGGAAAAATTTAAAAGTATTACTACCCAGACTTAGACACCTCACCTCAGGTCTGACTCTGACATACAGACCCTATAAAACCCGTGTTGCATTACCTCCCAGAGACATGGTGCACAGCATCTCCCTTGTGGGGCTTCTTTCCCATTTGGGGTGCCAGTCACCCATCAAAGATGGACCAGACCTCAAAACCTGCCTTCCTGACCACGCCACTATCCGCTAGTTCTGCAGCTTCCCTGTGCTGAGTGTAAACGTATGACAGCACACACAGAGGCAAGCTGGAGAGGTTACAAAGTAAATTGAAGGGAATGCAAGAAAAATCCAACAAATACAAGCCATAGGATGGGAGGGTGGGAAGACCGCCCAGAGACTGGTAGGGATTATTTTGCATGTGTACAGGGAATGAGCTATTAGCAGCAATGACAATAAGGGTTTCTTAGAGGTGGAAGATGCCTTCTCCTAAAGAAGAAAGGAAACATTACTTAGAACAAATCTCATATCATACCTTAATATTTACAAAGGAGACAGAGGATGAGAGGCCAGGAAAGAACAGATTTCCCAGGGGAGGAAATTGCAATGAGAACAAGTAATCTAGATCAAGCCATAGCATGTTTGAACAAAAAGAATACCTAAGGATGGAGGAAACTAAGGATAAAATAGGATTGTACACAGCAGGAACCTCAATTAGGTTGATTCTAGATTGTTTTAAAGTGGGGGAACGCTAGGGCAATAAATTCTATGAACAAATACTATTTTCTACAGATTTTGATGCTTGAAGGCTTTTCCCAAGTTTAGAATATTTTAGGATTAAGAACAGCTTTAACTTCCAACAATAGGGAAATGATTGAGTACCGTATTTTTCTGTGAATAATGCACACCCACATTTGTATGCATTATACATGGGGTTATTATGCCCATTATTCTACCATGGCATGTAATCATTATACCCATGTACAATGCAGATCTTTATTTCTTCTTTGAAAATTTTGGGCAAATAAGTATGCATTATAGACAGCAAAATATGGTAAATCACAGTTATAGCACATACTATGAGATGGAATAGTATGCAGCCTTTAAAATGATAAAGTGGCCAATTTGCAGATGACATAAACCTTGGATGATTAGGTTTTTAAAAAAGCAGGATGCAAAGTATGTATGCTTACAACTATGTGACAAATATGTGTTTTCTTTTATACCTTCTTTGCTATTCATTTCTAAATTTTCTTCAGTGAGTATGTACTATTTTAATAATTAAATTTGAAAGATAAATGTTATTTATGAGCTCGCAGCCCTCTTTTATGTTTTATACCCATTTTTCCCTCTCATGTTCTTGCAGTAGGAATTTTTGATACCTCTGTTAGGTTCCTAGACACTTACGTCTTCCATGAGCAACAAACACTGCTGTTTGTTCTTAGGCTTCCTTTTCACAGCTGGTTTTGCCAAATTTTTTATTTTTCTTTTCTGAACAGTAGCTTTTTTAAAAAATATTTTTTATTAAATTTTTTGTTGTTCAGTTACAGTTGTCCCCATTTCCCCACCATTACTCTCCCCTGTCCTACCCACCCCTACCTTCCATTTTCAATTCTCTCATCCTGTTGTCTTTGTCCATGGGTCCTTTATACATGTTCCTTGACTTGACTTCCCTTCTCCCTCCCCTCTGGTTACTGTCAGTTTGTTCTTTATTTCCATGTCTCTAGTTCTATTTTACTCACTTGTTTGTTTTGTTGATTAGGTTCCACTTATAGGTGAGATCATATGGTATTTGTCTTTCATTGTTTGGCTTATTTCACTTAGCATAATGCTGTCCAGATCCATCCATGCTGTCTCGAAGGGCGGGAGTGCCTTCTTTTTTTCTGCTGTGTAGTATTCCATTGTGAACAGTGGCTCCCTCCCACCCACCCCCTGAAAACACTCATATCAACTTTAGGAAAGTCTCTTAGAATCTCCTGACTGCTAGGTGGGCATCCTCCAATATTTAGCACATGTGTTTTCTATGGAATTTGTATTAGTTTTCAATTTCTAAATAATAAATTAACATAAACTGGGTGGCTTAGAATAACCTGCATTTATTATCTCATGGCTTCTGGAATACAGGTATGGAACGTGGCTGGGAATCTGGATACGAGTTAATGGGTCCTCTGCTAAGGGTCTTCAGAAGCTGAAATAAAGTGTTGTCTGGGACTGTGATTGGAATTCTTTTCCAAATGCAATGTTTCTTTTTCTTTCTCCTTCCTTCTTTCCTTCCTTCCTTCCTTCCTTCCTTCCTTCCTTCCTTCCTTCTTTCTTTCTTTCCTTCTTTCCTTTTCCCTCCCTCCCTCCATCCCTCCCTCCCTCCCTCCTAACTGCCAGTAGGTCCTGGCCACGTGCCCCTTTCACAATGTGTCACTTCATTCTTCAAGGCCAGTGAAGAGTAGCTGTTGCTGCTTTGAGTCTCTTTTAGGGGCTCACCTGAATAGGTCAGACTCACATGAGGTAACTTCTTTTTAATTAGAGTAGAGCTGACATACAATATTATATTAGTTTCAGGTTACAACACAGTGATTCAACACTTATATACCTTACAATGTGATAGTAACTTTTTGAGTAACTCAAAGTTGACTGAAATCCATTCACCTTTGATGGGAGTGATCACCTTGTAAGTTATATAAGTGTCTGGTCACAACGTTGTACTCCTGAAATATAATACTGCATACAAATTGTAGTTGAAAAATAAAATTTTTTCAAAATCTCTTCATCTTTGCCACACGACTTAAACTAATTATGAGACTGCAATCCCATTACAGGTCCTTCCCACAAGAAAGGGGATCAAATCCTATAGAGTGTGTACAGCATGGGATGGAATCTTGGAGACCATGTTAGAATTTTGCCTACCACAAGATTATAGTGGTGAATAAAGGGCACTTAAATATTGGATTAGAATTTATTTAAAATATGTTTTAACTAAAATTCTTGATAAAAATAACATTTTTAAGTATATACCATTTTTTTTGGTGCAAATTTCAGCATAAAACTTCTCTTGCTTAAAGAATTTTCAAAGAATTCAAGCTGAACCACTTTTTGTTTTTAAAGAAAAAAGTACCATTTGCAATAGGTGTTTCTGGTAATCTGAAGGGTTTTTTTTTCCTTAGTTTTCATTGGCTATTCATTGGTTATTCGTTGGTTATTCAAAACACATGAATAGCAAAATAATCAACAACCAACCAAACACAGCCTAGAAATAAATTGGATGCTGAGGAGAGTAAAAGAATACTTATCATTTTTCTAATTGGAAGGGAATTGAATTTCATATTTCCTTTGAAACAAAGAGGCCCTTCTGTTGGAAAACCTGAAACTGAGGTCTGGTGAGAGGAGTATGATGTGTGCGGAAACAGGAGGGGTGTGGCAATGCAGAGATGTGTCTGATGCTTCCTAGCTCTGTCTCTTAACACGTGTGCCATAAGAAGCTCTTTCTGGGAAAGAAGTTTAAAATCTAGCCTGCTCTCTTACCTCATGGTTGAGTTGCACTCCAGTGTTTCCAACTGAGCTGGGATGATAACAGTAATTTTGGCACTCACCTCTCAACTCTTGCCTCTGCTTGACCACAGTTTGCTGCTAGGCCATCTCCACATGGTGAAGAAGACCACCACTAGCTCCAGGTCCACATCGTCTATTTCACCCAACTGCTGTATGGAGGGGGCTTCTTTCACCCAGCATGTGAGTTTCACTCTCAGGAAAACATCATAATTCGCCTAGATCGGGCGGGGTCATCAAAGCCCTGTGATCTGCGCAGCACCTGTGTGCTTCCCTAGGGGTTTCAAGGGTGGTGGTAGGGCTTTGCTGTTAGGCTCACTGGGAGCATAGGAGGTCTCCAAAGGGAAGAAGGCTGTGTTCTGAAAGGGATGGGCAATCGGGCTATGTGACAAAAAGCGTAGATGCCACTGCACGTGTAATAGGGAGATCCTCAAACATAACTTTGCCTCCAATAAAGTGTCTAAATAATTCTCTCCCTAACAATTTTCATTTGTGTGACATGATTTAAAGGTATAGTGTGTGCTGAATGTAAACAGTAGAACATGATTCAGCAAGAAAATCTCAGTGCTGCCTGAGCCATCTAGGGCTTTATGACTATGCAAACCCATAAATTAAAAATTGCTGATAGTGGGTGTTTTCTGTACAAGTACAAGAAGATCTCATTCTGGGAGGGAGAACGCTGAAGGAGCCAGGGGAGGGCCATGTTGGGCCTCAAGTTTGAACTGGGTATGGTACTATTTAGGATGGTGACATATTACAGCTGATGTAGAGCCCACTACGTGGAAAGTGCACTGGACCTCCCTCCCTAGGAGACATCAGAAGGCCACTTGAGTAGAAACTGATGGTGTTTCAGTTAGTGACAGAGTTACTTTTCACCTTGCTCAGGAATCAGCACAAAGAGCCAGTGAATTCAGTACTCCGTTACTGAGTTTTGCTACAGTTAACAATCAAGTGTCTGGAGGTGATTTAAGAAAGAGAGTGACGTTGGAGTGGGGAAGGTTGGTGGGAGAGACGTTTATGAAATACTTCACTGTAATGATTTTGTGGAGAGTTCTGTGATTTTCTCATAGGACTACACCTTGAAAGCCTCCATCTGGGTAAAATCAAGACGAGATATTCGCTGACAGCTTATGCCCTAAGGGTGGGGTGTTCTTCCTAAGAGCTTCTGAAATCTTCTTTTCAGAGAAGCCCTTGTCATAAGAAAGGCCAATAAGGTTTTTGCAGTTTTCTTCCTCCTCCCTAACCCCCACCCCCACCCTTTCTTGGTAAATTCTGGCTGATAGTAATCAGAACCATGTTTTGCGATGTTTAGTTTTCTTTTATGTAGACAGTGCAATGCTTGGACATGTCATGAACCTAGCGAGGAAAATGCCTTTTGAAAGATTCAGCACCAGAAATTTGGAACCCAGAAAACTGGGTTTTATGAACAATGTACATCTAAATATTTAATGTGGTACTTCTGGGGGGGGGTGGGAGTGCGAGTGTGTGGTGGCGTGTAATTCAAATACCAGCCTGGAGGAATTATTTTGATTATAATGTAAGAAATGTAAGAAGTTATTGTAATGAGGTAAGTTCTAGTCTTTATGTTCTTAGCCAACCAGTGAGGACACAGATGAGGTAAAACAGAAAATAATTAGAGTGTTATGGGGGTTTGCAATCTGAGGTATTCAGAAATTTAGCAAAACTAGGTCTGTGTTCTTAAAAAAAGAGAAAGAGAGAGAGAGATTACAGAGAGACCTTATTAAAACACAAAAGGCTCAGCTATTTAAGACGGTGACATACATAGAGGCAGGAATGTGCAGAGAGAAGCTGAAAGGCAGCCAGGCCCTGAAGGAATTTCAGAGGAATTTCTTCACCGGAGGAGTAGTTAATAAATAGAGCAGATTTCTAAGGGCAGAAACTAGAGCAGCTACTACATTTTTTTTTTTTTTTAATAGAAGGGAGTGATAGGACGTTGGAGAAGAAAATGTTAAAACAAAGAAAAACAAGCCTCTTCCCTGGCAATCCTGGCCACCTCCCATGCAAAGGTCTGTTCCCAGACGTTGAGAATGTTGTATCATTTCATAATCAGGAAACACACTGTGGAGTTGGCTGCGGTGTTAGTTTTAGATTAATGCTAGATGTTATTAAGAACTGCATGTAATAGAATACTTTTCAAAAGTCTGAAAAATCATTTGCTTTGTCTGGCTGGCAACATTGCTGCTATTTTTCATTGCACAGAAGGACAGAAACAAGGGCTAGAAAATTCTTTTGTGTTCTTCGATGGTCCCTCCTCCTGTCTTTGATGCAGAGCTCTTCCTCAGTCGGAAGCGCAAAGCTTTTTCTGGGGCAGTTTTACCATACTGAATGCTTACGAATCTGAGTCTCTGAGTTTTATTTCTGTTCCCTTCAATCAAGCAGGTTGGGATGGCTACTAGCTTATTGTGCACAAGGGTTTTTCTTTTTGATTGTCAAATAGTGACCAGCATACCTGCAACTTTATCAATAAGCAGACTTCCTCCTGCCTCACTACTCAATTTGTTTTAACCAAGATTCCACTTGGCAAATAGTAACTTTAAATTAGCCAATTAATTCATTGGAATGAAACTTATTATTCCTGTTACCAGTTCTCTATTTGGGTCCCTCTCTGTCTGTGAAAAGTGAAAGAAATTTGTACTGAAAACCTTGTTATCTCATAGCCCAGGGATTGTGCGAGGCTACCGGCCCCTGTGAATGGTGAAGCTGACAAGTATGTGGGATGACTGGAGTTGCCACGCTGTGTCATTTCCTAGACAAGGGGCCTTGTCATCACCTGGGAGTTTGTAGAGATGCTGATTCCTCTCCTACACCCCAGACCTACTGAAGTAGAATTCTGGGCATGGGGCCTGGGAGTCTAGGTGCCTTTAATTCAGTCACACAGGTGATTGTGAGACATGTGGACCTAGAGGATGGGGATGTGTTGTCTGAAGGAGAGGAAATGACAAGGGCTAAGAAGGCAACCTTATGGATATTTGCTTTTACTTCAGGCCAACCTCGCTGGGAAGAGCAAAGGAACAGGCTTACAGTGGGTCCCAAGCAGCGGTGATCTGGGGGTACCAGGCAGGCAGAACTGGGGCCAAGAGAGGGAGTGTGTTAGAAAGTATAAAGTAAGCAATGAACAGAACACTCTGATATTATGCACACATTAGAGATCATTGGCAGACTCAAGCACAAAGCAATTTACTGAAAGGCTAGGAAGGCACTTGCAGATTGAGGGCAAGTCTGAAGAGTGAGCCAGACCCAGAGGAATTGAAGGTAATCGCTTTAGCAGTTTGTTTGGCTAGGAAAGGGCATGACACCTTGATCAAAAATACCCAGTCTGGGTGCAGTGGGAGAGGGTGATTTTTGTAAAGGAACTCACGGTGCACTTACTAAAAGTAAGGACGGGAAATGGATGGATGGTGGGGCAGTTTAAACAAGTGGCTCCTTCAACCAAAAAGCAAGCAAACGAAGGAAAATCAATCTCACGATGTGAAAAGACAGCAAGCAGGGGCCCTACGGTAAGCAGGCTCATGTGGGTGGTCAAAGGACCAGAGAAGACTCAGGAACTTCATAGGAACAGTGCCAGAGACAGAGTTAGCTGGAGGGCAAGCACTGAGCAACAAGGGAGACTGGACCTAATGTTATTCTGCTCAGGAAAGGTCTAGAGGGCTGGGCCCTGCTCCCCGCCCTCTGGGCTCTTTCCAGTCTGTGATAGGCCCTACTTTGTGAGTCCTCCCTTGGCAGGGGTGCCCTCTGCTCTGCAGCCTTCACCTCCGCTTGGTTGTCCACTGAGGTACAGTTCCACCTCTTTCTTGCCTCCTCTGCTACTGGAATTTCCTCCGTCATATTTCCCTGAGACTGTTAAATTGCCAGGAGTTTCTGCTCTCTGGTCTATTTCCCTCTGGATCGACCTCTCAAGACTTAGAGGACTCCATGGTTTAGGACAGTTATGCCAGCACCATCCATGGTTGGTTAAATAGGCCTTTGTGGGTGGGTGTGGGAACCATACCACTGTTTCTCAGTTCTTTTCCTATGGGGAAATTCTTTTCTTTCCAAACACCCCATTGACTGGTGACCTCTTAGAACACAGCAGTCCTATCTAGGCTCCACAGTAGGGTGAGATCACCAGGAGTTGTCTGCGCCAAGTTGGGAACAACAAACCAAGCTGGGGCAGGCCCGGGTGGGAAGCCAGGAACAGGCAGGCATCTGTCAAAGGACAGCAGGTCAGGGAAGGCAGGGGTTAGACAGTGAGTTCACAGCAGAGAGATGTCAAAGTCAAGTGGAGATTTAAACATCTAAGTCTGTGGATGAATTGAAGATCAGTCTTGCTGGGAGAGGTTTTGGGCAGGGCAAGAGGGTGGATGATGTGACAGGGAAACCAGGGCAAGTAAAGTGTGGCCAGACTTTATTATTTCAGACTGCCTTCATTATTTCACCCCCCTCATGGAGCCTGACTGCTTAGAACGGAGGGACTTGGCTACCTTTTATTTAATATTTCAGTTCTCCCACTGAGTAAAGCAGAATTCCCAGGGATCTGGGGGCAGGGAGGGCTTACCAAGAGCAGTGGTTGTCGGTGCATCCCAGGTGGTGCTCTTTCCTTCACCCAGACCCCTCAGGCTCATTGCCCAGATGCCTTGTTGCTGCTTGTCTCTCTTTGCAGGTTCTTTCCTTCCCCAGAGAATTCCTTATACCCACATCACCGGTCTCCCAGTCTCTGCATCTGTAACCCTACTCTGCCTGCCCCAGTGCGACGGGTGAGCTGGAGTGTGAGGTTGTGCTTTGGCTTCAGACCAACTCCTCTGTTCCTGCAGTAGATCTCTAATTCTCCTTTCATTTTCTCTCCCCCTTTTTTCAGTTGCAGTTTTATTGAGATATAATTTACATACCACACAATTCACCCATTTAAAACATTCAATGATTTTTAGTATTGGGTTGGCCAAAAAGTCTGTATGGTTTTTCTGTAAAATAAAAAACATAATTTTCACCAATATCTTCATTGATTTGGATAATTTGAGTATGTCAGCTGTCTCCCACGTGGTATTACGTTGATCGTTCTCAGTTAATGTCTCTATTTGATCGCTATCACCGTCAACCGGTTTACGCAACTGTGCAGCATCATCCAGCGAGAAATCTCCAGCATGAAACTCTGCAAACCACTTTTGACACATTCGATCAGCAATGTGACACAGCACCTTCTCCATACACTGCACAAATCTTTTTCTGCATTTCAGTTGTGTGTTTACCTTTCTCGAAATAATAAAGCATAATATGCTGAGAATGTTGCTTATTTTCTTTCATCTTCAGTATTAAACTGGTGACACAAAAATTCACCAATTTTGATAAGTTTTTTTAAATGCAAGCTGATATGACAACTGTCACAATACAATCTAACAAAATAGTTTCAAATGAAGTTAAAGACAACTAATATCTACTAGAACCATCTATGGAAAAACCAAATGAACTTTTTGGCCAACCCAATACATTCATGAAGTTGTCAACCATCACCATAATCAATTTAGAACATTCTCATCACTTCCAAATGAAATCCTCTATTGATTAGCAGTTACTCCCCATTTTCTTCAAGTCTTACCCAGGCCCTAGGCAACCACTTTCTGTCTCTATAGTTTTGCCTATTATAGACATTTCATATAAATAAAGTTGTACAATATGTGGCCTTTTATGATGGGCTTCTTTTTACTTAGCATATTTTTAGTAAAAGGTGAAAGATTTATATGATCTAAAGGGAAACCAGAGTATTGCTTAGCATATTTTTAAGGTTCATCTGTACTGAGTCATGCATCAGTACTTTATTTCTTCTGATGGCCAAGTAATTTTCCATTGTGTAGATATAACAAATTTTATTTATCTATTCACTGGTGGATGAATGTGCGGGTTATTTCTGGCTCTTATGAATAACCCTGCTATGAGCACTCACATACAAGTTTCTATTTGGGCATAAAGTTTTGATTCTTTTTCCCTTCTTAAGTTTTTCTGTGGATAAATTATTTATATATCTAGCAATGGAATTGTTGGGCCATATGATAAATCTATGCTTAACATTTTGAATAACTGCCAGATTGTTTTCCAAGGTGGCAGCATCATTTTACATTCTCATCAGCAATGTATAGGAGTTCCAATTTCTTTAACTCCAACTAACACTTGTTTGTAATCTGGCTTTTTCTTATAGCCATCCTAATGGATAAAAACTGGTATCACATTCAGGCTTTGATTGACATTTTCTTCACTTGATCTTAGCCAAAAGGCCACGATACGACAATGATTTACATTTTCTTGACAGCTAATGATGTTGAATATTGAACATCCATTCATGTACTTATTGTTCATTTGTATCTTCTTTGAAAAAATGTCTTCATATCCTTTGCCAAGTTTTTATTTATTTTTAGATTTTATTTATTTATTTTTGGAGAGAGAGGAAAGGAGGGAGAAAAAGAGGGAGAGAAACATTAACGTCTGGTTGCCTCTTGTATGCCCCCCAGGCCTGTGCCTTGACTGGGAATCGAACTGGAGACCCTTTGGTTCACAGGCCAATATTCAATCTACTGAGCCACACCAGCCAGGGCCTTTGCCAAGTTTTTAATTGGGTTGTTTGTCTTTTGCTTATTGGGTTATAAGTGTTCTTTACATATTCTAGACACAAGTTTCTTGTGAAATATTTGCAACTATTTGCTTCAGGCTTTAGGTTGTCTTTTCCCCTTTTTAATGATGTCCTTTAAAGCACAGAAGGTTTAAATTTTCATGAAGTCTAACTTAACTATTTTTTATTACTGCTTGTGCTTTTGGTGTTATATCAAAGAAACTATGGCTTAATCCAATTACAGTTATTCCTGTTTTCTTCTAAAGGTTTTATGGTTTTGATCCATTTAGTTTTTGATTAATTTTGAGTTAATTTTTGTATATGGTGTGAAGTAGGAGTCCAACTTTATTTGTTATACCTTGGTTGAAAATCAGTTGACCATAGAGTATAGGTTTATTTCTGTATGTTTCAATTCTGTTCCACTAATTTGTATATCTATCCTTCTACAAGTACATAGTGGGTTGTTTTAAATTTTGAAATTAGGATGTGAGAGTCACCCAGCTTTGCTTGTGTTTTTCATGATTGTTTTGGCTTTAGGTCTCTTGAATTTCCATATGAATTTAGTATCAGATTACCAATTGTTGCAAAGAAGCTAGCTGAGATTTTGATAAGAATTGCATTGAATTTTTGTGGACAAATCTGGAAGAATATTCTCATTGTAACAACATTGTCATCCAAACCATAAATGTGAGATGTCATTCCATTTATTTAGGTATTTACTATCTTTCAAAATGTTTTATAGTTTTCAGAGTGTATCTTTTCACTTCTTTTGTTAGATATTTTCAAATATTTTTGATGGTAGTATAAATAGATTTGTTTTCTTAATTTCATTTTTGCATTACTCATTGCTAGTTTATAGAAATACAATTGACTTTCACATATGGGTTTTGAATCCTGCAACTTTCCTGAACTTGTTTATTATTTCTAATATATTTTTAGCTGATTCCATAGGATTTTCTATGCACATACAAGAGCCTTAAGATCTAAATACAAGACCATGTTATTTGCAAACAGATAATAGTTTTACTTTTTTCTTTGCAATAAGGATGGCTTTACCCCAACGTTTCTCATCCCAATAAGTTCAACTTCATTTTTTTTTTTTTTCTGGATGCTCAGGCCAAAATCCTTGGAGTCACATTTGACTCATTTCTTTGTCTCACACACCACATCCCATGTATTAACAAATCCAGTCAGCTCTGTACTTTCAAATTTATCTGAAATGTAAATACTTCTCCACTTTCTGAATTGCTAATATAAACCAACATATTTGTTCATCGGAACCCCTGCAATTATTTCCTTCCATCATTTCTTTCTACAAGTGATGTTTTTAAAAAGTCAGATCGTGTACCTTTTCTGTGTTAACCACTTCGGTCCCTCCACATCTCATTGGGAATAAAACCAACAGTCCTAAGTTTTACCTGCTAGACCCTATTTTATCTACATATTAGTTTCATTTTGCTGAATAACAAATTATCTCAAAAGTTAATGGCTTCAAACAAAAAAATAAAAATTTAATAGACCTCACTGTTTCTGTGAGTTAGGAAATGGAGAGCCTCTTAGCTAGGCAGCTGAACTTGGAACCTTCCTTCAGGTTGCAGTTAAGATGTGGGGGGATGTTGGCTGGGGCTGCAGTCATGTGAAGACTTGATTGAGGATGAAAGATCTGTTTCTAAGGAGGTTCACTCTCATGCCTGGCATATTAGGTTGGTTCTTGGTGGGAGGCTCTTGTTCCTTCCCATGTATGCTTCTCCTGAGGCTGCTTGAGTGTCTTCACAACAGGGTACGTGGTTTTCTCCAGAATGAGTGATCTAAGACAGCGGGCAGGCATAAGCTCTCCCTTTGATGATCTAGCCTCAGAAGGCACTTGACATCCCTTTGGTCACCTTCCATTCATTAGAACCAAGTCACTAAATATGGGCCCCATTCAAGGGGAGAAGAATTAGCCTCCTCTTTTTGAAGTGAGGGGTACTATAGAATTTATAGACAAATTTCAAACCACCACAATTTGTTCTTCAGATACTTCTCTGATCTTATTTTTTTTCACTCACCCCGTGCGTGTTCAACCATGTTTGCTGTGTTTGCCTTTACTATTCTTAAAACATGACAGGAATGTTTCCACTTCAGGGCCTGCACATTTGCTGTTCACTCTGCCTGAAAGAGTTTTCCTCCTGAAAGTTACAAGACTCATTTACTCACCTCTCACATCTCTGCTCAACGCTACCTCATCACAGAGGGCTTTCCTGACCACTGGAGCTAAAACATTACCTTTCCCTTCCACATCTCTATCTGTTTTACTTTGCCTTGGTTTTTCATTACACACACACACACACACACACACACACACACACACACACTGTATTCACTATCTGGATGTATATAGTCATCCTTTCCCTTACGCACCTGCTCTCAAATTAACCCCAGGTGCCTGGCACATTGGAGATACTTTCTACATGTTTTTTAATTGAATGGACTCACTGAATTACTCTTCATAATTATCTTGGGGGTGGACAAATCTACCACACAACACAATGGACATTTGGGAGAATCACATTTTTGGGGAAAGCAGTTGAGAAGGATTGACTGTGTGGGTGGCTTTGCTAACAACGTTTTTCTTCAGTTTGAGCAGTATTCTTCCTCACATATTTACATGGCATTTTATCCAAAATTATAGTTATAGACTTTAAAATAACTTTTCAAAAACTTAATTCTCAAGCTCCCAAAAGGCTTTCAGGATTGATATTAAGTTGCAGTATTCCAACAAAGCATCTATTATATAAGCATTAGAACCATCACGCTTGAAAATTTCCTTTCTTTCCAGAAGCTCCCCTTAATTAGCACTCTGCTATGAAAAATGCTTTGATAGAAAAGATAAAGAGAACTAGCTCACAAAGTTTGAAAGTATATGGATATGCTCACTTTGAAACATTTTCATTCCAGGAATCTCCAAGTCAATGACCTTTTGATGTTATTTTGCTTTTCACCTGAATTAAATATTTAGTGAAAAATATAAGTTCGATATTCTTGATATTTGCCTCCCTGGATGTATTACCATTCTGATTCTGTTAGGACACACAGAACTTTTTGCTTGTCCTCGGTGACTACTCATTAGATATTAACATTCTCTAATTATTTTAAAGGCTTATTAATAGGCATTACTGTACCATATTAAGCATTGGCTATGTAAATAAGTCTTTGTTAAGTGCTTGAGTGGTATCTTCTATCTTTAAACACCTTTCTACATCTTGGTTCTTTTTCTATGTCAAAATTATCTATTTTGTTCATGAAAATTTGGGTCAATTTAAACATTCTTTTGAAATAAACATATTAGCCTACATCAGCACCATTTTCTGACTTTTCGCTGGCCAAGAGCTGGAAATGGGATAACCCTTTTAATTGGGGTGTAAAAGACATTGTAATGCTAATCGTGTATTATCCAATTATAGAATGCAATGCTTGTGCATGTGCATATAGGAATTGTAGGAAGAGACTAGAAACAAAGAAATGGAAATGGATTGGAAAATTAGGAAATCATTTTAGTTCCTAGTCTTTGCTTCTTTCATGAGATTTGCCTTATTCTTCTTCTATTTCTGCAGAATAGTTTTAGTTGTTACTCTAAATATGTGTCAGAAGGTGGTTGACCCAGAACTCCTGGGTAACAACATCTCCTTCATCTATCAGACCAGCCCAGACCAGTGTGGAATTCCTTAGTCCCAATCCAACACTCTCAGGAGAGAGAATCTGTTGGTAGGAAGCTAATCTTCAGTCAATCCACTGAGGCCAGGTTTGTGTAGTGCAGACATGCCTGTTGAGGTCCTGGCCAGTGAAAAGGGCAGGCAGATTCTAGAGAAAAGTGAAGAGGCAACAATGCAACAGGTGCTCAGTTCTCCTCTTTTGTTAATAAATGTGTATGTTTTTAAATTTTGAACAGTCCTATACAGTATAATGATATTGTGGAATTAATTTTAAAAGTAAGCACTTGCCTTAAGCAAACATATTGTAAAGATTCATATGAATTGGAGGTACTCTTTGTATCCATATCTAATCGATAAATGTCACTGATTGAAAAACAAATTCTGTTTTTTTTATTTACTGCCCTAGTGTGGCTGCCTTCTAATGCAAGCTAATATTTGTTGAGTTGGATGTCAGGCACTCAACAGCACATTTAATCCTCACAGGCCCCTAAGAGTAGAAAACTGGGACTCAATAAAGTGAAGTGTCTTGTCTAAAGATACATTCCTAATGATCATAACTTGAAATTCTAACTCTTGTTACTATCTCTGATCTCTTATTCACAACTTGCAAGCGGTGAAGCACCAGGGGTGTCCAAACTTTTGGAGCCTTTGGGCCACACTGGAAGAAGAAGAGTTGTTCTAGGCCACTGTGATCACAAAAAAAATCTCATAATGTTTTAAGTAAATTTACAGTTTTGTATTGAGCTGCATTTACAGCCATCCTGGAATGCATGTGGCTCATGGGCCACAGGTTGGACATCCCTGCAGCTAAACACCTCCAGGAGGCAAATCCAGAACATGGGAGGTTGTAAAGAACAACTGGTCCAGTCTTTTCTACAGATTAATGCCTTTGTTTTTAAGGATCGGCCCTGGCAGGGTAGCTCAGTTGGTTGGAGCATTGCCCCATACACTAAAAGGTTGCAAAGTTGCAGATTTGATTCCTGGTCAGGGCACATGCCTAGGTTGTGGGTTCAGTCCCTAGTAGGAAGAAATGTGGGAGGCAAGCAACGGAAGTTTCTCTCTCACACCTCTCTCTCTCCCCTTTCCTCTCTCTATAAAATAATCAATAAATATATCTCTGGTTGAGGATAAATAAATAAGTAAAGGACTATGCTACATCAAAAGAATCTTAAGAGGCATATAAACAAAAATGGTATGTGGTCCTTGAGTAAATATACATTTAAATGATCAACCGTAAAGGGCATTGTTGGGTCATTGGGTAAATACAATCTCAGGTTTATTTTTAATTTTTTATTATTATTTTTAAAGTATTTTTATTGATTATGCTATTACAGTTCTCCCAATTTTCCCCCCTTGCACCCCCTCTGCCTTGCACCCCCATCCCTCCAGTATCGCCGCGTCCGACCCCACTTAGTTCATGTCCATGGGTTATACATACAGGTTCTTTGAGTCCTCTGTTACCTATACTGTTTTTTATCTCTCCCCATCTGTTTTATGCCTACCAGTTATGCTTCTTCTTCCCTGTACCTTGTCCCCCCATTCCTCCCTTTCTCCTCCCCACTGAAATCCCTCCATGTGTTCTCCACTTCTCTGATTCTGTTCCTGTTCTAGTTGTTTGCTCAGTTTTTGTTTTTGTTATTTTTCTTTTCTTTTAGGTTCATGTTGATAGTTGTGAGTTTGTTGTCATTTTATTGTTCATATTTTTTATCTTTTTCTTAGATAAGTACCTTTAACGTGTCATATAATAATGGCTTGGTGATGATGACCTCCTTTAACTTGACCTTATCTGGGAAGCACTTTATCTGTCCTTCCATTCTAAATGATAGCTTTGCTAGATAGAGTAATCTTGGATGTAGGTCCTTGCCCTTCATGACTTCAAATACTTCTTTCCAGCCCCTTCTTGCCTGAAAGTTTCTTTTGAGAAATCAGGTCTTATGGGAACTCCTTTGTAGATAACTCTCTCTTTTTCTCTTGCTGCTTTTAAGATTCTCTCCTTATCTTTAATCTTGGGTAACTTAATGATGATGTGCCTTGGTGTGTTCCTCTTTGGGTCCAACTTTTGTGGGACTCTCTGGGCCTCCTGGACTTCCTGGAAGTCTATTTCCAGTCTCAAGTTTAGATAAAAAAAATTACTGAAATACTTGACTGAAAAGGCAGATTTAAGAACTATGTGACAGTATGATCTTATTTTGATAAAAGTCAATATGTGTACCTGGAAATATTTGCTGTATGGTGTTACAGTTGTGATTTCTAAATAGTAGAAATACAGTATTTTTATTTTTCATGTATGTTTCTCTGGATTTTAAAGTTTTTCACATCATATATGTACTACTTATGTATTAATACAATTTTTCTAAGTGCTGGATTTGGAATGTCTTAGCTCTGGTCCATGGTTCAGACCCTGACTTAATACTGTGATCTTGGGCAAGTTATTTTCCTCTGTAAGCCTTGCTTTTCTCAACTCTGAGTTGGCACTGAACACAGAGCACATTCATACAGTTACTGTAAGAATTAGAGAGATGACAAATGCAAAGCACTTAATAAAAATCTGATATCTAGTCATGCCCTAATAAATGTTAATTATTATTACTATGATCAAATGTTACCAGTGATCATCTGAATATAGGCTTTATCTGAGAAACTAAGCCAACTTAGTGCTTAAAATCATGGCTTTGGGTCATACTGAGTCATATTATGTAGTGAGGTGTCCATTAATGAGTTTGTTTAAATTAACAAGTTCAGGGCCATTCTCTATAGCTTAACTGCAAGCCAAATAAGGGCCCTAAACCAAAGCACACTCTATTCTTAATGACCTGTGAGATTCAGATACGTGCCAATATAGAAAAGCATCTGACAACTTAGGAGTTTATCCAAATCATGCTTCTCTGCAATATCCTTAACCATCATTTGAAGGTTTAAATTTCACAAAAAGCAATCGCACCGTGACAAGGGCACTACTAATTATTATGTGTATTATGTAGCCACACCATCTGTCTTAAAAACCACGATTTTGTAAATTGTTTTCAATGACATATTGTAAGATTCCTCTATATATGAAGTTCATGATGAAACTTTTCAGTGAGGCTTCTTGAATTAAAAATCAAGACAGTTAATGACTTTAAAAAAAAGGCAACATACACATTCTGCTGGATAAATCGAGGATGCAGAACGCACACTTCATGAAATGAAGTTAGCAGATTAAGATCTGGAAACTATATTAGAATTCTAGATCACTTGAGTGAGGTAATCTTAATTGTCTACATGCCAGTGAAGGCCTCTAGGAAATGTATCAAGTTCAGAGGAATCATTGGCTCTGCATCTTACCCTTAACCTACCCTCCGCTTAAGATGTCCTGGCAGACATTGAGAAAATATAATGCAGGAACATGTAGAAATAAATATAAAAAGGGCCCACTAACAGATAAAAAATGCTGATAAAGAAGTTTTGTCAATCAACCAATTAAATTGATGTCATAAGAAAGCAAAAACTATTTGAAATGGAACACTCTAGCGTGAAAAAGAAAATGGAGGCAGTGCTCTTCTCTGCTTAATTTAAAAATTGCTATAACAGATAAACTTTGAAATCTCAGTAATTTAACCCAATAAAAGTGTATATCTTTCTCTGGTCACACTCCATTACAAGGGTTCCTGATTAGCAGCCTTCTGTGGAAATATTCAGGACCCAGGCTCCTTGATGTTGTATGGTTCTCATAGTCACTTTTCATCCACTTCGGTCTGGAAGAGGCCTCATCACCCTCTATGGAGAACTATACACTGAGTATGTAAAGGGGGCTAGAAAATACAGCTCCTGTCTGGGGAGCCATTTAATAGCAGCAACTCTGCACTGCAGAATGGAGCCCAAATGTGGGGAGTCAGCTGAACCTCTTTGCTCTCCTTCCCTTCTTTGTCCGGTTTTAGGAGCAAATACCTCACGTGTGAGGGTGATAGTGATGGTAAAATCTTTTCTGGCATGTTGGTCTAGTTTCACAAGGTGCAGTGAATGATATGGTATTGATATCACTAAGCGTTACCCAATTCAATAAACATTTGTTAAGAATCTAGTATGTGCCAGATTGTGCAGGGTACTAAAGGAGAGAAAAACGAATGGACTTGGTCTGTAGGAAAAGTAAGGAGACAGACATATGCATAAATAACTTTAATCGAAGGTGAAATAAAAGTGCCAGAATTGAAGTATAAATAAAAGTATTAGTAAATGTCAACCAGGAAGCAATTAAATTTGAAACAGTGAACAGAGAAATCTGTTCTCTATGTAAGACTCTTATTTTCCAGGAGAAGAAGTCTACTCAAGCTAACTCAGGTAAAGGAAGAATTGTTCAAAGAATATGAAGATCACAGGCAATGAAAATGCACCCCCAGCCTCACGTGGAATGGAGCGTGAAGCAGCTGAGCTATGGCACAAACTATGTCTGATCCTTGTTATGTCTGGGTTTTTTTTTTTTTTTTTTTTTTTTTTTGGTTGGTCCTTTCTCTGTTTCTGCTGACTTCCTCAACTTTCACTTAACCCTATAGTGTTGGCAGCCCTAGCCTAAAAGGGTCATTTTGGGCCTAATATTCAGCACCATTTGACTACAATATCTATATTTTTGGAAGGAACCCGATTAGTTATAAATCAGGGGATAAGTAGTCTGGCCTTGGGCCAGCCATTGCTGAGGGTTGTGAATGTGCAGAAAGGTGGGCTCACATGGCCCGGTGAGTTGCCCCTTAATTTGCAGTGGCTGGCAAATTAATGACCAGTACAGAGGCAACTTTTATTTTACCATTAAAAGAGGTATTGTGTTTATCTGGGGCTAAAGGATGGAGGACATTTCTGACTTAGGTAGAGCATAAACCAAGGCAAAGACAGAGGAAAGTCCAGGTAAATTTTGGGGACTGGACTGGGCACTGAGAGTGACTGGAGTATAAGAGATTTGGGGCTGGTCAAGATCACTATTATAAGATTGTGAGGCCAGAGCCCAGGAGTTTAGAATCTGTAGACAAGGAGAGATCTTAGAAATGTTTTTTTTTAGGGAGGTTCTGTACAAAAGATAAAACCACGGTACACATACAGGCGATGTTGTGAGCATTCAGCATGTTTTCTTCATGGATACTTTGTCACCTGGCATCTTAATGGTCACCAAAAGCCTCTTGGTATGGGACTCGTCACTCTATCAGAAGGAGGCTTGGTATACTGAAAAGAAAAGGGTTTCAGGCTTTGGGATCAGGGAGATCTGTGTTCAAATCCTGACTTTGATGTTTTCCAGATGGATGTCTTGGGTAGTTTACTTTGTTTTGACAAACTGAGTTTTCTTACCTGTACAATGTAATTTAACATTCAGCCAGTATACATTGGGATGGCATAATGACTGGAAGGAAATGGATAGGTTAAGGGTCAGCAAAATTGATTTGTCAGTGCCCAGTGTTGTAATTGTTGTGGAGCTGCATAAATCAGGTTTGTAGTCAGGATTCAATGGCAGAATGTTTGTAAAATGCTTAGCAAAGAGCCTGGCACATGGCAAAGAGGCATTCCACATTAGCTTTGTTTCCTCTTGTCCATTTCTACTTGAAAATTTCAAATCTTCCATATGATGATAACAGCTTGAACCATCAAGGAGTCCTTGAACTGGCTGCCGTATGATAGCTACTCAGGCACCTGAGCAGTCAGCCCCCAGCACAGCACAGACAGGTCAGGAGGTTCCTCACTGTTCTGTCAGAGGGATTAACCTTCAATAATGGCTCTTTCCCAAGCTTGTGGCTGTAAATACTGCAGATAACCAATCATTGCTCCTGGGCCCTTTCATGCATCAACTGGGTACTGATTTCTAGAACTCAGATGCATTACCTCATTTCAGTGATTCCTTAGTTTTGCAGTTGACAGAGGACAAACTCATGGCTAGAACTTAGGTAAGTTCACATCATTGTGCTAATTAGCTGTCAGAACAAAGAAACAAGTGATCAGGAACATCTGGTGTCACCTTAGAAACCACTAGTATTAATTCCAGATGAGAAAAAGAAAATGAAATCTGTGACAGGCCCAGACAACAAATAAAGCAAGAACATGGTCCTCCTAAAGCTATTCAATTTTACAGATGAAAAGAAATCCAATAATTTTGGATTTCCAAGCATGAGAATACTTTTTGGATTATAGAAAATGCCCATAGGCTTTTGAGCCTGCGTTGCTGTAACCATTAGAGTTTTGTGTAGGAAGTGATCCACTGGGAATTCCTGGGGACCCTGTTGTTGGGGGTGATGTTTATTAGTATTACTGTACAGAAAGTATCATAGTGTCAATTTTCTTAACCCAAGAGGCTTGAATATTCCCATTGCCATGGCTTAAAGAAGAATGCTTACACAGAGAATACAGATTCCACAACAGTATTTGTCAAGAACAAGATAAAAACTTCAAGATACAGCAAAAATGTAAGTCCCTTGTCTTGTCACTTGGAACTCCCCCTACTGCTTTTAAAGTAAGAGAATCAAGTTCAAGGTCAGGAGACTACAGGACTCTTAGGTGTCCCTTGAAGACACACTTTTTTCCACTTCTTCTTTTTGTTTCCCCTATATTTTTATTAATTTCTATTTAAGTGATAGCACTTTTCATGCTTCTTGCCCCAGGCACAGAGCTCTCCGGGTGACGAAGAGTTGCAGCATTACTCAGTCATTCTTACGCCTAGCACACTAGTGCATATCAGAAAATGCAGGACAGGACGAGGGCAGCGCAAGGCTCTAAACAGAATCCAGACTGGACCTGAGTCATCCCTTAATCACTCTGGTTAAAGGTTATCATCAGTTCCATAGTGAGGCAGAACTGGAGACCGATTCCAGAATCACAATTTCTTTTTTAAGCTTATTGTACACTATATACTGTACTGTGTGTGAAGTACATACATCAAATCAAATTCTCATACTGAACATGGTTTAGTCATTTTTAGTAAGTCCTTCTGTCTTCTCTATATAATCTGAAGTTAGGATTCAGAACCCTTCAGTGATTGTTACTTGTGATTCCTGAGTTGTTATATGTGCCTGACCATGTAACCAATGTTTTAGTGTTCTGAATGAGGAAAACCAGGCAAGGTTCTGGACAAACTGATGTACTTACAGGGCTCATTTCAACACTAGTATATGACTAGTACATCGAGGGGATCAAAAGCACTGTTTTTGTTTCTGACACTTCGTCTTACAGTGTTGGGCTGGACACAGTCAAATGCAAATGAGGAAGCCATGAGGCACTAATTGCCTAATATTCAAGAACGGTATAATTTGTAAAGCAGAGCTACACAGAAATTGATTACAAAGCCTTTGTTCTTAAGAAGTTCTACAATTACCACTAAAGGTGCCACTAAAATTTGTGTTGATTGCAAATCTCTTTTGGCTTCTCTTCTGGAAATGAAATGAACCTTTTAATTTTGACCCTCTAAAGAAATTTAGACTCTTTTGTTCAATCTTCATTACTGAAAACTTGTCTGTAAATTTGGAAGAATACCATCAAATGTCTTTGGCCTTAGCCCTTTCTCTCTATAGATTCCACATCATGTTATGCCTCCTCCACTGAAAATCTTAATGTTAGAAGACTTCGCTGATCCATGTGCTAAAGCTGATCAAACTCTGTGATTGATTAACTGTGTGAAGCCAAATAGATGTGGAGGAAGTAGAATACCATCCTGGGGAATTCAAGTTAATCAACATGCTTTGTCATTCATAAAGGATCTCTTTTATGGTAACCTGGCAGTTATTCTGAAGAATAATAATTTTTTTCAGTCACACTACTTGCAATACATTTAGGAATTATTTGTGTGGAGGCAGAAGTTTAGCTCTGGACAACGAATTATGATTTTTATATCGTTGTAAGGGAGAGTGTGTATAACACATTCTAAATTGATTGGCAAAAGAAGCCAAAAGCCTTAGTTTTTTCATACAATCGTGAGCATAAAATCTTGATAATTGATTGTTGCATGACAATAAGAATTTGAATGATTATTCAAATTTGGAAGAATTTGTTGATTGTGCTATCCTGTGTTTTGAAATAGGTAACATTTTGAATTATGTAATCCCAGGTATCTGCCTAACACATCAAGTGTTACTTGCAATACACAGATTGTAAAACATTATATCATCTGGTAAAAGTTCTGCACTTACTTCATGAGGCCTTACAGAGTGACACTGTAGAATTCCTCCAAGGGTTTCTGTGGTCATTGGTGGGCACCGCTGGGAAGGACAGCTCTGCCTTTTCTGGAGCAGCATAATTGGGTGACTAGGGACTACTTCTGTAAGTAGCTGAAGGAGCACTGACCATGGGAACCACCAGGAAATTAAGGGACAGCTCCTTTACTTGCTTCGAGGATTGCATAAGCACATTGGGTTCTATCTTGCTCAAAGGAGAGGCTCCAAAAAATGATGCCTTGCTCTCATAAGGGAAACTGGATGCTAGAGTTTATTTAATTTAAAGATCAGCAAATTATTGGTATGCTTTCTGCTCCCAAGTATTTTTCAGCAAGTTTGTACTCTACAGAAGGTTTGTTTGTTTTGCTGGAGAGTTCATAAAAAATCCATTATTTCATATATGTATGTTTTTAAAATTCATAGACACATTTCTATTAACTCTTATTGTAGTTTTTTAAAAATGGCTTTAAACAGCCCAATTTTTTGCATTAATCTTTGTCTATTGTTCAGTAACTGGAGTCATTAATTCACTAATAGCATTGGAGAGGTGCTAAAGTTTTTCAAAACTGCAGATTGACCTAATTAATGTCTTTTCTGAATTGTGCTAAATCCCCCATTAACCACTCTGGGGCCTCTTAAAACTCCCCAGTCTCTGCTGCCATCTATTCAGAAGTGTTATGTACGTAGGACAGGTTCTGATTGCCTTGATTATGTGTAAAATCATGTTATGAAAATGTTTGCAAGAGTATTTTTCTTCTTGTCATTAGTTTCTTGGGTTAATCATGTCTAACTCTCACTTTTTACTTTGCCAGCTTTTAGTTCTCCTGCATTCTGCTTTGCAGCACTCAGGAAGCTGGGCCTATCACCAGCTGCTCTTTCTCAGTGGTTGACTCTGAAGGAGATTAAGCACAGACCTAGATCAGAACTGTTCTCTTAAACACAGTGGTTGAAGATTATCATTTCACAGTAATCATTGTATAACCTTCACTTTTCATTAGTTAAGAACGGGTACAGTACACTGAGTATAACAATAAATTCTTCTGTCATCTCCGTGCTGTATCTTCATAGAACTATAGTTACATGTGGATACTTTAGGTCAGGTGACCTGACCATGAGATTTATATTTGAGTGTAGAGAATACAAGTATTAAGCAAGCAACTGTTTTGGCAGAATGATGACTTAAAGTTTATTTCAGTCTGGGTGTCTTCTATGTCACACAAGTACAGAGAAAACACAAACCTCCATCTCTCTCTTTTTTAAAGTATATTTTATTGATTATACTATTACACTTGTTCCATTTTTTTTTCTCCCCTTTATCCCCCTCTACCCTCTGCCTGCCTCCCACCAGCATTCCACCACTTAGTTCATGTCCATGGGTCGTACATATAAGTCCGTTGGCTTCTCCATTTCCTATATTATTCTTAACTTCCCCCTGTCTATTTCATACCTACCACTTATGATTCTTATTCCCTGTGCCTTTTCCCCCTTCTCCTCCCTCCCTCCCTGCTGATAACCCTCCATGTGACTTCCATTCCTGTGATTCTATTCCTGTTCTAGTGGTAACCATCTCTTATTTTATTTTATAGTGTGGTGCTTAGTCACAAAATGTGATACAATTTTCTTATGCAAGACATTGTCTCCTGCATGCCAGTCAATTCTGCCCTGATAGCTAAGGACTAAAATTAAAAAGTAAAAGAAAATGTATAAATGTAGTCCAATGCAGATTCAGATGTCCTTCTGGTGATTTATTTGATAAATGTTTATTTGATTTATTTATTAAATTTGGTGATGGTTATTAGCTCCTCATCATTGTTTCTCATCCTCTGCCTCTTTGTTTTTCAGAGGATTGTACTCGCCAAGTGTTTCTGATGCTTTGACGTCTGGTGTCTAGCTGACTCTGGAGATACTCTCCTTCTCAGGGCCAGCCAGTTCCAAGAAATAGTAGACATCTGGCCTGCAGTGCACCTTTCATGTACAAATCAACAATCCTTAGCCCATATGACCAGTAGGGCTACCCACTCTGCGGCAGTATTCTCCTGCCCTGATCAATCTGGGGCCAGATATCTACGCCCCAAACTTGCTTAAATTATTCAAAATAGCCAATCCCAAGCCTGCTTACCTTCTCTCACTTGTTTCTTTTTGTAGGAACCAAAATAAAGGCTCTTGCCCACTCTTTCTTCTTGTTTCTCATGCATCCTGATTGGCCCTGGTACTTCCCCAATTGGCCCCCAGGGTATGGTGAGTTTTCTTCTCTTGGGACTTGTGAGGATAATGATTATCGTTTCAATGGCAGTCATCCCTTTATTTGTTGGCCTCACCATATCTGAAAAATAATAAAACTACATTTTACAACAGGCAGCTATTACTTTCAAAAACAACATATGCTGTTTAATCATATTATTGATAATTTTCACTGTCCAACTTCTTCCCTCTTTCCCCTCCATCTGCTAGAATAAATTGGAAGGGAAGCATTTTGTCTCTTTTGTTTGATGATGAACTTTAAGGGTGTAGAATTATGGCGTATAATAGGCGCTCAGTAAATATTTGTATTTTTAAAGATTTTTTAAAATTAATTAATTATTTATTTTATTTATTTATTTTTAAAGGGAAAGGGAGGGAGAAAGAGAGGAAGAGAAACATCAATGTGTGGTTGCCTCTCGCATGCCCCCTACTGAGGACCTGGCCCACAATCCAGGCATGTGCCCTGACTGAGAATTGAACCAGAGACCCCTTGTTTCACAGACCCACATTCAACCCACTAAGCCACACCAGCCAGGGCTCAGTAAATATCTGTTGAATTGACTTAATTACTTATTTGATTTCTTTTGCTATCTTTTTCCCAGAACTGTTCTGCAGAGATTGGCTGAGTTCTAGCTGTAGTGAAGATCAGTGAAGAATTAATTTCTGTCTTGTCTTGTGTACTTGACACACATAGAAGCAAACAAAGTGGTCAGAGGGCTGTCTTCTCTTCACTTTGAGTTCACACTATGGCAGCTGCCTTTGCTTGTGAATGCCATCCAATGTAAGCCTAAATTCTGGCCCTGGCAACAGGCTAGCTGAGGGATCCTGAACAAGACACTTCACTTCTCTGTCTCTTGGTTTGTTCATTTATAAACTGAGGGGATGCACTAGATTGTAATGTACTGTACTTAATAACTTTATGAATTTTCCCATTTAGTAATACAAAGCCATTATTATTTTGTTAAAAATGAAAAACTGAGACTGAGAGAAATTGAATAAATTACCCAAGGTCACACAGTTTGTAAATGAGAAATAAAGATTTCAGCCCTTTGGAGTCAGTCTATGCCCCTACACATATGGTTTCCATTCCTTAATTTATTTTTAAGTTTGATATGCTTAGGAAAGTACATAGATTATGTATGCATAGCACAATAAATGATCACAAAATGATTCCATGTATAAAACCATCAGTCTTGTCAAGAAATAGAAAAATCACAGAAGCACCCTGTCTTGAATCCCCTCTCAATCACCGTCCCTTCCACTTTCCCCAAAGGTAACCACATCTTAAATTCTAAAACCACAGATTAGTTTTGTTTATTTTTGAAATTTATATAAGTAAATTCTTAGGTACATTCATTTGTGTCTGGCTCTTTTGCCCAATGGAATGTTTATAAAATTCACTAGTTTTATTGCATGTAACTGTAGTTTGTCTTTGATATGCAATTGTACTGTTATTTGTTTATCCATTTTACTATCATTTAAGTCTAAGTTGCTTGTAGGTTGGAGCTATTATGACTAATGCTACCTTGATCATTCTTTTGCACATCATTTTGATGTACACATGCAGGTGATCCATTTGAATACATACCTAGGAGTGAAATTTCTGGGTCCAAAGGTGTCTTCAATGTCCCTATCAGCAGTAGGTGTTTTGTTTTAAGTTTCAAAATGGTGGTAGTGAGAACTCCACAACAGAGACCAGCACAGACACTCTATGGAGAGGAAAGGTTGTGCAGTATGATGTAACACTGTATGCCTGTATTGAATGCAACCTATCTGCACTTACATCTTCTGACATTCTGACCTATTTGTACAGGTAATTGTACCTTATTTCACTATGGTACCATTGGTACTTGCTGGACTAGAGTATGTGTGTCTTAAAGCAATATCTCTCCCTGCCCATGCTGACGTGAGTAAAGAGGAAAATATTCATCTTGGTCAGCGAAGACGAGAGCCTAGGAATGCTTCTAAGCTTAATGTCATTATCTCCAGGTGGAAGCTGGTCAAGAAACCAAATTTATAAAAGGTTTTAAACCTGGGATTCTTCAATCGCTTCTATTGACTTATTCCTGACATTGTATGCCACATGTCCTCTGCATGCGTGCACATGTGTTTTTCTGGGGAGAGGGTCCATAGCTTCCAAAAACACTCAAGGAGATCTATGATTCCTCAACAGTTATGTCAAACTGATCCGGTCCAATACCTTCCTTTGGGAAGATAAAGAAGCTGTCTTACTTTAAGTCCTGCATCACTATTCCTGGCTCCTGGATGGACACTTCAGCCAGACAAAAGATTACAAGGTTAAAGGTGGGAAGTTGAATAGTGACTGTGAAATATCTCCCTATCATGGAACTAAACATTTTTTTAAAATTAAAACTCACTTTTGATTATAATATGATTCAGTGGAAATACAGGATTCAATATACAAAACATTGCTTTATCGCCAAGGCATCCATTTATTTTGTAACTTGGGGGAAGCCTATAATTAGAGTTAATAGTAGCTCTGATTAATAAGTTCTATCTGCTCTCATACTGTGCTAGGTTCCTTAGAGCGCCAGTGCGTGTTTTATTAGCATGGAAGGGCTGTTTCAGCTCACCTCTCCTCACTTGAATCAGTTGCCTGCTGGCCTGTTACTCAGTTTTGTGTGGCAGGACCTTACTGGGTCTGCATGATAATGGGCTTTTTAAATCCTAAACAATAAACATTCATTTCACTACTCCACCCATCACAGAAATGCTCCCTAACCTCAAATCGGCCACAAATAAGACTTGGAAATCAATTCATTGTGCATCGGCTTCCTGCCTGGTTCATGCTTTGCAGCAAGTACTAAACTATCTGCAGAGCATGTGTGTTTAGAATATGTACAAGTAGAGGTATTGCACGTAATGGGGTCTTCAACCCTTTTATGACATTTCTGTTTTTATCTATAGAACAAAGTCTATTGAGCAAAGCTAATTTTTATGCATTGCTCTCTAGGATTAGAAAGGCCTGAGATGGGTTTCGGGGGAGAAAAAAAGCCCTCTGGTGATTTCCCCAAAGTTTTGGGAGTATTTTTAGCATCAGCGTTCTAAAGTCCTCTGGTTTGAAAATTATGTTTCATGGAAAACCAATTTAATATATTTGTGCTTGTCAGATTCATTAGAACATTCTCCTGCAGAAGGTGTGAGCTGTCAGAGAAGCCAGGATGAGTGCAGTTAGCCTTGAAGAGGATGTCTTGTCAGGTTGAGACACAAGATCAGATGGTTATATATCAAATTCCCTTCTGCTGGGGTTTGAAGTTGGAGTCTGACTTTTTCCTCATATCTTCTAGGCCAGAGTTCCATTATTTTATCATCCTCCTATGCTCCTGTGAGCTTCCAATTTCTTAAAATTCATGAGAACTTAAGGCCAAGAAGGGCAAGTCTCAAAAGTTTTCAGTTAGAGGACCACTCAGGGAGGCAAAAAGTCCTCTCCTAGCTATTACTATTGTAATCACTCTCCATCTCCCCCCACTGTCCTAACAACACTGCAATTAGTGGCAAGACTGATGCTGCTTTTGGGAAGTTCAAGAAGCTGATGTGTGTTTTTCATTAGCATAAGAAAATTAGTAACTTATGCTAGAAACTAAAGCATTCGTTCTGTTAAACTATAATATAAACCTTAATATGCAGGAGATCAACCCGAAGCAACATGGGGGTCCTCTTGGACCACATTTAGATGGATGTCTTTGAGCAGGGTGCATGGTGCAGCCACAGATCAGCTAACCCTTTAATGATATTCATTCTTTTTTCCTCCCTCTCTTCCTCTCTCTACCCGCACACGTTTGCTTTCAGGCAAGGTTTTTCCCTAGTTTCAATCATCCATTCTAATCAACAATGGAGATCTCTACAAGTTTATTCTATGCTTTTAATTTTATGTTCTAAGAGGTCATCTTGAAGAGCAGGTGCCCATCCAGTTTTAAAATCACTGCAATGTATTAGCAATAGAGGCACGACACAATGATCTCCCTTACTGAAGTTATGATTAAACATAATGAGTAGGTCAGTCTGCAAGATTATCACTATTCTGGGTCATACAATTGCCCACGAGTAAAATGCAAATACAAACAAGGAGTTTTAATGAGCCAATGTGACAGAAAGATCCAGGCACCAAGACTGGGATTGGGCTTTGGCCCCTTCCAATGGCTGGCTTGAACCAAGCACCTGTAGACCATGTTTGAGCTGAGGTTAGTCAGTTTCCAAATATACAGCAGATCAGCTCTAAACAATGTTATTCACTTAGATTTTTATTTTAGTTTATGTGAGGAGTAACATTTTAACTAACCTGCAAAATACCAAATGATATAAAGTCAATTTTCTAACAATACTTTTTTCTCTGTGAGTATAAAAGCTTTGGTCACTTTAATGGACTATAAGTGATAATTCTGGGTCAAGAAAAAGTCTTTTAGGACCATTCAGACCCTCACAATCATGCTGTAATTGAGGTTTGTACTAAGTCATCATCATAAACTAAAGTTTTTATTTTCTGTCTTTTGTGACCAGAATGCTTAGGATCTATCTTCCGAGGAAATTTCAAGTATACTATACAGTATTGTTAACTGTAGTCACCTTGCTGTACAATGACTCTCTGTTGGCAACTTGTTGATCCCGTGTAACTGAAACTTTACACCCCCTGACAAACATCTCTCTGCTCCCTCACCGCAACCACCACCAGCCCCTGCCAAACACCATTCTCCTCTCTGTTCTGTGAGACTCAAGTTTTAAACATACACACACACACACACACACACACACACACACACACAAGATTATATATATAATTATATATATAATTCTAATGATAAGGCTGAAAGGTATTTCAGTCATCTCTTTATAGAACAACAAAAGCCCTTTAGCTTTCTTCTCTTTGAACGTACATACCTCTCCCTGCATGTAAGTATTCTAAAGGTGCCAAAATGAACTCCTATAAAGGGAACACTCAGGTTAATTCAGCATATGACAAGTTTTCCTTTTAATTTTTGCATGAGAGCTGGTCATGATTTTAGGCAGACAAAATGGAAAGAGGAGGTGATGTGAGTCTATTCGTCTTAAGTTGTATTCCTCAGGGGCTATGTTGCAAGTGAAGATTTTGTGATGGGTGAGGATGGATATTCATTCATTGACATAGAACTGTCCTTTGGGTGGCTCAGGGCTATCCTGGGTATTGTGTATTTGCACGGTTTTGGAGTGCAGCATTGGACATCCTCAATGACCTTTCCTGTGGACTTGTCAAGAATGCTCACATGTTAGACATTTGGATTTCAGGGGGAAACCCTCAGGAAATCCAGATATAAGCTGTCTTGCTTCACTGTGATATTTTAACTTTGGAAAAGAAAGTTGCTTTCTAGTATAGCTCATGATTTTTATTTTTTTAAACCTGGATGCCCATCCTGGAGCTTTGGGATTTTAACTGTCTCCTCTCTTGTGCCCAAACTTTCTGTAGACAAAAACATTTGATACAGTGAAGATGCATTTATCTTTGTGACTGCAGAGCTCTTACCAAAAATAGATTCCAAAATTTGAAGGCAGTAAAGAAAGTCACAATTTTAGGAGGTACAACTCATCCCTCTACCACACTTGGGGAAAAATACGTTGTGAAAGAAAACTTCTTCTGGTTTTGAAGCTCAGGATACAATTATCACTCGATAATTTATAGGGTGACAATTCTTTTTAATGACATCTAGTGAGCACTAAACTGCTGTAGGGGACAGAGACATTGTGTCACCAGCAATTCATTAGAAGGTTACAGGCCATTGTCAAAAACAGCATGTTTGAGCTCCCTGCGGTGGCTTAATAACATTGTGTGACATCTGTAAAGATTCCAGAGTTGAAAGTTTTTCTGGAATCCCCATTTCCAAGGAACATGATGCTGAAGATCTACTATGAATGGGGATGTTTGAATGGAACCAAAGGTGGCTTCTGCTTCAGAGAGATGCCCTTTAAAGCTCTGAAGGATGCAAACCAACTGGCTTTCAGTACATGTTGATTTGACCTCACTACTCACACAATTTCAGTGAATTCTTGTGTATCACTCGATTTAAAAAAATTCTTTTTCTCCTGTGATCTTTCAACCTTATGATTATGCCAGAAGCTTCAGAAATGTTAAAGGAATGTGTTGCCTGCTGAAAAAGCACATATTTTGGGAAAAGGAGGTATTTAAGGGATGTTTAATGCACAAAAAAAGAAGGAAAAAAAATCTCTGTTGTGCCAAAAACATCAGAGTTTGCCCCCCAAACCCTAAATTTAGATTTTGATGGGACTTAGGTAAAGATGTAAAGGTGTTGTCAGATAAAATTTAACCTTATAGGAGTGGCAGCTGCTACTCTTAGCTTCTTTTACCTTCTCTTTTGAGTCAAATTTCCCTGATGGCCCTTCGATTTTTCAAGAACCTCTCAGTTGTTACCTCAAAATGTTCCTCTGAATGCTAGAAGGTACACACACAGAGACAGCATATGTAAAGAGTCATACATGTCCTAAAATGTTGGCAGGTGTCTGCAATACTCATCATTGGAGATGCAGCTGAATTTAAAGTACAATATTGAGATTGATAAAGATTGAAAGAGATGAGGGAAAAGAGACTGAGCGAGTTCATGTAACAGCTGCAACCATTCCCAAATGTTTTTCTGCATAATCATGCAAGAAATTCATCATGCATTTCGTATTAAATATTCATGCATCTTGCTTCATAGGAGGGCTGTGGTATTTATTAATTCCTGGTGTTGGTACGTTTTGGTACATCTACTGCCAGCAATAAATGTGTCATGCCTAGCGAATTCAATTCTTGGCAGAAAATGTTAGAATATAATTCTGTACTTACTTACAGGATATGGCAAACTTTAATTATGTCTAAATTATTTTAAAGACTATCTTGAAATAAGCAATTGATTCCCTTTGCTCTTGGATGAAAGCAAGGGTCAGTGGTGCAGGGAAAGGATGGGTAGGTAGCACTGCACTGTAAGTGTCTCATCTTGTGAGGTGATCCGTTTCTACAACACACTAGTAATGACTCTAAAAAGTGGTTGGGTCATTTGCTCTTTTACACAATTAAAAGTTCCCTTTCCTAAAATTTAATTAGTTGAAAGGATGTAATAGGAAAAACCAACTATCAAAACGTGTCCCCCAAGTTTGTTAGCACATAACATTATAAATCTCTAGTTGGGGGTTGTCAACATAGATTGATTAAAAATAAAAATGAAACTCATAATGCACTTTAGAACACTTTAACACAGATGGACACAGGGTAAGATGTATTTTCTTTTAGTACCACATTTAAACAATTTCTATTTAGTGAATTACACAAAACTTGAAATGGCAGAAAATAAAATGGAAATAGAGGACATAGGCTCTGTCTTTAAATTGTTTACAGTCTCATTGGGGGAGAAAGACATTCACCCAATCAACACCTAGAGAAACAAACAAATATTTCATCATGTAGAACTAACTTAATGTGCATATGTTTACTTTTCCAAACATTTAAAGAAATACTTTTTCTCACGACAACTCCATCAAGTAGGATGAGCAGATAATGTCCTTGTGAATTAGGTGAGGAAAGTTGAGAGGCTGGTCTGTGTTTATTCATCAGGCTATCTGAGAGTTGTGGTTACAACCAGTTATTCTGACTCTTGGGTACAAGGAGGAAAAACATCACCCAGAGAAACCCTAAAAAATGTTTCTTCCAGTAGCTCCTCTTTTGTTCCATAGCAATGGCTCCCCAGAACCCATATTAAAAACAATATGGATTTTTACTTTTGGTCTTGATGCAGCAGTTTGCAGCAGACCACTCTCTATCTGGAAACAGTTTGAAAAACTAGATGAAATAAGACACGACAATTAGTTCAAGGCATAGGAGAGCTGCTGAAACAACCAGGACTGGGGTGGCATAAACAAAAAAGTGGAAGTATCAGGAATTACAGCCAATAGTCTGCATTTATTTCTTCCCTGGGGGGCATTCGCTGATGCTGGGCATGGGGTAAAAAAAAACCCTGGAATTTACATCTCATAGGAAGGGCTGCTGCTAGGAAACAGAAAAACCAGCATTCGGTTTATTTTTGTTTGTTTGTTTTTCAGGAGGAAGGGGTGTCTAAGAGAAAAAAATGAGGTGAAAAATTAAAATTGACATAAGGCCAAATTTCTCCTTAATACATTTATGAAAAATATGAAGCTGAGGCTCGGAAGACTAAGAAGCTAAGCAGAAAGCCTACAAACAGCAGGGGAAAGTTCTTAGCAGTCTTGCCCTGCTGAGGCATAAGGATGTGAGTTCAGAACCAATCCAGTACTGAAGTAAACCAGCGATAGACTGATTCACCCTAAAACTTCTACCAGTCTGAGTCATTTCATTTCACTCCTTGATTGGATTGGGTTAATCAGTTCTCACTCTATCTGCCTGTCACGTAAAAGTCAGTCTCTCTCTGGATTTAATTAACATTATGTGGATCCTTTACTACTATGTCATCCATACAGCTACATCTGTCTATATATTCTAGTACTCCATAAAAGCATTGCTGGATATGCCAAGCAACAAAATCATGTGACCAAAAAAAGAGAAAAAATATAACAGAAACAGTGACAGGTGATGCAAATATTAACATTAGCATATAAGTATCTTAACAATAATTAGGATGCTAAATGAAATAAAGAAAGGGTAGAGAAAATAGAAAACAAGTTGAAAAATGTTATCAAAAAGTTGGAATCTACTTTTTAAAAATAAGTAATTGGAAATTCTAGAACTGAAAAACAATAAACTCAATATATGGGTTTCCCAGCAGAATAGATTTAGCAGAGACATGATGAAGATACTGGAAGATATGTCAATAGAAAAATATTTAAATTGCATCAAGAGAAAAATAATAATAAAACATAGCAAAGAGTATTAGAGACACAGGGAAAACAGTAAAAAATTCTGTCATATATCAATTGAGAACATAAAGAAAGTTGAGAGCACAAACAATATTTGAAGATATATTGGTCAAAAATTTTCCTAAACTGATGAACCCACAGATTTAAGAAATGCCTAAAATCTAAATGTGATAAATAAATTTAAAAAGCAACAAAAATGGTGCATCACAGTAAAACCTGTGGTAAACTAAAGATGGAAAGAAAAATTTTAAAGCAACTAAATTAGGTTTATGATCTTTAGAAGAAGAATCAACAAAAATAGTCACACTTCACTGTCACAGAAATTATGGATGCCAAGAGACAATAGAAAAACATCTTTGAAGATTTCTGAATTGCCATACATATGTAGAAAGGTATGAAACCTCAGAAAAATGCAAATTAAGACCATACTGATATATACTACACACTAAAATGAGGTTTTGAAGTAATTGGTGGCAGGAGTATAAATTGTTATAAATATTTTGGAAAGACATTGGGCAGTAAGTACTAAAACTAGCCTAGCAATTCCACTCAGGTATAACAGAAATGCATATATATGTTGACCACAAAACTATGTACAAGATTGTTTATATCACACAATTGATAATAGTTCCAAACTGGACATAAAGTACATGTCCATCATGTACAGGAAATAAAGTACATGTCCAATCACGTACAAGATTGGGCAGGGTAAATATATTGTGGTGTACTTGTTAAATAGCATGGCATATACCAGTGGAAATAAACTATTGTCACAAAAAAGCAACAGAAATAAATCTCTCAAATGTAATGCTGAACTGAAGAAGACAGAGCAAAGTACATAGTAGAAGAATTAATTTATATACATTTCAAAAACAAGTAAAATTAATATATGGTGCTAGAAACAATGAATGTTTTCCTTTCAGAGAGTTAGCAACTGAAGGTTGACAGAAGGAATGATTCTGGGGTAACAGTGAATTTCTATTTTTTGATCTGGTGCTGACTGCACAGGTGAGCTCGCTCTGTGCATACAGATTTGTGCACTTTTTTGGATTTCCCATACTTAACACAAAGTTTACTTTGAAAGGCTATAAGGAAGCACTTATATAAATTATTGAATGCCCTTAAACAAAGACCAATTCTCTCAATTGACTTAAGAGAATCTTTTCCAGTAAACGTAACAAGGAAAGATAGGTAGCAATAGCTTTCCTTCCTTCACCCACAGATCCTGTGCACGCACTCATATAGGAGAAGGAGGCCAGTGTAAAGCAGGTGAGAGGGAGAATTCCAGATAAATGGAAGGTCAGTTCCAGACATTGGGAAGAACAAGTTTGAAACAGAGTGCTTCTGGGTGAGGTGAGGGTTCTGCTTGGAGCAATTTATGTCTTTCACTGTTCGCTGGAGTTATGTGACAGTGGGATGGAGATGCCCCTGAGGTGTGGGAGGATGGGGCCACTCCTCAAAGCACTCATGGAATTGGTTGAAGTCATCTATCTTAGGGTGAACCGAAGGTGGGCAGATCATCTTAACTCACATTCGAACATAGATTATCTGTGCTTCTCTCATCCACCTTACACGGGCAGACAAAGAACTAATTCTGTTTACATATTCTGTTACTTTGGTTTTCTAAGTACTCTTGTTTCAGTCATAACATGAAGTGCTAATTAGACTATAAAAAAGCCCAAATTCCACTTTGAAAAATAAGCTTTTGTAACTTTTAACATCAGCTGAGTTTTCACTATTAGCTTATTTTTTAATCTTAATTGGAATTCTGATCTGTTTGATGTTGTGATTATGAGAGGTGTGTGTATGTGTATTTATGTGTGTTGACATATACTCTACACTCTGGTAACGCAGGGGGGTATTAATTTTTGCTTCTTTCTTTGATCATAAAAATGTTCTTAGTGTATATAAAGTATAAAATCTGAGTTTCCTTAATCTCTTGGTCAATTTAAATCTTATCTCTACTTGTGTAAGCCCCCTGGAAATCATTGTCAGCTTCTTGCAGAAACAAAGAATGCCATGACTAAACTTGTTTTAGTATAGCCACAAATATAAGCTTATCTGGGTCTAATACTAATGTTTATATGTTGTTAATACACACTTAAATGACCAGAATAGCTACATTAGAAAAGCCACTTTAAAAATATAACCAAAGATGAAAAGCAAATATATTCAAGGCAGTTTGTGATTTTAGCCCTCAGAAAATTGTAAATGTTCAGCTGCATTAGATTTTATTAAAAGATCCCTTCCTTAGTATTCACTGAGAGAATAGTACATTGCAATAATGTATATACCAATTTACCACACAGAGGTCTTATGTAAGTAAAACAATAAATGGTGCTCAACAATATACAAACTAAAAGCCTTCTAGAAAGGTCCTCTGCGATAACAGTACATCATTTTCAAGAGCTATTAAGTGTTGAGCCAAGGCTGGATTATTAATCCTCACAGTCTCCAGAAAGAAAATAGGTAACAAAGGGAATCCCCATGGATACTTGTGAGCTCTTCACTCTGAGAGAACCAACGGGTGGTTGAACCCAGGCTTCCAGACCCTGAGCACAGGGTCACACAGATACCAACCTCTCAAGGTGTGGTCTGCACTTGCACTGGCATCACCTGGGGTGCTGTTAAAACAAAAACACACTAACAGCAGCAGAAGACTGGGACCCATCTAAGTGGCTTTTGGTTTGATCAAGAATCTCTGGGTGTGGAGGTGTGGGAATCTGCACTTTTTAACCAACCCGTCCCTCCCCCACCTCGGTGACATTAATGTTCACTGAAGTTTGAGCCCTCCTCCGTTACAGGCCATCTAGTCAACCTTCTAATTTTCAGATGAGGATGTTGAGGCTCAGAGAGGTGAAACGATCTTCAGAAATCACTGAGCCATTTGGTTGTAGAGCCCAAGTAGATCTGGGTTTCTCAATATTCCCAGGCCAACCTCCTTTCTACCATCCCTTGTTGCTTCTGACTAATTTGTTTCCTTCTTCAGTGTGAATGTGATAAGCATCCCTAGAACCAATACCATATACTCTAAAATATGACTCCAGATAATTCTGAATTTCTCTAAATTCAAATTTTACTCGATTATTAAAAATACTGTTAATGAAAAGTCCAAAGAATATGAAATAATTAAAACTAAGTCTTTCTTTTCAATTCTTTAGGAAGTGGTAAGGCTGAGAAACCAGGAAATCCTCCCTTCTTCAAATCATGGAAGTGTACAGTAGAGATGTAAAATTGCACTCAGTGAAGAAAGAGAATTCCAGAGGTTACAGTTTATTCACCTGTAGGACATGAACCAGTTTTAGTGAATAACTGAGAAATCTTATCCAGATATTCCTTTACTAGACTGCTTATAAACACTTGCTCCTCCAATTCTCATTTGGACTGGATTTAACATCTCCCTGGTCCTTTCATTAATTAATGAGTTAAATACAATCTGTGATATATATTCACTAAGTAGTTGAATAAGTGTTGTCTTAACTTTTAAAAATTACACCGTAACGGGAGAAATAAATCATCATGAGTCATGGGGGAGTGAGCAGCAACTCTATGATGTCTTCCCTGACTCTCTGAAAGTGCCTGGCACTTCCTCTTCTGTTCCCACAACAGCCACATGTGCAGAACATATCTCTGCCTTTGCCACATTGCTGCAAACACCTCATGGCAGGGACCATTAGCACTGCAGCTCATTTTCCTTCTATTTGCACATGGTGGACAGTTAATAAATTTTTTTAGAAAGATTAAGTTGACTGGTTCTTTTAGTGAATGAAGATCTACCACAGGAGTGAAATGTGAATGAAATCCAGGACCATAGTGTAACAGGGTGCAGAGTGGAGGTCCCCCAAAATAGTGAAGCATATTCCCCACAAACCTTGACTGGGGGAAGGGGAGTGAATGATACTTTCATTGGTGTTTAAGATACACAGCAAGTTAATAGCTATGTTGCCTCCCCAGGCAAAGGAGCCTACGACTTTAAGAGCGTCTAGTGACTCGTGACATAACCAAGGGAGGCAGATGCCCTTGTGTCATGAGGAACTCTTCCTCTGACTAAAGATGATAGCTGAAGAAGGTAAAATATATGGGGGGAACTGGCAAAAGTAGCACATCATAGGAGAGGCCAGACATGAGGTCACGTAGGAAGTTCCGGCTGAGCATTTGAAATAAGGGTGGTCTGAAAGGGAAGGGTTTTTTCTTCCCTGTGGCCTGGGGTAGTAAGGAAGAAGATGCCATGCAGTCCGAAGTGAGGTGGCAGCCATGAAGGAGGAAAGGGTGCAAGGAAAGAGCTGATGGAACTGGCTAAGGACCTACCTAACCAAGCACAGATTTGTGGGAGGTGCTTGGAGGCCAACTGGGAATGCTGAGCCACAGACTTCCGCTTCTCTGAAGGACATATGGGGAAGTCACTCTCTTAGGATGTGTACCTCTTTGGACTCCACCATGATCCAGTGTAATACGGCATACTTTTCCCTGAACCATTACATGGAGACCTAGGACGACATACCCCAGATCTTGAAGGAGAGCGCTTCTGTGAAAGGATGGTGACTCTGAAACCCAGAACAGCTCCTTCCAGAGGGGAGGGAGACCTGTTTGTGCAGCCATCTTAAGAACAGATAAGGATATAGGGAACTTCCAGGCATGGTTTTGGCGTATAGCTTGGTGGGAAGCAAGGGAAGTGCTGGGTCTCATGGAGAACAGGGCTCAGAGGACAAGTGCTCTCAGGCCCTCTGAGGTTGGAATCCTATAAATAAAAACCTGTTTCCTTCAACACTGATTGTTGGGTCATGCATCAATGTGCCACGTTTACTCAGTTACAATATCATACACATTTTTGCACATTTCACTGTGTACTGTTTCAAGTAGACTTGCTGACACAGGGCCGATATGGGCAAAATTCTGAAGAAATTGGTTTGTTTTGGAGACCCACTTTTTAGTGGACATAGCAATAATAGTATTATACACTCTGCAAAGACAAGCACTTCTAGTTAATAGGTAATATTTGAACCTCACAATTTGCTCAAAGCTAAAAAGAATCTTATCTGCCTTTTTCAGAGAAGGAAATTGGAAAATAGGATTTGAGTTGAGTTTCTCTGACTCAAATCAGGAGTTGATCCAGATTTCATCAATTGCTATAGAGAAACCTAGGCAAATTACCTAACTCCCTGAGCCCCATTTTTAAATTTCCTTTTAATTAATTATTATTTTTTTTTGCTATCTGTGTTGCAGAGTTATTTTGAAGATCAGAAACAGGGCCCAAAAAGCACTATTATGGTGCCTGCCATTGTTGGTGTCTATTTGAAGAAAGCTAGCAATCATCACGATTGTTATTGTTACCTTTGGAACCAACTTGAGCTTGCCTGTCTCGTTCAGCTAACCTTTCATTCACCTCCAGCATTTTGGTTCCCCAGCTGTCAGGACTCCAAACACCTGCACTCTGCCAGGGATTATTCCTTGAAGTATCTGCCTCTGCCCTAGGGCAGTGCTTCTCAGATTGAAACTTCTGCAGAAATTGCCCAAGGGTCTTGTTAAACCACAAATCCAGATTCATTCAGTGTGTCTGGGATGGAGCCCCAAATTCTCCATTTCTAACAAGCTCCCTGGTGGTACTCAAGTTCCTAGTCTCTGCATCACACTCAGAGAAGCAAGGCCCCATCTTTCTGTTACTATCCCCTGTGGCCTCTTCTTTCCCTCCTCCAATCCAGTCTTGTTCACTCAAAGGCTTGTTTTCTGCTACTGTGATAACAGAAAACTATAGATACTCATGTTTTTCCCAGGTAACAAATTTGCATTTTAAATGTGGTCCTCTGTAGTTCTTTATATTCCCTTCCTACTGTCTCCAGACACATTGGAAGGGTTCACTGATAACTTTCAGCTATGGAGAGGGAGTAATATTCGTGAGTGAGGAAGGATAAGGCATCAGGTTGGCAGTGGGGAGGAAGCTCTTCAGTCCTGTCAAGTCATATGTCATATGTCATATGTCATATGTCATAATGGCCATTTACTTGTGTGAGTCTGCTTGTTCAGTAAATAAATTAATTCACTGTAACTTGAAAATTCCTAAATCAGGTTAATGAATTCTCTTCTCTTATGAGCCTGTCTTTCATCTTAAAAGTGAGTTCTAGATGTCGTTATTCCTATTGAAAATGTTGACTAATTTTTGCGCTATTGAGCTGTTAATAGACAGTACTGCAGCTTTGGGAAATCTAACAAATATTGACAGAGCTCAGTGAGATGGTGTGATTATCATATCCTTCCTCCCAAAGACCAACTTGGGCCTTCCCATGGCAACCCTCAGGCAAACCCTGCCCTCGGGGAGAGACCTAGTAATTGACACAATCAATCCTTCTTTTTCCAATTTTAGAAATAATTCTCAGAAAAAAATCCATTTTGTTGGCATGTATATATATGTGTGTATATGTGTGTTTGTGTGTCTTCTCCATGTGTTCTTCATATTACACCCATGTTTACAGATGAGGACATTGAATCATAGCAGTTAAAAATCTGGATAAGATTGAAGATTCTGAAGGAATTAATCAACATCTAAGGGGAGAAAAATCAACTATTTAGAAATTCCCAGTTTTGTTGACCATTACTTAGAAATATACTTTGCAAATGCTAGGTTTTTATGCATTTATCATCATCATCATCATCATCATCATCACCATCATTACCTGGAAGGAGGCTATGCCTCTCTCAGTTACTTAAGGGTACAAAAATAGCGATGCATGCTGGCAAGGTGTGTTATAGGAAAGTACAAAGGAAAATACTTTAAATGTTTATGTTTAAAAGGAGTTGCCATTAAAAGCAGTTAATTTATAGGCCAATATTCATGATGAATATAAATGCTAAAATCCTCAACAAAATATTAGCAAACTGAACATAGCAATACATCAAAAAAAGATCATACACCATGATCAAGTGAGATTTATTCCAAGGGTAAAATATTGGTATAGTACTCATAAATCAATAAATGTGATACACCACATAAACAAAATGAAGGATTAAAAACCATACAATCATACCAATAGATGTAGAAAAAACATTTGATAAAACCCAGCACCCATTTATGATACAAACTCTCAGTGAAACGGGAAAAGAGGGAACATAGCTAAACATAATAGAGGCCATATGTGACAAACCCATTGCCAGCATCATACTCAATGGGAAAAAGCTACAAGTGTTCCCCTTAAGATCAGGAACAAGACAGGGATGTCCACTTTCACCTCTCTTATTCAACATAGTACTGGAAGTCTAAGCCACAGTGATCAGACAAGAAGAAGAGACAAAAGACATCCAGATTAGAAAGGAAGAAGTAAAACTATCATTATCTGTAGATGACATGATACTGTACGTAGAGAACCCTAAAGATTCCACCAAGAAACTATTAGAACTGATAAATTCAGTAAAGTAGCAGGGTACAAAACTAATATCCAGAAATCAGTTGCATTTTTATACACACTAATAAACTATCAGAAAAGGAAATTAAGAAAACAATCCCATTCACAATTGCATCCAAAAGAATAAAATAACTAGGAATAAATTTAACCAAAAATGTAAAAGACCTGTACTCAGAAAATTATAAGACACTGAAGAAAGAAAGACACAAATAAGTAGATGCACATATTTTGTTCATGGCTAAGAAGAACTAATGTCATTAAAATGTCCATACTACCCAAAGCAATCTGTAGATTCAACACAATTCCTATCAAGATACCAATGATGTATTTCACAGAACCAGAAAAAAATATTCCAAAAATTTATATGGAGCCACAAAAGACCCCCGAATATCAACAGTGATATTGAGAAAAAGAACATAGTTGGAGGAAATCACACTATCAAACTATATTTTAAGGCTATAGTAATCAAAACAGCATGGTACTAGCATTAAAACAGCCACATAGATCAATGGAAGAGAATAGAGCATTCAAATAAACCCATGCCTTTATAGCCAATTAATATTTATAGAGGAGGCAAAAACATACAGTGGGCTAAATAGTTTAAATAAATGGTGTTGGAAAAATTGGATAGATACATGCAGAAAAATGAAACTAGGGCATCTTCTTATGTCACACATAAGAATAGATTCAAGAAGAAGTAAAGATTCAAATGTTAGACTCAAAACCATAAAAATCCTAGAAAAAAAGGCAGTAAAATCTTGGACATTGCTCATAGTATTTTTTCCTGATATATTTCCTCAGGCAAGGGAAACAAAAGAAAAAATAAACAAATGGGACTACATCAAACAAAAAAGTTTTCATAACAACTAAATGAAAACACAACCCACTGAATGGGACAGCATATTTTCCAATACATCTCATAAGGGGTTAATATCCAAAATTTATAAAGAACTAATAAAACTCAACACCAAATAAACAATCCAATTTAAAAATAGGCAAAGGACCTTAATAGACACTTCTCCAAGGAGGACATACAGATGGCCAGTAGACATATGAAAAGATGTTCAATGTTACTAATCATCAAAGAATACAAATTAAAACCACAATGAGATATTACCTCACACCTGTCAGAACAGCTATCATCAATAAATCAACAAATAAGTGCTGGCGAGGATGTATAGAAAGGGGAACCCTTTTACACTGCTGGTGGGAAAACGGATTGGTGCAACACTGTTGAAAATAGTATGGAGATATCTCAAAAAAGTTAAAAATTGAACTGCTTTATGACCCAGCAATTCCACTTCTGGAAACTTACTTGAAAAAATCTGAAACACTAATTTTTGAAGAATATATGCACCCCTATGTTCACTGCAGTATTATTTACAATTGCCAAGATTTGGAAGCAGCCCATGTAACCATCAGTAGATGAGTGGATAAAACAAGTGTGGTAAATTTACACAATGAAATCCTGTTTGGCTATAAAAAAGAAGAAAAATTTTACCCTTTGCAACAACTTGGTTGGACCTAGAGAACATTCATTATGCTTGGTGAAATAAGCCAATCAGAGAAAGACGAGTACCGTGTAATTTCACTCATATGTGGGATCTAATGAACAAACTGAATTAATAAGCAAAATATAGACAGGCTCCTAGATAGAGAGTAGGTAGCAGCTCTGGGGGGAAGTTAGCAGGTGGAGGAATCAAGCAAAAAAGAAAAAGGACAACAGTGTGGTGATTGCTGGGGTGGGTGGAGGTGGAAGAGCGTATTAAGGGGGATAAATGGTAATGGAGAAAACAATGAAAAAATAAACTATTTTTAAAAAGCAAAAAAAAAGGCTGTTAGTTTATGTCAGTGATACTCTTGGTGTCTGTCCAATTGCACTTTGCTATTTCTTCTGTACCCTGCCCAGCCACCACTTCTATCTTGTTGTCAGACTTTGATAGGCAAGAAAGAAAAACAAGAGAATGACCAATACTGCTTTCCACCTTTACAGCTGGGCTTGACCATGGACCTCTGTCTGGGCTCTAGGGACCTCAAGGGCCATCCACAGGGGGCTGCTGAGAAAAGTCTTCTTCCCAGATAAAAAGAGATGCGTAGAAAATGCCTTTCTTCTATATTTTGGAGTGATCGTGTGAAGATTTAATACACTAAAGCAGTGGCAGCCATTTTGTAATCATCAGAGAAAAAGATTGAGCACAAAAACTGAAGTCTGAGAAAGGAGAACAGAGCATTGGGTCCTCAGAGGCATTTGTGAAGCTCCTGCTTCAATTGTGAAACTGCACCTGCTTCCAGACTGCTTGCTCTGAGAAATGATAAATGCCCTCTTTGTTTCAGTCATTGCTAGTTGGCTCTTTTGTTCCTTGCAGACCAGAGCATCCTAACTGGTGGTGTAGCCCTGGAGGAGGGAGACCTTGGGCCTGTGACTGGGCACTTCCAAGCAGAGTAAGCTGTGCTGTTTGAACTATTCCTGAAGTGGCAGAGAGAATAGTTGTAGTCAGCCGTACTTGGAAACAGGCTCTATCTCGTGAAAGCCTGAGGAATTTGCTGCCAACCCTGATTGGGCAGACTGACCCTGCTTCCTTCCTGTGCCAAATTCCTGGTGTCATTTCTAACAAAATCTTAGGTTTGGGGCCAATGCTGGTTTTTAGAGCTTTTAGTTTCATGGGTAGACAGATGTTTGGGGAAGTTTATTTCTCTGAATATAGCCTATATAAATTATAGTCTCTTCAGTCATATGAATTAAATCGAATTTGAAAGCAGACTATTAACAGACAGAGGCCGTTTATGTTCTTTGCGAATGATGTCATATATAAAGGTCTTTTTCTTAACAAGGTAAACTGTTTCCACTATTACAGGATTATCTGAAATTGAGCCCAGACCCTCAGACTACACTGTGATGGAAAGGGATATGTGTTTATAAACAAGGTAGTAACTATGAAATGATGCAATATTATTTCTGGCAACTCACAGGAGCTGCTTGTAAAAAAATAAAGTAAATTATAAGGAATGTTAATCTTGCCTGTCCACTTTCCTTTCAATTTTTATCACACCAAAAGTTGCTTTTTGTTTTAAACTGATTCTCTTTTACACAGGTAACTTTTGACTTTCTATAATCATATATCATTGTAGTTACTGTTTGTGTATATGACATTCAACATTCAAAAAAAAGTGAAGATTTTAAAATTAGTAATTCCTTACTATTTTGGACTTAAACCCTCATTAGTTCAAGATTTTAAATATTGACATTATAAAAATAGTGGCTTTCCATTTCCTTTATTTCATCATGATACTTTTCTGTTTTTTGAAGATTTCATTTATTTATTTTTAGAGAGAGGGGAAGGGAGGGATAAAAAGAGGGAGAGAAACATCAATGTATGAGAGATACATAGATTGGTTGCCTCTCATACCCCTCCAACTTGGGAATGTGCCCTGACTGGGAATTGAACCAGTGGTCTTTAAGTTCACAGGCCAGTACTCGATCCACTGAGCCATACCAGCCAGGGCCATTTCATCATGATACTTTTCAAAATCTATTTTTGTATACTGTTGAAGTTTACAAACAAAATACATTTCATTCTATATGAGTGCAAAAAATACATTTGGCACTAGAAAACCACTTGGTAGGTATTCATTAATTTTAGAACTCATTTATAAGATCTAAGTCATCAAACAAAAAAAGAAAACAAAGCAAAACAAAAACCAGACAGAGTCCCAGAGGACACTGTATGACAAAAATTTCAAAGTCGTCACCACATCAGCTCTGGCTCCTTGGTTCTGTGTTCACTCTTTCTAAGGCTGAAGGAGAAGGAAAGATGCTAAGGGATGGAATGGCAGAAGACTAGGGCAGAGCAGCCTGTCCCACCTACCAGCACTTCTCTCTGCCTCCCACCCGTCACCTCCATTGCCAATGACATGCTATGCTTTCATAGTTTGAGAAAAGTAAATATTTAATGAAGTCCCATAGTAGTCCTTCAAATATAAAATACAAATAAGAGTCTTCATACCTCCAGAGATAGGGAGCTATTGGGAAAAAATTTTTAGGAGAAAATCATGTTCAAATTTGTGTTTTAGGAAGATTAAGAAGACAATAGTGCGTAGAGTACATCGAAAAGAAACAGAGAAGTTTAACTGGAAAACTAGTTAGAGAACCATTGCATTGGTTTAGATAAACTGAAGTAGTTTTAGCAGTTTGAATTAGGAGAGTATCCAGGAGAATGGAGAAGAGATAGGTGCAGAAATTTTTAAGCTCACTGTATCTTAGAGCATGAATTTCTATATACTCCACCTAAATTTGATATTCAAGCCCAGCCTGGATTGAATATCCAGGGCCACTCCTAGCCAGATGCTGCAGATGCTTATCCTGCCTCAGCCACATGGCCTGATGGCTATACCCTCAATCACCCTTGTTGCTATTGCAAAGAGCTTGGACAATATGCACTCCTCTGGGTCACTCCATTTCCAGCACCTTTGCTCTACCCTTCTTTTGAAGGTACTTCTTCACATTTCTGGGGCTTAATCATATTTCAAGAATCTACTTGAATATCATCTCCTCTGTGTACCCTTGTGTAACACCTTCTGGTAGTAGAGCTTACCTCCCCTTGCTTTGGATTCTTCTGAATCTTGTCTGAATTTGGATTTGGTACTTATCATACTGAACTGTACTTATGAATTTTTCATTAAAAAATTTTAAGGCCCTGGCTGGTGTAGCTCAGTGGATTGAGCGCGGGCCTGCGAACCAAAGGATCGAGGTTCGATTCCCAGTCAGGGCACATGCCTGGGTTGCCAGGCCAGTTCCCGGCAGGGGACATACAAGAGGCAACCGCACATTGATGTTTCTCTCCCTCTCTCCTTCCCTTCCCCTCTAAAGATAGATAAATAAATAAATAAATAAAATATAAAAAAAAATTTTAAGTATATTTTATTGATTATGCTATTACAGTTGTCCCATTTTTTTTCTCCCCTGTATCCCCCTCTGTCCTTCACTCCTCTCTTTCCAGCATCCCCCCACCTTAGTTCATGTCCATGGGTCATTACATATAAGTTCTTTGGCTTCTCCATTTCCTACACTATTCTTAACCTCCCCTGTCTATTTTGTACCTACCAATGTACGCTTCTTATTCCCTCTACCTTTTCCACCATTCTCCCTCTCTGGCTCCCCACTGATACCCTTCCATGCAATCTCCATTTCTGTGATTCTGTTCCTGTTCTAGTTGTGTGCATAGTTCATTTTTGTTTTTGTTTTTTGGGTTCAGTTGTTGATAGTTGTGATTTTGTTGTCATTTTACTGTTCATAGTTTTGATCTTCTTTTTCTTAGATATGTCGCTTTAATATTTCATGTAATAAGGGCTTGATGATGAGGTACTCCTTTAACTTGACCTTCTCTGGGAAGCACTTTATCTGCCCTTCCATTCTAAACAATAGCTTTGCTGAATAGAGTAATCTTGGATATAGGTCCTTGCTTTTCATAACTTTGAATAATTCTTTCCAGCCCTTTCTTGCCTGTAAGGTTTCTTTTGAAAAATTAGCCAATTGTCTTATGGGAACTCCTTTGTAGGCAACTGTCTCCTTTTCGCTTGCTGCTTTTAAGATTCTCTCCTTGTCTTTAATCTTGGGTAATTCACTTATGATGTGTTTTGGTGTGTTCCTCCTTGGGTCCAACTTCTTTGGGACTCTCTGAGCTTCTTGGACCTGCATGTCTATTTCCTCCTACACTTATATTTAAACTCTTTCCCAATATCCATTGCAATGGCCCATAGTAGACAGTTGGCAAGTATTTATTGAATGGTTAAATTCTGATAATCAAAGCTTCTACCTTATTCTTGGGCTCTACCCTCTCTGCTTCATAACACACTTTTACAATTGACTTCCTGCCTTCATCTGTGTTCTTGAATGTCTGTTGTGCTAATTGCTCAGTAACACAGTCACTGTGTTATAACAGTCATATTCAAGGGCTGTTATTCTGTGTTGTCTTATTGTTCTCCTCTCTTGCCATTGGCTGAACTCTATGGCAGTGTCAGCCCAACCACTTATCGACAGACAACAATGAACTATGTGATTAGCCATGAGACAACTTCCAAGTATCACTTGCTCTAAATACTTGATGACTCACTTCCTAGTTCCCCCTTTCCAGTGCCTTCCCCTCCTTGAAGAGACTACCTGGTTTATAGCTGGAGAGCTCTGTACCCTCGATCTCATACTTGTTCACCAGGCTGCAGCCTCTACTGCAAGCTGTAGATGCCACTAGCAACTACACCTCCCCTGGCATTTGTTCTTCTCCCCATCCACCCACCAGTGGACATGAATGTGGCTGGTGTAATCTTCCTGCCTCTCTAGTGTATAACTGGTGGTTATACACTGCTCTGCCGAATCTCAAGTTATAACAGACAAATCCATTGAATTTGGAAACTACTTGGATTTGGTGCAAAGGCAGCAGAACATATGAAAAGAGTCAAAAGCTAACTGAGGTTGAGTGATTAGGAATGTGGAGGTGGCATAGAGGAAAGCACATAAGAAGGAACATTTTGGTTTATTTATTTATATTACTTTTAATCCTCACCCAAAGGTATGTTTTTTTAATTGCTTTTAGAAAGAAAAAAGGAGAGAGAGAGAAAGAGAGAGAAACATTGACAGGTTGCCTCCCATACTAGCTCCAACTGTGACTCAAACCTGCAACCTAGGTATGTGCCTTGACCTGGGAGTTGAATACACAACGTTTTGGTGTATGGGATGATGCTCTAACTAACTGAGCCACTTGGCTGGGGCAAGAAGGAACATTTTTAGAAAGAGATATAATGAAGTCAGCTCAAAAGAGGAGATTATAAATTCAGTTTTGACTATTCCCAGGGGTGATATTAAAATATTTAGTGAGATATGACATGACATCAACCAAGGAGCAGAGATGCCAGGGTTAGGCTATATGGGTGCCTATCAGCCTAGAATACATTATGCTGGGTGGAGGAAGCAGACAGAATCGCTTACTAGATATTCAGAGGGATCATTGATCAGGGCCAGACTCAATAAATTAAAAATAAATTTCCCATCTGAATTTCAACCCTCTTTTCCCTTTCCCTCTGTCTAAAGTTTAGACTGTGCCTATATACCATTGGGTAGTGGTATTACCAACTAGCAGGTAGTTTGTCTTATAATTACCTCCAGGCTCCTACTTGAACCACTTCATTGCAGTCACTCTCATACCATTTTTCATGACTTTGTAACAGCATGGCCAGCCCTTTTCCCTTCAGCCGGCAAATGCTTCTTTTATCCTCGCAAATAAGAGAAGGCTGGCTGCTATGGATTTATGTAAATTCAATTTTTAACCCGCTAGCCAAAGAATAGGGCATAAAGATTAATTCTTAAGATGTTTTTCAGCTTTTGAGTTTTGTGTTCCAGGGAGGATGTTTTTGATTTTTCTTTTTGACAGATTTGATGTAGACATAAAGATGGAAAGTTAATTGTTAGCTCTGGGCATTCAAAGAAGAGGATTTTTATCCACTTGGCTTAGACGAGACACACTTATTACTTAAGAATTTAACTCTGGATTAGGATTTTCTGATTCAAATTGAAAATACAATAAACGTCAAATAACTAAATTGGTTGCACTGGGGGCCACTCATTAGAGAGAGCAGAGGGTGAGCATAGCTAAAGAGAAAATCTCTAGCCGAGAAACAAGAATGCTGGATTACAGTCTCACCTCTGCTAGTGTCACACCAGGAGCCCTGGAGTAGCGACTTGGATTTTCCCAGATTCCTTCAGTTCTAGCATTGATCAAGGATAAATGCAAATTTGTTTCCCTTTTGCCTCACAGGTGTGTAGGAGGCTTAAATATCTGGGAAAGAACCAGCTTTTGTGCTTATCAGCACTTAGGCTGATTACAAGCTTGTGTCCTTTTTTTTTTTTTTCCAACATGTTTATTAAATATAAGGGGCATTGACGGCGGGGCTGTTTGTCATTCAAGGCAGTCCCTCGCCTGTTCAGTGGAGACAGACTGCCACCTGGGTCTTGACTCTGCCATGAGATTTGCCAAGTGATGACACAAACACCCACTCAAAAGTCTGCGAAATGTCTGCCTCTTGAGTGTTCTATTTGGTCCATTCCCCACACCACCCCTCGACATTCATTTCCTCACTGACCTTGCTCTAATCCCAGGGGTGAGCTTCCTGGCCTGGATCCTGTGAGGGCGGAATCAGCTACCTCCTCTGAATGTTCAAAAGGCTCCCCTTGGCAAGCATCTCCTTTCAGATGAGTCACAGGGAAGAGGAGCTATATCACTTGGTGGTCTTCTTAAAAATGTACTTTACCTGGTTTTAGGCTCAGGATTATCTGGGACAAATGATATCTTGGCAAAAATACTACATTTGCAGAGATACATTTAATGGATTTCTCAGTGTTTTGAGGTATATTCATTACTGTGAAGAGCGACTTCCTGAAAAAAAGAGCTACCTGTTCTCTGCCTTTAAACATGCATAGGTTTTGCTCTACCTTGGAATATAAATCTCTGCTTTATCACTTCTCAAACTGCCTCGATACAACCACCTTCCACTGCTAAATTCCTGAACAGGTGGTGCTTACCGATTGTGTTAATTTCTTCATCGCTTATTTCATATTAAGCATTTGTAATCTGGTTTCACTCTTACCAAACATTGAAATAATTTTTCTCTGTTTTTCTACCATCCCCATGTCCCTTTCTCAGTTTTTACCTCATTAAACCTCTCTGGGGTATTTGGTAGGTTATCTTCTTTTCTTAAAAATTTGTCCAAGGCTCGGTCTCTAAAACAATGAATTCTTTCTTTCCCTTTTCAACTCTTCTCCCCTTTGGTGACTCCCTTTTCTCCCTTTAGCCATTAACCCAAGGCTTTATTCTTGTCCCTGTGCCCATCCATTTTCAAAATTAATACTTATGGTAGTAAGTGTCTCCAAATGTCTTTAACATCTTATATAAAATCTGTCTCATGCTTCTAATTAACTACTACTTATTTCCACTTGGATATCTAATCTCCCATCCCAAGTTCTCCATTCCAGGAAACAGATCGTTTGGGTTTCAATCTAGCATGAATGTCTTTATAGCTAGAACTTTAGAGCCTCTTTGCTGACTGTTGTATCATTTATTGATCTGCTTCCCAGTTCAAAAGGTTTTAGCGCTATCAATGAATCACATTCAAATTCTACTCCATGTACAAGGCTCAGTATCATTGTTCCTACTTTGGTGGTCCTCTCTTGCTACTTAATATACAAACTTCTGCTCCAGTCGAGGCAGTCAACTCCCCAGCCCCTGAAAAGGCCATGCCATTTCCACTGTCTGAGCATGTCCTTCAGATGGCAACTCCTGCCTTGGGAGAGGTGACAGGAGCCCTATGTATTTGCCATCTTTTGATAACTTCTTAACAAATGCATTTGAAATAATTGATTTTGAAGGAAGAAAATAGTTCTTTTGAAAGTTTGGAAACAGGACACCAAGTTCTAGTTAGAAGTACCTGGTTCATATTATCAGATCTCTAAATTAGAGTGGTTGATTATTTGATTTCCAGACATTTACAGAGTAAGTATGACCAGTCCTGTCTTCCTTTAGTTGTCATTTAGCCATTCTTTTCAGTAACAAGACAAAGGAGTACACAGCACGTTATGACTTTGAGGTAATTTATATCAGGAGAAAATTACATTTCAGATTATATCCCACAGGATCCATGGCCAAATCCACTGAACTAGCTCTTGAATGGTTATTATTAAGCAGCATATACTTACTGACTCCTAATATAGTTAAGGCACTGTTTTGGTGCTGTAAGGGACCCTCAAAGAAAAATAAAACATGTCTCTTTGCTGTACATATTGTTGACTTGACACTATTTTCGGTGCTGTGTATATATTTTCAAATATACATTTTATGAAAAATACATCTATAAAGTCATAAATGTCAAATACATAAGACTTATTCCTGGTATAGCTTGGTGGATTGAGCATGGGCCTGAGAAGCAAAGGGTTGCAGGTTCAATTCCCAATCAGGGCACATGCCTGGGTTGCAGGCCAGATCCCCAATAAGGGGTGTGCAAGAGGCAACCACACATTGATGTTTCTTGCCCTCTCTCCTTCCCTTCCCCTCTCTCTGAAAATAAAATAAATAAAATCTTTAAAAAAAGACTTATTTTGAAAAATGAAAATCTTCTGCTCTACCCCTCCCTGAGTTTCATTACCCAGAGCCAACCCCATTCAGGTTTTGTAGATATTTATTGAGCTATTTAACTAAATATTTACAAATAATATTTCTTGACATTTTAATTTTTGCAAAATGGGAATTTTGCTCTCTTATTCCCTAACCTCTTATGTTTCTCACCTTCCTTTTTTGAAGATAATTATAATATTTAGTAAAGTAAATATTCAGTGTATATATTATTATATTTGTATAAACACTACTCATGATTTACTAAGTAAAATATTATCATTACAATTTCTTATACAAATTTTTGTTTTTCTTACAGTTAATAATTACCTCATTTAAAAAATTATCTTTGTTTCTACCTCTAATTTAAAAAAAACTATAAAGTCTTTTCCAAGGCAGTCAAACACTAAATAATTTGTTCATTTCATCCCTAAGCACTGCTCCACTTCCAAGAACTCTCTCTCGGAATCCTTGATTTTCACAGTCCTATCTGGACTGGCTACAGTCTCAGTTTCTAGAAGAGCTTTTATCATGGGAATATCTACATGTTTCTCTTGAGTTGTATCCCATGTTTTCATCTTTTTTTTTTTTTTTTTGAGAACATCCTTCATTAGCTTCTATGGGAAGGGTTTATGAGAATATTTTGAGACATCCTTCTCTACCTTTAAACTTGAGCGATAGTTTGGATGAGTATAGAACTCTAAAGTAGAAACTATCATTGCTCAGAAATTTGCAAGTGTAGCTTCACTGTCTTTCACCTTTTAATGTTGCTGCTGTGAAATCCAACAATTTGTTGACATCATTCCTCTATTGTTATCACTTCTTGTCTTTGACATTGTGACTTTTTAACCATTTAAAATATATTTAACTTTAGTTTTTGTGATAGCTAGAGATAATTGCCTGAGTTCAATCTTCCATTTTTACCTGGGGGTCTTCGGTGTCCTATTAGTCCTGAAACACTGAATTATATAATCATGTAGAGTTCATTTTTTACTAAATCACAGAGAGGTATCCTGATACAACCACACACTAATTATTTAGTGACTATCAATCTTACATGTTTTCTATTCTTGATTTTTGTTTGAAATAATTGCTTCTTTCTCAGTTCATTCTATTCCTTTTTAAAAATCACTTTTAGTGTAGAGCTAATTATGCCATTTGTACCATTCCAAGAATAAATTTGACTCTACTGATGTTTTAAGACATTTATTGATATAACTTAAATACCAAAAATTCACTACTTAAGTGTACAATTCAGGTTTTTTAGTATATTCACAGAGTTGTGCAGCTATCATTACAATCTACCCAATCACCCCCACCAAAAACACTGTATGTATTATAAAGTATTTCCCAGTTTTCATTCCCTCCTGTCCCTGAAACCACTAATCTAATTTCTGCATCTATATATTTATCTATTATGGACATTTCCTGTAAAAGAAATCATACAATCTGTGGCCTCTTGTGACTGATTTCTTTCATTAGTACAATTTAAAAAAAATATATATTTACTTATTTATTTTTAGAGATCGGGGAAGGGAAGGAGAAAAAGAGGGAGAGAAACATCAATGTGTGGTTCCCTCTGGGAAGCCCCCTGCTGGGGACCTGGCCCACAACCCAGGCATGTGCCCCCAATGGAAATCAAATTGGCAACTCTTTGGTTTGCAGGCCAGCACTCAATCCATACCGGCTGGGGCTGGTACAATGTTTTTAACGTTTATCCACGTTGTAGTAGATATCAGTACTTCATTACTTTTTATTTCAAATTCTACTAATTTTTGAGTTCTCTGAAGACAGGTTTTGTCTTTTTATGCCCAACAGCTAAAATAGTACCTAGGAGCTATTAGTATCTAGCATATTTGCTTATTAAATAGATAGATGATTAATTCGAAGTCTATTTCAATCTGCCTTCGCAGCCTTACTTTCAAAAATGTCATCAGACCATGTACCCCTCTCCCTGCCAAATTTCTTATTTCAAAAGTGTTTGATAAGCTTATGGGCAAAAATTAAGAAATTCTAAATATAGATTATCCATAATTTATCTTTACAGTAGGTGTAGCATGCTAGCCACAACCAATTCCTTCATACCTTAGACCTTTATTAGGATTTTCTGGTCTGTAACTCAAGTATTTAACCAATTCATAGTCATGGACCACAGTGAGACTGGGGCGCATATGACTTTTAAGCCTGGTTCTAGAGTCTCCTTACTTTGTTCAAGGCAATGACCTCGGTCACCAAACTAATATAATAATTTAGTTCTTTTAGAACTCTGCTCTGATTAAGCACTATAATGGATCCCCCTGTCCCCCTGAGAACACTGTTTCTCTTTCAATTCTTCTAATTTCTTTAAACCAAAATGGAATTAGGTCAAGGCTGGAGGACTGGCATTTCTTTTAGGGTTCTGTCAAGAATACGGTCAAATTTTGTGGGTTCCTCTCATTCTTTGTATTGGTCCAGTCAACATTTGGTAAGCAGAGAATTTACTAACATTTCTAAACTGTACTTTCCCAGTTTTTCCCAAAATACTGTGTCCTCAAAAGAAAACATATGTACACAATAGTTTAGGAAGATGTCCAGCTTCAATATCTAAGAATAATTTAAGAAGAGCTCAGTTTGAAGAAAGAGAAATAGAGTGAATTTCTTAAACTTGCCTTTCTGTCAGTCAAAGTACTTCAAGTCCTGACATGGTACTAAAGTACAGGGAAGGTAGTGGTAGGAAGGGTATGAGTTGAATAGATATTAACAATTAAACACATATCTATTTGAGGATTACAGTTTACATCAACATTTATGATTTCAAAACAAAGATTTAATTTTTAAAACTGGCTTAATGGCCTTGAATTGTTTTTGAACAGCTGGAAATCTTTTGCAAGACATCAAAGGTAATTAGTCCTTTATAGCAAGAGATCAGGGGGTTTGCGTCTTTTGGCTTGATGTTAAGTTAAATATTTTTTTCTCAACATGCACGCACATACACGTACAGTCTTTTTAAAAAAATCTATCTTATTTTCTGAATTCAAGGATTATGAAAAAGCTTTAAATGCCCTCTTTAGGGGAACTCAAACCCAACAATGCAAACATCTGACTTTATCCTTATGTTTCTTCCTCAAAAAGATGAGAAGAATGTAAAGGAAAGTTTCCCTATTTTTAGCCATGAAACAAGGTCACAAAATATGTTATGTCAGTTAAATCAACTTTATAACTTTAAAAAATGAGTCTAGATAATACATTGGGTCTTCTTCTTGCTACAATTAAAGAATGACATGGGCTCTACAATTCTTTGTAGTTTATTATAAGAGTGAATTTTTGGTTGACACTTCTGAAATAAATATAACTACGAGAGCACTAGCATTCTGATTTAAAAATCTGACTACATTAGAAGAAAATTAACCTTTCCAAAAAGCCACTGTTCGAAGAAACGATTTGAATCAAATGAGCTTTAAACATTCTAGCTGCAGTTAGAATTTTTAGAGGGATTGCAACTCCCCAGTCATCTACTTCTTGAAAGAGATGGAAAAATAAAATAAAATATGGAAAAAGTAACTATGAAAATTAAAAAAGAGATCCTAAATGGAGCTAATTTTCTTTAACTGAAATGGCTTCGATAGTAACATTGGGTTCCAAAATCAAAGTAGAAACTGACTTTATTATAAGTAGTTATAAGTAGTTTTGATACTTTCATAACAAAAGATGAGGCTATGTTAATATCCAGTAAATTATATGTCTCCTGTCAGAATCCTCCATGATATACTTATTTATTCATTTGTTTCAGTTTTCACAGGTACTTACAGTGGGCTAAACAGAAACACTGAAGGTGAGGCTAGGGAACTGGTACAGAGAAACACCAGGTCTATTGTACACAACACTTGTTAAAATATTAAGCACTTCACATACATATTCAACATTTAAATGGAAATGATAGTGCACAGGATTGTCAGTCTACAAACTCAGGTATGCAATACATATTTTTACTCTTAACTTTCTTTTAATTGTCTTAGTTTGGTATCCAGATCCTCCTCCCACTAGTTTGTGGAAAGTTCACTTCAGGATTTCTGGGGTTCCTTCTCACTTTAGGGTCAGGTTGAGGTGTTGGGCCTGTTATGAATTGAATTGTTTCCCCTGAAAAGGTATGTTGGAGTCCTAATCCACAGTATCTCAGAATGTGACCCTACTTAGATATCAGGTCATTGCAGATATATTCAGTTAAGATGAGGTTATACTGGAGTCAGATGCACCCTTGATCCAATGTGACTGATGTCCTTATAAGGAAAGGAGAGAGACACACAGAGGGAAGATAGCCACGTGATGACAGGGCAGAGACTGGAGTGATGCATCTACAAACCAAGGAGCTCCAGGGAGTGCTGGTACCTGGTGAAAGAGGCGACAAGTGATTCTTCTTTATAGGTTTCAGAGGGAGCATGGCCCTGCTGCCACCTTTATTTTAGACTTCTCCTATCCAGAAATGTGTGACAGACAATAAATGTCTATTGTTCTAAGTCACCCAGTTTGTGGTACTTTGTTAGGGAAGCCCTAGGAAATGAAAACAGGGCCTTATACCGTGCAAGGTGCCAAGGTGGGGTGCAAAGGCCATCTAGTTTCTGGTTTTCTGGTCACACAGATAGATGCTGATCCTGCCATTGTCCCTTATTCACATGATTGCCCCTGCCACCCCCTATCTCAGGCCTGGTGTTCCTTGCTATTCATATACCATGCTTGGGATTCAGGTTCTTTTTGGGAAGCATGAACCTCTAATCTCTTTACCTGATACATCAAGTGGCCACCATTAAGGCTCTGACAAATCCTGGGAATTCCTAAGAGTAAGCCTTCCTCACTTCATCTCCTAGTCTTGAGAAGATTTTGGGAGATAGCCCTGTTTCCCTGCTTGCTGGTCCAGACTACTCTGTTTCTTCTCTCAAAACTTATGTCCCCTTTACTTTTTCCTCTAGTCTTATAAATTCTCCTAAGGGATCAGGGTTTTGGAAAACATCAAGGAGAAAGTCTTCCTCTGTCTGACTACTCCCCACCATACACACACACACACACACACACACACACACACGGAACCAAAAGGAAGAGATGGAAGAGAGCCTGGGGAGGAGAAAAGTGAAAAATGTAGGTAGGGAAGGCCCATAAAATAATCTATCAAACTGTTGGCCAGCCACAAAATTATCAACAAGCCTATATTAAAATTTCCAGTGAAGTTTTTAAACTACTGCCCAGCCCCCTTATGTCCTGACAGTAAGTTAAATGTAGCAGATTAGGGCTGAACTGAGATCAAGAGAGTCATCTTCAATGCAGTGTTTCAATGATGGAGAGTCATTAATGGGTCTCTCCAAGATTACATTTAAGAAATTTTTGCATGAATAATTGACTGATTCAACCATATACATTCCTGATCACCAGATTATAAGTACGTTGGCTTTTAAGATAAACAAAGTAACCAGATGCAACAAAAGAAGAGCCAGTTATCTTGGCATTCATAAGTCAGTGATTCCAAACCTGACTCAGAATCACTGAAGCTCTTTTTAAAAATCCATGCCCAGATTTCACTCCTGATATTGCCATCTGTAGTAAAGGCAGGGAATCGGTGGTTTCTAATACATCCTGGATAATTTTGGCCAATTTGGGGGAAGCACTAATCTAGAAGATGAAATTCATTCAATAGTCTAAGCAATAATTATTAATATATGTATAGCCCAAATGAATATATACAAGTATATTTAATGTTTTTGGTACTGTGTTCTATCATGTGTATAACCTTGATCTAGCAGAATTAGTTCACTAGGTTATACTTACCCATCCCCTACCCCCTACCCCTGGCCTTCACCACACTGTTGTCTGTGTCCATGGGCCACACATATATGTTCTTTGGCTAATCTCTTCACCTTCTTTTATCCAGACCCCCCACCCCCAGGCCCTTACTTCATCTGTGAGTTTGTTCCCTATAACCATGCCTCTGGTTCTATTTTGTTTTCCAGTTTATTTTGCTAATTAGAATCCACATACAAATGAGATCACATGGTATTTGTCTTTTTCTGAGTGGCTTATTTTATTAAGCATAATATTCTCCAGGTCCAACTATACCATTGCAATATACTTACCTATCTTTATTTTGAAATCCACAAAATAAATTCATTGCCTTCTTGGACAAAAATCTTTACTGCTGTCCTATCAGGCTGGTAGGAAGATTTCTTGTCATTTGATAAAAGGAGAAACTGAGTCTGTTTCAAAGTGGTCAAAAGTCAGTCAATTACCAGGATAGCAGAATAAGCTGTGTCCTTCTGTATTACCCCAGGTCTTTGAATACCTATTTAGACTTCAGTTGATATTATCAAGTCTTCTTAATTTAACACTATTAGCATTTCTAAAACTAATCACCAAAGTATTCCAAATTAACTATGCTATTTATTTGACTGCTAATAAAGATGTCTAATTTTCAATGGAAGGATGTCTTTACAATACCTGCTTCGGTACAAGAGTCTTATCTACTCCAGCAAGTACGTGAATGTGTGTACATGTGCTTCTGTGCCTGTGTATGTGCAGTGAGGTGCACCTACCGCGCTCCCTTTCACATTCCTGGCAGGGATATGCCAATCATGAACAATAACACAGCAGTACAATGACAAAACTAGACAAGATGGGGGGATTGCTTACTTGTATGTGTCTAGTAAATTCAGAACAGACAGTTGATCTGGTAGATTTAGGAAACATAAAACAAAGTTCATTCAGGTGTAGAGTTCACTGGGTAATTCAGTTAAAATAAAAATATACATAGTAGGAAGCACCTAACAAAAAGACACTGTCTATTTGATTATGGAACAAGAAAGAGTCTTTGTTTATTGAAGGACCTGATGCAGGGCCCAGCCCAGGAAGCCCAAGTGCTGGTGGAAAAGGCTTCCAGGAAAGAAAGGGAGGAATGCTAACCAACCTAACTTACTGGAGCTTATCACTTCTCCAGAAGTTGTGGTATTTAGAATTGTTTGTGTAAGAAGTAATAAAAACCTGACAGGCTGGTACCTGTTAAGCTGCTGACATACATTGTCCATGCAGCTTGTGGATTTGCTCTGTGTTCATTTGTGGAGGGAGAGGGCAGGGTAGCTAGACAGCCCTGTGCTATTAAAACAAAGTAGAGTTTGAAAAAATTTCAACTCTGACTTCAGCGCCACCTCCTTTTCTCTCAACTCCTGATCACGGGTGATGCAACTTGCATTTGGAGGCATGTGCTGGCTTTTGGAGCGACGTCAGCTTAGTGCTTTCAATTGCTTTGCTTGTCTTTTCTCATGTGGCTGTTTTTCTACACAAGTTTTCTAGCTAAGTGGCTTTTTTGCTTTGGTTTCCTCTCCTATTTTGACCTAAATCTGTGTCCTCTGTTCTTCAACTGGTCCTCAGAGACTCAGCATCCCGTTACTCTGACGTGATTCAGTTGCAAATGTAGTGTTTGCACTGCAGATGCTCCCAAAAAGCATTTCTGAGAAGGTGGGTTAAGATGAGTAATTGCCAACACCGATCCCCCTGGTCCATGCAAATCCTTTATTGAGTGTTGGTTTCTAGCTTGGTTTGGGGCATATTTGAATGTTTCCATTTGGTTTGTCAGATTTTTAGTAGTAGATTTATTCTAAAATCATTTGCTAAATGTAATGAAAATAGCAACAACGTACTCAGTAAAAAGATTAGTATATTTTCAGCAAATCAGTGCCACTCATAAATTTACCATGTAGTTTGTAAATGGTGGGTAGAAATTGTGATGCAGGTTAACAGATTTGAGTTGGAGATGCACTGACAACCCCAAGGTACACCATTTGCCAGTCATCTGAGGAATGACACAGTGACTCACCTCCTTACTTGGGAAATTTAATTGCATAGGAAGAGTTTTCCAAAATTAGAGTCTTATGAAAATCAGAGAAGCTGGTCACCGTTAAAATACAACATTGGTAGCTACTTTCTCATATGAGAGCTGAAAGTTTTACACGCTCCTCCACTGAAACACATTCACATCTCTTTCAATGGTCCTTCCATGTGCTGTTTATGCCAGCAACCTGGGAATTGTCTTTGAAAGCTCTGTTTCTTTTGCCTTCGTGGTCAAACCATTACCAAGTGGGGTTGCTTGTACCTTCAAAGTACACTTTGAGTCTGTCAAGTTTTATTTCTATTGCTACTCCCTTCTGCCTAGACATGACCCCTAACTGGCCCTCTTGCTTTTGCCTTTGCCCCTTTCTCATCAATTCTGTATGGAGCATCCAGCACGATCTTGTGTGTGTGTGCAAATTTCTATTTTCATCAGTGTTGTACATGGATATCGTTCACAGTGTCATAATTCTGTAATTCTTATAATAATCATTCAAATAACAAAGAGCTGTCTCCTCTTCATCCTCCACTCTCAGTCCCCAGCAGTAATAACTTCCAACCCTTGTATTTGTTCCCAAGGTATTTCCTCGCTATTTCTAAATTGCATGTTTATTCTGCTTTTACTTGAGTTTTCTGTTTTAGATATTGTCTTCTGATGTTCAGTTTACCATGGAAGACAATAATTTAGCTCCCCTAAACACTCCTTCCCTTCCTCATAGTCCCACCTCACCTTCTTAATAAAATTATATCATAATTTTGAATTAGGTTAAAATTCAGTTCATGTGCCCTGAACCTGGTTTTCAGGCACAGCTGAGTCATGTGCCTCATACTATTCTTATATGTCCTTCCTATTTGACTTCGTATTTCCCCTGTCAAAATCGTCTGTTTTTTGTTCACCACTCTCTTCTCTTGCTCTCTCTCTCTCCACAGGAGAGATGGAGACACCTTAATTCTCCATGAAAATGGAGACCCCTAGAATTAATACATGTTCATGTTCCAGTACAGTCAGGTGGGACTATCAAGACCTGCTACACAGCTGCCCAGGGGTTTTGTTTTGCCACCATCTTGAGGATTTCTATTGTTTCTCTTTTGTATTGGATCCCTTGTTTCTTAGATCCAGTGACTCACATGATTTTGTTCTATCTTCCTACTTGATTGAGAGAATCAATTCTAGGGCAAAAATAATTTTTGCTCAACATTTGGAAGTAATTACTCCATTGTTTTCCAGCTTCTGGTATTAATATTGAGTAAGCCAGTGGTATTCTGGTTGTGGATACTTTGTATGAGACACTCCCCCATTTTTATCTCATGAATCCCTTTAACGACCAACACGTCTCCGTGTGGGTTTCTTCCTACTTCCCCGCATTGGTTTTGTTCCTTTTGAGTTCCTCTTTTTCCTGTCTTTTTATTTTGGTTTCTGACTCTCCTGTTAGAGACTTTCCTCAACTATCTGGTGATCTCTGGGTTTTCATTCCTATTTAAACAAGCTGCTGGAAGCCTTGTGAGGAGGGTTTGTCAATAGGCTGGCAAACTGCAGTCCATGGGTCAGTCTGACCCACCATTTGTTTTAGTCTGGCAATAAGGATATTTTTATATTGTTAACTATTGGAAAAATCACAATAATAATAATAATATTTTGTGACATGTGAAACTTCATATTTTTACACTACTTATCCTATTGTAGAGAACAGAATGAATCCTAGGAGCTAGAATTCCTGTGTGGCAGAAAATGATCTCCTGTACGGCATTCCCCTCCGAGGCGTATTCTTCACTAAGAGCAGTTCTGGCGTTTTCATAGCTCTGATTCCAAGCAGCAGAAAACTCCAGAACCACAAAACACAGCTAGTTGAGGTGTCATCTTCCCAAGCCTGCTTCCAGGTAAATGATTTGGAAAGACAATGGTGACAGGCTTGCTCTAGAAAGAATAACATGATGACCAAAATGTAATTGTGTTGTACCAAGATTTGCAAATCCCAGATGGTCCTGTGGGATGTTCTACATCAGAGGGTTAGAATGGGAGGCAGAATCATAGTAGAGTTCCTGGGAACATATGCATGATTAGTATTTGATGCTATTTGAATTTTTGAGGTGAACGGGACCTTTCAAAAATGCTGTTGAGGTCACATCACTCTACTACTCAAACATTCCCATGGTTTTCCATCACATTTAGCACAAAATCTAAGCTCCAGACCACCTCCTCTCCTGCTGGTTTACCGTTTACTCACTCTGCTCTCCCCACATGGTTCTCCTTGCTGCTATGTGACCCTGCCCAGCTAGTTTCTTTGTCAGAGTCTTCATATCTGTTCTTCCCTCTGTCTGGTACACCGCTTCCCAGATCTTCAGATGACTTAATCCCTTACTTCATTCAGGTATCTGCTCCAAAGTCATCTCCTCAAAGAGATCTTTCCTAACCACCCTCTCTGAAATAGTTCCCACTTATCACCTGTCACTCTGAACACATCTTTCAGTGAGTTGTTTCTCTGTTTCATCTCAGAACTTTTCCCCACCTTTCTGTATTCTCTCTGTGTGACAGAGACTGATCCTTCCAAATTACATCTCCCAGCCTCTTTGCTAATCGGCTTCCAGTTAAGTTTGTTTAGAAAGAGACATTTCTACTTTGTGAGAGGAAAGGAGGAATGAAGAGGTCAGGATCTACGAGATTTGTCCATTTTTCTCTTTTTGGGGTAGCATCTATGAAAATGACTGCATCTTCTCTGGTTCCAGCCTTTGCAAATTGGCCTTGGTCCCTGGGCTTTAATAATGCCTCTCCTTTCCTTTATTCTTCAGCCTGAGGGGCAATTGCAAGTGGGGTGTCTAATTGTCACTTACTACTCTTTAAGCATTTCTAACATCACTGTAACTAATTCTCCACATTAAATTCTGGACTATTGTTTATTGGACTACTGTTTTCCTGGCAGGATCTTCACTGATATATCTTGCTTTTGTGTTTTCCATGGCCCTTATCAGTACTTGTAATATTATTATTGGTTTACTTGTTTATTTTCTATTTCCTCCATTAGAATATAAACCCCGTGAGGCCCACATACTTGAGGACTGTAGAGTAAGCATTTGGACTTGCCGAGAAATAGAAGACCATACATTTCCATTCCTCATTATCACAGAGCTGGAAAGAGGAGGCCGTGTCTGAGTTTCTGCTGGAGAGCAGGGGGAAGGACACAGGTGCATTCAGAAATATGGAGCCTGGGTCAAGTGCTGCACTGGAAGCTCTAACAGCTTTTAGAAGTTGTCCTATATTTCTGGCTTCAGTGAGAGATGTCCAAGTTCCAGCTCCAGGAACCAATCGAGAATAATGGGAACTAGGCCTGCGGGGGGAAGAAAGAAGCACTGTGGAGATTCGTGCACACACTAGGAGATGGAATCTGTGAAATGGTGTGGGGAGGAGGAGGCAGGACTTTCTACTGAGCTGAGGAAGTAGGAACTCACAAATTAAAACAATTATAGCTGCCCTGGCTGGGTAGCTCAGTTGGTTTGAACGTCATCTTGATATGCAAAAGTTGCAGGTTTGATCCCTGGTTGGGACTCATACAAGAATCAACCTGTGAGTTCATGAATAGGTGGAATGGCAGGTCAATATTTCTCTTCTTCTCTCTCCCTTCCTCTCTCTCTAAAATAAAATAAAATAAAATAAAATAAAATAAAATAAAATAAAATAAAATAAAATGAAATTAACAAAATAATAACAGCTAATGAAAGTGTGACAACTATTTTGTGTTCTGTCATAAGTATTTTGCATTGCTAACTCTAATATGAATCCATGTGAATAAGAATGTATAAAATTGTATTAAACCACATATTTGAAAACATCACAACTAACCAGATGTTGTATGTTTCTAAAAGCCGAACAATTTAATTTGCTCTTGAAGTACTGACTTACTTTTGACAGAACAACTCAGTGGTATCAATAAATAAACCAGTAAATACCAATCGCAGACACATGCCAGCATATAGGATGAGAAAGGGTGCCTGCTTTGCTAAAATAAACATACACATGACAAATGGGAATGCAGGACGACTTCTTGTCTCCTCACAGAGGGCTGTGCACGAGGGATATGTGGGCATCTTCTACTTCGTGCCATTTTTAGTGGCTGTTTTCATTTCCAAAAATTATTTAGTAATATGGGTCTTAATTTCCAAGTTGGTAGAATTGTTTGAGTATTTTTCTTACTTATTCTAATTTTATTGGATTATGATTGCAGAATGTGGCCTATAAAATCTCAGCTTTGAAATTTATGCTAAGGATATTTTTTGTGGCCCTCATCAAACTGATTTTGTAAATGTGCCATAAGCATGGGGAAAGGAAAAGGATACGCCTATAGGAAGCATCTCTACCGGTCGTATTATGAGTTTGTTTATTATGTTGTTGAATCTCTTTTTTCTTACTTATTTCTTCTTCTTACTTTTCAGTCCTTTTCTGAAACAGGTATTTTAAAACTTCACACTATATTTTATTTATTTTTTGCACCTCTAAAGATTTTTCTCACTTATGTACTATTTTGTGCATATAAATCTATGAATGGTGTCTTCTTTAAAAGAAAAGACTTTTATGACTTTTATCACCAAATCTCTCTTTATCCTATTTAGTGCTCATCAGCTTAAGTTTAATTTATATAATATTAATATTTCCTCTGTTATTTATTTTTATTTGTGATGGCCTAGTATTATTTTGTTTTCCTTTCATTTTTAGCTCATAAAAATTCCATTGTATAAATTGTATTTCTTATAAACAACATGTAGTTCAGATTTTGGGTATTATATAGGTCAAAGTAACAATGCCTTTAAATAGGAAACTTTAGTCTGATTAAAATCTGTGTTGCAATTGATATCCTTGGTTTTATTCCATTCATTTTAATTAATTAATACAATTTAACTTGTTGTGGCCTTATTTTTTCTTATTTTTATATATAAATTTGATCAAGTTACTTTTCATTCTTTAATTCTTTTGTCAATTTAGAAGTTTTCTTGCATATTTTTGTTCTACTATTGGTATTTCCCTTTTGTCACCCTTTCGATCAGACCCATATTTATCTATTGTATTGACCTCAAGCTTTGAACTATGCAAAACCTCAAAGCCTCTGGTCAATTATTAAGTGAATTATACCCCTCGAGAGGCAATACTTTTCTTTCTACTAATCAGGTTTCAGGCACCTGAGCTATTAGTGAGAAAAAGTAGGCACCCAATGATGGTAGAGTTTGTGAAGAAGTGAAGAGCGGGAAAACACAAATGATGGTGTCCCTCCCCTCATTGGGCAGCCACACAGGGCTCACAAAACCAGCCATAGAGGCTGGAAAATGGGATTAAGAGTCATCTGCTACAAATGTAGTGGAGGGTCAGCATGTGGGCTGTTGGTCTGATTTGACAGTATTACCTTCCGCAGGTCTTCCAGGGTTTGTCTTAGGAGAAAGCACCTGTTTCATGTGACCAGGAGATCAGAAGAACGCTGACAAGTATGAGGTTGGGAAATAGAAATTGGTCAATCCTTTTACAGTGGGAAGCCTAATGATCAGTAGCAAGAAGAACAACCAGAATTTTATAAAAATGTGGAATAGTAATTGAACCTGTTATCGAGTACTCATGTTTCTTTAGTTGAACATGATAGCAATAAACTCACAAATATACCTCTAAAACTGCAGCAATATCCGTGAAAACATTAGTAAACTGTTAATTAGGGAATCTTGTTCCCATCTATTTATGAAGCAGTGTTGTGTTTCCCTCCAACTCTCTGAAACTAGCTCCCCTGGCCTCTGTGAATTTGGACTTCTGCTTCTCAAGGCCAGCACTTCCTTTGAATAGAAAGGCTATAAAGTGGGTTTTGAGTCAAGGCTGCAGCCCCACAGAGACTACCTTTCTGGATTATTTCCTCCCCATTCCTCTACTCTTTCCTGTTCTTTCCCTCCCCATTAACATGGAAAGCCCACCTTGCCTGTTTTCTCCCAATATATTTAGATTTTATAACTTTGCAAAAATTTTCCTCAAGATACATCTTTTCCAAGAGAATTCCATGACTTATCTTAGGCAATTTTATAATTTTTGTCTTTGTCTTTGTCTTCCCCCAACCAACTTTATATATTCCCTCTTTCTAAGATCTTTAAGGTCATAAACTATGTCTTTTGCTTGGTTTGCTCCCTTTTTACTTTGGAATAGTTATATGTGACTCTTGAATACTTGAAAAAACATTTGTTGAATTGATGTTTGCACTGGAAGTGTTAAAATATGCAAACATAAAAATGGAGTGAAGGCTCTTTAAAACACCAGGAGAACAGCTTTACAAATTATTTTAGAAAGAGCTATTGAAATATGAATGGATAAGAATAACAAGCTTTGGAACTATAAAGAATCCCCAAAGCAGAATTCTAGCATTAAATGATATTATTGAAAATGATGAAAGAAACAACAACACAAAAAAAATGGATGCAGGATATAAACTCATTTGCAGAAACAGAAATACAAAAACTCTTTTAAACACTCAAAGTGATACTCAACCTCAATCATAGTAATAGAGATTCATACTAAACTGATAGTAACTTCTGATTCTTGACAAGACAGAGTAAAGGGAGTAGAGTTAATCTTCTGCCTTAGGAGAAAACTGGACAAAATATATGAGGCAATAATTTTTAGATATTGGATAAAAGCAGCCCAGGCCTGTGATCCCTGAGAAAAAGAAACAACCACAAAAAAGAGTTCAGTAAGTGCTCTTGTTTACTTTGCCTGGAGACATTTTCCAGGCTTCAACAAATTAAAGTGGCACCCAACAGATCTGGGGCTATCTTACTGAGAAGAGGAGAGAGACTAGTTTGGGGGCAAAAACTAGAAATTGTGGGGCAGATACTGGAAAGGAGGGATCAGAGCAGAGAAACAACCCTGGAGATCTGCAGGGGGTTCCTTTGAGCATTTCACTTATTACCAACCTACGCACTTAGATATACAAAAGCTGAAGGAATTCATTATCAGCATATCTGCACTTCACAAAATATTTTTAAAAGTTCATCAGAGAGAGGGTAAACAATACCAGAGGAAAATCTGGGCTTATAGAAAGGAATGAGAAGCAGCAGAAATGGAAAATATATGGGTAATATAACAGGCATATTTTTCTTAAAATCTTTTTAAAAAGCTAATAACCTGTTTAAAGCAAAAATATTAGCAATGTATTGTGGACATATAGCATATATAGTAGTAAAATAGATGACAAAAGTAACACAAAGGTTAAGAGGGAGGAAATGGAAGCATAATGTTGTAAGGTTCTTACATTATATATAGGTAAAATATACAAAGGATAAAATATTACTTAAAAGCAGACTGTGATAAATTAAAGATGTAAATTGCAAACCCTAAGGCAACCACTAAAATAATGAAACAGATGTACCTAATAAGTCAGTAGTGGAGATATAATATGAACACAAAATATCCAGTTAACCCAAAACAAGGTAGTAAATGGGACAAAAAGAAATAGGAAAATAGTAGATTTAAATCCAACCACATTGTTAATCACATTATTAAAAATAGTCTAAATGTTCCAATTAAAATGTAGAAATTGTCAGATTAAATAAATACACAGGACCCAATCATGTGTTATTTATAAGAAGCCCATAAATCTAAAGACACAGGTTAAAAGTAAAAAATAAATAAATAAATTATGCCATGCAAAGACTTATTAAGTAAAAAAGCTGAAGCAGCTTTATTAATATCAAAGTAGAATTGAAAACAAGGACCAATGGGAAAAGAGAATACTTTTTCAATGATAAGTCAGTTTTTGAAGAAGGCATTTGAAGTCTGTCTGGAAAAACTCCAGCTGTTGTCAATATAACGAGAATGATTTGCTTGACGTCGATGTAACCTGGCAGCCAAGGAGCATGGACTGGAATGCATGTGTGTGAACAATGATGACTTCACTGTACTAGTTAGTGGGAGCAGTAGACACCACTGAGTGAGCATATGCCTTATGTGACCATTGCATTCAAAATGACTGAGTAGAGCAACAAATCTACATCAAATTTTGCATTATGCTTGGACACTCCTCCACATGGAAACTATTCAGATGATTCAGAAGGTCACAGCTAAGGGCAACTTGTGATTGGCAGACTAATCATGACAATGCACCCGCTTTTGCATCATGTCTCATGCAGAGATTTTTGGTGAAACATCAGATCACCCAGGTGACTCAGCTACCCCTTCAGCCCAGATTTGGCACCATGAGATATCTGGTCTTTCCCAAAATTAAAATCACCTTTGAGAGGGAAGAGATTTCAGACTGTTGATGAAATTTAGGAAATTTTGATGGGGCAGCTGATGGCAATTAGGAGAACTGTGTGAGGTCCCAAGGTGCCTACTTTGAAGGGACCTGAGGTGTCATTGTCTTATGTACAATGTTTCTTATAACTTCTTCAATAAATGTCTGATATTGTTTTATCTCTTTCTAAAAATCAGTTTGACTAGAAGTTTACCAGTATTGTAGATTGTTTTTAAAAATCTAACTTTTATTTCCCTTCTGTTTCCTATTTCAGTGACCATGTATTTGGGCTGGGGGGAGGAGGACAAAGGGGGAAAAATGGGACAGCTATAATAGAATAAAAATAAAAATTTTATTTTTTATGAGATCTTAATGCCATGTCTTTTTTTAAAAAAAAGATTTTTAATTTATTTTTATTTTTGGGAGAGGGGCTGGGAGGGAGAAAGGGATGGAGAGAAACATCAATGTGTGGTTGCCTCTTGTGTGCCCTCTGCTGGGGTCCTGGCCCGCAACCCAGGCATGTGCCTGACTGAGAATCGAACCTGCAATCATTTGGTTCACAGGTTGGCATTCAATCCACTGAGCCACACCAGCCAGGGCCAATAAAAATTTTTATAAAGAGGTAAAACTATAACAGAAATGCAAAAAAAAAAAAAAAAAAAGATTTGTGCAGTGTATGGAGAAGATGTTGTGATTGATTAAACATGTCAAAAGTGGTTTGTGAAGTTTTGTGCTGGAGGTCTCTCACTGGACCATGCTCCATGGTTGGGTAGACCAGTTGAAACTGATATCAATCCAATCAAGGTATTAACTGAGAACAATCAGTGTAATATCACATAGGAGATAGTCGACATACTCAAAATATCCAAATCAATAAAGTTATTGCTGAAAATGAGAAAAAACAGTATCAGGAGTGGGAGGTGTAAAAAAATATGGTTAAAAAAAAGCCATATGGCTTTGCACATACTTACAAATTCTCCAAAGGGTAAAAAGGTTAATAAAATGGTTACTCATTGGAAAAAAGAGAGAAATGAAAAAGAAAAGGGATACTGTATACATTTTTTATTTTTGAGTTTGAATTCTAAAATCTATACTTTAAAAAATAAAAATGAGAATTAGTAAAGTATATATAATATAAATACAAATATAGAAGAAAAATATCCCTGAGAAGAAAAAAAATACCTAAGGGGAAGAAAAGAGCATGGATGCTAAATAAGGATTTGGATGAATTTAATTATGATGCAAATTGAGTAGACATTTAATTAATGTTCTTAAATCTTTCAGACATGCATGAAAGATGAACAAATGTCTATAAAAGGAGTTATGAAAATCTTGAAAACACACTCATTAAAGCATTAAAATAGTCAACTCAGTGTACAACTTAGTAGTTATAAATGACATTATTAAGATAATTACCATCCTTATGAAGACATAATTATAGAAAACCTACTGTGGCTATATCACTGTGACTACAATATACATGAACCAGAGACACACTTCTTGTCTTTAGAAGGCAAGGAATTCTTGATAAGGGTAAGACCTTAACACAAAACATTTTAATAAAGGCAAGCTGAATTATGGCAGGAGATGCTTGTATGATTAGGAAAGGCTTCACAAGGAGATGGTCTCTGAGGCAAGCTGAATGGGGGGGGGTCCTTTCTAGGATGAGGTGCTTTGTTTGAGCAGTTGGGAAGGAGCAAGGGGAGGGAATGAGACAATGCGAAGATCAGCCGGGAGGGAAGAACGCCATAGGAGAGAAGGGGAAGATAAAGTTAGACAATAAGAGAGGCACGATATGGAGAACTCGAACATCAAACTGTGGTGTCTGACCCTTTTCAGGTGCGAGATGCCACTGGAAGCTTTGAGCAGGGATAAGCCTTGCACAATGGAGTTTTATATTTTATTTTTTAATTTTTTTCACATTTTTTATTGGTGTTCAAGTACAGTTATCTCCCTTTCTCCCCCAAAGCTCCCCCTCACCCCAGTCATCCCCACTTCCCACCCTTGATCCTACCTCCTTTGGCTTTGCCCATGTGTCCTTTATACATGTTCCTGACAACACTTCCCCCTTCCCCCTCATTATTCCCTTTCACCTCCCCTCTGGTTACTGTCAGTTTGTTCTTAATTTTGATGTCTCTGATTATATTTTCTTGCTTGTTTGTTTTGTTGATTAGGTTCCACTTATGGGTGAGACCATATGGTATTTGTCTTTCACTGCCTGGCTTACTTCACTTAACATAATGCTGTCCAGTTCCATCCATGCTGTCACAAAGGGTAGGAGCTCTTTCTTTCTTTCTGTTGCATAGTATTCCATCTATGTAATCTATAAACTATGTAAATGTAGCATAGTTTGTTTGTTTTTTTAAGATTTTATTTATTTATTTTTTAGACAGAAGGGAAGGGAGGGAGAAAAGGAGGGAGAGCAGCATCAATGTGTGGTTGCCTCTCACTCACCCCCTACTGGGGGCCTGGCCTGCAATCCAGGCACGTGCCCTGACTGGGAATTGAACTGGTGACCCTTTGGTTCACAGACCCATGCTCAGTCCACTGAGCCACACCAACCATGGCAAAATAATTTTTTGATCAACTCATTTACTGGTGGGCACATAGGTTGCTACCAGCACTTGGCTATTGTAAATTGTGCTGCTATGAACATTGGGGTGCATAGGTTCTTTTAAATTGGTGTTTCAGGATTTTTAGGGTATAGTCCCAGCAGTGGAATTGCTGGATCAAAATGCAGTTCCATTTTTAGTTTTCTGAGGAAATTCCATACTATGTTCCATAGTGGTTGTACCAGTCTGCATTCCCACCAACAGTGCACTAGGATTCCCTTTTGTCCACAACCTTGCCAGCACTTGTTTGTTGATTTGTTTCTGATGGCTATTCTGAATGGTGTGAAGTGGTACCTCATTGTAGTTTTAATTTGCATCTCTCTTATGGCTAGTGATGCTGAGCATCCTTTCATATATCTCTGAGCCTTCTGTACGTCTTCCTTGGAGAAATTTCTGTTCAGATCCTTTGCCCATTTTTTAATTGGGTTGTTTGTCTTCTTGGAGTGGAGTCGTGTGAGTTCTTTATATACTTTGGAGTCAAATCCTTGTCTGAGGTATCATTTGCAAATATGTTTTCCCATACAGTTGGTTCCCTTTGCATTTTTCTGATGTTTTCTTTAGCCATGCAGAAGCTTTTTATTTTGATGAAGTCTCATTTGTTTATTCTTTCCTTTATGTTTCTGGCTCTAGGGATATATTGGTGAAAATATTGCCGCATGAAATATCTGAGATTTTCCTCCCTATATTCTCCTCTAGGACTTTTACGGTGTCACAACTTATATTTAAATCTTATATCCATCTTGAATTTATTTTTGTATATGGTGCAAGTTGGTGTTTGAGTTTCATTTTTTTGCATGTAGCTGTCCAGGTCTCCCAACATCATTTGTTGAAGAGGCTATTTTTACTCCATTTTATGCTGCTGCCCCCTCTGTCAAATATTGATTGACCATAGAGACTTGGGTTTATTTCTGGGCTCTCTATTCTGTTTCATTGATTTGTGTGTCTGTTCTTATGCCAGTACCAGGCTGTTTTGATTACAGTGGCCTTGTAATACACTTTGATAATCAGGTATTGTGATCCCTCCTACTTTGTTGTGAAATAAAGCTTATCTGGCTGCAGTGATCAGGGTGGATGGTAGCACCGAGAGACTGCAGGCAGAGACCAATTAGGACACTATTGTAATAAATTAGGTGTGAACTGGTAACTAAAATTCTGGACAAGGTTGTGGCTGTGGGATTGCAAAAGAAGACGTGAATAAAAGCTAGATTACTTCACAAGAATCAATCGGCAGGGTCACTGATCAGATGTTCAGGAGAAAGGAAGGAAAGGGAAGAGTTAAAGATGTTTCCTGGGTTTGCGATTGTCTTGCAGGGAGAATGATAGAAATAACAGGAGTCAGGAAGAGATGCTAGTTTAGAGGAGGAAGAGGGAGAGTTTGATTTTTAAAATATTATGTCAGAGTGGTACATTGGATGTCAAGTAAAAATTACTAAGTAATTAAGAAGAGAAATCAGACTTGGATTTGGAAGTTATCAACAGACAGAGACTAAAGTGGGAAATTAGCATAGTTTGGTTGAGGGGGAAGCTAATTAAAGAAAACAGTACAAATAAGGAGTGGCCCATTTGATAATGGCTAACACTGCGTAGAGGCCAAAGGGAATAAAGACTAAGAAAATCCATTAGATGTGGTGCTTAGGAGCTCAACAGTTCCAGTAAAGCAGGCAGTTGAAGATAGGTTTCTGGGACTGTGGAATAAGAGGCTCTAATGCATTAGCAGGGACTATTGACTACTTGCTTAAAGAGGTGTCAAGGAAAGCGGGGAGAAAAAATGACCATATATTTGGAAAAGCAAAAGCAATGAGGAACCTGAAGAGACAGTACATATGAGTCCTAACAGCAAGTACTGTGACGCTTGGTATACACAGTTCTATTTGTTATAGGATGTTTTTGAATGAGCATTGACATTTTTATTAGTACATATATTTAAAAGAAAGTGAATCTTCAAACATGAGTGAAAAATAATGCGTTTCTTGGCATTCTAGAATAGAGGTCCTGATTTACCACCCCGTAGGCTGAATCTGACTCACAGATATGTGTTTTTCTTAAACACTTTGTTTTAATGCCACAGTCTCCACCCCTCCCTGTTATCCCATGTGCATTTACGTTCATAATTCCTGCACTAATACTTTCTAATCGTGAGCCATACAAAAGAAAGAAAAATATAAAAATAGCCTCATAATTCAAGGCAAACACATCCTGACTTTGTCTGAGTATACTATATGTATATATTTTTTAAACAAATTGGATTCGGTACATTTTACTTCTAGTTGTTGCTTTCTTCTGAACTACGTCAATGTGCAGAGCCCCAAACCCTGGAGCTCCCGCTGGAAGAACTGATTCTCTTGGAGTGCTCTCACCCTGCCTTCCTGGGTGTTCCTGGTTGCTTGAGTGTTCCTTTTATCCAGTTCTGTTTAATTACCATGCAAACCCTCTGTTGCATTTTTAATTAGCAAGGTATCTTCATCTGAAGACTGGGAACCCTGGGCTCTTTCAGCATATATTAGACAACTAAAATATGAAATTAAAAAAAAAGAGTTTTAGCCAACAGAAACAAGTGACTCATTTCCTTGTGAAAACACACAAGGTTTATGTTACTCTGGCAACGGTATTCCAGTGCAGCGTCTCTCCCCTCCCCTTTTAGAGTTTTATGTGTTCCTGTAACAGTCGGTGTTCTGCGGTGACCTAATGTGGAACCAAGTCACCTAGTGATTCATGAGATGAGAGAACTGGCTTTCATGTCGATAGCTATGTCCTTTTGACCGAAGAAAGAAAAGTTTACTTTGTATAAGGAGAAGAACTGTAAGAAGAGAGAAAGGACTCTTGACTGAGTGCTTTCCTAGGGTGTAAGTGTGGTCCTGCTGTGACTTTCAAAGCGCCACAACTGGTTCCAGTACGTTAGAATTCTGAATGCCTGTTTTTCTAAAGGCAGCTGATTAAATCAGAGTGTGCAACCTGTATGTGTGCAGCACAGGGAAATTTTAGAGACACGTTGCGCAAAGACCACAGATGTTTCTTGGGACGCACATCATGCGCGAGAAGTTCATGGTACTTAGGGCCAAAATTCCAACCCTGGTCGCTGCAACTCTCCCAAGCAGACACGTGTAGCACTAAACGGCCCTAACCCTTTTTTCTTCGAGGTCTGAAGCTCTCTGAGGTACTTCAGTACCTCAAGTGAAGCACTTGAAAAAAAGGTGAAGGGAACTTTCCATTTTTTAGGCTCTTGATGCTGATGTTATTCAAAAGTTACGGTCTGGAATGAAGAGGGAGATTTCAGAATTTTAGAGTTAGAGATTCTTTGTGAGCAGCTTTATATATTTTTTTGAAAAATAAGTAGATTTTGTAGATTAGGGTATAACAGACCAGAAATCACTGGCGCTATGAAGAGTTTCAGTTTCTTTCTCATACTTACAACTTGTCTGCAAAATGGTTTTTCAGCTTTGCTCAGTCATTGTTTTCCGCTCAAAAGATGTCTTGCCAGTTCCCTTGGCTTTGGGGAGAGAGAACAGAGTAGACATGTAGATGGGAATAGTGGGGGATGAAGCAGAACAATTTAGTGTCAATTCATATATAATGTCCTGTGTGTATATGATGTCGATTTATATCAGTACAGTCTAGGAGAGGGAGGATAAGTTGAAAATAGTCGAAAAGAGTATAATAATAGAAAGGCTGAAGGTAGAGAAGGAAATTTTTTGGATGACTTGAGAAGGAAGGGCCAGGAATAGAACATATATGCAATGGTAACAAATGGAAAGGGGAAGAAAGAGGATTTGAAGAATTGCTGGGACTCATGTATCCTCATCATAGTGTCCAGGAAATATAATAAAAGGACTTGATATCATTTTGAAATCAAAATTATATTTGTTTGCAAGGATTGCATATTTTAAACCATAATACTGCTCTGTGACATGAACTATATGGGTCGTGGTATTAGGAACAATAAGAAAACTGTTATTATTTTTTAAGATTTTATTTATTTTTAGAGACAGGGGAAGGGAAGGAGAAAGAGAGGGGGAGAAACATCAATTCATGGTTGTCTCTCATGTGGCCCTCATTGGGGACCTGGTCGGCAACCCAGGCATGTGCCCTGACTGGGAATCAAACCAGCGACCCTTTGGTTTGCAGCCCGCGCTCAATCCGCTGAGCTACACCAGCCAGGGCAGAACACTGTTACTATTAAAAAGTTGCTTGACAGTATGGGGGGAAATAATTGTTTGACATACTTGAAATTATTCCTACTGGAAAAAATAATGTTAACTTGCAGAATGCTGAGTAAAAAAATTCTTGTTTTTTCCCTGCTGTGTGTGATATCCAAATATTAAGGTATAAGGCAAAAGTCAGCAACAATTATTTAGGTCAAAGCTCTGTCATTCAGTACTGTCATCAAGAAGGTGACTTTCTCTTCCCATCGAAACAAAGGCACTCAGAGCAATTTAAGTTTTAATCACTACATTATAATGTTTTGCGTTTATTTAAAAATAAAACAATCTATGGGTTTTTTTTACTGTGAGCTTTCCTTTTTTCCCCAACATCAACTCTCCTTCTGACTGTTAAAAAAAAAAAAAGTGGTGCATCTGTGGAACTGTAGCTTGTGAAATTACAACTGCAATTGCCCACAGAAATAATAATGTTTTATTTTTTTAAATTAAAAATTGTAAGTAGTTGCAGATATTTTCAATTTATTCATCGATGTGAAATGAAAAAGCTAAACTATTTGAGGTACAGGATGAAGAAAGTATGTTTTACATTTTTGAAAACTTTAATTGTCTACCAATAATGGGTAAAATCAAGCAATATAACTGTATAAAAATCAAATAGTTTGTATATATTTCAAGCTTCAAGTGTAAAATGTGGCTGTGGCTGGTATGGCTCAGTGGATTGAGTGTTGGCCTGCTAACCAATGGGTCATGGGTTCAATGCCTGGTTAGGGCACATGCCTGGCTTGCAGGCCAGGTCCCCCATCTGGAGGCGTGCTAGAGGCAACTAATAGATGTTTCTCTCCCACACTGGTGTTTTTCTTCCTCTTTTTCTCCCTCCCTTAACCTTTTTCTAAAAATAAATAAAATAAAATCTTTAAAAAATAAAATAATAAATATAAAATATGAATGAATTATAATTGACCATAACAATTGAATTTGATGGAATAAACACTGACCGGAGCCTTGACCTCGAATCTTAATAAAGATGTTTCATGCCACAATCTATTGTCTGTTAAATGCATTATTATTAATGAACCAATGAAATAAGTGTCAGGTTCCCTGTCTATTTTGCCAGCTGTTGATTGGCCTAAATGTTAATAAATTTCACAATAATGCTGCCAAATTTGATGACCAATATTGCTTCTGCAAGTTTAGGAGAAAATTCTGATAATTTACTCTATAATAAATTTTGGCTATGTCTATATGATATGAGAATGAATAAGACTTGGGGAAACTCTGGAATCATAAAGCCAAAGAAGCCCTTGATTAAATTAAAAATTTTATTTGTAGTCACAAATAGATAACATAAAATTTTCCAACTTAACCATTTTTAGGTGCACAGACCAGTGATCACATTGTTGTGCAACCAATTTCTAAAACTCTTTTCTTCTTGCAAAACTGAAACTCTATATTCATTAAATGACTATTTCCCATTCTTCCCCCATCCCAAGTTCCTGCCAACCACCATTCTACTTCCTGTCTCTATCAATTTGACTACTCCAGGTAACATACCTAAGTCAGTGAAATCATATAGTTTGTCTTTTTGTGACTGGCTTATTTCACTGAGCATAATGTCCTTAAGATTCATCCATGTTGTAGCCTGTGTCAGAATTTCCTTCCTTTATGAGGCTGAATACTATTCTATTTATGTATATGCTGCACTTTATTTACCCATTCCTCTGTCAGTGGACTTGTGTTTCTTCCATCTGTTGGTTATTGTGAATAATGCTGCTATGAACATAGGTGTGCATATATTTTTTTCAAGACTAGACTTCCAATTATTTTAAATATATATCTGGGAGAGGAATTGCTGGATCATACAGCAGTTTTATTTTTCATTTTTTGAGGAACCAGAATACTGTTTTCCAAAGCAATCATACTATTTTACTTCCTTACAGGCATCACACAGGATTCCAATTCCTCCACATCCTTACCTCACTAATGCTTATTTTCTGTTTATTGGCCATCTTCATCAGCATGTGGTTGTCCTTTATTAGATTTTACTCAGTTTAAACATTAAAATTATTAAATAGAATTAAGGTTGTTTACATACGGGAAGAGACACAACTCAATTTTTGCTTAAGTAGCTTTTCCTTTTCCAAAGTTTATTTTTAACAGTGAGGTATGTGTTATGTAATAACACATTTTACACTTAGGGCTCCATTTATCTATTGCCGAGTAATAAAGCATCACAAACTTAGTACCTTAAGACAACAATAGTAATTTAGCTCAGCAATCAATGATCTATGTAAAGACTTGGGAGTGGATGTATGGAGGCTGGAGTATTCTGAAATCTTACTCACTCACATGTCTAGGGGTTGAGCTGGTTGTTGGCTGGGGCTTCAGCTAGGAATGTGGGCAGGAATACCTTCCTTTGGCCTCTCCAGGTAGGTGCTTGGCTTCCTCACAGCATGGTGACTGGGTTCTGAAACAGGTGTCCCCAGAGAGAGCTAGAAGGAAATTCCAAATTTTTTATGTTCTAATCTCAAATATCACATGGTGTGGCTGCTTTTGCTGTAGTCTATTCATTTAAAAAGTCTTTATAAAAGCTCACCCAGGTTCAAGGGAGGAGACAGACTCTACCTCTTGATGGGGCAATTGCAAGATTCTGGAAGAACATGTGGGATGAGAAGTATTGTATTGTGGCCATTTCTGGAAACTGCATTCTGTCATACTTAGTTATTTACTAAACTAGGTAACTGTATACAGAAGCATCTTACTCTACCATTAAAAACAGTCAGATTTATTTGGTTCCAAACTATACTGTAGATCTACATAAACATGCTATGTTATATATACTAAAGACAGCTGTTGTGTTTTGTGTGTGTGTGTGCAAAAATTTCTCCTCTATTTACATACAAATAAAATCCATCTATCTGTTTGTTCTGCCCCTATTCTATGGCCCACATGTAGGCTTTGCAGGCCCAGAGCCAGAGTGTAGCTGGAAAACTACATATCACATATTAACAGTTTCAAATCAAGTTAGCAACATGTTAAGTGGAATTTTTCCTATTTTCTTACCTTGACAAATATTTCTTTATAAGAATGTGAAAGGTCAGATTTTAACTCAGAATTTTTGAGACTTACAGGTTCTGTATCAAATGTGATGGAAGGAGACTTCCCTTGACCACTGACTCCGGTCTCCTTTTCTCTTCCCCTTCCCAGCTCCATCTAACACACCACAGGACCTCAGGCACGTGTCCAAACCTCAGGTACAATTGCATACTACAAGTGACTGTTCTTTGGCCCACCCCTCAAGGCTAGAAATGCCAACATCAGAGCTGCAGACTATGCCCCGCAAGATGAGGCAGGGAAGGCGCCCATGGAGACCTTGGGAGCCTGCATGGCATCTGGGGGGCATTTGTACAGGGACTTCTAGGCTCTAAAGTTTACTGAATGACATCTAAAAGTGGGGTCGTGGGCTCTGAGTGACCATGTCCACTGACCCATTCTCAGAGGCTGGAGGAGGGCCAGTGCAGGGCTCTCTGAAGCTCAGGAAGCAGAGCTGGGAGCCTCTTGCCTGGTCTGAGGGGGTGGTGGTGGGAAGGTGGGAGAGGGTGAGCAGCACTGCTCTCTGTTCTGTCCCCTGCCCTGGGCTCTGCTTCAAATGTCATGTGCACCTTATTTAATCCCCTCTTATTTCGTCTTTCTCCCCCCTCCCCTTTTCCCTCTCTTTCTCCTATTTACCTCTTTTCCTTGTCTTTTACTTCCCCTCTTATTTTCTACTCTCTTTCTAGATTTTCCTAGCTCCCCCTTTTTACCTTCATGATCAACCTCCACCCGCTCCTTACCTCAATGCTGGGCTTTGCTAGAGGGCTTGCTTTGTGATAGCACTGTCTGCTGGGACTGGGGTGGTTCTGCCCTGATGGTGATTCCGTGTATGCAAGTGGGAGCCCGAGCCTGCGTAGTGGTGCTGCTGATACACTGCTCAGCGCTGGAGGCTTTAAAAATCAGGCTTTACCATATGGGAGCCATTTTATTTCAAGGTGACTAAGAAGTAATTTGCCCTGTTGACCTCTAACCATGTAGGAACAAACAACTTTTATTAGAATTGGTGACACTTGGAAAGGATATTTGGAAAGAGTGAGTCAAAGCTGTTTGTAGCTTGTAAAAAACATTCTCCCCCTGGTTTTTAGTTTATTTTAATTTGAGTATCTTACCAGAGGCTTTGGGTCCAGTTCTAACTGCTCTCTCCAAAACTAATATGACAGAATTAATTAATTCACTTTTCACCTCCTTTTTCTCCTATCCTGTTTCATGCTCTCCCTTCAAGCTTCCTCTTTGGTTTGAACTATTTGCTATCTTATACCTGACAGTTTACTTCCTGCCCCTCGACTAAAGGTTCCTTTAGTTCCTGCTGGATTCATACACCCTCCCTGTACAGGTGGGTGATGCTAACAGGTAACGAGAGGATACTCTAGGCAACTGCATTTTATATCATTATCTTTGCTTGCTCTTGTCTCTGGCAAAATTCTAAGGCCTAAATGCTGACACACACCTTTCTGTATAAGAATGAAGAAATAAAAAGCAAGTCACATCAAGACAAAAACTCTTCGATATTAATTAAACAGCAGAACATGGGTTAGTTTCAACATTTTTTCCAGTTCGATGTTAAGTGGGCAGAAGCTTCTGGACTCTACATCAGCATGTGTTCAGAAGCTCTCGGACACAGTGGGCGCACAGGACTGAAAGCACTGAAAAGTGAAAGTGAAAACTGATATAAAAATGGATCTGTCAACCTCTAATCCTCAATGGGATAATATGAGCTTTGAGACGTTAAGCAAGGAAGCATTAGGCCATTACAAAATGTTTCAATTTTTCTGATAGGACCTGCCTCATGAATTTTAACTTTTGGCTATTTTTGAGAAATTTTTTTCTCCAAAAATAACACATTCTTACTTTCAGTTTTCAGTGTAGAAAATTTGGAAGAGCAAAATATCATTAATAATTTCATAAATCAAAGACGCCACTAGTTCCAATGCACAAATATTTTTTCTTATTAAAAATGATATCTTTTCCCATGATCAAACATCATCTGCTATAAAGGGAGACCCAAAAACCCCATAATTTACTTATAAAAGATGGTGCATTTGTTCTTACATGCTTAAACTTCAGTCACCTTCAAAGTACTCTCCATCTGATGCAACACACCTACGAGACATCTTTCCCACTGCTCAAAACAGTTTTTGAACTCATGGATTTTGATGCCTTTCAGTGCTTCTGCTGCTTTTTGTTTCACCTCTTCCACGTCAGCAAAGTGTTTTCCTGTGAGGACTTTTTCCATTGGGTAAACAACACTAAGTCACTCAAGGCAAGATTGGGTGAATAAGGTGGGTGGGGCACGGGAGTCACCATTTTTGATCAGAAACTGCTGAGCACTCAGCACAATGTGGGCAGGTACACTCGTAAACGACCCATCATGAAATGGGCAAACACACTGAAAGAGTCTTCAAAAAAATTCACTGATGCCAAACACAGCCTCTCACAACAACACCAGCTGGTACACTGATACGGATGGGTTCCTAGAACACTCACCTAGTGGGGGAAGCCTGTACTAAAAGGGTCCCACCCTCCAGAAGATCATTCTGTTTGGGGGGGGGGGTCTCCCTGGTGTATCAATATTTATAAATATTTTACAGCAATATCTAAAAAAAATTAGAAGTAGTATATGCACGTGGTAAAAAAATTTAAAACTATATAGGAGAAATTAAAATGAAAAATAAATTTTTCCCCTGGAAAATATGACATACATTCTATGTCACTAAATTTGAACTTTCCCAATAAAATATTACTAACAACAAATTAACAGAGGAAAAAAGAGAGATAAAAAAGTAAAATCATGCCCTAACAAGAGAGAAAGAGAATGATTTAAATATCTCTATTGAATTTATTTTGTGATGACATGTTTAATTTCTAAGAACTGTTCAGTATTCTTTGACTGCACACTTTTCTTAGCATTGTGTTCTTGTTTTTTGCATACAGCTTGTTTTCTAATATTTTCAAAGCTGAAAGTGATCTTCTGTTTCCTTAATTAGCACTGTTTATTTTGTCATCAATTATTTCACGCCTTTATCATGTTATGAACAAAGGATAAGAAGACAAACTTGCTTAGCAGAGGGAACTGATTTGAGTTTCCCTGGTGTCTAGATCTGTTGAACCAACAAGTTTCTGCCATTTGTGGAGAAATGAGTGTGAATACAAGCAGGGAGTGATTATTGGAAAGCTTTATTTAGGTTTTGAGATCAGAAAGCAGGCAGGCCAGCAGACAGACTCCGTCCTGTTTCAGCCACATGAGGAAGGCTGTGCTCTGGAGCACTTCCGTTCCTCAATGGCCCCACTCCCTTCCAGGCCTATTGGTCATTTTCTTTAGACATTAGTTCTTTGGTTTTATCCTGGGGGCAAACATTGTAACTGTCCTAGGGAAGGTAGAATGGGGTGGAAGAAGGGCCAAATTATAGAGTTGCGGTGTAAATAATCCTTGAATCAATCATTTTGATTTTTGTCAAATCAAAGACGTTTGAAAGACTGAGGAGGCCCAGCAGCAAGGCAGAGAACTGAAGCCCACATAAAACAGGCGGCCAGAAGGAAAAGAGCCTTTGCAGGAGAGTGGCGTCTGAGGCTGGCGGTGCTCTGCTGCCACAGGCCTCCTGCGGCCTCCCACCCGCGGCGGGGTCTGCTACGGCAAACTTCCGGAGGGAGGAAACGGGCAGTGCCCTGCAGTGAAGGATGGCATGATTCGAAAAAGAAACATTGGGAATGAAGGGTGCAGGAAAAATACATACTCGAAACCATAAGGTTCTAGAAAAAGCATAAGCACTGCACCACCCCGCCCCCACCAACACACACCTATGATCCTCTAGGGACTTTGGAAGAGAGATTGGATTTCTCGCAGTGGACGAGACAGGGATTCAGGGAAAATTTCACTTGCAATGCCAATTCCCTATGATAAATTTCTCCTAATCCACCTCAATTTGGGGTACACTGTGTTAGAAAAGTCGCCTTCCTTTTAATCAGAAAAAATTTCCAGGAGGCCTTTCGTAAGAGGGAATAAACCGCTGGCCTCTCCTAATTCCTCTGCCTAAGGGCTTATCCTTGGCCAAGAGGGTGGCCTGAAGGACCAGCTTCAGGTCCTCTGTATCACTTATGAGGCCTAGACTGTTGTGAGATAAGGTTCACCACACAGAGGTTATAAAAAAGAGGGAGAAATGATGAGCTGATTTAAATTAAAGCCCTAGAGGTTCATAGGCTTTAAGTTACCTCTCTCCCTCTGATTGTCATTGGTCTTCGAGGATTTAGAACACAGTTCAGGTGTTGCTGGCCCAGCATACATACAAAACACCACCCAGAGCAGGAAGTTAGGACATCTTCCAGACACTTCTCTTGAGTAGAAACATTTCTCAGAAGCCCCTGGAAAATCTCCCGTATCTCACTGTTTACATGCTCATTCTTTTTTTTTTTTTGGAATTTTTTTTTTTGAAGGATGAAGTTTTTTTTTTTTTAGAGATTTACAAATTCTTTTTTTTTATATTTTATTTATTTATTTTTATTATTTATTTATCTTTAGAGGGGAAGGGAAGGAAGAGAAACATCAATGTGCGGTTGCCTCTTGTATGTCCCCTGACGGGAACTTGGCCTGGCAACCCAGGCATGTGCCCTGACTGGGAATCGAACCGCGATCCTCTGGTTCGCAGGCCCGCGCTCAATCCACTGAGCTACCCCAGCCAGGGTTACATGCTCCTTCTTAAACCAGACCCTGTTCTCAATGGCTTAGGTGGATCCTGAACCCAGAAGAGATGCGGGATCACCAGGATTGAATACAGCTGGGAGAGGGAAGAAAGGCTGTTAGGGAGACAGTCTCAGTATTCAGTGTGTTCTCTTCTTCGTAGTCAGGGCTGCTCTCTGCCATCTCTGAAGCCACAGAGCAGGATCGCAACAATTAAATATGACTTCCTTCACTTCCTCTCTCTGATTTGGGGCCTCTGTGAAGAAGGGGTGACAATTAAGCTTGGTTTCTTCTTCCTCTCCAAGCATACTATTTTCTGATCCCAACAAGTGTTAGCTTCTCTATCTTCTTAGATTCCCAGCATCAAAGTGGTTGTCAAGAAATCTCATCATTTCTACAACTTACCAAATGTTTTACCCCCTATACACCACCCTCCACCCTTTGTGCAAATATCAGTGTTCTCACTGTCTCTGGGATGTTGCCATGGCAATCCTATGCGTCCTTCTCCATGCACACTAGAGATTGCTAACTACCAGAGAGATAGGCACTTCGAATGTTGCTAGATATTGGCCATTGCCTTTAAAAGGGATTGCACCAATTCACACTCCCATACATAAGAAAAAAGTGTCTGTTTCCTAACACATCCTTGTCGAAACTGTATACCATCAAGCTTTTTGATCATTGTGAATGTTAAAGGCTAAAAACAGGAATTACTAATTTTGTTACTCTCTTGGTCAGCTACAGTATATCTTTAAGTAATTTGTGTGGGTGTAAAGAGTGCCTGCATAAAATATTTTCTAAGTCCTTGTATATATCTGGGACTATCTATTGTTTTTATGCATGAATGACAAGCCTAAAAGTCCTAGGTTCACAATACAATTGCATCTCAGTTGTTGAAGAGAATTGTGAGATCTGGCTGATTTTTATCTTTGTAAATAACTTGGTATTGTTACATATCTTTGAAAACTATTGGTTTTTTTTCTTGTCATCTAGATTTTTTCCAGAATTTATTTAGGTATAAATGTGCGTGCGTGCACTAGTTTCCCACTAGTTCCTTCAGGAACATACTCTCATATTTGAGTTTTACTATTGCCAGTCTATCAGTTCCAGTTTCTTCTTCAGGAAATCCAGTTTTCATAAACTGTATCTTGGTTCTCTATTTTCTGTGGCCACTAGTCATTTTATATCTGATCCACTTTTTCATTATTAACTCTCCTTCCATAACACATACCATTCTTATATATCCTAAAACTTATCAATAAAACACAAGAGCATTTTGGTTATTTATTTATACATTTCATTACAAAGGCATTTCAAAATTTTGTTCTTTGGAGTCATGCACTTAATAAATACAAAGACAAGATGCATACAAGGGCATTCAGTTGTCCGTAACTAAATACAAGTTTTAAGCCATATACACAGATTTTTCCCAGAGCCCTTCTTTCTGATAGCATGGGTTGCATGCATAATTCTTATGTAAATATGCCTAAGTGAGGAATTAAAGGGTGACATGTGTTTAACATTATACATTGTACCAATTATGAACTTTATTTCAAGATTAGTAGTAATTAAATGTTAGATAGTCACACAATTCTTGCAAACAATCATTCCCTGCTTCCTACATGCCCTTGTCAACATTTATAAATAAAAGACTGGTTTTCATGAATCACTAAAATAGATCATTGTGGCTGAATTGGCCAAAGCAATTATGTGGAAACCAAACCCTGCTGAACCCTAATGTATTCACAACTAGAACATAGAAGATGGTCTAAAACAGTTCTTCATCTTGTTGCGCATTGGAACCTTCAGTAGATGCACTGAATGAGCCCAAACACACTGACCACTAAGACCAGTGCCCACTTCAAGCATATTCAACAGTCTGGACATAGTGGCCATCCTAATTATTTACCAAAATGCCCAATGCATATGCCCTTTGTTATAGCAGTTACATTTCCAGGAATCTGTTGTATAAAAATACTTGCATATATGCACAGAGATTTAGTTTCAAGATATTTATTCATCCGACAATACTCACAGAGCCCACATTCAGGGCCAGCACTGTTCTAAACGCAAGATATAGTGGACTGCGGATCCTCAGGAAGATTACAGTTTGTGGGAAGATGTAGAGAACAATTGCACGAACAGATAAATTGGAAAGATAACAGATAGTTGTAATTGTTATGCAGAAAATTTAAATAGCGAGGTACTTGGAAACTTCTACTTCTCACAGAGGATGAGGGAAAACACTATGTTAGGCTTCTGTCTGCTTTGAGTTTCCACGGTAATTCCACTCTATGGTGGAAGCCCATGCTGGGGAGGAACCTCCGAGAGGCGTCTTCACCTAAAACTCCAGGGGCCAGTAGGACTGCATCCTGGGAGACAAGGAAATCTTTTCTGTTCCTGGATGCTTCCAACCTTATCCATGGGTTCTTTCTTTTTCTAAAAAATGTATTTATTTTTATTCTGGCAAAATATACATAACGAAATGTATGATTGTAATCATTTTAAAGTATGCATTTCTGTGATATTGAGTACGTCCACACTGATGCGCAGCCATCACAATCCATCCACAGAAATTGTTTATTCCCCAAATTAAAAACCCATACCTCTTATAACACTAACTTCCCACTCTCCTCACCCCCAGCCCCTGGCGATTACTGTTCCGCTTCCCATTTCCATGAATTTGACTATCTTAGTACCTCATAAAAGTTGAACGTTGCCCTATCCATTCTTTTGTTTCTGGTTTATTTCACTTAGCATAATGTCCTCAAGGTTTATCCATGGTGTAGTATATGTCAGAATTTTTCTCCTTTTTAGGCCTGAATAGTATTCTATTGTATGGATATACCACATTTGCTTACCCATCTATCCTTTGATAGACATTTGAGTTGCTTCCTCCTCTTGGTTGTTGTTAATGGTGCTGCTCTGCTGTTATGAACATGGGAGTACACACATGTCTGTGAGATCCTGCTTACACTTATTTGGGAATATACCCAGAAGTGGGATTCCTAGATTGTATAATAATTTTATTTTTAATTTTTTTGATGAACAGTCATATCATTTTCCATAGCAGCTATACCATTTTACATTCCCACCAACAGTGAACAGAATTTCAGTTTCTCAACATCCTCATCAACAATCATTATTTTTTGTTTTTTTTAAATAGTAGTCATCCTAATAAGTGTGAAGTGATATCTTGTAGTTTTAATTTGCATTTCCTTAGTTTGCATTTCCCTAATGATGACTTTTTATAGGCTTGTTGGCCTTATGTATATCTTCTTTGGAGAAATATCCTTTGTCAATTTTAAAGATTTTTTTTTTATTTTTGTTGTAGAGTTGTATGAGTTCTTTATGTAGCTTGGATATTAACTCCTTATCTAATATATGATCTGCAAACAGTTTCTTTCATGCTGTAGGTTGTCTTTTCATTCTGCTGTGCCCTTTGATACACAATCTACTGATATTTTGATTTGTGAGGGAGGTAGACTAGAGTCTCTGATTAGGATCAAATATTTATCAATTTCTTCTCATAGGTCTCATATTTTGTATTACTATATAGTTAAAGTTTTATTGCTTGTTGTGTGAATTGCTTGTTGTATATTGCTTGTTGATTGATTGCATTTTTTATCAATAGAAAATATAACTTTATTTTCTTATTCTAAAAATGGGTTATTAATAGAATTCTATTTTGTCAGATAGTGTCTGGTATTAATAATTCTACAGTTGCTTTCTAAATATATTTTAGATTCAAAATATTTTTTATCTCAGAAGTTTGATAAACCTCTCTATTGTGTTCTCACACTTGGTATTGACATACAAAATTTGCTACCAATCTGATTGTCTTTTTTATATGATTTTTTTTCCTTCTGGAAACTTTGAGGATTTTCTCTGGGGCTCTGAAATGATCACCATCACATTTCCAGGTGTTACGTTTCTGTAATTCTTCTGCTTTGTTCTCAGTGATCCCTTAAGTCAGAGAAACCAAGTCTTAGTTCAGCTAAAATTATATTTGATTATTTTATTGATTACTTGCTCTAGCTACTCTCCACCTTCTCTGTTCTTTTTCCAAATTTCCTATTAGATAGATGTTCGACTTGTGAGTCTATCCTTGTCTCTCACAAGGCTCTCATACTCCCCACAGCTTTGTTCTTCAAGCTGCACTCTGACAGACTCTGGGTGGATCTTCTATACTAATGAATTATTCTTTAGTTGTGAATATTCACCTATTCAAGTTGGATGTATTTTTAATATAATCAATGAAATATTTAGTTCATGGATATATTCTGTTTTTGTTTTCCTTTTTCAAAGGATGCATCATTCTCTCAAATCTCTTGGACACTAGTTTTACTTATTTCGAAGTTTTCTACTTGCTATGTTAACTCCCTTTTTTTGAGGATAATGTCTTTTGTAGTGGAGTTTCAGGCTTCTTTTTTCATGATACTCATTGGCTTCCATCAAATATTTAGGAGATCTTGCTCACTTCCTGTGTTTACAAATCCCTGCTTACTGCCCTGTGAATATCAGCTCTGCTACTGTACATCACCACTGATCGCTATATACAAGGGGCAAAAGATGCTGACACAAAGGTATGCCAATGGCTTGTCTTCTTAGTAAGCATAACAAGTTATAGCTATTTAGAAAAAATATGTATCAGGGACAAAAAGAGTCCAGGAATATGTTGTTTCTATAACTAAGGGAAAGATAACACTAGAAAAAGTACTACGCACATGTATCTATTTATTTGGATCTAGCCTCAGCGATGAGAACATCAGAACAGACAACAAGGAAGAGGGAGTGAGGAGATTGACAGGGACATAGAATCAACTGGTGAGGAATTTCAAAATAAGTTGCATGAAAGAAATATTTACAGCAACTTTTTGAAATTATAATTTATACACTTATTATCACCTTTAGAATTTGAAAGAAATAAAAGTATTATAAATGCAATCTGGTTTTAAAGGAAAATTCTGAAAAATCATTAAGGAATGAACTTCATTTCCATATCTAGAAAATATATTGGAAAGTATTACAAAAATTATTTTTAAATTCCCAGGAAAAAAGATATGGATAAATCACCATCAAAGCTTTGGCAAGACAAACTTAAGTGGGCTAATCTGATGTATTTCTTTTGACAGACACCGATCAAGGTGATACATGGAATACATTAAAGAATTGTTATTAATAGTTCATTGTCCACTTGGAGGGTAATAAAAATGATTTAAACTTTGAAAACCATCTACTTATGTGTCTCGTAGATGAAATACTGTGGGGCAGTTAGTAGTCCTCAGGGAATTGCAGGAATATTGAATAAATGCTTTTGGGAAACTCGTCTCTAGGCTAAATGATTTGATAGGAGAGAATAAACTTCATCTGCTGCAGAAGGGATTTAGATTAAAGTTTAGAAAAACCCTTTTATCTAGATGTGAAATATTGAAATATGTACCATCAGAAACCATCGAGGCTCCTCCAATGAGACATTGTAAGAATATGGGGAATTATCCTCCCTGAATGATTTAAATGCAGAGGAAATGGTGATCAGAAACACAGTACTGCTGAGGGTGAGGTTTGAGACTGGTGCTTCACTTTAATTAATAATCTAGACCACACAATAGAATGGAAAGCAGAGATTGTACTTCCAGGCCTCTTTACCATCACAGTGGTTCTCAGAGGCAGGTTGTCCAAGTGATGGGCAGCCTAGTTTCATATTTCATAGAGAGAACAAGAATGCCAGGATGTTGAAAGACTGAATGGAGTGAGGTTACCTATGAAAACATTTTTGCCTAGACACTCAAGTTTCAAAATTGCTTTAATGAAGTTGAACGCTAGTCAAAAACCAATAGAACACAGCTTAACAGAAATAAGTGGAAAGCAATAATAACAATAGCTAAACACTTCTGTACACCAGATACCAGTCAGTGTTCTGAACCCTTTCAAATGTTAACGCTAGTGGAAAATAAAAAGCACGTATATAAGTAACATGATACATTCTCAGCTTACATGGGGGGAAAGAGTTGAGATTCTCACTTTTAAGCAAATATCAAAACTTTTTATTTTTATGGCATTCTGCTGAGTGACTAGAAGTTGGTAATATATTTTACTATTTTTAAAGAGAATGAAGCCAACAAAGTGACAGATATGAAAACAACATAGGAAAAAGGAAACATTTCCAGAAATCTGCCGCTAAGCATCATGTTACTCATAATAATATGACATGCTATTTAATCTTCACAATAATCCCTATAGGTAATTGTTATTATCACCATATTGCAGATGAAGAAATTAAGGCTGGAGCAAATGAGTAGATGTCTCTCAGTTGGCTGAAATGTCCAGATATTCAGGTTAAAATATGGACTCTTTCTTTAGTATTTAACTTATTCTTTCAATAACAGGCATATTGGTGATCAATAAAAGCCTGAGTGGAAAAAAGTAAAGGTTATAAAATTATACATCTCCTATAGATTATTGATAAGAGAAATACGTATGCCGAAGAACAAATCTCTTAAAGGAATAAAACAGCACTCAGTTTAAAATGCCCAAATTCTTCTGGCCAGGAATTAGGCAGGGCAAGTAGAGAGAGTGTGTCTCTGTTCCACGGTGTCTGGGTTCTTAGCTTGGAACCTTGAAAGACTGGATCAGATGGGCATGGAATCATCTGAAAGCTTCTCTCAGATTCCTGGCATCCACGCAGGGCGGACTCGAAGGGTGGGCTCAACAGGGACTATGGACTACAGGTTCTATGCATGGTCTTACCATATAGCTTGGGCCTTGCCCAGTATAGTGACTGGGTTGTAAGAGGGGGAATCCTCTGAGGCAGCATCTGGAGGGTGAGCATTCCAAAGGAAGCAGATGGATACTGCATGACCTTTTCTGGTCCAGCTGTAGAAGTGACGTGGCACCACTTCTGCCCCATTCCATTGACGAGCAGTGAGTACCCAAGGCCAGTCCAGATTCAAGAGAGGGCAATGATATTCTAGCTCTTGATATGCGAGTGGCAAGTACACATACAGAAGAGCAGGTAGAATGTAAGAAAAATATTGTTGCAACTACTTTCAAGTAAAACGATCTATCACACATATGGCCAGTGTTGGATGAAAACACAAGAAAGTGAAAACCATTTATCTGGAAGGATTGTAGAGTCTGTGCATGTATCTTTTGAAAAAAATTTCTCTTGTTAAAAAAATTTTTTTCCAGAAACATTTTAAAATGGTAAGCATGTCCCTTGGGAGTGTGAATAGTTATAGTCTGACGAGAGATGTTGGCTCCAATTTCTGGTCCACTTAGCAATGCTCTCCTGATAGAAGTGGATACAATAGGAATTATTTCTTAAACTAAATTGAATTTGAGAGAAAAAGACAAATAAGAAGTGGCCTAAGGTGTGTACAGCTTATATGTCTTCAGGGTTATTACTGTGACTTACTAGGAACGGAGTAAACTGTTGCTTAAAGGATTTAGTTTAGATTTAAAGAAGAATCCCTGGTACAGTAGAGTGTGTTAGAAACTCCAATGACTTTTCTAGAGGGAGATTGTGAGCTCCCCTTTTGACTGCCATCCTCACTGGAAAGTTTGGGTAAAGAAATATAATTTACACAGGAAGAATAGGACGACTGAGAGCCCATTAGTGGGCAAGTAGATGTTCCACCTTGACCCTGCAAGGCTGAGCTGTCTTGGCGAGTGCTGCTGGACTAAATTTGTTATTCTGGAGGAGGAAAGTGGAAAGGAAGTGTTATGAACTCAGAGGCAGATTGTTTTTTTTTACATGCTTTGAGTCTAGAATTTTCCTGAATCTTGTCATATAGATGGTTGAGTTTGTGGTGTTGGTAAAAGGATTCCCATTGCCTGTGTTTAGAAAAGCACGGCCTAGATTTTGCCCAAATATTAGTTTATGAGCTGAGGTTTTTTCCCAAGTCTTGGTCAATTTTTGGTGGATTCTGCTGCTTACTTATTGTGAGCCAATGTAAATGTGAAATTAAATCCATAGGACTAAATGTGCATGATGAATGGAACTCTGGTCTGCATTAAGTAGCCGCACTTAGTGTGTTCGGAGCTCAAAGAAACGTGGCAGCCATCAGTGAAAACTCTGCGCTCTGCAGAAATCAGCCTATGTAAATATTTTACTTAGCTGAGATAAGAACATATTCTTAGAAGAACTTTTTTTGCTGTTGCAAGCAAATATGATTTGATCCATAGAATCCTAACTATAAATTTACCTGCAGTGATGTTAAGCACTTAGACACATCAAAAATTAATCTTGCCTCTTAGAACAGTACATGGAATCTAGTCAGGTGGGATCCACAGCTCTCTCTAATTGGACATGACCATTTTTCCTGTTATGGTGAATATATTTTGCAAGTCATTTTCCAAAAAGAGTACTGTTAAAGCTCATACATATAAAGTTATTGATTTTAAAAATAATTCTTAAGAAGCCAAGAAAATTATATTTTGGAAAAGGCATTATGATTCAAGAATTTCTAAGAGTATAAAATATTAAAGATGAACTGTTATTATGATATGCTACCCCCATTGTCCTTCAGGAAAGCAGTTTAATTCCCAAGAAGAGAGATTATAGTTAATTACAAGGCAGAAGAGCCTGTCCTTGAGAGCTGCTAAGTTGCAAGTGCTGGTGCCTGTGAATATTCTTTTCATTTTTAAAGTTGGATCAGGTCCCAGGTCCAGGCTAAGAAGATGGACTGCAAATCTGTCACTCTGCTCCCAAATGAATTGCTCAGTGTTGGAGGACTTATCAGTCAATGTTGTCCTCCTCACTCCTGGTCAGCAGAGACCAGGGAATCTTAGCCGAACTGAAATGACCATAAGAAGAGGCATTGTCCCCCACTGAAGAGACATAATTGGCTTGCTCTCCGGAGTTCCACCCTGCCTCAGGATTCTTGTTCTGCCTTCCTGAAGGTGGTGGTACAGACACGGAACATCATCGACACGACCGACACCACAGCGACAGCAACCACAACCACAACAAAGGCTGCTGCACCCACTTATGGAAGTGGCACCTCCGTGAGAACCATACAGAGTGGCACTTTTACAATTTACTCAGACGCTGTTGTAAAATAAATGTTCTATTTTGACAACTCACTGGGAACTACTTAAGTCTTTAGCTTGAAGACTGATATTGAGAACCATACTTCTTTTTTCGGTAAGACTAATCATGTAACTTCACTCGTATTATTTTTTCAATAGCTCTTCACTTCGGTGGATAAAACAATATGAATGAAATTGTTGAAAAAAATAATAACTTTGGTAATAGCCAACATTTTTGGAGTACTGTCTATGTTTAAGGCACTGTGTATATTGATAGTCACCCAAAGCCTATAAAGCAGGCAATCTTATTATCATCCCACTTTACAGATGAGTACCCTGAGGCTTACAGAGATTAAGTAAATTTCTTGAAAGCACAAACCAATAAGTGGCATAGCCAGAATTAGACATGAGCTCTGCTTGACTCTCCGACCCAGCCTGGTAACTGCCTTCCTGCTCACGGGGTTATGAAGAATGACAGCTGAATACAGTGTCATGCTGATGTGGCAAATTCAGAAATTGCTTGGTTCCAGTGATTGACAAAAACAGTTTGCTCAAGAAAATTTTTATCCACCCAAAACTCAAATTTAAGTCACAGTGAAGTGATGCGAGAAGGCCAGGGACATTAATTTGACAAATGAAGAGCGCATATGGTCTCCCCTGAACAAGGAAGCCTGCTTTCTGAATGGAGTTGCCTATCTCTCCACTAGTTTGTAAGTCTCAAGATTTCTGTATTCTCAGGTTGAAATAGAAGTCCAGCTGGACATTGCAGAATGAGAGCTAGATTTGAGAAATGAGTCACCACTAATTCAAATATTTTGCTAATTCAGCAAGGGATATACTCCCAGGGTATAAAACACCCATTAGAGTCTACAACTTGTTAAAAAACCTTTCATGTTCAGAAGGTAATCTGTAGCAAATATTAATTTCTACCAATGTGAATGATAATAAGATGTTAGTGATTATTAAACATTTATTATACACCAGGTATCTTGATGAGCTTTGCATGTGGACTCACTATATTCTCACATCAATTTTATGAATGAAAGACTATTATTATTTTCTTTTCTAGTATAAAAGGTTTGGCTTAAAAAGCTTAAAGAACTGGTCCAAAGTCACATGGTGAGCAGAGTAGCTAGACCCGTATGACTCCAAAGCCAGTGTTCATTGTGTCCTTGTTCTTATGATTCTACTGTACAAGGAGAACATGTAAAAACAAAGAGCAAGCTAAAGTCAGAAAAGGAAGAGAGCTGCCTGCCTTTCCCTTTATTTTTGTTCATGGAGATAAATCCTTTAAGAGCAGGCTTTGGTTGTTAACGATTCTTTAGTCGCCAGCTTCTTCCAGTTTACTGGTGCCTTCTTAGCCCCTCTTTCTACAACTGCAGCCTGTGCTCAATATTGTACATCCTCACCCATTCTCTCCCAGCCCTGTCGGTTTTCTTTCCCCCTGATTTTTACCACAAAACCTGGCACACAAACCTCTAGCCCTGGGTGGGTCCAGCCCTTGTCACTTTCCGAACTAAGCCAAGCTGACTCTAGGGAACCACTAGAGAAAACTCTTCTAGCCAAGTGGTGGCCTCACTCCTCAGTGATTGAGTAGTCCTTCAACAGACTAGTACACAGCCCTGGGCAGCAGCTGCTTTTCTAATTACCCTTGATCTCAACTTCACATTTGTACCCCTCCCTTCTTTACTCCACATCTGAACGAAGTATTCAGTACCATGAGAAAACCTCCTCTCTTCCTCATTAAGGAGCAGAGCCACCAGGAAAACTCCTAAGTCTCCACCTTACAAACTTACCATTATCTGAGCTGGGCCTTTTCCATCTTATCCCCCCTGCCATCCCTGTGAGAACTCATGTTGCATGGGAAGAAATGGGGCATCCCAAGGGAAATTCGGCATGCCCCAGGCAGGTGTCATGGTCCTTCCTCTGTGCTCTCATAGAGCCATGTGCATGCACCAAACACTGTCATATATCAAACACTGTCACAGTTGTGGATTTGCTGACTGTTGTTTCTACTTAACTGTGCATCTTGGGACTAGGAACTGACTGAAACTCGTTAATTTTTAAATTCTCAAAACTCAGCATAGTCCCTGGCATAAGGCAGCTACTCAATATGAATGATAAATTGGACCTATTTCTTTGGCAGTTATCTAAGAATAGAAATGATATGTAAAATTTTGCTGGAATCTCCCAAATTCTAGCAACGAAACAGGTTGGAGATTTTTAATTAAAAATCCAGGTAATCAGGAATTATATATACCTCATACACTTGAGTTCTAATTGCATCATATCAGAAACTGTCTGAGAACCTGTTGCAGTACCTACCTTATTGTAACCTGATGTATTTGATTTGTTATTATTACTTCCCAAGCCAAGAGACTTTACATCACTTATAAAGAATGTGGTTTCAGAAGACAATATGTTGCTGTTGGTTGTGATCGTCACCTTTCTATCAACCAAACCCTACTTTTGTCCAGGTGGCAATGAGTCTAGGGAGAAACGTTTCCAGTGTCCCTTTCGGCGAGGGTTGGTCATATGATCAAGTTCTGGCTGATGAAAATAAGCAGAAGTGGTACATGCCTTTTGACATTTGTGCTTGTTCATTCCTGGAGGGAGGGCTCAGTGCTGGAGTAAGATCACCATCTTCAGAGTACAAGGTAACAACTGTGGGAAAGAAAGTCTCCTTCTTCTGTCCTGAAGGATAGACACATTATTACGTTAGCAAATAAGACTCTACTCATTTAAGCACCTATTTGAGGAGTTTCTCATGCTCTCTGTCCAACCTAATTCCTAATTGATAGGATAATAAATATTAGAGGGAGGTGACAAACATGAAACAAAGCAAAAACAAGGCCAAGAACATAAAAGAGAACCAGGAATATATTTAACACAAAAACACACATGCTATGAAGTGTTATCTACATTCTATGGGCAGGCCATATATTTGTTTCTAAGATGTCTAGAAGACAACAGAAGACAGAATCTGTCTGTAAGAGACAAAGCAAAGTTACTTAGGAAAAAAAATAAAGTTTGATAGCAAGACAAGACAGGTGTTTCTTTGCAAGCCTCTTTCCATAAAAGGGACAGCACAACACAAGGAACAACGTTCTTGTCAGCATCCTTATAGCAGCACCCATGTCTATATTATTCTAGTAACTAATAGTCTCATTTAAAGTTCATTGAAGGAAAAGAATTAGAGTATTTAGACAAATAATGGGCTCTACATTATTCAGGTAATCCTCCATAGATAGATTTCCTTGAATTTTTTTTAGGTGAACCCCATTAAAAATCTGATGTAAAACTGTGGGCCTTCCAACAGAAAGATGCACATTCACACCACATTTTAATTATAACTTCAAGGAGTTACAGAATTTTAAGGATTTGGAAGTTCTAGGCCAAGTGCCCATTCCAATCTGGATTTTTCATATCTAGAAGCAGTGAGGTCTTATTTTACAACATGTCTGTCCTGTCATACAAGTAGTGTGACAAACTGCCCCAGTTTGCCTGGGACTGATGGGATGTTCTGAGATGCAGGATGTTCAGTGCTTAAACCCAGGACAGTCCCAGACAAAGTATATATTAAGTGCAGAACTATATGCCTTAACAGTCAGCCAAGTTTCTATGTGTTTGTATGTATGTGTTTCATAGGAAAAAAGCAGGCTATTTTCCTATGAAAATTAAGGGTTTCACAGGGATACATGCTTGAACTCACTGTCACCTATGATACCAAGGGACTCTCACAAGCAGAATCAAGATACTTTATCAAATCAATTTTGAGTCAGGCCCAATGCACAAATGGACAAACATGTTTCTAAAATTGAATCCTCTTTTTCTAAAGCTATGGGGGCTCTGCCTGCAGAGCCCCATCCCTCCATCATGGATGAAAATAAAACTACCAAGACATGATCTGCTTGGGGAGGAAAGGTAGTCAAACTCTCAAAGGAGAATGACCCAGAGCCCCTTCCTCACTGGTCTTTTATTGGGTTCCAATATACCAGAATACAGGTTTAACATTTCAAAGAAATCCGAGGGCTTAATCTGAGTCAGTGTCTGTCAGGAAAGGGGGTTGTAAAACTTTGAGAGACATACCCATTTCCTCCTCAGACCCTTATCATTTAAATGAGAGCACTCTTAGCAAACAAAGCAGGTTTCACAGGACTTTACAAATTCTTTCTTATACCCAATTGCCTGGGGAACCATTCTGGCCGGCTCAGGGCTGCGCCACTCACCCTCATAGTTTCAGGCTTTAAGCCAATTAGGCCCAGGAAGCAGAAGACATCTCCCAGATGGAAATGGGGACTCGGGCTATGTCAGAATAGCCAGGGGGCGAGGGTCCATCACCCCCTCTTTGCTGCAGCCCCCTGAGTCCTTCCATAAGGGCCTCCCAAGTGTTGGTGTCTAGCTTAGGTTGCCCCTCCCATGAGGAGTCTTACCCGTCATTGACTACCAACCAAGCATTGGGGCCAGAGATGGGTAAGGCAGAAGCAGTGCCCCTGCCAGGGAAATAAGCTTTGTCTCCTTAGTAGGTCACATCCTCGTGACAGAACAGACCCAGATGAAATGGGTCCCTTGGCTCTTACTCAGCCCACCATGGGGTGAGGGTTACAACTTCTGAGACCAGGCTGAATGGTCCGCAACATAAAGTTACAACAATTAGTCTCCAATACTTACTGTGACTTTTTCATATTCTCAGAAATACAGTTGTGGCTTCTTGGTACATCTTCTGAAATAAATCTTTTGTAAAACATATTCCACAGTAACTAAATGGAGAGATTTGCTATGTAGAAATAAGTAGCCATAAGCCAGTTACAAGTTGGGGAGGATCATAAAAATATATACCTATAACTCTGCTTACAGCATGGTTGATTTTAGATTTTAGAATCATTGAGGTCCTTTGTGATAATATTTTCATAGCAGAGCCAGTTTTTTTAAAGTCACCACTAAACTCTCATATTAAAAACATACTAGGTATCAGGAAATTGCTGGTTATATGTCTCAGTCATGAGGTTGACCCACGAAAGCTGGATAAACCACAAAAAATGGTTTTATCATATTGGTAGAGAAGCCAAACTCTGTTTTTTACCTTTTTGGAAATTGTTAACTGCCCGGTCAGGAGAGATTTCCTACCATCTTTTCCTTATAGTGTAGTTTTCTTGTAAAATTCTGAAGAGGTATCAATGGTCAATGTTTTCAATTTAAGTAGTTTGGACCATCCTCAAATTCAAAGGTTTGCAAAAGTTGGAGGGAACTGCAAACAATCTTATTATTCCTTTAGATTTCTTTATAAGGGGAGTAGAAAGGGACTAAATGGTTATGGAAAGAAATACAATAAAGATTAAATTTAAAAAAGAAAAAATGAAAAAAAGAGCCATCGCTCTCAGAAACCAATAGAGGATGCTAGATCTTGGCTGTGTTCCAGGTGAAAGAGGAAGCCAGGTAACAATCTGGAAGCATCTGCATCAACATTTCTGGAAAGAGATCTTAGAAATCATCTCCAAGACTTTCCAAATTTCTTGTGATTGCTTCTTTCATTCTAAAGTGTCCCTAATTTGTACATTATTTTGTGTTTGTAAGTTTGTACTCTTTTTCTTAAAAGTGGCCCTCCAGATTGTGTAAGCTGTAAGTCCCGCAGAACATGAAACTGCCCCTGTCTGAAATGCGGTAGATCTTTATTTTCCTGGGAAACTTACTCTTTGCCAACAAGAGACTGGCATGTTTCCTCCAGAACAGCTAATAAATTAACTAAAGACAGGGTCTAGCTTCCAGTAACCTGTTATAATATCATATGGTTCAAATCTAAAGAACAAAGGTGCTAGAGGGCCACGCTCAGAAGGTTGATGTGCTCAGCAGGTTTCTCTGAGCATGAGAAATGGCTATGAAAATAAGATTTATCATGCCCTGGACAAGCTCCAGTCTTTAATGTAAATTAGGTTGGGGCAAACTAGGAACTATAGGCATAATCTTTGTTAAGGAGGAGAGGAAACTCATGAAGATACTGCCATATTATTGTGCATTATGCAAATATAAAGTATACTAGTGTGCTCGACTAAAATAAAAGTATAATTCTTTCATAAAAATTTTCCTCTGTGTGTATGTGTATCTTCATTCCCTGCTCTTATCCCAAAATAGAGTTCTCTTTGTAAAAGATGAAAAGCATTCTGGGGTCTTACTTGAAAAAAAACTTATGAGATTCCATGTATGATTGGCTTGTTTCCCTTTAACCACTGATGCTAAGTTATGTAAGTAGATCTTAGGCCAAAAAGAAGAGGTCACTTAGTTTGTCCAGTGTATCCCGATTCATTATGTTCCCAAAACCAAAGTAAATGACTTTTTCTAGAACTGATAGATCTGGGATTCAAGTGTCAAAGGATCACTGGGATAAGAATAAGAACATTAAGAAAAGTTAAATTGCATGTAATTTTATGGATAAAAGATACTGATTTAGTGGAGCAGTGATTACAAAAAGATAGAATTTCCACCCCGGCCAGTGTGGCTTAGTTGGTTGAAGGGCTGTAGGGTCAGTTGTGGTCAGGGCACGTACCTGGGTTAAGATTTGATCTTCCATCCGGTTCGGAAGCAAATGATCCCCTTAAAATAAAAAGCAGTCACCACATATATAGAACACACTTTGGCTTTTAAAACTTTTCTAAGATTAGAGAGGGTAGATGAAAAGAATTTGTAAGCAAAGTTAATCTTAGCACCAGTGACATATTGAAAAAACAGTCTGTATTTGCCAAATTCCAGGTTATACCCAAGAGAGTTTTTTTAAAAATGGGGGTTAAGGCTTATTAAGTGGTCAAGCACATTATCAACATGAATGCTGAAATTCGTTATTGTCCATTTCTTATCATCGCGAGTCTCTCCTTGAATATTTCTGGATGACAGATGATTCCTTTCAAAGGAATAAACCATTGTGTGAAGAAAGGTGTGCACATACTACTCTCGGGCACTGGGTATGGATTGTGAGGTCAAGGAATTCTGACATTTTAGGTATCCAAGCAGAGAAAGGAAAATAGGAGCAGGGAAGGAGCAAAAAAAAAAAAAAAGCATTTAAGCTAAATATAAAGTGCTTGATGACTTTGGGGACTAATTTCTCAGTTCTTCCAACAGAACTAGTGTTTCTATTTCTGAATTTCTGCTATATGCTGCAACTTCAGATTTTTAAATAGTTTTATTTTTAAATAAAGACTATCTTTTATTGCCTTACCAAATAGCTTCTTCCTCTTTTTGAAGAGTTCTCCATTTTCCCTTTGGTTACGGGATACATGAATTGGTCTTCATAATATAACAACTAATCTCAAGCCAAATTTGAAACAACCTTATCAACACAAACCAAATCTCTTCTATGTGTCTCCATTTGACAAGGGCATGTACTGAAATATGATAAGAAAAGCTATCCTTGAAGTATTCCTAGACAAATTAAAAGCAGGAAATGCCAGAGATTTCATGTGCTGAACTCTCATGAGATTTACTGCCCAATTTAGCAGTTTTAGCCTGAGTCTGGAATATGCCTCTGTACATTTTGACACGAATTCTAAGTGGACTGAACTTGTAAAGCTTTAGAATTTCATCCATCATTTAGCATTTCTTTGATTTGGGGTTATATGTCACCATTAATCATAAAAATACAAGATCCCTTGAAGTACGGCCACTTGGGCTTCTCTGTGGAGTTAACAGAGTTTGTATGAACAAACCAGTGAACAAATCAAGTTGACCTATGAGTATAATGATTCATATTTAAGGCTAAAAATCATTTAAAATTTTATATTTTCAAGTAATTTTTAGAAAGACTTAAGTATAGCGTTGTCTGCAGGAGGCTGATGTGACTTCCTGAACTTCCTTACTCTGCCTCAATGTGGAAATTTTGCAGTAAATGTGGAACCTGAAGCCACATATGATCTCCCTAGGGTTTGCTGCCCTCAATAAAGCTATCACTACATGCTTAATGCCCCTTTGACATCCTGCTTCCCATGTTGCTAAAACAATGAAGCAGGCAATGATATGAACTAGGGAAATGTTGAACACATGGCTAATGGTCCAAATGGAATGCAAGTTGTTTTTATTTAGAAAAAAGAAGTTTGTGTAATTCTGTTATTTGAAAATTTTCATTAATTTCTCATTGGCTACATCTACAGGCCTAAGACTCAAGATCATGATATAAGCACCAGTCTGTGGCAAAAGTTTTAATGTATCAAAATTAAAGGAAAAACAACAAAAATCACTGAAATTTTTGAAGATATACATTTACTCATTTAAAAAACTTTTTCTGGGATTATGTTCTTTCTACTTTTTGGGCATTTAAGAAAGTTCTTTCCTTTATGAAATGCTGCGAATTTCAAATGTAAGTTTTAGAAAATTACTCAATTAAATAAAATAAAAACGGGCATTTAAAGGTATCTTTGAAATTTACTGGTCTGTAAAATCTAAAAGTCTAGAAATCACTGCCTTGTGAGATGATGATTAACTTCTTACAATGGCATTTAAGACCCTTCTGAGTCTGGCTGTTTATTTTCCAGCTTCATTCTTCACTACTTTCACCACAGGAATTTTGGAATGGAGACATGCTTAATGAGTTGTATCACATACTTTTACACCATGCAATTCTCTTCATTCCTTATCCTCCCAGAAAACTCCTAATTATCCAACAGAATTAGGGGGGGAAATGGAAAATGTTACCTCCTCTGTGAAGCCTTCCTGACAACCCTACCTGGTCACTCCAAGAAGAGACTGACACTCCTTGTTTTCCATTCCCACTACTTCCAGGCATGACACTAGTCACATGACATCACAGTGATGTGCTTGCTTGACTGCATGCTTTGTGTAGCATGAGATCCTTGGGAGAAGGATTTTTCTTTTTTGGTTTGTTTCTTTATCCCCTGCGTCTAAACCAATAGTTGACACAAAATAGCTGCTCAATACATGCATAATTAAATTTTGGATAAATGAGTGATTAATTATCTTGCAATAGTCTTGATTTTATTCACTTACTTGATAATTTATAAAGAAATAACTAAGTGCCTATTATGAAATAACTTTATTAGGTACTCTGATAATTGCACAGTATAAAATACAGCCTTTATTTGTAATTTGCTTATAACCCAATTGGGAAAGACAAAGAATGTTTTATGGGAAATGTTATATAGGGAATGTTATATAACTAACACATAAAATGATCAAAGACCAGGGCAGCATACGTTACGTGTGAATCAATGCAGTCTAAGGTCAGTGTTTTCTGCCGTTACTAGGAAACTTTGTTATAGTTGGCACTGGCCAGAGATTTCAAGTAGAACATGGAAATTGGTGAGGATATTATAAGCCCTCTGCGCATGAAGCCAGGGCCACACAAAAATCAAGACTCTTGTTCTCTCTCCCAAAGCTGTTCCCTGCAACCATTTCATGACCCTTTGACTTGTCTGCCTGTTTATAGCCTTGACTCATCCCTCATACTTGACATGTAGGACTGCTGTTCTGTCTCTGATCCTTCAGTTTTCCTTCCTCAAATGTAATTGATACTTGCTGGTTGATTTTGCAGCCTTCCATAGAGGCCTAGGATAAATAACCCACCTGGCATTTTTTTTTCAGTTCAATCCTTTTATTGATAAGAAATCTGAGACTCAGGGTGGTCACAACTCACCTGAGATCCTCCAGCTATCATTAAGGTCCTTCCCACTCTTCTATTTTGTATTCACATGGAGCATCTTTATGATATTGGAAGCAAATTAAAGTATGGGTCTCTCTGAATTGAGTTTTGCTGCTTCTATAAAATTTGGGTCACTGACATGTTCCCTTGGATGTAAAGTATCTATAACTTACTGCAGCAAATATGCATTAGATTTTCTTTCATATGGATTCTATTTGGTTTTGATTTTATGCTTTTCTTTTTATTACAAATGTTTAATATTATAGCACATGACCAGGAAAAGACAAATTACACTGCTGACACTGCTTCTGGGACTGATCTATTACTATTATTTCCTCCATCTTGTTCTAGGATACTGTACATATGAAGGGCAGATCCATGCGAAATTTTACCAACACGGACAATTTGTAGATAAAACTGGAAAAAAAGGATAGGGAGGGAAAAAAAGAAAAAGATCATAAGAATATTCCACAAAAAAAGCTAAAAAGTAGATTTTTTTAAAAAGGAGGCCATGAGAACCTGAATCATGAAGGATGCATCATGAAATGGCTACCTGAGTTCTGCACTGCACATGCATGAGGCCCAGTGGCCTTTTCTGGGTCTCATTTGGCTAATAGGGAAAAGAAAAGAAAATCACTAAAGTACCTTCCAGCTTCTAAAGTCTAAAATGATTTGTAGACCTGTTACACTATAGTTTTTTGTTTATGTGGTGATGTGTATTTAATTTAAAATATTCTTACTATACAGAACTATAAAAAATAAATACTGAAAGTTTTTTGTTATTTATATACACTTACCCTCCCTCAAAATGCATATACTTACACATGCCTGCACTCACACTCATATTCAGAAATGTAAGACACTGAACCCCTTTTATCCAAATTCATTCATGGGGTATGTTTCAGACTGGTTTTCCTAAAGTATATGCACACACGCACACATGCAGAAGTAACTTTCATTCTTTCTAATTTAGGCTATGATAAGTGGTATATGAATGTTAATAATTAGCAGAATTAAACTCCATAGAATCTTAGCAATTATTTACAAGAAAATAACTCATTTAAATTCATAATTATAATAAACTGGAAAAAGTCAAAGGTCATTTTCATCCTTATTCAAGTCATTAGATTTACTTTATGTTTTTAAATCGCTCTTCCGGCATCATTTAAATATCATTTTGTTTAATTAAAACCAATTCGAACCTTATTTGTATTTACTGAGATGTGACAGTAGTTCCTGCTTTCCACTGTTTTGTTTTTGTTTTTGGATGAATTCTTAGTTGGTTAATGAACTTCAATATTTATATTTAGTTAAAGCTCTGCTATCTTTTATAACCAGATGAGACAACCATAGAAGATAAATTGATAATTTATTCCTCTTGCATTAGGGAAATAGTTCTTGTATTTACAATATGCTTAGCATAGCAATTCCCTTCCTAGCCTCCTAATATTTGTGTACATTTCATGGTAGAATGTGTCTTTCAAATTAAAAATGATTTGTTGCAGGAATATTGACTAGAAATGCATTCTGAGAAAAGATAGCAGAGAAGATGTAATGAGATTTTTCACTACCCTTAGCTCCAGGCTATTCAATAATTTTTCTTCTTTCAAGCTAAGAGGAAGAAAGGGAATTTCAAACTGAGTGGCAGATGTTAAGTCAGGAAATGGGAAACTCCGCCTTCCCCAGAGCTTCAAGTCATCTCCATGACCTCTGTGGCCTTGTTGAAAGGTTTTCTCTGAATTGAATGACAACACAGAGGCAGTGGGTAATATTGCAAATCAGAGAATGCGGGTGTGACTTGGAAGCTGTGACCCTTGCCCTGTGTGGTAGTTCAGATTCAGGTTAGGGCTGATGCGTGGAGGGCTTTGCAGTGCTGGGTGGTCTGGCAGGGTCTGAGGTCCTCCCAGCAAGAGGGGAGCTGAGGCTACTCAGCATGCTCCTCCACTGGCTCCTGCTCAACCTCTCTGGTCTATCCTCCAACCCAACTTTAGTGTGTCAAAATGGACATCCAGGCATCAGGAGTCAGGGACCCTTCACCCTAGACATGTTCCAAGGTCAGTGTAGGCAGGCAAACATAGGCGACTGCCTATGTGTTAGAACACCATCCTACCTCCCACTGCAGGCATCTGCACGGTGGTGTGGCTCAAACTGGAGCTAACATTTTACAGAAAGAAGGTACAGATCGGTACAGGCATAAATGACAAAAATATATTCTGAGAACATGGTCCTCCCTTCCCAGCTTCGCTGAGATAGAGTCGACATAAAACATTGTGAAAGTTTAAGGTGTAGAGTAGTCCTCCCTTGTCCATGAAGGATATGTTCCAAGACCCCGCAGTGGGTACTCGAAACCATAGACAGTACTGAATCTTATATATACTATGTTTTCTTACATATATATTACTGTCATAAAGTTAAATTTATAAATTAGGCACAGTAAGAAATTAACAATAACTAATAATAAAAATAGAATAATTATAACAATACTGATATTGAAGTCATGTGAATGTTGTCCTTCTCTCTCTCTAGTAATTTTTATATTTTTCAGTCCAAACATATTCCTGAACCTGTGTAAAACCCTCCCTAACTTGCAGGAAATGACTTGGTGTCACTATTTTCAGGGGATCCCTTGCTGGTGTCTTTATACAGACTTGAAGCTTTCTGGCACAACATGTTGCCGTCGACAGGAATGTGTTTTCTGACATGTCTTCCACCCACAAATTTAATGCCTTCTCTGTCTGAACTTATCATACACTGTAGCTGTAACTTTTGCAGTTTGAAGTGTGACAGCAAAACTAGCATGAATGACTTTTTTCTTTTTCACAATTTTACAGATAAATGATTTGGAACATCAGCATATGATATTTTTCTTTTCTTATGAAGTTAGGAACTTTTACCTTTTCAGAAAGCCCATATGTCTTCTCTTTGGCATACCCAAATTGGCAGCATCACTACCCTTGAGTTCTAGGGCCCCCATGAAGTTAAATAAAGGTGACTTGAACACAAGCACTGTGATACCTGGCAGTAGATTTCATGACTGAAAAGGCTCCAAACTGGCTAGGAGTGTATACAGCATGGATATGCTGGACATTCCAGGTGGACAGGGAGGAACGATGCTTATCATGTTTATTACTGGAATTTTCCATTTAGTATTTTTGGACTGCAATTGGCTGCAGGTAACTGAAACCACAGAGAGGGGCATTGTGGATAATAGGGGCTACTATACAATAGGAGGATTTGGTATACATACATGTATTAAGAAATAATTACTGCAAGACTAAGTAATGCATCCTTTATGTTGTGTGTGTGTGTGTGTGTGTGTGTGTGTGTGTGGTGAAACTTTGAAAACCTATCATCCTAGCAACTTTCAAGTATATAATACAATTTGTTAACTATAGTCATCATGCTGTACATTAGATGCCCAGAATTTATTCATGTTATAACTGGAAGTTCGCTTTGTATTCTTTGATCACTTTACCTATTCCCTGCCCACTCCCCAAACCTCACCACACATAAGTAATTTTACAATATTCGTCTGTCTTTGTTCGACGTATTTTAAGGTGGGGCTTTTTATGCTGATTATTTAAGTAGAGATAAATGAAATAATATTGTTATAATTTAAACTTTTTAGTAGGAAGTTCAAGAAATGTTTTTGTTTTTATATATTTTTAATAGATACTAGTTAATAAGTTTAAGGAATTTTTATCTTCATTTAAATTGGTCCACTTTTTACAAACCTGTATCTTTCCCAGTTTACCACACATTCAGCCTCTTCTCTCTCTCTCTCTGAATGCATTTATCCAATTTGCATTATCTTTTGTTCTCTCATCATTGCCCGTTAACCCAGTAAACCATGGAATATGTGCCTTTTAGCAGCTTTCCCTGCACTTCCCTGTGCGCTCCTACCCTGGCTCCTGCTCAGCATCTCTGGTCTACCCTCCAAGCCTACCTTCGTTGTGTTGAAATGGACATCCAGGAGTCAGGAGCCCACCACCAAGCATAGGGAAATGCTATCTATCACATCAGGGCAGGTTTTCACTGCTGGTAAGTATCAGCTTTCGAGAGCAGGCATGGGAAAGTCATATGAGCAATTTCTATGACAAGAAGAAAACATGGAGAAATTAGAACTACTAAAAGAATGTTTTACCCAGAGGGGCCAGCATGCATGGCCAACGAGGATGAAGAAGAGGTGGGGGACTCCATGAAAAGAAGGGGTTAACCAGGAAGGATGAGGGAGAAAAGGAGAGAGAGTTAGCAGAAATAAAATGCTTTAGATCTCTGAACATGGCATCATGATTTTATTTGATGTGATCAGGCAAGACCATCTGCTACTAGGGGGTATCTGAAGGGATAACCCTTTATTTTGCTTGATCTGGTTCTGATGATTTTGGAGAGAGGGTGAAGTACATTCACTGCACCAGGGGATGGGATTCACTCCAGGAAGCCTACCTTAGTCACTGACTGGCACACCTTTATTAGAATATTTGTTGTATTTGTCTCTTTCTTTGTCTATTTGTCATTAGAAAAATAATGACTAGCATCATTTCTTGGTGTGTGTGGGTGCAGGAGAGACACTGATGGGCTGGAAAAACAAGGGATTAGAGGCCCAGGAAATAGACGTACCAGTGGAGTAAGTATTGGTCATGAATACTTGCTGGAATAAAGGCACCTCAGATTTCAAAGATTACAATAGTTTGTGATGACAAATTCTGGGGTGTGGCCAAAGCAATGTGAAGCAAGAGTGGAGCAGAGGTGAAAAAAAATCAGCAGGTAGAAAATCTTGAAGTCAAGGTTTTGAGATTTGTCCATGCAGAGTCGTGAAAAAAATAAAGGCAAAAATTCAAACACAGAAACACATAAAATGAAAAGTCAAAATTTTTCATACCAAATCCTCACCCCATTTTATACTATGGAGGTGTTCATTTTTGAACATACACTCAGTTGGTGATTCTGAAAGTCAGTGCAGTGCTCAACAGGTGCAAGGGGCTAGGGCACTGGGGCACTGATGGTATTATCCTTCTTGGTCCAGGTGATGGTTGCAGTGAGCTTGTGAAAATTCATCAAACTTCATACTAATTCTTTTTGCCCCATACTATACTTCAGTTAAAAAGTTGACTTACTGAGACTATATTTTCTTTAAAATGTTTTAGACTTACAATGAAATATTAAGAACAATGCAACGCACACGACCATATATCCACTATCCAATTTAAGAAATAAAATATCACAAAGACCTTATGGCTCATTACTTGAGTACATTTACTTCTTGCATCTTCAGGTGACTACTACCCTCATTTTGTAGTTTTTCTTTTCTGTATATTTATGCTTTTACCAAATATATGTATATCCCTAAGCAGTCCGTATACTGTTTGAGTGTTCAATGGTTTCATTGCATATGTAACTTTCTGCAACTTCTCTTATTGTGTTTTAATTGAGGTAAAACTCACATAACATAAATTAACCATTTTACAGAACAATTCAGTGGTATTTAGTGTTTTGACAATGTAGTGCAACAACCAGCTTCTCCAGTTTCAGAATTTTTCATCATCCCATGCATGGAATGCCCCACATTCATTAAGGAATCACTCTCCGTTTTTTCTTCCTACTAACCTCTAGTAAAATATGTCTACCTTCGTCTCTATAAATTTGTTTATTTTGAACATATCACATGAAAGGAATTATGCAATACATCATACAAAAAGGCCTTTGTTGACTGTCTTCTCTTACTGAGCATAAAGTTTTTAAAGTTCATCCAAGTTGCAGCGTGTTCAGTAATTCATTCATTTTTTATTAAAGCCATCATAGTAGGTGTGAAATGGTATCTCATTCTGGTTTTAATTTGTACTTACTAATAGGCAATGATGTTGAACATATTTTCATGCCATTTTTATATCTTTTTTTGTGAAATGTCTATTCAAGTCCTTTGCTCAATTTTTAATTGGTTTATTTTTCATTTTACTATTGAGTTGTAAATGTTCTTTATATATTCTGGATAGTAGGCTACTTATCAGATATATGATTTGCATTTATTTTCTGTCATTCTATGAGTTAATTCACTTTATTGATAGTGTCCTTTCATGTACAAGTGTTTTTAATTTTGATAAAGTCTGATTTTGTTTTTGTGGTTTTTTTCATGTGTGTCTGTTTTATGGCACATCTAAGAAGACTTTGTCTAACTCATAGTCATGACATTTTACTCCCATATTTTTCTTAGACATTTTATGGTTTTAGCTTTAACTTTTAGGTACATGGTCCATTTTGAATTAATTTTTATACATGATGTGAAGAGGTTCAAATTTGTTTACTTGTATGTGGCTACCCAGTTGTTCCAGGATCTTTGCTGAAAAGGCTATTCTTCCACAGTTGAATTGTCTTGGTACCATTGTTGGCTTCAATTGACTATCATTTTGCCATAGCTGCAGTCTTGATTACTGTAGATTTGCATTAAAATTCAAAAATTTGAAATCTGGGTTATCCAACATTTTCATCCTTTTCTAGATTGTTTTGGCTATTCCAGGTCCCTTGATCCCCATATGAATTTTAAGATTGGCTTGTCCATCTGAAATTTTTATATGAATTGCAAAGAAGCTATAGAACTATATGGGAAATATTGCCATCTTTACACTATTTAGTCTTCCAATACATGAACCTGAGATTTCTTTCTATTTACTTAGATCTTTGATATCTCTCAACAATATTTTGTACTTATTAAAGTATAAACTTTATAATTCCTTGTTAAATTTATTTCTAAGTATTTCATTCTATTTGATGCCATTATAAATGTAATTGTTTACTTAATTTCATTTTTGAATTTTTCATTGTCAGTGCATAAAAATACAATTGATTTATATATGTCGATTTTGGGTCCTGCAACTCTGATGAACATGTATTAGTTCTAATGCAGGGGTGTCAAACTCATTTTCACCAGGAGCCACATCAGCCTCATGGTTTGCCTTCAAAGGGCCAAATGGAACTTCAACTCCTGAACAGCTAAGGAGTAGTTACATTTATACAGTCCTAAAATTATTTTGGCCTTTTGAAAGCAACCACGAGGCTGGTGTGGCCCCTGGCAAAAATGAGTTTGACTAAAGATATTTCTAGTAGATTACTTAAGATTTTGTTTATATAATATCATGCATCTGCTAATAGATATAATTTTATTTTCCTTTCCACTACAGATGGCTTTTGTTTTATTTCCTTGTTCAATTGCCCTATTTCTACCTCCAATACAAAATTCAGTAGAAGTGGCCAGAATAAACATCCTTGACTTGTTCCTGATCTTAGGAACATTCATTGATTTATGCTGTGATATTTATTACAGTCTTCTTTCTGTTTGCTTTAGTTTTAATTTGCTCTTCGTTCCACTTTCTTAAGTTGTAAACTTAGGTTAGTTATTTTAGATGTTTTGCTTTCCAATATATGCATTTAATGCTACAAATTTCCCTCTAATCACTGCCAGGCTGCATCCAACAAATTTTGATATTTGTATTTCCATTTAGTTTTAATTTTTAAAAATATCCCCCTGAAGTTTCTCTTTGTTACTTAAAAGTATGTTACTTAAAAGTATGTAGCTGGGGTACCAATAATTATATCCAACAAAATAGACTTTAAAACCAAGGCTATAATAAGAGACAAAGAAGGACACTATGTAATGATAAATGGAACAATCCAACATAAGGATATAACCCTAGTAAACATTTTTGCACCCAACATAGGAGCACCTAAATGTATAAAGCAAGTCTTGATGGACATAAAGGCAAAGATCAATAGAAATACAGTCATAGTTAGGGATTTCAACACCCCTTTGACTTCAGTGGATGGGTCTTCCAGACAGAAAATCAACAAGGAGACAGTGGCCTTAAATGACACACTAGATCAAATGGATTTAATTGATATCTTTAGAGTATTTCCCCCCAAAGCAGCAGAATATACATCCTTTCAAGTGCACATGGAACATTTTCTAAGATAGACCACACGTTAGGACACAAAACAAGTCTCAATAAATTTAAGAAGATTGAAATCATATCAAGCATCTTCTCTGACCACAATTCTATGAAACTAGAAATCAATCACGAGAACACTGAAAAATATGCAAAGACATAGAAGCTAAATAATGTGTTATTAAACAATGAATGGATCAACTATGGAATCAAGGAAGGAATCAAAAGATACCTTGAAACAAATGAAAATGAGGATACAACAATCCAAAATCTGTGGGACACTGGAAAACGATTCTAAGATGGAAATTCATAGCATTACAGGCCTACCTCAAAAAATAAGAAAAATATAAAATAAACAATCTAACTTTACACTAAAGAACTTGAAAAGACCAATAACAAAGCCCAAAGAGAGTAGAAGGAAGGAAATAGTAAAAACTAGAGAAGAGCCCTGGCTGGTGTAGCTCAGTGGATTGAGCGCGGGCCTGCGAACCAGAGGATCAAGGTTCGATTCCCAGTCAGGGCACATGCCTGGGTTGCAGGCCAGTTCCCAGCAGGGGACACATGAGAGGCAACCATACATTGATATTTCTCTCCCTCTCCCTCTCTCCTACCCTTCCCCTCTAAAGATAAATAAATAATCTAAAAAAAAAAAAAAAAAAAAAACTAGAGAAGAGAAGAAGTAAGTGAAATGGAGTCTAAAAAAAGTGATACAAAAAATCAATAAGCCCAAAAGTTGGTTCTTTGAAAAGATAAACAAGATTGGAAAACCTTTAATCAGCTCATCAAGAAAAAAAGAGAGAGGACCTAAATGAATAAAATCAGAGAAGTGAAGGAGGAGAAATAACAACTGACACCAAAGAAATACAAAGGATTGTAAAAAAAAATTATGAACAACTGTACCAATAAACTGAACAACCTGGATGAAATGGATAAATTTCTAAAAACACACAATCTTCCAAAACTAAATTAGGAAGAATCAGAGAATCTGAATAGACAGATTACACCTAGTAAAATTGAAGCAGTGGTCAAAAAAGTCCGAACAAGTAAAAGTCCTGGACAGGATGGTTTCACAGGAAAATTTTACCAAGCATTCTGAGAAGAACTAACATCTCTCCTTCTCAAAGTATTTTATGAAATTCAAGAGAAAGGAAGGCTCCTGAGCTCATTTTATGAGGCCAGCATTATCCTAATTCCAAAATGAAATAAAGACACTACAAAGAAAGAAAATTATAGGCCAACATCCCTGATGAACATAGATGCCAAAATCCTCAACAAAATGGTAGCAAACTGAATACACCAAAAAAGATCATGCAATATGATCAAGTGGGATTTATTCCAGGAATTCAAGGTTGGTATAACATTTGCAAATCAATAAATGTGGCTGACCACATAAACAAGATGAAGGATTGAAAACCACATGATCATATTAAGAGATGCAGAAAAAGTATTTGATAAAATCAAGCACCCATTTATGATAAAGACTCTCAGCAAAGTGGGTTAGGAGGAACATACCTAAACATAACAAAGGCCATATGTGACAAACCCACTGCCAGCATCATACTCAATGGAAAGAAATGACAAGCATTCCCTTTAAGATTGGGAACAAGACAGAGATGTCAGCTTTCATCTCTCTTATTCAACATAATACTGGAAACCCTAGCCACACCAATGAAACAAGAAGAAGAAAAGGCCTCCAAATTGGAAAGGAAGAAGTAAAACTGTCAATATTTGCAGATGACATGATACTGTACATAGAGAACCCCAAAGATTCTACCAAGAATCTACTAGAACTGATAAGTGAGTTCAGCAAATAGCAGGATACAAAATTAGTATCCAGAGATCAGTTGCATTTTTATATGCCAATAATGAACTAACAGAAAGGAAAACTAATAAAACAATCCCATTTACAATTGATTCAAAAAGAGGAAAATATCTAGGAATAAATCTAACCAAGAATGTAAAAGTTCTATAATTGGAATATTATAAGACACTGAAGAAAGAAATTGAAGAAGATACAAATAGGTGGAAGCACAAACTGTGTTCATGGTTAGGAAGAATTAACATTATGAAAATGTCCATACTACCCAAAGCAACCTATAGATTCAATGTAATTCCTATCAAGATTTAATGACATATTTCAGTGAACTAGAACAAATATTTCAAAAATTTATGTGGAACCACAAAAGTCCCCACATAGCAACAGTGATCCTGAGAAAGAAGAACAAAGTTAGAAGAATCATGTTACCTAATGTCAAACTATACTATAAGGCTATAGTAATCAAAACAGCATGGTACTGACATAAAAGTATGTTCTTTAATTGCCAAATATTTAATTTTCTAGGTGTCTTTCTAATACTAGTACTGTTTTCCTGTTAAATTTTATTGGGGTCTAAGAACATACTTTGTATAATTTTTATTAGTTTAAATGTATTAAGGTTTATTTATAGTCTACCCAGAATATGGTGTATCTTAGTGAATATTTTATGTGCACTTGAGAAACACAGGTATATGGCTGTTGTCAGGTGGAATGTTCTATAAATATCAATTACATCAAGTTTGTTGATTGTGCTACTCAAGTTATGTATATTCTTACTGATTTTATGCTTACTTGTTATCAATTTCAAAGAAAGGGATATTAAAGCTTCCAATTATAATTGTGGATTTCTCTATTTTTTTCTTTCAAATATATTAGGCCTTTGCTTCATGTGGCATAAAAGTCTGTTGTTAGTTATTGATACATTTAAGATTTTCATGTTTTTTGGAATAATTGGTTCCTTTATCATTATGCAATACCCATGTTCATCCCTAATAGTCTTCCTTGTTCTGAAATCTACTTTGACAGAAATGCATGTACTATTTCAGTTTTCTTTAGATTAGTATTTACATGGTATATATTTCTCCATTTTTTTTTAAATTTTTACTACTTTTTTAACCAAAGTCTTGTATTTAAAGTAGGTTTATTATGACACCATATAATCCATGTTTTCAATGTATCTATATGACTATATGTAGTATCAATATATTTATAGCTTTCTATCTATGTAAATCAATATAACTAATTTATTTTTCTGACATTTTCCCCCAACGATGTCAAAGTCACTTCTTCCTGAAATACATGTAATCATTCAGTTATATTTAATGTAACAGAACATTTTTGTAAATAATTTCCTTGGGTTTTCTCAGATTCACAGTTTTCATATCTTAAAGTCACTTACTTCAGGCACATTTATTTAGTATTTGGACGTTATGGATTGAGACTCCATTATGTGGTAAAGGGACAGAAGAACCCAGGAAAATAAAACTATTGAACAGAAGAATCCTGAATTTCACAAACATTTTGTAAATCCAGACAGGATTACTTCATCATATGTGGTGATTATGCCCTAATACAGCAATTACTTGGACTGAATACAAGAATAGAGTTTGTATGAGATCAGGTTCAACACTCTCAATTCCCAGATGAGGACTCTGAGATCAAGAGCCACATGGCTCAATTTCCATATATCAGATCCTGCTTTCCCTGTCCTTTTGGCAGAACAAAGTAAGTTTCATCATGATACTGTTTCTGTGATTCTTTTATCAGTAAGATCCATCCCAGCAGCTACTTAGATTAATGCTTGTAAGTGGCTGTGAGCAGGGAAGAGAAACTTTCTGTGCTAGGGGCTGGGGGAGTGGATGTTATAATAAGTAAGGTGTCTCAACCTTGGGGTGTGCTCCATCTGTCTAAGCTCTTTCTAAATTCTCAACATTCTTGTGTTAAGTTTCAGATCTCATCACTTTTACTCTTGAATTAAAATTTCCAAATTGTATTTGCCAGTTCCTAGGTAGATCACATTTTGTAAAACTAGCATCCCCTTTATTTCTGTGTACCTTACGTTCCAGCTAAGAGATTTACCATATAAACGACTACAACTTAGCGATGAAAAACAGACATTTCAGACTGCCTTCTTTAGGCGAAGTTATTAACAAATGCCTCAGAACTTCAGTGTTAGTTTGATTTGGCTTACAAAAATCAGAAATGTAAAAAAAGTGAAGATTGGATTGTACAAATGTCTTCCTAAATATATTTTAAGGTTCAAAATAAGAACTCTTCTAAGACTATACTTTTGAGGCTCGTTTCTATATTTCGTTAAGATAAACGAAATAAACTCTTCTTTGGATATTTTAAATTTCTTATTCTAATCATCCATGATGCCTATAAATAAAAGATGTCTTAATTTAGAGAAAGCAATTGCCAAATATTTGTAGCATTTTTTCTTTTCCAATGTTTGAATTGTCAGTTTTATTTCAAGGTGGTTCTTAATTTATCTAAACAGACTTGTCAGCTGCGCTATTACAGGGACTCCTCACAGTGTACGTAGAATGACAGTGTTAGTATGTCTTTCCATTATTGCAGAAACTATTTTTTAAAGTGCCTTTAGTAGGATTCTGGGAATTCACTGTAGGTTAACAGTGGAGCTCCCACCATTTAGAATTCTTTTTTCCTAATGAAAGGAGGCTGAACCCCTGAACTCTGTCAGATACTTAGGCATGTTCCCTGGGCCTGATTTTTATCCTCAGAAAATGGAGGTCAGATACATGTCAAGAATAAAGGAAGGGTCAGATTAGAGCACTTAAAGACTTTGCACATGTCCAGATGACATTAATACGTTGACCAAAGCATCTGGAACCTGCTAGGCACTTAGTGGGTGAATGAACAAATGAATGAGTGAGTAAATAGTGAGTAAAAATGACAGCAAATATACAAAGAAGCAATTAATTACTCATGGTAAAATGTCTTCCTTTTAATGTATTTGCCTGGGCTAAATAGAGAATGTTATTTAAAAAATGTAACATTTCTCCAATGTGCTTCTTTTCGAAGGGACTAAGGCCATATAATTTGCTAATTCATTTTCATTAAAAAGTGATTATTGGAGATGCTATTTTGGATTATAAGGATTTCATCATCTTATAAATATTGGCTTTGGTTTTGACCACTCTACCTGATGATATACCGATGTACCTCATAGCCACTTTGTACCCTCATTTATATAGTTTTGATAAACCTGTAAAACATAATAAGGGGAAAAATCATGTCTGAATTCTATCATTGTAATTACAACTATAGTGAGTTTACGAGCTCAGGTGTGCCTAACATAACATTTTCTTTATATACTCGATTTCTGGCTCAGAGCTGCTTTTCTATGAGATTGGCAGAAAAGAGGAAGACAATGCCAGGTCTGTGCTGGGATCCCTCCCACACACTCACTTTCCGAGGTCATGCGGAGTTTCTGGGGACTTACACAATCCTCTAATTTGCCAGGGAGGGTGTGACTTCTTTTATCCCAGTCACTTGAGCCCCCAGGATATTGCTGAGATGTCTCTTATCTGCTCCTATCATCTCATCAGGGCCAGATAGCACCCTGGCTTATACTTGGAGCACAGAAATTGTTTGGTAAGGCTGCTTACAGTTCCACTTTCCAAAGTGTGCACCCTGCTCCCTTCCCCTCGGGGGTTTTCTTCTGTAGGATTTAGCTACCACCCTGGTGACCTTGTTGGGGTGTATTTCTCTCTCTCTTGTCCCAGCTTCCTTTATATTATCCTTCACTCCTCCTGCTACTCCTCCACCTCCAGAAAGATGTCTTTCTAGCAGAGGTTAAGATTCTTCTTTAGATTTTTCCCCAAGACACTTGGTCTGTGGCTTTTAGTGAAACAGATATGAGAAATATTTACAGGGAGAGTTAATGTTCTGCTCTGCTTACTGATCTGCCTTACAAACAACACCATACTTGAAAGAGAGAAGGAAAAGAGAAACTGATGAAGAAGGGAAAAACCTTCAAATAAACAAAAAACAAAATTGAAAAATCCGTAGATAAATATCTCAAAATAACAACACAGTCAGACAGACTGAGGACCTAAGTGTGAATGGAAGCTAATGTTATGGAGTATTTCCTATGTTCCAGGCACTCTGCCTGATTCCTTAAAATATAGTACCTCATTTCACCAGTGCAAAATTTAATGGATGTGCTTATCTCCTTTTTACAAGCAGGAAACAGGGTTACAGAGATTAAATAGCCTGTTCAATATTAAATTTGAAGTCAGGTCGTTAAATTTCTGAATTCCATACTTTTATCTATTTACTTTGCCCCACTTCACAACCCTACCAAAATAATGATCATTAAAAGCTAGTTAACAAATCAGAAAAATGGAAAGTAGCTATTTAAAATTAGATTAGATCAGCTAAAATTTATATGGGGACATTTGGACTGAGAACTAGGATCTGAAAATTATGGTCTAGGCATCAGGGGCCTCACCTCTCTCAGAACACACAACAAAGCTGCTCCACTCAGATGCCCTTCAACTGGAAAGATGAGAAACAAGCACTTTTGCATGGCAGTGGGACACTGTACTCAGTAATAAAAGGAAATGAATTATTGATACACTCAACAACATGGATGAAATGTAAAGGCCCAATGATAAGTGAAGAGAACCATACTTAAAAAGCATGGATGTGATTCCATTTATATGCGACTCTGGAAAAGACTAATCATGGGGCTGTTTGACATTTTGGTTGAGGTGGTGGTTATATGACTGTATGTACTTGCAGAACTGTATGCTAAATGGGTGAATAAAACTGTATGTAAATTATACCTTAATTTTTTAATGGGGGAAAGCACAAAGTTGTTTAGAATTAGGTGCTTCATTAACTTAATTAGAAATGCACTTACAATTTTTTAGACAAAAATGTAAAAAAAATTAGCTCAGTTCCTTAATACCCAACTTCCTTTTGTACACTATATATAACCCCCGAGGCCGTAGGGGATGCCAGATAACATTTTTCCTCCACTAAGTAACCATTCTGAAGTTAAGATGCTCCTTACAACCAATGATAGAGAAAATTGCCAGCTGCATGGAGATCAATGTGTTCTGATGTAGTTATTATCTGAAAGTGTATAAAATATACAAAATTAACCACTGAGTAATTAATATTGAATTTCAATTAAACTTACATGTATTGATTGTTGCTTCAAAAGCTCTCAGGTTATTTTTCATACAGAGGTTTGATTGACACCTGGCAAGCAATTCAATTTAAGGCAGAAAAATAGTCAAATCCTGCATAAACAAGATGTTTCAAAGTTAGGAAATTTGGGAAATCATCAGCTTAAGTATTTTCATAATCATTACTCAAGCATTGAATATCTACCCTTGACAAGACAGTGTAAGCCTTTGACCCTCTCTTCCTGCCACGGAGAAGTCTGTGGACTGACTCCCTTGGTTTCTGGCCTTTTTCTAGAGGCAGTTGGGTCATGGGTGAGAGGAAGACAGCCAGCTTGGTTTATTTACACTGGGAAAGGCAGAGGGTTTCCTATGGAAAAGAGAAAGAGATTCAGCGTGCAGGAAGGAAAATAAGAGGGAGAACAGCCAGTAGAAGATGGGGTGTCACAGAGTTTTAGGGAGCTGTTTTTTTCTGTTTGATGGGGAGAAGACTGGGTGGAATGACTGAGAGAGATGGAGAGAAAGAATTTAAATGTGTTTTTCTATGTGATATAAATAAACTCTTTTTCTGGCATTTTTAAAAGATTGCACTAAAGATATCAATTTGTTTTTATTATTCCTGGACATTAAGATTGGTTTTTCCCTTGAAGGTGACACCATCCCAAGATGGACCTTGAACAAACTCAACTTCTATGGGTAACATACCTGTCAAAAGCTTCAGGCTGACTTTCAAGAAAAGCTGTTTAACTTTCAGTGATATGTAATTTAATGAAGGAAAAATATGAAACTATTAGTTTAACCAAATAGGGAATGAAGAAGAAATGCTAATATTTTTCAATATTCCTCAGAATTATACTGTCAATCTTCAAGAGTTTAAAAAAACCCAAAATGATGAGCATGGGTATAGGAAACAGCTTGTCACTCTGATGCCAGGCATATCTGTCAAGAGGGAGAATGAATTCAAAGATTCTTTAAGAACAAATCTTTGACGCGCAAACTTTGCTCATTACGCTGAAAAAGAAAGTTCGTCTATAATTATATGGATATATGAATCTTTTGTCAGTTATTAAAAGTGTATACTTATATAATTGATTTGTGGGCCTTTTTCCTCCTGAAAAGCTACTATTAAATCTATGATGCATCATACACTTATGGCACCTTTGAATTGTATCTAAACATTCTGAAAATAATTTTCCCATTACCAAATTCTTCTTCCAAGAGATTCACCAAGATATTTGACTGGTGTATTTCTTTTGGTCCCACTGCTATTTTCCAATAATGTTCTCATGATCTCCAAACATCCTGAATTCTTCCAATTTTGTATTTGGCAAAGACCCCCTAAATGATGCAATACACCCACAATTTTTTTCAACCATTTGCCTCAGTTTTACATGCTTTACTGGATGTGTGGATGGGGAAGGGGGAGGGGTGAGGGAGAAGACAGTGGAGAAAGAGATAGAGGAGAAAGATGCCTTCCTCCTCTTTCTTACCTCCTCAAAAAATTCTGACCGGTGTGCTCTGCTTTCCCCAGAGTATGGTCCTGATCACCGGCCCTCAAGCAGAGCATGTGTGAGACAGGAGGTTTCACAATGACGTAACCACACCTGTTGGTTCTTCCGTTTTTGTCCACACCAACAGGGTTTGGAAGGCCTTGCTGCCTGCAGCTTCAGGTCCTGCTTTCTTCTCTAGCTGTAAGGTTTTTGAAGGATCCACAACTGGTCACAGAGCAAGACCTCCTCCAATATTTGGACATGTCTGTTTCCTGCCCCTGCGTCTGCTGACAATTCAATTTTCAAGTAGGGGTGTGGGAAGGTGTGGGCTTTTCTGGATGTGCTCGACTGCCTTGCAGAATTCTCTTTCGCAGGAAGAATGCCTCTAAGTTGTGAGTATACTTGGTTTACAGGTGCCTTTGACATGTTCCTTGCACTGTTGCTGATCAGACTCATTCATATCTGAAGGGAGCAATCATGATTAAAACAGCTCAATAATTTAAACAATGTATCACTTTTCCTGAACTCTTGTCTCTGTTTCCTTGAATATTAACAGTTCAGCAGCACTTAATTACTTGTAAATAAACAGAGTTTAATTACTTCAATGCAGGAAAATCAAAACCAAAGCAAGTGTTCAAAAACCTGACTTCTAGGCAGGGCAAGTGTGCATGCTGAAATGGGAAGATTCCAGCATTCGTTTATCATTTACTGTGGGCAGGCATTGTTTTGGGTGGTGGGTTTACAACTGGTGCAGAGCAACCGAGTCTTGTTTTAAATGCCACGTATGTTCTGGCATAGGAATAATGCATGGCCACAGTCAGACAGTGCTTTATTCAGAGCATGCTTCCCTCAAAACTTCTCTGAGCTCGTTTCCTGAGGAATTTCATTCATTACCTCCTATCAGTTGCTCATTATTTTACTTTATAAATGAATTGACTAAGTGACATGCATTACAGCTACATAATATTTTTAAACCTTTTGAACCTTAGCTCGGGTAAACATAAGCATTTGCCTTGAACAGAGGAAGCCACAACAGTAAGCTGAAGTTGTTATAGCAACAGTGAGAACACTTTGATATTCAGGAATTATGTTTTTTCAAGAGTAAATGATACAATTAATGCTTGATACTGTATTGTTTACAGATTTCCTTGTGACTCATAGCTCTTCACATCTCAGTCCCAAACAAATGGAAGGGTGATTCTATAAGGCTTAAACAGCAATTCAAAACGGAGCTGCTTTTTAAAATCTTGACAGGCTTTAACACATGATAGATTTATACATCTTATTTATTGTACCAAAACTTCAAAATTGGCATATAAAAATAAAACTTTTCCCATTTCTTCAGAGGACAGTTAAACCCTGTTCATCTAGTTGCTTTCACACACACCCAGGAAAGCTGCAGAATAGTAGATGAACATCGCCCACGTGGACAATGGAGCCAAGAGGGCTGGATTCAGAGCTGGGCTGCATTTGAGTCCTGGCTCTGCTGGTTATAGCTGGGTGACCTTGGGCAAGTACTTCTCTTCATACTGCCTCAGTTTTCCCTTCTGTAAAATGGAGATAGTCAAATACCTACTTGGTAGAGTTATGAGGATTAAAGTAGTCTATGTACATTACATAAAGGGTTTTGCCCAGAGAATATATTACGTAAATGCTTGTTTTTTATGTCTAGTTCAGGTATCTGCATTTGAGGAACATTTAGTTTCAGCAAGATGAGGATATTATTTTCTTAAAATTCTCTACAGAACAATGAAACTGAATATATAGAATGCCTGTTTTTATTTAGATTTTCTTCCCAGAGCATGGTCAAAATTAGTTATAGTGCCTCCAGTGCTCCTATTAGTTCTGGCTTACAGCATGGCATTGTGGGAGGAACAAGGCCTTCGGAGTGAAGCAAACTTAGTTCAAATCTAAGCTCTGCCACAGACAGTGGCTCAACCACTTTTATCACCTGAAAATGGTGGCAATGATAGTTACCTCTTATGGCTGTTGTGAGATTAAATGGGATGTATGCACTAAGCACATTCTAAAGACCAACAAATGTTGGTTCCCATCTAGGTGAATAGCTTTACACCATTCCTTGAGTAACAGGGGCCAGACTTCTGACCCAAATAGGCCTGCCCTGCTCCTCACAATCCCACCTTACCCTCTGAAAACCTCTCAAATTGCTCTAAACACATGGCCTACAGCTATATAGTTGATTGATATGGAAAGCTCTCTTCAAACAGAAACAAAGAGTTGAGCTTGGCCAATCAGCATCTGGTTCAGTAAAAAAAAAAATGAGATGAGATTTACAGAGGGAACGAGCAGGAGCTAAAGAGCCACAGTTTGAGGTGTTCAGTCCCACAAATATTTGTCATCACGAAGAAGCAGGATCTACGAGTTGGCACAAACTGCAAGACAGCAAGAGAATTAAGTGAAGGGAGGGTGAGATGCTTGGGTGCCACATGAGGACCTGGAAAAACAAAGCCCGAAGAGCCAAGTCATCCTGACCCCAGAGGCTCCATCAATTCCTGATGCTGAGGGGGTCCCTAGAGCTCCACAGATATGAGTTCCCCAATGAGTTCATCTTCCCAAGGCTGATCTTCCGCACTTCTGTTCTCCCCATGAGGCTAGGCATTTTATCTTTCTGTGGGTTTCCAAGAAGGCCTGGCCTGATGGTGGAGCTTTTATTCTACCCATTTCTACTTCTTCTCTTAGGATAAACTCCTATTTTACTTGGGCTCTTTTAAGTAAGTCCCTGTTTCTCTCTCCTCCCAAATTAATACTATACCAAGAAAAAGAATGTGTCTGATACCAAGGGCAAGTGTGGAGTCCCATGTTTGCTGTGGAAATGGCCTGTTTAATTCCAGGTTGCAGCTTGGATAGGCTCTTTGGTATAGAGGCCAGTAGAAATTGGCTTTCTAAGCTTGAGTTTTAGGTGTCAGACACCTGTAGTCACTAACTCCCTGTCCTCACATCCTTCAATTTTTGTGTCCTTAGAGGGCAGTGAATAGGAGGTTAAGAGCACGGCTCTTAGTGTCAGATTACTTGGCTTTAATTTCTCCCTCTACCACTTACCAAATTGAGCAACATTCTTATCTCTTCATGCCTCAGTGTTACTATTATCATCATCATTATTAATGCTTATAGATTATTGCTAGATATTGTATCAATCTGCTACCAAAACACCCATTTATTTTATTGTTTGCTTCCTATATTCCTGTTATTAGGCTCACAGGTCCTTGAGACCAAATGGGAAATGTTTTTCATTTCTATTACTTAACATATAATAGGTGCTCAATAAATTTTATTTCCTTTTCTAAAACTTTCATCCTGCTAAGTTTTGTTTTCTGAATCCGATAGAGATTTCTAAATCTTTCTTTAACTCTTCTTCCACATATGGACTTAAAATTGCAGTACATGCTGTGCTTGCTCTAATTATGCATTTATTTTATTAATTGATCTGTTATTTAATTAGCTTCAGCTCAAATACTTTCAGGATCTTTAAAGCCCACCTTTGTTTAACAGGTTTGCCCCTTTCTTTTGACATACTTTTTTGCCCTATTTTTGCTCTAAAGTAATTATTGTGCTTATAATTCTGAGTGTCCTTCTGCCTAGGTCTATCTATCTGCTTCTACAGTTTAGTAAGTTCATTTTGAATGCCAATCCCACTTTCTCACCAGGTGACACTACATCAGCTAAATCAACGAGTCTCCTGTTTCTTCAAACAGGCCATTAATGACATTTAAAACATGTGGTTTCTACCTGCTTTACAGATCTAGGGTGTTATTCTCCAAAGCTCTAAGACCATGAGGGTAAAATTGTTTGGTAGAAGATATTTTTATGTAAGAAAAACTTTTAGCTGTGAGAACAAATGGTTCAATAAATCTTTGTTTAATTGCTCAGTACCCTATAACCCAACATTTCAGTTTATTAAATCAGGAGTTCACCTCATGAATTTGTTTTAGTTTTTTAAAAGTCCACCTGAGCCTGCCTCACATCTGAGTTCCTCCTGTAGATACAGAATGTCCTATATGTTGGTGTAAAAAATTTGGCAAATTGGCAATTAGTCATATATCCTAATTTTAGTGCAATTTGAATAAGTAACTCTTATAGGCTGAATAAGAAAAGTGTATATAGATTTTCAGCAATAATTGGTAGAATCTTGATTTTGATTAGGTAGAATTCTGATGGTAAGGTATGCTACTGTAAAGAAAAAGATGAACCAACAGATCAAAATCTTTGTTTCATTTAATGAAAGTAGTAAATTTAAACAATGTGTAGATGAAAGGAAATCACTCTTGTGTTTTATCTTGGAAAAATCACATCCTTATTATGATTTTGGGATAGCTTCTTGAATAAAACTGTGCTCCAAAACACTTTGCCACGTTTAAAGATGTGTTCACTTTTCTAGGTGTTTACCCAGGCAGTTCAGGCCACTTCCTAGGTCACAGAAAGTGACCTGAGCGCTTTCCCAATGGCAGACAAAGGTTTCTATCAAGTCCTCAGGAGAATGCCATTTCAGCAAACAGACCTACAGCAGTTAGTTTACATGATTAACTCCTAGAACCTTAGAATCACAACAAAGGTAAAGATTTACAGTCATAGTTACAATTTAGGCTCAATTTTTGTGGATTAATTTGCTTTCTTGAAAAAAAGTATTTTATGAAGTATTTTATTTTATTTTACGAAGGCTTTTGTAAGCAAAGAAAGAAAGGCCTCCTGGGGCTTTTAGCCTGATGTTTTGTTTTGCCCAACTGGGGCTTTTCCTTAGGTTGTAAATTCCTGCTTTCTAATGTCAGATCCCTCTTTGTAGAGCTTTAGGCATTTCTGGAATTACTCAGCAAAGGGACTCGACAATTCCCTGCTCTGTTCTTAGGTCATAGAGCTGATTTATGGCTGGAGGAGGTTCTCTAAACAGTAGATGAAATTGGTGAAATGTTATCCATTTATTAAAGTGAGTTTGGAAGTTCCTCCTGCTGATCAGTGGGAGTTCTCTTAAAACAAAGAAATCAGCCCTGGATGCATTGACTTACTGTCATTTTGTGAACTTTGTTGCTGGAAAATCAAAGTCACCCATATGAAATTGTTTAAGGTAGATTCTGAAGAGAAGACTGAAGGTGTTATGGCAAATTTGAAATCTGCTATTTCAGGTTGATAGCATAAAAGCAGTTTCAGAAATGGCTGCTCTTGTTAATGTAAACTCACAGATTCTATATTTCATCAAACTACATTTTTTGAGTGTCCTTTTTGTTCAGGTACATCTCTAGGTACTGTGGATACAGCAGAGAATAAAGCAGACAAACTCTGCCTTTTGTAACTTACTGGGGACAGACATTAAATAATAACAAATAAATATATAGCAAAATGTTTTTACTGGACAGGGTCCTGGCCCTGAGTGGGTCTGCCTAGGGCCAGCCGTAGTATGTAGTAGGTGGGACTTTGTGTAGGAAAGATTTCACAGTACTAGTCCAGGTGACTATGAGGATATATTCATTAAAACTGGGGAGAGTGAGACAAGGAAGGGCTTAGCATGGAAGCAACAGGAGAGCCTGCGGGTGGGGGCGTGGTGGGGGGGCTGCCTTTGCTCACTGGGAAGTCAGGGAAAAGGGGCTTTGGGGACAGGTTCAGGGGATTCACCTGAGACTAGCTGCCTCTGCCCATTGCCTTAGAGTTCAGGAGACAGAGACATGTGTCCCTGGGAACGAAGAGGGGGAAGAAGAGGGGAAAGGGAATGGCAGGGGCTGCTCCCCAGAGGGAGCATGCACGCTCTGGGTTTTTTGCCTTGAGGCTTTTCTCTCTCTCTTGTAGGGGGAAGCCTTAGGGGAGGTCTCAGGGGAGGGTTTTGGTAGAACATTCATCAGTTCTCACTGATTGGTCAGTGGTAGGGACGTGGATCTTTAGTCATTGCAGTTGGTCCTGGCTTCACCCACCTGGTTTTGCAGCTTTTCTGGGCCTGGATCTGAAACACAACTGAGGCCTAGATGTTATTTATCTCCAGAGAGGAAAGGCCAGGGCAGGAGAGGTTACCCTGGGGTCTGGGAGCAGGTTTTTGTTTTCCCAGTTTTGCCCCCTGCCAGGCACCTGGGGCTTTCCTTTTTGTGACCATTAGCACCTGGCTGTAAGCTTCTGACCTTTGTATTCAGCTATCTGTCTCGGTTTCTCTATCCCACTTGCCAAGGAATTTTCCTAGCTTCTTATTATGCTATCTCAATGTTGGGGTCTATAAGGAAAAATACAGCACAGGAGGAGTATAGAGAATTGGGAGTTGTAGTCATTTTAGGTATTGTAACCAAAAGCAGGTCCAGCTGCCTGCCACTATAAAAGCCAACACTCAAGACGCAGGTGCTGATGTAAAGAAAGTGGTGGGCATCTGAAAGATGGGGAACTCATGTCACCAAGCCCATATCCTGGGAAGATGGAGGAGTCACGTCTCAAAGTTCATCTCCACATCTCAGTGGAGGGAGAGGCCAACAGAACAAAGGTATGAAGGAAGGGGTTGCAAAGTTCTCTACGTGCAGATGAGCTCAGTCCATTCCGATAAGAACAGTGATGGTCAGTGTGCATCGTCCTGGCTTCACGTCATCCTGATTCCATGGTTGAAGGTCAGGAAGTTTCCTGGAACTGGGATGCCTGAAGGGTGGAGTCTGTATCTTTTGAAGTTAGTTCCTAGAATTCTTACACAAACATGCTGTTTATCTACAAGCTATGTATCTAAAAGCTTCAGAGTCAGCTCTTACAGAAACAATGTCAAAAGAATGGTGGGGTGGATTACAATTTCCCACAGTTACAGTTTTCCACTGCCATAGTATGTATAAGTTTTCTACTTCTGCTTTAACAAATTGTGGCAAATTTAGTGATTTAAAATAACACGTTTATTATCTCACAGCTCTGTAGATTAGAGGTCCTATTGTCTTTAAATCAAGGCATCGCAGACTTTAGGGGAGAATTCTTTTCCTTGCCGTTTCCAGATTCCAGAGGCTTATTATACTCCTTGGCTTAGAGTTCCCTTCGTCCATCTTCAAAGCCAGCAACCGCATATCTCTCTGACCCTTCCTTTGTTGTCACTTCTCTTTCTGACCACAGCCAGGAAAGGTTTGCCTGCTTTAAGAGCTCATGTGATTATATCGAGGACACCCAGATAGTTCAGGACAATTTCTTCATTTTAAGGTCAGTTAATTAGCAACCCTAATTCCAGAATCCATCTGCAACATTAATTCCCTTTGCCACAGTGGAAAAATATATGAACATCTATTTAGAGGCTCTCAGATTTGGTTAGTGGGAACCTGTTCAAGCCAGGTCCTGTGTCCTTCTGACATACCCCACCATAACTTGAGCGCATTCTTACTTCTGGCAGAATAAGATGCTCCAGGCCCATTCTCTACTTTCCTGGTCTCAGCCCAAGGATCCACCAGCCATTTCCTCAAGCATTCCTGGTTCCTTTCAGTGAAAAATTGGTAAGTAGCTGCTAGGTGTGCTCATTGTTTCTGAGATCTGTATAGATTTTAAAGGTACAGTATGAAGGTAAAAGTGAAAAAAGGGACTCAAGGGTGACCTGGAGGTTTCTGACCTGAGCTGATGGGAGGATGGAGTTACCATAAACTGAGATGGGGAAGCCTGAGGTAGAGTAGGTTTGGAGGGAAGATCCAGTATTCAGTTTGGCCATGCTAAGCTGGGACTCCTACTAGACATTCTACTGAAGATGGCAAGTAGGCAGTTAGATATCTGGGCCTATAGTTCTGGGAGAACCCTGAAATGGGTATACAATTTTGGAGTCATCAGTGTATAGATGAGATTTAAATTCATGAAAAGGGATGTAATCATCAAAGGAATGAATGTAAACATTGAAGAGAAGATACCCAAGGTCTGCCCCCTGGAGTACACCAGCCAGCCTAACAGGTCAGGGAGAAGAGGGAAAAACAACAAAGGAGACTGTTGGTCAGAAGGTGTGACCCCCAAGGAAGGTGGAAAAGCAGATGAACATATATTTCAGAAGGCAAGTGAAAAAATGTATCAAGGAGGAGAGAGGTGATCTACATGTCAAATGCTGCTGCTAAGTCAAGTCAGGTGAGGACTGAGAAGTGGCCATGACTGGGCAGGTGGGGGCAGTTAGCCTGATTGAAGTGAGTTTAAATGAGAACAGGTAATGTGGAATCAAACAGTACAAGCACAGACAAATTATTGTAAGGGGCATACTGCAAAACAGAGCTAAGGAATGGGGTCAGAACTTCTGGAGAACTGAGGTCACAGGAAGGTTTTGTTTGTTTGTTCATTTGTTTGTTTTTAATAAAATGGAAGAAATGCTAGCCTGTTTGTGTGTTGGTAGAAGTGATAGATTGAGTAGGGAGTGGGAAAATTGATAAATGGCAGCAGGTAAGATGGGTAGGATCTGTTTCTTTGACATTTCTAGCTTCTAGAAGCTATACACATTCTGGATCCTTTCTTCCATTTTTAAAACCAGTAACAGGTGAGTCTTCACATCTCTCTGACAGTTCTTCCCGTTATATTCTCTCTCTCATTGCAGCAGGAAAGATTGTCCAATTTTAAGGGTTCATATGATTGGATTGAACCCATCCAGATAATTTAGAAAAATTTCCCCAACCCAAGGTATTTAACCTTGACCACATATGCAAAATCCTTTTTGTCATAGACAGTAACATACAGGTTCTAAAGATTAGAACTTGAATATTTTGCAAGGGTCATTATTTTACCAACCACAACATCCCAGAGGTACCAAAATACTTAAAATACATGTTTTTAGCTAATTTTGTTTATTCTTCTAACCTCTGTAACCCATTCTTTAATTATTGAGACTGGGGTAAACTTGTGAGTTCTCATTAGTTCTAGATAAGTAGGACTTAATTCTTTGTTCCCCTTAACGGGAGCCTCATGGATCTGTTATTTACTGATGTTCCTTAGCTCTGCATTCACTCACCTATCAGTGGAAGAGAAGAGGGATACTAGTACCCTGTTTTCCAGGTTTCTTTGCATCTAGCTTGTAGTTAAGTCCCATCAGTAGAAGCTGGTGAGGGATTAGACAGCAGGAAGATGGAAGCAGCCATGGTAGTTCTCCCTTTCTATTTCTGCACCATGGGATGGTTTCCCAAAGTCTATAGTTTCAGCAGCCCTGGGCAGCCTCCGCCATGGTTCTAGCTTCACCTGGATGCCTGGCTTCTGGATTTTAGTACAGCAACTTCCTCTCTGGGGGTGCTTGTGGCTTCCAGCTATTGCTAATCTCGAGGTTGCCTCCATTCCCTATTTGGCTTCTTAGTTTTCCAGCACTGAATAAGCCATTCACTGTATTATATTTCCTATATTTGAAATATCTATGGTAGGTACTGTTTTCCAGACTCAACTTTCATTGATAGAATGAAAAATAAAATGATACTAATTTCAATTTTACATTCAGACATATAATCTTCCTTGCCAATCTAAAAGGGACTCTTTTACTTAAAAAATAAAAATTTTGACAGAAAGTACATTCTATCTGTATAGAGGTATATTCAAGAAAATTAGTACCCTCATGGCATTTCTGACATAAAATATGTGGCTTGATGTTTACTTACAGAGACTGATGTCATAGGGTAAATTCTACTGGTACCTGAGGCGGAACTTCCAGGAAACTAATCTGAACTTCTAGGGATTATACTGCTGAATGGTGAGCTGGGCGTTGTTCATGCAGCAGAGGACAGGACCATGTCCCACTGCCTGTGCCAATCAAAGACACTCAATCTTGGCTTTGAGGCTCAAAGGACAGGATAAAGAGAATTCTATATGTCTAAGGAGTCCCTTCCTCTAATGAAGGAGAGGGAAAACTAGGGCAAGAATGCATTTAGGGCTGGTGTGTGGCTGGGTACCACTCATTTCTTCTTTGAAAAAATATACTCAGTGGAAAACAGATGAAGGGAAGCCTGCTCTCCTTTGAATAGTAAGGCTATTAACAAGAAAAAAAGATTAAAACATAATTTGCATACATGATTATTAGGATGGAAAAGGATGACTCTAACTGCAGTTCTTGACACAACTTTGTGGCTTTCTGTAGTTGAGATAATGTACATAAAGCAGAGACCCCACCATCTGACTAATTAACTCGGCAGCAGGGAGGGAATGGATGAAAGGATAATTAATAGGTCAGAGACCCAATGCTGTGTTATGATTATTTGAATAATATTATGATAATTTGAGTAACGTACAAGAGTTTGTGAAAATTGGTTGCTGGCTAGGACTCCAGCTGACAAAACATTTGAATCATGCTCATTTTGTACCTCCTGGGTAGCCTTCTTTCCTTCCTGAAAGCACTAAGCATATGTTTGAGTATAGGGGGTATGGTTGGGGGGCAGAAAGAAATGGGTGGGAAATGACTGTTAAAAATACAGTTTTAAATGTCCACGATGGAATTATACAGTTTTAAATGTCCGCAGCAGAGTTCTTCCATGTCGATTCACATTGAAGTGACCTTAACTGGCAAGCCCAGTTGCAGGCAGAGATAATAGACACCAAAGTGTTTAAGTTTGCAGTGACTCTTCAGTGAAATGAAAAACCCACTGCCTATTTCCTGTTTAAAAAAAATGAATTACTTAATTAGATAAGGTCTATGGTTGCTGGATTTCCAACTTCATTTAGAAAAACAAAGCTAAAAGATCATTTTTATTTTAAACAAGTAGAAGTTTTAAACCAAGACATTTATTTAGAATGTTTTTTAAAACACTGAATGTTGAATGAGTCCTACGCAAAAATTTGTTTTGAAAGTCTTGTAGATTATTAACTAATTTAGCAGTGTTTATAATATTCTTACACTTAACATCCATGTTCCCCCAAATCATTTATCATTTCAATGGCTTATTTTCCCCTTTAGTTCCTTTTACTGAGAAGATGGTCTTCACTGTTAACATCCAAGCAGCAATCTACAACATGGTCTGAGGGTGTTTAGGACAACTAATAAAAAGGCCAACCTGTTTCTGCTGCATGAGTTTATTTCTTCCAGGAGTTCTGTGAGTTTTGTTACTTATATGAAAAGAGTAGCTTCCTTCAACCTTCCCATTAATCCAGGGATTCTCAACTGGAAACAATTTTGTCCCCCTGGGGAACACTTGGCAGTATCTGGGGACAGTTTTGATTGTCAGGACTTGGGGAGCTACTAGTATCTAGAGGACAGAGACTAGGGATTATGTTAAATATCCTACAATGCACAGGACAGCCCCCACTGCAAAGCATTATTTAAGCACAAATGCCAATAGTGGTGAGGCTGATAAATTACCTTAATCCAAGTGTGGTCTTCGGTGAATGTGAGAATGAAAATGATGCTGCCTTATTAAATTTAAGATCCTCCTTAAATTTACTGTAAGCCTTTGTTCTCCACTTCTAAGATTATGTATCTAAAGATAGGGGAAATCAGGCACTCCACTGCATATGACTAAATGACTAACTTTTTATGCTATCCTTTTAGGTATAAATGTTATAGAGCTTCATTTTGGTTATTAAGGATTTACACTAATAAATGAATAAGTGCAAGTAATCCTCAGTTCCAAGAAGTATATATGAACCTAGGTCAAAGATGAAAGTAGGAGATAGAAAGAGTATATTTTTCTGAAGGGCTGTTCAGGTAAGCAGCGGCCTTAGGGAAGCTGTAAGGTTATTGACACATGGGTCCTGCTGCACCCTGATATAACAAAGCTATGAGTACAAGGAAGCTGGGTGTGACTTCAGAACAAAACTGGGCTCTGTGTCTCTGAAGTATACAATCTAAATGTCTACCTTCTCAGGGTTGCAACTTCATTTATTCTCACCAGCTGTTTTAAAGAGTTTTCATTAAAGATTTAGTTGAGAGTGTGCCACATATGAATTACTGTGACTGGTAGGTGAATTAAAGGGACAGTTTTACTCCCGAAACAGAACCACAAACAAGGACTCCAGGTTCTGGGGGGGTTAGTATTGATAATAAAGAATATACTATTTGGTATTTACAAATGCTTATCATAAAATCTGATTAAGAATTTGATTTGTATTTTGAAAGTAGTGATGAAGCTTTCAACTAGTTTAGAATTTCAGATTTCTAGCTTAAGTATTCCTTCCTTTATTTCACTTCCTAAAGAAAACTTTATTAATGTTTAGTTTGCCAAGCAGCCCACAGAAGCACCTGTATCCACCACCAGTTTCTGTAAATAAATAGAAAATACAGAAAGTGGAAGAATTATCATTGTTATGTAGATAATGACTTTATATAGATTAAGAATTTATACATATTTTTTAATTAGAATGTAATTCTCAAAATACAAACCCATTTAGTTCTATATTACTGTGTAACACTTGAGCTACAAATGTATGTAGTTATGTAGGTACCTTTGAGAAACAACAGGAGTTGGTCAGATGCAGAAACTTCCATCAATTATATGTAGTGAGAATGTGGTGAAAAGATACAGGCATCCCTCTGGTCATTGCAGATTTATTTACAAGAGCCAAGATATGGAAGCAACACAATATGCATCAACAGATGACTGGATAAAGAAGATGTGATACATATATGCAATGGAATTTTACTCCAGTCAAAAAAAAAAAAAAAAAAGAAAGAAAGAAAGAAATGAAACCTTACCATTCACAACAGCATAGATGGACCTAAAGAGTATTGTGCTAAGTGAAATAAGTCAAATAGAGAAAGACAAATAACATGATTTCACTTTCATATGGAATTTAAAGAACAAAGTAAATGAGCAAAGAAAACAGAAACAGACTCATAGCTACAGAGAATAAACTATGGGTTGCCAGATGGAAGGGGGTTTGGGAGGCAGGGTGAGAAAGGTAAAGAGTTTAAGAAGTACAAATTCATAGTTACAAAATAGTCACAGATACAGCATAGGGGAATATAGTCAATAATATTGCAATAACTATACATATGTATGGTGCTGATGAGTACTAGAATCATCAGGGGGATCACTGTGTAAACCATATAATTGTCTAACTATCATGCTGTATCCCCGAAACTGATATAATATTGGATATCAACTGTAACTGAAAAATAAAATTTAAAAAGAATGTGAAATAATACAGCCACCCCCCTTTCTTTTACTTATTAAGCCTTGTATTTTAAATGCATGCTTCTTACTTTTGTGTACTTAAAGAAATGTTTAATAAAATTTTTCTGTTATACAAAAACAGCCATAATTTTTTAAACTGTTGGCTTTTGCTGTTAACAGAGGGTTTGGAAATTAGTAATAAAAAGTACATCCACCGACACTAGTGAACGTAGTAGGAGATGATGTGGTGTTGTACTTTAATTAAATAATAAACCACATTTTAATAATAGGCATATACATATACATAATAAACCATTATTGCACTTTGATTAAATAATAAACCACATTTATATAATAGGCATATGCATACATTGTGATATTAAGATATGAAGAAATTATTGTGATGCTTAGTTCATAAATTTTTGGTAGATATATTTAGTAGAATATTGGTATATAAAAACACAGTATTTCAAACACAGAATTATGATGAGTTGAAAAACAGGACTCCTTTGTAACTTGAAGATTGTCAAAATATGCCACTAGACCATTAAAAGGCATAATCTGGGATTGATGGCTCAAAACTGCAAATAATAAGAAAAGAGAGAATGAGTAAACATAGGCCTATCTCAAAATAAGGAAAAGCTCAAATCATCTAGCTTCACCCTTAAAAGAACTTAAAAAAGAACAACAAACAAAGCCCAAAGTGAGCAGAAGGAAGGAAATAAAAGGATCAGAGCAGAAATAAATAAAATAGAGTCTAAAAAAGCAGATACAAAAAAAAAAATCAATGAATCCAAGAGCTGGTTCTTTGAAAAGATACACAAGACTGACAAAACTTTAACCAGATGCATCAAGAAAAAAAGAGAACCCAAATAAAATCAGAAATGAAAAAAGAGAAATAACAACTGACACCAAAAAAATACAAAGGATTGTAAAAAATATTATAAACAATTATATGCCAAAAAATTGGACAACTGGGATGAAATGGATAAATTCCTAAAAAACATCTACAATCTTCCTAAACTAAATCAGGAAGAATCAGAGAGTCTGAATAGACAGATTACACCTAGTGAAACTGTAGCAGTAATGGAAAAACTCCCAACAAACAAAAACTCTGAACTGGATAGATACACAGGCAAATTTTACTAAGCATTCTGAAAAGAACTAACACCTCTCCTTCTCAAACTATTTCAAAAAATTCAAGAAGAAGGAAAGCTCCAAGCTCACTTTACATAGTCAGCATTATCCTAATTCCAAAACCAGATAAAGAAATTACAAAGAATGAAAACTATAGGCCAATATCCCTGATGAACATAGATTGTAAAATCCTCAACAAAATACTAGCAAACTGATTACAGCGATGGATCGAAAAGATCATACAGCATGATCAAGTGGGATTTACTCTGGGAAAGCAAGGTTGGTATAACATTCCTAAAACAATAAGTGTGATTCACCACATAAACAAAAGGAAGGATAAAAACTGCAGGATCATATCAAGGGATACAGAAAAAGCATTTGATAAAATCAAGCACCCATTGAGAGTTGATAAAAAAAAAAACAAAAACTCTCAGCAAAGTGGGAAGAGAGGGAACATACCTAAGCATAATAAAGGCCATATACGACAAACCCACTGCCAGCATCATACTCAATGTGAAGAAACTATAAGCATAAGGGGTTAAGATCGGGAACAAGATAGGGATGTTCACTTTTACTTCTCTTATTCAATATAGTACTGGAAGTCCTAGCCACAGTACTCATACAAGAAGAAGAGATAAAAGGCATCCAAACTGGAAAGGAAAAAGGAAAAAATAAGTCTTAATTTTCAGATGACATGAATACTGAACATAGAGAATCCTAAAGATTCCACCAAGAAGCTACTAGAACTGATGGATAAAACCAGCAAAGTAATAGGATGAAAATTAATATTCAGAAATCGGTTGCTTTTAATATGCTAATAATGAACCATCATAAAGGGACATTAAGGAAACAATTCCATTCACAATTGCTTCAAAACAAAATATTTAGGAATAAATCTAATCAAGAATGTAAAAGTCCTGTAGTTGGAATATTATAAGATGATGAAGAAAGAAACTGAAGAAGATACAAATAAGTGTAAGCACATACTGTCTTCATGGATTGGAAGTATTAATATAATTAAAACGTCCATACTACCCCAAACAATCTATAGATTCAATGCAATTTCTATCGAGATATCAATGATGTATTTCACAGAACTAGACTAGATATTTCAAAAGTGTATATACAACCACAAAAGGCCCCAAATAGCAACAGCAATCTTGAGAAAGAAGAGTAAAGTTGGAGGAATCATGCTACCTAATTTTAAACTGTACTATAAGGCCATAGTAATCAAAACAGCATGTTACTAGCATTAAAAAAGACACATAGATTAATGGAATGGAACAGAACAGAACCCAGAAATAAATCCACACCTTTATAGTTAATTAATATTTGACAGAGAAAGCAAGTACATACAGTGGGCAAAAGATAGTCTTTTAATAAATCATGTTGGGAAAATTGGACAGATACATGCAGAAAGATGAAACTAGACCACACCACAATAATAAATTCAAATGGATTAAAAACATAAATGTTAGACTGGAGTGTAAAAATCCTAGAGAAAACATAGGCAGTAAAATCTTGGACATTGCTCATAGCAATATTTTATCTTGATATATCTCCTTAGGCAAGGGAAACAAAAAGCAATATTTTATCTTGATATATCTCCTTAGGCAAGGGAAACAAAAGAAAAATAAACAAATGGGATTACAGTAAACTAAAAAGTTTTTGCATGGCAAAGGAAACTGTCAACAAAATAAAAAGACAACCTCCTGAAGAACGTATTTGCTGATACATCTGATAAGGGGTTAATATCCAAAATTTATCAAGAACTTACAAAGCTCAACATCAAGGAAATATATAATCCAATTAAAACAATGGGCAAAGGACCTGAATAGACACTTCTCCAAAGAGGACATACTGATGGTTAACAGACATATGAAAAGATGCCCAATGTCACTAATCATCAGAGAAATGCAAGTTAAAGCCATGAGATATCACCTCACACCTGTCTGAATGGCTATCATCAATAAATCAACAAACAAGTGCTAACAAGGATGTGGAGAAAAGGGAACCCTTTTGCACTGTTGGTGGGAATGCAGGTTGGTGCAGCCACTGTGGAAAGCAGTATGGAGATACCTCAAAAAATTAAAAATGGAACTGCCTTATGACCCAGCAATTCCACTTCTAGGAATTTATCCGAAGAAACCTGACACCCTATTTTGAAAGAATATAAGCACCCCTATGTTCATTGCAGCATTATTTACAATCACCAAGATTTGAAAGCACCCCCAGTGTCCATCAGTAGATGAATGAATAAAACAACTGTGGGACATTTACACAATGGAATTCCACTCAGTCATAAATAAGAAGAAAATTATACGCTTTGCTACAGCATGGATGGTCCTGGAGAACCATATGCTAAGTAAAATAAGCCAGTCAGAGAAAGAAAAATACCATATGATTTTACTCACATGTGGAATCTAATGAATAATTTGAACTAATAAGCAAAATGGAGACAAACATAGATATGGAGCAAGCTGAGAGCCCTGGTGGGTGGGGGTTAGGGGTGGGGGGCTGAGTGAAAAGGAGAAAGGACATATGGAGATGGACAATCATGTGGTGATTGTGTGGGGGAGGGGAGCATAAGGGGGACGATTGGTAATGAAAAAAACAATAAAATTACTTTTTCAAAAAAAAAAGGAAGGGCCACTAAAGCCAGAGGTCTAGAAGACACCTACGCTAAAGCAGAGATGAGCTCAATCACAGACACAACACAAGGAAGCTGTGGAGTCTTTCCTTAATTCACCAAAGGTCTTATAGACTTATGAGCAGTGGCTACACATGGGGCCCCTCTGTGACGTCCCTGTACCAAGTGTACAGGGAGTACCAAGGTGGGAGGAATCAAGCAGAGCTAGGGCTGGGAGGATGTGTTTCAGCAGAGAGGATGGTGCCCTCAAGCCATCTTGTTCTAGCCAGTCCTTGATAGCTCTCAGGAGGGCAACTCCATTGACTTCGTAACATCAATTAACATCAGCTAAGAGTAAAGTATTGGCATCCTACAACTTACTTCATGACACACTCCTGTAAAAGCACATCAACCAGAAGTGTGTTTCCTGCCTTCAATTACAATAATATCCAGGAGCCCCTCACTGAGTGGAACTTTGAATAGGGATCCCAGCTCTCTCACCAAGCATTTTTCATATTTGCCTTATGACCCAGCAATTCCACTTCAACAGTGTGTGAATTTGTGATTTGCAATAACATTTTCTCTGCAGCCTCTCGCTTCATCTCCTAGCCTCTATGTTGCTCACCCAACTCCACTGAGGGTTCTGGTGTCCAACCCCTAAAGTTTCTCTTTAGTTCAATTCCCAAGATGACTTGGGGTAAACATAGCAGATGCTGGCGGTACCACAACTCTATCCTGTGGCACTAACTGCTCTAACATCCACTGGTGCTGCTTACTGCCAGTACCTGTGACTGTCGTCTAGAGCCGGAAGCATGAGAAGGAAGTTACTGCTGCCAAGAACATCCTTCAGTCATCCACAAAAGGAAGTTTGGGAAAGAAATGCCCTAGCTTACTTTCTGCTAGAAGGAGTGTGGATCACTGTGACAGCCACCCAGTAGGATTCAGCCCCAGTAGCTCACAGTAGTGATGTTCACAGTAGTAATGATAACCCGTAAAGAAAAAGGCCTTTCAAAGTGAAAGGCAAAAATAAAAAAGGCATCTATTTGAGATCATTAAGATTCAGAAATGCACTGATTCGGACCGAAGCTCAAATAGTGTTCTGATTAGGAGATAAAGACAATGGGTTTTTATGAGAAGGGAGGGGAACCATTACATCAGGGGCGTCAAACTCATTTTCACTGGGGCCACAGCAGCCTCACGGTTGCCTTCAAAGGGCCAAATGTAATTTCAACTCCTTAACAGTTAAGGAGTAGTTACATTTATACAGTCCTAAAATTATTTCAGCCCTTTGAAGGCAACTGTGAGGCTGCTGTGGCCCCCAGTGAAAATGAGTTTGACACCCCTGCATTACATCAATAGTAGAAAGACATTTTTATGAATGCACGTAATATGACGTAGTAACACTAACTCTAAACATTTAAACATTTTAGTTCAGTAGTCATCAACCTAGTAGTCATAATAACTGCTTTCTTATTTTGCAAACAGTTCTTTGGGACACAGTGTTGCCTGAAGCCCAGTCCAAAGGTTATTTTGCCTTGTTTTAACATTCCAAAGATTTGAGGTATAAGGTATGCAAGGCAGTTCTCCCGGAATGGCAGCTCGGCTTCATTTTAAAGTAGCTCCATTTTTTGACAGTAGCATGCTCAATGCAACTTGACATTGGCTTCCTTCCTGTTCCTCTGCCACTTGCCCCTTCTCCTATCACTGCTTCTGGAGTTCACCTTCCAAATAAACTTCTTACACTCAAATCCTTATCTCAGGATCTGCTTTAAGAAAAACCTAATTAGAGAGAATAATTACAAAGTCCATGTGGGCAACTCCTCTGATGCCCTTGGCTCATGTGAGAGTTCTTGTAGTCAAGTTATTTTGGTGTTTAAAGTCATGGGCTAGCTCTTATCTCCTCATACAGCTCCAAATTTGAGATCTTAAACTTTGGTATTCCATTCTTTCAAGAAACGTATAGAACCACTGCTTCCCCACTTAATGATCTCAAATCTACTGTTTGAACTTATCCACATTTTCAGCCTTAAGCCTCCCCAAACTTAATGTTAATTTTCCTCAGGTCTATTGCCTCGACTGGTCAGCTAATTATGATCACCTGTATGCTTATCTATTTTCTTAACCCAAGACCACTTTCTACTCTGACTATCTTATTTAGATTCAACCTCCCACCTCCAAGCTTACCCATGTGCTCAATACATTCTAGCTACATAAACCTTCTTATTATTCATTGAGAATGCTGTTTTTTTAAAAAAATATTTTATTTATTTATTTTTAGAGTGAGGGGAAGTAAGAGAGGGGAAGAAACATCAATGTGCGGTTGCCTCTTGAGTGCTCCCTACTGGGGGCCTGGCCTGCAACCCAGGCATGTGCCCTGACTGGGAATTGAACCGGCAACCCTTTGGTTCGCAGGCTAACACTCAATCCACTGAACCACACCAGCAGGGGCATGTGTTCTTTCATGCCACTGTATTCATGTTTCTGGTGTGTCATTCTGTTCTTTGAAATTTCTCTCCTCCCTTGCTTAAAAGTCTTCCCCTCAGTGGTACCTTCCCTAATGCTCTCAGGCAGAATTAATTTCTGTCTGCTGTGGTTTTCATACCATTTTATATATACCCATTAGAAAAACCATCACATGGAATTGTAATTATTTATATGCCTGCCTTCTCACTCAGAGTATGAACTTGAGGACAGGGATAGTCTTTAATCATCAATATCTGGAGCTCCTAAGACTAGATTGGCTAGAAGCAGGTAGTCATTTAATGAGTGATGAATGAATAAAAGTTTTTCATTAAAGTCACAGCCCTTTTTCCCAATACTCCATCCAATTTTCACAGAAAACAGATTTGTTGCTTGTGATTTCTGTGGGACTTAGTTCTTGCAAAGTCCTTTATAATAGCTTATCTTAACCAGGTGGTATGTGTCATCCCCAACTCTGACACGATCTGCCTGCTGGTTGTTCTGCCCACACATCTTCTGCTTCAGCTAGGTGTTTTCAATTACTAACTCAGCCCAGACTGACAGCAATCAGATTGGTTTCTGCCACCACAGAAACCATAAAACAACTTTGGGTCTAATTTGATTTGCTGTCTCCCAGGCACAGTCCTACCTCCAGAATTCTGCTTAGTTAAACAGTAGATGCCCTTATGGTTTAAGTCACTGTTATTTTGGCTTTTAAATAATCGCAGCTAAAAGAAATCCTAGACAATGAACATATGAAATAGTAATTTTAATTACATTAAGGAAAGAACACATAGTTTGAGAGGCAGACAGAGAGGAAGAGTAGAGGAAGGAAGTACTGGAGTGAGGACAAGTGAATAGTGAGGAAGAATTAACCTATAGAGGCTCTATGTCATTGACAAGCCTTAAACAGAGCATTAAATAAGGAAAAAGGCATTGCTTGGTAAAAAGACAAACCAGCTTTTTTGAGTGGGAATGGCCAATGAATGACTTCAGATAGGAGAGAGCAGAGAAACTCACTTTTCTATAGAAAATAGCAAGCTACTTAAAAACAAATATTGGAAACACAAATGCACATGAGTTAGCACTCTGACTTGTGGAGGACAGTAGATATATGAATAGCAGTACATGGTTTCTGCACAATTGAGGGGCAGCTGTACGTGGGACAACTGTGATGCTGGTGCTAAGGGACGGAGTCCCAGTGCCGTTATGGGCAGTGACTCAGGAGCCCCTGCAGCATCACATGCTGAAGCAGATCTGTACCGCACTGGTTATACTGACTAGTAACAGGATGATGCAGAACTAGCCACTTAACATTGCTCAGTTTCTTCATTTTTTGGAAAAAGGAGAATGAGACTGAAGATTTACCGTTATTTTGGTTCCACATTCATGATTCAATGGTCCCAAAGTTGAAAGATATTTTTTCTTAAAGTTCTTTTAATGCTCTTAAATTTTATGAGTCTTTGTTTAAAAGATGCTAAAGTTCTTTAAAATTACAAAATAAAAGTGTTTACAAGTAAGGAATTGCAGAAAGTTATCAATAAAAATTATATTTTATATTTGATAATTTTTATGAACTAAATTGCTTCTGACCGAGAATTTTCAAGTTTTACTACTTTTTAATGTTTGTTGCTTTTAGACCATTAGATAAGTGATTAATGCTCTGAGCTGTATTTCAAGCACTAAGTTTTGTCAATACTAAATAAATAATGCCAGTATTTCCTCTCTGCTTCTGGGATTATGGACATGATATTAAATTTTTTCAATTTACAGAAGAGTGAAAACATTTCCTTCCTTAAAGAGCAGACAAATTCAAGGATAACATGTGCAATATGTATTACACCCATATTAGAGAAATAGCTTCTCTATGGTAGAGGGGAAAAAATGGTGGCTTAGGATGTGCTGGACAAGGTTCTGGTTCCCGTGGAAACCAGTGTTCACAGATTTTTGAGAGCACGTGGCCACCTGATGATCTTGCATCAAACAGCTGCACACGGCATCTCAGCTTACACTGTCAAATGAAAAATAACCCCAAACTCACAACTGAAAATTCATGAGGCACCTTGACAGATGTTGACAATGGCCTTGGGCACACTCGAGTGGATGTGACTGAGAACCATCCATGAACATTAGAAGATCTTGAGATGTTAAATCTGCCTGCCTCCAGAATCATACTTGTGAAAATAAATACTTTCTCTTTTAAGTTATATTGATTAAAATTTATTAGACTATTTGGCTCCATTTAGAGTGTCCTTTTAAAAACAAGATGCGTGTTTTTCTAAATGCAGGTGTTTTCCTAAGAATGGTCCTGTAAACTCTTTGGTGGTATTTATCCTTGTAATGTATATGAACCACAAATATTTCTTGGGCTACACAATAATATGAATGATTAATTCCAACATGACTTAAAAGCTTTTGTTTTTAACCTTGGGGAACATACTCATATTGGGGGTCATGTTTTGTTGTTATTGTTTTGTTTTGTTCTTTTTTGGTCTGAACTTCATCTCATTTTGTTACCCCTCAGGCTATGGTGTGAGGGATAATTAAATTTGTATTGAGTTTTTGAATCCTGTGGAGAAAAGATTTATATCTACCTAGGAAATCTTGGAAACATGAAGTTTTGTGCACAAATTCTAGGATTTCCGTTGTTATCTTATTAGAAATCTTGAGAGTTAGCCAAGAAGAGGAAATGTAGAACATATCTAGAGAATTGGGGGAAAATTGTAAAGACTGAGACTGAGAAATGTGAAATAGTTAGCTATTTTCAGAACTTATCCTGAGGTAACTGAAGTAAATTATCTAGATAAGATTGGATCCAGAATAGAAGCATAGTAAAAACTGATTTTTGAAATAATATGTAAATACTCTTATGGTAACTAATTATAAATGATAGAGTTTATACATAATTGTTTAAATATTTAATCAATGAACATTTTTATCAATCATGTTTACAATCAGTGAATTTCAAGGGAGACATATAATGAAATTCATGAATTACAAAAAAACTATAAACAGAAATTATAATAAATTCCTTAATGTTTTTTCTTGTGTATGAAATGGGGTTGCATATTCCATATGACATTCGGCGGTTAAACGATCCACTGAGGACTGAATATACACAGAGAACACATTTCCAGAATGTTTGAAGAAGAGTAAAACTGTGTGTAAACTTAATTGTTTTATATAAGCTAATTTTCTTAGTCAGTGAAGCATTTTTTAAAGAGTGAAATGATTCATAAGAAGCATTATTGTTAATTATTAATAAAGAGTATCCACTCATTTACTGATGGGCACTTAAGCTGTTCCCAGCAGTTGGCTATTATAATTAATGCTGCTATGAGCATTAGGGTGTATAGGTTCTTTTGAATTGGTGATTCGGGGTTCTTAGGGTATAATCCCAGTGGTGGGATTGCTGGATCGAAAGGCAGTTCCATTTTTAGCTTTTCAAGGAAATTCCATAATGTTTTCCACAGTGGCTACACCAGTCTGCATTCCCACCAACAGTGCACTAGGGTTCTCTTTCTCCACATCCTCACCAGCAACTTGTTTATTGATTTGTTAATGATGGCCATTCTGATCAGTGTGAGGTGGTATCTCATTGTGGTTGTAATTTGCATCTCTCTAATGACTAGTGATGTGAGCGACCTTTCATGTGTCTATGGGCCATCTGTATGTCCTCCTTGGAGAAGTGTTTGTTCAGGTCCTTTGCCCATTTTTTTAATTGGATTGTTTGTCTTCCTGGTGTGGAGCCATGTGAGTTCTTTATATATTTTGGAGATCAAACCCTTGTCCAAGGTGTTACTGGCAAATAGGTTTTCCCATACAGTTGGTTCCCTTTTCATTTTCATGATATTTTCTTTAGCCATGCAGAATCTTTTTAGTTTGATGTAGTCTCATTTGTTTATTCTTTATGTCCCTTGCCCTAGAGGATGTATCAGCAAAAATATTGCTGCATGGGATATCTGAAATTTTCCTGCCTGTGTTTTCCTCTAGGATTTTTATAGTGTCGTGACTTATATTTAAGTCTTTTGTGCATCTCAAGTTTATTTTGGTGTATGGTGCAAGTTGGTGGTCTAGTTTCATTTTTTTTCAGTAAATGAGTGGATCAAAACACTGTGGTACATTTACACAATGGAATACTGCACAGCAGAAAGAAAGAAGGAACTCCTACCCTTCGCTACAACATAGATGGAACTGGAAAGCATTAGGTAAGTGAAGTAAGCCAGGTTGTGAAAGAGAAATACCATATGATCTCACCTATAAGTGGGACCTAATGAACAAAACAAATAAATGAGCAAAATAGAACCAGAGACTTGGAAATAAAAAAACAACATGACAGTGACAAGAGGGGAGGGGGAAGGGGATAAAAGGGGAAAGAAGGGGAAGGTGCGAGCCAAGCAACACAAATAGAGGACTCATGGGCACTGACAAGGGGTGGGAGGGTGACTGGGAGTTGGGGGGTGGGATAGGGGAGAGCAATGGGGGAAAATGTGGGACAACTGTAACTGAACAACAACAACAAAACAATAAACATACAATTTTTTATAAATAAATTCCATTTTCAAGAGAAAAAAGGAGTATCATCAGGAAAAACAGAAAGCTTTCAATGGAACCTGAATGTATGGTCATAATGGTGGGGAAGAGCTGAGCGGCACCACTGATGAGTTCAGTTGGAAGGCAGGAAAGAGCATCCAGGTCAAAAAGCAAAATTTCTTCTCACCTCAAAATGGCCACATGCAAATTCCTGCTGGCTAGTTAGTGCCATAACAAATAGCTATAGACTGGTACTTCTGATTTGTATTTTGGTGAAATCCTCCAACTTCTGATTGGCTTATTAAAAGCCCACCCTTTGTGCGTTACCTTGGTCGATATCTTTGCAAGAGCACAATTCTGGAGATAGTTAAGTCTTGGGAAACTCCTTTCCACTTCAAACTAAATTAAATCCAAACCAAAAGATCAGAGTCAGCAGGTACATTTTCTTACAAAGGATGCCCTTGACTGAAATCTTTATTGATTATAAAAGTATTATCATATTATTATTCTATGTTCATGGATTCGAAGATTTTGTGTTAGTTTTTCCCAAACTGATCACAAACACTCACAGTAATGAACAGGTATATGCAGTGTATGTGCACGTATGTAAATGACAATCTGACTCCGAAATACTTATGAAATTCAAAGAGCCAAGAATTTTCAAAACATTCTTGAGAAAGAGCAAAGCTGGAAGCCCGCAATAACAAGACTTGTTATTGCGAAGCTACCAAAATTAAGACATTGTGGTATTGCAGTAAAAATAAACAAATAGCCCACACAACAGAATAGAGTTTCCAGAAGCAGAACTATACACCTGTATCACTGAACTGTGATTGCCTGATTCACGTCAAGGTGGCACAGCAGTGCAGAAAGTAAAGGATGGGCTTTTTAATAAATGCCATTAGGTCAATTGGCTATCCATAAAGGAAAAAAGTTTATCCTAATTCCTACATCACACTATAAACAAACATAAATACACAAAAATTAACTCAATGTGAAGTAAAGACATATAAATGTAAGGCATGAAACTATAAACCTCCTGAAGAAAACATAGAAAAAATATCTTTTGAATAAGGTAAAGGAAGCACTGGCAATAAAGGAGTAATTTGGAAAATACTGGAGTACATTAAAATTACAAACTTTTCTTTTCACCAAAAGACATTATTAAGGTAGTGAAAAAGCAAGGAACAGAATGGGACAAATTTTTTAAACATATTGAGCTACAAAGAGCTCATATACAAGATAATCCTAATAAATCAATAAGAAAAAATAACAAACCAACCCAATAGAAAAATGACCAAGACATTTATTTGCACAGGCACTTCTCAAAAAAGAATATACAAACGGCCAATAAATACACTGAAGATATTTAGCTTCATCTGTCATCAGGGGAAATACAAAACAACAGCAACAAAACCCAACCACAGTGAGAAACAGCCTCACACCTACTAGAATGGCTAAAATTTAAAAAACACAGTATCAAGTGGTAACAAAGATATGGATGTCTGGAACTTTCATAAATTGTTTGTGAACACCTAACTTAGAAGTACCTAATACATTTTGAATTAAGCATACCTTATTAGCAGCAATTCTTTTAATCCCTGAATGTATATGCCAAAAAGAAATTTGGATATATGTTCACTAAAATAGATGTATAAGAATATTTTTAGCAACATTCTTTGTTATAGCATAAATATGAAAGCAATGCATTGTTCATCAACATTTGAGTGGACAGATAAATTGAGTCATATACCGATCATAGAATACATTATCACTATGTGCAACAATATAGAGACTGTCACAAACACAATGTTTAACAAGAGCAGCCACAAAAAGAGTTTTGTACCATATGATTTCATTTGCATGAAACTCATAAAGTGGCAAAGGTAATTATGGCGCTAGAAGTCAAGCTAGTGATCACCTGGACGGGGCTGGTGACTGCGAGAGGGCATGAGGACTTCTGAAGAGTCAGTAATCCTGTCTCTTCACTGGGATGCTGGATACACGGGTATGTTGCCTTTGTGAAAATTCAGTATTGTACATTTATACATTACTTACATTCCTATATTATTCTATACCTTAATAAAAAGTTCATTAAGAAAGTCATTGTCTTACCTGCACATAATTCAAGCTTTGTGGAAGAAAGCTTGGCAATATGTATTAAAAGTTTACTACATTTATAGTCTTCAATCAAGCAATTTCATATTTAGGAAATTACCCTACTAAAAGATTTGAATGAAGGCACAAAAATATGTTCATTGCCCCACTGGTTATTCTTTTCCATTTGCCCATTGTCGTTTTGCAGCTTTCAAGGCACCACATTCCTCTGGCTTCCCCCTACCTCTCGGGTATTTCTTCTTGGACTTCTTTGCTGGTGCCGCCTCCTCTTGCACCCCTCCAGTGTCCCTATAGCTCTGCCCCGTGCCTTCGTCACTTCCATCTGAGCTCTTTCCCCACACCACCTCTTTCTGTCTAATGGCTTTGAGTGCCATCTAGATCCTCTCCAATGTGATTTCTCCAGTCCCCATCTCTCCTCTAAGCTCTAGGTCCACATATCCAAGTTCCAACTTGCCATTCCTATTTGGCTGTCGAATAGGGGTAGCAGATTTAATGCATTCAAAATTGAATTCCTCATACCTAGCAAACAGTCACGCTCATTTTTGCCCAGTGTTCCCCATCTCAGTAAATGGCACCATTATCCTGCCACAGGTTTGGGAACCAGATCTAGGAGTAGTCTATTACATGTCCCCTTTTCTTTACTATTTATTCAATGCTTCACCAAAATGATTGTTGTATTTGAATCTGTTCACTTCTCTTCATCTCCACTGCCATTATTAGAGTCATTAAATCCCAATTAGGTGATTTAAAAAGGCTCTTAGATGTTTTTTCTAATTCAATTCTTCCTTTTGGGTGTTTCATTTCCTTACCAGAGTATTCTTTTAAATCATAAACCAGATCATGCCTCTCCTTTCCTTGAGACTTTAAATGCTTTCCCATTGCTTTTACATTGAAACCTAAACTCCTCCCCACAATGGCCTATCACCCTGCCTTTCCCAGTTCCTTCCTTATGTAATACACTGCGTATCACCCAATTTCCCCCTTGCTCTCTGTACTCCAGTCTCATTGTTCTCCTTTCTTCCTCAAGCACCCCAATCCCTTTCTCTCTCTGGGTGTTCTCTCTTTCTATTTGGGTGTTCCTTTGCTAAGAGTGGCCTTGCTCTACAGATAGCTGGCTCATTCTTGTCCTTTACCCTTCTACTCAAATGTTCTGTGCCCAGGGAAATCTTTCCTGACCTCTCTATCCAAACTGGCCTCAGCAGTTACTCATTGTCTCACCCCTTTATTTTCTTCACAGCATTTGTCATTAGCTGAATCATTTTAAAGATATATCTACTTACAATCTGTAATCACTTTATTTACTTATTTACATATTTTCTTCCTTATTGAAATTTCAAGCCGAGTGAAGACAAGGTTCACATTTGTTTGCCTTATTCACCAGCACCTAATACAGTTGCTAGAAATGGTAGACATTCAAAAATTTTTGTTGAATTAAGGAATACATAAATTGCAACATTATTTGTAATTATGAAATGTTGGGAATAATAATATACTGGTTAAATAAATTGATATATTAATATAGTAGAGTACTGTGAAAGCATTAAAAATGATCTCTAAATATACTAAAGTGAAGAAATATGTCTATGGGTTATTGTGCATCATTCAGTTAAGAAATTCAGATTTAGTTAAAGACATATTCAGTGACAGAGGGTGTGTACGTAGGTGGATTCCAGGGCTTCAGGTGGTGAGTCCAAAGTTTCCCCTGGCCATGGTTCTCATCTGTGGGTGATTCTGTTCTCCAGAAGATATTTGACAGAGACTAGAGACATTTTTGATGCTCACAACTCAGGGGAGGGAGGAGGTGCTGCTGGCATCCGGTGGGGAGAGACCAGGAACACTGCTCAGCGCCCTGCAGTACACAGGACAGCTCCCGCAACAGAAGATTCATTCGGCTGCCAGTAGTGCTCAGGCAGAGAACTCCGGGTGGGGGGATGCAGACTATCTACCAGTAACTCTCTGATGCCTGTTTGGACACCTGAGTGACGTGGAGCGGTGGGTCCTTACTTTTTTAAAACTGCCCACATCCAACAGTCATCATTTGTGATAGTAACTGACATGTTTAGCACCCACCGTCAGAGTAGCCAGGATTTTCCTAAGTTACTCAGCCTGAGTAATTTCCTAGTTTTTAGTAGTTTTCTCCATATTGAGAACTGAGACATGTTTCTAAAATATTTTGGGAGATATTCTTTGTGACTGCCCTTCTTCTGCCTCTCTTCCCTGGTGGATAATTAGAAGGATTTATTCTCTGGAGATGTCAAGTGGGCACCTCTCTCATTACCTAAATTCACTCAGAGAAAAATAAATCAGTATCCACATGAAAGTGCAGGAAGTGTCCAAGGGAGCTGTTGCAATCCAGAAAAGAATAATTTCTACTATGTATAATCGGAAAGCTGCTGAAGAGTTCTTTACCTCCTTTCTTTGTAATAACCTTCCTACATCCCCGAAACTGTGTTGAGGCAGAATTTATAACTTGCTTAAATTCACAGTACAAAGAGGATCCTTTGCTTGCTAGTTCTTCTTCTTCTTCTTTTTTTTCAATCAGTGCAGGTCAAGTTCCAGGGTCATGTGGGGTGGGAGGGGATCAAACGTTTCCCAGGATAGGGTAAAGATAGCAGTTTGAGTAGAAATAATGTTCTCATTTAGCTTTTGGAAGGGCACAATGAGAGACAATCAAGTAAGTGCCAGGCAATAGCATGTTCTGGAAGTTACTGCATAAAGAGAAGAAAAATACTGCAAGAAGGTGGGGAATAGGCCTGAAATGGCATTTCTTGAAAATCATGGCTCCTGATTTGAGAGGAGACATTTCACAGAAAGACTCTTGTTATGTGTGAGCGTCACACTCCTCCTTTTCTTAAGCACAGCCAGGGAGGAGAGAGGACAAGAAGTTCTCTCAGCTGAGATTACGTTCAGGGTCCCTGTCTTGGTCATTTCAGGATATTATTCCAAAGTACTGTAGACTGTGTGGCTTATGAACAACAGACATTTATTTCTCACAGCTGTGGAGGCTGTGGAGGCTGGAAGTTCAGGATCAGGGTGACAGCGTGGTCAGGCCTGGTGAGGGCCCGCACCCGGATCACAGACCGAACTGTAGACTGCTGACTGTGGATTGTTGTATTCTCATGTGGCAGAAAAAGAGCGTGAGAGAACTCCTGTGGTCTCTTTTATGAGAGCACTGCTCCCACTTATGGGGGCAGTGCCCCTGACCTAATTACCTTTTAAAGGCCCTATCTTCTAATATCATCACATAGGGAATTAAGATTTCACAGTGGGATTTCAAGTTTATTCAGCACTAGCCCAAAGTTTGGGCTGTGAGCTGAGAGAGAGGCTCTTAAAATTTGCTAAAACAAGGCAAGATGGTAGAACTATTTCTCTATGTTAATCTTCACAAGGATTTCTTTTTCTCTTTTGCGATGGTTGAAAAACCTGGGAAGTGGCGTGTACAGGGAGAGGAGTGTCAGGGTTCAAAGTCCCTTGGGATCAACCAGAGCCCCGTGCTCCTCTCAGAAGGTGTGGAGAATTGTACAGAATTCCTTCATACACATCCTCATCTAAACGTGCCTGATCTCCACCATCTCCAGATAGTATGGAAGCATCAGGAGGCCTGGGCTACATGGGTCTAATCTCTTTGAATGAGCGCAGGCTCTCGTGCCAGGCTCCTGTGTTCAGATATCAGCTCCAACACCCATGGCTGTGCAATCTGGGAAAGTTACTGCCTCAGCTTCCTTAATGGCAATGATCACATCTACCTCTCTGGGTTTAAGAAAGGGTTAATTGAGTGAATGCATGTAAAGCACCTGGCACTTAGTAAATGCTCAATAAATGTTATTTGCTGCTATTATTACTGTTAATGATGCCAGTGGAAACAAGATGTCTGCTCCCCTGTGATGAATACAGTGAACAGAAAGTCAAGTAAGGGAAGATATCAATTCTCATACAATCCAAGTGGGTCCTAGAGCTTAAGACCAAAGGAGGATAAGAATAATAAAGAATAGCATGTCCTTTGTCCTGAGAGCTACTAAGCACATTCATATTGAGCCCACCTTGGAGACAACTTGGGCCACACCAGCCTCCCTGCTGTGTTGCTTTAATGTTTTCCAAAGGCATTCTGCTCTCTGGAGCCTACGAGTCTTCACTGGCTACCGGCCTAGAGCGGTCATCCTCTTTTCCTTCTCTGACTCCACCTCTTCTGTGTCTAAATCCTACTCTCTTTCTTCAGAATGCCTCTCAAAGCTGTCTCCATTCCTTCTCCCTCATTCCAATTAGCTGACTCCTCCGGTCACACTGTGTTCTTCTCCTCTCACCTCAGATCCCTTACAGGCAGAGAATTTTGTACCTTTATCCACAGCAATTATCCCAGTTTCCAGCATATGGTCGGCTCTCAACAGCAGGTGGTGGGACATGGTGCCCATGTATCTTACCCTTGAAAACATTTCCTCAAATAGTCTGGTATTGTATGATTTAACTCTTTAGGTATATATGCTGTGTCATTCTAGCCAGAGACGGAAACTATATTTGTTTGTCTTTGTCTAATTATATTGTGCAGGTGCCACCAGTGCCCTGCTCCTACTTCCTCAGTCATTAGCACCGTGGGCACACAGACCTGGCTTCCAGGCCCCCGTATCTCATCCCTTTGCCTAAAGGCTTTCTCTAGCAGCTGGCGCCTGCTCTGCAAGATCCCACTGCATCTGTGCACATAGCAGCCCAGAAATGTTGGAGGATTGACACTCACCACCCAAAGCAGCCCTCAACCAATGACTGATGGCACTGGTGCAGAAATACCTCACCTCTTGGTGAAATAACTACAGTGATGTACTACCAGTTGCCAGAATCCCAGCAAGATGAAGCTCCAGTTACTGGGGATAACTCGATATGGCACACCTTATTGGCTGCTGTCTTAGTCCGTTTGGGCTGCTATGACAAAATATCACAGACTGAGTAGCTTATAAAAAATAGACATTTATTTCTCAGTTCTGAAGGTTGGGACTGAGATCAAAGTGCCCAGCACAGTCAAGTTCTGGTGAGGGCTCTCTTCCTCTTTCACAACCAGTGCCTTCTCTCTGTGCCCTCACATGTCTGAACAGGTGAGTGATCTCTGTGAGGTCTCCTTTACAACTACATCAATCCCATTCATGACCTAAGGCCCTACCTCTTAATGCCATCATCTTTGAGTGTTCGGATTTCAACATATGAGATGGGGGTAGGAGACGCAAACCTTTAGATCATATGAGCTACCTACCCTTTCCTGTCTCCCCTTACTAGTGTTTTCTAAGTTTACTCTCCAAATAAAGGACCAGCTCCAAATCCTTTAAAATAAAATCTGCTTGTGGGAGGACCCAGACTAAAACAAATATGGAAAAAGTTGTACAAGAATCCTGTTTTCCAGGCTAGTGGGTTAACAGCACTAAGGATGGAGAAAAATAGTTGAAGCTGCTCTTTCATGAGAAAAGAAAATAAAAAGAGAGTGAGTAACCCAAAGTTGTGTGCTGGGACAAGGGAAAGAGAAGCCCAGGACTGGTGGGGGGTTAGGGAGGGGGTGTGGAAGGAGCCATGTCAAATAGGGTTTGTATAAAGCCAAGGTCTGTATTGGGTACAATATAAACTCTTTCTCTGCCTCCCTGATGGGATCTTTAGTAAACTTGACATTGCTCATTAAGGAGCTCCATGAAAGTGGATTCTGTTTGTAGAAGGTCAGAGGTACTGAGTCTTATATAATGGTGAATGTGACATAACAGAGAAATCACCTGTGGAGATAGCTTCACATCTGACTTATATTTGCATCATTCCCAACATCTAGCTCAGGGCTAAGACACACATTAACTACCCACTGAATTTTTAATGAATGATTGTGTAAATAAGCATCTTTTGATTAATTAAGTTTATTACCAATTTATATGCATTTATTTTTTATTCATTCTATCCCTAGGTCAGTGCACATGTACACACACACACACACACACACACACACACTATAGCACCGCTTTTCTAATATAGTCAAATACTCACAGTTTACTATTGATGTTGCTCAGAAAAGCCCAGGAAAATAAAACTCATGTAATTATTCAACAAATATTTGTAAGTTATGGGAGACAGAGAGATGGAAAAATAGGGTTCTTGTTTTCCCAAAGGTCACAGTCTGAATTTTGGTCCTTATTCCCTCTCCAACACTCTTCCTTCAGTGTGAACCACCGGTGAGTCACTGCACGGAAATACCTCTGTCTCATGCAGTGTTCCTTGTCGAGGACAGACTTGCTGCGCCATTTGTGTATGTCTGGTCTCTTTTCTAAAGAAAAAGCTCTGGAATATACTTCTCTTTATCCTGAGAGAGTGGGTGTACGGACCACAGTGCAAGCACATTTATTACCACCTTTCTCATCCCCAGGCTTCCTTTCAACCACGCACCTCCCCTGATATTCTGCTCAAAAGGCAAAGCAGAGTTTCTGGACGTTTTGTAACAAAAAGTTGGGAAACATTGAGGTCCCTTTATTGGAAAAGCACAGCCAGTGTGTGTTGATGGCTATGACAGTGCAAGGCAGTCACAGGTCAAAATTGAGCCAAGAGCTCTATGCAGGGGGGAAGAAAGTGGAATGCAGAGAAAAAAGGGGATGGAGACAGTCTGAAGTACAATGTGAGGGCTTTAGGAAAATCTGTAAGCTTTCTGTAAAGAAAGGTAATTTTACAATTTAATTTATTACTGACTTTGGGGATATCAGTGTCATTCTTTGGAAATTACCTATTTGATGTTGCTCATTAAAGAGCTCAGTGGGAGTGATGTTTTTTGTTTCTCTTCTTTTCTTTTCTTTCTTTTTTTTTTTTTTTGGTAGATGATCAGAATCTTATCTAATGGTGGGTGTGTCATGTCACAGAAATCACCTGTGACAGCTGGACATCTGACCTATCTGTGTCATTTATAACATCTAGCTCAGAGCTAACACACAGATTAACTGTGCACTGAATTCTTACTGAACTCTGAGAAAATCTGATTGATAAAATGAAGAGAAGAGGGGGGAAATAGTAAAGAGGTTTCCACTGTAAACTACAAATCTACTGATTCTGACTTTAACCTTCAAAGAGAAAGAAAAATAGTTTCTGGCTTGAAAAGAACAATTATGTACTCCTGTCTGTTTTCAGGCTCAGTTCTTCTACAAGCTTTTAAAAGACAAATCCAAATATAAATCGCCTTGGAAAATGGACTTGGAATCTGAGTGGAACTGCATTGTTTGCTTTTTGCTCCTTTCCACACTTGATTTGTGTCTAACCAAGCATTATTTGACCCTAACAAATTCATCTAATGGATTTCAAAGTATGTTTTTCTAATGTACAATGATTTTTAAGCACTATATTTAACAGGTGTTGATTTTTTAGTAGCAAGTATATGAAATATATATTTTTACAAATATAGTATATAATATTTTATAACATAAATATCAATATATCTATATCTATAAAGGAAGCCAATTACTATGAAGGCAGATATTAGGTTCTTTACCACACTGAATGAGATGCCTCTCTCACTTGATTCTTTTGAATGCCATTTTAAAAGACACGTAAAACATTGTCCCTGACTTTGAAGGACTTTACAACCTTATTTAAACAATAATATTTTATTTACACGTGACAAATGGAAAACAATTCAGGACTGTTTATGTTTGTTTTATTTTCTAAAAGTAAGAACTATAGGAAATTAGAGAATGGCAAAATTATTCTATGTTACAGATATTTGTCAAAGATTAATTAATTCATTCAATATTAATTTATGAAACAACTACAGAGGATAGTGAGATTGGAGCTGGGCTTCTGCAAGATACGTCAGAAAGGCACCAAACACGTGCTGACTACAGTGTGCGTGGGTGGGGGTGGCGGGATGGGCCAGGCTGTGGTCGACCGGAGCAAGTCTAAAGGATGATGTGGTTCTTAATAGCTGTGAGTTTGCTGTCTTTTCACTGTCATATTTTTGATCTTCTTTTTCTTAGATAAGTCCCTTTAACATTTCATATAATAAGGGCTTGGTGATAATGAACTCCTTGAACTTGACCTTATCTGAGAAGCGCTTTATCTGTCCATCCATTCTAAATGACAGCTTTGCTGGATAGAGCAATTTTGAACACAAAAGCAAACTAAGCAAACAGCTAGAACAGGAACAGAACCACAGAAATGGAGATCATGTGGAGGGTTAGCAACAGGGGCATGGGAGGAGGAGAGAGCGGGAAAAAGTACAGAGAATGAGTAGCGTAGATAGTGGGTAGAAAATAGACAGGGGGAGGGCAAGAATAGTGTGGGAAATGTAGAAGCTAAAGAACTTATGACACATGGACATGAACTAAAGGGGGGGAATGTGGGTGGGAGATGGTGTGCAGGGTGGAGGGGAATGATGGGGGAGAAATGGGACAACTGTAATAGCATAATCAATAAAATATATTTTTAAAAAAACAAAACAAAAAAACAAAAAAAAGTCTGAAGGATGAAATACGGTCAGAGAGGGAAGGTGGAGCCTGGTGACAAAGGGACTTGAACTAGTGACATCGCAGGGTAACTTTCCTTACTGCATCTGCAGCAAGTAGTAACTTGTGTCTTCAAAGAAATGATTACAGTTTTTGTTGACATAAATGATTAAATCAGTATAATTTCTAATCTTCAATTTAAAAAAATCTGCCTTTCTGCAATTGAAAGAACATGATTTTCCCGAGGTTAAAGTCAACACCAAAATGAGAAATCCAATCACTTCTTACAGTCTGTGACTAAGTGATGAGGTATTCTCTTCAAACATCATAATACATATTAAATAGTATAACATAATTTTCAGGCATCTTAAATATATAAAGGGCCAGTATTAACCAGCCTTTCCATAGGAAACTACAAGATGAATGGGAAGAGAATTAAAAAAAAACAAACAGGCCCAGACAAATGCTTTCTTCCTCTGCTTTCTAAGCTAATATCAAATTAATGCAGCTTAGGCAAGGGATGGGAAATGTACTATACACAAGAGGTTAATTAGGTGTATTGCAGAATCAGATGAGTGATTTGAACATTCATGTTACCCAAACCAGCTTTTCTTGATTATGGAGAGTCTTAAGGCTGGAAAATTCAACTAAATAAATACTCAGAGATATTTTAGAATTTCTCAGTATTTATTTTTACTTCAAGTTTCCCCTCTGTACAAATCTAACACCATTAAACTTAGTTAATTATTATCTTTATAACTATGTAAAATTTGTGACTTCATTTCAAAAATATACTGCTAATTTTCTAAGAAGAAATATTAAGAAATGTTATTAATTAAGCCAGAGGTTGACAAACTTTCTTAAAGGGTTAGATAAATATTTTAGACTTGCACCCTGGCTGGTGTAGCTCAGTGGATTGAGCATGGGCCTACAAACCAAAGGGCTGCCTGTTCGATTCCCAGTTTAGGAGGGCACATGCCTGGGTTGCAGGCCAGGTCCCCAGGAAGGGGGCATGTGAGAGGCAACCACACATTGATGTTCCTCTCCCTCTCTTTCTCCCTCTCTTCCCCTCTCTCTAAAAATAAATAAATAAAATCTTTAAAAAATATTTTAGACTTGCAGTTACTCAACTCCACTGTTGTAGAGTCAAAGTGGCCACCAAAAAGGAAAGAAAGAAAGAGAGAGAGAAAGAGAGAGAGAAAGAGAGAGAGAAAGAGAGAGAGAAAGAGAGAGAGAAAGAGAGAGAGAAAGAGAGAGAGAAAGCGAGAGAGAGAGAGAGAAATGAATAAAGGACATGTCTGTGCTCTAATAAAACTTTATGAAAACAGGTAGTTGTCCCAGGGTTGTAGTTTGCCTATCCCTCGTCTAAATGATACACCAATTAGGGTAATTGCTAAGCCTCTTCCAAGTTGAACACCAATATAAGATCTCTCATCTCTACCTAAAACTACTGCTGGGGTAGGGAGTTAGTACATGGAAATGGAAGTGAGGAGACTATTGTAATAAACAATTATTATTTTATCAATAAATATTATGTACTCCTTTTCCATTTTTTTAATATTTTAATTCTGACATATGTTAAACACGTGGACAAATAAGAACATAATATAACAGACACCATTTCATTTACCACCCAGATTTAAGGATAGTTAATGTTTTTATTATTACTGTAGATAATTTGTTAAAGGAATAAAATGTTATAGGTATAACTGCTTGTTTCCAATTACACTCTCCTTTCTCTGTACAAGAGGTTAACTTTTCCTTTGTAGATATCTGTCTTTTTTCTGATTGCTTCTAAGATTTTCTTACTGCCTTCGAGGTTCTGAAATCTGTGCATTCATATCTTTCATCAACTCTGAAAAAGTCTCAGGAAATATCTTTTTGAATGTGATTTCTTCCTCATTCTCTATTTTCTAGCCTTCTGGAACTCTTATTTCAACATAAATTGCATCCTCTCTCTTCCACATTCTAACCTTTGCTTTGGAATTTTTCTTTCTCTCTCTATGCTATAGTTGTGGTAATTTTGTTAGGTCAGCTTATCAATTTATTAATTCCCTTTCAAATTGTCTAATATTAATTTATGTCAACTGAAATTTTAATTTCAGTGATTCTTTTCCATTTCTGAAGATATATTTTCTTTTTAAAATCTGCCATATATTTTATAATGTCATATTCTTTGAGATTTATTTCTATGCCTTCTTTTTTTACTCTATTTTATTTTATAGATCATTTTAGATTTTGCTTATATCATATTTTACTGGGGGTGAAGAGTTTACACAATCCCCATGTACGTTGTGTACACATCCTTTCCCTCATGGTTTGTTATTTATTTGCATATGAGAGCTCATTATTTTAACAGAAGAATGTTCTCTTCTTCGTATGTCTTGTTTTGTTTTCTTGTTGGAGTCCTTGCACTTATAAAAGTGCTCTCTGGAATGGTTTTGTGTTTGGTTTTGCTGGGTGCTCCAGAGACTTCACCAAACAGTCTTATTAATTTCTCAGATTAGACATGTCCACACCCATGGATAACAGAAATCTGGACAGGCTTGGAGTTTATTTTTCATTGATGAGTTTTATTTTCTCCTTTAGAATTTCAAAGTTTCCTTCTTGCTTTCTTGTGCCATCAGGCAGAATTGTTCCAATTCCTTTTAATAGAGAAGACATCTCTTCCCTTCTCCCAGCTTTAGTGTGTGTGTTGTGCTTTAGCTTCCCCACCTTGCCTGCATCCAAAGGCATGTCTTCTGTACCTGTGTGGACATTAAAACACTTTTGGGTACACCTGAAGACTTAGATCTTGGGCAATTTCCTCTGCATGGCTGGTGTACCAGGTCCTGAATTTACCCATTATATCTGTCATATTCTTGCTTTTGGACCCAGGTACATAATTAGACACTATATTATGTATGTATGCATCATTTCTGTGTTTGCAATTGAACAATAATGTTCTGAATTACCTTAAACTGACATGTTACTGGAACTGCTCTTTAAGTTGGTGGGGTATTATTCCAAAGATTTGTATATTTAAATTATAAAGCTATTTGGGGGTCTTTTCAAGACATTTGAATGGATGCTTTTATTCTTGAATTCAAATTATAACTTTTCTCATAGAATTTGTCCACTTAGGTTGGATCTGAAAAAAACTCTATTTCTAATTATTTAGCAATAGAGGCATCATTTCAAAAATTCTTAAGTTTAGGTACTATTTCCCCTGAGCACGTATAATATATAGCATCAAAGGTACTATATATTCAACTCTTAAAAAATTTAATATAGTTTAATACAGTTCACAATCTTCTCTTGTTATGGAATTGAAAATGTTGTTTACCATTATGCCAAGAGAAAGTCAGTACACTCCACAATCAGAATTCTTTTGTAAGTATATTTTGGAAATTACTTTTTACATTTTAGGAAAATATATGGATGGCATCACACATTCTCAAATTGTACCCACACTGCCAGGACACCAAGTATTTAATGTCACTTGGAAACAGATTTTGCATATTTTACCTGTAATTTTGCTAATTCCATCCCAAATAAGGATCAGCGTTGCAGCTGAATTTCTGTGTAAGTACATGTTAAGGTGCTTCTTTTCCATCACTGGACGGTACACCCTAGCCCTCTGAAACTGAGCACACGTGAATGTTGCAGGCTGATAGTCCTTAATAGCCTCTCTCCCTCCTCACCCTACAAGATGGGAGTTTTAGAAAGTGCTTCTGAATTCAGTTGTCCTCACAGGGACAGGGTTGTGCATAACTAGGGAAGTACCAGGTGCTGACATGATAAGCCTAAATGACTGTTGACACCAGCGTCTTCCTGGATGATGTAACAGAAAAATATCTTTTCCTCCCACTCCCTGCAAAGAGTCTACAGCCTCTAATAAATATCACAAATGTAAGCATTTTCAAACTAGAAATTAAAAAATCATGCGACAGGGAGAGTCAGTTTGTTAATACATTTAGGCAGCCATGTTTGTCTGACTACGGCATTGGTAAAGCAGACGATCAATCTTAGTCGTTCTAACCAACACCCAGCTTTTCTGGTGAACAGATTGGCCTAATCCTCACTTGTTAATATTTGCTCTCAACCCTGAGCTGATTAACTTCTACTTTTCTCCTGACCTCATCCTTTTGTGTTTGTTGATCATTGGAATGCCTCCCTTGGAAATCCAGATTTCAGTCTGTTCTACGCAGAGCTGCAGAAAAAGTGGTAGCTCTTTTATCATGTTTTCTTTAGTCATCGGGTGAGGCCCAACCTTTCCCTTCCTCTTGATCTAATTAGTATTGTTTTCTGCAAGAGTCATTTTAAGAGTGACCTTTCTTCTTTATTTCTCATAAAACTCACTCTGACTTGGGTATGTGTTAGGAGGAGGGGAAGGAAGGCAACACATCTCTCTCTGCAATCTGGCTTAGGGAAAAATACTTCTTCCCCCTGATTTTTCTCAAGTGATCTTTAGTTCCTTCCAATGAAATGTATCTTATCTGATACCATAAAGGTTTTCAGTCTCTAACAATGCTGGGAGGTTACAGAGGTGAGTGATTCATCAATTTAAAATGCATTAGAATTATCTCTAAGTTGTGTCCTTTGTGCTTTAGGAGTGCTTCACATTTCCTGAAAGTAAACTTTTACAGTTCTCTTTATAACCCCCAAACTCACACACTATAGCTCTATCTCTATAAAAGATGGCACTGGCCTACTTCCCTTTTTTGTATACAGTAAGGTTTGAGCTTGACATTAACATAAAGTGTAAGCAATAAACTGTGCTACAAACTGGCTATAATAAAGTAGTCTACAAAATAGATTTTTACATAAACAAATGGTAGTGAATAACCAGAATGATCTTACCAAGCCATCAGCATCTGTATTTAGGTGTAGTTATCTAATAATTTCTAATTCCTGAGACATGCATAGTAAAATAAAAGGAAGTACAACCTCTCTTAAACTTATAAAGGTCAGTAGATATACACAAATGTTTATATTGCTTTTCTTATAAGAAGCAATTTCAATTCACAGATCAAAGGGTTGCTTCCTGTAGTCAGATTTCTTCTATCAATCTTCCTTCTGAGATTGGGAAAGTCACCCATATTAGTGGTTGTATCTTTTCAAATTTGACTTGCAAACCAAAGAAAAAAATTGTGTCATAAATATTTGATGACAGTAAAAACAGCAAAACAAGAAAAGCAACTTGAAACTTAAGTATAAAAATGGTATGTGTGGACCTGGGCATTCTGGGCACTTGAGTTTATACTTTTTCAAGCACAAGAAGAGAACGTGTCAGACAAGAATCACATTTAGCACTCAGTTATGGGGGAACAAAGCACAGAGAAATGAAAACGCCTTCACTGTCACCTGCAATTCTAGAGGAAGTTAGGATTAGAGCTGGCCTCAGACAGATGGGCCATTAACAAGTGTTATCAGTGGTGGATATCTGAGGAACAGGGCATTATATCTTCAATAAGGGAATTCCATTAAATAGGTAAATCTTAACCCTTGAAAATATAATTTAGGGCTTTCAAAAAACTATTCAGCCCATTTTTAACTCTTATGTTGGATTGTAGGTAGAACACACTTCTCTGAACCTCATCAAAACCCAGTTTTTTATTTCTATCTTTAAATAATCATGTATCAGAGTATCAGTACAATATTTCCTGTACATTTCAAATGAATTTTGAGGTAGTGACTATGTTTTTTGATCCATGTGGGTATGAGTATATCTTATACTTTTATAACTTTTCACTTTCAGCACACTCTGTAAGACACAGACGCAATAGATATACCTAATAAATACTTTACAGTCATTTGGGGATCGGTCATTCACTGTCACAAAACAAATTAATGTTAGAGCTGGGCATTCCATGCCCCAGTCAGTATTTTTGTTAGACTATGAGGTCACCAATAAAATAATTTGATTGTGAAAAAGCAAATTGTATTAACCTAAAGAGTTTATTTGAGAACTTTTTGTCTTAACATTTAGTAAACCTTTATAAAATCTAAAAATGAACCACCTTTCTACTAGGCATAAACGTAGCCCTTAATAATCTTGGTGAGTTATCATTCAAATGATGAATTTTTACACTCACTTTTTTTCATGACTTACTCTAATAAGTGAGTCTTCAGAGGCTGGGAGTGCTGGGACATTCTGACATCCATTAGTTGCTATTGCTGCTATCTCAATGAAGTCTGAAATATGAGTATTATATTTGGTGATGGTAGAACACAAGAGGTTGGGATTTTAGTCAAAGACTGTGACTTATTGTAATTGGGCATAAAACCAAATTAAGGAATATTTTCCAGCATTAGCTACTATAACTGCATTGAAACCTTCAGGAATACTTGACATGCATGAATCAAAGAATCAATATATGCCCACAATATCATTGAAAACAAAAAAATAAAATCATATCACTCCCCTGCATAAAGTCTCACAATTGTTTCCCTGAAGATTAGAATAAATTCCCAACTCCTTACATGGCCATGCAGACTCTGAGTGATCTAGTCTCTGCCTATATATCTCTTACCATCCTCCTCTGCTCTCAGGAGGCCTCAGCCGTTTGCTCCTCCTACTCATGCTCTGCCTCTGCATCCACCTTCTCCCTATTCCTTAGGTATCAGCTCAAATGCCACCTCCCCAGAGAGTCCTTCTCAAACTACACAATCTGATCTTCCATCCCTATGTACATGTGTACACACACACTTATTCATTCTAACCCACTGCATAATTTTTATGATGGTACTTACATCTTTCAGAGACTATCTGTGCTTACTCTAATATTTCCACCCATGGCAGCTGCCGCTGGGGTCACATGTCACATCCCCTTGGCCCACCCTGATTCCAATTGCAGCTGCAATTAATAATTCCCTGCAAGCTCAGACTTACCTAATTAGCAACCCTTCGCAGCATCCTCCACTTGTCTTTCTACTTTCTGCTCCAGGGCTTTCTCAGGCCCCGCAGGTGCCTATTTCACCCAAGCACAAGCCGAGCTGGTCGGCAACAGGAGTCAATTAATAAATGCTGCAGTCTCCCAGTCTTCAAATGGACCAGGCTGGCGGGTCTTCTGCAATTTCTCAGGAGATTCCAGCGGAAATCAGGCCCCTGTTCCCACAGCAGCAACATTAATATCGGCTGTTTCTCTTTTCCCTTATCATGCTCTCCTCCCCTCCCCGTCCTTGTTTCTTGGGATCACCTCCAGATTTGCCATCAGTAATAAGTACTCAAGACTTTGTGTCCTGCTCTGCTTTCAGGAGAACCCTAATTAAGACATCTCCTAGAGGATATAAGATCCATAAGAGCCAAGTACATTACTATTATTTATTTATTTTTTTTTTTTGTATTTTGCTTTATTTACAATACCTAGCCTGGAACTTGGCATAGTTAACCTGACAGAACTATAGGCAAGAATAGATGTTTTGGATAACTTTAGTGAGGAAATGATATTCAGAAAAAGGGATGATCAGAGGAAGAAATGTAGGAAGTATACGATAGTTTGTGAATGAATAATGCAAACTGAACATAGAGATAAAAAAAAAACATGCATCAAAAATCTGGAAAACTCTAAGACATTCAATCAGACACAAGGATTTAGGACTGGAAAAATCTGATAATCTTCCATTATGTGTGTTGATCATTTTATCACAGAAGTCAAGTGGTGTTATTGTTTTACATTTAATTGTTTGAGCACCAAAAATTTCATTTTCTTGGAATTTTAAAGTTTTATTCTTGTGCTAAAAGGATAATGTTAAATCAAAAATTTTAATTGCCGACTAGTACTTTTCTAAAATCAGGGGTGCCAGGACTTCTACTTATAGCTTTGCCAGAATCACTGGTATGAGACTTGTTCTGCCATAAACAGTGGGATGGTATATATGAGGCAAGTGTTCTCAGGAATTAGACACAGGGAGCACAGGATTGTGAACTTATTTTTCACCCTCACCTGAGGACATTATTTTTTATTGCTTTTGGAGAGAGAGGAAGGAAGGGAGGGTGAAATATGTGAGAGAGAAGCATCAACTAACTGGTTGCCTCCCATACATGCTGGACTGGGGATTGTACGCTCCCAGACTTGGGGATCAAACTAGTGACCTAGGTATGTGTCCTGACCTGAGATGGAACCAGCAACCATTTGGTTATGGACAACACTCCAACCAGCTGAGCAACATGTGCTAGGGTCCGATTATGAACTTGGAGAGAAGGAAAACATGTAAGTTGGGCCCCATATTTGCTCTAGCTTTCTGCCTGGAGACACTTACCAGTGAGCACAGGCTGCTGGAGGCAAAGCACAGAGGGCAGTTTTGCTGAATGGAAAAAGCTGAGGTCAGAGTCAGGAGTGGCTGAAGTGACTGGAATTGGCAGGAAAGGTACCCGATAGGAAGAAGCTGAACAGAGAGGAGGGACCTCCAGGAGAAACTCCTGCGTGGCCAACAGCTAAAAGAAAACACCAGAAGACATGCAGTGCCGGACAGTGTTGGAGTTCTACTATGGTTACAGTGGAGAGATCTAACTGAATAACTAGGATATAAAGTTTCAACTCTACAAAGGCCAAACCTTACAGGTATGCTCCACAGTCTAAAGTAAGAAGCACATCCTAGAACTGAGGCAAAAGCAAAGTAGATCTGAACTAATAAAGAATAATATTAACCTTGATGGGATCAAAAAGATCCACAGGTAACAACAATTAACGACTAGAATAAAACTCAACATACTTGCAGGGGTGTCCAATCTTTTGGCATCTCTGGGCCACAAGGGAAGAAGAGTTGTCTTGGGCCACACGTTAAATACACAAATGCTAATGTAAACTGGTGAGCACAAAAAAAGTTTTACGTAATTTTACTATTTTGTGTTGGGCCACATTCGTAGACATCCTTGCAGTCCGAGGGCCGCAGGTCAGGTCCCACTGCTTTAAAGAAAGACAACATAATGCAGGCTCCCTACAATGTGTCATACGTAATATTCAACATCAAAATAAGTAGTGTCTTGAAAATAATAATTACACTGAAAAAACTCTAACTTGACATATAAAGAAAAAGAGAAACATCCAAGTTACCAAGAGCAGAAAAAAACAGGAGGTATACATAACCTAACATGAGAAAGATAGTCTGGGGATTTTATAAACAACATTATGCTAATACATTTGACACCTTAAATAAATGAAGATTCCTTAAATAACACAACTTACAAAGATGGACACAAGAAGAAACAGATAACCCAAAATGACAGGGACCTGAAAAGTCAAAACTATTTTATAACAATACTAGGAACTTTTCTACTTTCAGTCTCTCACAAGTGGAGTTTTCCGTAAGTTACACAATGTGCGATATTGTAATAGCTTGAATACAGAAGCAAATGTGAGAACCAGCTATCTTCTATTAAGCTAGACATTAAAGACACTGATAAAAATGTAAAACGATGCTTCTCTTTTCAAAAAAATTTTGGAAAGTATACTAATTTTTCAAAAAATGTTTTTACAATTTACTACCTTTTGGAATAAGTTGATAAATATTTAAAATTTCTATTTTAATTTAATACAGTTTATAGATAAATATAACTTACATAAACAAAGCTTTTTTGGAGTTTCTGCAATTATTGAAAATTTCAGTGGATCTTGAAGACAAAATATTTGCAAACCACCTGTTTAATAGAGCTGACATAAGCTTTTTCAGAAAATAGAGGTGGAGGAAAACTTCCCAACTTATTCTATGAGGTCAGCATAACACTGATATCAAACCTAGTAAGTTATTACAAGAATCTAAAGCCCAATATTCTTAAGAGTATATAAGCAGTAATCTTTTAAAAATATCAGTAAATTAAATGAAACAATAAGTAAAAAAAAAAATACATCATGATCAAATGGGCTTTATTCCAGGATTGTAAGATCAGTATAACAGTTGAAAAGCAATCAATTTAGTTCACCACATTAACAGAAAAATATGGCTGTAAAACATACGGTCATCTCAATAAATGCAGAAAAAGACATTTTACAAAATTCAACATCCATCTCCAATGAAAGCTCTCAGGAAACTAGAAATCAAAGGGAACTTCATCAGTCTGATAGAAAGCACCTGCAGAACAGCTACATTTAACATTACATTCGATGGTAAAATACTGAACACTTTTCTCTTAATATTAGGTGCAATGAAAGGACATCCTCTCTCACCATTTCTATTAAACTGAGAGTCTTAGCATGTTCAATAAACTAAAACAACAAAAACATCAAGCAAACAAATAAAAAACAAAAAAGAAGTAAAGGTACTAAATTGCAGAGGAAGTAATGAGACTGTCTTTATTCTTATACAACATGATTTTTATATGGCAAATCCTTAAAAACTTATAAAACAGTAATAGAACTAATAAATGAATTAATCAAAGCCACAGACTGCAAGGTCAATACACAAAATTTAATTTGTATTTCTATATTTTAGCAGCCAAATTTCAAGAAAAAAGAAATTTTCAAAATGCCATTTACAATAACATAAATTATGGAATACCCAAATAAAATGTCTGTACTGGCAGCTACAAAATATTGCTGAAATTTAAAAACAGCTAATAATGGAGAGACACACCATGTTCATGGATCAAAATGCCCAGTGTTGTTAAGATATAAATTTCCCCTGCCTAACTGAACTATAAATTACATGCAGACATAAACAAAATCTCAACAGACTTTATGCATGTATGTATGTATTTTTTGAAGAAACTGACAAGTTGATTCTAAAATTTATATGGTAAAAAAAAATTATATGGTAATGCAAATGCTCCAAATTGCCAAAACAATCTTGAAAACAAAAAAGGAAATGGAAGACTTTAGAAGGCTCACATCATCTGATTTCAAGACTTAGATTAAAGCTAGTGTCATTAAGACAATAGTATTCGGGTAAATTATTTTTGTAAAAAAAAAAATTCATGGATCGGGATAGACAGACCAGTAGCTGTCCCACACATGTAATGTCGATGGATTTCCAGAAGAGCACCAAGGCAATTCTTGAGGACAAAAACTTACCGGAGCGACTAGACAAATAAAGGTGTGGAATGTATTTAAATTTGACTGCTGTGTCACACCGCACATGGAGCAGACGCTGTGGTCCGCAGCTCACATTCTGCTCCAGGGCTGAAGTACTCATTCTTACAGATTCTGGGATTGAATTGTGCTCCCCTCAAATTTAGATACGAATATTAAAGTCCTAACCCCCTGTACCTCAGAATGTGACTTTAATTTGGAGACAAGAGGGTTTTTTTTATTTTAGTTTTTAATTTTAATAGTTCTTGTACAGTGTTCTGTCTTTTACTCCCATCCCAGCCCACCGCCCCAGCCCTCCCCACCTCCCTCCCATTTCCACACCCCCTACTTTTTGAAGACAAGAGTTTTTAGGAGCCCTGTCCTCCCCACCGCTCTCCTCACCCGCAGCCCAGATTGGGGCACGGAGGCTCCCTGGGGCTCGCAGCGCACTGCCCAGGCCGCACCATCTAGTCTGATATCTCTCAGCTGTCCACAAGGAGTGCGCAGAGCAGCGGGAGCTGGGATGCTGGCCCCAAGGGCCCCGTGGGCACCCGGGGCCCCGCAGACAGATTGGCGGCTGTGGATCCCACACCGGCAACCCACAGCATGGATTCAGATTCCAACGAGCAAAGTGAGGGTGAGCCCATGAGTGTTGCAGTTCCCAATGTTTTTAGTTCAAAGAGCATTGCCATTTAAGCCCAGAAAAAGATTCTAAGCAAAATGGCCAGCAAAACCATGGCCAACATGCTGATTGATGGCACCAGCAGTGAGATCTTTGATGAGCTCTAGGATGTCACCAAAAGGCACACTCACAACGAGAAGGAAGCTCCCAAGATCATGAGAGACTTAATCAATGTGGCAATCAAAACTGGGATCCTCTACCGGAATAGCCAGTTCAACCAGGAGGAGGTTGTTCTGGTGGAGACCAGGAAGAAGCTGAACCAGATCACCATTACCATCATCAGCTTCTTGGATGTGGAATACACCTTTGATGGGCACATGCTCTCCAAGCTCCCACAGGAGTGCAAGAACCTGGTGCATGAACTGGTACAGTGATACCTGACACCCAGGACCCATGGGTGCATCAACCACATCTTCAACCACTTTGCTAATGTGGAGTTCCTTTCTACCCTTTATATGTAGTCTGTCTGGATGGAGACTGTAGACCCAACCTCAAGAAGACTTGTGAGGGAATTCATAAATTGCTAGATGAGAAGGTCCTTTGAATATCTTCTGTTCTCCTGGGCTTTGCTGCATTCATGTTACAGCATTCAATGTGGTCTTGGTGAGAAGAAAACAGGAAGAAACCCTTGTCAAAGATACCCATGTTCTGTCCTTTTCATCCCTGTGATGTTGATGCTGAATTGAGCTCAGGCGTGTTTATTCACTGAGCTTGCTGATGAGGTCTACACTTCAAATCACCTTTGTTTGCAAGCCCAAAGCACATTTCATCTATTCTAAGCAGAAAGGCTGCCTGCTCTACAAGGAGAACTCAGTTCATCTTGTGGATTGGAAGGAGCCCTGGACCAGGAGTGAGACAACATGGGTTTGGTCTTCAGCTCCACCAGTTATGACTCTTCCATCCTCTGGATCTTGGAACCAGGATGCCTGTCTGCCTACCTCCCAGGGCTGCTGTGAGGATCAAATGAAACAGTGTCATGTTCATGCTTTTGAAACACGCTAATGTAGGGTCTTATTTCCTCTTCAGAGTATGAGAGGGATCAACCAGGATCTAGACTATTAAGCAGCAAAGAACAGAACAATAGTCTCTGGTGGCCTGGGTTTGCAATCTGTCTCTAGATGTGCTATTTCTAACAAATTAAAAATGAATCTGAGGGTGTGAAAAAATACAGCTGCAAACTGGGAAAATGTTATTCGGGAGCTGTTTTTTTAGATCTTAGATGTGCAGATTTATGATTCTCCAGCAGACAGGTAAAGTTTCCCACCCCTCATGCAGAAGTGGACAAGAACTGTGCTCCCCCTGCCAGGACCTGCCTTCTTTCTTGTGAGCAGCACAGTCCATGAAGTACAAGAAGGGTTTATTCTGGCATGCACAGAGAGTCGGGCAAAATGAATCCTTATCTGACTTTCTTGGCCTTTCATAGCCATTTTGTGCTGTTTTCTCTGTTTCATTAATAAATCTAAAGTACCCTTCCAAAAAAAGGAAAAAGAAAAAATCTTTGAAGAGGTAGTTAGATTAAATGAGGTCATTGGTGTGGACACTAAGCCAATGTGATTGATGTTCTTATAAGAAGAGAAAACTAAGACACAGACATACACTGAAATAAGACCATGTGAAGATACAAGGATGGTCATCTACAAGCCAAGGAGAGAGGCTTCAGAACAAACTAACTCTACTGACCCCTTGATCTCAGACTTCGAGCCACCAGAACTGTGAGAAAATAAATTACTGTTGCTTAAGCCATCCAAACTGTGGTACTTTGTTATTAGTTGCCTATTGATGGCTTATATCTGAGTTCCTCCCCAAGAACTGAATTCGGTTTAGAAGAGGTTTCCCACACAAGTTTATGCTCTTGCTCAGAGAGCAGCTGATTCCAATGACTGTATGCTCTGATAGTACAAGTCTTGGTCTCATGTTTCCAGGTGGAACACCTTTCTGAATACAATTCTTCATCTTAGAACAGTTTCACTTCTATTAGTTATAAGCAAATCCTAAAATGGGATTTTGAAGCTGGCTCACTAGCCGACTGATCTTGAACATCACATTAGTAATTATAAGTGAAGTATGGAAGTACCTGTGCAGATGTACTTCTACTGGTTGTGGATTTCAATGTGATGTTACTGGAAAGGAATGCACTGGGGAAGGGTCAAGGATACTATGTTTCAGGCATTGGAGAGGTTGGAAGATGTACTAATTATAAGGACAATAATATTTTGGTAGATCTTGCTGAGGGCTATTCATGTATTGGAAAAAGAATGAATAATTAAGTGTAAGTCACTAATTTAAAAGGCAGAAGACCTACTTAGAAATGTATAAAGAGACTGTTATTTCCTGCACCAGAGTTCACAAATACTGAGGAGAAGACTCCCAAATGAACTATTGACTTAGCCTAGACAGGACTGTTTGCTAAGTTCATGGAATTGTCACCAAGGAGTGGAATCTTGAGACTTGGAATACATTAGGTCAATACTCTCAAGCACCTTGAAATCTTAGATTCCCTGAGCCCTCTGGGCCTACAGATGGGCTTGCCCTCCTTTCTATTAAAGGTTAGTGCTCTGTACTTGCTGCTAGGCATTGCAGAAGCCTCTCTTTTGCAAGACAAGATGCACAGCCTCCCTTTCCCTTCAATTATTTCCATCTTCCATCCTGGCTGAAAGATTAATAACAAGGGTTCTTTATAGCAAAATTCAGCTGAGAAAGTGCTGAGTCAACTAAGAGTGGAAGGAAACAATACTCTGACACCACTGCAATATTTAGCCCACATGTACCAGCAATAACTGGGAGAGCATGTATGGGGTTGGGTCCTGAATGGGCTGGATCAGGGGAGACAGAATATAAAGTTGAAAGGGGAGAGTTTAATGATATGGGAGCACTCTCTCATGATACAGTATTTGACATCCTGGCAAGAATCCTGGTAGACCATGCTATTTTACTTCATCTCTTAGACGTTTAAAAAAAGTAATGCCACACATTAAGTAATGTAGAAATGCCAGAAGTATCTTGGCGAATGGTGGGGAAGGGATCAAAAGGCTTGGAGAAGTAGGCATGCTGGAGTGAGTATACTATTTCAGGCCATGGAGCTACCAGCTAACTTCTAGGTCAGAGACCTGGAAGATGCTCTATTTACAGAAAGAGTCAATGGTAGCTGCTCTTTGTTGGTCAGGGATAATGGTAGGAGATGATGTTACATAACTAGGATTCTTGATATCAGCACAGAAGACAGGATTCAGAAATAATAAAAGCAAAGTAGTGTCATTTAAACTTCAGAAATAAGATAAGCATAATTATTGTAATGAGAAAGTCATGGAGATGACTAGTAAAATATAGTACCACAGAGACTGATATAGTCAGGCAGCAAGAACACTGCTCAAATCTATACCTATACTATCCAACACATAGTCAGTAGCCACATGTGACTATTTGAATTTAAATCAGTTAGCGTACATGAAATTAAAAAAAAATGTAGTTCCTCAATTTTGCTAGCCACGATTCAAATATTCAATGGTCAAATGTGGCTAAAAGACTATATTGGATGGTGTATATATAAGACATTTTTATCACTACAGGAAGTTCTAATGGACAAGTTTAGATAATCAGGATGCTAAGCACAGCTGTTTATTTATTTTTTTATTACAATTCCTTTCTTGATATTAGCAAGTTTTAGACCTAGAATCTATTGAATTAAGGAGGCTCTACAGCTCCAGGCATTGTCTGAGTTGACAACAATACACAGAACTCAAAATATTAACTTTGTCTTTCTCTTAGAATGAGGGTACATAGGGGATAGGAATAGATAGTTGGGACCCAGGTGTGGGTCACAGTGGACCTACCAGTTCTGCAGGTCTCAGTCCCTAACCATGTAACTGAAATTAAGATATTTGGTAGTAGACTGAAACCCCTTATTTGATCCTTGCTTTGTTAAGTAGGAGCTATTACACTGTATGAGAACAGTGGAAACCACTGAAACTGTCACTTGACAAAATAGGAAACAGAAAAATAATATTATATCACAGGGAGTTGTGGCAGACACCAGGGTTATCTCAAAACCTTAAGGAATTCAGGGGCAGGCAATAGTTCCATTATACTTCCACGCAGCTCAGCAATCTGGCACCTAATCAAATCAGATGAATACTGGAGGATGATAGTGAACTAAACAAACTTGACCAAGTAATAGCTGCAGTTGTAGCTGTTGTACCAAGTAAAGGCGTTTTCTAGAGAAGATTAATATGGACTCATTTACATTTTATGGGGCCATGGATTTGGCAAATGCATACTTTCCCATTCCCTATAAGAAGGAATGGAAAAGAAAAACCAGAAAACATTGGCAGTCATGTAGGATAGACAATAGTATTCTTTGCAGTCTTTCTCCAGGGCTGTATTTACCCTCCTGCCATCTGTCATATTACAGCACTAAAGGATTTAGACCATCTGGACTCTCTGCAGAATATTACATTAATCTACTATATGGATGACATCACACCAATCAGACCAGATGAACAAGAAAAGGCAAGTATATTAAAGGCCATGATAATTCTCATGTGTTGCAAAGGATTGCTTATAAACTCCACATGGATTCAAGTGACCACCACATCAATGACATTTTTAAGGCTCCTGTGGCCAGTGGCACACCATGTTCTTTCCAAAGTAGAGAACAAATTATTGCATCTTGTCCCTATTACAACTAAGAAGAAAGCATGATACCTAGTAGTCCTCTCTGGACTACTATTCCATACTTGGGACAACCCCAGCTCATATTCTAAATGGTTTGGGAGACTAGCATCTTTGAATGAGGCTCACAACAAAAAAAGTTTCCTGCAGCATATCCAGGGTGCAGTGCAAGTAAATCATGTATATTATCAGTGATGGGAAAAATACCATGGGAATTTATGACAAGCCTGCAAATGAGAATCACAGTGTAGACACCTATGTGTCTAGAGCAGTCATTTATCTGCAGCAGGTAAGTTTATGCTATTACAAAAATAGTTTCTTGCATACTATTGGGGTTTAGCAGAGATGGAACACCTGGTTGTGAGATATCAAGTAACTCTGAGGTCACAACTGCCAACCCTGAGCTGGGTTCTATTAGAATCTCAAAGTCATTAGATCAGACAGGTCAAAAGCCATCCATTGTACAGGTAAGTTGTGCATTGGCATTGGATACAAATAGGAGCAGGCAGCACATGTTAGCTGCACAGGAAGGTGGAACAGATCATGATGTCATATTGTTATTTTTCTTCCTGCTTACATCATAGCCTTTTTTGAGATTCTTTATGACCACCTAACAGAAGAAGAAAAATGCCAAACTTGGGTCACTGGTGCATCAGCTTGGTGTGTAGATGTAAGCCAAAGTTGGAAAACAGCTGAACCATAGCCCCATTTGAGGTGAAGGGAAAGTAGCATTGAGGGGAAATCTTCCCAATGAGCAAGGCTTGTGTAGTGAACCTGGTCAACTACTTTGTGAGGAAGAAGTGCCCCGAAATAAGAATATACATGAACTCATGGGTCATAGGGAATGGTTTTATTGGTCAGTCTCCTGAAATAAGAAATATTGGAAGATTGGGAATAAAGTCTGGATAAGAAGTGTGTAGATAGACTTGTGAAGATCTTTATATTAATTGCCTGAGCCTCCACTTACCAAGGTCAATCTAGCTACTACTACTGTAGAATATCATTTGCAGCAATAGAAACCAATATTGAACACTTAATATGACACTATCCCTTGAGAAGACCAAACAGCCACTTGGCAACAAGCTGATATTACTGAATTTACCTTTTCTGCATGCAGGCCCTCAGCCAGTACAGTATCTGAAGAGTTACTACTGCTACCCTTATTATATTAAGTGAATCAAGCTACAAAAGGGGTAAGCTCTACAGGATGCTGAAATACACACACTGCAGCAAGCTTCTTACATGGAAATCTCCGTATCAGAGCCAGTTTCCAAAGAAACATCATAAAATACCTGCAAATTAATTTATAAGGTAATAATAAACCTAAATATAAAAGCTAAAACTATGAAGTTTCTAGAAAAAACATAAAATATCTCCATGACTGTGGGGTTGGTATAGATAGATATATTAGGACACAATAAGCACTAACCATAAAAAATATTTGAGAAGCTGGACTTCATCAAAATTAAAAACTTCTGCTCATCAAAAGACCCATTAAGACAATGAACAAGCAAGCCAAACACTGGGAGAATATTATTGCAATATAAGTATCTAACAAATGGCTTATATGTAGAGTATAAAAGCCTGGAAAGAATAAAGAACTCTTAGCAACTTCTGGCCAAGATGGAGGCATAAGTAGACACATTGTGCCTTCTCACACAACCAAAATAAGGACAACAAATATTTAGAAACAAAAAAAAAAAAAAAAAAAAAAACAACCAGTACTGACAGAATATTGAACTGTATGGAAGTCCGACAACCAAGGAGTTAGAGAAGAAACATTCATCCAGACTGGTAGGAGGGGTGGAGTTGAGTGGTTGGGTGGAGAGGACTTTTGGCTGGCAGATTCCAGGCATACAAGTTGGCAGCAGGAGGACTCAGCGAGGCAGCAGATTGTGGAGGGGTGTGGCACGCAAGGTGGCTGGTGGACAGGAAAGCCCCACATTCACACACAGATAAACCAGGCAAAACCGGGGAGCAAGACAGACCATGCAACCCAAGGCTCCAGCTCAGGGAAATAAAGCCGCAAAACACCAATTGAAAACACCTGTGGGGGTTGAGGTGCTGGGAGAGACACCCAGCCTCATAGGAGAGTTCACTGGAGAGACCCACAGGGTCCTAGAACGTACACAAACCCTCCCACACAGGAATCAGCACCACAAAGTCCCAGTTTGCTTGGGGGAAGCAGCGGAAGTGACTGAAATCTGACACAGAGCAGAGCATGCACCATTGTTCCCTCTTGGACCCTGCCCCACATACTGCATCACAACCCAGCAACTGGGTTGCCCCACCCGGGTGAACACCTAAGGCTCTGCCCCTCATACGTAACAAGTGCGACCAGATGAAAAAAAAATGGCCCAAACAAAAGCACAGATCAAAGCTCCAGAAATAATACAACTAAGTGATGAAGAGATAGCCAACCTATCAGATGCACAGTTTAAAACACTGGTGATCAGGATGCTCACAGACTTGGTTGAATTTGGTTGCAAATTAGATGAAGAAATGAAGGCTACGCTAAGTGAAATAAAGGAAAATGTGCAGGGAACCAATAGTGATGGGAGGAAAAATGGGGCTCAAATCAATGAAGTGGACCAGAAGGAAGAAAGAAGCAAACAGAAAAGAAGAAAGAAACAAGAACTCAAAAAAATGAGGAGAGGCTTAAGAACATCCAGGACATCTTGAAACATCCCAACATCTGAATTATAGGGGTACCAGAAGGGGAAGAGGAAGAGCAACAAGTGGAAAACTTATTTCAACAAATAATAAAGGAGAACTTCCCCAATCTGGCAAAGGAAATAGACTTCCAGGAAGTCCAGGAAGCTCAGAGAGTCGCAAAGAAGTTGGACCCAAGGAGGAATACACCAAGACACATCTTAATTACATTAGCCAAGATTAAAATCAAGGAGAGAATCCTAGAAGCAGCAAGAGATAAAGGGACAGTCACCTACAAAGGAGTTCCCATCAGGCTGTCAGCTGATTTCTCAAAAGAGACCTTCCAGGCAAGAAGGGGCTGGAAAGAAGTATTGCAAGTCATGAAAGTCAAGGACCTACATCCAAGATTGCTCCATCCAGTGAAGCTGTCATTTAGAATGGAAGGGAAGATAAAATGCTTCTCAGATAAGGTCAAGTTCAAGGAGTTCATCATCACCAAACCTTTATTATATGAAATGTTAAAGGGACTTATCTAAGAAAAAGAAGATAAAAAGCATGTACAGTAAAATGACAGCAAATTCACAATTATGAACAACCACACCTAAAACAAAAAAACAAAACAAACTAAGCAAACAGCTAGAACAGGAACAGAACCACAGAAATGGAGATCACATGGAGTATTAGCAACAGGGAGTGGGAGCAGGAGAGAGGGGACTAGGTACAGAGAATAAGTAGCATAGACGGTAGGTAGCAAATAGACAGGGGGAGGGCAAGAATAGTATGGGAAATGTAAAAGTTAAAGAACTTACATGTATGATCCATGGACATGAACTAAAGAGGGGGAATGTGGGTGAGAGAGGGTGTGCAGGGTGGAGGGGAGTGAAGAGGGGGAAATGGGACAACTGTAATAGCATAATCAATAAACTATATTTTAAAAAAACCCTTAGCAAGTCAATACATAAAAAGAAAAACACCCCCATTAATAAAACAGGCAAAAGTCTTTAAAATTCATTTCCCTAAAGAAGGTATACAAATGGCATCTAAAAAGATGCTCAACATCTTTAATATCAGGAAAATAGAAATTAAAATGACATAATATACTATTTCACATTCTCTAGAATAGTTAAAATGTAAAAAACAGAGTAAGTGTGGAGCAACTGAAACTTTCATACAGTACTGACGAGACTGTAAGTTGGAACAATCATGTTGAAAAACTGATAACTTTTAAAAAACCTTCATGTACCCATGAATTCCACTCCTAGGTTTTGTAGATGAGAAATGAAAACATGTGTATCCCCCAAAAGGATCTTTATTTATAATAGCCCAAATATGGACATGTCTTACATATATATCAGCATGAGAATGAATAAACAAACTGTGTGTATTTATACAATGGAAAACTACTTGCAGTAAAAATACAAAAATACATTTGTGATACCAAGAGAACATGGATAAATCTCAAAATCATTATGGTGAACAAAAGGAGCCAATCATAAAAGAAAACATACTTTGCTGATATGAAATTCTAGAAAAGTCAAAATGAGTATATAATGGTAAAAATAAAGACATTGATTATCTTCGAATGGTGAGTGTTGATGGAAAGGGAGCATAAAGGAAGTTTTTACAGTGATAACAATGTTCTATATATTCATTGGCATGATGTTCATATGGATATAAACATTTGTCAAAAGTCATTGAAGCATAAACTTAAAATCTGCATGTGTGCATGTATGCATGTAAAATCTGCACCTGAATGTACCTCAATTTTAACACCACCACCACAAAAAACTCCCTAAAATGTAATTAAACATTTTTTTCACCAATTTTGTGTAAAATATTGTTCTAGATGTTGGGTGTGACATTAATAAGAAAAAATAAAAAATAAAAGCATGGACCATGCCTTTCAGTTGTTTCCAGTTAAAAATGACAGGATTAATTTGCTATGGAAGTCAGCCGTAAGGAAAACTTTATGATACAAATAAGTTAATCATCACCCTTTAGTATAGCACAACTCTCCTAAAAATATTTTAAACCGTCCTTGAAAAAGTTAATTGAGTAATGTATTCACATTTCATTGATACACATAAACTCTCAATGACCCTGATTAATAGCAGATTTAGCAGTACTTTTTATATGATTATAATGTTTTTATCAGTTGGACAGAATCAGTATCAAGTCAGTAGCAGTACAGTTTTTAAATGATAAGGGCTAATCAAAAAATGTTCTTATATGTTTATACAATAAATTATGTGACTTTCAAGAATAGGAGGACAAATCCTCACATATATATATATTTAATATTATTATTAAAATTTATTTATATTTTTAAAATTAGAGGCAAGAAAAGATGATCTAAAAATGCCCTGGAAAGTGACATCCAAACATCTGGTGTGAAAAATATTTGTATAAATAAAAGTTAACTGTACTAAGTATCACTTTTATAGGTGGTAGGCAAAGATTCTGATTATTTACTTAGGCCATATTATTGCCACAAATTTTCTGTGCTTTGAAGTTTCTATAAGTTATTGAATGGCTTGATAATGCTATCAGTTAAATCTCATGCTTTGAACAGCACTGTTACATTTAGAAATAGCAGAAAAATTATGTTAAATGTGAGTGGCAGACCTGAATCTCAAAGTGGTACAGGCAAAGGCAGAGCATTGCATTTAAGGATGAGACTAAGAAAAGGTCCAAGGATAGAGAGCTTTCATAATTAGGATGATTTTTCTATACGATAAGTAAAAACCCAGTGGATACATGTAAGTTGCGAAAAATAACATTGTTCTTCATGTACACACTTCTACAAATACTAGCAGATAAGATTCAAGAAAAGTAGGACTACACATATTTTACTATCTTTTATTATATTTGCATAATAGCTACAGGAATATAAGGGAAGATTTAGCAGAAATGACTGAATTTTTATTACCATAAGAAAGAGATAGTAGATAATTTCTTTGTAAGTAGAATTAAATTTATGATTTAAAAATATAGTATATGTTTAGTTCCCAATGACTGGCATTACAGAATAGGCACATGCCATTATTGCTGAATTTTAGATTTTCTTAAATAAATGTTTCTTTATTTGCTGTATTCTTGGGACCATTTCCAAAAACTTCAAAGCGTGCCCTAGCTGGTGTGGCTCAGTTGGCTGGGGCATGGAGTTTAATATCTGGGTGTGGACAGGGAAAGAGACAGACCAGAAACCTACGTCTGTGAGGCTGGGTGAGGTATCGGTTTTACCTGTTAGGCAGACACCAACACAGAGAGTCAAGGAAACTGAAGAAACAAGGTGATATGTTTTAATTAAAAGGGAAGATAAATCTCCAGAGACCAACCCTCATGAAATAGAGGTATGTAGTTTACCTGACAAAGAATTCAAAATAACTCTCAGAAAACTGCTCATTGATCAGGACAGCAATGTGTAAACAAAGTGAGAATTTCAACAAAGATACAGAAAATTTTAAAAACTGCCAAACAGAAATCATAGAGCTGAAGAATACAATAATCGAACTAAAATATTCAATACAAAGACTCAACAACAAACCAGATCAATCAGAAGAAAAAGTATCAGCAAACTTGAAGACGGGTCACTGAAAGTTGTCTAGTCAGATCAACGACAACAATAACAAAATAATTTTAAAAGAGTAAAGATAATTTAAGAAACTTTTGCCATATGATCAAGTGAACCAATATCCATATTATCGGTAGCCTAAAGGTGATGAGAGAGTGAAAGAACAGAAAACTTATTCAAAGAAATAATGATTGAAAAGTCCCAAATCTGGAAGAAGAAGTGGACAGACAGATCCAAGAAGCTCCCAAAATTCCTAAATAAGAGGAATCTGAAGAAGTCTTCATCGAAATACATTAATCATCAAACTTTCAAAAGTCAAAGACAAAGACAATTTTGATAGCACAAGAGAAAGCAATTTGTCTCCTACAAGAACACCTCATAATAGTATCAGTGGATTTTTTCAGCAGTAACCTTGCAGGCCAGAAAGGAGTGGGATGATATATTCAACACGTTGAAAGCAAAATCTCTACCCACCATGAATAATATACTCAGCAAAACAGATCTTCAAAAATAAAGGAAATAAAAACTTTCACAGATTAACCAAAGTCAAGGGCATTCACCATTAGACCTGCCTTACAGGTAATGCAAAAGGGAGTCTTAGAGTTGAACAAAAGGGCATGAAACAGCAACACAATAGCATAAGAAGGTATGAAACTCTTTGGTAAAGGTAACTATATAGACAAATGCAGAATACTGAATTATTGTAATGGTGATAGGTAAGTCACTTTTAATTCTGATATAAAGTTAGAAGATGAAAGTATTTTTTAAAGGAAAAACACACTCCCTCTGTGTTTTGCCTCTACTTACATGCAATATTTCTCACACCAGATGTGTGTAGGTGTTCTACACATCAAGCAATTCTCTGTGATGCCACCAGGGTATGCTACAATTTAACTCAGTTATACCATTGTCTGTCTGGAGATAGTGTCAGACCCACAGGTTAAAGGCCCAGTCCCACAAAACCATCTCCCCTCAACTTCAGATTCCAATTGCACATCCCAGGAATTGTCACCTGTACTTCTGAGTGACCAGACATAAATCAGAGTTTCTATGACCTCCTCCTTAAATTCAATAATTTGCTAAAATCACTCACAAAACTCAAGGAAACACTATTTACATTCCTGGTTTGTTGTAAAGGATATGGTAAAAGTGGGAATAAACAGATGAATGAAGAGGTACGTAGGGGCAAAGTCCAGCAGTGTTCTGAGTGTAGGAGCTTCTGTCCTGGCGGAGGTAAGGTGTACCATCCTTGGAGCACATGGGTGTGTTTACCAACCCCTAGACTTCCCCAAACCCGTATATTAGGATTTTTTATAGAGGCTTCATTACGTAGGCACGATCAATTATTAACTCTATTTCCAACTTCTCTCTCCTCTCTGGTGAGTGGTGGGGAGGGGGATGTGAAATTCTAAGCTTCTAATTATGGCTTGGCCATTCTGTTAATCAGCCTCCAAAATTTAGCAGCCCATCCAAAGTCAACTTATTAGAACAAAAAAACTTTTCTATCACCTGGGAAATTACAAGTGTTTGGGGAATCTACATCAGGAACTGACTAAATGTTAGAACAAAAGATTCTCCTGACACCCTATTTAGAAGAATTTCAGGAGATCTATGTTAGGAACCTGATGCAGATATATACAGGGTGGGTCAAGAGTAAGTTTACAGTTGCTCATATGGAAAACAATACAACAATAAATAAATAATACAAGAATAAACTGTGTTTTACACATTCACAACTATAAACCTACTTTTGCCCCACCCTGTGTATTCACAGTATTAAAAATATGCTACAACATGGATGAACCTTCAAAACATTAAGCTAAGTGAAAAAGTCTCATAAGACTACATATTATATGATTCCATTTATATGAAATGTGCAGAATAGGCAAATCTTAGAGACACAAAGTAAATTAGCTGTGGCTTAGGGATGGGGGATGGGAGGATAGGTGGTGATAGCTAAAAGGGAGGGGTTTTTTGGGGTGATAATAATGTTTTAAAGTTGATCATGATAATAGCGGGATATATCGGTGCAGGAAGGAAACTGGACTTGGAGAGAAACTCTAAGACCAGGCACATTTTACATGAAGACTTTAAGGCACAGGCAGGAAAATGCCTAACACCACAGTAAATTTATGGCATACTTGACTATAGAACTTATATTTTTAATTCCCTGTCCCAGTGAAATAACTAGTGAGGCTGGGGAACAAATGTACACCAGTGAAGCAAAGCCAGGTGTAACTGAATTTTCACGCAGCCTCTAATAGTGGGAAATGGAGACTCCAGGCTTCACCCAAAGAGAGCAGCATAATTCAGCTAGTACTGACAGTTTTAAGGTAGGTCTGACTGCAGGCCCATTGTTGCTCCACCTCCAGAATTGCTCAAAGACACTAGAAATACAGATTTCTGTATGAAATCTCCTGATTTTTAAATTTAAATAAACTTGAAGACATACATGTGTTGGTTTTGATCTAGCATCTAGCAGTTTTTTAAAAATTTATTTTTTGATTATATTTGACATCCAGTACTGTACTAGTTTTAGGTGTACAACATAGAAATTAGACATTTATATACCTTGCAAAGTTATCACCTCAATAAGTCTAGAACCACCTGACACCATACCTAGTTAATACAATCTTATCGACTATATTCCCTATGTTGTACTTTATATCCCTGTGACTATTTTTATAACTGGCAATTTGTACTTCGTAATTCTTTTTGCCTTTTGCACCCATTCCCTCAGCCCCACTCCTGTCCGGCAACCATCAGGTTGTTCTCTCCATCTGAGTTTGTGTCTGGTTGGTTTGTTCATTTCTTTTCAGATTTCATATAAAACTGAAATCATATAGTATTTGTCTTTCTTTGTCTATAAAGCCCAACAGGTTCTGACCTCTGGAAGTTTCTTTTCCTTAGACTTTCCCTAGTTTCTTTTTCTCTGCTTTGTGTTATCTCAGCAAGCTAAGAAGATTTCATTTGAGTCTCAGTGTTGTCATGGGAGGGATAAGAAATATAGAGGACACCCCCAGAGGGAGTTTATCAGTCATTCATTATTAGTTAAAAGAGAAGACTTCATTCCGTAGGTTTTTATTACTTAGGATTCCATAAAAGTCAACTTTTCTGTTTCTTCCCCAATGGTACATACTTATGAAATGTGTAGACACCAAGGAGTTACTTGGAAAGAAGCAAATTATTTTTCTCAACCAATTTAATCTTTGGAGTCAACATGCTAACTTACTTCTGGAAAAGTCTCTTGTTGACATTGGACATTTTTAAAATTGAAACAACTGTATGCAGATGAGTTGCTACAATTGATGCTTGCACAGGTTGTGGACCGGCGCCACCATGCACACCACTCAGCTTCACCTGTTGTGTAGGCAGATTAATAGGAAGAATGAAATTGCTAATATTTCAGAAAACATTTTAAACAGATCTCATAAAATTGGAGGAATGACTTTCTGATATGTGAGTGAATGAGTTATTAAGGAAACTTCTAGGAGCCAAAATCAGTAAAGAAATACAAGAAGGAGAAACGTTCTACACTAGACAAGGTGTTTTCAGATTGGTAGTGCGTGAAAGTCCTCTGCATTTATCCCAGAAGACCAGCCCCTGTGTGACAGGGTAGTTGGGGATCTGGAGAGTGCCAAATGCTGAAGCAGAAACAGATAAAACTGTCATAATCCTTTATTTCACAAAATTCATTGTATTAGAGTGTGCCGTCCACCAAGCAAAAGTGGATCTTCTTGTATAAACTCATCTTATTAAAGTCAAAATCCCATTTAGAATAGGGAAATATTCCTTGGTTCTATCTTTTTTGGAAAAATAAATGCTTCCAGTCTGTGATAAATTCTCATGTTGCACAGTGCTTTACAAAGTCAGCCAATTTCTAGCCCCTAAAGGGTTTCTCCAATAACTTCTTGAGTCCATTCCCTTGAATACGCAGATTTGCCTGACTCAGTCAAAAATGTCATCAATCAGGATTATGCAGTAAATAATAGTGTGGAGATTGTTCCCTGAGCAAGAGTGAATGATTGTCCCAAAACACAGCATTCAGGATTATTAGATTAAAAGTAAAGAGTCATGGCAGGATGAATTTGGCCTACAGAAGCAAGCAGGTAATTCTGCCTCCCTATAGGCAGGAAGCATGTCATGGGGAAATGGCTAAAATAATATGAATATGAAGTTCACATTGATTTTATTCAACAGGCATAGGTGAAGGTGACTATGACAGGTCTTTGCCTTTGGAAAGGCTCAACTTTTCACATATTATAAGAGCCATAGCTCTTAAGAGATAATAAAGTATTTTCTCTTAAATTTTTCCCCAACTTTGAAGTTGCTTTTTTATATCATATAAAAATTTTATCAACGTGTTTATATATTACTTGAGAAGTCCCTTTGGGTAATCAAGTCTGTAAAGTTCTAGTTATAACAGCATCTACCTTGTTCCTAAATAAGATCTTGTTCATTTGACAACTTCAACCTTTAAGACTTTCCCTTATTTTGTTTCTTTTCCTCCATCAAGGAGGATGAACTATGCCCTAACTTTATATCTGTAATGATAGTAATAGCAATAATAGTTTGCAGTGATTAAGCACCTCCTATGTGCTGAGGCCTATTCCAAGAAATATTAAGTCATTTAATTCTCACAAAATGGTATAAAATAGGTATGGCTATTTTGCTTATTTTACACATGAGAAAAATGAGACACAGAGAGGTTATACATGTTGCCCAGAGAGAAAGTGTCAGAGCTGCAAATATGGACCGAGGTGGTTGTACCCTTACCACTATGCAATGCTCCCCCTCATTAGCACTCATATACGTTCATCGCATAGTATTAAGTTAGTGTTGGGGAGGACTATTCTCACTGTACATTGTATTCTCTGTCAGAGTTCTGTGTGCCTTATTGGTATTTGGTGCCCAAGGCCCCACAAATCCATAGATAGTTGTTTGGGACAAAGCATAGATTTGTCACTTGTAATTCTTGGCTATGTTTTAGCTCATGCATTCTTTTCAAAGCAGTTAGTTTACTGAAGCAAGGTTCTTGTCTCTTTAAAAAGCAGCATCTTGACTTAAACAGTGCTTCACTGAGAACTAATTACCATTTGGAAGAATGGTAAGAATTAGTGATCCCTTTGCTGATGAAAGGCCATGCTGCCTCCTCAGTCTTGAAGCCATGAGCCACAACATTGAAGTCCAACTACCCTGAAGGTGGCATGCTAGAGGTGCTGTGGGTAGGTGCTCTCCACCATGGTCACAGCTGAGCCATTTTTCAGCCATCCTACCAGCCACCAGATAAGGGAGTGAAGGGTTATTGGACCTTGCAGAACAGTTTGTTCACCAGGTGATTGCCACCAAGTGACTTAGTTTAGTGCTCTGCTGGAGCCATCTTGAAATCTTAACTTCTGAACAAGGAGCCCCTCATTTTCATTTTGCATTGGGCACCCAGGATAATTTAGCTGATCCTAATTGCATCATTGGATTACACTTCATTGTATATTCTTTGAAATTGTTTGCTCCTATCTCTTGTTCATTACTCATATCTCCTTACCTTGATTGTTGGTTGTATCTTAAAGATGAACTGAATGTCATCCTTGGCCTTCCACACCTCTTCACTAGTCCTAAGTATAGGTACCCAGACAACATATTTTGAGATACTCGACAAAGAAGAGAAAATGACATTTTAGTGTGTATGACCCTCAATGCAGGGCATGCAAAGAGGCCAGAGAGGAGCCAGTAGCCGTGTTTACCTGCCCTACTCCATTGCACACTTTTTGCTTGGGTCTCCTGGTGGCTCTTTGGGGTCAGATGATGCAGGAGATAGATGTAAGAAAAAGCTATGTGTAAACCTCAGTGTACAAAAAAGGCATTTGCCTTCTTTACACTTACCTCCTTACAGACCCAATTGATAAGTTTTATCATGTGAAGGGTTCAAGTGAAGCTAGTTGGTGTTGCTCTCCAGAGAGTGATGATAAGAGATGAGGTAGAATGATCTTACAAAGTGAATTAGCAAAAAATACCAACCTGAAAGGCACTGAGTGAGTCCATGTGCTTAATATCTTACCTTAAAACAACAAAAATTTAAAAAATATTTCTTATCATAAGCGGTATCAATAATGTGAATAAAACCAATCAGAAATGTTAACAGACAGGAATGAGGGAGAGATATATTGTTATGTCAAAAGAGGAGTCAAAGTTTTGGGGTCACTTTGAAATAACTTTACCTAAAACACTGTTATAGATGGTATCAACCTCACTTTTTAACCACTTGGCAACATAAATACGCAATAATAAGTGGATGCCTTGCTTTAGAAATCAGTTTGTGACACAATGTGAACTATTTCTTTTAGTAGATAAGGTTCAGGAGGTCACTGGGTACGATTTCCTGGTATATCGCAAACACTTGTGAATGAGTTAAAGCCTTGCATAATGTTCAGAGAACTAAGACATGTTACTAAAGTACTTAATATCGAGGAGATCTGATTCTAGCTCAGAAGTGTCATTCTGCACTTCATTTATTCCTTCACCAAATATTCAAGAGCCTGCTCTGTATCTAGAAGTAGCCTAGGTACAGAGAAAAATGCTGAAACAGAAATATGGTTCTAAGCCTTTTATGCACTTCAGATGATGAAAATAATTTTCTCTGTAATTTACACATTCGCAGACACCTTGTAAGGACAGTTAAACCCATCTGGCAATGAAAATTGAGTAACATCTGTTATTCATGTTCTTACTTATTCACAAGTCACTGTTTACCAAATTTATCCGACGACCCTCCTTTGTCCGACCAGACAAAAACACTCTGTCCTAGCTAAAGACATGATCCAAGCCAGCATTTTAAAAACAATACACCGTTTTTACTCCAGAGAGATTACAGGTTAGGTTTTAATGACAAAGGAAGCACTTTGTGCAAATATTTGAACAGTACCACCTGTCGAAACTTGCAATGTTACTGCTCAAGATGAGTCAGAATTCAAGATTTAAACTTTCCTCTAGTCACATGAGAGCTGATGTGAGCACTGCCAAGAAAACAATGATGATAATTTGGGTCCCTGAAACTCAGAAATTTTTGAGCCCAGCTTCAGGGAGAAGCAGCTCTCCACACCAGCAGCTGAGGCATGTGGTGTCAACAGTATGGAATGTGCCTGATTTCACTTTGCAGTGGACGCTGGAACCCCAACCACAGCGGGATGGTGGTTTGACGTGTGCAGTTACTTGGGAGTAATGGCGGCACCCTTGCAATAGGCACGGATGGGAAACAGCTGTCAGATTTGAAGCCACTGTTAGATGTGGCTGTTCTAGACGCGTTCTCTGAGTGCTCTTGCTCTGTTCCTGATGGTTAAGTAAGCAAGGGTTGAAATTCTTTTTTCTAAAAAACAAGAAAGAAAAGAAAAAAGGAAAAAAAGAAAAGAAAATGTTCTTCCCTTAAAAAATGGTTATGTGGGTAGGAAAAGTTCAAGGGAAAAGAACATCAACTGTAGCTCCCTGTTATTCAGGAAAATCTAGTAGTTCGGCCCCGGAAAGTGGTATTTATCATAACTCTCCAGGATAATAGTGTGGGGATTGTCTTTGGAATTCTGGCTGTTTTGACCTAGGCCGGGACACAGGCTGGGGTTTGTTCTTTAGTCAATCTGTATATCCTACTCCCACCCACTGGTTCAAAGAACATAGATATTATTAATTTTAAGGAAAGTGACTTTTATTACTGTATTCATAATTGACTGTTCCATGGGAAATAGGGAGGAGATAATGGAAAATGATGGAGCCAATCACACTGATAAAAATGCCAAGGATAAAAAGGCATTTATCTTAAATAAATGAGATAATTAATAGAAAAAAAAAGAAATGTCATTAATTCTTCTTTTAGATACCTTATGGTAATAGAAATAAGAGAGGTAAAACTCAAAACATAAAATTCTATATCTATCTATCTATCTATCTATCTATCATCGATCATCTTTGTTCCTGTTCCATGATTCACTTTGTCAGATTCCAAGGACTCCCTTGCCTTTGGATTTAGACAAGAACAGTTTTCATTTATTTTCCCATGCTTTTGAGCATTTTTAAATGATAGCTGAGTTATGAGTCATTGCCAAGCTCTTCGGCATCATTGTACCAAAAGCACATAACATGTTTTCTACCTGTCGATGTAAATTATTGCCTGCGTGCAGGACTCCAGGAACGATTTGGCTTCCTGCCCACACAAATGACTTCTCATCGTTCAGGTTTCAATTTAATGCCAGTGTGTACTGTAAGATGTATGTTCAATCCTACAAATGAGTTGCATGTGCATTTCAATTTCAGAAAACCTGGACTGAATTTTAAAAGAAAGTGTTTAGGATCTATTGTATTAGAAGTGCTTCTGAGCTAAGTGCATTCTAAATATACTGCAGGATCAAAAATAGCACTAGACTTTGGGCACTACATTAAATTTTACAAAAGAAAAAAGAAAGACAAATGATGCCTTCAGCTTTTGAACTTGTTTTTCCAAAGAACTAAAAGATACATTGTGAGTTTTTTTTTCAGTTACCTTTGCTATTTTTTCCTTTCAATTTGCCTTCTGCCGTCTTCTGACCAACTAGCCTAGTAAGTCAAGTCCATTTTAAAAAATCTTAAGCAGAAAGCTAATGATTCAGAACACATTTGTTGTAGAGGCAGAATCTACTCCAAGCACAAATTAGAAAGATGCTTTTAGACTTCTTTGCTTCCTGTTAGTGTTGATGGATGAAGTTCTCTATGAAGTATATCAGAATGCACTCCAAATTTAACAAATTAAAAATATTGTCAAATAAAATGCCTTTTTAGAGTGTGACAAGAAACATTTATTTCTGCACACACATGCTAATAAAAAGGTCACAGGACATAGTAAAAAAAGTGATTGCTCACCAAAAAATGTATCAAAATATAGGACAAACTGAAAAAAATGAATGTTATAAAGGGACAAAAAACAAGAAACGTTTCATGTTGTTTTACATTAGCAAAAATAGATACAGCATTCTATGGATGAAAAGTACTCCAGTAATGAGAATTAGACATTCTTCTTCACTAGAATTTGTGGACCTTCTGTAAAAACCATCATCTACTTTTGCCATGTAATCCCACAGGTAGTAAATATTACATGTTATGCCAAATATGTTTTAATGGCTTCTCTCACTCAGCCATAGAACCGAATCAACAAAATAAAACTGTTTGTCAGTCACCTTTTTTAATGTATGAAACTTAAATTGAGGAAAAAAAGGAAACTATCAGCATTACATAATATAATCCTTCCTTGTTTTCTATTACTTTCCTCGTTAGAAGAACACTGTGTTGCGATATTTTCTACTCACCACAATTTTATTTGGTTCTGAGAATATGGGTTCCACATTACACCAAAGTCTTACAGACAAAGGGAGAGAAGACACTGGGGCCATGATGGCATCATTAGTTGTAACTGTTAGTCATCAGTTATAATCTGAGTGCACTCTTCTAACCCTTAGACTCTAGGTGATGTTTATTCTTATATTTCATTATATATTGCCATTTATTTTTATTTTCTTATGTTTGTCTTATGGTCCAAACTAAGTGGTAAGTTTCCCAAAGATAAGGGTTATTTTCCTAGTTGCTTTCAGAGTGTGAAGTCAGACTCGGCTGCATCACTGAGGCACAGGGTTGGCTCCGACTTCATGTGTTCACACTGAGCTCTGAGTCAGGCTCTGTGTGAGTGGTATCAATATTCCCTCCTTTTTTCCTAGCACTCATACATCCAGCGAATTGTAGAACTAAAATTTACATCTCAAATAACCAAATTTTTCACTTCACAGGCAAGAAAACCAAGACTCAGAGCCATTAAATATTAATATTTGGCCCAAAGTCAAATGAAGGATTCATAGCTTTCACACATAGAGATGGGGTTCATCTTATATGGAAGTAAACTCTGGCCCAGACACTTGGTGGTTCTTGGCAGCCTGCCTTAACAAGGATCGTAACTGATGAATGGCCATTTATGGTTTATTCAAATTAAGATAAATCTCACTCATCATTTGGCATAAGGTAAATTAATTGCTAAGCATAATTTTTGGAAACCAAATGCTTTGGTGCAAATAGGGAAGCGAGATCAGTGGCCTAGGTGAAGGTGCCAAGTTTTCTAACAAAGTCCCTCTGTAAGGGTTGAACAAACTACCTAAGGATCATTTAATTACTTTATTCACTCATGCATGGACATATGTGAACACAGCAATACATCTGGCACCCTCCTTTCAAAAGAGCTTAAAAAGAGTCATCAAATTTCCTAAAACATAGCTGTCAGGATTTTCCAGGTTAGAGGAATTTGATTGAAATGGCATTGAATGTGTTTCAGAAATAATTGCTTTTCCTTGGTGCTGGGTAAAAATGTTTGCTGAGTTAATTGATGCATGGATCATTAGAGAGATTTTGGACAAGAGCCTCCTGAAGTTAAATAAATGAAAATAAATAAATAAATAAATAAATAACTTAGAACAGGTGTAAAGGCTGGGAGGGGATTTATGATGGGTATTAGGAATCCTGCTTTCTTTCTCTCGATTGCGCAGGTCGCCCTGTGGCAAACCAAGAATTTCCTTAACATTCTACTTGGTAAGGGTAGGAACAGAATTGAGTTTAGAATTCTCTTCATAGATTTTCCAAGAGAAGTTAAAGGGGTAAGAAGTTAGAAGGAATTAAGCTGAAAATGAATAACACTTTCATGAAATAATGCTTTCTATTTTTATTTCTGCAATATGTATAAAGAATATTTATACTCCAACTTCTTTGAAAATTCAAAGTTATATCATGATGTGAATTGAGACCAAATTCTTAAATCAATTTCTTTCAACTTTCTATTTTCACAATCATAACTCAATATCAAGATCAACAAATACCCTCTGAATGCTGCACCTATCAGATGCTTTGCTCCATTTTTCTCACTGTAGAAAAAGACAGTACTTAAAAATAAATTAGGCTTTTTGTCAAACTATCAGATAATGGAGGGCTGCATTTGTGTTTTCTAATAAAATAAGAATATCTGTGTTCCTCACACATACTCTTTTTTTAATTGAAATGTGACTTACATATAATAAAATCACAGCTTTTCAGTGTGTAATTAAATGTTTGAAATAATCACACCTGTGTAATTGACAATCCAGGAACTTCCTTCATACTCCTTTCTATTTCAATTTCTTTTCCAAGAGGCAGCCATTGTTCTGATCATAAATTTGCTTGAGTTTCTCACTCTGAAGAATAATATTACTCATATGTTTTATGTAAATGTTCTTTAATCAGTTGAGGAAGTTTTATTTTAATCTTAGTTTGTCAGAAATTTTATCGTTAACAGATGTTGGATTTTGTTAAATACTTTTTCTACATATATTGATGTTATTATGTGATATTTCTTCTTTGGCCTGTTGATATGATGGATTATATTAATTAATTTTCAAATGCTGAAGCAACCTTGCATACCTAAGATAAAATCCCTTTTATCATTTTGTGTAATTTGTTTTATACACTGTTGGATTCTATCTGATAATATTTTGTTAAGGATTTTTGCATATATGGTCCTAATAGATATTGGTCTATAGTTTTTTTTCCTTGCAATGTCTTTATCTGGTTTTGGTATCAAGTTAATGCTAACTTCATAAGTAATATTACCTCTGTTTCTACCCATTGAAAGAAATTGTACAAATTAGTATAATTTCTTCTTTAAATGTTTGGTAGTATTTACAAGCAAACCTATCAGGGCCTGGTTCTTTCTATTTTGGAAGATTATTAATTGTTGATTCCATTTCTTTAATAAAAGTAGGCCTATTTAGGTTATAAATATCTTCTTGTATGAGTTATTTTAAACTTTTATTTATTTCAATTACAGTTTACATTCAAAATTATTTTGTGCTAGTTTCAGGTATACCACATAGTGGTTAGCCAATTATATGCTTTATAAAATATTCTCCCCAGTATTTCCATTACTCACCTGGCACTATACATAGTTATCACAATATTATTGATTATATTTCCTATACTATATTTTATATCCCCATGACTATTTCATAACTACCAATCTGTACTTCTCAATCCCTCCGCCTTTTTTATCCAGTCCCCCAAGCTCCCATCCCTTTGGCAACCATCATTCTGTTCTCTGTATCTATGAGTCTGTTTCTGTTTTGTTTGTTCTTTATGTTCTACATATAAGTGGAATCATATGGTATTTGTCTTTCTCTTACTGCCTTATTTCACTTAGAACAATACACTCTAGGTCCATCCATGCTGTTACAATGGTAAGATTTTATTCTTTTTATGGCTGAGTAATATTCCATTGTATATATGTACTTCCAGTTTTTTATTTACTCATCTATTGATGGGCACTTGGGTTGTTTCCATATCTTGGCTATTGTAAATAATGCTGCAGTGAATATAGGAGTATATATATTCTTTTGAATTACTGTTTTGGGTTTCTTCAGATATCTACTCAGAAGTAGAATTGCTGGGTCAAATGGTGCTTCCTATTTTAATTTTTTTAGGAATCTCCACACTGTTTTACAAGTGGCTTCACCAATGTGCAGTCCCACTGACAGTGTGCTTGGGTTCCCTTTTCTCTACATCCTTGTCAGCACTTGTTGTTTGTTGATTCATTGATAATAGCCATTCTGACAGGTGTGAGGTGATATCTCGTTGTGGTTTTAATTTGCATTTCTTTGATCACTAGTGATGTTGAACATCTTTTCATACATCTATTGGCCATCTGTATGTCCTCTTTGGAGAAGTGTCTATTGGGTCCTTTGCCCATTTTTAAAATTGGATTGTTTTCTTGGTGTTGAGTTATATGAGTTCCTTATAAATTTTGGATTTGACCCCTTAGCAAATATATAATTGATTAATATCTTCTCCCATTCAGTGGGGTGACTTTTCATTTTGTTGATGCTTTCCTTAGCTGTGAAAAACCTTTTTAGGTTCATGTAGTCCCATTTGTTTATTTTTGTTTGTTTTCCTTGTCCAAGAAAATATATCAGAAAAAATATTGCTAAAAAAATGTTTAAGATTTTCTGCCTATAGCAACAAGTATAAAGGACTCATGGACAAAAACTATGGGGGGTGGAAATGGGAGGAAGGTGGGGAGGGCTGGGGTGGTGGGCTGGGGCGGGGTAAAAGACAGAAAACTGTACAATATCAACAATTAAAAAATACTGATTAAAAATAAAAAATAAATTAAAAAAATTAAAAAAAAAGAAAGAATATCAGAAAACAAACAAAAAAAGATTTTCTGCTTATGTTTTCTTCTGGAGTTTAATGGTTTCAAGTTTTACATTTAAGTCATTGATCCATTTTAACTTTATTCTTGTTTATAGTGTAAGAAGGTGGCCTAGTTTCTTTTTTTGCACATATCTGTCCAATTTTCCCAACACAGTTTATTGAGTAGACTGTCCTTATTCCATTGTATATTCTTGCTTCCTTTGTCAAATATTAATTGAACATATAGATGTGGGTTTATTTCTCTCTATTCTGTTCCATTGATCAATGTCTACTTTTATGCCAGTACCATGTTGTTTTGATAACAGCCTTGTAATATAGTTTGATATCAGGTAATGTGATACCTCCAACTTTGTTCTTCTTTCTCAAGATTGCTGTGGATATTCAGGGTCTTCTGTGGTTTCATATAAATGTTTATATTATTTGTTCTAGTTTTGTGAAATACATCATTGGTATTTTGATAAGAATTGCATTGAGGCTATAAGTTGCTTTGGATAGTTCTTTTTGTATGAGTTTTGATAGATTGTGCCTTTCAAAGAATTTGTCCATTTCATCTTGGTGACTGAATCTGTGAGCCCAGAATTCTTCATGGTATTTCCTTATTATTCTTTCGTGTCTATGGGTTTGTGGTGTCCCTTTCGTTCACATGTGATATGAATGATTTGTTTCTTCTCTTTCTTAAACAATTAACATAGCCATAGGATTATTAAATTTATTGGCATTTTGAAAGAACAAGCTTTTGGTTTTATTTCTTTTTCTTTTGATTTTCTGTTTTTAATTCCATTAATTTCTACTTTTGATTTTTTAATTTTATTCACAGTTTACTTTGGTTTTAATTTGTTCTCTTTTTTTCTTAAGGTAGATATTAACAGTATTGATTTTACATAATTTTTCTTTGCTAATATAAACATCCAATACTATAAATTTCTCTCTAAGCATAGATTTTACTGCATTACATAAATTTGGGCAAGTTGTATGTTTATTCTCATTTAAAGTATTTTTATTTCTCTTAAGATTTCTTTTTTAACCCATGTGTTATTTAGATGTGTATATTGGCCTCTAAGTATTCAGAGATTTTGCAGCTATCATTTTATTATCTAGTTTAATTTCATTGTGATCAGAAGGCATACAATGTATGATTCTTATTTTTTAAAATTTGATAAGATGTGTTTTTGTGCATATTTTCATGAGACTGATTATTTTGGGAAAAGTGTATTACAAAATATTTGAAAATTGGTTAGGCAATGCCTACTGACTGGAGTGTTTTACTAGTAAACTCTTTTTAATTTTTTTTAATTGTTGTTCAGTTACAGTTGTCCTCATTTTTCCCACATTGCCCTCCCCTGCCCTGCTCACCCCCCTCACACATTCAATCCTCCCCCCACCATTGTCCTTGTCCATGGGTCCTTTATACATGTTTCTTGACTTGACCCTTCCCCTCCTGCCCTAACCCCTGTTATCCACCCCTCCCCACTCCTCTCTGGTCACTGTCAGATTGTTCTTTATTTCCATGTCTCTGTTTCTATTTTGTTTGCTTGTGTGTTTTGTCGATTAGGTTCCATCTAGACGTGAGATCATATGGTATTTGTCTTCACCTCCTGGCTTATTACACTTAGCGTAATGCTCTCCAGTTCTACCCTTGCTGTCATGAAGGGTAGGAGCTCCTACTTTCTTTCTGCTGCATAGTATTCCATTGTGTAAATGTACCACAATTTTTGATCCACTCATTTACTGATGAGTACTTAGGCAGTTTCTAGCAATTGGCTATTATAAATAACACTGTTATGAACATTGGGGTGCATAGGTTCTTTTGAATTGTTATTTCACAATTCTTAGGGTATAATCCCAGGAGTGGAATCACTGGGTCAAAAGGCAGTTCCATTTTTAGTTTTTTAAGGAAATTCCATACTGTTTTCCACAGTGGCTGCACTAGTCTGCACTCCTATCAACAGTGCACTAGGGTTCCCTTTTCTCCACATCCTCTCCAGCACTTGTTGTTTGTTGATTTGTTAATGATAGCCATTCTGACCAGTGGGAAATGGTATATCATTGTGGTTTTAGTTTGCATCTCTCTGATGGCTAGTGATGCTGAGCATCCTTTTATATATCTATGGGCCATCTGTATGTCCTCATTGGAGAAGTATCTGTTAAGGTCCTTTGCCCATTTTTTAATTGGGTTGTTTGTCTTCCTGGTGTGGAGTTGTGTGAGTTCTTCATATATTTTGGAGATCAAACCCTTGTCTGAGGTATCATTGGCAAGCATATTTTCCCATACAGTTGGTTCCCTTTTCATTTTGCCTGTTTTCTTTAGCTGTGCATATTTAATGTTCAGTTTTAGACTTTGTTCTGCAACACCACTTGTATCTGTGGACCAACATGATGCTATGTTATGGCAGTTTGTCCCAGCATCAATATTGATGAACAGCTTCCTGAGATAGTATCTCACTAATTTGGTCCAGGAAACAGTGGAGAACACACACATTTTGGCTGGGTGCAGATAACTCTGAAACAGTTCTCGTGGTCCAGCATTGTAACAAATAGTAATGCATCTTTTGAAGAAAAGATTCCCTCTTTACCATCCCTGTGTAGGACAGGTCAGATCTGACATGTTAAAGGAACCACCTGAGGGCTTTCCTGAACTCTGGTTGCTTACTTCACAGAATTTTATCTGTAATTAAATCAATTCTAATTTAAGAAGAGATTCTGGTAAAGATTATGGCTTTAGTGTAAAATAATATTTTTTAGTTGTAGATACTTCAGAACTGTATAATCTTTTACCCTCACTTTGTTAAGGTTTTCCAACTTGATTTTGGACACTTGTTTAATCTCTTTGTGTCTTAATATTTAATTTTCCAAGGAGGCAGCAAATTTCAAAAGCCTTTGAAAGAGTGTATATATATATAATCTTTTCTAGAGTATTTAAAATTTGCCTGAATTATATTGAGATAAATTGGCTTAATATCAGTGTCATAAAATTCAGTTAACCTCAAAATCATTAAATCTGACTTATAAAAAGAGCATAATTCTACATAAAATGCCATTTTATACTTTATTACATTTGACTGATCTCAATCTCAGTTATATATATTCTGCAGATTAGCTTAAATGGGATTTGGACTTTTAGGTGGTTCCAGCTTTATATTCCTCACATTCTAGAATATCTTCATAATTACTTGCTCCCTGATGCATTAAAAATCATTGTACATTGAAGAAATTAAATATTACTGTGATTTTGAAGAAAGTAAGTCCTCTCTAAGAGAGGAAAAAAATGGAGCTATTGAAAAGTGAAAACTTATCATGATGCCTGAAATGTAATCCTGTCTCTATGCATAGGACAGTGAAGCAGACAGAGCTGTTGACGAATGTGCCCCTGAGAGCATTTTCTGGCATTCTATAATGTTGTAAAATAGAACTCACATTCATTTTTTGGACACTCATATATAGTTTTAGTGAATTTGAGTCTGATGTCAAGGGACCCTTAGAATTTACTTCCACATCAGAGCCACATTGAGTTCTTGAGCTTAGAACTCAAGGCAAAGAAAAACCCAGTTGGTCTATGGAGCAACTTGAGGTATCCAGAGTGGCCTCCTTTCACAGGCCACTCCGGTAGCAATGACTTTTACCATTTGCTTTCATGGACCAAGGTCTTAATAAAACCCTATATTCCTCTGATATGCTCTCTTCTTATGATTGATGAGCACCTCCAAAAGCATATTTACAAAATTGATATATTCCCTGATGTCAGTTCTTCTAAAATCCAGACTTTTAGCACTCTTTACAAAACCCAATAAAATAGTATTATGTGGTTTAAAAAGTTTTAGGAGAAAAAGGAGAGACTATCAAGTTAAAAATCTGATAATCACACCATTTTTTTATTCCTACATCCTCTTTTGAAGACTTTATTCTTTCCATTATTGCCCCCTTCCTCTTAATTTATAAAATAAACAACAAACCCCCAAACTGGTAGGAGTTCCAGAAAAAAATTAATATTCTAAAGCAAAGAACATTGTAGCAAAGGAAGTTAATGATCCACCAATACAATTTTCTTCTTTATCCATGGTAGTAGAAGCTCTAATTTTCATCTGGGAAGGTGGCTACTCAACACAAAGATTACTTTCCCCAGCCTTGATTTTGTCTAAATGTGGCTGTGTGGTTATGTTCTGTCCTGCAAGGAGTATGTGGAAATGTCATGTGGTAGCATCTGAGAATCTTCCTTTTAAGAATCTTCCTTTTGTTCTTTTTTCTTTATCCTGCAATAGCATCTGGAGGGAATGCAGATGTGACAGCAGAACCAGGTACAGCCAAAAAAGAGCTTTGGTAATGACACCCGTTTCCCTGAGCATCCCTTCTCTGAACTTCCTGCTTCTAAAATTCTACATGAAGAAAAATAAACTTTTAGGGTGTTTTGGGTGCTTGTTACTTGCTGCCAAACCTACCCCCTAACTAGTTTATTTAGTATTTCTCATCTTATTGGAAAGATTTCTCCTAATGATATTAATTACAATAATTACATACTTCAATTGCTGTAATTTACAAGTAAAAAAAGTCAGCAAATATTTGAAGTCAGTCTTTTTTATTTTCATACATCAAAAAGAAAATTTGTGTTTTCTATACACAAAAAGTATTTATATAAGAACTTTCATTTTTAAATAATCTTGAAATAATCAATTCTTCTATCTTCTGAAATATCACTATTGATTTACGGATGACCACACTGATACAAATGATCATTGTGGATCTAATAATACCTTGCCCCAACTTTGTAGTCTAATTCTTTCCCCCCTATACTATTATTTTTGAAACATCTCCTAAAAATGATGGTGTGGATTCTGGTTCTACATGTGAGGAGCTTGGAATCCTCACTGCATCTTAACAACAAGTAAAAAGCTAAGAAGACTGAAAAGTCAACAACTCTTCTTGGATCCATAAGAGATGTGAAGACACAAGACAAACCACTGCTCCTGACATTGAAGAGAAAGGCAGGTAAATACAGGAATCACGGCTTTCCAGGGCAGAGACACCAGAAGCCATGTAGGAACTGGTGACAGGGTAGAAAAACCTAAGCTGTAATTAGTAAGTTGCTAGAGATTCAGTGTGGACAACTCTGAGAATTCAAAACTCCAGGGGAATCTAGTCATGGAGGGGGAAGAATGTTGTGAGATTTGCCTCTAGGAGTTTGACTGGGTCCTCCCAGTAAATATCAGAGAAAAATCCCCTGAGTACCTGGCAGGGGAGAGAGAAAGAAATAATTTTGAAATATGTTCCAGCATGCTGTTTTCTTAGAAAGTCTGTCCTCATGGAAAACTAGTTAAGCACAGTCTAACCTGCTGGGTATTATTGGAGTCAAGCAGATAGAGGAAAAAGAAATACCCAACTCTAGTGTACTCTTTCCCACCTTAGCCATCCCCCTCACAACTAAGGGGGGAGAAAAAACTGAGAAACACTTATGAAGTTCACAGTCCAGAGGCATAGACTCAGTAAAAGACTTAGAGATAATTATAGAACACTTCCTTCTCTTCATATCTCAACACCACATTACTAAAGGCCTATTTATAGCAGCTCCTTTTATGTGATACATCATGGCTGGCTATCAAGAAGAAATTACAAGGCCTATGAAAAAGCAAAGAACCCAATTTGAAGAGACAGAGCGAGTATCAGAACCTGACATGACAGGGATGTTGGAATTATCAGGCTGGGAATTTAATATGGGAAGGACTCTAATGGATAATGTAGCCAGCATGCAAGCACAGATGGGCAAGAGAAGAAAAATGAAAATCCTAAGCAAGAACCAAAAAAGATGTGCTAGGGATAAAATACACTGTAACAGAAATGTAGAATGCCATTGATGGGCTTATTAGTAGACAGGATATAGCTGAGAAAAGAATCTCTGAGTTTGAAAATGTCTAAATACAAACCTCTGAAACAAAGAAGCAAAGAGAGCAAAGGCTGATAGAAACAAAACACCTCTCCTTCTAAAACTATTTCAAAAAATTCAAGAGGAGAGAAGGATCCCAAACTCATTTTATGAGGCCAGCATTATCCTAATTCCAAAACAGATAAAGACACTACAAAAAAGAAAATTATAGGCCAGTATCCCTGATGCTAACATAGATGCTAAAATGCTCAACAAAATATTAGCAAACCAAATGCAGCAAATGCATCAAAGATCATACACCATGATCAAGTGGGATTTATTCCAGGAATGCTAGGTTGGTACAATATTCCCAAACCAATAAATCTGTTCAACACATAAACAAAAATGAACAATAAAAACCACATTGTCATATCAATGGATGCAGAAAAGGCATTTGATAAAATCCAGCACCTATTTATGATAAAAACTCTCAGCAAAGTGGGAAGAGAGGGAACATACCTGAACATAACAAAGGCCATATATGACAAACTCACTGCCAGCATCATACTCAATGGGCAGAAACTAAAAGCGTTCTCCTTAAGATTAGGAACAAGACAGGCATATCCACTTTCACTTCTCTTACTTCATACAGTACTGGAAGTCCTAGCCACAGGAATCAAACAAGGAAAAGAAAGAAAAGGCCTCCAAATTGGAAAGGAAGAAGTAAAACTGTCTTTATTTGTTGATTACATGATACTGTATGTATAGAATCCCAAAGATTCCAACAAGAAACTACTAGAACTGATAAATTAATTCAGCAAAGTATCATGATACAAAATTAATATCCAGAAATCAGTTTCATTTTTATATGCCAACATATAAAGTAACAGAAAGGTAAATTAAGAAAATCCCATTCGCAATTGCTTCAAAAAGAATAAAATACCAAAGAATAAACTTAACCAAGGATGTAAAAGACCTGTTCTTGGTTGGAAAGTTATAAGACACTGAAGAAAGAAATAGAAGAAGCTACAAATAAATGAAAACATTGATATGTTCATGGATAGGAAGAATTAACATCATTAAAATGTCCATACTACCCAAAGCAATCTATAGATTCAGTGCAATCCTATCAAGATTCCAATGACATATTTCACAGAACCTTGTTTCATTTTTTTAATTGAACTGTTTAGGGTTTTTCTATCATGTTATGTGAGTTCTTTATATATTTCATACTAACCCACTAGTAGATATATGATTTGACCAGATATTAAATTTTATCTAATACTTTTTTGCATCTATCTGGATGATCACATGATATTTATCCTTCATTCTGTTAATGTGGTATATCCTATTGATTGATTTGCAGTTATTGAACCATCAGACAAGGAATATTATTCAACACTAAAATGAAAAGAGTTTCAATTCATGAGAAAGTATGGAAAATATTTAGTGAATATTGTTAAGTGAAAGAAGTCAATCTGAGAAGAGCACATATTCTATGATACCCATTACATGACATTTCAGGAAAGGCAACACTGTAGAGATAGTAAAAGATCGGTGGCTGCTCAGGGATGGAGAGAGCGGGGAGGAATAATTAATTAGGTAGAACACAGAGGTTTCTAGGGGAGTGAAAATACTCTGTGTGATACTATAATGGTGGATACATATCATTATATATTTGTTTAAACATATCTCTATACATTCAACTCCAAGAATGAGTCCTATGTTAAACTATAGACTTTGAGTGATTGTGATTGTCAATGTAGGTTCACCAATTGTGATAAACTCATTCTTTGGTGAGGAATGTTGATAACAGGGGTGACTATCAATGTATTGAGATAGGGAGTACATGGAAAATCTTTGTACCTACTGCTCAATTTTGCTGTGAATCTAAAACTGCTATCATCCAAAATCTTGAAAAATAATGGTGAGAGTAAAAATAGTATGGAATGAATAGAAGCTTTTGAAACAAGTCATTCTGTCTGGGCATCTTTGCCTAAAGTAACATTTTACCCAGATGGTATCTGGTTAGAAGTTAGGAATCAAGACTAAACATAGAGCTTAAAACCTCAATTAGTAAGTATTGGTGATATTGGGAAACATTATAGTCAAGGGCAATAAATTGTTAGAGGAAATAAGACTGAGGTGAGTGTTGGAAGGTATATACCGGCTGGCAACAACAACCAAGATTTTTCTAACTCTTCCAGCTATTGCAGAACTGCCTGTCCCTTTCAAAACAAGACTGATGGTTGTCCCAACCTACTAATTCCTACTGGTGTCCTTCAACAATAGAAGTGACTCCCCTTAAAGTCCAAATTCTTAACCTGTCACACCTAGTTCTTTATGATGTGGTTTCTGCTTATTTTCCCTGTGGGCAACCACATGCAAACTGTTTATAAATGTACCAAGCTCTTTTGCCTCTTGGGTCCTTGTGCTTATTGTTCCCTCAGCCCTAGGTATTCTGCTGCTCCTGTTTTTCTGGATGGATGCCCTCGAATCAGAGCTCAAGCATCACCTTGTAGGTGAATGCTTCCTTCGATATTTCTCCCATGTCCTCCCCAGACAGAAGGAAAAACTATCTTCTCCGTGTGCCCATAATACCTGGTATATACATCTATTATGGCACTTATCACATTTTATTGTTGCAAAGTATGCATTTTGCTTTCTCCTCCATTATACTGTGAATCCTTTGGAAGCTGAAATGGTCTTTATTCAATTCCCACTGGGTTTTCTGGGATTATCTTTATGGGCCCCCTTGCTGCAGAACATGAAACATAACCCACTGGTGGAAATGCAACACAACAACCACATAGTTTAATATTGCATTACTTACATGATCTGAAAACTAGGCTAGAATTTTTGAAAATGCTCTCTCAGAAGTATGCTACTTTTCTTAGGGTACAACATCATAAGTCAGGGGTCCTGGTGAAGTTGGCAGCTATGGCCAGATTCCTACCTTGTATAACTTGTTACATATACAAATACATATGGGGGAAGTGCATGTGTGTATCCTCAAGTCCTTCAACTTCAGCAGTCATATTTGTCTTTAACATTTTAGTAGTGTCTCAAATTTTCCTCTTTCTCCCCCACCTCTAAGAATTCCTGGGTGCTTGATGTTTTTCCTGCTTTCCTCTGATTCTGATTTCTCATATTGCAATTTGATCTCTGATCTGAAATTCACCCTCCAAATCCCTTGTCCTTCCTCTTCCACCTGCATACACTCCTCCTACTGTGGGTATGATCCAGTGTCTTTATTTCCCTAGTGAACCATCAGCATAGACTTGTGTGTGAATCAGGTTTTACTAAAGTCTGAGGGAAATATCATAATATATTCTAAGCAATAACTTCAAAGTTAATATTAGACATCACTATTGTGAAATGTCAGTATCCTTTCCTTGCCAAGGGAATTCCTTACTAGCCACAGTTCCTTAGCTCAGAGCTTGCCATCTTTCCTGGTCTTCATTTCTCTCATCAAGATATACCAACTGCCAGGTCACAGTTTTCCAATATACTTATATTTTGCACGGAGAGATTTAACTGTCTCTGCACTAACTCAATGACCTATATATCTTCAGTCTACTTTTGCATCTTCAAAAACTATTAGGAAACTGCAAGACAAAGGAAAGAATGATTCTCTCCAGCCTTCGGCAGCACAAAGAATCAGGAGAAAAACTGAAATTCCAGTTTCTATTCTAATATAACTAAAGTCTTAGGCAGGATTCTTTCCCTTCTAGTATGAAAAAAAAAAAAAGAGTATTTTCCTCCTGTACAAAGAAGTCCCCAGAGATTATGATTCACGCACACACACATTACACGCTGAGGGTGCTGACATATGTATGGTTGGGTTCCTGCATACATGTTGTTCAAATGCTTGATGAGGTGATTCATAACCCAAATCCTATCACATTTAATAAACAAATAGTCTCAGACTGCAAGGAACGTTTACTTAGGAATCAGATGAGAATTTCCTTTTGCTTTCCAGGAAAGGTGTATAAACCAAGTCATTCATGAAGGTATACAAGATTCATCTGAGTGGTATTTCAACAACTTCCAGAATATTTTGTACATTCCCAAAAGCTTAGACCCAGAACAGCCTAGAGCTGAGCACAAAGGACATAACGGGCCCTGCTGTCCTGTGCTAACATGGTAGATTCGCCTAAGCACTGAGGTACTGCAAGCACGCCTGCTTCTTTCGGCTGCTCCTGTTGGAGAAACATGATGATTATTATCTGACTCCTTGTTCTCATTGTCATTGGCTACATAGTACAAGGAAAATGCAATCAAAGAGGAAAAAATGTTTTTGTAACCCTCAGCATCTTAATAACACAGCTGCTTTGACTGGTATACTAGTGGGAATGTAGCTAGGCTAACACCGAGCACTAATGAAGATGAGCCCGAGGCCTCTCTCTCTTGATGAGCTCTGAATCTTACACATAAACATCAGCTATTGATTTAACACATGTGAGCCAGTGTTCTAAAGAAGACTAAGTACAAATGTACGGAAACAAACCTCATTATTAACAAGTAGAAAAAGAAGCCAATGAGCAAACTAATAAAGGTAGGGAATGAGTTTATTCTTACAGGCTGCTGCAGAACTGTCTTATCAACTCTGTAAGTTAATAAGTTACACTGGAGCAGGAAGTGAGGAGAAAGGGAGGGAAATGGCAACATATATTAATCCAACTATCATTTCGTATTTATGTAGTACAATGAAACTTAAAACTTAATCATGTAATATCAATCATTTCATTTATTCTGTGATCTCTTCAATCCAAAGTTGAGGAAAGGATGACTCAGAGAAGCTAGGTAATGTGATCAAGTCCAAAGCTGCCAAGAGATGGAGTGTGGACTTACACAGGTGCTATGCCCCTGTCTAGATTTTCTCCCATGGGCCTTTTGCCTCTTCTGAAACCAGATTTACCCTGCACATAGCACAGAAATTATGTTGTTGTCATCTCATCTGATGCCAGTAGTTTCTGGAAACCTCTGTGCTGAATGATACACTCAGCTTCTTCCCATTCTTTTTGGGGGTTTTTCCTTTATGTTTTTGTAGAAGTTGAAAAATTATTACAGGGTATTGGAGGATCTTGAATAAATAAAGAAGATTATGGGTTTTTTTCCATTTATTTTATTTTTTGTTGTTCAAGTACAGTTGTCTTCCTTTTCCACCCACCACTCCCCCCAACCCCAGCCATCCCCACCTGCCTTCCATGATTTCACCCTCCTTTGGTTTTGTCCATGTATTCTTTATAATTGCTCCTGAAAAGGCTTCCCCCTACCCCCCCCCATTATCCTTTCCCACCTCCCCTCTGGTTACTGTCCATTTGTTCTTAATTTCAATGTCTCTGGTTATATTTTGCTTGCTTCTTTGTTTTGTTGATTAGGTTCCACTTAAAGGTGAGATCATATGGTACTTGTCTTCACCACCTGGCTTATTTCACTTAGGATAATGCTCTCCAGTTCCATCCATGCTGTTGTAAAGGGTAGGAGCTCCTTCTTTCTTTCTGCTGTGTAGTATTCCATTGTGTAAATGCACCATCATTTTTTGATCCACTCATTTACTGATAGGCACTTAGGTTGCTTCCAGCACTTGGCTATTGTAAATTGTGCTGCTATGAACATTGGGGTGCATAGGTTTTTTTGAATTGGTGTTTCAGGGAAAAAGCTTCTGCATGGCTAAAGAAAACAGCATTAAAATGAAAAGAGAACCAACCATATGGAAAAACATATTTGCCAATGATACCTCAGACAAGGGTTCGATCTCCAAAATATATAAAGAACTCACATGACTCCACTCTAGGAAGACAAACAACCCAATTAAAAAATGGGCAAAAGACCTTAACAGACACTTCTCCAAGGAAGACATGCAGAGGGTCCAGACACATATGAAAAGATGCTCAACATCACTAACCATCAGAGAGATGCAAATTGAAAACACAATGAGATACCACTTCACAAAGGTGAGAATGGCCATCATAAACAAATCAACAAACAACAAGTGTTGGAGAGGATGTGGAGAAAAGGGAACCCTAGTGCACTGTTGGTGGGAATGGAGACTGGTGCAGCCACTATGGAAAGCAGTATGGAATTTCCTAAGAAGGAAATTAGGAAATTGGGTCTGTTGATTCAGACCCATAATTGAAAGATAAGGCCATGGTAGAACACAGTCATCTTGATTGTGAGGCTTCCAAAGCAGCAAAATATATACTAGTGGGAGGAGGTGCAGCCTTTTTCTGAGCCTAGGTTCTCTGCCTTGTGAATTAACCAAAAAGTAATTGTCCTCTTTTGCACTTGAATCTAGAACACTTGAAGCTCTTCTATATGTAGATGATGTGGGAGGAGTAAAAGAATTTAGCTGTCTTTCTAAATCTCATCTTTTAAATACATTTTTTTTGCAAAAGTAATCATTTCATACATGATGTTCCTTGAATTTTGCATATATTCAGGACGGGGAGTACCTTTATTTTATTGCATAATTCCAGTTATTTTAAATATAGCTTTGTGAGGGAAAATAGTTGTCTGAAGCCCAGAGTCAACATGGCAAAAAATTTGTCTTCATTATTCTCTTCCGAGCACATTTATTTTAAGATAAGTTAAATGTGGCACAGTGGGACTTCCTGACTATTCTCTTTTAGTTTGAGAGTAAGAGCCCACAGCATGCACTAGAAATGATGCACTAGAAATGGGTAGAATGCCTTGGGAAGGAGAAAGAGGAAGAGAGAGAAGGAGAAATAGAAGTGAGGAAGAAAGGAGAGATTTAGGCAAAGGGGGATTTGCTGAGTTGAACACAAGTCACAGGAACAGATTAAAGCTGAATATCCCCTCAGAGGGGAGTTGAAAGAGGGTAGCAGAGGGATTTTCTGGTATTAGTGCAATGAAAAGACTACTTGAGGCTAGCAGGGAAGAACTGTTCTCAAGTATCCTGTGGACTCAGAATATATTCATGACCAGCTTCAATGAAGGTGTAGTTCTTTCTGGTGATGAACTGATTTCATGCATTTTCCAAGTCTTTGTTCAGCGTGACAGCAGGATTTTGAATAAAATGTTTGCATTGTTTGTACTTTGTTAAGCATTTATCTGCAAGGCGGCACTTGAACTCCATAGACTGGTCATCCTAGTGAAATGGTAAGTACCTGGGTTATGGGGGTAAAGTCCCTGCCATATGGCAATGTGTCAGTTTCCCTTCCTCCTCTAGAAATAAAGCCAGTGTAGATGGTCTCTATAGACCATTAAATATGTGCTTAGGGTGCACAACAGCAGGAGCAAAATTCTTGGCCAGACTCAGGTATTTGATATGTTTTTAAAGCATTAAATGCCATAGGCATTTAATGTGCCATAGGCACATGAAAAGATGCTAAATACTACTAATTACTAAAGATATGAATATCAAAACCACAATGGAACACTACAGATTCCATAGACATGAAAAGATAATAAAAAGAATACAATGAACAAATCTATGACCTCAAATTTGATAACCCAAATGAAATGGACAAATTCCTTGAAAGACACAATGTGCCTAACCTCACACAAAGGGAAGTAAACAATATAAATAGGCCTATATCTATTAAGGAAATTGAACTAACAATTGATAGCCTTCCGAAGCAAAAATCACCAGGCATAGATGGGTTCATTAGTGAATTCTACAAAACATTTAATGAAAAAATTCTATTGATTCTGTGTAATCTTTTTCTGAGGATAGTGGAAGAGGGAATACCTCCTAAATCATTCTATAAGGCTGGCGTTTCCTTAACACTAAACCCAGATAGCTATTACAAGAAAACCAGGGACCTATATCTTTCATGAACGTAAATGCAAAAATCCGCAAAAAATAATACAAATCTAACAATGTATAAAAATCCAACAATACATATACCACAATCAAGCAGGATTTATCTTAAATATGTAAGAGTGGTTCAACATTAAAAAATGAATTAAAAAATTAATCCATCACACCAATAGGCTAACAAAGAAAACATAACAACTATATTAATAGATGCAGAAAAGCATTTGACAAAATTCAACACACACTGATGAAAAAACTTCTCAGTAAACTAGCAATAAAATGGAACCTCATCAATTTGACAAAGAATATTGACAAAAAATCCTATAGATAACAGCATTCTTAATGGCAAGAAATTTGAGCTTTTCCATTAAGATCAGTATGAGGTAAGGATACCTTACCTCATCAATCCTTTTCATCCTTGTACTGGAAATCCTTGCTGATTCAAAAAGACAAGACAAGGAAGTGAAAAGTACATAGATTTGGAAGGAAGAAATAAAATAATCTTTGTTCACAGGTAATATGGTTGTCTGTATGAAAAATCTGAAGGAGTCAATAAAAAAACCTCCTGGAACTAACAAAGGATTGTAGCAAGGTTGTAGGTTACAGGGTTAAATTCAAAAGTCCATTTCTTTCCTGTAACCAGCAATGAACAAGTGGAATTTGAAATTAAAAACACAATACCTTTTACATTTAACACTCAAAAATGAAATACTTAGGTATAAATCTAACAAAATATGTGTAAGATCTGCATAAGGAAAACTACAAACTCTGATGTATGAAATCAAAGAATAACTAAAAGAAGAGATATTTCATGTTTATGGATAGGAAGACTCAATATTGTCAAACTGTCAATCTTTCCCAATTCAATCTATAAATTCAACATAATCCCAATCAAAATACTAAGAAGTTATTTTGTTGGTATTTACAAATTTAATCTAAAGTTTATATGGAGAAGCAAAACCCCGCAATATCCAAGACAATATTGGAGGAAAGAACAAAGTTGAAGGACTGGCACTATCTGACTTCAGAACAAGCTATAGTGATCAATACAGTGTTGTACTAGTGAAAAAATAGACAAATAGATGAATGGATCAGAATAGAAAACCAGGAATTAGGTGCACACAAATATGGTCAACTGATCTTTGACAAAGGAGCAAGATCAATTTAATGGAGAAAATGTAGTCTTTTCAACAAATGGTGCTGAAACAACTGGATTTTCACATGCAGAAAAATATGAAATCTAAATGCAGACTTTACACCCTTCACAAAAGCCAACTCAAAATGGGTCAGTGATCTAAATATTAAATGCAAAATAATAAAATTCCTAGAAGATAACAGAGGAGAAAATCTAGTGACTTGGGTATAATGATGATTTGTTAGATATAACACCAAAAGAATGAGCCATAAAAAATTGATAAGCTGGGCACATTAAAATCAAAAACATCTGCTCTGCAAAAGACTGTCAGAGAATTAGAAGACAAGGAAAACACTGGGAGAATATATTTGCAAAAGATATATCCAATAACGCACTGTTATCTAAAATATATAAGAACATTTAAAACTCAACAATAAGAAAACTAACAACCCAATTTAGAGAGAAGTACCTCAACAGATACCTCATCAAAGAAGTTATATATCAAAAAAGCATATGAGAAGATGCACAACATTATATATCATTAGAGGATTGCAACTTAAAACAGTGAAGCACCACTACACACCCATTCTAAAGGCAAAAATTCAAAACACTGACAACACAAATTACCAATGAGAATGTGGAGCAACAGGAATGAACGCTCATTCATTTCTGGTGCAAATGCAAAATGGTGCAGGCGCTTCAGAAGACAGTTTGGCAGTTTCTTACAAAATTAAACATACTCATGCCATACAATCTAGCAATTATGCTCCTTGGTATTTGCTCAAAAGAACTGAAAACTTAAGTCCACATAAAACCGGCGCATGGATGTTTATAGCAACTTTATTCATAACTGTGAAAATTTGGAGGCAATCAGGATGTTCTTTAGTAAGTGAACTGGTAAACTGTAGCACATTCAGATAGTGGAATATTATTCAGCACTAAAAAGAAATGAGCTATCAAGCCATGAAAAGGCATGAAAACTTAAATTCATATCACTAAGCAGAAGAAGCCAAACTGAAAAGATTATACATTGTATACTTCCAATTATCTGACATTCTGGAAAAGGCAAAACTATGGACACAGTAAAATGATCAGTGGTTACCAGGTGTTGGTGAGGAGGAATGGGCAGAGCACAGAGGATTTTTAGGGTAGTAAAACCATTCTGTGTTTCATTCTATATACTTTCTGTATATTATACATTACATAGTATGGTGTAAACACATCATACAATTGTCAAAACCATAGAATATACAGCTCCAAAGGTGAAACCTAAAATTAACTATGGACTTAGGTGATACTGATGTGTCAGTGTAGGTTGATCAATAGTAACAAAACTACCCTTAGTAAGGGATGCTGATGGTGAAAGAGACTACGCCCATGTGGGGGCAGGGGATGGATATATGGGATTCTGTGCTCACTGCTCAATTTTGCCCTGACTCAAAAAGTGCTGTAAAAATAAAATTGATTAAACACACACATTCATACAAGATACCACTTCACGACCATTAGTATGGCTATTATGAAAAAACAGAAAATAAGAAGTGTTAGTGAGGTTGTGAAGAAATTTGAATTCTTGTACTCTGCTTATGAGAATGTAAAATGGTGCAGCTGCTGTGGGAAGTTATATACTGGTTTCTCAAACAAACAAACAAACAAACATAGAATTATCATAATATCTAGCAATTTCAGCTCTGAGTTTATGCCCAAAAGTATTGGAAGCAGAGACTGAAACTGATATTTGTATACCTCTATTCATAGAAGTATTATTATTCATAATATTCCAAAGTTGGAAATAACCCAAATGTCTATCAAAGGATGAATGGATAAACTATATATATAATTATTATATAGAATTATGTATTACCGTTATTCAGCCTTAAAAAGGAAGGTAATTCTGATACATATTACAACATGAATAAAACTTGAATACATTATGCTCATTGAAATTAGCCAGTCAGAAAAGGACAAATACGATATGATTCTATTTATATGAAATACCTAGAGCAGTCAATCAATCATACAAAAAAAAAAAAGCAAAACAGTCGTTACCATGGGCTGGAGAGAAGGGAGAACAGGAATGTTTCATGGGTGGAGAATTTCAGTTGGGAAAATTAAAAAGGTCTGAAGACAGATAGTGGTGATGGTTCCACACCAACGAGAATACACTTAATGTTGCAGAACCGCATGCTTAAAAGTGCTTAAAAGGGTAAATTTTATGTGATGTGTATTTTACCACAATTAAAAAACAGAAAATATTATTAAAAGTTGTGATGAAAAAAATCAGAAACTCATTGCATTTGTTTATAGTGTGTTATTTTTATTTTTATTTAAATATGAGTGGATGGGATGCCAAATATTTTCGGGATTTAGAGCTCCAAAGATTTTCACTTGGACCTAAGTAGGTCATAGTTTTCCAAGTGTAGGTAAGAACGCTGGCGGGTCACCTGGGATCACTAGCCCTGGGTTGTACGGAGGCTCACGTTGTTTCACTCCAGGACTCGCAGCAAATGAGGGCAGGATCTAGATACACTTGGAAGTTTCTCACAAACTTTGGTAGCTTGAGAACAGTGCCACATTTCTACAAGGACACTTCCTATACTGTTTTCTCAGCTTACAGAGACAGCATGAGAGAGATGCTTGGTGCTGAAGCACAGAGTTAACACACCTGACGGGGAGAAGTTCAGGAAGACAGACTGAAGCTATGCCCAATGAAGTGTTTCATATAGAAATGCAAGTAGTATTCAATTAGCTTTATAACTCACCTGTGTGTTGAACTGATATTTATGAAGCTGCCAGTCACCTGGAATAAAACAGTGAACAAGATGCAGCCCCAATTCTTGAAAAGTGCACACTTCAGCAGGATGTCCGAGGACACTCTGAAGTGTCCTCACAGAGTGTCCTCGGACAGCATCTGTATCTTCAAGTAAGAGCAGGAGCCTCCTCTCCTAATTCCAGCATAACTATTAAGGGATGACCTCCTGCCAAATCCAGGTGGATCTTCATGGCTTTGTGTTTGCATCTACTATCATTCAAAAGAAAGTTATTATTTTTAACTCAAAGTGTATTCGGGATAATAGGAATACTGTCCCTTTCCATTATAGCTTAATGTCCATTTGTTTGCAATATAGGGAGCCCTCATCAGTCTATTCAGATGGGCCTCTGCCCTCTGGTGTTCAGCCAAAAGACTGAAACAAGGGCTCAGAAACTTTCTCCCCTCCCCCTACTTCTTCACCTGACTGACACATCCTTATTATCAGGTCTCAGGTTAGCTGCCACTTTCTTCAGAAAAGTGTCTCTGATCTTAAAGTGTGTCACATTCCTTATTTATTTATTTATTTATTTTATTTTATTTTATTTTATTTTTAGAGAAAGGGGAAATGAGGGAGAAAGAGAAGGAAAGAAACATCAATGTGTAAGAGAAACATCTATCAGCCGCTCCCCGAATGCCCCCAACCAGGGCCCACAACCCAGGCATGTGCCCTAGCCAGGAATCGAACTACTGACCCTTCAGTATGCAGAATGGCACCCAACTCACTGAGCCATACCAGTCAGGGTACATTCCTCTTTTAAGAGCTCCCACTGCACTTTGCACTTTACCTAGTGCACACAAACTTCCCTGATGATGAGACTTACCCAAGACATTTATTAAATACTCTGGCTCCCTAGAGATTCAGATTCAGTGAGCCTAAGATGGAACTTAGGAATTTATGTCCAACAGGTGATTCTTATCACCAGGGAAACAATTGAACTGCATTAAAATTCCTTGTCTGTGAGGGCAGGCATGGACTATTCTGGCCTTGTTTACAACCCTTTTCCCAGCACCTGGTACATGGTAGGCAAAATACGTTAATATGCATTTGTTGAATGAATGACTTGGCCGTGGCATGCAGCCATTAGCTGAGATAAGCTTGTGATTCTATCACCAGCACAAGAGGAGGTGGTGAAGTCACCCGCAGCAACATTAGTTGGAGATGACTAGAGCACAGTAAAATAGGGATATGCCTAAAACATGTGTTGACTAATGATCTGAAGTTGTAGGGCCAGTGTAGCAAAAATCATTAGTTCTATAAAAGGTGCATTTGAATCTAGAAGGAAGGAAACTACAGGCTGGGAGCTCATTAGTTAGTCACTTCTTCCCTGGAGCTTTGCAACAGCCTTCTAACTGGATGCCTCCCCATTATCCTTACTGTTGCCAAAGTGTCTGCTCAACAACAAACTGAATCATGCGATTTCTATATTAAAAATAAATGACTAAATAATTTCTTCTTTAATCTGTTGTTTAACCCTAAAATGATTATCTTAAAAACTACCCCATGACTTGTTGGGAATATTTAGAAAAGGCATGTGTAGAAGTTAGTGGTAAACAGTGTTCAGATGAGAGCATCTTCACCCAGGCTCAGTACTGTCTTGGTCTCCACTGTGTGGGCAACACTGACTTCCTGCTAGCGTCTGGCAGCTTCTTCCTTCTTGTAGCTGTATCGTCATCCCTCTTCCCTCACTCCCTGTTATTTATAAAGGCAGGTCAAGAGTTAGGTCTAAGTTTGAGCATGAAGTTTGACTATAAGGCAAAGAACAAGGTGAGCAGCCCACACAGAGTGGGGCAGCTGGATCATGAGAGGCAAAGTGGTTCAGAAACAAGCCAAGTTCATGACACACCTGTTGCCCATTTTCACCAGTCTGCCATAGTACACTGTTTGGGGGAACTGGTAAAATGCATCAGTCAAGGTTTTTAATTGTAAACAGCAGAATTCTCTTTAAGTAGCTTAAATGGAAAAATAATTTATTAAAACTCACTGAAACTCCAGGCATGCAGCACTCAGGCTTGAAGAATACAACCAGGAATGGTGGCCAAACCACACGGAAAGATTGCTCTATCCAAGGCCTCACTGCATCTGCCATTGGGGGATCACACTGCTGTACTGTGGATGCTGGATATTGGAGGCCAGAAACTATTCCCCAAAGTCACCAAAACCAGATGCCTTCACCACCACTAAAATGCATCTGCATAGTGCCTGCAGATTCATACTGTTCATCAAATTAAGGACTTAGCTCATGCATCTATATAGCAGTACCTGCACTCTAGCTGAAAGGGAGAATGAAAACGTGAATTCTGGCTTCTCACTTGGGGATTGGATCATAATATGGACATTCAAAAACATATAAGGGTGCTTGGTGGATATAAATGTGATAGAATTCTCCTCTGTAGATACTATAGCAGAAGGCCTGGGTTCAAATCCCAGCTTGGTCATTTATGAGCTATGTAAGCTAAAGCAAGCTATCTTTTCTGAACTTTATTATCTCACTTGAAAAATAATAATAAAACCAACTACACCACAATGCATTGTCTACTATGTGCTGAGCCTATATAGGTATACTTTGGTCATCTCCAAATAAACCCTTTTATTAAAAATATTTCTGTTCACTCACAGAAAGAACCCCAGAGTATTGTTATATTCCAGTGTCCAGACTTCAGTTTCTAAACAGCACTTCCTACAAAAGGTAACCAAGGCCTTGGGGAAAGAAGTCAGAGGCAAGATAGGTGGTACTTTGACAAGTGCCAAGACCGACAGCACTGAGCAAGTGAGAAGGGATGAAGCATTTTCTCTTGCCAGATGGCATCACGACACATACAAGTTTTAGCAAACATGATGAGTCCCGAGCAAGCGCTGAGTGCTGAAACTTTTTTTCTTGTCAAAAATATAATGAGTACAAGGATTGATGAGTTCTGAACCCAACAAGTATCAAGTTATGATTGTATAAAGAGATCCTGGGGTATCTTTTGCTAGGAAATAAAGAGAATCTAACATACTAATGGGGACAGGACAATATGACAATAGGAGCAACTTTCGCTGGACAAATTTTGATCACTGGGGAGTCATAGGTTGTTACTTACATAAGAAAGAGTAATGAATGTAAATAATAACAAATGACTTCCCAGTAAAACTGGGAAAAAGAGGGGAGAAGGAGAAAGAGGAGGGATGGAGGGAAGAAAGAAAGGAAAAGAAAGTTTAAATTTTTTTTAACTGCTTGACCATTTTTGTGTAATCTTACATCGACTCATTACTCTGAAAAATTTATAATGAATGAAAATGAATTAAGCATTTGCCATGCTCTTTTTAAAGGAATAATAGTAATTTACCCCCCTCTTCATAAAAGAATCCCATCAAACATATGTAAAAGAAATGAAAGAGAACTAGAAAAATTACCATTTTGCAACTTGCAATAAAATAATTGACTCAGGCAACCAACGTCAGTGGATGTGAAAATCATTAGGTGTCAGTTTGTTGAGAAACAGGATATGTACTTAGTTCCAAAGCAGTACCCCACAGATTACTTGCTAGTAACATAGAAAAAATTGCATCTTTACACTGGGGAGAGCTGGAGGTCATCACCTTCACCCAGTCATCAAAATGCTTCACTCATAGGGGAACAGCCTGACATGAGCCTCCTTATGAGGTAACATGAAGGACACAGCATCAACTATCAAGTATTTTCACCAAAATAGTTTTATTTGAATCTGCTCAAGCCTTTGAACTCAAATTTCTTCATAGAAAATATAGTGCAGAAAGAAAAAAATCAAATAACATGAAGAGGAAATAATCAGGCAATTTCAGAATGTGAGGCATTTCACAAAAAGTCAGAATCATGAAAAAAAATGTCTGGGGAATGTTCCAGATAAAAAGAGATTATAAAGATAAAACCAAATGCGCTGAACTATCTTGATTGAATCCTGACTGGGGATCTGTAAAAGACATTTGGAAACACAAACAAAAATTAGGAAATGGCCTGTTGATATAATGGTGTTGTGTATATGTAGAAGAGTATCCTTATTCATAGGATATATGTGCTCTAATACTGAGAAATGAAGTGCACAAGATACAAAAATTACTTTTAAGTGGTCATACATGTGAAGCAAATATGAAATATTGATCATTGAATTCAATTGTGGGTATAGAATACTCATTGTACCAATTTTTAACTCTATCTTTGAGATTTTTTCATAATAAAACATTAGTAACTATAGGAAAACTGAGTTCTAATCCTGAATCCAACATAGAAGTATCCTTTCCTGGGGCTCAACTTCCTCATCTATAAAGTGAGGGAGCTGGACTTGAGTGTACATTCTATGCAAGAGGGGAGAAGTTGGTTTCTTTTGTGATATATTTTATTTCCAATAATTGTTTTCTAAATCAAAAATGTCACTCCAGGATATCAAGGGGTGATTCATCAATCTGGGTGACTAAGTGTGAGACCACTTTCTCCCTCAAAACTCCTCAGATGTCTCATCCAAAACAGGAGTCAAAGAAGGAGAACTTTCAAGACATAGAACTGTACTATTGGCCATAAGCAATTCTACTTCCCAAGACAGATATTTCCCAAGGACCTAAAGAAGTTATCTCAAAACCCAGTTCATTCTGTTTCTTTATATTTTTCCCCATTGTTCTTTAAATAGTTTTAGATGATCAGAAAAGTGAATAAGATAGTACTGAAAGTTACCATGTACCTCACACCTAATTTCTCCCATCATTATCATTACTAAATACATTTGCTATGATAAATGAACCAATATTGATACATTATTGTTAACTAAAGTCCATATTTCATTCACATTTCCTTCATTTTTATCCAATATGCTTTTGTGTTCAAAGATCCCATCCAGAATACCACATAACATTTAGTCATCATGTTTTCTTAGGCTCCTCTTGATTATGACAGTTTTTTAGACATTTTTTAAAAATTGTTTAATTAAATTTATTGAGGTGACATTCATGAATAAGATTCTATAAGTTGCAACTATACAATTCTGTAACACATGATCTATAATATATATTGCATTGCGTCCTCACCAACCAAGGTCTAGTCTCTCTCTGGCACTTGACCTCCTTTACCCTCTTCAAACTTCCCCCTCCCTCCTTCCCTCTGGTAATTACCATATCTTTGGGTCAATAGGGGTTTTTTGTTTCTTTGTGTTGTTCATTTGTTGCTTTCTGTTTTATATCTGATGTATGAGTTAAATCATATGGTTCTTGTACTTTTCTGTCTCAGACACTCTTTGTATTTGATGACTTTTGACAGTTTTGAAAAGTACTGGCCAGCTATTTTTTAGGCATCTCTGAACTGGGGTCTGCCCAATGTTTTTCTCATGATTAGACTGGGGTTATGGGTTTTGGAAAGGAAGGGCCCCGAGGAAAAGTGCCCTTCTCATGACACCATACCAAGGGCATGTACTATGAACATGACTTATGTGTTTATTTTTCCCTGGGTTTATTTCAAATTGATTATATTTACCTGATCCCTGCCCAAAACACAAAGGAATTTTTCTCCAATTTTCACAGGGAGTACCTAGCAGGGTTCCTGAAGATAAAACCATGAAAATGTGGCTCCCTCAATCTTTAAGGTTGAGCTCCCAGGCATTTTTAAGTCTCAGATGGTCTGCAACCAGCCTCCAGCAATTCGAGAAAGTTACTCTAAGGATTCCTGCTGGTTTGTGGCCCTAATAACTTCCATTCCAGGTAAGCAATGTCTTTCTGGATGCACCTCTTCAGATTTTGGACTGACTTTTTACTCTGCAACCTTAGTTCTCTGATGGGTTCCAGAAAAGTCATGGATTTTCAGTTTGTCCAACTTCTATGTTTTTATAAGGCTAGGAGTGATGTCATCCAAACTCTTTACATGTTGAAGCTGAACAGTTCACTTTGTTTTAATGCGAGTTTATTTAGCACTGCTCCTAAAGGAAGTGTAATTGTGAGGTAAAACATTTGCTTTAATAGGCAGGTGATCTTTGAGTTATCTGCTAAGCTGGTTTTAAGTATGAAATTTAAAGTGCTTTGGAAACCAGCTTTCAACAAAAATACGTTTCTTCACTAATTTGACCTCATTCTGTTTAGAGGCACACAGTAAAAGGGTAAAAGCATCAGACTTTGGGTCCAAAGATGTAGATTTGGGGGCTCTAGAGTAAAAATTTACTAGAACATTTCTGTCTCTCTGCAACTCAGTTTCCTCATTTGTTAAATTTCTTGGCTACAGGGAAGCCATCTAATTTATCTTTATTTTAAGTGTCGAGTATAAAACCTGGCCCAGAGTAGAAATCAGTGAAAATGGAACTGAAATGTTTGCCTGATCAATCTCATAGTGTTGCTATGAGAATTAAACAAAATAATGTGCACAGAAGCTCTTTGCAAACTTCGAAAAGCCTTAAAAATTCGCTTCTTTATTTACTTATCAGTCATCAGTCTTGAATGCCTTCCTGTGGAAGGCTTTGTTGTTGTTGTTGTTGTTGTTGTTGTTGTCTGACGTTGTGCTGATAAGGAGGAAGGAACTCCGAAGAGTTAATTTTTACGCAAACCGTGGGTTGATTTCAGTTATAGCAACAATATACATTCCTCAACGTGTCTGATTTAAAAACCTGGCAAGTGTTTTGATATTTGACAGCTCTGCTGTCAAGTAATTCTGTTCTACAATTAATCATGCCATAGCCATTTCTTCCACTACTGCCACAATATAATGGCATCATTGTATATGCATACATAGTACACTTGTATCCTGTTTAAAAGGAGGTAAAGCAAATGAACTTGAAAAATTTACTACTCTGTAGATCACAGTTATATTGCCAAGATTTGTTATTGAATCCATTCTATTTTAGTGCCATTACAGCTTCAATCTAAGCTTAGATGAAACCATTCAGTCACTGCAGTTTTCTATTTCCTTGCTTAGAAAATTGAAATTCTGCTTTCTTTGAAATGTTTTGAGTGTCAGGTAGGTGCACTGTACAAACGGCTGGGATCTTTAATGACTCAATGTCAGCTCCTGGCTTCTGATTGCTGTTTTGTCTGGATCGGCGCTAGACGCAAGTACAACATCAACTCTCTCTCCTCCCCCAGCTGTCAGCAACTTCTTGAGGCAAAGGAGTTTGCCACAAATCAAGATGCTTGCAACAAATATCTCTATGAACCTGTTCCATCTCTCCTGGGCAACTTGCCATTTCACCTCACTCTGTACTTTGAAACCTCTGCTTTTATCAAATGTCCTGGCATCTTTAGTACATTAACCATTTTATAGGAATCCTAGCCCTCTACCCGAATCATGTGTTTCTCATAAACATCTTACTTTGTAAGTAATCTCAGGCAGTTTTGAACAAATACATCACCACTGGTTTTTATAAAGATAATTTCCTGTTTACATGTCTAATTTGTCAAGAAATCAAATCACAAATTACATGAAAGTCAGTCTGGAAAGTACAGATATGTTGGCCAAAAATTCATGTAAAATGGTTTGGATCTTTTGCCTTCAGAGGTTGTTGCAACTACTTACACTGATGATACTTTGTGACTTTCAAACTTTCACCTTTATGTACTTCCACATGGAACTGTCATGACCAATACTTTCATACAACTGTACGACTGCCTCTGTGATAAGGATGCTCTGGATTACTATTGAATTGCTCAATAAGAATGAGATACAAGTACAATCACAACTTCAGTTTAAGGATTAAGGAAAACCCATCAACTAAAAAGTTCGTTTTATATATACGTGCTGATAAATACCATAAATCCTTAGGGAAGGAAGTGCATGTAATTATTGAGTAAATGTAGCCCAGATCACCTTGACTACTTTTGTGAGAAAGAAAGGGTGGCAGTACCTGAGACTGCATATGTACTGTCAGGATTTTAAAGCTCTCCCCTCATCTCCACCCCCCCCCCCACCCCGATGTATACTCTGATCTTAAATCCATTACGAGGTTTTTAAAATATTTTTTATTTTTTAACGTTGTGTTTATTTATTTATTTATTTTTAGAGAGGTGAAGGGACGAAAAGAGGGAGAGGAACATCAATGTGTGGTTGCCTCTTGCACACACCCTACTGGGGACTTTGCCCACAACCAGGCAAGTACCCTGACGGGGAATCGAACCAGCGGCTCTTTGGTTCACAGGCCTGCACTCAATCCACTGAGCCACACTAGCGAAGGCTGTTCTGAGGTTTTTATTTTTAAAAAAAGATATTTATTGTTGTAGAAATACCAGAAATATAGAACGTAACTTCACACTTAGAGATTGTCAGCTCTGCTTTGTTAGGAGAAAGTGAACTCAATGTTGTGCACCAGTCCAGCCTGATCAGAGAGGCTGCGCTGCACAGCAGCCTTGTGAGATAATAATAATGCTGGGTAAGGTTGTTCTTCTTGTCCCCAGTCCTGATGTCTAGTCTCTTCACACCTATGTGCATAATAGCTCCAAATCCAATGCTCCTAAAACCAGTGCTTCTCTGGATCCACTACTGAAGGGAAAAAAAGGAAATCTTTCCTACTTTTGTTTTTGTTTTCTAGTAGTCAAGACTAATTTTCATTGTTGCACTCTCTTGTTCAGTCCCTCTTGTCACCAACCACACCTAGGTGAGTGATAACTATACTCTGTAGTCATGGAAGAAAGCAAATTGAAAAGGATCTCTCAAGAATCAAGTTTACACACAAAGCATAATCATAGTAAAATATGATACTATTAACATAGTAAAATAAAATGCTGCACTGAGTCTACAATGGAGTCAGTCTTTGCATATACCTTCTTAGCTACTCTTTTATTCAGAATGTCATGAAACATGGACTTGGAAATTTAAATCAGTCCTCAAGAAATAATTGCACTTAACTTTATCCTAGTAACATAACTTCTGAGTTTGAATTTTCTCCCTGGTAAAATAAAATGCCTAATATCCACCCTTTGTGAGAATAATAACCATAAGCTTTTGAACCTACGTTTCGTGCTGGACAGAGTGAGGCAGTCTACATTCATTGCACCTGTAATCCACTCTATTCTGTAAGTTAATGTTACCTCCATTTTACAGATAAAAAAACTCAGGTTAAATAACTTGCCCCAAGGTACAAAGCTAAACAGTAGAAGGACTAGGATTTGGACCAAGTTCTATCTTATATCAAACCATCATGCTATGATATGAGGTTATTAAAATTTGAGGACATATCGAGGGGAAGTTAATATGCCATATATAGTGTCAGAAACATTCTATAAACCTGCTTCTGAAATTTTAGTCATTAGTCCTCTCCATTCATGTTAAATACATGTGTTATGTATTTAATATTTTCTTTGCTGACTAACTTTTTTATTTGAAAATTTGTTTTAGTTTAAAGGAAATACTATACCTACAAATACAGAACCAGCATTGGTGCAATGAATAAAAGTAAATTATAAAAATAAATACAATAACACCAAACAATATTATTAAAATTGAACTCAATTCCATTGCCTGCCTGCTGGAGGTTTTCGGCCTCAGCGAGGTCTGTCTGTTGTTGCTTGTCAGTAAAGAAATTAACAAGGGCTAGAAAAGTGTTAAAAAGCACTAGCATAAATCCAAAACTTTCTTGCAATACAATGAGAATCTAGAGATTACTGAAAAGGAATACCTTTCGCAACATGGCTTGAGTGTGAGGTAACGTCCCAGCCTTGCGCCACCTAAACCGCCTTGAATGGCCGCGGGAGGAAAGCGGTGCATGTTTGGGAAATACGGCGGTGAACGAGGGCAGGGGGAGAAAACATCCAGGATAGTTTCAAATATTTCCATATTTATTAAGTTTAACCACCTTATCTCCCATGTTCACTCAAAAATTTAAAGCTGTTTTGTGTTTCTTCCCCATTGAAATTCAAAAAGAGCAGACAAGAGGAGTGCTGATCATAGAGGGCCTGGTTCCCGCCCCCCACCCCCATATCCTCTGGAGTGGATAGTTTCGGAGAGCCGGCTTTGGCTGCCAGAGTGCTTTTACTAAAATAGTTGCCTCTTTGGCTGTCCTAGAGATTTCTGTTAGTGAGCTGATAATTCTTAATAGATCTCTTTTTGCGTAAACCAGATGTAGTGGACTCTATTGTACGTAAGAATCTTGTAGACATAAGTAAGTAGAGTAAATATCCGTGCATTTATAGAGATTCCTTCCTGATACTCTGAAATGCCAAAAAAAAAAAGCACCCTATTTCTTGAGACCAAATTTTATTTTCTCAATTGGATGAAATACAGATGACCCATAAAGTCATTTAATAATTTTTTCACATGACCACTGTGCACAGCAGATCTTTAACAGTCTGTGGAACAAGAAGTTCATATTAAAAATAGGGGTGGGGGGATATTTTTTAAAAATTCCTTTAGGTGGCCATTATTCAAATCAGGAATAGTAGAAAAAGAAAGGTAAATTTCTATGGATAAAATAATGTGTCTAACTATTAAGTGTTCTTTGGTAGTACCACCATACCATGTGTAGGATTACATGTGAAGGGACAATGATGTGAGAAGGAAGTAGCTAAATTCACACACTGTGATGTATGTGGGTCGACTTCCCCACTAATGCCTTTCAGATAAATGAAAATCAGATACGCAGAGGGGATCTTCTACCCTTGTTTTACATGGTGTTTGTTAGGGGCAGAAACTTAAGGAAAGGGGGAAAGACCTATTCTCTGACACTCATCAGTGAGACACAGGCCCATCTTCTCAATCATTAAAATGTAAAGGAATTAACAAGTCTGAATTCTTTCTTTTTTTTTTTTTTAATGTCAGCTCATAAATTCCTTCATCTAAGCCCAGCTTAAATGCACTGTGATGCACAGGGGAACGCAGAACCTGAAAAGAAATAGGAAGCCAAGGAGCCGGAAGAACTATGTGGCTATCATGTGTTTTCCATAGCCCACCCTATCTGTTTAATTTACAACCATTGTTTACCCATACAATTTACCCTAGAAATTTTTATCACTTATTTTATGATGATTTCCATGCGATTTCAAGTCTTTCAAGGTGTTCCAGGAGCCCTTCTGAAACACCACAAAGTTATTCCTACATATAATAATCTTTTAACCCTTAAAGTCTCAATGTCTAACGAAAACTAAGAAGTAATCAATTAGCATTATTTAGCTTGGGCATTTTATTACCTCCAGAGCCCTGGCTGGTGTGGCTTGGTTGGGCGTAGGCCTGCAAACTGAACAGCCCCTGGTTTGATTCCCTGGCAGGGCACACGCCTGGACTGTGGACTCTGTGCTCTGCTCCCCTTGGGGTGCTTGCGGAAGGCGGAAGGTAACCAGTCGGTGTTTCCTTCTTACACAGATGTTTCTCTCCCTCTCTTTCGCCTTCCCTTCCCCTCTCTCTAAAATAAAATAAAAATTTTTCAAAATTTATAACCTCTGGAAACATTTTTTGTAGACTAAAAATTAATTACGAAGATGGATATAGTTTTGTAAAACCCAGATAAAATAAAGATATGTCTGTTTTATTTACACTGAAACCTTAAGCTAGATTTTACTTACTAAGTATTATTCTCAGATCACATGAATTTGAAAAACATTTCAGTTAGTTTCTATATTTCTAAGAAATTTAGAACACCTAATCCTTATAAACATTTGCCTTTACATTAATTTTAGCAATATCATCCAGAGGTATAAAATTATTTCACATTTACACCATACATATATACAAGTCTGAATTATATCTTTTTTGCTCCATTAAGATGTATTTCTTTCTGGCTAGTCTCTTTCCTTTCTTTCTTGCTTTTTTACTTAAAGCAATAATTCTTTTGGAAAACTTTTGTAAAGTGAAATCTTGATGGCTGAAAAGTCAAGAGTGATCTCCTTCAAGTTATCTCAACTTTTGTAAGATAAACAATCAACATTCAGAGAGAAGATTAGAACCAGCAATTCTCACCTGCTTCTCCTTGCCTTAACTCCCTGCAACAAATCAATATTCTGGGTATACTGAAGTATTAATCTAAATCCTATCTACTATAAAGATTCAGAGATTCCTTACTCCAATAGGCTTTTCTTACTAGGACATTATTTCTCTGTTAGTAAGTGTCTTGAGTTATAAAACACTTTCTACCTTTTAGCATATTTTCTATTGTTTGGCTCATTTGATTCTCAGTCATGCTGGGAGGCCCAATAAATATATTACTCTTCTATTTCACAGATGAACACGTTGGGGGTGGCTTGCCTAACTTCACAGAGTAAACTGGTGGTTGGACCAAGTCTAAATCCAGCTTGAGCACTAGGTCTATTCTTTTTCCACAACACCACATTACGTTGTCTAAAGTTTTTTTCCCTTTTTTTTTTTACACTTATACTGCTTTTTTCCCTTCAAAGCTTTTCAAAAAGGCTTTTTCTATCCTAACAGTGAAAAAGTCGAGGCCACAGTACTGAGCCCAGTGCACACATTGCATATGTCTTCCTGACAGTGCTAAAGTCTTTGGGACAGAAAATGTTATTGCTTAGTGCTTTGACCAGTGAACAAATCCTTATTTCTATGAATTTAAATAGCTTGGGATTCTCAGAATGGCGAAGGAATCAAGTTGATATCTCAGTTGACTAGCTATTCCTCTCAAGAAAATGCAGTCATTAATAAAGAGCATACTGGAGAACTGAAAGAGTTAATATTGCTTCCAAAGGTGAATTATAACCTAGACTAATTTAGGCAGTAAGAGAAAATGCCTCACTTCAAAGATGGGAATGCTGCACCATGCATACAAATGTGACTGCTAACTCATGTGTGACTCAAAATCGGCAACTGTGGATTCCAGGGGCTAAAAAGACCTCAAGAAGCCATCTGGTCCACCCCCACTTTGGCATACTTGTAGTCTTTTCTTTAGTTTAAAAATGTGGCACCTGAAGCCAGAGATGTAAGTGACCTGGTAACAGAAAGACTGGTGTCAGAGATGAGATGCCTAGAACCCAGGTCTTCAGTTTCCCCGGTTGCAATGCATTTCTTTGCTGTACACTCTGCCTGTTTATTTTTTAATCCTCACCTGAAGGTATGCTCATTAATTTTAGAGGGAGAGGAAGGCTGGTGGGGGTGGAGGGAGATAGAGAGAGAGAGAGAGAGAGAGAGAGAGAGAGAGAGAGAGAGAGAGAGAGAGAGAGAGAGAGAGAAACATTGATGTGAGAGAGAAACATCAATTGGTTGCCTCCTGTATGTGCCTGGACTGGGGATCAAACGCACAAACTCAGTATGTATCTTGACTGGGAATCAAACCCACAACCTTTTGGTGTACAGGATGACACTCCAACCAACTGAGCCACCAGGCCAGGACTGCACTCTGCCTCTTGGCCAGTCTAATTTGTATGAAGAATGAGGGAGTGGACAACATAAAAAATGGATTAAATGGTCAAGTAGGAAAAGGCCTCAAGGATCCATTAGATTTAGCCATGTAGAGTCTCTTAGTAACTCTAGTAAACACAATTTTAGTGACATGGTGGGAAACAGAAGCTAGAATAGACATTTCAATACCACTCTTTAAAGACATTGGCTCTGAAGATAAAGGAAGAGAAAGGGCAGCTGTTGAAAGATGTGGGGTCTGGAGACTTTTGCGAGAGTTGATTTTTTTGTTTGTTTGTTTAAGGAGATGAAAGGAGGAAGATTTCTTTTAAGATTGAAGAGCCTGCAGTATTTTTAAATATGACTGGGAAAACCCAATAAAGAGAAAAAAAATAAAGATCAAAGATACGTGTGAGACATGGGGTGAATTGAGAGTTCCTGAGGAAGTGGCCATGTGTAAGGTCCAGAGAACACAAGGAAGGACTGAAGGAAGGCTGTCTCCTGCATTGCAAGAGGAAGGAATAAAGTGGATGCAAAAACCTTAGAGGAGGAGCTTTCCATCTGGTGGATTCAGCAATTCAGTCTCTAAAGGCTTCTACTTTCTCTGTGACACAGGAAGCAAAGTCATATTCTGAAGAGTAAGAAGACACAAATTGTTGGATAGTGGTCCTGGGTTTGACAGTAGAATTACTTTGAAGTGATTGTTAAAGACAGCGGTAGAGGAGTGTTGGGAACTCAGTTTAACTTGGAAACTATGACTATATAGTGATACCTATGTCTTCAATTGCCTGGGCATACACATGAAGGGGATGTATGGCAGAGTTCTGCAAATTGTTTTTTTCTTTAAAGGTGAACATGATGGAAGAACAAGGCATGAGAAATTGTAGTACATAAAAAATGAGTGTTTGAAGTAGAACATGGAATCTGAGCTGAGAGAGAAGGAAGTGAAGACAGGAGGAGTTTGACAGATTAAGAGAGAGTATAGTTATCAATGTTTGAGAAGTCTGATGAGGTGAAAGAACATTTGCAGAGAAGGTACTTTACCACACAAATGGGAAGTTTAGGAAGTTGTTGTAAAGTGGAATGCTAAAATCAGTAATTTCAGAGGTGGAGTGGTAGTGATGACAAGTTCTGAAGTGTGATTTTGGAAGAAGTGGCTGGAATGAAATGGAGGAGACAGCCATTGGAGGTGAGGAGTCCCAGGAATTCAGAAGCAAGGGGGCTGAGTGGGTTGCCTCTGTGAAGGAAGTCAGAGGAGAGGAAGACTGAACTGTGGGTGTCAAATGATCTGAGTTTTATGGGGACAGAAGTTTGTGAACAAAGGAGTAGAGATCCAGTCTCGTGGTGCATGAGGAACTGGTGTAGTGAAGGGAATGGGGAAGAGAAGAGCATTGATATGGCACAGCCACCTCAATCTGAGAGGAAACTCGTAGTGACAGTCAGTTTTAGAGAAAGCAGTAGATAAGTCAAAAAAGAAAGTGAGGATACGGGAGAACTTTTTGATCATGAGGGGTTACTTTAGAGGGCACAGTGGAAGGGGTTCAAGTGAAGGAGAGGAGAGAAGACTCAAGTTCCAGTGTACACCTGGTTCTCTCATGGCTCTCCTCCTAGAGCAATTCACCAAGCTCTACTCCAGTGCTCTGCCCACATAGGACTCAGCCCTGTATCTCTGCTTTCTTCCCTGTTTATTTGCACTAACCACTTCATTCTCTCTTTATGTCAAATTTTCCCAGAGAGAGGACTTCCCAATAAGTTTCCATCAGTCCTCATTAGCAGAACTTCCATGTCAAAAACCTGATTGGCCAGAGGCCTATCCCTGGTTCAGCCATCCAGAGCGGATCGTCGTATGTACCAGCATGGGGGTTGTTTGACTTGAATCTCATAGAAAGAAACTGAGAAACTGGAGTCATCATTTTTTGTTATTGGGAATGTAAGATGGAAGAGTTGCTTTGAAATACTTTGATATTTTTTTAAAAAGTAAATATATACTAAAAAAAAAAAAAGGAAAAAGTTAAATATATACTTATCATGCAACCTAACAATTCTTTTTCTAGGTACCTACCCAAGAAAAATGAAAACATATATTCACAAAACACTCGTATATGAATGTTTACCATAGTATTGTGCATAGTTGTCAGAGCTGGAAACAATCTATATTTTCAGCAACTGGAGACTAGATAAACAAAATGTGGTATATCCACATAATGGAATACCACTCAGCAATGTAAAGGAACAAACTAATGGTACGTGCAACAACATGGATGAACCTTGAAAACCTTATGATAAGCAAAAGAGGCCAATACAAAAGACTATATGCTTTATTATTCCATTTATATGAAATTTCTAGAAAAGGCAAATCTATAGAAACAGAAAACAGATCTATGGCTGCTTGGAGTGAAGTGGGAATTAGCTGCAAATGTGTAGAGGAAGCTTTCTGATGTGATGGGAATATTGTAAAAATGGATTGTAGCTGTGATTGCACAAGTGTATAAAGTTATTAGAGATCATTGATCTGCATATTTACAATGGGGGAAGTTTATAATATTTAAATTATAGCTCAGTCAAGCTATTTTTCAATTATTTTGAGAATTTTTTAAAATTATATTTTATTCATTATACTATTACAGTTGTTCTGATTTTTTCTCCCTTTGCTCCCCTCTACCCAGAACCCCCACCTCCTCAGGTAATCCTTTCATTATTGCTCATGTCCATGGGTCATACATATAAATTCTTTGGCTACTCCATTTCCTATACTGTACTTTACATCCTTATGACTATTCTGTAGCTACCTATTTGTAATTTTTAATCCTCTCACCTCTTTACTCTTTCCTTGACTCCCTCATCCCATCTGACAACCATCAAAATGCTCTCTGTGTCCATAATTCTGTCTCTGTTCTTCTTGTTTGCTTAGTTTATTTTTTAGATTTGATTGTTGATAGATTTGCAATTTTTTTTGCCATTTTATTGTTCATAGGTTTGATCTTCTTTTTCTTAAATAAGTCCCTTAACGTTTCATACCATAATGGTTTGGTGATGATGAACTCCTTTAGTTTTTTCTTGTCTGGGAAGCTCTTTATCTGCCCTTTGATTCTAAATTATAGCTTTGCTGGGTAGAGCAGTGTTGGCTGTAAGTCCTTGCTTTTCATGACTTTGAATATATCTTGCCAATCCCTCCTAGCCTGCAAATCAGCTAGCAATCTTGTGGGAACTCCCCGGTAGGTAACTAACTGCTTTTCTTCTGCAGCTTGTAAGATTCTATCTTTAAACTTTGACATTTTAATTATGATGTATCTTGGAGTGGGCTTCTTTGCAACCAACTTGTTCTGTACTCTCTGTGCTTCCTGAATTTGCATGTCTATTTCCTTCACCAAATTAGGCAAGTTTTCTTTCATTATTTTTTTCAAATAGATTTCCAATTTCTTACTCTTCTCCTTCTGGTACCTCTATGATGCAAATATTGGAACTCTTGAAGTTGTTCCAGAGGTTGCTTATACTATCCTCATTTTTTTTGGATTCTTCTTTCTTCTTATTGTTCTGATTGGTTGTTTTTTTCCTTCCTTATGTTCCATGTCATTGATTTGATTCTTGGCTTCACCCACTCTATTATTGTTTCCCTGTAAATTGTTCTTTATTTCAATTAGTGTATCCTTCATTTCTGACTAGATCTTTTTTATGCTGTTAAGGTCCTAAGTTTCTTGAGCATCCGTATAACCAGTGTTTTGAACTTTGCATATGATAGATTGCTTATCTCCATTTTGTATAGCCCCTTTTCTGAAATTTTGACCTGTTCTTTCATTTGGGCCATGTTTCTTTGTCTCCTCATTTTGGCAGCCTCCTTATGTTTGTTTCTGTGTATTAAGTAGAGCTGTTTTGACTCTGTCTTGGTAGTGTGGCCTAATGTGGTAGGTGTCCTGTAGGGTCCAGTGGCAAAACCTCCCTTATCACCCAAACTAGGTACTCGAGATGCGCCCTCTGTGTGGGCTGAGTACATCCTCCTCTTGCAGCTGAAACATGGTTGCTGTTGGCAGATGAATGGGAGGGATTTATCCAGGCCTGTCAGCTGCAAGGTCTGGCTGTGACCACTGACTACCAACCTCCACCTTCCATGTAGGATCAGCTGTGTAGGGGCAGGGTGTTGGTGCTCTGATGTGGTCTGTAGGTGTCCACTGGGTGCACTGGCTCTGCGGTTTCCCAGGTGGTGCAGATCAAGGTCAGCCCCCACCTGTGTTTTGCCTGGAGCCACCCTGCCTGAGCCATAAAACAATCTGAGATGGCTGCTACTTGTGCTGGGTTTGGAGATTTGCAGATGAAGCCAAGCTATGAATCTAGGCTGGTTGCTGCTAGTGCTGGGCCTGAGGCTCACTGAAGCCAACTGTTGCTTGTTTGGTAGGATTTAGGAAGTCATTAAACAGGAGCCAAGACAAACCATTCATATAGAAAAACAGCTTGGGTGGACCCATAATTCGGGTGGGGCAGAGTCTGTGGGGATCTCCAAGGCGAGTCAAACAGTGTTAGCCAGGTTTATGGAGTCTCAGATATGGCACCAGATTTCCAGCTCTGTGTGGGGAGGATTTAGAAAAGGGACAGTCGCTTCTGCCTGCCTTGATGCCAGACACTTCAGTTCCCCATGTATACCACTGTTGCCTTTGAAGTTGCTACTTCATCCCTATGCTGGAGCTCAGAGGGAGTCAGTTTAAGTAGGTGAGTCAATGTGTGCATTCTTTCAGAGAAACTGCTTGGGGATCCAGAAGTTTCTTTCAGTGACTTAATCCCTACTGAGTTTTGTAACCACAAGTTCTGGGGACTTATCTTCCTGGCACTGGAACCCTGGGCTGTGGGGCCTGGTTTGGGGCTGGGACTCCTCACTCCCAAGATAACCCTCCCAAATTTTTATACCCCACACATGGGTGAGAAACCAGCCCATTCTGCATCTGCACCCCTCCTACTAGTCTGGATGGATGTGGTTTCCTTAATTCTGTAGTTGTCAGACATCCATTCAACTTGATTTCTGATGGTTCTGAGTGATAGTTGTTCTACATTTTAGCTGCAATTTTGATGTGCTTGTGCGAAGAGGTGAGCCATGTCTGCCTACTCTACCATCCTGACCAAAAGTCCAGGAGAATTTTTTCAATGGGTAAAAGCTTTGAACAATTGACCAAAGAAGATATGAGGATGGCATATAAGCATAAAAAATGCTCAGTATCATTAGTCGTTAAGGAAATGCAAATTAAAACCAGACATATCTGTTAGAATGATTTAGTTAAAAGTCAGACAATACCAAAACACTGGTGTGGATGGGTAGCAATGAGAACTTTTACACATTGCTATTGGGAAGTAATGGTATAATTACTGAGAAAAATAGATTGGCACTTTCTTGAAAAGTTAAACATTATCTAATATACAGTTTAGAGATCCCATCCCTTTGCATATACTCAAGAGAAATGAAAGCATACACCTACCCAAACATCTATACATGAATGTTCATAGGAGCTCTATTTTTAACAGCCACATCTAGAAGCAATCCAAATATCCTTCAACAGGTAAAATGATAAACAAATCGTGGTATAGCCATACAATGGAATACTCTCAGCAATTTTAAAAAACCTAGGATAAATCACAAAATAAGAATGCTTAGTGAAAGAATCCAGGCCTAACCTGCAATAAATACATAATACAAGAGTACATACATATAGTTACAGCTCCATGTATACGAAAGCAGATCATCGTTTGCTGGGGGATGGGGGAGGAGGGTAAAACATGGATGGAAAGATTTCAAAGGGTTACATGAAAACTTGAAAGTGATGGATAAGTTCATTGTTTTGAATTTGGTGATAGTTTCAAGGATATATCAATATACTGGAACTCATCAAATTATGCATTTAAACATTTGTGGTTCAATGCACTGTAATAAATTTAATAAAAGTGCCCAGCCACTGCTACCTTCTCCTTCAGCAACAGCATCAGGATGTCATGAGGGAAAGCTGAGGGGTCCCTGCTCAGAGTGTCCTCTGTCCAAGTGTTACGACATCTGAAATTTCACCAGTGACTTTTCCATTTCTTTTGCAATCATTACAGTAGGCCCCCTTCTCTGCTGGGATATGTTCCAAGGCACCCAGTGGATGTCTAAAACCACAGATAGGGCCAAACCATATATGTATATGGTTTATATTTATATTTTATAATATATTTTATAATATATATTATATATACAATGTTTATTTTTCCTATACATACATACCTATAATAATGTTTAATTTATAAGTTAAGCACAGTAATAGATTCACAATAACTAATAATAAAATAGAATAATTATAATAATATACTGCCCAGGTAGCAAACACAAGTCCTGTGGGCCGGCCGAATCCAGCCCTCCATCTTATTTTATCAGGCCCAGAACCTTGTTTCTACCTGGCGGCAGTGCCAAGCTCTCACTTAACTGTTAAGGAGTAGTTACATTTATACAGTCCTAAAATTACATTCGGCCCTTTGAAGGCAACCATGAAGCTGATGTGGCCCCCTGGTGAAAATGAGTTTGACACCCCTAATATAATGTAATAAAAGTTATGTAAATGCGGTCTCTCTCCCTCTCTCTTTCAAAATATCTTATTGTACTGTGCTCACCTTTTCTCTTAAAAAAAGCATTTTATGGCTTCTCTTTGGGCATATCTGAAGAGCAGGCATCACTATTCTACTTTGGGGCCTTTAGTAAGTAAAGCAAGGGTTACTTGAACACAGGCACTGTGATACCATGACAGTGGACCAGAAACTGAAAGGCTACTAAGTGACCACCAGGGTGGGGAGTATATATAACCTGGATATGTTGGACAAAGGGATGATTCACGTCCCAGGTGGGATGGAGCTAATGGCTTCAGAATTCATCACACTACTCAGAATCATGAGCAACTTAAAAGTTATGAATTGTTTATTTCTGGAATTTTCCATTTAACATTTTTGGACTGCAGGTAACTGAAGCAGAGGAGAACAAAACCATGCATTAAGGGGGACTACTGTACTGTTTCTCTAGGCAGGACTCTTGACTGCATCTTCCAAACCTAATTTAAAACCTAATTTGAACCCTCTTAAATTAAAAGGTGGATTTCACTGACCAAACCAAAGGCAGAACAGACTTGGAAATGGCCTCAGAAGCACATCATATATTCAGTGCAGTCACTTACTCTCTCATTCTCCTCTAACTCTTTACAATTGCTTTCATTCTCATGGCCTTTCTGTCTCTCTCCCCTCTTTCACCTTCTTATCCAAATTTCTGGAATGTCCTTATTTGCTTTATTCACTCAAACCATCTGTCCCTAAGAGGCCAGAATAATGGCCCCCATCAGCTCTAGCTTACCTCCTTAAAGCTACACAACCAAAGATGAAAGGGACCTCTCCCTATACCTCCAGCCCACACCCCATGCCCCGCCAAAAACCCCAGATTGGATCCCAGGCTTGTTCTAATGAATGGGCATGCCCATTGTGTATGGTAGAGTAGTATTTAAAAATTCTGTACCATATATTCAAGGAATTGGAAGTAAAGGGAGAATGAGTCAAAGTGAAGAGCCATATACAACAAATTTTCTGTTATACTTCATGATATTGCCTAGCACCAACCTCTATCTCAGACTCTGGCAATATACAAAAACTGTTCATTGTTTGTTCATTTCATCTTGTTTTTTTTGTTTTCACTGGCTGTGGCACCAGGCATGGCCTCCTTTCACAGAACTGTGTTATCAAGTAGGTAGCACTGCCAACAGGGCTCTTGAGATTACCTCCTGGCCTGTTAAAACCATCTTTTCCTATTCTCTTTTTCTCACCCTTACAACAGAACACTAAGATTTAACAGAAAACTAAACTCCTTTCCAGATTACTACAAAATAGTGATTATTATTTTTCATCTTTCAAATAGAATCCTCATACTCTCCCCACCAGAAAGAGGTGAAGATGACAGTCGCATGCAAAATGACTCAGGAAGGCAGTGAACCTTAGCAGAAAGCTGCCAGTCACAGAGGTTGGTCCAATGTAGTCCTGTGGGTGCAGAAGTGGTCAACAAATAGTTGAATGTACACAGGCTGCATTGTCCAATAACAGTGAAAATGATGCAACCTAGTATTGTTTTACTAGCAACTGTTGAGTTAGGAATGAGGAACTATTTAGAATTACGCAAAAATACAAAGACTTTTCATTTTACAAATGTCAAAACTTTTACATTTTAAGTTCTATTTGGTTTGGACAAAAGTCAAGTTGAAAGTTGCTGCTTTAAAAAAATCTTATTGTGTTCCCCATCACCACTAACAGCACAAAAACTTCAACAATAATCTTTTCAAATTTTATTTTAAAATATGCTTATTTACCTCCCTAAGCAGTTATGAAAATGAAAGCCATTTCTACCCTTGTCCAACCTCCCACTTTCAAAAGGACATTCTGTGTAAATTATTTTTCAGTGTTTTGAACTCACTTTAAAGAGTCTGACTAATATTTAAAAGGTTTTTTCCAAAGTTTTAGACATAACCGCACGAACAATTTTGATCTTCCCATAAGCATTACCACTGCAGGCCAACTGGGAATTCTATTGGAAGAATTCAAGTTTTTCTTGTTCTGGACCATATCTACCAATGTGTCTCAAAAACACATTCTCTCTCTCTTTCTCTCTCTCTCTCTCTCTCTCAGATTAGCTATATAATTTCTAAACCATGCAGCATTGAAAATTTCATTGCACAATTTGGCTTTTAAATCTTTAAGGTTATCTAAACCACTGTCCCCAAAGGCATAAGTGGATGCAATTCACAAATATAACAGAAAGCTCTCCAGAGCAGTCACGTATCTTTTACAAATTCACAGCGAATTAAGCCAGTATGAACTGGAGTGTTTATTTGTCTTTGCTGTAGTCATCATTAGTGTTATCAGAGAAAATTAAAGTTCAAAAAATTTTAAAGATTTTTATTCTCACCCAAGTTATACATCAGAGAGTACCAGATGACTGACATGTCTTTTGGAACTCCAGTGCCCATACTTCCTAACTTGCCAGTTCAACTTACCAGAGGCAGTCCTTTTGTACTCTCTTAGCGATTCCATTAGAATTATCTTCTTATTTCCAAATAATTGTGTACTGCTACTCCTGCTCAGTTTGTTGATTTTAGATATTAACTTTCCTCTTTAGACATTGTAAACAAGATTTAGCTGTTTTAACCCACTTTATAAATAGAATTATAGAGCTATTTTTGGTTTACATTTTATGACTTTGTAAATATTATTTTTTCCCAAAATGCCATAGTATCTTCCAACCATTTATCTTTTTTTGGTTTGTTTTCTTTTGTTTTTGCAAGTGACCCCTCTTATCTGATAGCCTTTTCCTGGTGGCCTCCTCCTGGCACCCTGTGGCTGCATTCTGGACCAGTTGCTCTCTAGGCCTGCAGGTCAGTTGTCATCCTAAGACACCTTTTTCCTGTGCTCGAGTTTGACAGACTGCTTTCTAGATCCTTTGTCTTCCTCCTGCTTAGTTTAGCACTTCTTTTCATTGGAATCCACCCAGCTTCACAAGAAATCCTGGGAAGTAAATTTTCTGAGTCCCAACATGTCAGAAAATGTCCTTTTTTGCCCTCACACTTAATTAATAGTTTTGCTGAATATTGCATTCCAAGTTGAAGACCACGTTCTCTCAGATTCTTTAAGTCATTCCTCCATTATTGGCTAACATCCAGTGGTGGTGTTGAAGAATCTAATTTGAATTTATTCCACAAAAATGTACTGATTTCTTGCAATATAACAGGCACTGCCATAGAAAAAGAAACACACTTCCTGCTTTCATAGAGCTTACATTTCAGTGTTGAAAACTGACCGAAGAATAATAAATAAATGAGAAATTGCAGATGATGAAAAATCTGTGAAGAAAATGAGACAGTGTAAAGGGGTGGGAGTGAAGATACCGCTGTATGACAATGGTCATGTGGTGGTGTTCTAGAGAGGCTCCATTTATGCCAAAACCTGGACAAGACCTTAAAGGTCTAGGGGTGGATCTGGGGAAAGAGGAAGCTCAAGGTGTGAGAGTCAGAGGTGGAGGCGCCTTGTCTTGTTTCAGGTGGTCATGGTTGCCAGAGCTTGGTGAAGAAGTAGTGACAGGTGACCTCCCAGAGAAATGAAGATTACTTCTGGCCTCACTTCTGGAAGATTCTTGTAAAATGTGTATTTTATTCTTCGTTATGATGGAAAGCCACTGGAAGTTTTTAAAACAAGGTAATGAAGCAATTCATCTGATTTATGATTTGAAAAAATCATTGTGCTGTATGGAAAACTGACTAGAAGAAGAAAAATAGAAGTAAAGAAGAAGAGTAGAAGCAAAGAGAACCATTATGAGGCTATTTATTGCTCCAATCTCTGTGACAGGTGAGAGTGACCTGGGATGTGGTGATAGCAATGGCAGTATGAGCAATGACCAGATTTGAAATATATTTGAGAAGCAAATCCAACAAGAATGCCTAAAATTAGCATGTAGGATATGAGGGAAACAGAAAACTATCAAAAGGGACTCCAACTATAAGTGATATTTTATTTCCTTGAAAAATGTATCCAGCCCTAGCTGGTATGTTCAGTTTTTGAAGCATCGCCCTGTAAATCAAAAGGTCATAGGTTCAATTCCTGGTCAGGGCACATACCTATATTGCAGGTTTGATCCCTGGGTCAGGGCAGGTGCAGGAGGCAACCGATCGGTTTTCCTCTCATATCTCTCTATCTCTTGCTCTCTCTCTCCCTCCCTCCCTTCCTGTCTCTCTAGAATCAATGGATATATCATTAGGTGAGAATTGCAATAGTAATAATAATATCCAAGGAGAATGGGGAAATATTGAAATATTAACATATTTGAAGTCAATTTATGTAACAACTACATGTGACCATAGAATTCCCTACATATTTTATAGACACATGTTCTCTCTAACATATTTTACTTTTTTCTTTCTTTTTAAGCATGCTGTTTAAGAGTTAGATAGAGCTCCACACTTGCAGATAAGGCCTGCAGACTTGCCACCTCCCTGCTGGGTGAGAGCACAGAGGTCGGTGCAGGCAGACCTACAGACTTCCAGCTGGTCCTCCGCTCGGGCCTGGGCCTGCGTCTTCTTGTGGGCCCCAAGCTGGTCTGCTTCTGAATGAATGCCTTAAGAAGAGACCGGCGGAGGTCTTTGTGGAGCCTGAAAGTTTTACAATATGAGACCATCTTAAATGAAAAGAATGCCAAATCATGAATCCAATTTAGTATGAAAGTTGACTATTCATAAGGAAAAAAGTTACCAAAAAATAGCACATTTGAGAAAACTGACAAATTCCATCAATGTCATAAAATCCCGGGAAGTGACAATTTTTATTAATTCATTCTGTGATAATTTTTCTCCTACATGTTTTTTTCTTGTAGACTCTTTGCCTCTTTATATAACAATTGTATAATATCATTTCTGTACAGAAATTAGGATAATAATTTCTCTAGTTGATCACATTTAAAAAAATATCGATAGTTTAAAGATATTCTTTTCAGCTTCACAATTCATTGATAATATTGTAAATTGCGATTGCTGACAAATTTGGGGAGCCCTCTGTTACATTTCTTCCATTATAAGATGTGAGATTTCGGGGCATTTCAAGGTGCTTTGTACAACGACTAGTCTTAAAACATCTTTACACTGATGGCATTCATTAACCAGCTTGTCATCAGTGTCTTCACCATGGTGGCATATTACGAATTTCATGTTATCTTTACAACATCAATATTTCATGTAAAACAACCAAAAATTAAAATTGGTTCCAATGTGTGCACACAATTCTCAGTTTTTTAATTGAATTATCAAATCACCCAAAGCCATCATTTCTATTTAAAATTTTTTCTCTCTCTTTTAGTGAATTATTGCCTCAGTATAACCTGAAAATTGCCTTTTTCAAGTTGCTTCTTTATCTCAGAGTAATTTCTACCAATTTCAGTTGTCACTGTTAGAAGTTTTATTTCATACTCCTTTAAATGCTCATTTTAATTTTATTTCAGTTTTTAAATAAATAGTCATGGTACATATTTTGTCTTTTTCTTGAATTTATAGGAATTTAGACACTAAAGCCACCTGTTGCTTTAGGCCATTTTGCCTTGAAGGCAATCTGATCTTCAACTGGGAGACCTAACCCAGGTGACTTCGCTCATACACACTTGCTGTATGTATGCGTGTGTGTGTCCACACACAGGAATCCTGACTTACTCTATTTTGTTCAATCCCGTAAAGGTGTCTATGGTGCATTTATAATTGTACACATTGCACTATCAAGTATGTTTCTGACAAAAAAGAATTTTCATTTGACCAAACACTAGTGGGAACAAAATATTCTCACTATTTGTAAGTGCAATGATTAGAAGAATTTTCCATGGACTAGCTTGTTTATTCTCTATTATTTTCTTATTCCCTGTGCTGGACACCAGAGGACATATTCATACCACTGTGTAACTTTTGTCCCTGAAACTTTGGGCCAAAATGCAGATTCCGTTAATAAATGGTAGTTGATACAATGGGTGGCCCCTTCTATATTGGGATGGCTAACAACACTATTTATACACATAAGTACCTGCAAAACACATAAACATATCCCAGTAAAAATTAAATGCATCTCCAATTCAACTTTCCCATAGGCATGTCCCCAGTATGCTCGTAGCCACTCCGAAGTGTGGAAATTAGAAAGGGTGTAATGGAGAGGAACTTTGATTGGAAAGAGATAGTAGTCTTAAATGTGGTTGACATATTTTAATTTTGCAAAGTTTAAAAAATACATATGGCCCTTCCTAGGCCCTTTCTCTTAGAAGGGGTCCATAAAGATGAGGGACTTTTGAAATTAAAGTTTATTACCTTCCTAGTAAATCTGCCTCTGCTCTAAATAATAGCACTCCCGTATGGTGAGAATGGGAGTGTTAGGAGACAACCATCGAACTTTGATCTGGTGCTCTGCATGGAGGGGCTGGTGTTGGGGATGACAGTCTCATACATCTTCAGTTCAGGTCCCGTTTGCTCCATCTGGGGCCTCATCTCCACCTCTGGTTCCTCCAAATTCTTCTGAGGTTTCTGCTAGTTCTACTGTGCTAATCTGTTTACTTCAGTTAGATTTCCTCTCTGTAAGCATGATAGATCATGGCCCTTCCACCTGCTCGGTTAGTTACCACACCCCTATTTGCTCCTTGACGCTTTAAATCTCACATGCACCCTGGATGCCTCAGCAGGTAATAGGTAGGCTGCTCTGATAGGACTTACGATCTCAGGCTGACCAAGCAGAATTGTTTATAGCCCTTGGAGTCAACATTGTTGTTCTCTTGTGAATAGACATAATAGATTAGGCTAGTGTATGTGAACTAGAGAAAAAAAGTGATATACATGTACTCTCCCAAATACTAAACCCATTCCCACAGCAAAGTAAATCAAAAACAAAAACCTCATATGCACCAATGTAATGTCTTCCTTTCTCTTACTCTTCTGGGTTCATAATTTTTCTTACTCCATGTTATCATTTTAGGTAGACGCTGAAGGGAAAAGGTATTATCTTTACCTGAACCCTGAAAATCTTTACTGAAATTACATCTCCTGTGAGTGCAAATAAAAGTTTCAAGACTGGTTTTGATCTTAAAATGAAATCTGAGTGGTCTTTGATTCTTAGAATTGAGAGCCTAAGCCTAGTGGAAAACCAGAGGTTTAATGTCTACTAAGCAATTAGTCATTGGTTAGATTTTCAGCTTTCGGTAGGCACAACACTGAGAAGAAAGGGGAAGGTCATTTAGAACCTCAAAACTTACTGTGAATGGTCTCTGGGTCTCTGGGTTTATCACTGAAAACAGAATAGAAGCAATATTTATTCCTTGTATTTACTGTGCAGTGTTGGTACACTAGTTGTATTTTTTGGCCATTATGATAAATGTCAACCCCCAAACTTGCTTCTAAGAATCTGTGAGGGTCCACTCAATTATTTACTTGTTTGGAATGTGTTCTCAAGTTAAGCCAAATTATTTTCAAGGGCAAGCCAAATTGCTCAAAGATGCATCAGCCCAAGTGTTACCAACTTAGGTCAGTTGCATGTGTAAAATGAACAATATTCACCCTGCTGTGTTCATTTGGTTTGTGAGGAGCTGAAAAAAACAAAGTAAGAATTCCAACTTTCTATGAATTCCTCCTTATTCAGAAGCAGTGGTATAGAATTTACTTTGGTGTAAAATTTGGTCATGGTCTTACCATCTCCAGTTAATTACATTATCACCATTTTCAGTGGAACTTTTACTCAAAGTGACACAAATAATGTCTATAATTATAAAACTGCCTTGATTTATTCATTTAACATATGTTTTTAAAAACTTACTATGTGCCAGATTGGGCTGTAATCTCAAGGAGATCAGGGACTTTATCTGTTTTGTCCACGACTGTATTCCTTGCACTGTGAGCAGGAAATAGAGAACACCCTTGACATATGTTGTTGTTGCGGAATAGGTACTTGAGTAAGTAACAGCTAATTGCGAAGCATAAATAACTATAGTAATCTGTAAGAGAAACCAGATAAAGGTGTGTCTAGTGTACTATTTTATTACTGCTATTACAAATTACCAAAAATTAGTGGCTTAAAACAACACAATTTTTTTTTAATCTTAGAGATCTGGAGTTCGGAAGTTCTAAAATCAAAATGTAGGGAGAAATTCCTCCTGGAGGCTCTGGGGAGAACCTGTTTCCTTGCCCTTTTCAGCTTCTGGAGACCACCCACATTCGCTGGTTGGGATCCTGTCCTCCATCCCCAAAGCCAGCAGAGTAGCATCTGTTGTGCAAATCTCTTCTCTTCTCCTTCCTCACCCCTCTCCTCCTCCGATTGTGCTGTCACAGCTCCTGTCACTCTGACACTCCCTGCTTCCCTCTTGTAATGACCTCTGTGTTTACTCTGAGCATACCAGATAATTTAGGATAATCTTTCTATCTCAAAATTTTAACTGTATCGTGTCTGCAAAGTCCTTTTCTCTATGTAAAGTAACCTATTTCAAAGGTCCCAGAATTAGGGTGTGGACATTTGGGGAGCCATTTATTCTGCCTACCACACCTAGGGTATAATGGGCCACAAAAGAAGCGAGCCTCATGCCAATCCAAAGAGACAGGAAAGGGTTTATAGAGAATGTTATTGTTGACCCGAGTCTAGGATAAAAAAGACTTTCTGGCACAGGAAACAGCATGAGCGTAAGTGAGAACACAGGAAACAGCAGGTCTTGCCTGATGACCTCAAAAGATTTGGTAGGATTTGTGTACGAAACAAGATGGATAATTAGGGAGCAAATGCTGAACAACAACTACAAAAAAGCTGAAAAAGTCTGTGGTGACAATTTCATGCAGAGTCTTTTGAGACTTGCTAAGGAATTTGGATGTTATCCTATAGGCAAGTTTAACCAATGAAGGATTTTAAGCAGCTTAAAATGTTTCAGTGGTTTCTCATTTATACTTGGGGTAAAAATTAATATCTTTAACATCTTAAAGATGTTAAAAGTTTAATATCTTTAACCATGTTGGTCCCCTTTTGGAGTCTGTTAAAGCCTGTGAACTCTTCCTCAGAAAATATATATTACCATACATACATATACATAGATACATAAAAGAAAGTACATGAGGTTACAAAGAAAATCAATTTTGTTGAAATAAAGAGTTCTATGTATCAGCTCATTGGGAATCTATGAATCCCAAGTTATGAACCACTTACAGATCTGGTCTGTCTCTGCCCCTACCCACCCATCTCATCTTGAGCTCAAAACTCTGAGAACAATGACATTTTTTCTCCTCCATCAAACTGTGAATTTCCTCCTGTCTTGGGTCTTTGCCACATGCTATTCCTTTTGTTTTTAGATTTTTTGCTTCTCCCTAGCCCTTTCCCCACACACATCTGAATAATTCTTACTTTATTTGAATGTCACTTTGTTGGTAAAATTCACATGACCATCAGATTAGATTAAATCTTCTATTGGATTATTATATCACCCAGTAATTTTCTTTTACAAAATTAATAATATTTATACCCTGGCCATTATGGCTCAGTTGGTTGGAGCATTGTCATGTAGACAAAAGGTTACAAGTTAAATTTCCAGTCAGGGCATATATAGTTAGGTCGTATGTTTGTCCCTGGTTGGAGTGTGTATGAGAGGCAACTGACAGATGTTTCTCTCTCACATTGATGTTCTCTTCCTCTCTCTCTACCACCTTTACCCTCTGTCTAAAATCAGCAAGCATGTCCCCAGATGAGGATAAAAAATTAGTAATATTTATATAACAGTTTATGTGATTATTTACTAACATCTGTCTCACTGACCAGACAATAGTTTTTATGCTGAAGCTATCATCTGTATTCCCAGTGCTTAATGCCTGGCACATAGTAGACATTGCATTTTTTAAAAGATTTTATTTATTTATTGGGACAGGGGAAGGGAGGGAGAAAGAGAGGTGAGAAACATCAGCGTGAGAGAGAAGCATGTGTTGCCTCCAACACGCTCCCCTACCCAGGACCGAACTCGCCACTCAGGCAGCACTTTACTTTGAGGGATGATGCCCAACTAACTGAGCCACACTGGTCAGGTCGACACTGCATTTTTTAAAGTGAGTTTTTATTTTAAAAGATTTAGGTAAACAGAAAAATTACAAATATAAAATGGAGAGTTACCATATATCCAACAGCCAATTTCTTCTATTTTTAATATCTTATACTAGTATGGCTCATTTTTCATAATAAATGAATAATTATTGATACATTATTATTATTAACTGAACTCCTCGATTTATTCAGATTTTCCATTTTTATGGCATGCTATTTTTCTATTCCAGGATTCTATCCGTGATATCATATTACATTTAGTCACCGTGTCTCCCTTGGCTCCTCTTGGCTGTCGCTGTTTCTCAGACTTTCCTTGTACTTAATAACCTTGAGGGTTTTGAGGAGTACTGGTGAGGTATTTTGTAGAACGTCCTTAATTGGAATTTATCTGATTATTTTCTTGTGATTACACCGTGGTTTTTGTTTGGGAGAGGAACACTACAAAAGTAAAGTGTCATTTTATCACATCATATCAAGGGTGCATATTATCGACCTGACTTATCACTGTTTGTGTTCAGCCTGATCACCTGGCCAAGCGAGATTTTGTCAGGTTTCTCCTCTTTAAAGTTATATTTCTATTTGCCCTTTACATAATATGTTTTTGGAAGGAAATAATTCCACAGTCCACAAATAAGAAGTAGGGATTTATGCTTTACCTCCCTGAAGTTGGAGTATCTGCATAAATTACATGGATTGTTTCTGCATGAGATAGTCTTACCCGTTTACTCATTTATTCAACAACTTATTTATATCAGTATTAACTCATGGTTATATATTTTATACTTTGTGTTATAATCTAATACCATTTTATTTATCTTTTAGCCCAAATTGTGCCAGCTTTGGCCTTTGGGAGATTTTGCAGTTGGCTCCTGCGTCCCTCTGACATACCTGTCAGTATTGTGTGTGGTGTGTGGCTTTGTGTGCCTTCTCCTCACATCCTTACTTTCTGGCATGAGAAGAAGCTTAAAACTCATCATATACATTTCCTTCCCCATTGGTAGAACTGGCTATTTTTAAGGGGCTCTTGTTCCTTTTAATGAAGAATCAGATTAGAAACCAAGATCTAGGTACCAGGTATGCTCCTTGGTATTGGTGGGTCATTGCTTCCAGGTCTCTCAGCTGAAAGAGCAAGGAAATACATTTGTCTACTAACCCATGTATATACACATTTCCATGAATGTTTCTATATGTGACCATCTGTATCTATATCAAGCTGAACATGAGTTTACACCCATGTTTCCTACTCTAATCTGTTACCACAAAATCATGCTAGCCCCCGCCCTTGCTTTTCTGAAACGTCCCACTGCAACAGCAAGAAATCTGTCTCCCACCATCTGCCACCCATTTACTTAGTGGTTCAATTCCATTATACACGTATAGTGGTTTCAGAATTAACCCATACACCCATGGGAAACAACTTCATTAACTAGATTACGGCGCTTATGCACAGCTCCTTTTGCCTTAAATCTTACAGACTCCGATCATTTCTAAAACTACTTGTTGGCACCTTTTTCACCTCTTTAAGGAGGTTGTTTCAGATATTTATAATAGAGTGGCAGTCTTTTGCCACAGGCTGAATTCCATTCCTGGAACTTCCTGACCTCCTAAATTATTTTTAAAATTTGCATACATTAATATTCAGTCACTGTAATGTTTTATGGGTTTTGACAAATGCATAGTGTCATGTGTCCACCATTACATTACCATACACAATGGTTTCATCATCCTAAAATGTTCCTTCTTCTCAAACCCTGAACCTCTCTGTCAAACACTATCTGTTTACCCTCTCTTTAGTTTTGCTTTTTCCAGAATGTCACATAATGGAGACCACATAATATGTAACCTTTTCTGAGTGGCTTTTTTCACATAGCAAAATACATTTAAAATTCATGTATGTCTTTGCAAAGTCTGAAAGCTCATTCTTTTTTTTTTATTTCCAAATAGTACTCCATTTTAATGGATGTACCACAGTTTGTTTACCCATTCACCTGTTGAGGAACATCTTTGCTGCTTCCAGTTGTTGATAATTGTGAATAAAGCTTCCATAAATACTCCTGTGCAGGTTTTTATGTAGATGTAAGACTTGAAATCATCTGGGTAAATGCCGAAGAGCGTAATTGCTAGACTGTATTCTATGACTATATTTAGCTCTGTTAGAAACTGCTATACTGTCTTCTAAAGTGTCTTTACTACATTATATTCTTTAATAAATTCTGAAGATGTCATTCTAGCAGTAGTACGCAGCTATCAATAGGATGAAAAGCAAGAGGTTAAATTTAGTTAAGAGATTGGTGCTGTGGTTTTGGCCAGAGATAATGATTATTTGGGGAAAAAAATAGAGCAACTGGGAGGATAAAGGGTAGTTTCATGGCTTTGAAGAGTTAAGGATATAGAGACCACAGGATCTGGCCACTAACTATATATGGGATTATGATGATGTATTTGGTGGCTCTCAGATGTCTAGTTCAGGTAAAAATGGGAATAGAAAAGGGGGGCACTTTGAAAGGTTGAGGGGTTTGGGGGACATTCTGATCACATAAGTCTGAAATGCCAATGGGACTTGGCAGGGGAAATATCTAGGAGTCAGTTGTATGTATGTGTGAGTCAGAAATAAAACCTGTTTATCAGGATGGAAAGAAATAAAATTATTCACAGTTGAAAAGAGAGGTCTGTAGTAAATTCTAACTTAGTAAACTGTCAATTTTAGTTTAAGAATCACTGTTTCCTTTAAATGTAAATCTTTCCCATGCAATGTATTTGTCTGTTAAGTGACAGTGGGTTCCAAATGAAGATGGATATCTGCATCTCCATTCTCATATGCCTGGTTGCTAAATTATTCTCCCTGCCAGCCTGTATAATTCAACCTCCATTCACCGAGTCTACTCTGAATATTCTCTTAGATTAACAGTATTTTGTATTTTAAAACCAGCAAAGAGCTTGGAGACCATCTAGTTCAACCACTTATTCTTGAATATGAACTTAATTGTCTATGTAGTTGAACATAATCAATTTAATTACTATTTTACTATGCTTCCTTGCTTCTTATTAAATCAAGAATCTGTGTTCTCTTAAAGAAAAGGCAAGGTTACATTGTGAGTCACAGGAGTAAGTTCCAAACCTTAGGAGAAAGATAATATTGCCTATTGTAAGTTTTTATTTCTAATCAAGTCTGACTTCAATTCTTTGCCCTTCAAAATTGGTCCGGTTTCACTGTCAGTGGTTTTGGGGGACTCCCATGCTCTCTCGGGCATACATAGGTCCTAGAAATTGGGAGCAAGACTGTGTCTTGGGTTTTGGAAGTTGCTGCTTCCATTTTGCTTTACAGAGACCCCTGAGGGCTGAGGAAACGCTAACAGTTTTGTAGTGGCCCTCGTCCTTTGCGGCAAGCTTACTTACTGAAGACTTTTAACCAGGCAGCCTGGCTCCCAGGGCTCCCAGGGCTCCCAGGGTCCTGCCCCCTCTGCAGCCAGCCGTCTCAGACAACCACCTTCCCCAAAGCTCTTTACCACCCTCCCCCTTGTTCCTATTCCATCCCTGGGAGACGCAACCCTATTGGGTCTCAACCTCTCCCTTCTCTCCCCTCAAAGCATAAACTTCCATTTCCTTTGGCCCTCCAGACAATCCACCTTAATTATCTGGGTAGCTGTAGACCAGAAATTGTAATTTCTTGACCACACCTTGAAAACAAATGAGTAAAGCTAGACAAGTATAAGACTGACGAGTTAGGAACTCTGAGCACTGTCTATAAGGTGTGGCACTACCCAACAATACTACGTCTTTTGGCTCAACAAAAGAAGCCAAGAGTATATGTTGTTAGGGGAATTCTTCCAAATTTCAAAAGTTGGTGACTATTGAAAATATTTTAAAATGCCCTTCAAACCAAACCAAAAATTCCTGTATTCAATGGACCACCATTTTAAAGACTTTTACCTATGTGCACATGTATATCAAGAAAAGCAATTTTTTTTCTGGAAAACTTGACTTTTCAATCTTAGAATGTTTTAAAAAAATTACTCCTAACTGAAATTGAGGAAAATTTGCCATACCTCAGGAATACAAGCTGAGTTGTGGATAAGAAGATACAGAAAATAAGTTGTTTTGTTTTCTGAGTCCTCAGCAGCAGAATTCTTTTACATTTCAACCTTGTTACACATACCTCACAATGTTTCACGTGCATGACCTAATTTGGACACGTGAATTATAAGTATCTGTGTTAGAACATAAGGCATTTGGGTTAGGGATGAACACTTTGTTTCTCTTCTATTGACTTTTCCCAGTGCTTTGCCCAGTGAGTTCAATAACTCTCAATCATTGATGGGTTAGCAGAGAGGAGGAAGTGGGTGATCTAGTTACTATCTCATGATAATACAGCCAGAAGATTTAATAATGCATCTCTCTTTGAGACCATATAACCCTTGGTATTGGTGTGTGAGCAAGAGTGTGTGTGTGGGGGGGGGGTGCAAGTATGCAATATAGGAAAGAATTTGGTCATTTGCCTTAGTCCATTTGGGCTGCTAAAACAAATTATCATAAGCTGGGTTGCTTACAAAAAACAGAAATGTATTGCTCACAGTTCTGGAGGCTGAGAAGTCCAAGTCAAAGTTCTGACAAATTTGTTGTCTGGTGAAAACCTGTTTCCTGGTTCATAGCCAGCTGTCTTCTCTTTATGTCCTCACATGGTGGAAGGGAGTGAGGGAGCCCTCTGGGGCCTCTTTTATAAGGGCACTAATACCATTCGTGAGGGCTCCAGTTTCATGACCTAATAACCTCCCAAAGACCCCCCACGTCCTAATACTATCACATTGGGGGTTAGGATTTCAACTTATAAATTGGCCCAGGGTGGGAGAGGCAGACTGGGGGAGGCACAAACATTCAGTCTGTAGCACTATTAAAACCTTTTGTAAAATCATTTGGAGGCAGCGGCAGAAATTCCATCACAGGACTCACAGAGTAGAGAGGTCCCTGCAAAAATGAAGGTGCCTCTCTCCAAACAGTAAGAAGGAATAATGGGGCCGCTCCAGTTTGGGTTTGGGAAGGTCTGGCTTTTCACTTATGGAAATAAATCAGTACCTCTCTGTCTTGAATTTTTAGAAAATAAAAACTTATTCAAATTTGCTCATTCACATGATTGTTAAAAGCCTCACAGCAAATCACTACGTACCTTTGTCTCCACAAAATACAGAGCTCCATGCTTAGTATTTAATGCAATATGATTCTGAATGACAGCCAACCCTTGGAGAACCACCATACTCCACACTTAGCGGCCTCCTTCACTCAGTGGTGTGCACAATGTATTCATCTCCTCATCATCTAATCAACCCTGTTAGCATTTTACCTACTTCACCTCAGTGGTGTTCTTCCCCAAAACCCATCATCTCATTCTAATCATGCAAAAAACATCAGAAAAACTCAAATTGAAGGACATTCTACTAAATACAAGACCAGCTCTCTCCATAATCGTCAAGGTCATTAAAAAAAAAAAAACAAGAGAAAATGAAGAAACTGCCTCAGCTTAGAGAATATTAAGAAGCTATGAAAACCAAAAGCAATGTGGTATCTTAGATGGAATCCTGGGACACAGAAGAGACATTAGAGAGGGGGAAAATGTGAAACCCCGGTTAAGTCTATAGTTGAGGTAATAGCAACATACCACTGTTTTGACAAATGTGCCATGGTTATGCGCAATGTTAATAGTAGAGAAAACCAGGCAAAGAGTTTATGGGAACTCTCTGTAATGTCTTCACAATTTTTTTGTAAATATATAATTACTCTAAAATAAAAAGTTTATTTAATGCAATAAAAATTTAATTGTCCTGAAGTTGGCCTCCTTGGTACCATAACTTGGTTTCTTTAGTCACACAGCTTAGTAACAGGGCTGGGACATCAACATGAAGGTCCAGGCGAACACCTTTGTTTCCTGTTGCCTTGTAGCCCCTGGAAGGTTTGCTGAGTTCGTATCTCAATCAAGAAGAAATATTTTGCTTGCAAGTGACAGAAATTTCAACTCAAAGCAACAAACAAAAATGGGAATTTCTCAGTCCACGTAGCTAAAAGTCCAGGGCTGTACTGACTCCAGAAAGGGGGAATGATGTTACCAGTTCTTCATTTCCTGGCCCTCCTTTCTGCTCTCTGGCTTCGTCCTGAAGCCTTTTATCAGGACCCTCTGTGACTCTAGGCTCACACCCTCTGGGTCGAATTCACCAGAAAAGAGAGTGTGCCCCTTTCTCCTATAATCACAGCAGGGTGTAATTCCTCCTCGTGGATTCTGATTGCATCAGGCATCCAGCTACAAACAAACCACGGTGACTGCGACTGCAAAACGCAGTGCTTTGATTGTCAGGCTTGAGCCACAGGTCCACCCCTGAACTGAGGGTAGAGTCAGCTCCACTGGAAGCTCAGGAGCTGACAGCTGTTTCTCAAAGGGAAAAGTGAGCATTTTTACAAGGAGTCGAGTAAATAGATGTAGAATATCAGAAAGAGCAGATATCTACTCTCCCTACAGTATACTCCTCCCCAAATCAGGCCACTCCTCCAGGCTTGCATACCTGGCTCATCACCAGTGCTTTTGTAAAGAGAGAAACCCGATTCTGCCTCCTCGAGGCCTCTTCCATACCCACCTGTGACTCACTCACTACAGAATCAGGATATGCTGTGGGTTTACCGCTTCTGGTGGGGTCAGTGCTGGTACGGTATAGTTAAATCTACCTTGACTCCAGCTGCATTTTCCTCTTCCTTTGTCTGCCCTTCAATCTGTTTTTAGTATTTGAAGCTGGCGTATAAACAGTAGTAGCCATTCCTATGTAATGTGGCTTCATAGCCCCCTACACACCAACAACATGTTCCCTAACATGGGCACGGAAACTACTATTTTTTCATTCGTGGCTCCAGCCCTTCTCTAGAAACACTTGCACTATTTCTCAATTTCATTATCTATCTGAAACTTGATCAGAGAAGAAAAAGCCATAGATTTCCATTGTTATACGTCAGGAAGGCTTCGGTGTTTGGTGGCTTTTCAACTTAAAGTATTTCTTCTGCCTAGAATTTTTTACTTTGGCTCACTTCAGCTCACTTGGATCACAGCAAAGCCCGATCATACCTGATTCACAGATGCCCAGACCACCAGCTGGGGTTTGGGAGAGGCAGACAGAATGGTCATCTCTGTCGCCTGGTGGGGTATGTGTAGCAGTCAGTGCCGGGGCCTTGACCACACCGTTTCAGCACTCACTGTTCCTTACTCTGATGACTCCCACTGAAAGCACCTGAGACTGTCTGCCAGGGGTTGTTTTCAACTATAGGAGATGCATGACTCACATTTGGGCCAGGCCAAAGGTGCCAGGGAGTTAATGCTCTCTGGAATAGGCCTCAACAAATCACAGGAGTTGGTAGATAAATATCCATATCCTTTACTCCTTAGGACCCTTCTCTTTTATGCAGCCTCTGGAGAAGGATGACAAACTGTCTCAGCCCCAAAGCCCAAGTAAAGCACCGTTGCTTCTGGGGAATAAGTAAAAAACCTGTGTCACTCTGGGTGTAGAACTCAGGCACAGATCCATGGCTGTTGTGGGAGGTAAACCTCCTGCTCCTGAGGGCCCTGCACCAATAAGCAGGAATTGGTTACTACGAGGTTCCAGGAAAAATCTCTATCTCACCCAAGATCAACCACAGATAGAAGACAGGGTTTGTACAAGCAACATGACAGAGGGAAAGAATAGTGAAAAAAGCACCACCTCCAAAGACGAGGTAAACAAGTTCTGCTTAAAGTTCAGGCCAGGAAACGATAACTCCGTCTGCCTCCACTGTGACACTGGCAGTGAGCAACAGCAGTCAGCCAGCCACATGGGGAGTGGGGTGGGGGGGCACAAGCACCCCATGTTTGACACAGACAAAAAGAACTGAGAAATGTCAGTGAACCTGAAAACAGATCAATAGAAATTATTTAAAGTAAAACACAGAGAGAAAAAAGAATATTTTTAAAGAAAAGAACAAGGTATCCAAAAGCTGAGCACAATTTCTTTTCTTTTAGATTTGTACTAAATTTATTGGGCTGACATGGTTAATAGGATCATATAGGCTTCGAGTGTACATTTCTGTGATACTAGATCTGTATATTGCACTGTGTGTCCACTGCTCCAAGTCAGAGCATCTTCCGTCACCATGTGTTGGCCCCCCTCCACCTCCCATCCCCCTTCCCTCTGGCAACGATGTGGCCAGAGCCACAATTTCTAACATACCTAAAAATGGAGTCCCAAGAAGAGAAAAGAAAATGGAACAGAAGAAATATTTGAGAAGAAAATGTCTTCAAATTTTCCTAAATTAGTAAAAGACAACATGTCACAGATCTAAGAGGCCCAGAGAACCTCAAACAAGGCAAACACAAAGATGCCGATATTCACACCACTAATCAAACTTACTACAAACCAGAGAGAGAGAGAGAGAGAGAGAGAGAGAGAGAGAGAGAAATCTGCAGGCAGCAAAAGCAAAAAGAAATGTTACATATAGAAGAACAAAGAATTACAGCCACTTACTCATCAGAAATCTAATTTTCATTACTGACTGACTTTGCAAGTCAGGGGACAATGAACCAAGTGCTGAAAGAAAAAAGTGCTGACCCAGATCTATACACACTGAAAATACCTATGAACAGTGAAAGTGAGCGAGACATTTTTTTAAAAATAAAGACTGAGAAAATTCACTGCCATGGAATAGCTGAACAGCAAGAAAGGACACAGTAAGTTCTTTACAAAAAAGAAAAATAATACCAGATAGAAATTTGGAGCTGCATTTAAAAATGAAGAGAATCATAAATGTCAAAAAAAAAAATAAGAGTACATGTAAAAGATATTTTTCTGAATTTTATTATTTTTTTCAAAGATAACTGATTAAGACAAGGGTGGACAAAGTTTTTCTGTAAGGGGCCAAAATAATACTTAAGGTTTTGCAAGCCATATTCATTTCCTATTGCATATTCTTATTATTGTTGTTTATGTAACCCATCACAAATATAAAATTTCAGGGGAAAAGGGGAACGGTTTAGAGCAACAAGTATAAAGGACTCATGGACAAAAACTATGGGGGGGTGGAAATGGGAGGAAGGTGGGGAGGGCTGGGGTAGTGGGCTGGGGCGGGGTAAAAGACAGAAAACTGTACAATATCAACAATTAAAAAATACTGATTTAAAAAAAAAAACTATTCTCAGCTCACAGGCTATATAAAAACAAGGCATGGACAGGATTTGGTCTGCAGATTACCATTTGTTGTCTCTGATATAAAGTAAAATAGTAACGATGTAGACAGAGTAGGTCATCTGCGGGAGTAAAAGTCACGGCAACAATAACACACGGAGCAGGAAGTAGAGGACAGTGAGAAAAGGACACGCAGTATCTCCGCTCCTTCCACTGTGGCAGAAGCTGGCGTTTGAAGGTGAATGATGATAAGTGAAAGATGTATATTATACAACCTAAAACAATCATTAGAAAAACTAAAAAGTGGTTATAAATGGAGTTATGAAAAATGGTTAAATAATAAAAAAAGAGCAGAAAATAGAAAAAAAGGAACAAAGAACAGGTAAGACAAATACATGAAAAGATGGTAGATTTAAACCCAACCGTATCAATAATTACATTAAATATAAATTATCTAAAAGCCCCTATTAGAGGCAGAGATTGTTAGATTAGAATAAAAAGCAGTACCCAATAATATGCTATATGTTATAGAAGATACTCACTTAAAGTATAAAAACATAGGTAGGTTAAAAGTCTTTTCAGAAAGTATCCAGCCATGTAACATGAAAAATAGATATTTATTGAAGAACAATCAAGATACAGGAAACATTGTACACTGGAAAATGATGCCTCAGTCCCCTTCAAAGTAGGCACCTTGGGACTTCACACAGTTCTCCCAGTTACCATCAGCTGCCCTGCCCTGTTTTCCTGAATCTCATCAGTAGTCTGAAATCTCTTCCCTTTCAAAGGCGATTTTAGTTTTAGGAAAAGCCAGAAGTCACAGGGCACAAAAACTGGGTTGTAGGCAGACTGAATCAGCTGGGCGATTTCATGTTTTGCCAAAAACTCTGCATGAGACGTGATGCATGAGCAGGCATGTGGTCACGATGAAGCTGCCAGTCACTAGTTGCCCATAACTGCAGACTTCTGAATCATCTGAATAGGTTCCACAGAGGAATGTTCAAGCTTAACACAAAATTTGATGCAGGTTTGTTGCTCTACTCACTCAGTCATTTTGAATGCAGCAACCACACAGTACACATGCTCACACAACAGCATATACTGCCCCCACTGACTAGTACAGTGAAGTCGTCGTTGTTCACTCGTGTGCATTCCAGTCCACTCTCCTTGGCTACCAGGTTACCTCAATGTCACACAAACCATTCTCATTGTATTAACAGTGGCTAGACTTTTCCCGGATAGACCTCGTATAATGATGTAAAAAGGTATACTATTTCTTTTTTTTTAAAAAACTGAAGCAGCTATAGCAATATAACACAAACTTGATTTTAAAACAATTTATGTTATCAAGGGTAAAGAGGGATATTACATTATGCGTAGAGACCAGTCAATTATCAAGAAGCCATAGTACTACTAAATTTTTTTATTTCATTTTTCAATTACCGTTTACATTCAATTTGATTTTATATTTATTTCAGCTATACAGCATAGTGGTTGGGCAATCATATACTTTACAAACTGATCCCTCCAATATTTCCAGTACCCACCTAGCACCATATATTATTATTACAATATTATTGACTATATGAGGGGGGACTCAAACAAATGGAATTTCTTTATATAAAATTGTGTATCTATTCTTACATGTTTAAACTTCAGTCACCTTCAAAGTACTCTCCATTTGATGCAATACACCTATAGAGACTTTTGTCCACTGCCCAAAACAGTTTTTGAATTTGTCGATTTTGATGCCTTTTAATGCTTCTGCCATTTTTTGTTTCACCTCTACTACATCAGCAAAACATTTCCTCTTTGAGGAAGTTTTTCATCTGTGTAGGGTACAGGGGTCATGCCACTTTTGGTCAAAAACTACTGAACACTGAGCACAGTGTGGGCAGGTGCACTTGTAAATCACCCATCATGAAAATGGGCAAACACATTGAAATAGTCTTCAAAACAATTCACTGAAGTCTAATGCAGCCTCTTACAACAACAACAGCTGATACACCAATACAGACGGGTTCCTAGAACACTCACGTAGTAGGGGAAGCCTGTCCTACAAGGGGCTTGTGCTCCAGAAGATAGTTACAGATTTTTTTTTGGTCTTCCTGCCTCATATTCCCTATAGTGTACTTTACATCCCCATGACTATTTTTTAACTACAAATTTATATTTCTTAATCCCTTCAACTTTTTCATTAAGCCCCCAAACTTCCTGCCCTCTGGCAATCATCAGTTTATTCTCTGTATCTATAAGTCTGTTTCTGATTTGGTTTTTTATCGTTGTTGTTCATTTATTTTGTTCTTCAGATTCTGCGTATAAGTGAAATCATTTGATATTTGTCTTTCTCTGTCTGACTATATTTGTGGTAGCATTATTTACAATAACCAAGATATGAAACCAACCCAAGTGCCCATCAATAGTTGTGTAGATACAAAAGTTGTGGTCCTCACTCAGCCATAAGAAGGAAGGCAATCTTAGCATTTGTGACAGCAAGGATGGAACTAGAGTGTATTACACTGCTAAATGTTTATGTATATATCAACAGAGTTAAAATACCTGACACAATAACTGTTAGATTTGAAAGAAAAAAATAAACAAGTCCACAATTATAACTACTCGAAGACTTAACCCTACTCTCAGTAAAAAAGAGAACAAGGAGGTAGAAAAATCAGTGAGGCTACAGAGTAACAACAATATCAGTAAGTTTAACATAATTGCCATTTAGGATCCTCTACCTATTGACAACAAAATACACATTCATTTCAAATGCACATGGAATATTCACCAACAGAGACCATAATCTGGGCCATAAAAATTAATATTAAAAAATTAAAAGAATTAAATCCATACCAAGTTTGTTCTGACTACAACAGAATTTAACTAGAAATCAATGAAAGAAAGCTGTCTGGAAATCCCTAAATACTTGGATATTAAACTGCAAACTTCTACATACCTCATGAGTCAAAGAAGACAGTGCTTGGCTTATAGTATTAACTCAAAAATATTTTTTATATTAGCCTTCCACAAATTTTGATATGTTTTGGTTTCATTTTCAGTCAAGTCCAATTATTTTCCAATTTGCTTTGTGTCTTCTTTGAAAAAGATCTTTACCCTTAAGGTATTTATATTTTTGTGTGGGGGGAATGACACTGCAATCAATGAACACATTAAATAAATCATAGAGTGTTGATGCACGATGCGTGCTTTGTACAAGGAAGAAAAACGTGGAGTGGAGTAAAGGCAATTGGGAGAGCTGGCAAGAAGAGAAGTTGCCATTTAAACTTGATGGTAAGAGTTGGCCTCGTTCTGAAGGGAAGTTTTGAGCAAAGACTTGAAGGAGTTGAAGGAAGTATCCAAATAGTTCTAGGAGGCAAGAGCATTCTTAGAGTAAGATCAGCTAGATCAGAGTCCCTAGAGGGAAGGCGTGCCTGGCATGTTGTAGGAACAGCAAACAAGTTGGTGTGGCTGGAGCAGAGTGAGAGAGGGGAATAGGAGGAGGGAAGTTCTGAGGGAAATTGAGGTGGTACCTCGTGTACAGCCTTGCAGACAATTGGCAGAACCTTAGCTTTGAACCTGAGGGATGCAGGATCCCTTGCAGGGTTTTGGCCAGAGGAGTGGCATGCTCTGTTGTAAACTATAGGTGATAAAAGTAAGAGAAGAGAGACAGATGAAAAAGCTTATTGCAATAAACAGGGGGAAGAAATGCTGGTGACTTGAGGCAGGACGACAGGAACAGAAGTGATGAGGATGGGTAGGAATTAAAACGAGATGGGGCAAAAGTAGGTTTACAGTTGTGAGTATGAAAAACACAGAGTGTATTTTTGTATTAGTATTTGTCAATTATTATATTATTTTCCAAACAAATAACTATAAACCTACTTTTGCCCCACCCTATATATTTAGAAGAAAGAGCCTACGAAACTTCCTAATGTATTGGATGAGATGTTTTAGGAAAATAAAGGAGTCAAGGATGACTCAAGATGTTTAGTCTAAGAAATTGGAAAGCTCAAGGGTCACCAGTTGGATGGTGAAGGCTGTAGGTAGAGCAGATTTGAAAGAAAATACAGGGTTTAGTTTTAGATATAATAAAGATAGGGAGGAGGAAGCTGGAGATAGGAGTCTGGTGCTCGAGAAAGTGAGGTCTGAATTTGGAAGTGTCAGGATATAGACCATAGTCAAGATCCTGGCAGGAAATAGAATGCATCTTCAAGCTGAGAAGAAAAATATTTTCGAGGTTGGGGATAGACTTTAGGGAGTACAACAAGGGCTTGTAGAATACTTGAAAGGTATTCACACCCCTGGTGGGAAAGGCAAGTGAAGGGAACACTCATCAGTTGTGAATCGGGTGGCTGAGGGTGGCTTAGGGTGCCCTAACAAGAGATACAGCTTTCAACAGAGGAACACAGCCAGTCTGTGGCCACCTGGCAGGGAATAATCACTCCAGCCCAGCTTTCCTTCCACTCTCCTATCTCCTGCCGGTGCCTCCCATGGGACAAACCCAAGAGAAAATTAAAGGTCAAGGGAAGATGCTGCTGTGCCTCCCGAAGATCAGGGTGGAGAGTGAATCTAGAAAGGCCAACAGAAAATATGAAGTATACATATTATTTAAGGCTATGAGTCTGATGCGATCCACAAGCATGCACATGTGGATGGAAAACCAGGAGGCGGAAAGACTGAGCCTGGGACATTCCAACGTGAACAGAAGACGCTAAGGAGAAGCGGTGGGCAGGGAAATAGGGGGAGAATCAAGTGTAGTGTCGGGGAAAACAGTAATTCAGGGAGGAGGAAATAATTCTGTCGAAAGCTACTGATAGTGTCTGATAAGATGAGGACTGAAAATTGGCCAGTGGGTTTAGTAGCATGAAGGTTATTGGTGACTTGCGCAGAAGCAGTTTGGGCAGAGCAGTGGGGGAAACACCAATTTAAGAAGAAACAGGATGAAAGGCATTGGCTGAGCTATTTCAGGGTGTTTTTCTGCAAAAAGGAGTAAGAAATAGAATGGTAGCTAGAAAGGGTAGTGGAGTCAGGAGGAGGCTTTGTTGTTGTTTTGTTTTGTCTTTAAAAGGGAAGAACTAACTCCAAGTTTGCTTTCTGATAGGCTTGGTCTAAGAGACAGCTAATAATTGGCGTAGGAGAGTGAAGGGAGAAATGCTGGACAAATGTTTTACCACCAGAGAAAAGGGGGGCGGGGATATGGTACAAAAACACATACATATTAAGGAAAATATTAGTACAGAATTCCCAGGCCTGCTGTGAGGAATGAAAGCCGTAATGCCTAAAAAATCGTTATTTCCAGCATGGAGAGAGTCCGCAACCAATGTTAGCCATTCCTAATCACTATTATTAACTTTCCTTGACCTCATTTTTCTCATCTGTAAAAAAAAAAGCTGATAATATATTTCCAGCGTGCTATCCAACTCTAACAAGCTGTGAGATGAGATTACACGAGAAGCTACACACAACCTGTAAAGGGAGCTGATCTCCAAGCCTGAATCGCATGAGGTCACCTGGTAATATTTAAAATGAAACCTATCCACAACGTCAATGTGTACAACCACATGTGTAAGCTTAACGGTGTGCACCAGGAGGGATTATAATGCCACTGGGCCTGTTACTACAGCAGGAAAACAGTTAAGAAAAAATTCTCCTAACACCTGAGTCTGTAAGACTCTCTAAAAGCAATTGAGTCGTGCAACTCCAATTGCGGACTGGGTTGCTATGTAAGCTGTGCTCTGTAAGGCATTTAAAGACTTAGCACAAGTGGCTTGAGGTTTAATCTTTTAATTCCATTGCTCCATAAGTTCCTTGTAGGTTCAGTGAACAAGGAATTTAGACATAATATTAGAAACCCATTTTCAGGAAAAGGCTTAGGCATGGACAAAATATGCCGCATTTTAGTGCACAAAAGAGACTCCAGACTAATCTCTGGATTTACTCCGTCTAAGGGTAATTCTCATGCAGGGATCCGGCTGAACAGACGCATGCTTACACAGTAAATTGTCTGAGGCGCCCTCCTCCACCATCACCGCTCCTCCCCCAGCACCTCCAAAGGCCACTTTTATTAAAGGGCTTGTGTAGACGAAACGTGTTCACAAATACGCCAATTTGAGTCATTTGCTCCCTGATAAAAGCCCCAATTCACTGTGAAACATTATGTGCCACTTAAGGACTCGGGGGCATTTGCTTTAGAACAGTGATTTTAAAGCTTTTTCATCTCATGGCACATATAAACTAGTAACTGAAATTCTGCAGCACACCAAAAAATACTATTTTTTTGCCAAGCTGACAGAACAAATAGGTATAATTCTGATTCATTCACACCATATGGCTATTGTTGTGTTGGCTGTTGTCATTTTTTTTTTTTAATCTGACAATCTAAAGGGAAAGAGATCAGTGCCCCTGACTAAATAGTCAGGTATTGCATGTTTTAAAAATTCTTATGGCACTGATTGAAAGGCACTGCTTTGGAACAGTAGAAAGTCACAGAACCATGCTATCAAACACAGTGTGGATGTTCAAACCACTTGTTACCTAGTTAAGGAGAACGGAGGCTGCCACCTCCCCCAAGGCACCCCTGCTACCCCAGACACACATGCTGTGCTCTGGCTGTGGCGCTGCTTCACATGTGGCTAAAGCTTTACACACGCAGAGTTGAAGCAAGTCTTCAATGATCTCAGAGATTGATGGTATAAAGACTAATTAGAGTCACATACCCACAAAGACAAACAGGCATGTTTGAATGACATTTAGGAGCCACCTCACGTATCGAATATGTATATATCAGCAGCACAGTAGTAGATGGAGAAATACAGTGTCAGGAAAAACAAGTCACGATTTACTCAGCCTGAACAACCGGAGCTAGTTTACATATATCAGATTTAATTTTATTTTTCACGAGTCACTTGAGGGCAAGGCACATTTTACATCTGAGCTTCGAGGAAGTGCTGAATTTGCTCTTCTCACTTGTTCCCCCTCCTCCTGGGAACTTGATGAGTTACTAAATAGTTGTGATATTCCTTGACACTTTTCTAAAATAACTTGCCAGAATTTTCTTCAGCTTTTATTTTCCGGTTCCTTTGACTGTTTAGTAACTCCAGGCAATCAAACCAGGACCCTGGGGTGGAGGAAGGGGACCATCAGTGAAGCTGCTGGGACTGGGGAGCTTGCAGTGAGGCTAACACGCAGTGGCTCAAATTTCTTGTTTTGACAAAGAAGGTAACTATCTACACTCACTTTTTTTTTTTAATCTTGAAAATCCATAGTGTAATAATTTCTTCCAGGGAGTGTTGCAAGAATGAATAAAGTGTTCTGAAATCTCTTGGTATTTCTGGACAACAAATTTCACTATTATTTTATGTGATCATAAATATGATGTTTTGATTTGATAATGGCACTGTCAGGGACTTTTCTTCTTTACCCTCTCATTCTAGGTAAATTGTCTAGGTAATGTGGACTTTAAAAAAAAGACTCACCTGAGATTTCAGATGGAAAGCAAAGCACAAGAAAAGCATTCTTGCTACAGTAAAGCAATTTCGCCGTGAGCGCCATCAGGGTACACGGGAGAGAGGTGGATGGGGGCATGTTTTATCACTTCAAGATAATTAAGCCAGTTTTCACTGATGCTTATAAAAGTTTGACACCGAAACAGGAAAACTCTTTTAAAGTAAAGTTTTCTATTAGAGTCTTTATTATATGTATTCTGCTATGATAAATGTTTGGATATTTCATTTCCTTTTCCCACATTGATGTTTAGACTTGCCTAATCTTAGTGACTAAACCTGCTAGGGTTGTGAGATAAGCACGTAAATGCTTACAGGACATCCAGTTAAGGTGAGAATTTCACATAAATAACAAATAATATTTAGTGTAAGTATGCCTATCCCATGCAATACTGGGGCATACTTAAGGTAAAACATCATTCTGGTTGATGTGCAATTCAAATTTAACTAGGCACCTGTATTTTATCTGCAAACCCCAAGCATGCTGGGATTTTTCTAATAGACTTGTGGGAGAGAAGGTTAGCTTGATTTGTCAGAGTTAAGAGGACTAGGGCTAGATGCCCCGCTGAGAAACATGAATCACGGAGCCCAAGGGCTATAGTTACCCTTGTTGAGACCTGACTTGATACCAATGTATACAAGATATTAGAGCTGAGCGGGGTGGGCGGGGGGTGCAGAAGAGCAGGGAGGAAGAGCAGGAAAGGTGGAGCTTCTGCCTATCTCTGAGCTCATGCTTGGGTAGGTGACCTCAGCCAACATTCCAGGGAATTGTGTGGGGTTGATGCTGAGGTCCAGAAAGTAGTGGCCCAGGGACTCACTGGGAATTCTGGTCTTAGACAGCAGAGCAATTTTCGACCTTACCTTCCAAGCTGATTCTCTTAGAGGTAGAAGGTTTAGCTCTTGCAGCTCAATGGAGCTAAGGCATGTCAATAGGATGCCAGACCAATGTTCTCACATTTTAAACTTCAGTGAGGGATTATTATTAGTCTCATGTCATGTTTGATATTTCACCAGTATAAAATTAAGATTAAAAGCACTGACTTTCAAGTCAAACTGACCTTGTTTTGAATGCTGGCTCCACCTTCTCGTGAGTGAAACTTTTAGCAACTTGTGTGAACTCCCTCAGCTCAAGTTCCTCATCTGTAAAATAAAAGTAATAATGCTATTTCACAGGGATGCAGAGAGGACTAAATAAGTAATTTCTAAAATTCTTAATACAGTCTGCCATTGAGTAAAGATCTCAGTAAATAATACCTATGTGTTACGATATACTTTTATAAGGTAAAATTTTTATCTGAACTGACTGTATCACAAGAAGCCCTGTTCTAGTTGTGGACTTAATGGCATTCATTGACAATCTCTGATGAAAAATACGTAACAGATGTTAGATTGCCCTAAATCATTATCATCTTATTAGGGCAAAAAAGCCACTAGCATCCAATGATTAAACTTTCTGTTACTTAAGGTATAACCCCTTAATTACTGACCAAAAAAAAAGCATCCCTGATTAACTGAATATATCCAAATGAAGAAAATTCTTCAACTCAATACAGGTATTCATATTGATCAAAATGAGCTATTTTATTGATTCTTCCATAACATATGTCCCTATGTGAATACTGCCCCACTATGCTATTACTGTCATTTTTAGAGACTTCTTGGGTTCTGAGAGTCAGCCCATTTGGAGCAGCACTTCTCCCTCTGGCTGTCCAGAGCAACATCTGACTTTAAAAAACAAAAACAAGAAAGGGCTCCCCTCCCAGACCAGTTTAATTAGAAACTTGAGATAAGGCATGCACATTAGCATGTTTAGAAGCTTTCCAGCTGATTGCATCAAGAAGCCAGTTTGCAAATATTGCACTGAAAAAAGAAAATGAGCTTTTGAGTCACGCTAAGTTGGGTTCAAACCCAGGTCTCTGTATCTATTAGCTGTGTTGTCTGGTAAAAGTTACTAATTTCTTGCAGCATCACTTCCCTTTAATAGAAAAAAATGGGAATACTTGATTCCTTAAGGATTCATTGAGTTACTACAAAAATAAAAATTATTATTCCAGGGTAGGTATAAAAGAATATGCTCTCTCTTAGACATCTCCAGCAATTCTCTCTTTCCAATCAAAAGGACTGGAAAGTCATAGTACCATGGCTGTAGTTTTTCAGTATTTGTTTTTCTTGACTTTCATTGTTGTATTGCATGCTTGGAAACTGGTTCTCTCTGTAAAAAAAAAAATCGTAATTGTATTTTATAAATAGATATGCTTTGCTTTGTTATCTCGGCATTTTCCAGAGTCATTTCTGATACCTGGACCTTAAGATCTGAAGTGTTTGGTAACAAAATCATAATCAGAGAAATTTAAACTGGTTTCACCACATATCATTATTTCCTTATGCATCCTGCCTTTGATTTTGTAGCAGAACTTTCCCTGCTTGACGTGCTTACTGAAGGCCGTGGTTCTACTTTCTTCTCCTAATCCCAAATTTCCAAGATTTGGAGATCGGACCTCCTACTTAACTATTTTATTTCATGGTAATCTTCCTTGCTAAAACTGTTATCATATAGGTTCATTGTTAAATATTTAATCAGTTTCATTATCAGAATATTTTTGTAACTCACATCATAGCCCTGAGCTTCTGGTGACAAACAAAAATGTCTCATATTTAGGGTTAGAAATCCCATTTTCCAACTGTTTTAAAGATAAATGGGCAGAATGGTTGTAAACAGAGGTAATATTTAAAATACTTAGAAACCATTCTTATTGTACATTATGAATAGTATAACTAAAAATATAATCTCTCTTTTTTCAAATGTAACTGTATAGCTAAATAACAACATCATCTGAACTGTAATTTAATATATAAAAAACTTTATCAAACTCTTCCACTGGTTTTACATTAAGTAAATTACCATTAAGTCTCAAAAAAAAAAGCAGAGAATTTTTCTTAATATTCAGGATATTGTTCATGGAACCGAGCCTCGCTGCCTCAATTTTGCCCATCTTAAGTATGTTTTTATATTTTTAAGAGAAACAGTTGATGTTTCATTGATTACAATTGTAATTTTAATTCCTTAATTTATAAGCTTTCCAAAAAGTTGTTTTGTAATTTTGGTAGATAAAGGCTTTGCAATAATTAAAAACATAATTCCATACCATAAAGGTCCTCTCATACTGAGCTCACTTTTTAAAAATTCTGTTAAATACTGGATGACTTCATTTGTTCAGTCTTTTTTAAATGAAGTTTTTAGATTGGAATAATTTTGTATCTGTAAGATAGTTGCAAAGATAGTACAGAAAGTTTTCATATACCCTTTACCAATTTTCCCTGACATTAATATCTTATGTAACCATGGTTTATTTGTCAAAAATGAGAAATTAACACTAGTAACAACTATTTACTGAACTACAGGCTTTACTTGGATTTATTTATTTTTATTGTTGTTCAAGTATCGTTTTTTACCTCCTCTCCCCACCACCCTCCCCCATTTTCACCCTCCCCTTGTTGTTGTCCATATGTCCTTTATGGATTTCATGTGAAAAAATGATCATGATCAGTTCAATGAGAGCCAGTTGTCATCCTGCACATGCAATGGTATTGCACCCCAGGAGAAGGACCCTCTAAGTATGAAACTCAACCTTTATAGGTTCCTAACACATCTGTTCATCCTCCCTTTCAGAAAGAGAGAGGGGAAAGAGGGAGAGAAAGAGAGTGTGAGAGAGAGAGAGACCTTTACCCTACAATGTAAAGAAATCTTCTCTGGAGAGGAAAGAGAAAGGTCTCTACTTTCCCTTCACTATCCTAGAATGTAAACAAGTGGTGCCAGTGGAGACCAGTCTTTAATTGGTCCAGAGCCATGCTGTCTATGACTCCAAGGCATGTTTGCCTTTCAGACTGTAAATGCAATGGTCTTCGTTCCTGATATCTTCAGAGTGATTATTAAGTACTAAGATTTCAATTTGTTTAGCAAAATAATCAACTGTAAGTGCCAGAGAGCTTAATAAAAATCATAAATAAAGATAATTTTGTTGTTGTTGGTTTTCCTAATCATTTTCTCACTGATGAACAACAGATATCAATGACCTTAGAGGTCCAGCTCCTTCTTTCTGTCAATAGCTTAGCTGAAAGCTAGCTTAGTTGGGCGGGCTCAAGACTGTGGGGGGATGGCGAAGCCTTGGGTTGATGTCAGCACTTTTGGTGGGCAAGATGTTCCTGCATTCAGGATGCATACTCCCTAGGGCTTTTCTTGTGCCTAGAGGTCCCTTGATATATTTATTGCAACTCAGAAAAATTAAATGTTCCCAACCTCTCTAAGGCTAACATGCAAATAGGTCCTATGGGGTGGGGATAAACTCATTTTCGTTCTTGAAGGGCTCTCTGACTACTGGCCAAAGCAGGCCCCTTTCCAGTGGGACTTTGTCCATGGTGACTATAGAATATTTATGCCAGGAATGTGCTGTGGAATAACTGAGAGGTCAGAGGACTGCATGCACTTTGCTACTTCTCATTTTTAAGTTTTTTTCTGGCCATCAACACAATTTTATATCTCCACTGTGTGCTGCTGGCAGTACGTGACCACTGTGCATGACAGTACAGAGTGCAGATCTGTATATTTTGAAAGCCAAAGATACATTTTTTCTTTAATCATCTCCCCAGTTCCTTTTCCCAGGAGGCGGTTTCCTTGTGATCAGAAAGTCCATATTCATTCTCTTCAGGCTGAAACTGCTTCATTCCACTTACCCTAAATACAAATAATGAAATTACTGTTCTCTCTGATTGTCTCATGAAATAGTTTGTCACTTACCTTTTCATAAGTTTCTAGAAGGTTTTGTGAGTGAAATATTGGCCTTCTGATTGTCTACTTTTATGGGATTTTTTTTTTAAGTATAAAGTTTCTCTTCTTCATGATTACTGTTATTGTCTATCTAAACAGGCTATAAATAACTGAAACACAAATCCCGTATCATACCTCAAACTTATATCCTTCTACCACAGAAAATATACTTAAAATACTAATGTACTGATCAAGCAGGTGGAGTTTGGTAGTGTTACAAAACCAGTATCATGATAATCATGGCTGTCCCATAGAAAAGAGGAAGGTCCATTTTTCATCTTATATCCCAAACTTGAGGCTGTTTTTTCTGTGAAAAGGAGAGGATTTATATGATTTTTTCGCAGTGGCAGCCAGAGAAAAGGGACTGACATAGGTTCAGAGCACCAAGGCAATGTGCACAGGATCACAGAAAGCTGAGAACAGCAGAACAGACAGATACCACCAGACACAAAGTCTCTCAAATGGAAAGAAAGTGCAGATGTTGGTCCCAGGAGCATATATGTGACACTTTTGCAGTAGATTTGAGGAGAATGTAGCCTTTTTAGCAATATGCTTCAATTTGGGGAAGTGCATGAACATTCCTCTTGGGTCTCTAGAACCTAGTACAGTGGCTGGGACACATTAGGTAAGTACTTGATAAGTATCAACTGAAGAAAAAAATGAATGAATGTCCAAATCTGAACATATGCCCCAAGGGTGGCCAGTCTCACTGTACTGCCTCCTCATGAGAGATTATTTTAGATTTCATACCTCTCTTAGGCTACGTGCTTGGTGGTCTCATTTCCTGTGATATGGTAAGCTTCACCATTCACCTACTCTTCCAGAAGGAACTAACCCATCATTAATTTCTCATCACTAGCCTAGCACCAAAGGTAGAAGTATCCAGGATTTATAACATTGTTCTAGTAATGCTGTAGAGTACTAGAGGACCAATTGATTGGGGTGAGTTAGCACAACTAAGTGATTCAGAGGTAAGGCTGGAGGAGCGGGTTGGACCCCAGCTAAACCTCTACTGCTGCAGTAGGGCCACTCTGAGATTAAAGTGATGGCCTTGGCAGCAGTAAGTAAGGTGTGCTACCAGAAGGGGTAGGTATACCTGCTCGGTGACAGAATAAGCCACTGGGTGATCAGTGCCTGGCTACAGTAATATCACAACCACCCCGGACAGCCAGTTCTGCCCTCCACCATCAGCATCAGGGCTACATGTGTGTATGTACTTGGAGCATATCTCTGAATACCTTATATTCTCCCTCACTTTCCTGGAGGCATTGGATTTTGCTAGTCTAAATTGTTTAATGAGTGACAACTATATTCCAGGCACTGTTCTAGGCTGCTTTCAAGCAGTTTAAAATCTAGCGTAGTGGGATAAATATATAAAATAACATAAGTAAATAATAAATTCCATTAAAGATGAAAAAGGGATAGAGGATAAAAAGATAGGTCAAGGGATAACGTTAAATCAGGTAGTTAGGAAAGCTTTTTCAAGCAGGAGATATTAGAACTAAGACCTGAACCATGAGAGGAAGGCAGCCATGGAGAGCATGTCAGACAGAGGGACCAGCTGGTACAAAGGCCTTGATAGGGACACATTCTTCTGCCCTTCCCCTCTGCATGCACCCAACACCCTCACCAACCAAAACTCATTGATGCTCCACCTGCCTTTAGGATATATTTCCCTATGTATGACATCCATCCTTCTCTTCCCAGAATCCTTGCCAAGAATTCTGCCCACAGACCGTTTTCCAACAAGGAGGTTAAAGAGTTGCCCCACACTGAGAGCACAAAAGTGTCCCCCTCAGACAGGTGCTTTCCTCCCAGAGTCTGACCCTGTAAACATATAGTGAGAGGCTGGCACTTGCCAGGGCATCCTAGATGCCATGAACTAAGCTACAGGCTTTGTATTGTGTATCTCACTGGAGTTTCACAACCCAATGCAATTGTTTCTTTGTTGAGTCCTTTCACAAATAAGGAAAGTATGGAACAAAAGATTAAGTAATGTCAAGATTTAAGAATAATAAGTGGATGGGACTGATATTCAAAGTCATGTAGCTGATTCCATAGTGTGTTCTCTCAAACTGCTACACAATTTGGTCGTTAATTAGGCTAGGGCAAAGATTCCTCAGACAGTCCACTTCTCCCACAGGAACCTAGGTTTACTCTCAGTGGGGAACCCATTTCCCCTAATTCCAGATCTTCTGAATTATGTCTTAGAAGTTGGATTTTTCATGAAAACATAACCTTATAGTTATGTAGAAGGATGTTGTACCATTTATTTAACTACTATCTCTCAGATTCAAATTCCCCCTCCCATATTCTGCCCTGTGGTGTTGGAGCTGGGATTCTGAAACACAACTTGCCCCAGACAACTTTGCCACCTGTTTGTGACAACAAGAGGCACTAAGCAGTGGATTGCAACCATCACTCTGCATCAGACCTTTTGCAAACCACAGGTAACTGGGCCCCTACCTAGATATTTGTTTGCAAGAGGTCTAGGGGAGCATAGGTCTCAGCATTTGATACCTCCCGCAGGTCATTCTGACACACATACATGCCAGCAGGTGTCAGAGCCACTGCACCAGAGGGTGATTAGAAAGCAGGAGGAAACAGTGACCAGAGGGGGAGGGGAGGGAATTTCAGGGGAAAAGGGGAACGGTTTAGAGCAACAAGTATAAAGGACAAATGGACAAAAACTATGGGGGGTGGAAAGGGGAGGAAGGTGGGGAGGTCTGAAGTGGTGTGCTGGGGGCGGGGTAAAAGACAGAAAACTGTACAATATCAACAATTAAAAAATACTGATTTAAAAAAACGAACAAACAAACAAACAAAAAAAAAAAAACTAATGACTGAAAAAAAAAAAAAAAGAAAGCAGGAGGAGGCAAGAAAGGCTTTCCTTTTCTCTATTTGCTTGATGTTCCTGACAGCATGGCTCCAGTACTGGCACTTGGCCAGAGCAGCAGCATCAGAGACATTTCAGTTTCTAGCCAGGGTGTCCACAAATTGTGGACAAATTGTGGACATTCTCTTTCAGGAGAGATATCCCTCAGTCCAGCACAGCATCCATTTATTCCTGAGCTCTCATAATTCCTACTGGAGTTTTATGTCCTGTTTTTCCATCTATTACACTCTTTTAATAGGCAGTCTTATCAAAGAAGAGTCACTGGCTACTGCTTCTGCATTCTAGGGATGTAAAACCTTATCTTGACCTATCTCGACACATTTCATTCTTACAGCATTTAAACCAACAGTTTATCTAGCAGTGACGTGTCACATTCTACATGAGCAAGTCAGCCCATACTGCCTCCACATGGACTCTTGGAGAAATTGATCATGCCCCAGTCCATTGGGACTAGAACTTACTAAGAAGCAATTACTAAGACAGATAGCAAATAAGAGTGGTGATCCAGAAAAGAAAAAAATCACTGATAGTTTTGGTGGTCAGTGATAGTTTTGGACTTCATGGAGGTGGTTATCTCAGCTGGGTCTTGCAGCGGGGAAGGGATGTTGATAGAGAGGGTGAGGGCATTCCAAGCCATGGGAACCATGGGGACAAAGGCAGAATGGAGTATGTTATCTTCTGAGTGTCATCAGCAGACCAGTCTGACAGATGACACAAGTATGGGACAAGGAAGGGGAGAGAGTAGGAAAAGTTAAGGGTATGCAGCTCAAAAAGAGCTTCAAATATGAAGCTAAAAGGTGAAACTTTATTCTGTGAACTAAAGCATGAAATTTTGATGTTCCACACCAAAACAACTCTTTTAATCAAAACAGCAAGGTACAATTGATGCAATTAGGGAAAGAATCCAAATACAGTCATACCTCAGTACCCGTCAGCTTCAGAACCTGTCAACCCCTGTGCTTGTCACATTTTGAGGAGAAAAAAATGTTTCCATTTTCCCCCTTTGCCCTCCTCCACCCATCACACTCCCCTGTAGTAAATTCCCACTCTGTTGTCCATGGGTCATTCATACATATTCTTTGATTAGTCCCTTCCCCCAAGTAATAAAAATGTGAAATACCAACAAAGAAAACATTAAAAAAATATTTCAACCTTCGGTGCTTCCTCAGGACTCATCACACTTGCTAAAACTTGTATGAGTCATGACACTGCCCCACAAGATAAAATGCTTCGTCATTCTGTACTCATCAGTTTCGGCACTCATCACAAGTTCGAGAATGAATTAACCACGAGTACCATGATACTGTATCTTACCATAGCTTATAAGACCCAGAACGATCTGCCTACCTCCCAATCCCCTGTGTCCCCAAGGAAGCTGACACAGCACTTCTTCCACAGTACTCTCAGTAGCTGAGAAAGTAAATCCTTTCCTGAAGAGCAATGGGATGGGGCATCACATTAGCATTGGATATTGTGTTGTTCACCACTCACATCAATTTCACGATAGTGTCCACCTTGGGCTGTGGAACAAAGGAATGGAAGGGTGTGAAACATTAGTTGGATCTTTAAAAAAAGGCTATAAAGTAATCGGAAGCAAATATGCCTAAGTGCTAACATCTTTTAGGCTTACTATTGATTTATTGGTGTCCATTATGTTATTTTCTCTACTTTTCAATATGTTTATATACTTAGAATATTATATATAAGTATAAATATTTTAGCGTTTAGTCGAATAGATTTTTTGCATTCTTAATCATTTTTTATGTTTCAATTACAATAGACATGCAATATCATATTAGTTTCAGGGGTACACCTCAGTGATTAGACATTATCTAACTTCCTAAGTGATCATCCTGATAAATCTCATACAGTTTGATCACAGTTCTAAGTAGAAAGTATTAGTGAGTAAGGAAAATGATTCACCCTTACAATCAACATCACATCATGGTTTTAAGAAAAATACTCTTTTCTATTTGAACTTTTTTTAAAAGGATGTATCAGAACATCAGAAAAGTTGTTTAACCTTGAGTTTCATATAACTGGCATTTTTTCCTCACAAGTGTTCCATGCTTCTCTGGGTGCAGCTACATAATTGTGTGAGAGAGGTCTGCTCTAGACTGAATGTCTGTGCCCTCCCCCTCAATTCATACTGAAGCTCTGACTCCCAATGTGAGGGTGGGACCTTTGAGGAGTAAGTAGGTTTAGATGAGGTCATGAAGGTAGGGCCCCCATGATGAAATGAAATTTGTGCCCTTATATAAGAAGAGGAAGACAGATTTCTCTCTCTCTCTCTCTCTCTCTCTCTCTCTCTCTCTCTCTCTCTCTCTCTCTCAATGAGAACAAAGAGGACATGAACATATACATAAAGGAGGTAGCCATCTGCAAGGCAGGTAGCAGGTTGTCATCAAGAACAGAATCGGCCAGCATCTTGATTTTGGACTTCCAGCCTCCAGAACTGCGAGAAATAAATGTCTGTTAACAGACCAAGTGAACCAAGACAGGGGTGCTGGGATATGGTGAAAGAGAGACAATGCGGCATTCTCTCTCTTTTAGACCTTCACTCTTTAAGATGAAAAACCTCTCTCTTCCTCCCTGCTATTAGCCTTCTGTTTTCATATTCTTCATTCTTCTTTTTTGCTCCTTTTTCTTTCTTCTTTCTTCTTGATATGCCTTCTTCTTGTCCTGCCCAAAATGTGGTGGTAAGTAGGTGTGTTTAGCATGGGGAGGTAGGATATTTTAATATTTATTTTCCCCAACCTCCAGTACTGCCTCAAACACCAACATTTGTTTTCTCAGCTCCTTTTTTTGTATTAGTAACCAAATTTCATTTGCCATCTTTTTTTACCAGTCCATAAATTACACAGTAGGTACATTGAGTCTCATTATATCATGCTTACTTACAAACTCTTTTGGTAACCACAAAATCACCTTGGAGAATAATCTGTAGTTCTTAAAATGGGCGGTAAAAATCTGGCATAACAGTTGCCCTTGAATTTGAGTTAACAGCCCAGCATTATGAAAAGATAATATTTGGCACTTGAAGATGCCACCAAGTATTTCATGGACTCATTCTCATTTGTCATTGTCAGCTCTTTATTGAATATCCAGAGTTCATAATATTGTACAATAGAACCCAACACAGATCTTGAGCAAAAGACAATAAATCCTGACAGCTTTTGAAGAGTGACTTACAAGCTGCATCTCTTAGGAAAAGGCAGACTACTAAAATATTTTTCTTTCCAAATAAATTCACAGTGATTGTTCAAAGTATCATAATTGTATCATTTATTTATGATGATGCCACTTTTAAGTCAAGTAGGATCTCATAAATTCTACTTTAATTTGTAGATGCGGTATGTTTGTTTGGCAAGTATGTGAGAAAACATGAAAAAAATCTGCAGACAGAAAAAGTCAATACAGATGAGAATAGAATGAAGTCCCATGTTTACATTTAAAAAGGTCATTAAACCCTCATTTAAGACTAGTTTGAAATTAGTTAATTCTCCCAGCAGTTAAAAGTTTAATGCCTCAAGTCATTTTATTTAATACCTCTATAGCATGTGGGGGGATGGGGGGGGTGGCAGGAAAGGTAGGGGATAAGTAGACACTGAAAACGTCTATTTTATTATCAACAAGGCCATGGGAAGTCTTTGGAATCATTAACTGGGGGTCTAGGCATTAAATGTGGTCCTAGGTAAGGCCGGGCTTTGCAGGATAGGTTTAGTCCTTTGGTAGGTTGGTCATCAGCCTGCGAGTGCTGGAAGTTTCAAGCAAGATTGGAGGGTCACATGGCCGGAGCTTGGGTCTTCAAACCCTGGATGATCATGAAATCCTAAAATTCCATATTATTCGCAGTATTTTGAACAATACAGAATCCCAAAAGAACAAAAATCAGAAGGAGAAAGAAATTTAGAGACTATAGAGTTCAAACTTTTCATTGTGACTATAAGGAGACCAGGGCCAAGACTGGAAAGAAGCTAACTGAACATAGCTCTGGTAATCACTGCAAAGTCAGTCCTGGAAATCAAAATCAGTGATCCCCTGGCCACTGTTCTTTCCAATGGCCCACATTAGGTACAGAGGCACTTGCAATCTCACTTGCACGTTCATGGCACACACCACCAGCTTTAGCTCCATCTTCCTCTTAACACCTGCTTCCTCTTCTAACTGTAAAATGTATGTGCATGCAAGAAGTACCTAGAATGGAAAAAAAAAATTCAGAATTTCTTCTTTAAATCTAGCCAGAGGCACCTATCTGGGTAAACTTAATCTCATTATGAAACTATAACTTGTGTGATGGAAGTGCACCTTAATGTGGTTATAACAGAGTGATGATCTGGTGTGAGGAGTGAGATCATCTTTAACTCACTGTAAAACATCTGTGTATGGTGCATTGTCTGCTGCTCTTGAGTAGGAATATTGCTTCTTCAGGTAGAAGCCTCAGCATCTCAATTTTCTGTCTGGATTTTAAATTGTGTCTAATTAAAGGATTCCGCATTCCTTCATAATATTGTCTCCCCAAGCAGAAATAAAATGACAAAACCACATTTTGTGTTTTTTCTTGTGAAAGACATTCCATTCATATTTGGGTGGGTTATTTTGCCTGAAATGTGTTAATTACATTAATTAGCCTCACCTCAAGAACAGTAGCTAGGAGTCGGTGGGATGACTCTGAGCTAAGCCCCCATCACTTGGAACCCCCCTTGCTTTCCCTCTACGCCGCCCCACCCCAGCTTCCCCACTATACAAAGACCAGGGTTTTGGACACCCTGGTCTTGGAATTGCTCACATGTTGGAATCACTCACTTGGAATTGCTATCACATGTGCTATTTTTTGAGATGAAACCATAGACACTACCAAACAACTTTCAATAATTGTATTAATCTCATAAAGTTGATGAGGCTCACAGACTAAGAACTTCTCAGGAATCATGGGCACATAATACAGGATTCTAACCTTAATGAGCAAGGCCACATTTTTCTCTGTTTCCCCATGTGTATAGTTTGGGTCACCAACATGGAAAAGAAAACATAACTTCCTATGTGGCGGTAGCACTGAGCAGTCAGGGGAGAGCGAGTTTTCAGCCACCTTTATCAAAGCAGAAAATACTGAGGGGTAAATGCTCTCCAGACATCACTATTGTGTGGAAAGTGAAAACCACCATTTTTTTTTATCCTGGCTGCTAAATGAAAAGATTACAAAATCCTGAAAGAATAAAGACGTTGACGATGTAAACTGTGCTGTTGTTGCCAAGGCAGCCATGCCGTATGGATTCTGACAAGGGTCACATCCTGTTGAAGCGGGGAAGGGAAAACAACCTAGATGCCAGGTCTCTATTCAAACTTTGCAAAGGTCATTGCCCTCATTCCCAGCTCTCAATAAAATGCAGAGATTGTATTTTACCCTCTTGCAGATTCAGTGAAGCTTTCTGTCAAGATGGTGCTTCTCAGACTTCAACATGCACATACATCATCTGAGGAATCCTGTTTTAAAATATAAATTGTGGTTCAGTGTGTTTGGGGCGAGACCTAAAATTCTGCATCTCTGACAAATTCCCAACACGCTGATGTTTTTGGTGCATCCACCATACTCTGGTTATCAAAGGTCTAAGACAGAGTCTTTAAAATTTGGTGATCCTGACTCACAGTAAGAAATTTATATTGAACATTACATTTACACACTTTACACCATAATTGTATATACGTATATGTAATATATGTGTGAATATAGTTATAAATGAATGTGAAACTTAAATAACAGCTTCATGGAACAAGTCTTACCTTTTCTAATTTTATTTCTGTAGTTACCTTGACCGTGTTGATGACTACATGAATCTATACACACACAAATAAGTGCATGTATTGCTAAATCTGTAACACAGTTGCACGTAATGCAGTGAATAACTATGAGGATTGTCCCATGTGAAGCCCCTGGTTTTGATACTGTATTGCAGTTATGTGAGACATCCGTACTGGGCACAGCAGAGTGAAGGGTGCATGGGACCTCTCTGCACATTTCTTTTTAATGTCTGTGAATCTATAATAACCTTTAAAAAGAAAATTTAAAAATACTAAGTGTATTGGGACCTACAAAATTCTCTTTAAGACAACAAATGCATTGCGAATCTAAGTTTGGAAAACTCTCCTCCAAGACACTCTGAGCCTTGATGGGCTGGACTGCTTTCATCAGAGCACCTGCTGCAAATGGGAGAGGCTGACATGTGTCCAGAAGTGGCGTGCGAAGGTGGCAGTGGTGCGAGTGGACCATGGAGAGAAAGGGAGGAGCCTGGGAAGAGGCTTTCTGAAGGCCTGCTGGGCAGAGGGTGACACAGATAGTGTATCGTGGAAAATTAGGGGTAACCCACAAATGAGGGGAGAATAAGAAACACCAATATTGACTGGCTGTCAAAATTTGTCTCTTGACTCTTCCAACCTTTCAAAGTGGAGCCCATCCAGGGTTTTATTTTTGTTTTTGTTTGCGAGTGTTTTGTCAAGTGTGCGGTAGTGCCCTCTGCATAGGAGTGGGAAATACTTGGAAGAAGGCGAGCCTGGAAAGGGGGTCAGGGCATGGGAATGGCCATGATTTTTAGCCCCAAATCCAGACTAAGACAACCTGGAGGCAATTTGATGTATTTAACTTGTTAGGTATTTTAATAGAGTAACAGTACCATGCAAACCACGGAACTGTACAGCCTCATTTTTCCCCAAGTAATAACAAATCACAAGAAAAATGTAGAGGCAGGAAAAGCACATTTGCTGGCCAGAGGCCCATGAATGTAGGATGGGTGAGGGGTGTATCTTAATTTAATCAACCACCACTTCAATGTTACAGAGTGCCGAAAATACAAACCATACAATTGAAGATTTAACTGATTTGTCTGAATGGAAGAAAGAACTTACACCAGGTTCACAGGCTGCCTTTCTGCCCTTCACTTCATTTTTGCTCAGATGCGGGTTCCTTTTCTAAGCAGATAATTCGGAGACATTATTTTGCTCTTATAATCCAATTGCAGGTAAATCAGAGATATCTGCAAAGCCTAATTTAGAAGAGAAGAAGGCTTTTTCTGCATGGTATAATAATTCACTTCAATTAGTGCGATGACACAAACTGCAGAGCCGTTTTTCACCGAAATGTTGTGGCACAGTTCAGGGAAATATTAAAGACATTTCTAGAAGCACAAACAAGTTTACACATGCACTAAACTGCCCTGAGGAAAAAGAAAAGATTACAAATTATCTCATCACACAGATAAGATTGCTCCGTCCTCTTTAACACTTTAGGTAAAATAAAATCATGCAGGCTCATTTACAGTCACTCAATGTATAATCCCAGGATATGTCCTATAAAAATATCCCTTTTATTTGCATTATTCTTCTTTAATGCATTTATCTAAGGAAAAGATAAATAGAGGCTGTTGTGGGTTTTAATAAAAACATGATAGAAAAATATCCATAAGAACAGACTTAGCTTCTAGGAACTGAATGTTATTGCATGAAACTGATATAATTAAGGGTTACCAAGAAATTTCTGAGATAAGCTTCAGGGATTTCAAACTTTGTAAATAAAAAATGTAGAAAATCAATCTGTTTAGTGTAAGATAGAGTTTGTTTTGTATGGGAACCCGTGTGCTTGTGAAGACTGAACTTGTAACAGCCTAAAGAATGAGGTACGAGGAAGGTAAGATGAGCTGCAAAACTGATTGGGGTGCAGTAGGCTGTGCACAGCATTTAATTTTCCTGAGGGGAAAGGAGGTGGGGAATGGAATGAAGTCGATGAGAACTGGAATACGATTCACTAGAAAATGTAAAAGCACAACGGCTAATATGGAAAGGTCAGTGAATATCCTAGAGACAGGAAATGAACTTTAAACAAAGTAGAGGGCAGTATTTTTATCTGTGAAAAGCAAATTAAATCACCAGGTGTTGCATCAAATCTAGTTTAGGTATTCACTGATTAGAAACATCAAGAACATAGGTGTTTTGCACTGAATAGTAGAGTAAGTATTTACCCACTGCTATATACCAAGACTTACTTCCTATTTCTACTATAACATTTTTTCTTGGAAAGAAAAAAAAAGCTCTCCTGAATCATCTTTCCTCAGAAGTCTTCATTGACTATTAGGATAAAACTTTACCCATAAGTATGAAATCAAATAAGGTAATTTTCTTCTTTTGTTAAAAAGCCACTGGCAGTCAAAACCATTTGGGGTTGATATTTTCCGTGCAGCATTTTACACAGGGAAATGTGATTGCAAGGCTGGTTGATGTTCTCCTGCATTCTCTCTCTTAAGCAGCAGCACTGACCGAATAATGGATATTTCGAATTAGCATCCAAATGCTTTCCAAAGTAAAATTAAAGCAAATAATTGCTACTTTGAATTGCCACATCTAAGGGAAGCTTTTGATTCTATGAAGCCTGATTTTTTAGAAATGAATGTTCATGGTTCTATTGAACATTAATAATCATTAAAATTAACAGCAATTGTTACCAGGGTTTCTCTCCCTAAGGAGGCATTCATAATTGCGATGGATTGGTGCCACTGTCTTCTCCTGCCTTCCTGCCTGATGCTGTGAGATTCTGGGAAAGACCATATGATATAGCAAGACGATGCAGGGGTAGCAGACAGTATAAACAGGCTTGTGAAACTTAAACAGGTCGCCAACAAACCGAGTGTTGTGCCTAGAGCTTCCAGTAACACTGACATTCTCTCTTTTCCCCCAAAGCATTCTGTTGAGTTTTTCCTTATACGTCACTATTACATGTAAATATTTGGACTGGCCCTTTTTGGCACCGTACACCTATGTTATGCTTTTAAAACTGTGACTCGTCCTCTCCCACCCGCTTGTGGGAAAGACTGTTTTGCCTACATTTTCCCCCCAATCACATGTATTCTGAATTTTTTTGGCATTGCTGCATGACAGTTCACTCTGATTTGGCTCTGCAGTGGAGTGTTACCAAGGCTTTCTTCCCCTCTTCTTTTAAGTAAAGGAATGAGTTAGAGTGTATGCTATACTTTGCTTTCTTAGCAAGAGAGGGGGAGGGTCAAAAAAGACCCGGGAATGTTCCTTGTCCATGCATGTGCCATTTCTGGCCATGCTTCCAGAAGCCAAACACGAAGTGGGAACAGGCTATGGCTTCTACGGCACTGTGGCACTCATGTTAAAGACAGATACACAAACTTCATGTTAAAGACAGATACACAAACTCTCCTCCGTTGCTTAAGGGCTGCAATCTGATTGTGGAGGGGACAAAGGGACTTGCCTTAAAGCTGTTTTTGTTCTGCAGATGTGCTTTTTTACTTTGATTGTATGTTTATTTGGGGAGAATGATGTGGCTTGTGGGGGAGGATTAAAGACCTAGAGACCGCCCCTCCCCACCACTGCCACTGCAAAATAAACTTAGCCCCACCCCAAATTTGGCCATCACAAAAATCCGCTGGCATGTATTTATAAGGTCCTTGAACTATGAAAGTGTTACATATGTTTACAAACTATATATTTTCCCCTTGGACCTTTGTTAAGTGCATGAATGGCAAAAAGAAAACTTATCTTAAAAATCGGCATGGTAGTACTAGCTGGAATGCAGTTTTACAAAACCTGGCCATCTTTCAACAAGAGTGGGTGGACTTTTAGCACTACAAATGTTTGTGTATTATAAAGTATTTGCCATGGTGACAAAGCAGGGAGAAACATCCCATTAGCCACAGACGGGCGGCAGACTGTTCTGATTATCCATGTCCAAAACTCAGTCTGCCTACAGCTTGATGTTATTTTTCAGTGTTTATACGTGTTCCATTTTTTCAATATACTAAGCTACCATTTAGCAAATATGAATGTATGGGGGTGTTTAACGTAAAGTTACCTTTAAACATACTCTTAGGGCTTGTTCACATAACCCATGTGTAGACTATGTGTGTGTCATCATTACATTTAGAGTGAATGTGCTTATAATGTTAAAAATAATACCCTTTGAAAGAATGTGAAAAGTATACTGGAGCACTTATTAAAAAGAAAAAAGGCCATGTAGAGAGAATGAGAACAAGAAGTAATGGAGTGACTGCCCTGATTTATTTGCAAGGATTTCTGACTATCGATTTTAGTTTTAAAAGTTATGGCCTTCATTTTTAAAGTGACTTTTATCTCAAATACATGGGACAGATGTGAATTATAAATAGCTCACAGAAAAGAAAATATGCTACTGCATGTAAAGAATCCACAATTTTCCTCTTCCACACATGTCCCTGCTAAGAAAAAATATGGGAAAATTTTAATGACTTCTCTTGCCCCTATTTTTGGGAACAACATTTATAAGCAAAAAAAAAAAAAAAAAAAAAAAAAGTTTTAAGCAGTAGAATGAATTGCCACACAGTAAAACCTAGTATTACACAAAGAATTGTTTAGAAGTTACCTGTGGCTGAGAAGGTAGACGGCAGGCAGAATAAAGGGATAAGATAGACCAAAAAAGCAAAGAAAGAAAGCGTTAAGATCATATAAAGACTAAAGAAAATAGGCCACAAATAGTTAATCCTTATCATCTGAGTAGTACTGCTGCTAAATTGAACCACAGTGGAAGCTGTGATAGTCTAAGCATTTAGTGAAAACTCATCACACAATTAATTCTTCAACGGTGATGCCTCATTTTTTTTCTCATTTATTTGGGTGGCTTTTAGTAGAGGTGACACTGATGTTTCTTATATAAACAAGGAAAACATTCTAACTTATTTATCATTTGGTCTTTCAGGGCAGGCAGATCATTGGACTAAATAGGACTAAGGAGACATTTTAATTAGGAAACAAAATGCCTGTTACAGGTAATTTCAACAAATAAAGTTTTGCTGACTTCTTCCAAAAATGTGCTTTCTCAATTCACTTTGAAAAGTACTAATTCAAGTGCATGTATGTGCAATCTGATCAGTTGTTCTCATAAAATATAATAAGGTTTTCATATTCCCTAAATATACTTGTGTTCAAATACGGATCTACTAATACATTCTAACAATTTTGGAAGAGGCAATTAGAGAAACTTAGTTTTATAAGGACAAAGGTTGCTAAAGTTTCATTTCTAAAATATTGACTAGGTCTGTATTAAACATCTCTAATAATCCTGTGTCCAAGATTAGTCTGTGTTCTGAGGTCTGATTCTAATACCAGCTATGTTTGTTCTTGCCAGTGAATCAGCTAGTCGAGGTTGGGGGTACACATAGAAGACTTCAGTACGTAAGCTGCCCAAGTCCCTAACATGGTTAAACAATTTCAGAGACCAAGGAGTAGAGAGTCAGAATGGCTATGGGCATCTGGGGCAGTACTTTACTTAATATTTAGCCATTATCATTTATTCGTAGTATACATTTGCAGATTGCTTTGTAGCTCATGCTGGGTGGCCCTGGCCAGAACACAGGTGGTGGCTGACCTTGGCCTGCACCTCCCAGGAAGCACCAGAGCCAGCACACCCAGTGGACAGCTTCAGACCATGTTGAAGCACCACCACCCAACCACCTCCACAAGCGACACTCAAATGGCTTCAGAATTTACATGAGGCATTTTCCAAAAAACAATCTAGATGACTGCCTTCCAAATTTGAGCCGGAACATTCACTGAGGCTCTCTCGATCATATTTTGCTTATGGCTAAATAAAACTAGACAGACATAGAAGGCTAAATTCCTGACACATCTTTTACAATGACAAATTTTCATATTTAAAGAATGCCTGGCACATATTTGTGTTTCAATGGAGCCCTACACATCTGTTACTTATTTTGGAGCAGCCGCTATCACATATGCAAAAGTCTTTTGCAGATAAATTACTGCATTTCAATCTAAAATTACATATAAAGGATTTCATTCTTTGGAATAAAATTCTTTACACACTATCACAAAAGGATCATGTGGGTTCCCCACAAAGGAGCTAGGCATCACACTGTGTGTGCATAAATGTGTGATCAGTTTCTGGAGTCATTGTTGTAGTAATTGTATGCATGCTTTTTTTAGTAATTGTATGCATGCTCGAAGGCACAGATGCAGAGCAACATCCACTGAGGGTATAGACAAATGCCTCCTATTTTCCATGTGACCTGGAGCCTAGGATTTATATAGAATCTTGTTTGGAAAATGCATTGCGTACCTACTTCATCCCACAACTTCCTTACCAAGGCCCTGCGAGCAGTGAGCTTCGGCAGGAAGATGCTAGCAAGAACTCCTTCTCTTCATTTGCATTTCTGACACAACCAGCTACTTTGCCCCTCCTTCCCATTTGACAGGTAGAGCACTATACATCTACCACCCAAAGGCCAGATTTTTAAATCAAAGGAAATTTGTAGAATCCTGGAAGGAATAGTACCAGAGAGCTGTTTCCATCTCTTCTCTCTGCTCCCTTGGGAAGAGAGTGACTAATCTGATTGGTGAGCCTGGATACATGGCCATACTCTTTACTAGAAATTCAGCCTCTTTAAAGCTCTCTGAACCTGGCTGCCCATGATCAACCCACATTCTCCTTTTTGCTTCCTGCTACCTTGTCTGCATTAACTGGAGCAGCTGCTCTCACACCAACAGGCAAAGTTCATTCCAGAGGAAGTAAAACCCATTGGCTTCAGGTTTGAACCAAATTCTCCAACCCATTACTTGCAAGAAAGCCTATTTTTAATTCCTATCTGACCCCTTTTATTTACTTATATACCTCAAATTTGGAGAGAAGAAAAGTTACTGGGGCCTTGCAAATACCAGCTGTCCTTTACAACAATTATCTTACTGTACTTTAATGTTTGCTTGGTCACAAACCTGTTGCTAGACTATAAGCAACTTGACAGCAAGACCTATTTCCTTCCACCTTTGGTAAACCTTGGCCTAATGGAGAACATGATATTCAATTAATATTATTTGCATGCATCTATCAATGACGCTAATACCTAATAAAATACTAATGAAATGATAACTTAGTTTAAAAAGACTTCACTTAAGTATTTATGTCATCTATATTAATACGTATAAAATCATTGTCTAGAGAAAATACCATATTGTTTGACTGATTGAAATTAATCAATATTAGAAGTACTGATGAATGGGGGTTAACGACCCTCCTGCTGTTCACCTATACCCAATTCCCTCCTGTCACACAATTATTCTAATGCATAGAATGCTTTAGTTTTCAATAAGTCGCTGTGGAAACTGAGTAAATAATAAGGTACTGAGTATGTAAATATCTCATATATCAGAAATCTTCAGCCTTTTCCTGAAGAATAACATTTTGTTATTTCCCTAAAGTGTTTTCAATTATTCAAGACCCAAGCACTGAGCTAGGAGCTAGTTGTTCCCTACTTCTGCCCTCACTCAAAAAACAGGGAGACCTCAGGAGCAAGATAACACAGGCCTCTGAAAGCCTTCACATCTTCATGAAATTTCCTGAAGTTACACACACAAGCTTGCAAATATTCTTGACACAATATTTGAGTCATGCTAAACACTTCCCCTATGTCTATGTGGCTTTATGTATGGGCCAGTTCAAGCGGGTTGTTGTTCTTAGCAATAAGCATTAAGTAGTCATAACTGACCTAGAAAACTTTTAGACTCTGAGACAAACATGAGAGTGGCCCACCTGAAGGGAACCAAACCATCATGGATGCTGACATTCAGAGAGAGCTGAGCAATGGTAGATGAACAGTGCCCACTTTTTGCTTCTGCTACCCATGGATGAATTTCCATGTTCCATTGCTGTTGTGGTTGTCAGAGTTGTTATCATCGTTTTAGGGGTTTACATAGTATCAAATAGCAGGTGGTCATGGTCAAGTCCTTTCAGCATTATGCATACCTGTGATGCTCATATTCTCTCAGATAATTAGAATAATCAGCAATTAATTCTTTTCTTGCCTAAGAGAACTATTAAAAAAAACTTAAAGCCCATTAAGAACACAATCCTTTACTTTCACTTGAGTCTTCGGACCCATTAATTGGACTAAATCCACTAATTAATCCACATATCTACTCAATCCTAACCAAATCTATTTAAATAAAATTTGTCTCTAGTCCTCTCTTAATTAGAAATAAGAATTAATGTAGTTATACAGCTACTAGGTAGAAGAAAAGATTGAGGATATAGAGTTGCTTACCTGAAATAAAACAGGACAAAAGAAGGTCTGGTTTAGTAGGAGGTAGGGGACAGGATGTAATCATGGAACAGGTAATAGAATACAAGGCTTTGGAGACGGTGAGGAAGATGAATGAGGATGGCTGAGGGCTGAGAGGAAGACAGGAGCAGTAAGTGACCAGGGACAGGAAAGTCTGGGAATGTGACCTGTTGTTATTAAAGAGAGTGTTCGGCTTGGCTGACAGCTCAGTTGGTTAGAGCATCAACCTGCTACCCCAAGTTTGCAGGTTTGATGCCCAGTCAGGGCACATACAAGAATCAACCAATGAATGCATAAATAAGTGGAAGAATAAGTCAATGCCTGCCTGTCTATCTCCCTGCCTGTCTCTCTTTAAAAATCAGTAAATAAAATTTTAAAAAATAGAATGAGCTGTACAAAGTTTCATAGCTACTCTAGCAAACTCCCCTCCTAGGCCACCTCCATGCTGATGTGAGACAGAACTCCAACTGAGGGAGAATAAGTCAGCTAACTTCTGCAGTTTTCAAAATAAGATGGCCCTCTTACTGCCTCATACTGGAAGAATATGCATCTGATTTCAATATAAAATACATCTACACTCTAGACACTTATCAAAGAGCTTACCCTGGCCCATTGTGTGCAGTTTTATTGTATTTTACCTTCTTTTCAGAAGTAAGTGGATATAAATTATAAACAACACAAACTTAAACAAAAGAACTTTCCTGCTCTAGGGTTGACAGTCCTATTAGATATCCCTGGATCAAAAAGAAAATATCCCTTGTACTTTCTTTGCTCTGTTTAAAAAGGCAACAAACTGTTGTACGGTTTAGAAAGATTTTCATCCACACCCTTAATTTAAAATGTAAAAGTGTTGGCACGAAGCAGAGTCAGCTCCAGTTATCTGGAAAACGTGTTTATGTGGAACACTTCATTCCCCAGCAATGTCAAACAAATGATGTGTTGTCACAAGAAGCAATGATGCAAAACATCAGAGGCAGACCCACTGCATTTCATCACGCTTTTGCTGGCATTCCAGAAGAGCCTCCCTGTTCTGCCTCCTTTACCACTGCCACAGGAACGACATCAAAACCCAGAGCTGCCCCTGGCAATTGGATGAATAACATTTTGAGTTTTGAATCTCCATTAGAAATTAATGCGTGGCTACATGGCAAGGGAAATGGAAACAATAATGTGAAAAGGCTAGGTACGCCACGACATTATCATTTTATATCAATGTACTTACGTTTTAAGGAAGATAGCTATGAGTCATTAGAGGAAAGATATTGCATTTTTGCATTACAGTGTTACTGAGTTTAATACTGAATGTCTTTTCATCAGCCACAGAAAGGAAGGGAGAGAGTTGGGTTGCTCTTTGTTGACCTCTCAGTCATTATTCAGGACTATAGCCACATCACGCAAATATTTAATCAGTCCCTGAAAATTGTCAGCAAGATGCAGTTAGAGGCGGCGTTCTTCATTTATTACTGGCACTGCTATAATAGCATTCAAGAAATATAGAAGGGCACACTAATCCTCTGTCTTTCAGCTGGACTACTGGGAATCCTCACCCCATCAGCAAAATCTGTCTGACATAATCAAGATAACGTAATGTCTTCAAGACTGTTTTATCTGAGAAAACATGCAAAGGGACACAAAATCTTGAAAGAAGAAGCTATTTTTGATTAAAGGGTGGGGGGTACAGGGGTGGGGTGGGGGAAATTGATTCAAAATGATCCCATATCTAAAAAGGACAATTTTTAAACCCATGCTATATGAATAATAACTTCAGGGAAAAAATTCATCTGAATTCCAGCAAAATCAACACTGGGGGAATTCTGAATTGGTATGAGAATGAACCTAATCTCAAGGATAATTATGTTTAAAAAACAGATTTTGAAAGAGAAATGATCATGTTTGGCTGGATAGGAAGAGGATTTGTGTTGACAAGTCAAATAAAAAGGGAAATGGGGACCAAATGTCCAGGGAGAAACAAGGCCATAGCATCTGAGCCAGCTGGCCAGCAGGTCCAGACTGATCAGTCCTGCTCCATAGGACTGATTTCCTAAGAGTAAGTCACCAGGAAGAAACAAGGAAGCCAGGTACCCTGGATTAATCCACACCTAATAAGCATAGTTCTTAGTCTTCCCATCCAAGATTGACTCCTGAAAGAGGTTCTAGAAAAGGTCAAAGGTAGCTGACAAAGGGCTATTACTGCTTTGTCAATATCACCCCTTCAGTTTTTTTCTAGACTGTCTAGGATACCTTCTCCAGACCACCATGGAAACCATGAGGGTTCTCCAAATGAATAGGGAGGCTCAGGTCCCAAACCCCAGGACCCCTCCATATTATATTCATCTTGTAGGTTTGAACAAGGGACCTGAACAACCATATCAAATGAGAAATGGAAGGAAAGACAAGGTTGTGTAAAAAATAGAGTTTTCCCATCCAGAGAACCTTGTTAACTGTGAATCTCTAAACCCAGACAAGTCACTAAAGAATAAGAACAGCCCTGGCTGGTGAGGCTCAGTGGATTGAGTGCCAGACTGCAAACCAAAAGGTCACTGGTGTGATTCTTAGTCAGGGCACATGCCTGGGTTGCAGGCCAGGTCTCTAGCAGGGGGCACACGAGAGGCAACCACACATTGATGTTTCTCTACCTCTCTTTCTCCCTCCTTTTCCCTTTTCTCTAACAGTAAATAAATAAAATCTTTTTTAAGCACCTGGTTTTTTAAAATTTTTTAAAATATATTTTACTGATTATGCCACTACAGTTGTCCCATTTCTCCCCCATCATTCCCCTCCACCTTGCACACCACCTCCCACCCACATTCCCCTCCTTTAGTTTATGTCCATGTGTCATAACTTCTTTAGCTTCTACATTTCCCAAACTATTCTTGCCGTCCCCTGTCTATTTTCTACCCACTGTCTATGCTGCTTATTGTCTGTACCTTTCCCCCTCTCTCCTCCTCCCACTCCCCTATTGCTAACCTTCCATGTGATCTCCATTTCTGTGGTTCTGTTTCTCTTCTAGTTGTTTGCTTAGTTTGCTTTTGTTTTAGGTGTGGTTGTTAATATCTCTGAGTGTGTTGTCTTTTTACTGCCATATTTTTATCCTCTTTTTCTTAGATAAGTCCCTTTAACATTTCATGTAATAAGGGCTTGGTGATGATGAACTCCTTGCACTTGACCTTATCTGAGAAGCACTTTATCTGCCCTTCCATTCTAACTGACAGCTTTGCTGGATAGAGCAATCTTGGATGTAGGTCCTTGACTTTCATGACTTGCAATACTTCTTTCCAGCCCCTTCTTGCCTGTAAGGTCTCTTTTGAGAAATCAGCTGACCGCCTGATGGGAACTCCTTTGTAGGTGACTGTCCCCTTATCCCTTACTGCTTCTGGAATTTTTTCCTTCATTTTAATCTTGGCTAATGTAATTACGATGTGCCTTGGTGTGTTCCTCCTTGGGTCCAACTTCTTTGGGACTCTCTGAGCTTCCTGGACTTCCTAGTAGTCTATTTCCTTTGCCAGATTGGGGAAGTTCTCCTTTATTATTTGTTGAAATAAGTTTTCTACTTGTTGCTCTTCCTCTTCCCCTTCTGGTACCCCTATAATTTGGATGTTGGGACATTTAAAGATGCCCTGGATGTTCTAAGCCTCTCCTCATTTTTTTGAATCCTTGTTTCTTCATCTTTTCTGTTTGTTTGTTTCTTTCTTCCTTCTGGTCCACTCCATTGATTTGAGTTCCAGTTTTCCTCTCATCACCATTGGTTCCCTGTGCATTTTCCTTCATTTCACTTAGCATAGCCTTCATTTGTTCATCTAATTTGCGACCAAAATCAACCAATTCTGTGAGCATCCTGATCACCAGTGCTTTGAACTGTGCATCTGATAGGTTAGCTATCTCTTGGTCACTTAGATGAATTGGCTCTGGGGCCTTGATCTGTTCTCCCGCTTGAGCCATTTTTGGTTTTGTTTTCTTTTTGTTTTTTGGTCTGGTCATGGCTGTTACATAGTGAGGGGTGGAGCTCGCCAGGGTGGGGCAGCCCAGTCACTGGGTTGTGATGCTGAATGTGAGGGCAGGGTCCAAGAGGGAACAATGGTGCTTGCTCCACCTCTCTCGGATTCCAGTCCCTTCAGCCACTTTCCTCAAGCAAATTGGGCCCTTCTGGTGCTGATTTCCATGTGGGTGGGCTTGTGTATATTCTAAGACCCTGTGGGTCTCTCCAACAAACTCTCCTGTGAGGCTGGGAGTCTCTTCCAGCACTTCAACCCCCTCAAGTGTTTTCAATCAGTGCTTTTAGGCTTCATTTCCTGGCGCTGGGGCCCTGGATTGTGCAGTCTGTCTCACTGCCTGTCTTCGCCTGGTTTATCTGCACGTGAATGTGTGACCATAGTCAGCCACCTTGTGTGCCTCACTTGGTCTGCTCATTGCCTTTCCACACCCGGTAACCACCGCCTGTGTGCCTGGGGTTTACCAACTGCCGCCTGCGCATCCAGGACCACCAGCCACTGCTTTTTCCTGCTGCGATCCCTTTTCGCCAGCTGCCAACTCCGCCCCTCTTATCAGTCTGGGTGAATTGTTGTTGGACTTCCATACAGTTCAATTTTCTATAAGTTCTGATTGTTTTCTTGTTTCTGAATCTTTGTTGTCCTTAATTTTGGTTGTGAGAGGAGGCACAGTGTGTCCACCTACACCTTCATCTTGGCCGGAAGTCTAAAATCTTTTTTTTTAAAGAATAAGAACATACAAATTGATTTGCCCAGGACAGTGCCAGTTTATGGCTACTGTCTCAGAATAATTGCAAATAGTGCCTCTTACCCCTAAATATCCCAATTTGTATTATCTGGGTGCCTTATTAAAGACAGTATTTGTAAAAATGATGTTCTGACTGAAACACATGCATAAAATTGTTTGTATAGAGAAACACAATGTAGATAACTAAAATATGTTCTGCTTAGCTCTGGCTGGGTGGCTCAGTTGGTTGGAGCATGGTCCCATGCACCAAAAGGTTTTGGATTTGATTCTGGTCAGGGTACATACCTGGGTTGCAGGTTCAGTCCCCAGTAGGGGCACGTATAGGAGGCAACCGAGTTATGTTTCTCTTTCTCAAATCAATAAAAATATCCTCAAGGATAGATTAAAAGAAGATAAAATAAAATAGTTCTCCTCTGTAAAGACCAGCTCTAAAAAAATTCAGTAAAAGGTAAAGTATTAGTAAAATGTTGACCCTTGAAAATTGCTGTCTTAATTTCTTAATTTTTGCATGGGCAGCAGTGGTGGTAGCAAGGGGCATGGTGTGTGCATGTGTGCGTAAGTGTGAAATTATTATTAATATCTCCAAAAAGGCCTATTGGGGCCTCTGAGATTTCATGCAAAATAGCATCATTACAGCTTGCCATACTTGATCTAAAAGACTTAAAAAGCAATCACATAGATTCACTTGAAAAGTCTATGAGCAAAGGGATGGTCAGGACCATGAAGGGAGGGGATGCATTTCGGAATGGCCATCAGACCATCTCTTCTGACTCATAATAAATACAGAACTGATCTGTGTGGGACAGAACACACACATACCCCACGCACACCCACTCACACAATAAACCAAAATCCCACAGGTATATGAGGGCACAGTGAGAAACTCAAAGCTTCTGTTTTGTTTTTTTGTTCTTTATTTGAGGGAGGGGCAGCAGGTTTAGTGGAGCATTTTTTTGTTAGAGAAATTGTGACAAGGGTGAGAACCCTTAATAGCTTTTAATTCTTTACAGAGAAGGCCTTACTTTGTCCTGGAGAGTGGGCTAAGCTCTAGGTGCCACCTGATCAATGTGGGATTGAAGCATCGGTGGTGAGTGCCTTTAAAGCCTGGAAGTAAGGCGGGGAAGCTGCTTCTTCAAGCAGAGAGAGGCAATGGTGAGCCTGCGGCTGTTTCAGAAACTTCCTGGGGTCTCTTTAACATCCCCTGGTCATTCTGTAAATCACAACCAGCACAGAAACCACTTTACAACACTCATTTTATTTCTCTTTTTTGTATATTGCTGAAAAAAAAATGCCGTGAAAACCTGATGAACTATAATATAAAAGGACCTAAAAAGATGGTGATTTTGTTTCTCCTCATTCGAGAGGTAGGAGGGAGCCCAGGAAGGGTAACATGAGAGTGGGAGGTGGGAGGCCTCGTTTATTTCCTTGTAATAGCTCCAGCCTAAGATGCCTTTTATCCACTTAGGCCCATATGACAAGTTCACTCTGGAAATCTATTCAGCTTGGCTGCGTGCAGCTGTAACCGGACCTGCTCTGGGCAGTCTTAATTGCAAACACATTTCTCTCCCTCCATGGCCATTCCTAAGCAGGCAGTGGTCAGAGCTCTGCCAGGGTTTTTCTGGCGTCTTTTTCCTTCTTTGTTTCCAAATCTGCATTCTTCTAAAAGAAAAGATGTACGAGAGATTGTAAACAGGATAATTATATGGCAATATGATTTCCAGGGCAGGCTTTCCTTGTGGATTCCTTCGAATGTGTAGGGGTTTGTTTTGGTGTGTTTCCTTTTCCACTCTGCCTGTGAGTCAGGGAGATAAAATGTTGTTTTGAAGCACAAGTATATGGATCCACTAAAAACCTCCTACGATGTTAAGATACTTTATGAAAGATTATTTGGGGAAAACAGAAACAAAAGAGCGAGAAGGGAGGGCAGAGTAGGTGCACAGGTCTCTGGCGTTCAGCTCACAGCACTGTGGCCATGAGGTCTGGACAGTGTGTTTTCTACTTCCTGGCACAGTGTGGAGAAGGAGGGAAAACCATGCAGAAACAGCTGCAAGTTCAGAATATTACAAAATTACACAGTCTGTCTGAGATAGCAATATTTGGTGGGGGAATGTCGAATGTAATTCTTTGCAGGACATGTTCTCGTACCCTTCCCCTATGCCTTCATAAAACTTTCCACTGTAGTTTGTAAAGTCAGTGGTTCTGAATGTAAAGATGGGATGGGATAACGTCAAACACATGCTCAGCCTCCAAGTTGCAGGCATAGACACAGCATGTTTATTTATTTTGGTAATAGATTTGTGGCCGTTTGAGCAAAGGAACACATTAGGGCCCCCACTGGTGGCCATGCAGGCTAAGTGGCACAACTCCGTGCTGTTCTGGGCACATAGACGGATGGTGTGGTTGGTGCACCTGGAGCTCTAGAGCAAAGAAGCTCTGGGACCGCTGTCTTTTCCGTGTATTGCTTGTCTTCTGTGCCTAGCACACTGTCTAGAATGTTATTAGATGCTCAATATTTGTTTTAATTGCTAGTCTGCACCAAATAGTTGAGCTTGTTAGTAATCAAAGTACCTCCAAAAAACACACTGTGGATTCATCCACCAGCTGCTAGGTTTGAAGGGATAAAGAAAGGACCATCTTGCTCTTAGGAAGCTACAGCTGAACGAGAAAACACAGCTATAGGAGTTGCATGAACAGAGCACACTGGGAGCAGGGAGGAAAGTCAGGAAAGTTTTCACATAGAAATGATATTGGCAAAGCAAACTTGGCTTTCTAAAGTCCCGTGTTCAAAGAAAACAATGCCAGTGTCTGATCTCTATCATTTCCTTCATTTTGAGGAAGAAGAGGAAGCCAAAACATTGGAGCGTAAGGATTATTCCAGATATATTAGAATTTGTTCTAGTTTTAAATAATAGGAACTTCCATAATCTTCTTATATATCTCATTCAAATGTAACAAGTTCTCTTTCTGAAGAATTCTTCGTTCAGGTATTGTGGTATGGCCTCCTGCTAGAGAGTTAGGCAATCCTAGGCTGGCACTTGGTAGCTGAGTGGCTTTGAGAACATCTCTTATTATGTCTGATGATCCTATAACTACAAAATGAGAATAGTGTACATCAAGTGCCCATAAATGCCATCCCCTCTCTTACTATCCCCCACCTGAAGGTATACTTAGCATGTTGCAGTTTTTGGAAATAACCAACTTCACTTGGAGAATTGTTGGCAACCATCATATGTAAACAAATGCTGCAAAGATTCTTAGATGGCTAATAGTTTGCTTTTAATTTTTCTCAAACCAAACAATAGCAACACTATTTGTTTTCCAAGAGCTTGTTGAGGGAGGCATAGAATGAAACTCATAAACATCAACCTGGAATATCAATGGTTTATCATTATCTTTCTCAAATGAGAATCGTAAAACTATTCTTGATACAAGTATTAACAATTAAATTTTTGTAACCAGCTGTATTATGTAAGCAACCATTTATAACATTAGTAAGGCAGATGAAATCTTTCACAGTTTATTTTTTTAATTAAGTATATTTAAGAAGTATATATTTCATGACTCCTAATTATATCTTCGTTTAAAAGTTCTCAAATTTGAATAAAAGACAGAAAACTGTACAAGATCAACAATGAAAATAAAAATTAAAAAAAAAGTTCTCAAATATGTCTAATTTCGCTCTGGGAGAAATTAAAAATTTGCTGAAAAGAGTTTCAGGAAAGTACACTTTAAGGAAACACTTGAAAGCTGTTCAGCAATCTCCATTATCTGCAAACTACAGGCAATAAGAAAACTCAGGTCAATGATATTTTAATTTATTTCCAAGACTTATTTACAGCAATTCAGTTGAATTTACTTCAACTCTCTTCCTAGAAGACTTTCCTGATAGCTTCTAAGTAACAAATTTCCTTCCTTAGTTGGCTAGTTTTGTTATTAGTTATCATCAACAACCCACCCCCCAATAAAACAGAGTAGAAAAAGAAATTAGAGCCTTCTGTAATTAAACCCTGGTTAATACATTGGCTCAATAGCTCATCCAGGACTAATTCTACAGTTCATTCTAAATTATCCATCCACAGATAATGCATAAGGCAATAATTGTAGAGTATTTATTATGTGACATTTGCTTTAGTAAGTACTAAGAAAAAAAGACAAATTAAGACTATAACCTTTCTGAAGATTTTTTTCCACTATCGTGTCTGTCCTCAGCACCTAGGTGTGTCTAGCACCTTATGCAGTCTCAATAAAGTTTCCTGAATTAATAAATAAAGAAATGACACTGAATTTGAGAACAGTCTGACAGTGACCAGAGAGGGAGGGGAGGGAATTTCAGGGGTAAAGGGGAATGGTTTAGAGCAACAAGTATAAAGGACACATGGACAAAAACTATGGGGGGTGGAAATGGGAGGGAGGTGGGGAGGGCTGGGGTGGTGGGCTGGGGGCGGGGTAAAAGACAGAAAACTGTACAATATCAACAATTAAAAAAATACTGATAAAAAATAAAAATAAAAGATGAATGAACCAAAAAATAATAAAACAACTGTACACTTTGAACTTAAAAAAAATAAAAATAAAGTGGATATTAACGAGTTACAAAAGTCAAAAAAAAAAAGAAAGAAAGAAAAAAGAAATGGTAACATGGATCTTTCCATGTGTCACAGTCTAGGTGGGGGAATTGACAGGTGCACCATTAATTAAATACTGCACTGCCCTTGGTGGCCTCTTTCCGTCCCCTCTTCATGACCTCCAGACTTCCATTCGGCCACCTTAGAAAGTCTTTTTTAAAAATCACAGAGTAAAATGGGAAAAAGATTAAAATAAGAGGCTTGGTTTTAATTTTCTGCTCCACTACTAGCTGTGTGACTTTTTACCAATGTTTACTTTTAGTCTTTGATTTATCAAATGAAGGTAATAGTACTTGCTATGCAGAGCAGTTTGGAGAATTAAATGACATTGTATAAAATCCTTAGCCCAGAGTGTGTCACCACATAATTACACAAGTAACTGGGAATCCCCATATTGATCCCTCTTTCTCTTCCTCCCTAGCTTGCTCTTCTAGATTTCTTTAGCTTTTCCTGGGGATCGTTGCCCTGCTAATAACTCTAAACCAACGGTTCCTTACTATGGTTGCCTTCAGAATCTATGGGTCTGACCGAGACCTATAATTAGAATCTCCTGGAGGAAAGGTCTAAAAACCTGTAGGAGGCTCACTCTCACCTACCCTGCTCCCCTGATTCTGGTCAGCTGTGTTTGGGAACCACTGTCCTCCGTCAGACAGATGTTCCCTAGGTCAGGGTTCTCAACCTTGAGTGTGTCACCTGGAGGGCTTGTTAAACTACAAATTGCTGGGTCTCACCCCCAAAGTTCTGATTCAGTTGGCACTTCTGACAAGTTCCTAGGAGACAGCACTTCTTTTGGTGCAGGGACCACATTTTGAGGTCTTGCTATAAAGGTCTTTCTACTCAAAGTGTGATCTGCTGACCAACTGCATCAGCATCCTTTGGGGAGCACCTTATAAATGCAGAATTTCACACCCTTCCCCAGTGTTACCTTACAATTTGAGAAACACTGATTTAGGGAAGAGCTTTATATAAGGAACTTTTAAAATGCAGGTTCCTGAGCTCCGAACACTAGAGATTTTGACAGAACCTTGGAATTTGCATTTCAATAAGCTCCTCTTGTCATTGGGATGCATGCAATTCCTGGACCACACTTGGAAAAGCAGTGCTAGACATTTGCTGCAGCAGGTTGTCCACTGCAGAATCACTCATGGTGCTTGCTACTCAGTACACAGCACTGAGCCCGGCCAGCCTTGTCTGTTGTTTTGCTGTAGCAAGGATCCAACCAACCAGGCAATCACATTGCACTTATTTTTTTATAAGTATTAGTCAAAGGCATTGTGTTTCTCCGAAATCTAATCATGACCTCTTAGAATAAGATAAGGATTAAAATAGATTTATTTTGAAGATGCCCAGCTTGGAGAAGAATGTCTGCAACATTACTAACACATATTAGTCAAGGCTGTTTTGATTCTAAATAACAGAAAACCACTCTGTGGTGTGTGTGCATGTATATACAAGCACACACATGCATGTGCATACACACCCAATGAAAAGGTGAGTTTTCTGGAAAACTGCAAGGTATCGAACAAAATACAATGGAATGAAGAATTCATGTACATGAACAACAGTGTGTTGATTGCCGGGGTGGGGAGGGTCTTGGGTGGAGATGAAATAGGGTATTAGAGGGATAAATGGTAGTGAAAAAATACAATAAAAATAAACTATTAAAAATACAATGGAACAAAGTACAATTGGACCTCATCTCCTGGTAGTCCAGAATTGAGGTTTTTCTCTGTAGCAGACTGTATTTTCTCCAAGTGGTCACAACAATATTTTACATTCCACGTGTTCCTCCTGGGCCTTGCCACTCCTATACCGAGAGTTGGAGTATATGACCATTTCTCTCAAAACTGTGTGGGCCTTTGTGACTCCTCAACTAATAGAGGATCTTGATAGAAGAGTGCTAGATGACTTGCAAGGCAAAGCTATGCCAGGGAAGGTGATACAGCTTCTGTCTGGTTCTCTCTTAGAATTTGCACCTATAACCTTGAGCCTCCACGTAAGAAGTCTAGCTGTCCTAAGGCTGCCATATTGGAGAGACCATTTGAAAAGGCCACATGGATTTCCAAGAAAGCCAATCTGTTCCAGCTTCCAGCACTTTGAGTCTTCCCAGCCCAGAAACCAGACATATGAGTATGGAAGCTGTCAAGATGATTCCCAGGATACTACCTGACTGCAACCACGTGAGAGATTCTGAGAACCACCAAGCTAAACCCAGAACTGTCAGGGATAGCAATGACTGATTGTTTTTGCTTTACACCGATGTGCAGCAACATAATGGGAATACTCTCACTTTGTCTAGGGCTCTGTGATTTTGCCCCTCTGTTTCTCTCTGTGTATCTGCTTTATTATCCTCTTTCTGTCTCTAGACCAGGCTCGTGCATGTGTCGATGTACAAACAAAAATGTGGCTGTTTGCCCAGACCACATGCCTACAGAGTGCTTCTTAAGCTTTAATGTGCATTGGAATCACCTGGAAATTTTCTTAAATTTTAGATTCTGATTCAGTAGTTCTGTGGTGGGACCTAGGAGTCTGCATTTCTAACAAGCTCCCAGGTGATGTTGTTACTGCTCAGTTACTTACCTTTATCATTTCTCTCTTTTTCTGTCTGCCTTCCTCTCTCTTATTATCTTAAATCATTTAAAAACAAGTTCCAGACTTCATGACCACCAGATCCTTCAGCATAAATTCTTTTAAGAAAAAGGACATTCTTCTACATAATCAAGATACTATTATATGTACCAGAAACTTAATTTATTTTTTACAAGCCTTATCTAAAATATAGCCCATGTTCAGATTTTCTTGTTTGTTTCAAAAATATATTTCAGAAGAGTTTTTTCCACCTTTGATCCAGGATTCAATCAAGGATCATACATCTTTGATATCCTATACCGTAGAATAGTCTCGCTACCTTTTCTTGAAATGCCTTTTATCACATTGATATTCTTGGAGAGTCCAGGCCATTCTCCAATAAAATGTCCAAAAATCTGGATTTGATTGCTTCCTCATGAATAGATTCAAGTTATACATTTATATCAAAAATACTTCAGAGTCAACAATTACATACTTGACATTACAACACATCAGGAGACTCAAGATATTGCCTTGGCCCTGCCCACTGTGGCTCAGTTGGTTGGAGCATCATCCTGTGGCTGAAAGGCTGTGGTTCGATTCTGGTCGGGGTGCAATATTTAGGTTGCGGTTCAATCCTCAATCCTCAATCTCCAGTCCAGGTGCATATGGGAGGCAGCCAATCGATCCTTCTCTCTCTCATTGATGTTTCTCTCTCTTTCTCTCTCTCTCTCTCTCTCTCTCTCTCTCTCTCTCTCTCTCTCTGAAAACAATGAGGAAAATGTCCTTGGGTGAGGATTTTAAAAAAAATATCTCTTTGCCCTCTTTTGGTGATGCTATGTTGGATCACCTAGTTATGATGGTGGGGTTTTTTGTTGTTATTGTTTTAAGTGTGAAGAAATGTTTTTCAAGAGGGTCCCCAGCTGGCATCCCCTCCCATTGTATTGGCCAGAACAGATTACATGGTCACCACTAACCTACTCAGTGACAAAAGAGATGGGTGTTCTGTGACTGACTTACACTAATCATGTTTCCATGCCTGCAGGTGAGGAGCAACCCAGCCTCCCAGAAAGTGGAGGTTTGTCAACCTATGGTAGAGTTAACAAATAAGGTGAAGGATTGGCCTGGAAGGATGGCATTTGGAGAAACAACCAAGAGTGCTTGCCACACTTAGCTAATATTACAGAGTATCTGGAGGAAGAACTGCTCTCTGATTCCTATTCTAATATAACATGCTCCCTTCTCAGGAGATTAAAGATTTATTGCTTGTAAAATACTTTATAGGCCTCTTGTGAGAAATCCAATATTTGTTTGTTCTATAAGATAAAATAGAAATTTATTTTTTGTTATTTTCTTTTTGGCTTTTTTCAGTCTATGATCTTCTCCGTATGGTAATGATATAGCCATATATATATATATATATATATATATATATATATACACTGCAAAAAGAAAATTCCTGACAAAATGGGCCAATAAGTTCTAAACACAATAAGTTCATGGAATGTAAATAGCTTAATTTAAGGGCATTTTCCACCGTTTTTCTCTTTTTAAAAGTTTTAGATGTGGAAAATCAAAAGGAGTTATAATTCTATCAGAACAAAAGGCCAAAATTGTGGATACTTTTATGAAGTTTATCAACACTATTAATAAAGGTCATCCAAACCTCTGGCATCTATAGAATTGGGTCAGATATTTGCAAAATGTAATTTTCTTATGTGAATTCTGACACTTTAGAATCTTGTTCCAGCTGGAAACTGGATATGAAAAACATTAAAGTGATTCTGAATCTCAGAAAAGATTTGCTTTGATTCTGAAGATCAAATGCAGTGCCTTGGCATTGGGTAAAAGGGCCATTGGTTGTGCCAACCATGTGACATTTTACACCCGGCCATAGTAATCTGTTGTTCTGTGTGTTCAGAAGAAATAGAATAAGTAAGTCTCTACATTCTGTGATATAAAGGGTGCAAAGACAGCTTTTTTGCTAGCTTATACAGTGCCTAAAACTTTTTACCATTTGAGTCTTAAAGTCACTGCCCACCGTAGTTCTAGCAAGGATCTCTACCCTCATTCGAACCCATCTTCACTGGGCCAAAATGATTTCCCTACTGTTTATTTATAAAAGGAGCCCCCAATCAACTCTGTGTAGGCCAAAACCATTGTTACCCCCACACTTTTTCTCTCAAGTATCAGCCGATACTTTAGCAATTGAACTTTAGGTTCTAATGAAATCCAATTGCACAGAAGCCCAAGAGAGCCATGCGGACAATGGGCTTCAGGTAGAGGAGAGAAGTGGAGGTGTGGGGGCGGGGAGGAAACAGAAGAGGTACTATGGAAGGCAATCTTTACCTGCTTCACAATTTTGCCAAAACCAACCTTCCATTTTTATAGCTTAACACCCTTTCTATTTTCTACAGCCACTGACTTTGACCTTCCCCAACTCTTTCTTTCTTTGTTGTAATCTTGACTCCAGCAGGATGGTGCTTGGATTTATCTAACCTTGTCTCACCCTGAAACAAAACAAAACGAAACAAAACAAAACAAAACAAAACAAAACAAAACAAAACAACCAGGAAATGGCCAAATACCACAGAAAACTGTGGGGTTATCTTTATATGGGCACCAGACAAGATTTCTACATAGATTTGTCATTTCTCCCATGCAATGAATGGGTTTTTCAAACATGGAGTGATTTTTCAAAACTATTATTCCAGCTATTTTGCTCTTTGGCATTTACCCACAAACCCCAAGAGAGGTGAATATGAAAAAACAATATTTGACCATGTAGCTATAGTTACAGGCCACAGACAGCCAAGGGAACAGAAAGTTAAAGATGAATGTAATATGCAACTTTGCCCTGATTCTGTCTCCCTGGATAAACTCTGCTCACCACTTAAATCTAAATGTTCCGTAGGCCTGGATAATTGACAGACAGTGGGAGGAGGTAAAATCAAGTAGAAATTGAACACTGAATAGAAACACCTCCTTTCCAAGAAAAATTCTATTTTATTGTGGAATGATGAAAATGCCCCATTCTTTGGTTTAGATAAATTCCAATAGTGTTTATGCTGATTTCTCCATGGGGAGAAAAGGAGACTATTTCTTTGAAAAGCCATTCACGCAAAAAGACTCGAGTTGAATTTGGTTTCATCCTGAAGGCATGAGGTAAAACAGTTCTTTGCAAAGATTTATAAATAAGACATTTATTAATTAAGCTTCACTTTGAAATGAATACTACTGAATTAATTCAACCAGTGATGAAATTCCAGCAGAGAAACTGAGCAATTAGACTTATTCAGTAAAACATTTAAAAGCCTGGAAAAAAAATCTAGGAATTCCAAATGCCTCATTCTCCACATTAAGCTAATCTCAGATTTGGAATCACATATTCAGCATATCATTGTAGTAGAAGGAAATTCTGCTGTGACCTAGGTAGAACTGCAAGTATAACCTAGACAAGCTGCTTAGAGTACCAGTATTTCCCATTTGGAACAGGAATCCAGTGCATGTCACATCTAAAAGAAAAGGCTTCTGGAAAGTCCATGAGTGCTTTCAGAGTCCTTTCGTAGGACTGAACAGTGCCCTTGATCTTTTCTTCAGTTCTGTAGCAGCCTCAGTACCCCAAATCCATGCTGCTATTAAACATTTCAGGTATTAATGGCCAGAAAGCCTCTTGGGTGTCAAAGGCTTTTTTCCCCAAGGTCAGCCTAGTGATCCAACTCTGACGTAACTCTGCCTGCTTCTGATTCCTATCTTTCCATACTCCACCAGCACCCACACATGTCACCACACTGTTGGTTGCCAAGTCCGGCCATTTTGTTGTTGTTGCCACATCTCCTTTCCATCTTATTCAGGATCTAATTATAGTACTTTGTAATTTCTACCTTCAACATCCCTTTTGTTCCTGTTTGTCCTTCTGTCTATTACAAAGATTTCTGTCATTTGTCATGAAGAACAATTTTACTGCCTGCTCTTCACCTTCTGAACTAAGTCAGTTTTCCCTTTGCGCTTCAGGGTCCTCTTCACTGGTGTCCAGCATCCCTTATCTTCATCTCTTACTCAGACAAGCAAGGCCTCCCCAGGCGTCCAGTGTCACAGGTATGCATCTTTCTCCTGCTTCTCTGTTTTTGCTACAGTGACATATCCCTCTAATTTGTTTTCATGACTTCAGGATCACCCCATCTACTAAACTTTAATTAATTGTGATTCCCCAGTTTTTGTCCAGGCTTCCCTTGTGCAATTATACATATTAATTCAGTAAATATATATGATATATCCCATGTACAAAGCACCATATGTAACAATGAAGATACAAGAATAATTTAAATATACATTCTAAATTTGAGTTCCTTACCATCTTGTGGAGAGGTAAGATATAGAGGAATAACAAACAAATCTAATGCACAGAAAGTATTAAATGCCACTAAAATGATACTGATAAAGTGATATGTGAGTTCAAAATCAGAAAAAAAAATACTTTTGAAAAAATGAATACAAGCAGAATTAGGAAGATTTCATGGAAGAAACAGCTTCTCAGCATAGCCATGTAGACAGCTAAGCCAGACAGGGAAAGGTATTTCAAGTGTTAAAACCATACCAGCAAAGTATGGAGCAGGGGAGAAACTGGGACTATGAGAGACAGGATAAAATTTGGGCTGGCTAGAACATAGAGTCTAGAGAAAGAAGTCTGGGCAAGTAAATATGAAGCCAGGTGCTGAGGTGTCTAAGGTTTTGAAGCCACTGAGAGCTTGTAATGAGGAGTGAGATGGTCAGAGCTGGACTCAGAGGTTAGGCTGGCATCAGTATAGGCAAAAACCAGAAGCAAGAAGTTTCAGAAACCTATTACTCCAGGAAAAAAAGGATTGAGAACCTGGAGTAGGATGGTGACATTGGTAAGGAGAAGAAAGAAATATATCTAACAAAAAATTCCAAAAGTAGAATCCACAGAAATTGGCAAGTGACTAAATTAGAGTATAAATAAGACTAGTGGAGAAAGTAACTACAAGATTTCATAATAATCCTGGTATATGAAGGCAGTGGACAGAGAGTTGCTTTTCTACTCATTCAACAAATACTTGTTGAACACTTACTATGTTCCCAGAACTAGACAGGAAACTGGAGATATGGTAACAAATGAAAAGAATAGGCTCCTATCATAAAAGAACTGCAGATCTAAAGGAAGAACTAGAAACAGAAAAAATACTGGAGATATTGGCAGAGATGCTGGCTCAAAATACAGAGGGACCCAAGGAAAGGGTGGGTAAGTCACCATTGGATGGAAGGATACTGAGACACAGTTGTGTCAGAGCTGTGTGAGCAACTGTGGAAAGACTCTGCTCCTCTGAGAAAATTCATCTACCCCTCGGAGTACCTGCAATTGGAACGAATACATGGACTGCACTGAATTCTTTCTTTCATTATTCAATGTTACCCAAAAGATGTCATTTTCATTGCACTTATATCAGGTATAATGGTACTGGGTTATGTGACATGTGGTGAGGAAGGAAAAGGACTGGCAGGTTGATGCAGTGCAAAGAGCTCTAAGTTCAGAGTCATTGAACCAGACTTGCTTCTGTGGTTCTCCCACTAACCAGAACGGTGAACTTCAACAAGTATTTAACTTCTCTTGGCATCAGTTTTCTTATTCATAAAGCAGTTATTTTTTTTTAAAAAAATGCTTTTCTTGAATCCTATTTTGTTGTAAAGATCAAAAAATAAATATAAAAGCAAATTGCAAAATAGAAAATATTAGTTATAAAATACTACTAAATATATCTATGTCAGTCAAGATTCCTACAGAAAGCAAATGGCACACTCATATTAGATTGGAAGAGAGTTTATTTACAAAGGGACTCTATACAACATGCAGGCAGGGCCAGGGGAACAGTGCAGTACTGCAGGGCAAGTGACATCAGAGGAGGTGTTACCACATCTGGGGCCAAAGGAACAAGAGGCGGGAGTCATTGTAGGAACTGGAAAAGAAAAGGTCCTATGGGTTGCAGGACACTGTCTGCAGGCAACATAGATGAGGGAGCCCAGAAAATAAATACCTTGTTCATGCTCCTCTTTTCCTCCAATCAATTTCCAAGGCCCATTGGCCAGAGCCAACTAGAAGGCAGAGAGGGAGAGACCCTAGTTGATATAGTTCATCTAGGCCACCCTCCCAGGTCAATGAGTTGGGTGAAAAATGTATCTGGCCCAACATCAGTGGTTCTCTATTAATCAACTTCAGTGACCATAAGAATCATCCCTGGGAACTTGTGCACTCAGCAATGTGTTGTATTCCTGAGCATCCCACAGATTCTAATGACAAGGTTGAAGGACCACATTTTAAGAACATTAAAAATATTAGGTTAATTTCTAGATACATTAATAAGTCACTTCAAGGAGCTTAAACGAATTATTTTTTCTTTTTTTATTCTTGTTTATTTTATTACAGTTTTCCCAATTTTTCCCCCTTTGCTCTCTTTCATCCTGCCCCACCCCCCACTCCCACAGTCCATCCCCACCTTGTTGTCCATGTCCATGAGTCATTCATACAGGTTATTTGAGTACTCCTTTCCCCTTCTTTTACCATTTCCGCTGACCCCCTTTCCTCTAGCAGCTGTCAGTCTGTTTCCTGTTTCCATGTCTTGGGTTCTGCTTTGATCACTAGTTTATTTTGTTCATTAGAGTCCTCTTATAAGTGATATCATATGGCATTTGTCTTTCACTGACTGGCTCATTTCACTTAGCATAATAGTCTCCAGTTCCATCCATGCTGTTGCAAAGGGTAGGAATTCCTTCTTTTTTCTTTCTGCTGCATAGAATTCCTTTGTGTAGATGAACAACAGTTTTAATGCATTCATCTACTGATGGGCAATTAGGCTATTTCCAACAGTTGGCTATTGTAAATAGTGCTGCTATAACATCAGTGTGCATAAGTTCTTTTGAATTGGTATTTCAAGATTCTTAGGGCACATTCCCAGCAGTGGAATTGTTGGGTCATAAGACAGTTCCATTTTTAATTTTTTGAGAAAATTCTATACTGTTTTCCACAGTGGCTGCACCAGTTGGCACTCCCACCAATAATACAATACAGGAAGGTTCCCTTTTCTCCACATCCTCGCCAACACTTGTTGTTTGTTGACTTGTTTATGATGGCCATTCTCATTGGTGTGAGGTGATATGTCATTGTCATTTTAATTTGCATCTTTCTGATGGCTAGGACATTGGGCTTCTTTTCTTATGTCTCTGGGCCCTCCGTATGCCCTCCTTGGAGAAGTATTTATTCAGATCCTCTACCCATTTTTTCATTGGATTGTTTGTCTTCCCAGTATTGAGTAGTGTGAATTCTTTATATATTTTGGAGATTAAACCCTTGTCCGATGTATCATTAGCAAATATGTTCTCCCATACAGTTGGCTCCCTTTTCATTTTGATGTAGGATTCTGTAGATGTGCAGAAGCTTTTTAATTTGATGTAGTCCTATTTGTTTATTTTTTCCTTTATGTCCCTTGCCCTAGGAGATACATCGTCAAAATCTTGCTATGTGGGATATCTGAAATTGTCCTGCCTATGTTTTCCTCCAGGAGTTTTATGGTGTCACAACTTATATTTAAGTCCATTATCCATTTCGAGTTTATTCTGGTGTATGGTGTAAGATGGTGGTCTAGGTTCATTTTTTACATGTACCAGTCCAGTTCTCCCAATACCATTTATTGAAGACACTGTCTTTACTTCATTGTGTGTTCATGCCCCTTTTGTCAAATATTAACTGACCAAGAAGCATAGGTTTATTTTTGGGCTCTCTATTCTGTTTCATTGATCTATGTGTCTGTTTTTATGCCTGTACCAAACTGTTTTTATTACAGTGGACTTGTAGTAAAGTTTAGTATTGTGATCCCTCCAACTTTGTTCTTCTTTTTCAAGATTGCTGTGGCTGTTCAGGGTCTCTTTTGGTTCCATATAAATTTTTGAAGTATTAGTTCTAGATCTGCAAAATATGCCATTGATATTTTAATAGGCATTGCACTGAATCTATAGATTGCTTTGGGTAATATGGACATGGTAGTGATGTTAATTCTTCTAATTCATAAACAAGGTATATGCTTCCATTTATTTGTATCTTCCTGAATTTCTTTCTTCAGTGTTCTATACTTTTCTTAGTACTGGTCTTTTATCTCCTTGGTTAAATTTATTCCTAGGTATTTCTTTCTTTCTTTCTTTCTTTCTTTCTTTCTTTTTTTTTTTTTTTTTTTTTGGTTGCTAGAGAAAATGGGATTTTTTTCTTAGTTTCTCTGGTAGTTCACTGCTGGTGTACCAAAGTGCCCCTCGACTTCTGAATATTGACTTTGTACCCTGCTATTTTGCTGAATTCACTTATTGGGTCTAGTAGTTTTTTGGTGGAGGCTATAGGGTTTTCCATGCAGACTATCACGTCATCTGCAAATAATGATAATTTTACTTCCTGTTTTCTAATTTGGATGCCTTTTATTTCTTCTTCTTGTCTGATTTTTGTGGCTAGAACTTCCAGTACTATGTTGAATAAGAGCAATGAGAGCAGAAAGCCTTGTCTTGTTCCCGACCCTAAGGGAGATGTTTTTAGATTTTTCCCATTGAGTATTATGTTAGCAGTAGGTTTCTCATATATGGCCTTTATTATGTTGAGGTATGCTCCCTCTATTCCCACTTTGCTGAACATTTTTATTATAAATCACTGCTGGATTTTATCAAATGCTTTTTCTTTATCTATTGATATGATCATGTGATTTTTGTCTTTCATTTTGTTTATGTAATGTATCACATTTATTGATTTGTGAATATTATACCATTGTTGCATCCCTGGAATAAATCCCACTTGATCATGGTGTATGATCTTTTTAATGTATTGCTGGATCCGGTTTGCTAGCATTTTGTTGAGTATTTACACATCTATGTTCATCAGAGATATTGATCTGTAATTTTCCTTTTTGTTGTGCCTTTACCTGGTTTAGGGTTTAGAATAATACTGGCCCTGGTTTAGATTTGGGAGCCTTCCTTCTTCTTCATTTTTTTAGAATTGTTTGTGAAGTAAAGGTGTTATTTCTTTTTTGAAGGTTTGCTAAAATTTACCTGTGAAGCCATCTGGTCCAGAGCTTTGGTATGTCAGTAGTATTTTTATTACTGCTTCAAGTTCCCTAGTTGTTATCTGTCTATTAATAGTTTCTGCTTCTTCCTGATTTAGTTTCGGATGGTTGTGTATTTCTAGAAATTTATTCATTTTTCCCAGATTGTCCAATTTCTTGGCATATAGTGGTTCATCAAAATTTCTCACAATCCTTTGTATTTCTGTGGTATCAGTTGTTACCTCTCCTTGTTCATTTCTGATTTTATTTATTTGGATCCTCTCTCTTTTTTTCTTGATGAGTTTGTTTAACAATTTTTCAATTTTGTCTACCTTTTCAAAGAACCAGCTCCTGGATTCACTGATCCTTTGAATTGTTTCTCAGTGTCTATGCCATTTAGTTCTTCTCTGATCTTGATTATTTCCTTCCTTCTGCTTGCTCTGGGCATTGTTTGTTGCTGTTCCTCTAGTTCTTTTAGATGTTGATTTAGGTTGTTTATTTGAGATTTTGCTACATCCTTTGGATAGGCTTGTATTGCTATGAACTTCCCTCTCAGAGCTGCTTTAGTTGTGTCCCATAAGTTTGGGGTTCTTGTGTGTTCATTTTCATTTGTTTCTAGATACCTTTTGATTTCTTTCTTGATCTTATTGTTAACCCATTTATTACCTAATAACCTACTATGCAGCCTCCATGTAATTGAATGTTTTTGAGTTTTTTCCTTAAAGTTGGTTTCTACTTTCAAGCCGTTGTTATCTGAGAAGGTGTTCGACGTGATTTTAATTTTCTTGAATTTGTTAAGGTTTGTTTTGTGTCCTACCATGTGGTCTATCTTTGAGAATGATCCATGCACATTTGAGAGGAATATGTATTTTGCTTCTTTGAGGTGAAATGTTCTATAAATATCAATTAAGACTATTTGAACTGGAGTGTCATTCAATTTTATGGTATTTTTTGTTAATTTTTTATTTGGAAGATCTATCCATTGTTGATAGTGGGGCATTAAAATCCCCTACAATGACTGTATGCTGTCTTCCCTTTTCTAAAGTTCTCCAAAATTTTCTTTATATAGTTAGGTGAACCTATATTTGATGCGTATATATTTATAAGAGTTATATATTCTTGTTGGACTACTCCCTTAAGTATTATGAAATGACCTTCTTTGTCTCTCATTATCGCCTTTTCTTGCAGTCTATTTTATCTGATAGAATTGCTACCCTAGCTTTTTTTCATGTTCACTTGCATGGAATATTTTTTTCTGTCCATTCATTTTCAGCCTGAGTTTATGTTTTGTTCTGAGGTGGGTCTCTTGTAGACAGTATATATGTGGGTTATGTTTTCTTATCCATTCAGCTACCCAATGTCTTTTGATTGGAGCATTTAATTCATTTACATTTAAGGTTATTGATAGGTACTTACTCATTGACATTTTTTCCCTTTATACCTGTGTTCCTCTCTCTCTCTCTGTCTCTCTCTCTCTGTTTCTATTGTAGCAGTCCCTTTAGCATCTCTTGCAGCACTGGCTTGGTGGAGATGTATTCTTTTAGCCTTCTTTTGTCTGGGAAGCTCTTTATTTTGCCTTCCATTTTAAATGAGAGCCTTGCTGAATAAAGTAGTCTTGGTTGCAGGTTGTTGCTTTTCATTACTTGGAGTATTTCTTGCCAATCCTTTCTAGCTCCTAGTGTTTCTACTGACAAATCAACTGATAGCCTTGAGTTCCCTTGTATGTTACTAGCTGTTTCTCCCTTGCTGCCTTTAAGATTCTCTCTTTGTCTTTAAATTCTGCCATTTTGAGTGTAATGTGTCTTGGGGTGGACTTCTCTGGATTGATCTTGCTTGAGACCCTCTGTGCTTCTTAGACATGGGAGACTTTTTCCCTCAACAAGTTAGGAAAGTTTTCTGTCATTATTTTTTTTCAAACAGGTTTTCTGTCACTTGCTCCTTTTCTTCTCCTTCTGGTATCCCTATGATGTGAATATTATTATGTTTCATGTTGTCCCAGAGCTCCCTTAGACTATCCTCATTCTTTTTGAGTCTTTTTTTCATTTCATTGCTCTGAGGGTTTTTTTTCCACCTTGTCTTCCATCTCATTGATTCCATCCTCTGCTTCATCTAGCCTGCTCTTAATTCCTTCTACAGTGTTCTTTATTTCAGATATTGCATTCTTCATTTCCTTCTGGTTCTTGTTCAAGGCTTCTATATACTTTTCATACTGATGCAGGTCCCCACTAAATTCCTTGTAGCTCTCACTAACTTCCTTGACTATCATTATATCCATTACTTTGAACTCTATGTCTGATAAGTTGCTTGCCTCAGTTTTGCTTAGCTCTTTTCCTGGATATTCCTCCTTTTCTTTTATTTGGGGGTTGTTTCTGAATCTCCCCATTTTAGTTGTCTCTTTGTGTTTGTTTCTATGTATTAGATTGATTTGCTTTGGCTCTCAGTCTTGTGGAGTGGCCTTGTGTGTAAGGAGTCCTGTGGGACCCAGTGGTGCAGACTCCTTGATCTCCTGATCTGGATGCTCTAAGAATGAGCTCTGTGTGGGTTATGTAGACTCTCCTGTTGTATTTGGGTCTTGATTATTACTAACCCATTTGTTGGTGGGATCTCCCCCTGATCTGGCTGATTAATAGGCTCAACCGCACAATATAGTGTTTGCTGTTATATAGGTTCTGGCTAGCTCTTCTCAAGGAAGATGGTAGTTGTGGAGCCCAGGTATATTGGGTCAGGAAAATCTAATAGCCGCTCCCCCAAGACTCTCCCCAGTACCTCCCACTCCAGACTATGCTTGCATGACTTCAGACTGCACCACCCTCCCTTCACAGGAGCCCAAGGTTAGTAGCCACTCACACAAAAATCTAAGCTTTGACACTTTCAGAGAGTGAAGAGAAAAAAGAAAAAAGAAAAAAATGGCAGGTCTCCAGCAGTTTTTGTCTCTCCTCAAGGCAGAAAGCCTGTATATTGGTGGGAGCTTTCTGCCATCTGGCTGACTTAGGTACTCAACCCCTACCATGACTTCTTTTGCCTTGAGAGGGCTTCTAGGTGTGGATTCAATCCCCAGTTGGGGCACGTGCAGGAGGCCACCTATCCACACTTCTCTTTCACATGCACACCTCTTCCCTTCTCTCCCAAATTAATAGATTATGCCCTGTATGCCTCATCTTCTTTCAGGTTTCTTATCATCCTGATGGAGTAGGGTGCCGCAGCCCGCTGCAGCAAGGGTGGTCGTGAGGCTGGGCGAGGGACTGAATATAGGAGAGGACCAAATGCTCTGCTGGCATAAGGCAAGTTTATTGCGCAGTCTTCAGGCTTAAGTACAATCATGAGTGCATAGCAGACAAAGGAGAAGCTTTCTGGCACAAGATTATCTACTCCCTCAAGGTCGGGGAGTTCTCAGACTAGCATTGCTACTGTGTACATGATTCGAAGGCCAATGTTATGAGAACAGTCAGAGACCAAGATAGCCCCAAGGCCGGAAACCAGGCCCAGCCACCACACCTGCGGTGCAGGACCCTATCCTCGACCCCTCACAGGCCTCTTGGTCTCCAACAGTAGGGGAAGGAAGGGATGAGTCCAGCAGCTATATTATAACATGCATCTGTGGCAGGGGGTGCTCACACCACTTCCCTCCAGTGAGTCAGCCTAGGGCTCCTGCAGCTGAGCTGCTGCACCTGCAATACTGTGCTCCAGGGTGGTATCTGCTGCCAGCCTGTTCAGTCAGACTCTGACCTACTCATGGTTCCTGTGGCACCCTGGGGTGGGGAGATGACCACTCCCTCCTCAGTAACTTCCACAGTCTCCAGATCCTGGCTCCTGGTTGAGGTAGGATGTATGACCCTTACCTGGATAGAGGACACTGAGACAAGTCTGGGTGCCCCAAATCTGCACTGCCACAGATGTAGGGTTGGGCAGCAGCCAGGAGAGCCCCGGCCACACTTTCACAGGAATGCACACACTCACCTATGTACATGCTCACTCACACACTCTCTCACTCATACTCAGCTGGATTTTTGAGTTGATTGCTTCATGGTTTAGCTGCAAGACTGGTGCAGGGCTGGGAACATGTGGATGGAGTTTTCAGCTACTCTGCAGCCATCTTGGAGCATCTCCTCAAATTATTTTTTCTTATCATGGGGAATGTCAGGAGTAAGGTCAACCTAACCCAACAGGAAAGAAAGCATTTAACCCTCTTTCCAAATGATTTGTATATCTTGAAGACCAGTGTGTGAGCCCCAGGTGTTTGCAGTTTTGCTAGGACTCATCACCTGGCACAGTTCAGAGGGCTCCAAGACTTTCCTTCACTTCTAGTAAGACCTAAATCAGCCCAGAAAAGAGAATTTGGCTGCAATATTATATTTCCTTATGCATTTAAATAAATTATACAGAATGTCACTCAATACAGGGTAGAGTTTTTAAGTTTTTTCAGTATCCTGTTGCACTGGACACTGCATTTCCCCATTTTGCATCCCAGTCCTAGCACGCCGAGCCAATGACAAGTGCTCCATAAATATCCATAGACCCCATTTCACCACTGGACAGAAAGGAAAAACATATGCAATTGAAATGTGTGTTGTAAAGTCTAGTAGGTATTATTTTTAAAAAAAAACAAAACCTTCCTTTTAAAAGACTTTATTTTAAATATTCATTTGAAACTAAACCCAATAAAAGTTTGAACAAGTTTTTGAGATTGTGTGCAGTTGTAATGTTCCTCAGGGATACTGAGTGGGTTCCTAGGAACAGGAGACCCTGCAAATCTGTCTGCCACTCCTTTCAGGCTCCCACCAGGTTTTGTACTTTGGTGGTGTTATTCAAAGTAACTGAAATTTTTTAGAAATGATTAGCTTTGTGAAGATAATGCCACAGTGAAATGTAGGCTTCTCTTCCAAAGTGTTTTTGTCATGTACCTGTTTTCTGACGTGTGTAACTCAAAACACTAAACCTTAGAGACTAGATTACATCGCTTCAGCCTAAGAGTGAATTCATTTCATTCCAGCGTACACTGCCTATGGAACACCTGTTCCCTGCAGGTGTTATTAAGTATTTTGTGCACATCTACACATATTTCACAGCTGTTTGTAATTTAACTGTAACTGTAATCCTGAGTATAAAATAGAACATAGCCAGTTATGAAACATTGAAATAAAGAATCATGCAGATGATGTTTTCTTGGGAAGGCCTCAAAAGTGTAAAATAAAGATCAAGGTAGTTATTCAGTAATTTCAAAATCATTTGAACATAGCTTTATTATTTTCTGAATATGATTCATGTTTTCAAGGTTTTCTTCTATAGAAATAAAACAACCTATCATTGCAGGAGATCTCTTTACTGCACCTATTTTCTACCTTTATATCAGTCCTAGAGAGAGCTAATAATGAGTTTCTGGACTCTTAAGTACACGCATTGAGCCTGCAAAAGTAGGTTATTTGTTATGTGAAAGAAAATGACCCAAATATCAACGTGTCTTCATCACTTTAAACTCTCTGGAGTTGATTAATTGTGGTTATAATATATGATGCTATGTGGATGGTTTTCTGTTGGTTTCTGTAGTAGTATGATTGCTTGTGGCTTCAAATAACAGAAGACCTGACTCAAAATGGCTTATAATCTCCATTTCTGTGGTTCTGTTCCTGTTCTAGCTGTTTGCTTAGTTTGCTTTTGTTTTAGGTGTGGTTCTTAATAGCTGTGAGTTTGCTGTCTTTTCACTGTCCTATTTTTGATCTTCTTTTTCTTAGATAAGTCCCTTTAACATTTCATATAATAAGAGCTTGGTGATGATGAACTCCTTGAACTTGACCTTATCTGAGAAGCGCTTTATCTGTCCTTCCATTCTAAATGACAGGGGCATGGGAGGAGGAGGGGGGGAAGGTACAGAGAATGAGTAGCATAGATAGTGGGTAGAAAATAGACAGGGGGAGGGCAAGAATAGTATGGGAAATGTAGAAGCTAAAGAACTTATGACACAAGGACATGAACTAAAGGGGTGAATGTGGGTGGGAGAGGGTGTGCAGGATGGGGGGAATGATGGGGGAGAAATGGGACAACTGTAATAGCATAATCAATAAAATATATTAAAAAAAACTTAAAAAAATGGCTTATAAAATAAAAGGATTTATTTTCTCTCATCACAAGTAGTACCAAGTAAGGGAGGCTCCAGGACTGTTTAACTCAGATGTTCAATCAGATTATCAAAGACCCAGGTTCTTTCCATGTTGTTCATCTTTGATCTGAATTTCTGGACTAAAAAAGGACAATGTATCAGTCAAGTTTCTCCAAGAAACAGAACCAGGAGGATATCTACCTACCTATCTATGTATTTATCTATCTTTTCATCTATCTGGAGACATTTTGAGTGCAGTACCTGATTTATGCAGTTGTGGGAGCCGGCCAGTTCAAAATTCATAGGATAGCACAGGAGGCTGGAAACTTTGGGGCAGGAGCTGATGCGACAGGTTCAAGGCAGTATTTCTTCCTTAGCGGAAGAGTTTTGCTCTGAAGAGTTTTCAACTAATTGGAAGCCCACTCAGAGTATCAAACATAATCTCTTTTACCTAAAGTCAGCTGATTATAGACAGTAACTGCATCTACAAAATACCTTCATAGCAACAACTAGATTTGTGTTTAATTGAACAGCTGGTTACTATAGCTAACCGAAGTTGACACATAAAACCACTATGGACAGTCCTTTCCTTGGGCAACTTTTTTTCTTAATTGTATTATTTTTTCCATTACTATGTATCCTTGTGCAACTGTTAAGAGCAAATAAACTTTTCCAGATGCCTCCCAACAGACTTCCTCCAAATTTCTATTGGCCAGTGCTGGGATTTATCCATTTCACAAGGTCAGTCCTTTGTGAGGGAAATAAGATCAAGGTTGCTTTAAACCAGTTGGGTTTTAGCTGAACCAAGTGGGGGCAAGAGTAAATGTTAGGATTAAATTTGAGCTGTGCCACAAGAAAGAACGGAAAAGTAGTTGTTGAGTCAGCAAAAAAAGAATACCTGGAACATGGGAGCTCAATAAATATTTGGATGAGTGAACAAGTCAGTGAATGAATGCTGGTGCATGCTGAGGATAAAGAGTGCTAGTGATTTTCTCCAAACACATACACCATTCAAGACATGGCATTTGCAGGTAAACAGTGTATGTATCGGTGCATGATGTATGACTTTCGTTTAAGTGACACACATTTTTTATCACATTCAAATCTTTGCCAGTACTGCCAGGGATTACACTTATACATTCTAAGTGAATGCTAACCCTGCTCAAGGGGATGAACTGAAAAACAAAGGCAGAGAAATACTACTCCACGTACATACTCTATTTAATTTAGTACATTAAATGCAAAAGCTTTCATGCTAATGTATTTAAACTCCTAATTCTAGAGCATAAACCAAGATACTGTTTTTTGATAAATAAGACTAGTTTAGAGAACTCTTCTAGGAAAGCAGAGAACCTCACCTGAGAACTATGCATTTCTCCAGGGAGTATCAAGGTATGCTAAAAAAAAAAAGTGCTTTTCTTGTCACACTCATTACAGAGTTCTTTGTTTATGCTTAAACCTTGTCAGGGCTTGTCTTTAGCAAGAGTTTCCATTCATCTGACATGTGATATAGAAACAAGATGGAGATATGTTTGGAGGAAATAGAATACTGACTAAATAGAATATCATATAAACACACACACTGCCATCACCAAAACAAAGCTGGCATGTATTATTTTCTCACCACTTTAATAATTTCAGAGACTGTGTTATGTTCCTTGCATGTTAATTTTCCAGGAAAAATACTCAGCTGCTCAACAAGAAATTATTTCCTAGTTGTCTGACTAAAATGCCACTTTATGTATTAAAAATATTATCAGAAACTTGTGAGGAGCTCCTGTGGATACAAGGAAGTCTGTGACTAAATTCTCCTTTTCATGCACCTTGAAACCCTTTCCCTTTTTCCCCGCCTCTTCCTGTGTGGATCCTGGCCAACCTGCTGCCGTACACTAATCTTCCAACCCCGGCACCGTACTTCACTCTTTCTAAAACTTCATTGTTTTCTTTCCATGCAAAATGGGAAGAATGATAGTTTTCTGAAATGCCTTAGAAAGTTCTAGATATCTGTGTCTAATGTCCGTTTTCTCCACTAAAATGTGATATCCTTGGGGGCAGGAATTATGCCATTCGGACTTTTATTCCTAGTTACTAAATAAATGTTGGCTGGTTGAGGTAATAAAACATCCATGCCACATCAATTAAGGTTATACCCCAATATTTTTAAAGCATTTCCCCCTCCCAATCCATTTTTTGACATTCCAATTGAGCTCTTGCTATAGAACTACTTTTGTATTGTCCTTCATACTTGTTCTTCCCAGTGGAGAGTACTGAATGGGAAACTCTTGAAAAAAACAGTTTGGGGCCTTTCTTTTAGTCACCATATCTTATGTGTAGCTAACACTAATTTAGGCATTGACATGACTGCTAGGCGAGGCTTCTACAAGATAGGAAGGAGGTTGGTAACAAACACATATTGACAATTAATCTGAAGTGAGAAATATTCCAAAAATGCAATGCTAAAAAGACAGGGAGTATCTTTTAATTTACAGTACTGTAGGGAAGCAGTAGAGATTTTTCTAGTCGTGAACTGTCTACACAGACAAGATTAAACTATTAGGTTTCCCTAAAAATTGAGAATAAAGCTTTGCAGTTGTGTGGTGTGCAGTGGGCCCTGAAGTGGGGAGCACAGGACCCACCCAGAGATGAATGGAGGGAGTAAGATTCACCTGCCTTCCTTGATTTGAATTTGACTTCTAAATTATAATCACAGAATGCAGCAGCCCTCAGCAAATAGTTTTTTTTTAATTTTCTGTAATTATATATGTATATTCAAACCTGGTACTAGAGTACGCCTATTCTAGTATCTCTAAAGTCAGTCTGGTTTTTGTTTTAGATTCCCAAATGTGTCAGTCTAGGCATTACGTACTAACCTTCTGTGGGGGTCCAAGGGGTCACGTATGTGAGCATGCATTAAAAACTGTGAAGTGCTATCTAAACATGTGCTGTGGGTATTCTATGCTTAAACTAACGTTTGCAATGAAAGGGACATTGTGACTGCTCTGCTAGTCTTACTTTCCGGAGCCCCTTTCAATTAGGTTTACAGTTTCATCAATTTGTTCCTTCATCGTTCTAAGCCTTACAGGTGCCGGGCAATGCTCTCGTACTCTTTTTTCAATACAGCATTAGAACAAATGCTCGAATAAGCTTCACATAAAAGTTGACAGAGGCAATATTTTTGTTTTGAGGATATTAAAAACCAGGTATTTGGACAGATGCTTTTCAAAGGGTTTGGGATCTCGTTAACTCTATGGCTTTCACCTGCTGCCCCCATAGTTCATGTCTCTCAGCTCCTTCCCGCATCTGCGTGAGCCTGGGTAGGAGCACTGCTCTCTGAGGTCATTAGTCCCAGCAGGCTCCACACGTGGTCAAGGCCATTAGAAGACTACATAGGTCCATGTCACTTTATTTCTAAGTTCTTAATGACTTGAAAAAATTAAGAAACACCATGTAAGGGTTAACAAAAGAATGACATTTTCAACTGGTTACATTTAATAAATGAATACCCTTGATATAATGAATAAATACATTAACAGCTTAAGGTGATGCATTTATGTTTGATGCACTCAGAAAACAGATAAATAAGACTTAATACTCCGCCTCAAGGAATTCTCAGCCCAGCAAACTGTGAAATATTACATAATAAATAATTGCACATAAGTGTTGATAAGGTCATATAGCCACAGAGTATTTAATGAATAGTTTTTTTTCATAGAGAATGTCAAAACTCTAAACTGAAGGTCGTTCCTGTGTGGCAGCCTAAGCCAAGTGACTGTCCTGACCCCTTCATAGGCACCGAGTGCGCTGGTCTGGCTGCTTGCCACCCCAGGAACCCACCGTCTGAGTCCCTGAGGTGGCCAGGCATATAGACAGCTGTACCCGTGTTCATTGTTGCTTTCAAGGTGACAGTGTGAGTCACCATTTCACAACTGAGAAGCCACATTGTCTCCTGGTCCATCACTGGTGCTGAAGCTTTTATCAAATTAGTTCCCTCACTTTGAAAGCTCTTTCCAAGTTTCAAAAAACCAGAGAGAACAAACTGATGCTAAATTAGGTAATCTATACAGCAATCCTTCAAACAAGAAAAAAATGTTGGTATTGCTACTTTGCTCCAGTGTGCACAGATAACACTTGACATCCTAATGGAACTAAAACACATTACTGCCTAGGAGAAAGAGAGACAGTCAAAGAGAGATAGAGACGGACAGAGACAGACACACACAGAGAGAGAAAGACTATCTCTTATTACAAGTAGTCTGTTTTCCCTCCAGAAAAACTCCATTTTGAAAAGATGTATAGTATACAAAAATCCTAATTCCTGCTTGCCCATGGTAATGCCTCAACACAGCTGAGATTCTTGGGCATAATGAGGCTCTACCCCAACCATGATTCACTCCACAGGCACTATGTATCTATCTCCTGTCTCACCATCAACTCAGAGCAACTGAAAGAAACTGAAAGATTAAATTCAGAAAAACAAGATTCATCGTAACGGAAAATCCAATTAACTTTAGATATAGTAGCTGCATACCAGCAGCCGCACTATAATTTTGCTTTCTATAAAAATGGTTTAGCTGTTCATTAGGCTGCATGTCAAAAATTAAACAATGCCAATTATTTCCCTTGTCTTGAGATCTAGCATTATCTGGGGAATTAGAAGACTGACTACTAATATACATTTGAACTAGATGTAATCTCTGGAATCTTTGGTTTTTTACTGTTTTATCTTTTCTTGTAAGTCCTAGTGTGAAGGAAAATAATTATCTCAGGGAAACCCAGACTGAACTTTTCTGTTCAATAGTTCGTAGATTGTGAAAGGATGATGTTGATAATGTTGATGTCATTTTTGGCTTTTCTCAGTGAAAAGTGATATTAAATAGTGATATTATCATGCTTACTCTCTCAGCTGCTTTGAGAGAGAATAAGAAAGTTATTGTTATGCCTGCTTATAGGGAGATAAACTGAGAGGCCACATGACTTGCTGTAATTTTCATGTGTGATTACTGGTAGAGTTGGGAACAAAAGTCCAATCTTAACACCAAGTTCAATGTTCAGCCTCCAGACTATGCTTTCTCACATGGGCAAAGTTGACAAACCCTGGGTTTCTGTTGTATGTTTCGTTTTTATCACTTTTTACAGATATGACTTAGTCACATTTTTTAAAAATTCCATTCTTGCCCTGGCTGGCATAGTTCAATGGATTGAGAGCAGGCCTGAGAACCAAAGGGTTGCTGGTTTGATTCCCAGTCAAGGCAAATGCCTGGGTTGTAGGCCAGGTCCCCAGTAGGAGGCATATGAGAGGCAACCACACACTGATGTTTCTCTCCCTATCTTTTTCCTTCACGGCCCCTCTCTCCAAAAATAAATAAATAAAATCTTTTAAAAAATTCCATTTTTTACCACGAAAGTGTGAAGGCTAAAAACATGGTAAAGACCTGTCCTAATGCCTCTAGAGGGTTAACACAGTATCGCAAATACAAAGCAGAGAAATAACAACTCACATATTAGACATATAAGAAACTATATTAAAATCTATTTGAAAGCATGTAAAATTTAAACATAGGTGTATATGTACATACTTGTAAGTGAAAGAGTGGTATGGAAGTTAAAGGAGATCGCATTGGTTGGAGATACTATAAAAGAAAATCAGGGAAAGCAAATGAGGAAAGAGGGTTGGAAGGTTGAGCTACACTTCCCGTCCCTGTGGTTTCACCGTTTTTTAAAATCATCACCCAAGGATATGTTTATTGATTTTTAGAGAGAGAGAGAGGGAAGGAGGGAGAAAGAAAGAATAATAGAAAGAGAGATAAATGTCAATGTGAGAGGGATACATCAATCAGTGCCTCCCATACATGCCTTGACTGGGGATCAAACTGCAGCCTAGGTGTGTGGTCTGACCTGGGATCAAACCCGCAACCTTTTGGTGTACAGGATGACACTCCAACCAACTGAGCCACCCAGCCAGGGCTCCCCTGTCATTTCTTCCCATTTGGACAGGATGCCCTTACCCATGTAGAGTTTCTCCAACCTAATAATGTATATAAGACTTACCAGGGAACACTAAAAAAAAAAAAAAATGCACGGGTTTCACCTGAGACATCCAGATTACATGGGTCTGCAGTGAGATGCTAAAATCTGTACTTTTAGCAAGCTTCCTGTGGCTGAGAGTCGAACTTTGGACTACGAGTTGGGAAACAATGCTCTAAGATCCCACCACCCACCGGTTTTAGAAGAAGGAGAGCATGGATTTGGGAGATATGGATGGCATGGGAGCTCACAAAGGGTGGTCTCTGTAAACTCTGTCTTACACTGCGGTAGAGTAGGACTTAAAGAGAAAAGGAAGCATGAGATCTGGGTAATCAATTCAGCCTTCTTCTGGCTCAATGTACTTGGACGCAGCCCCATTTGCGTGCATCAGAGGAAGCTGACTCCTGACAGCGCTTCCACTTTGCCTGTCGACCTTACATTTCCTCTGACCCTGCATTGTGCTCCATCTGGGGCATGGCTGCTGTTGTTTTCCATTTATGAATAATTTGGGGCTATATTTAGGCATCTTCAGTCATTAGGCACCCACATTTCTGTATACAGCCTATAAAGTTTTATTTCTTTAGAATTCTAGAAATTCATGAGAAGGAAAGCTCTTAATATTAGGTCACTTAGTCAATTACCTCCTTTCCTTCCTAATGCAAGATTATTCCCAGTAGTCCTGTTTCTAGTGTTCTGTTGCCTATTTTTAAATGTACTAACTGATGGTGATTCTGCCACTCCTCTCAGGAGACCATTATCTTGGCTCACCATTCTCAGTGTCAGGGGGCTTTGCCTGGTAATTAGCTCCAACTTGCTATTTCTTCCCCTTCCCATCATCCTTGGTTATCAATTCCCTTGTAACAACATTATTTCTTTCACATTAGTTATATATTTTTAGATAGTTTCCAGTTTCACAAGCTGCTGTTTAACAGAGTTGAGCTACTTATTACCAGCCCATATCTTAATTATTCACACTGTTGGAGGATGAAGATGGAGCTAATGGAAACGGTCACTGGGTCCTGCTGTGTCTCGCCACATGCTACATTACCTGTGCCTGCATCTCCATGCTTGTCCACATTGATTTTGTCAGTCTGCGGTCATTCTTCTCTACTGAGCAGTGTCTCTTTAAGCACAAAGTGTCTAGGGTCATATGAAGATGTACAAGGAAGGGCCACCTCATTATTTGAAAAATGGAGATGACACTGCCTCCTTAGTTAGAATTCTATGAATGTTAAATAATACTGGGTATGCAAGTGATTTAGCAGAACTTCCAGCATACAATAAACATAATTACATCCTGAGGCTTATCTATATACTAAGATGAATGTACATTTAAAAGACAAATAAACCTCATTCTATTATTAGCTTTGTCACTTGCTGGTTGAATGACCTCATCAATGATCATGTGCCATTATTTACTTCATATTATATAATACTTCACAGTTGGTTCGACTAAAATTCCATGAGGAAAGGCATTATGTCTTATTCATCTCTATGTCCAGTGCATCAAATCTAAACACATCAATGTAAATTGTTTAACCTTCCTGAACTTCAGTGTTCCCCTCTGTGAAATGTGTGCATATTATTTTCCTCTGGGTCACACACATTTTAGGCCTTGGCTTACATCTTCTTAGCCCATTGTTTTGCTCTGGCCATGGCTGCAGTTATCACATGTGCATAGGACTAGCCTGATGACAACTCACCTTAGCTGCCCCTTGAAAAATCCTGCTATCCCCCAAGGGATATCTTCAGGAGCTTAGATCCCATCACCCAAGCAGTGGTTCTCACTAGTGAGGTTTAGCTATCACCACTGAGGGAGGGAGGTACTATTGATATGCGATATTAGAGGCCAAGGAAGCTCTCAACAGCTCAGAAGGCATAGCCCAAATGCTAATGGTGCCAGTGTTGAAAAACCCTGACAAGAGAACCTGCAAAAAACCTCATCTGAGGAAGATGCTCATAATATATGCTCCTCTCCACTCCCTTCCCTGCTCCAGACTGTATCCATCAGAAGGTTATATTTCTGTTCTATAAGGGCATGTACTACACAGTCAGCAAAACCACATATCAGTTCCTATCCTAGACTGAGAGCTGTAATGATAGGAATGTTTAGGTCACAGCAACACTGCACAGGACATATACTAAAGAATTGCAAGACAAGAACCAGGGGAACAAGTGTAAGAGTAGATACTAAGGGTGTTCATGCATGACATTAGTGTATAAAGCTGGAGAGAATTTATTGACATTGGAGCACTCCCATGATCTGGGGTTCAATGTCTTGACAAGGACAAAATTGTTCTTTATACACAGCTGGGATTGTTCTTAAAAGTCTGGAACTTACCAAAATAAATCAAGTATAGAACTGTCTTTTCAGAGTACTGGGGAAGGTATCAAAAGGCTCAGGGAGGTGGGAATGTTGTATTCAATTCATCATGTTAGATCAAAGAACCCAATACCTATGTTCCCCGAGGAGGTCCAATGGAAACTCTTCACCCAGTCAATAAGGAACGTGTGGTGAAGGGAAGCACCAACATTGTGAATGAAATTGGTTGTGGCTATTGACAGTGGGAGGTACTACATTGGAATTGGTTTCCCTGGTATTTATGGAATTGATAGGATTCTAAAGTAACAGAGGCTATTTTGTCTTTACAGAAACAGTGTGGACATAATTATGGAAGTGGGCAGCAAAGTCAGAGTGACAATCTGGATGCCTTGACCCCTAGGGATTTGTGACAATTGTTAATAAATCAGAGAAGCAAGATGACTGGGCAGCTAACTAGAGTTTTGTTTAATCTATATAACCAGAAGTTGAAACCTGGCAAACAAAAAACTGGTGCCAGCCACTGCAATGGGAAATGACAAGCACTCACCCATTTTCTAGATCTAAGTCAATTCTCAGACTAAGAGCACAGTCTCAGGTCCAGAGTTCATTGACTAATGAAGAGGTCAGGGCCCCCTGAGGAAGTATCCTGCAATGCCACTACAAATATACATAATAAAAATCCCCTGATCCTTCCCCAGAAGAATCTGAAACTAGTTACCATAATGAGTATGTATACTGGGGAAAAGAGAATATCCGGAACATTCAAGGGCTGTTAGTCACAGGGTTTGGGTTGACTCTGATAGCAAGTAACCCAAAATACCATGTAATCCTTCATTAGAGAGGTTTATAGAAGCTAGGCAACAAATGGAATTATTCTCATAGTGGCCCAATAAGCTCACAGACGATTAGTACAGTTATTGACCATTCCCTTAGTACAATCAAGATTGGTTTTTGGCCAATGGATTAAGAACCACTGTGTTTGGTAGGCACAAGGGGAATTCCCTAACCTCAGGAGGAATTGCAAAATTTAGCACCACCCTTAAAGATTTGAATGATGAAGGGGTATCCTCATTCAATTTACCTATTCGGCCTCTGCAAAAACTAGAGGCATCATGGTGAGTTGTAGCGGACCAAAATAAATATAACCAAGTGGTAGCCACAATCACAACCGCCATGTCAGATGTGGGATTTTACTAGCACAGATTATCACAGCTTCTAGAACTTCATATGCAGCTTGTGAGCAGACACATGTATTTTTCTCAATCCCCATAAACAGTAAGAATCAAAAGCAGTTTGCTGTCATGTAGAAAAGACAGTAGCATAGATTGACTGTCTTACCTCAGGACCAGGCTGAATCTCCTGCTCTCTCAATATAGTCCACAGAGACCTAGACTGTCTTGATGTACCACAGAACCAGCATGCCTGCTGGTTCACAACACTGATGATGCCATAGTCATTGGATCTTATGAGAAGGAAGCACCAAACAGTTAAGATGCCCTGGTAATACCAGAGTGTAGGGAATAAAACACTCAAAGTTTCAAGGGCCTACCACATGGGGGATGCTTTTAAAAATTCAATTGGCATATTTGCAGAATCGCCTTTAATATAAACAACAAATTGTTGCACAGACACCTAACACTAAGAAAGAAGAATTGCACTTGGTAGGCTTATTTGAATACTGGCATGAGCACATACCACACATGGTAATAATACACTGTGAACCATTTATTGGTGTCTTGGAAGGCTGCCATTTTTAGGTGTGGTATATGCTTCTTAGAACAAAGAGGATCCTGTAGCAGATTCAGACTGCACTACAAGCTGTCTTGTACTCAGACATGCCCTAGAAGATGGATAGTGCTACAGGTATCCTTAGTGGATTAGGATGCTGTGTAGAATCTCTGTTAGGCTTAAATATGAGAGTCGCAGAACAGACCCCAGGGTTCTGAAGCAAGGTCAAACCTTCAAAGGCAGAGTACTACTCACCATTTCAAAAGAAGCTCCTGGCATGCTTTTGAGCCCTAGTAGAGGTTAGGACATCAACTGAGACCGTGTAACCAGAGCTGCCTATGATGAATTGGAACTGTGAGATCCACAAAGTCATAAGGTCATACAGGACCAGGAGCAATCAACCATATGATGTAAATAGTACATTTAGGATTGGGATGAGGGGGCCAGAGAGTACAAGAAAGTTGCATAAGCAGGTGGTCTCAAATTCCATGTGACTTTCTCCTGCTGCACTGATGCCTTTTCTTCAACTGATACCCATACTGTTACAGAGGCTTCCCTAGGACCAACTCACAGAGGAGAAAATACTTCATCCTGGTTCATAGAGTACCTCAAAATATTTATGATAAATGAAAATAAACAACAAACAAAGTACAGCCCCACTCAAAAGTGGCCCTGAAAGGCGATAGAAAAGGAAAATTTTCCCAGTGGGTATAACTCTGAGCAACACACTTGGTTTTATGCCTTATATGCAGAGAGAAATTGCCTATAGCACAGGTATATACAGACTTAGGGGCTGACAGAGGGTTTGATTGGTCAGAATCCTGAAAAGAGCACAATTAGAGGCTTGGAAATAAGGACATTTGAGAAACAGGTCTGTGGATGCATCTTTGGCAGAGGTCCCATAGCATGTTAATGCCCACTGGAGAGGATTCTAGAGCATTCAGAGAGTACTGAACCATCAGGTGAATAAGCTAGCTTGTCCAGTGGATATCAACCAGCCTCTGACCTCAGCTACCTCAACACTTGCATAGGAGTCCTGAGAATGAAGAAACCTTGGTAGCAGGGATGGAGGCCTTGCGTACATCCCATGGCATGGGCTCTCTCTCACTGAGGCTCGTCTACTTGTTGCCACTGCTGAATTCCTAAGCTGCCAGCAGCAGAGACACATTTTGGTGCCTCAACATAAAAACATCCCTTGAGAAAGCCAATCACTCCGCAAGTTGGTGATATCCTAGAAGAGCAACAATATACTTTTACCAAAATTTAGACCTATGTGGATTATGCATTCGCCTTTCCCATCCAAGGTGCCTCAGTCAGCATCTGAGGGTTTGAAGCCTGTGTGATTTACCAACATAAGATCCTGATAAAATTGCCTCAGACCAAGGGACACATTTATAGTGAAGATAAATGAAATGAGTGTGTGACTAGAGAATCCTCAGATCTCACCATATACCACAAGACTCTGATGAAGGAGCCAGCTTGGGGACCACATCCAGTAGGTCGAGTGCTGTCCTCCAGAATTCTCTATCTGTAGTGAACCTATAGCCAATATATAGTGAAGTTTATGGGTCTTAAAACCAAGAGGTGGAATTTCCAGCCAAGATGGAGGCATAGGGGGACACACTGTGCCTCCTCTCACAACCAAAATTAAGGACAACAAATATTTAGAAACAAGAAAACAACCAGAACTGATATAAAATTGAACTGTACGGAAGTCCAACAACCATTCATCCAGACCGGTAAGAGGGGTGGAGTCGCAGCAGGAAAAAGTGGAGGTGCAGACCCGGGAACGCAAGGAACAGCAGCTGGCAGTTCCCAGGTGCACAGGTGGCAGCTGGCGGTCCCCGGGCCCACGGGCAGCAGCTGGTGGACCCCGGGCACAGGGGAGCAACTGTGCAGACCCAGTGAAGCCGTACAAGGCGGCTGCCTGACCAGGTGGCCCCACATTCGCGAGCACAGATGGTCCAGGCAGAGGGGAAGTGGTGGAAGGGACCGGAGTCCAGGAGAGAGTGGAGCAGGCGCCATTCTTCCCTCTCGGACCCCGCCCCCACCTATAGCATCACAACCCAGCAACTGGGCTGCCCCGCCCTGAGGAACACCTAAGGCTCCACCCCTCACTACATAATAGCTGCAACCAGACTAAAACCAAACCAAAACAAACAAACAAACACACACACACACACAAAAAAAAAAAACACCAAAAATGGCTCAAACCAGAGAACAAATGAAAGCCTCAGAACCAATTCCTCTAAGCTATGAAGAGATAGCCAACCTATCAGATGCACAGTTCAAAGCACTGGTCATCAAAATGCTCACAGAATTGGTTAATTTTGCTCACAAATTAGATGAAAAAATGCAGGCTACAATACGTGAAATAAAGGAAGATGCATGGGGAACTGACAGAGATGGAAGGAAAACTGGGACTCAAATCAATGGAGTGGACCAGGAGGAAGAAACTAACAACCAAACAGAAAAGAAGGAAGAAACAAGAATTCAAAAAAATGAGGAGAGGCTTAGGAACCTCAGGGACATCGTTAAATGTCCCAACATCTGAATTATAGGGGTCCCAGAAGGGGAAGAAGAAGAGCAACAAGTGAAAAACTTATTTGAACAAATAATAAAAGAGAACTTCCCCCATCTGGCAAAGGAAATAGACTACCAGGACATCCAGGAAGCTCAGAGAATCCCAAATAAGTTGGACCCAAGGAGGAACACACCAAGGCACATCGTAATTACATTAGCCAAGATTCAAATGAAGGAGAGAATTCTAGAAGCAGCAAGGGATAAGGGGACAGTCACCTACAAAGGAGTTCCCATCAGACTGTCCGCTGATTTCTCAAAAGACACCTTACAGTCAAGAAGGGGCTGGAAAGAAGTATTCCAAGTGATAAACGGCAAGGACCTACATCCAAGATTCCTCTATCCAGCAAAGCTGTCATTTAGAATGTAAGGGCAGATAAAGTGCTTCTCAGATAAGGTCAAGTGCAAAAAGTTCATCATCACCAAGCCCTTATTATATGAAATGTTAAAGGGACTTATCTAAGAAAAAGAAGATAAAAAATATGACAGTGAAAAGACAGCAAACTCACAGCTATTAACAACCACGCCTAAAACTAAGCAAACAGCTAGAACAGGAACAGAACCACAGAAATGGAGATCATAAGGAGGGTTAGCAACAGGGGTGTGGGAGGAGGGGAGGGGGGAAAAGGTACAGAGAATGAGTAGCATAAATAGTGGGTAGAAAATAGAGAGGGGGAGGGCAAGAATAGTATGGGAAATGTAGAAGCTAAAGAACTTATGACACATGGACATGAACTAAAGGGGGGAATGTGGGTGGGAGAGGGTGTGCAGGGTGGAGGGGAATGATGGGGGCAAAATAGGACAACTGTAATAGCATAATCAATAAAATATATTTTTTAAAAAACCCAAGAGGTGGAAGTAGGATTTGTCTTTCTCATCATCACTCCTAGTGACTCACTTTCAGATTGTGTGCTTCCCATCCCTAAGTGCTTAGGCTCTGCTGGAATTAAAGTCCTGAGTCCTACCTCTGGGGTTGAAGATGGAGGGTAGGAGAGGAGGCTTCTACCAGAGAGCATGGAAAGGCAGAAAGAGTCATTTAGGAACTCTCTACCTGATAGACCAACAAGCAAAGAGAGGAGTTGCCACACTGATGGGGCCATTGACCCTGACTACCATCAAAAACTGAGTTATTGGCTACACAATGGTGGCATAAAGGAATACAGCTAGAACCCATGATTGTCATGGGGGCTCCACTTGATGCTTTTATGCAGTTTCAGTGAACAGCCTAACAAAGGGAAAGTAACTAAGAGATCTAATCCATGTGGATAAATGTGCAAACCAGAAAATACAAGGAAATTAACACCTTCTGGAGCAATCTTTAGCCAATGGGGGAATGGAAAATGGTGGATAAATACTTTCCTCCTCCTATCTCAGGTGGATAATTCTGAGGCACAGCCGACACAGTTCCTCTAAAGGGCCCCAGGTGGATTGAGTGTTGAAAATCCATATTGATAATCAACTCAATAATACACCCTGAGATCAGCTTTTCCTCTTTCCTTATTTCAGTCCTTTTCCCAGTTTCCCCAGTCTTGTTCCCTGTAATAAATTTCCAAAATGAACTGTCTATACCAAGTCACTTTCTTAGACCCTGCTTTTTAGAAAAACCAAAACTAAGACAACTTCCAAATGTATGATTATGCATATCTAATGAAAAAGCTTACAGCTGAAGACTATTAAAGCTTACAGACTATTAAAAAAAGTATAAGTGCTTAAATATATTCTGGTAAATTTTCTGAAGACAAAGGATGAAGACAAAATCCATCAAGCTTTCTGGTAGAAAAGGATAATGATGATGATGATGATGATGATGATGATGATGATGATGATAACAACTCACCTGGAAAGGAAAAAAAATCAGACTGGTATTGAAAATCTCATTTGTAACACTGAAAACTAGAAAGAAGTAATGCTTGCAAAGAACTTAAGCAAGAATACTGTAACCTTACAATTCTACAGTCAAGCTATTCTTGGATGACATCGAGACAGACAATGTCAGATATGTTATGATCTCGAAAGTCACATAACAGCATAGACTGTCTAGAAGCCAGAGTAAATTGCAAAAAAAGAACTCAAGGAATTGTAATACATTGTATAGAAGAAATAATGACAAGTACGGAAACCAATAAAATGTATAGGTAAGTCTAATTATAAGTGTAATGTATTATTAACTTTTATAGTGGTTAAAAAAATTCTTAACATAAAAGTCTAGTATTTGGTATTTGTCCCTCACCAGCTGACTTATTTCACTTAGCATAATGCTCTCCAGTTCCATCCATGTTGTCACAAAGGGTAGGAGCTCCTTCTTTCTGCTGCATAGTATTCCATTGTGTAAATGTACCACAATTTTTGATCCACTCATTTACTGACAAGTACTTAGGCTGTTTCCAGCAATTGGCTATTGTAAATAACACTGTTATGAACATTGGGGTGAATAGGTTCTTTTGGGTTGGTATTTCAGGGTTCTTACGATATAATCTCAGCAGTGGAATTGCTGGGTCAAAAGGTAGTTCCATCTTTAGTTTTCTGAGCAAATTCCATACTGTTCTCCACAGTGGCTGCACCAGTCTAAAATCCCACCAACAGTGTACTATGGATGCCTTTTCTCCACATCCTCTCCAACACTTGTTTGTTGATTTACTTATGATGGCCATTCTGACCAGTGTGAAGTGGTATCTCATTGTGGTTTTAATTTGCATCTCTCTGATGGCTAGTGAAGCTGAGCATCTTTTCATGTGTCTCCGGACCCTCTGTATATCTTCCTTGGAAAAGTGTCTGTTCAAGTCTTTTGCCCATTTTCTTCCTGGGTTGTTTGTCTTCCTAAAGTGGAGTCATGTGAGTTCTTTATACATATATTTTGGAGATCAAACCCTTGTCCAAGGTATCATTGGCAAATATGTTTTCCATATAGTTGGTTTTCTTTTGATTTTAATGCTGTTTTCTTTAGCCATGCAGAAGCTTTTTAATTTGATGAGGTCCCATTTGTTTATTCTTTCCTTTATGTTTTGCTCTAGGGGACATATTGGTGAAAATATTGCTGCATGGAATGTCTGAGACTTTCCTGTCTATGTTTTCCTCTAGGAGTTTAATGGTGTCACAGCTTATTTTTAAGTTTTTTATCCACCTTGATTTTATTTTTGTGTATGGCATAAGTTAGTGATCGAGTTTCATTTTTTTGCATGTAGCTGTCCAGATCTCCCAACACCATTTGTAGAGGAGGCTATTTTTACCTCATTTGATGCTTCTGCCTCCTTTGTCAAATATTAATTGACCGTAGAGACTTTGGTTTATTTATGGGCTTTCTATTCTGTTCCATTGGTCTATGTGTCTGTTCTTATGCAGTACCAGACTATTTTGATTACAATGGGCCTGTAAGACAGTTTGGTATCAGGTATTGTGATCCCTCCTACTTTGTTCTTCTTTCTCAAAATTGCTGCACCTATTCAGGGTCCTTTATGGTTCCATATAAATTTTTGAAATGTTTGTTCTGTATCTGTGAAACATGTCATTGGTACTTTAATAGGGATTTCATTGAATCTATAAATTGCTTTGGGTAGTATGGCCGTTTTGATGATGTTAATTCTTCCAAACCATGAACATGGTACATGCTTCCATTTGTTTGTGTCTTCCTTAATTTCTTTCATCAGTGTTGTATAGTTTTCTGAGTACAGGTCTTTTACATCCTTGGTTAGGTTTATTCCTAGGTATTTTATTTTTCTTGTTTCTATATCAAATGGGGTTTTTTTTTCCTGATTTCTGTTTCTGATATTTCATCGTTGGTGTACAAAAATGCCTTTGATATCTGAATATTGGAATTAAGAACAATCTGACAGTAACCAGAAGGGAGGTGGGAGGGGATACTGGGGGAAGGGGGGAGGGTTTTCAGGAACAAATATAAAGGACACGTGGACAAAACCAAGGGGGTGGGGTGGAAGCAGGGGAGTGAGTTGGATATGACTAGGGTGTGGGGACAGTGGTGGGGGGGTAAATGCAGACAACTATACTTGAACAACAATCAAATAATTTTTCATAAAATAAAATAAACAATAACAGAAGAATGAGTACAAAATGCTATTACTTTTGAAAAAGATGAATAAATAAATTTACCATGGGAAAGAAGTCTATTATTAAAAACATGAGACTGCATATTTAATGTGCCTACCACATTGCCAGAGACATGCTAGGTATTAAATATCAATTAGTATAGTTTGATATTAAGTAGCATTATTCTTCCAACTTTGTTTTTCTTTCTTCAGATCACTGTTACTATTTGGGGCATTTGTGATTCCATATAAATTTTTGAAATATTTGGTCTAGTTCTCTGAAATATGTCATTGGTATCTTGTTAGAAATTGCATTGAATCTATAGATTGCTTTGGGTAGTATGGACATATTAATGATGTTAATTCTTCCCATCCATGAACACGATATGTGCTTCCACTTATTTGTATTTTCTTTCTTTAGTGTCTTATAATTTTTCAAGTACATGTCTTTTACATCATAGTTAGATTTATTCCTAGGTATTTTAGTCTTTTAGAAGCAATTATGAATGGGATTGTTTTCTTAACTTCCCTTTCTGATAATTCATTATTGGCACATAAAAATGCAACTGATATCTGGCTATTAATTTTGTTTCCTGTTACTTTACTAAATTCATTTATCAGTTCTAGTAGTTTCTTGCTGGAATCTTTAGGGTTTTCTATGTACAGTATCATGTTATCTGCAAATAAAGACTGTTTTACTTCTTCCTTTCCAACTGGATACCTTTTATTTCTTCTTTTTGTCTGATTGTTATGGCTAGGACTTCCAGGACTATGTTGCATAAGAGAGGTAAATGCAGAACATCCCTGTCTTGTTCCTGACCTTAAGGGGAATGGTATACTTATAAGGCCATGGTAATCAAAACAACTGGCATGAAAACAGACACCTAGATCAACAAAACAGAATAGAGAGCCCAGAAATAAACCCATACCTTTACAGTCAATTAATATTCAACAGAGGAAGCAAGCACATACAATAAGCTAAAGATAGTTTATTCAATAAATGCTGTTGGGAAAATTGGGCAGATACATACAGAAAAATGAAACTAGACCATCTTCTTATGCCACACACAAGAATAAATTCAAGATGGGTTAAAGAATTAAATGTTAGACCCAAAACCATAAATATCCTAGAAAAAAGCATAGGCAGTAAAATCTCAGACATTGCTTGTAGCAATATTTTATCAGATATATCTCACCAGGCAAGAGAAACAAAAGAAAAAATAAACAAATGGGACGACATCAAACTTTTTGCACAGCAAAGGAAACCATCAACAAAGTAAAAAGACAATCCACTGAATGAGAGAACATTTTGCTGATGCATCTGATATGGAGTTAATATCTAGAATTTATAAAGAACTCATAAAACTCAACACCAAAACAAACACTTTGGTTTAAGAAAATGGGCAAATGACCTCTATAGACACTTATCTAAAGAGGACATACAGATGGCCAATAGACATATGAAAAGATGTTCAACATCACTAATCACCAGAGAAATGCAAATTAAAACCACAGTGAGATATTACCTCACATCTGTCAGAATGGCTATCATCAATATATCAATAAACAACAAGTGCTGGTGAGGATGTGGAGAAAGGGGAAAATTTTGCATTGCCGGTGGGAATGCAGACTGGTGCAGCCACTGTGCAAAGCTGCATAGAGATACCTCAAAAAATTAAAAATGGAACTACCTTATGACCCAGAAATCCTACTTCTGGGAATTTACCCAAAGAAACCCAAAACACTAATTTGATAGAATACCCCTATGTTCATTGTAGTATTATTTATAATTGCCAAGATATGGAAGCAGCAAGTGTCCAAGTAGATGAGTAGGTGAAACAACTAGGGGACACTTACACAGTGGAATACTACTTGGCCATAAAAAAGATGAAAATTTTACCATTTGCAACAGTATGAATAGACCTGGAGAACATGATGCTAAGTGAAATAAGCCAGTCAGAGAAAGACAAATACCATATGATTTCACTCATATGTGGAACCTAATGAACAAACTGGACTAACAAGCAAAGTAGAAACAGACTCATAGATAGAGAGCGGGCTGACAACTCTGGGGTGGGGGTTGAGGGTGGAGGGACTGAGCAAAAAGGAAAAAAGGCTCAAGGACATGGACAACAGTGTGTTGATTGCAGCAGTAGACAAATGGTAATGGAAAAATACAGTAAGAATAAATTTTAAAAAATAACAATGAAAAAACAATTAGTTCTTTCATACCTGTTATTTTTATTGTCATCATGAAACACACATACATAATAGAATGCATGTATCATATGATATATAGATATACTTTAAAAATGATAGAAAAAATCCTGTGCTTCCTCACCTAGTTTGAGATGTATCTGCCCATTTTTTTCAGTCAATATGCTTAATTTACATAGAGAAACATGTTTTCTACAATGAAAAAGCTCTCAACTTCTCACCTGCTTTTTATTTACTTACTACTTTAAGCAACAGGAAACTAGAATGACCTCTGTTAGCTACATGAATTAGACCCAGGGATTAGATCTCCTTGTGTGTCCATTTTCCCTTTTATAAAATGATGACCAAAATTCTCACGTTCTCCACAAGAACATCACTGGCAGGGGGTGTGGGGAGGAGGGAGAAGGTAATTACTGTGGAAGATGTGGTACAAAAATACAACTAGCACTGTTATGGTTTTACCGAAAGTGGAGTACAAAAGAGCGTTTGCCTAAGAGGAGAACCTGGTATAACATTAGCAATCCAGTCTGTTCCCAGAACTAATGCTACCAATTCTGCAGAAATGCTTAGACAAGACTGGTCTTCTCTGGCTAACCTGTCTTTAGTCTCCATCATCAGGCATGTCCTATTCTCTCTCTTTACCATTAAAAACTGTGCTCATCGATACACTCTTTTACTCTGTTCTGCTTTTAAAAATCCAATACATAAATTAATTACCATTGAGTTAGAAAAACTGCTTGAAGGAGAAGCTAAAATATACAAATGCACCTGTTGCAAGGTGCTGGCAGTAAATTTGCAAAATAGCTCTGTGCAATGGACAGAATTAACTTCCCTTTTATTCTTCTGGCAATATGTCTCTGAAGAGTCTAGCAGCAACCTTTAACAGAACAGAGCAAAACTTTATTTTCCCCTTGTACTGGTGTGATGCCGTCAGCCCAAGCATCTTTTGGAATGCCCTGGTGCACTCCGAATGGGCTCTCTGAGCTTAAAGGAAGCAGGAACAAGGGTCTGCAGACTGCTGAAGTGAGCAGTGCTGCAACTTGGAGCCACACCAGCTCTGCTGGGAAGGAAGCCTGTCCGTTTATCAAACTGACAGCAAGGCAGCAAAGGGAGCAACTAAAGCATCCTTTGCCAAGGACAGGCATGATGCAGAAAAGTACACTATTGCTGCTAGTTAATGAATATATATCTGCTTCAATTGTTGCCCCATATCACCAGTCATCTAAAGTAATGGACAGTAAAGAATGACCAAGAGTACTTCTTTAAACAAAGCTGAAAATAGGTTTATCTAAAGTGAGTTATTAAGTTAAGAGTCAGACTTGCTGGCTTCATATAAGGGATAGAACACTGACTAGAGAGTCTTACTTCAATACCAGAATCTATTAAAGTCCTTGCCCTAAAAAAAAAAAAAAATCAACACCCAGTGGCCTTTTCCAGATCATGAGTCAAGTTCATCCAGCTTTAGATTGGAACCTCTGCTTTTCCATATGGTTCAAACTACACTGGCAAGAATCTACTACTGTTTAGACAGATTTCAACTCAGCAAATTCTGCAAGACACTACTGGAAACACTACTACTGCTTCTCAGAATATTTTTAAACAGGATAAGAAACATTTGCACTATTTTTAGCTTCTATTTCACCATCACTACAGAAAGCCAGTTTGCATGAGAAAGCCAATGTTTCTACTGAAATATGAAGTCAGAGTAAAGTATATCGCTCCTCTTTGTATTACATGCTTTCTTACAGTCAAATCCTTCCCATTTATAGCACCATCGTATTGCAACTTACATGTGTTTATGTGGTTCTTTGATCCATGTTACTCCCACTGCCAAACTCCAACTCCGTGAAGCCAGGCTGTGTCTGTTTATGCTCACCTGTTGCAGTCCCTGGTACACAGAACATAGCCAAAACATATTTGTTGAATGCATATAATTTAGCAGGATGATTTTCAATGATTTTTATTAGTTAACTCATTACGCTAAGAATTAGATGACACATAAAGGAAACCAGAGTTTAGGCTATAGCCTTAAGAAGTTCACATGCTAAAATTGTTCTAGGTAACAGTAACTTACTAGGCACCCACACCTCTACCCAGCGTTCCCTGTTCACTTCTTTCCCATTTACCACTTTCTAGTGTATTATGCAATTTATTTTTAACTGTCTCCCCTCATCAGAATGTCAACTCCATCTCCAAGAGCAGCAGTTTTTCATCTCCTGGATGTCCCTGTGCCTAATGACTATACTAATTGATCATTTTTTCCTCTTTGAAACACTTCTGTATTTCTGATATGGCCACCTTTTCTCTCCTGCCTTAGCTTTAACCCCACTCACTCTATCCCACTCACATGAACCTCTTTCTTCATTATTACTCCAACAGGCCAGGAGGCTCCAGCCTTGGGGTCTTGGCACTTGCCATCCCTTTTCATTAGTTAGCTCCATGGCCCACTCTCTTATCTCCTTCAGATCACTGTTCAAAAGTCACCCTGACTCTAGACTTACCAGGGTGATCACTTCATAAGGTATATAAATATCTTATCACTATGTCATGCACCTGAAACTAATAAAATATTGTATGTCAACTATAATTTGAAAATAAATTAATTTTTAAAATACTTTGACAAAAAGATACAGATGAAACAACTATGCAAAATAAATGTTGATTTTGGTTTTTAAAAAAAGGCCCTTTGACAATGGAGTCTTCTCTAATAACCTTACTTAAATTTCCCACTTCCTCACCTACAACACACATGCACACTCTTAGAACTTCCCATCCACCCTCCCTGCTTTCTTTGTGTAACACTCTTCACAGTCCAATGTACAATATCAGTTATTTTGTTGCCTGTTGCACTCCCTCCCCACCTTCCAGACACAGGAGAATTCTAAGCTCCAAAGAAGCCATTATCCTCTCCTTTGCTCACTGACATATGCACAATACCTAGAAAACTGTGTTACTTGGCACACAATAAATATTTGTTGAACAGACGAATTATTATAAAAGTAATGTTTCTACATGAAACACCAGATTTTAGAATGTCCCACTTCAGCTTAGCAATCATTTACATGATTATAATATGTTTGAATTTCATATAAAAAGTTGAATATAAAATAATAAATATAATTAGAAGCAGGTGGTTTAGAAAGGTTAAGCAATCCAAGACATACATCTTTGTTTTGGTGAATACACTGCTAGAGTTTAGGTCATTAATAAATTTCAGCTTGAAAATCTCCAAGCAGTTGTTTGCTATCACATACTATTTTTGAAGGCAGCAATCAAAACACACACATACACACACACACCAGCCTCCATATACAAGATTGCCTCTGGAGCCCAGGGAAAATGAGAGGAAATGACTTTTAAGTGGCTAAGAAAAGTGTTCATGATTTATTAGTTCTATGACAGCAGAGCAGGCACCCTCTTCACAAAGCTGGCAGAACCGATCTCAACCAGGTAGATGAACACATGGAGACTCATTCACCAAATGCCTAGTTACTTCGAGGAGATTTTGAATGACCCTGAGAATCAGAAGCTCAGGGTAGCATGGCAAGATCTTCCTTCTCCTTTCCCATTAGCTCAGGACAGGAAATCTGCAGGGAATAATTTTCTTCATGTGAAACCCAACTCAAAATACACATTCCCCCTTCCATGCAGGAACTCCTGGTGAGATTTGGAAAGGTGGGAATGGCTATTTGCTCTTTTTGTGATCAGCACAGAAGCACACAGCTTCAGAGCACAAAGAGACTTTCATTCTTGTGCCCTCACATCTCAGAGTTTCTGAAGGAAAAGACTGAACTAAGCCAAAAAAATTCCTGGCTATCTTGGAGGGAGCATCCTAACCAGCCTCAACATCTCTGAAGTTCATACTAGAGTCCTCTCCCCATCTGGAGGGTAATTGCTGGTGTCCTAGTTAGATATCAAGAGCAATTGATTGTTCATTTCAGCCTGAATAAATGCATGCAATTCAAATCTTTATATGGAGAGAGAGAGAGAGAGAGAGAGAGAGAGAGAGAGAGAGAGAGAGAGAGAAATACAGATAATGCCATACATACAATAGAAAATCGATACCATAAACTTTTGTGGATCTTTCTGTTGTTTTTTTAATAAAGAGAAGAATGACAGAGAGAAAAGTTTCCCATAATCTCATAACCCTAATAATACCTATTGATATTTAAATTCTTCTATTTTTAATGCTTTCAACTTCGTAATATAAATAGTCACCATTTCTTGATCAATTACTATGTACTAGGTCCTGTCCTAGGTGATTTATTTATTTAAACCTCACAACAACCTTATGACATAGGTATTATTAGCCCCATTTTATAGAGGAACAAATGGAAGTTCAGGAAGCTTACTCAGAAAGTAACTTGTTTAAAGCCAAACAGCCCCTGGTGTGGCTGGGTCTCCCTTCAAACGCAAACCAGGCAATCTACAAGGTTAGTGCTATTGATGCTGCCTTATGTTGCATCCCCACCTTCCCTTTGGAAAATGAAACCCCAGTTTTCTTCCTCATCCAAGATAGGTATTTAAACCTTATAGTTATGAGCACAGCTAACAATATCCCAATATGCCTATTACAGTCACTCTATTTAGATAAAAATGAAGGAACATCATTAATATTTAAATTAACAAACCTGATTGCCGCTTTAAAAACCATTTAAGATGATTTGATTTTTCAACCATGCATTTGACAATCCATCTGAGCAAAGAAAGCCCTTAGGGCAGGGAGCTGGGCTTCTCCTGCTGACAGTGGAGTTTAGACTCATGCGGAGAAGCAAGCACCTTCCTGATTGTTCTTGTCTTTTGCCTGCCTAGAATGCCTTCCTCCAAGCAGAACAGATTTGTAGATTTGTAAGGAAAGGCTGGCTAAACCAGGTACAATGTAGTGGTTTCTTTTGGAAGGAACAGGCAGAGCTGGGAGAAGACACGGCTGTGTTTTTCACAGAGGAGGCACAGGTGAATTACCAGGGGTTGGCCCAAAAACGTGGCTGGGATTCCAGGCACAGCACCTCTCCGAAAGGGGATTAGGGCAAGCAGAGAGGTCCCTGCTTCTGCAGATAATTCATTCCTGTCTTCTACAACCTGCCCCCAGGTCTAGGAAAGATTTCTTGTCAGGATCTTCAGCCGTGAAATCAGCTCACTTAAAGAGGTTCCTGGAGTCTTTCCAGAAGTAGCCAAAGGGCCCAAGTGTGGCTGCCTGTCAGCCTCCTGGGACCCAAACTCAGAAAGAGCAAGAGATGGCTTTCCAGAGTTCCACCCTCCCAGCTCTGGTCTGCTTTGCACAGCCTATCTCAAGAGACCGGTGAGGGTGGAGGCTCTGGCGGGGAGGAAATCTTTGGGTCTGCTCTTTATCCATTGTGCCATCATTCTGGCAACTGCCAGTCTCCATTTTTTCTTAACGTTAAACATGTAAACAGCATTGCTTTATTCTTCTTTACAGGAGATAATGCTCCATCATGAAAGGGGGGAAAAACATGTTTGTTGCTTTCACAGGAAACAAGATGTTTAGTTTTAACTTCAAACTGAGAGGTTTCAGAATACGCAAAATGAGTTTAGCCTTTCTTATTAACTTATTCAGTTTTTTTCTTCTTGTTTTAATTTTCCCACTAACAGGGAATACAATTATTACCACTCTTTTTAGACTACTTAACTGGCTGTTTTTTATGAAAATGTGAACAGTAAGTTGAAAAGACTACATGACAAGTGAGTTCTTTCATGCCATAGGTCACTAACATGCTCTTGACAAGATTTTCTTGTAATTTTTCTGTTGTATTGTTCTCAGAAGCTACACTCTATGCAATTACCTCCACTGGACTATACAACATAATTCATTCCAGGAGACTTCTTTGTTAATAGTTTTCACCTCAACCTATATTATTTCTGCTACTTATGCTCAATATGTACGTGTATACAATTCATTGTTAATTTTTTAGTAGCCAGAAGTTCTCGGAGACGCCACTACTTTATCTATCTCTGCACAGATTTTCATGCATACATATAGATCTATGAGGTTAAAGCACTCAATCATCTGGCTTCAATGATCTCTGTTTTGAGGAATTCAGAATGATATTTTTAGAATTTTTTATAAATGGAAACATAGATGACAGATTCTGTAGAATACAAGATGTTATCTACATTTACTGAGAGCACAATATGGATGCTAATATATATAGTTCACTGAAGTTCAGCATTATTGATGTTTTTTTCTTTCCTTTGTTCAGTTTCTTCCTTAAATTAAAATGTTTTGCCAAATATGGTCTTGCTTATCAACTTCTTTCTCAATCATTTAGAGTGTGGGTGTACTTGCTCCTATTTATTGTGTTCCTATTTATTGTGTTTGACCATAGAAATTTAAATATGTATAGAAGCTAAGAGAGAAGACAATACCTGTTAGTATTCTTAATTATGTTGTCCTTTCAGAACCCATTTTATCACAAAATAATGCTTACATCTTTGTGGAAAGGAAAGTATCCTAATTATAGAGAAAATGAGTGACAAAGAACTCAAGCGTATTGCGACATGGTCAGAGATAAAGTAATAAACAAAATTCAGAAGTCCTATTACTGTCATACGTGTTTTCCATATGCAGAGAGATGGAAAGCTGTGGCAAACTTGGGTTAAAATGTAGGCCCTCAGGGAGAATAATTCTTAGAAATATAGAAGCCTACACCTGATACTTTGATCAAAATAGCACTGTGCTTAATACTAAGAAACAAAATGTTCCTTTATGTAGATACATCCCATTTCATTCTAAATAAGTCACACTCCTTAAGGCGCATGTGGACCAAAGTCTAACTTTTCTTACAAACCATGTAGTGTTCCCAAAACAAGTTGGGAACTGGCTGTGTGAGGCATGAAAGCTTCTGAAAGAGTTCATCTGTGACACCTGCATGCTATCCTTAGCCATATGGCAGTATACAATTGCCAGTGAAGACATTTGGGAAAGTAATTGCTCCATAGGCTCTGAGCTCTTTCCCACATAACTCACTTCTGCTGGAGCACTAGTAATGAAAAGAACGATGACGCCACAATTCTGAAAGAAATCGCAGAATCTCTTAATTGCATGAGACTTTAAATTTCATCCAGTCCCACTACATCTAGCTAACTGGCAAGCATCCTTGGTTAGCATTTTAAAGTAAGATAATATCAAAAATTCAGGAAGGATGATGGCAGACAAGCCATCATAGCAATTATAAGTCAAATGCTTTAAGTACACCAAGAAAATGTGCTTGCTTGAAATTCAAAAAATGCATACCTAAAAGGTCTTATTCCTCTTTGGAATTTGATGACAATTCTTTCAATGCTTTCCAGTACTTCTATAATTCAAGGGCAAGTGTTACAGGTTTGGGACTGCTTTTTTCTCATTCATTTATCCAATAATATTTATATAATGCCTACCACATGAAAGATAATCTATTAAAGTTAAGATTACCATTTATGACTACAAAAGTCATTTGTGTTCCAAGATGAATTTCACTCATTTTTTTTTTACTGCGTCCCACATACGTGACTACAGATTACATTATATATGTACACTCCCACTTTCCAGAAGAAAAAATATATTTCATAATAACAAAGACTGAGGAAAATCTCATGAAAAATGATAATAAAGTTTAAAAATCCTTAAGAACTTACTAGTTACTCTTACAAAATAGACACTCAAATATGATGGATATCTGAGCCTGATATAAAATACCAGAATATTGGTTAGTATGAATAAAGAGAGGTGAGACTAAAAAGACTGGGGAAATAAAATCATGTGTAAATGTTAAAGTAGGTGCTCAGAAAGTTTCAATTATTAACCTATAGGAACATTTTGAAAGGGCAAAGAGTGGAGAGAGGGAATTTTGCGAGGAGGTATTTTCTGGTGCAAGCTGAGCTGTGAGTCCCCAATATCCTCCTCTTCCCCAGGAGAAGGGGTTGCTGACGCTGCTATCCAGGTCTAGAGCAAGGGGCTTCAATAGGACCTTTCAGAGGCATATGTTCCCTGAATCTTATAGACTGAAAACAGACTCACCTGAACTTCAAACAGCCCTTGGAAACACAGCCTGGGCTGCAGCTGGGACATAAATGCACTTCTCTCCAATGTCAGGTCAAAGTAGCATGTCCCAAGGACCAGATATAGAGCCCATGATAGAAATGCCAGGCAGGGGACAGAAGAAATGGAATTCTCCCTAAGAGCAGATTGACAAGAGTGAGAGCAGAGCATGCTGGGTGCGGGGAGGGTGCACTGTTATTAATTCTCCATGACTCTGACTTCCAGACATTAGAGCCAAGACCATTCTGTCAGGTCGACACCTCCATCAACTATGGAATATAGCAGTAATGAGACTGTTGAGAATGTCAAGTCAATATGGCAGACTGAACCGACAGAGAACAACTTTCCCTCATGGAAGAATTAAACTCTACAAAAACAAAACTTGGGTAACTGGCTAAATTTCAAATCTAGTGTGTGAAATCTGTGAGTGTGAAAAGAGGAACCAAAATCATGGAAGTAAATAGGAACTTAAACCAAAGCAGCTCATAGTTTATACCCTTAATGAATGCTATAAAACTTAATAGGGGCAGGATCCTTGGAGCCATCACAAGCAGAGGGATTCAAAATGTCATTTCATGTGTCACAGTGTCCCATTGCTGACACAAAATGACAGAAAGCAATGAAATAATATTTTCAAAATGGTAAAGGGAAGTTATTATCTCCCAATTAAACCATGTCAAGTGATGGTAAGTAAACACAAACACTGAGTTTACTAGTCATAGAAGCTTAATGAAAAAAATTACTAAATAACATTCAGCAAAAATAATAGGAAATCTAGAAGGAAAGAGTGGATGTAGGAAATAATGACAAGAAAAAGAAGATCATAAATCTAAATGAACTTTGGGTATAAAATAATGATAATATTAACTAATTTGGTGGTTTAAATGCAAGTAAAACAAAATACTAGATGAATATTTGCAATACAGGAGAGAATAATCAATTTAAGTCCTTATATTGTTCAGGAGGAAGATAGAGGATTTTGACAACTTCACATTTTTTACATCAGATACACATGTTAGAAACTTAAAGGATAAAGACTAAAAATTATAGGATAAAGACTAAAAAGGATAAAGAATAAAAATTAAATGTATAATTACCAAATGAGCTGAGAAGAAATAGAAAGTATGAAGAAGGCTTGATCAACACAACAAAACCAAGAAAAGAAAAATAAACCCACAAAACATAAAAACAGCACAAATAGACATCACTATATGGGTAATTATAAAAGTACAATAAGAATTAAAATCATCCCAAATTAGATTTTATAAAAAGAAAATAACATCCACCTTGTTTTTATTGTAAGAGCTATATGCAAAATGTAATGATGCAGAAACAAATGCCCCAGTCAAATCCTGATCAAAAGACAGCTGGTGCTGCAATATTCAAATCAAACAATATGCAGTTTTACCCCAGGAGCATTGATAGAACCATAGGCGCAAACATAAGATAAAAAAGAACAGCTCAGCAAGAAAATAAAATGGCCATGCAATTGTATGTACTTAACAACATAGCCTTAAAATACATAAAGTTAAAAATGACATAAATATAAGGAGGAATTGACAGATCTACAACCATAGTAGTGGATTTTCATATAACCCTCTCAGGAAATGATAAATCAGGCAGACAAAAAAGTATTAAGGATTTATAAAATATCAAAACAACATAATTAAAGAGCTAGTACAAAGGATGTATGTGTAGAAGTCTGCCATAATAAATAGAATATAGAAAATATACATTCTTTTTAAGCAGAAATGAAAGTGTCAGAAAAACTGATTACACAGAAAGTCACAAAGGGAACTTCAAGTAATACCAAAGAATCTATATCACATATTCATACCATAAAAATAACCTAGTAGTCATAGGTAAAAAAGTTGAAGGTATTAAGAAGTACAAATTAGTAGTTACAAAATAATCACTGGGATATAAATTACAGCATGTGGAATATAGTCGATAATATTATAATAACTATGCATGGGGCCATGTGGGTATTTGAAATATTGAGGACCACTTTATAAAGTATATGATTGTCTAACCACTATGCTGTACACATGAAACTAATACAGAATAGTAGTGAATATAAACTGTAATTGAAGAAATGTGAAACAAAATAACCTAGTAGTCAAAGAGGAAACCACATGCGGAAATTATTTTTTAAAACTTTAACTCTACACAATAAAAGTGCTATATGCCAAATTTGGTAATGTTGCTAAAGCAATAATTTAGCCTTAAATGAATTTACTAAAAACAAGTGTGGTAATTGCTGGGGAGAGGGAGGTATAAGGGAACTAAATGGTAATGGGGAAAAATACAACAAAGATTAAATAAAAATAAATATAATGAGCTAAAAATTTTGTTAACATTTGTGGGGGTGGGGAGAGAATAAGCCCCAAAAAATCTGAAGAAAAGATATGAAAAAGATAAGAGCAGAAATTAATGATTTTGAAAACAAAACAAAATCAACAGAGATGATGAGACCATCAAAATATTCCATCTGGCTCCTAAAGAGTCCCTTATAGTCCGTGATGAAGGGTGAAGCTGTCTTGCTCCTCAGCTCCCTCTGGTACAGAATGCCTACCAGCACTGCCTGATAGAAATACAATGTGAGCCAGGTAAGCAATTTAATTTTTATGGTAGCTACATTTTAAAAAGTAACCAGAAACAGATGAAATTAACTTTAATGATATATTTGATTTAAGTCAATAGATCAAATACATTATCATTTCAACACACAACCAATATAAAAATTATTGAGATATTTTTACATTCTTTTTCCAAGCTAAGCCTTTAAATCTGGATTATATTTTATACTCATAACATACCTGAATTCAGTTGCTTAGTAGCCACATGCTACTTACTGTCCAGTAGGTATTGAATTAGACAGAACAAGTGTGTACTCAAAGGGCATGCCATATAATTTCAAAATTCATCGGCACTGGCAGGCACTACTTTTTCATATTTATTTCTTAATTTGGTCTTTGGAACAAGATAAAGTCTATACAAGCATTGTCATTTCATCTGCTTTCTAGGTCCTGCAAGATGGTGGCAAAGCTTCAGTTACCTTTTTGCCAATTTCTGAGTGTTTTCCAGCCAGATGTAGTGGCATCAAATTAGCAGCCAAGATTCTGATGGCCACAGAGTTGATGGCATCTCAAAAGGTCACCTACTTGCTTTTCACATTAGTGTTTGCACAACAGAGATTCTCTACAGTCATCTCTATGCCCCAAGAGTTTCATGTTGAAACAACGAAATGGCCTACATCGACTTGAAGATAAATTGCTTTAATTATTAGGCAGATTGTGAAGCTCGCCATTTCAAATATCAGGTCAGTGCAGTGCCCAGCATTGGCAGTAGCTTCACTGTGATATTTCTCCAGGTGCTGCTAGTTGAACCTTAGTATCAATGAAATGCCTCCATTTAGGACTAGCTCTATCTGCGGGCTTCGTTCACTTTTCAACAGAAAACAAATGATCTCAGTAATTGTTAAAGACTATTATTTTCCAGTGTTGCAATATTTGCTATTTGACATGTTAGTCTAATTGTCAGCATTGTTCCTAAAATCAATAAAAAGCTCACAGGATAATTTTTTTAGGTCTTAGAATCTTGCATTTTTAATACTTTATGTGAAATTATAGAAGGAAATATAGTGGTTAAGATTAACAGCATATACATATAAGTCAGGCTGCTGGAGTTTCAATACCAGCTCTATACTCGCCAACTGTGTGTCTGAACCTCAGCTTCCTTGGCTTTGAAATGGGAAAATATTAATTAAAGTTGCAAAGAGCATTACACATAGTGGCATGTAAAGTTCTTACTTAACACAGTTCCTGGCACTCAGAAGTATTTCATAAACACTAGCTAGGTCACCTATAGGTTCCTAATTCCTTCAGGCAAATTTGGGAGCATTGAAAGAAGTGACCATCAGACATCATTTCTAAAGCTCTAAAGACAATTCTTTCAAAAAATTCCAGTTGATCTTTCCTCTCTAAAACCTTCATCAGAAAGGTTCTCCTAAATTTAATGACACTGATTTCCTTTTGTATACATTTATAATGCAACTATGCTAATGATTAGTTAGGAAACTCCCCCATTCAGATCCTATGATCAAGAATCAAGCCAGATTAGACTTATGGTCAAGATGGAGGTGTAGGTAGACATGCATAACCTCCTTGCACAACAACAAAAAGAATCACAACTAACTCTCAAAACAACAGCCAGAACTGTCATAAAATTGAACTGTATGGAAGTCTGACAACCAAGGATTTGAAGATGCCATATTCAACTACATGTACAGGATGGGCAGAAAGGCAGATATGTGGCAGAGAGGCAAGGAAAAGTGGTATGGCACAGAGAGGCAGCAGTGGAGGAACAGGCATGGGCAGTCCCACACCCATGTGTGGTAGACAAAATTCAGGAGGGATATATTGGGAGCAAGTGGTCCCAAGCCCAGGCCAGACCACACAGCCCAGGGTTCCAGTGCCAGGAAGATAGATCCCTATATATAAAAACCAGTGAGGGGTTAAGGTGGCAGAAGAAACTGCCGGATTTTCAGGAATCTCCATGTAAAGGGCCCACATGGTCTTAAAACATACAAACCCATCCACTCTGGGATTCAACACCAGGGCAACAGTTGAAAGGGATCCAGTTGCACACAGGAAGGGGGTGAAGTGACTAGAAACGGGCTGAGTGCCAGGCAAACACCCAGAAACCAGTCAGTGGCACAGTCTTCTCTCCAAACCTTCCCCACCACACACAGAGCCATAAAGGGGTGAAGAGGGCTGCCCCATCCTGGCAATTATTTAAGGCTCCACCCTACATAATTTACAGGTGCCTTTTACAGGGAGTCAAAGCAGCTTTAGTTCACACACAGAAACAAACACAGAGAGGCTGCCAAATTGAGAAGACAAAGAATTATGGCCCAAATGAAAGAACAGAACAAAACCCCAGAAAAAGAACCAAATGAAATGGAGATAAGCAACCTATCAAATGCAGAATCCAAAACACTGGTGATCGGAGTGCTCAGAGAACTCATTGAGTATAGCAACAACATAAAGGAAGAAATGGAGGCTACACTAAGTAAAATAAAGAAAAAGCTACAGAACACCAAGAGTGAAGGGAAGGAAGTTGGGATTCAGATCAATGATTTGAAACATAAGGAAGAAATAAACATTGATCCAGAACAGAAAAAAGAAACAAGAATTCAAAAAAACAAGGATAGTATAAGAAGACCCTGGGACATTTCCAAACATTCCAACATCCAAATAGCAGGGATGTCAGAAGGAGAAGAGGAAGAGCAAGAAGATGAAAACTTATTTGAAAAAATAATGAAAGAAAACTTCCATAATTTGGCAAAGGAAATACACATACAAGTCCAGGAAGCACAGAGAGTCCCAAACAAGTTAGACCCAAAGAGGAACACACCAAGACGCATCATAATTAAAATGCCAAAGGTTAAAGATAAAGAGAGACTCTTAAAAGCTACAAGAGAAAAGCAGTTAGTACTTTACAGTGGAGTTCCCATAAGATTATCATCTGATTTCTCAAAATAAACTTTGCAGGCAAGAAGAGACTGACAAGAAGTATTCAAAGTGAATACTTTGGACCTAAAAGCAAGGACCTACAACCTAGATTACTCTGTCCAACAAAACTATCTTCTAGAATGAAGGACAGATAAAGTGCTTCCCAGACAAGACAAAGCTAACAGAGTTCATCATTACCATGCCATTGTTACATGAAACATTAAAGGGACTTATTTAAGAAAAAGAAGATCAAAACTATGAACATTAAAAAGTCAACAAATTCACAACTATCAACAGCTGAATAAAAAAAAAAAATAACTAAGCAAACAGCCAAAACAGGAACAGATTCATAAGCACGGAGATCATTTGGAGGGTTATCAGCTGGGAGGGGGAGAGGGGAGAATGGAGGAAAAGGTGCATTAAAGTTGAATGAGGATTAAAAAGCAACATTGGTGAGAACAAAATAGGGGGATGTTGAGAATAATATAGGAAATAGAGAAACCAAAGAACTTATATGCATAACCCATGGACATAAACTGAAGGGGGGAATTGCTGGAAGGAAGGGGGATACAGGGTAGAGGGGAGCAAAGGGGGGAAAATTGGGACAACTGTATAACATAATCAATAAAATATACTTAAAGAAATAAAATAAAAAGAATCAAGCCAGATTAAAGCTCTCTAAACATATGGCATCAGCTCACAGAGTAGCTTAGTTTTGATATGTCCCTCTCCTTAATCTTGTCATTCTGAATGAGGAGTAGGTATTATAAGGCCAAAAATTTTTAATTTCCTTTTTCTTAACTATATGATTTTTTTTGGTAACACTTGCTCACGTTAAGGGGATGCCAAGTGTGAATTGAGTAAATGGAATAATAGGGTTTATGTCAACAAAGTACAAAGATGGGAGTTTTGTCCCAACGAATTTCCTCTTCCCTTTACTGTGAAGATGCTGTTCATCCTCTGACACTCACCTGTCTGGGGGACAGATTCTCGCATCTTGCCATTTCCATTAGATCTCCTTTCTTTGAGGTTTACATTCATTAAAATTATAAATTTTATGCCCACACTATCTGCTGAAGTTTTAGTATTCTAGAACTAAAATTGCACTTTCAGAGACTTTTGCCAATTTATTAAGAGTATGATATAAAACTATATGAGTTTTTTAAATTTTTCCAATTATTCTGCTTTAATGTTGAATGTTCTTTTGAAATTATTGATTGATAATGACTATAGAGATTAGTAGGTGCCGGACATCCTTCTATTTTGTTTTACATAAATAATGCTATTAGTCCTCACAATAGCCCTATGAGGGAGACATTAATTATTATTATTCTCACTTCATAGATGAGGAAAGTAAGATATAAAGAGTGTAAGAACTTGTCTAAGTTCTCATAGTTGCCAAGAGGTGAAATTAAGTTTCAAACACAGCTCTCATTCCAAAGCCTAAACCTTGAACCGTTATTACATACTCTGCCTCTCGCTTAAAAAAAAAAATCATTAGCAGCATACTTAAATGAAATAGGAGATTTTGTGCATTAAAAAGCAAATTTGTCACATTTTAACATGTCTCCGGAACCAAAAATAAATAACATGCCCTTAATTTATACACATCTCACACCATATGCCTTCTATATATCCAGGGACACAGGTGAGGATTTTGAATAATTATAAAAATTAACCAAAAGGTCAACGTAGCTTCCAACATGGTTACTGTGGTACTTTGGTGCTCTTATTTATGAATTAGGACATATCCTTCTTCCTCTGTCCACATTTCCAACTTGTAAAAGGAAGAGATCCTGTGTATAGGATGATGTTTAGTTTTTTACTTTTTTTTGTTTGTTTGTTTAGTTGAGCAGAAAACCGTTACCCAAACCCAGTTGCGCAAATATGTGCTATACAGCAATTTATCTACCAAGAGTTCATGGGCAGCTGGATGGGGGAAAAACACATTAATTATCATTCAACTGGAAATGCCCCCATAGACATACCATTTAATTAAGGGAGAGGCCGGCACTGGAAATGAATAATTTGTGAGAGGCAGAGAGAGATGTGTGAGATTAACCCTGAGGTGATTTAAGGCTATTGTCTGCGGATAAACATACAAAAATACATGATCTAGATCTCTGTCTTATAAACTCCTTAAAAAATAAAAAGGTCCCTTAGAAGAAAGCCCCTTCTGAGCCTTTTCCTTGCCTGTAGTAAAAGTCATCACCGGTGAGCAGGAAGCTCATAGGATTCCACAGGGACATCAATTCCTTCCGAGGCTGGAGGATCCCACTCCCCAAAGTCAAACTCTGAAAAGATGGAAGCTATGATCACTTCACGTGGCAGAGCTCCTCCATCTCCAAAAAACCCTTGAAATCTGTAGCTCTGCCAGGATTACAAATACAAGTGCTATGGCAGCAGTGGATTGATCGTTCTGCTAAATGTGTTCATCCTGTTTGGAATAGTCTTACCAGCATGGCGGTTGCTCCAATGGCTGTTTATGCCTTTACATTTTTTTTTATTTCTTTACTGAAAAAAGCCAGAAGAGATTTTCTTAAGGCATAAAGAAAATAAAATAAAATTACAGCCCAAAGCCTGTCCTTTGGAGCAATCTCAGAGACAATGAGTCTCAAATAAAATCAAGTACATCCATGAACTCCCTACAAATAAACCAAAATTCAGAATTCTGGAATATAGTTTGGCAACATATGTTCTTGAAAATAATCACCCTTAATAAGATAAATCAAATACAATTTCTAGCAGGGGAAGTAAGTTTCATTTGTGATTTTGGTGTTTCCTTGTAACCATACATAAAGACAACTTCATCTTCAATGGCATTTCCCTCTTTGTATTTTTCCCTCGACTTTCAACATCTCTTTTCTTGAACAGCACCAGAGTTCTTATTTTAATTCAATTCAAGAAGTGCTTACTGAGCCCTGACCAGTGTGACTCAGTTGTTTTGTCATTGTTCTATAAAGCTAAGTGTTGTTGGTTTGATTCCCAGTCAGGACACATGCCTGGGTTGCAGGTTCAGTCCCTAGTCTTGGCACATATGAGAGCCAGCCAATCAATGTTTCTCTCTAACATCATGTTTCTCTCCCTCTCTTTCTCTGTCCCTCCCCCTCTCTCTAAATATAAATAAATAAAATCTTTTGTGTAAAAAAATAAGCACTTACTGAGCATCCAGTACTATACTACATGTTTCAAGAAAAGAATGCACTTTAAACAATAAATTCTTCATAGTAAACCATCACTAGCACTGGAATAAGAAATTTGTGCAGGGTGGGGAGAAGGAGCTTCCTGACCTGATTTCTGTGCCCTCTCACCAGGTTGTGCCTTTACCTCTGAGGTCTTTCTCTGGCTTTCTTTGTCACCCCCATGGTCATCTCTGGGAGCGATCTCAATGAGAGCAAAAACTTTTCCCAAAGCCCAGCTGAGTTGCTTTCAACCATGATTTTCAAAATCTCAGGAATTAATAAAGGGAAAGAAACATTGATAGTGCTGTAACTAAAATAATCCAGACTACAAAGAAGACCTTTTTACCCCCTAATATTTCTTTCAGCGGGAAAACTTCTATTTCAAACAGGATCTTGCACAAAGACCTCATAGTTAAACAGAAAACCTGGGAGCTGCTTTAGTTCAGTGAAGAGGAGGGGCACTCAACCCAGCTTTTAGTTACTACTGACCTGCAACCTGAGGAGACTCAGGAGTCTCCTCTATGGAACCCTGGTGAGTTTCTGAGCAACATTCATAACAACCTTGAGACCTCCATGTGGCAGATACTGTCTTTAACACACCTCATGACCACAGCCCACAACCCCTCCAACACACACACACACACACACACACACACCTCTAGCATTCCAACCTTCCTTCAAAGTCAAGACTAAACCAATATACCACTCCTCTCTTCTATACCACAAGTGCTGATCTAATACATTTGTTCCTTCCCCAAGTGACAGACACTGGACTTAACCTCACTTTTCAGCTGAGGCTGGGTCCTTGCTGTGGGTGTGACCTGTCCCAAATATAGATCCATGGTATAACACCATCTTAATATAAAATAATAACCTTAGCATTCAAATACTAGTGAAGTGATAGAAAGTAGATTCCTGAAAAACTGAAGTGGTCCCCATCTTCAGTAAGATTATGTTTTAGACGAGACAATCAATAAAAATGTCTACACGTGAAGCAATCGGACTTGAAACAGACATAAAGGGAGGCACTATAAAAGAATGGTGGGTGGGGTGGGGAAAAGTGGTGGTGGGAAAATGAAGACAACTGTACTTGAACAACAATAAAAACATTTTTAATAAAAAAATTTGAAAGTGAACAAATTATTAAATGCGTTTGGAAGGTAAAGAAGGGAAATGATCCATATTGGCTGGAGCGGTCAGTAAATATTTGGAAGAGTAGTTTAGACGTAAGATGGAGCCTAAAGGAGAGATAGATAGAAGGAAAGGGAAAAGTTTTCCTGGCAAATGAAGGCACATTCTCCAGGAAGTAGTTTCATCCTACGGAATCAATGCCCAAGTATATCTAAGCTTTACTCATAAAATTAAACTTCTAAGGAAAATTTAAGTTACACCAGTCTTGATTGAGGAGACATTTTTCCACTCAGGGACTATAGATGAAGCTTCTCAAATTACTTTGAGAAATCCAGAGCTACCTCTAATCAATGTGTGATAAGATTTCTGCCCAAAGCATTTTGGGGAGAAAAATGGAAAACCTAGCAGTTTACATTCTAGCATATTGCCATCGTAACTTTGAAACACAAACATACTTCCCTTCCTATTTTTACCTCTCTCGGCCTCCCATCCCAGGTGTTCTAAGCCCATTGTCTGAGGAAGAGAATATAATCACACAAAGTAGAAAAGAAAGGAGTGCTTTCCTTGCTTTTGACTTACAAAGGCCTAGATGAAAGATTTGTAAGAAAACAAGATAACTTCTAGGAAGTTGTCCTCATCCATACCTCCAACTCCCATCCCTCCATCCTCTCAAATCTAGAAAGGAACTCCCCAGGCTTGGCAAAGGGGTGAGAAATTAAATGTAATAAAAACAATGTGAGAAAAAGATCCTGAAAGAAGGCATCGGATCCAATGAGACCTCAAGGACAAGAGTAGAACCTAGTTTAGCTGCCAGCCCAGGATAGGGACTGTGTGACCAGTCCTTCCCACTGGCAGCTATAAGGACTTCTCTTTCGCAGCATTCAACACACACTCACTTGAGCTACATCTCTTTCCTTCTAATTACATGTTGACAACTACCTGGGAGGCTGTTAAAATACAAATAGTCAGGCTCCACCCCCAGTGTTTAATTCAGTAGGTCTGAGGCAGGGCCTGATAAATGCATCTCTAGCATGTTCCCAGAGGATGCTGATGCGGCAGGTCTAGAGACTACACATTGAGAATCACCACCTAAGCCAATGTTATCAGACATTTATAACCACAGAGAAATTGGATTCTATATGCCTGTATTTTAATGACGAAGATGAAAGGAAAGCCACCCATGTTTGAATTTGGGGGTTAAACAGAACTAGCCTGGGATGTCCTGTGAGTTTGGGCAATGGTACAACACATTGGAAAAAATGGTTTGAAAACTCTGGTATGTTTTATTCCTGGGTATCTAAACTACACTCCCAACTGTGTGTCTTTGGTCTCCCTGGTTTATTAGCAAGTCTTTGCCTAAGAAATTGTCTGAATAGGCCACATTTGAGAAAGACATCTTAGTTCACTTAGATGTGATGTTCCACATGGAGCTCCCCCACTCAAATGAAACGCATGTTCACCGAGAGCCTGGCTCCCGTCCTGCCATGCAGCACTTAGACGGAAGGCACTGGATCTAGGTGCCTCCTCCTCGGGCTTTCTTGCGTGGGCACCAAACACAATATATCTAATTCCAACTGGAGTGCTTGATGTCTATGACATTTTATCTATGACTCGATATACAAGCCAACAACTGATTGAGCAGGTTCCGGGATTAGAAGCCTTAACTTTGAATCTCAACAATTCTACATATGAGCAGCAGGACTTTAGGCACATTTCCTGACCTCTCTCTGTCAGTTTCTTTATGCTGGGATAAAAAAAACAGGGTAGAGAACCTGCCTCAGGCAGTTTTTGTGAAGATTAAATGAAACGTTGCTAAAGTATTTGGCAAGGGGCTGGCTCATGGCACATAAATATTGTTGGTTATTACTTAGTGCTCAACGTAATGCCTTTCATATAAGTAAACCCTCAATAAATGTTTTCTGGCTGGCTGAATTGTCACCAGATTTTGATCATCTCAAAAGTAAGTTGGGTGCAACTGTACACTCCCCTCCCACCTCTGTTTTTGGCCCACACCTTAACAATGACAGGACCAAGAAATCACCCTCTGGCTTTATACTGCCTAGGGCTGAAGCATGTGTCCCGCTAAACCAAGTTCCAGATCCTGCTGATGAAATTCAAAGAACGTCAGGCAACAGCCCTCTGTTATTAAGGAGAGGAAACAAGGAGAGGCAAGCTCCTAGAGATGTGGTTCCAGTAGGCATTCAAAACCTCCAGTATTCTTAGCTCCAGCTTATCTTGGGCTGAGCCTTTGTTAGGACTTAAAAAAAAAAAAAGAAAAAGAAAAAGAAAAAAAGCCATGTGGTCTTGTGAAAACCAGCTTCTCCGTAAACTATATAAGCACTTCCTGGTTACCCATGATTTGAGGATAACCTTTAAACTATTTCCATTTCTGAGCCCAGCTGGAAACAGGAAACGCATGGGGTACAGCTTTAAACAAAAACAAAAGGACCAAAAGATAAACCAAACTGTCCCAGGGTTCAGAAGCGGTTTATACTAAGTGTTAGAAGGTTCAGACACAACGAATCCTCCCCCAGTTTCTGCCATTCCAGAAATTCCTTCTGGGGGGGCGAGGGGGTGGCGGAGAATGAAGGGTTGTGCTTAACTGCACAGCACTGCCATCTTCAGGGCCAGTAGGGAAACTGCTCAGGGTCAATCAGATACTGTAAATCATCTTCCTAAACACTTCATTTAAATATAATCAGATGGTTAAAAATTTGACAGCAGGCCGACTGGAACAGATTTTTTCTACTGTTTCCAATGTTTGAAAAGTCAGTAGACACAGATTTTTTTGTGGTGTATGCACATTTAAAAAATATTTGCTGATTGAAAAGCCATTTACAATAAATAGGAAAGTTTAAATAGCTCCTACTACATTGCCAAATGATGGGAATAACACAGACACAAACATATTGTTCTGGAAAAAAAAAGTCTTAAAAAGAAAAGTATGAATCAAATGATGTAAAAGTGCTGTTTGAACAGATGGTGTGATTAGCAACTAGCATGTTAGCCATCTCAGGAGCTTACAGAGAAGTAAACAAATGCAAGGGGAAAAATCACTTTATTCCCCCAAAGAGTATTTAGCTTATTTCATTATGAAAATTTGAAAGTCTGAATTCTGAAAGTTAGATATCCCTAGGGGGAATTGGGAATAAGGAGTGAGGGGAATCTTTTGGGAGAAAGACCACATTGAGACAAACACTGATGCCACATCATGGCTCAGAATGAGCAGGGAGATGTTTAGGCTGTCATTGTCATCCAAAATGCTGGAGGTAGGATGGCGCAGTGCTGAAGAAACTGGCTATGGAGTAAGAGGGCCAGTTCTCATCTTGGCTCTAGCACCAGCTGCTACGGGCCTTGAGAACCATCCTTGCTCTCTCTGAACTTCAGTTTCTTTGTTTGGAAAATAAGAGTGAGAACCAGATGAGTTGTACAGCTGTGTTTCAGAAATTTTAATGCACACCTAGAAATCTCATTAAAATGCAAATTCTCACTCAAAGGCCTGGAATAGGGTTTGAGTGTCTGAATTTTCCCAGGTTCACAGGTAATGGTGATGTTGCTGATCTATACAGCCCACTTGTTTACTAGCAGAGCTCTAAAATCCCTTCCAGCAATGATGCACTACCCTCTTCTCATACACTAGGTATGGCCCAGAGCCATGCAAAAACAGACCAAATGTCTGTCTTTTGAGGCATATGACTTGGAAATTTTTATGAATAATAATGCATAAACCTGCCCTGGCTGGTGTGGCTCAGTTGGTTGAAGCATCATCCTGTAACCTGAAAGGTCACAAGTTCAATTACCAGTCAGGTCATATACCCAGGCTGTGAGTTATATCCTTGGTTGGGGCACATATGAGAGGTCACCAATTGATGTTTCTCCCCCTCTTCCTCTCCCTCTCTTCCCCTCTCACTAAAATTAATAAGCATGGCCTCAGGTGAGGATGAAAAATAAATAAACTAAATTTTAAAAATGCATAAACATGCCAAATATTGAGTTAATTTAATAAGTAAATCAAGTAATTATTTACCTTATATAATAAATAGCTTAAATTGACATTCGTGAGCAAGTGAGGTGAGGGCTGAATCCTGTGAATTGGACGTGGAGACCATGTATACAGAAATCAGATGAGAGTGAGGTTGGGTGATTGACTAATCAACCAGCATCCACACGGAGTAATCAAGACTGATCCGGAAACTTCATTAAAATTAAAAATTTTTGTTCTAGGAATGATACCCTGAAATGAATGAAAAAAACAAGCTAAAACTGTGAAAAATATTCACAAATCTTATGAAGGACTTGAATTCGGAATAAAAGATTCTAAAACTCAATAGTAAGAAGACAACCCAATTTCAAAATAGGCAAAAGACCTGAATAGATACTTAACCACAAAGGAGATGTGGATGGGAAATAAGCAAATGAAAAGATGTTCAACGAAAATGTTCAGTTGCTAGGGAAATGCAAGTTAAACTCATAATGAGATACTGCCACACACCTATGGCTAAAATAAAAAACATTGACAACACCAAGTGTTGACGAGGATATGAAAAACTGGATTGTCATATATTGTTGGTAGAAATGTAAAAGTGATATAGTCACTCTGCAAAAACAGTTTTTGGCAGTTTCTTATGAAGTTAAACATACATTTACCATGTGACCTGGCAATCTCACTTCCTCATATTTACCCTAGAGAAATAAAAACTTATATTCACACAATAATCTATACAAGAGTATTTATAGCCATTCTACTCAGAATCACCAAAGACTAGAAACAACCAAATATCTTTCAATAAGTGAGTAGATAAACTGTAGCACATCCATACAATGCAATATTACTTGGAAATAAAAAAGAGCAAGCTATTGATACACACAACAACTATGCTGAATGAAACAAACCTGTCTTAAAAATTTCATATTGTATAACTGCATTTATGTGATACTCTCAAAACATAAAACTAAAGCGACAAAAAACCTATCAGTGGTGGCCAGGGGTTAGAAATGGCAAGAGGGTGTGAGTACAAAAGGGTAATAAGGGAGTTTTCAGAGGAGATAACTTTGTTCCACATTGTGATTACATTAATGATTACATAAATATGCCCATGTGTTAAAATTCATAGAATTATATACTCCCAAAAGTCAATTTTACCACATGCCAAGTAATTTTTTAAAAAACTGATTGATGACCTGGCCCAGTGGCTCATTTGGTTGGGGAATCATCCCATACACCAAAAGGATGTGGGTTCGAACCCTAGTAGGAGTGCATGCAGGATGCAACTGATTGGTGATTCTCTCTAGCCCCCTTCCTCTCTCTCTATCCCTCTTCCTCTCTCTCCCTCACCTTCCTCTCCCTCTAAAATCAATAAACATATCCTTGGGTGAGGATTTTAAAAAACTGATCCAGAAAACATTGAATAGTTGGCTTTTAAAAATAAGTTTGGGTAGAAGTGAAAAGTTTTTGAAAGTCTGATTAATAAAGTAAACATTTCCCAGCCACCAATATAATCCTTTAAAGTGAACGTTTAGGGTTAGCTGCCACTTTTCTGACTCAACACACAGCCTTGAAACATAATTTTTGTATCTAAGTTCTAACAGTCTATCACTTTAAGTCTACCCAAACTTTTCTTTTCTGATCATGTATAAGACACTAAGCAAGTCTTTCTCTATAAGTTACAGCTCAATCTGTCACCCAGATCAGCTGTGAATCCAGGAGGTTGACTCTACTGACATGACCTTCGCCTCCAAGAAACTTAATATACTTATAAAAATAAACTTTCAGTTGATTCTCCCATTGTTGGTACCACATAGCACAATATTCCCCCATTAATTTCACAGAAAGAACATATACTAAGAATTTCTTTTAGAGAGAGAGAGGAAGGGAAGAAAGGAGGAAGGAAGAAAGAAAAAAGAGAAAGGAAGAAAGAAAAATAAAGGAGGGAGGGAGAGAAGGAAGGAAGGAAGGAAAGAGGGAAGGGAGAGAAAAATTAAAAAAAGACTAGAAAAAGCAAAAAAAAAAAAAAAAAAAAAGACAGGCAAGTAGCTATAAGATTTTCACCCTCATTAGTAATTAAAGAACTGCAAAGTAAGGTGAGATGCCATTTTTTAACTCATCGACTTTGTCAAGATTAACTAGAATGATGCTATACAGCATTGAGGAGGGTGTGGGGAAATGGGGCAGGGAGGTAAACTCATCACTTTTCAAGAGGTCAGTTTAGGAGTATGTAGCAAGGCCTTAAAAACATATACCCCCTCTGGGATAGTAACTGAACTTGTGGAAATTTATCCTGAGAAATAACCAAGCAAGGATGTTTTAATACTGAAATACTGCTTTAGGGCTCTAAAATCCCTTCCAGGGAATGGATAAAGTACTTGATCCTTCTCTGGGGGTCTACACAGTACACAGAGCATGATTTTATAGTCTGAGAGCATAACATGATGCCGAAATGTATATGGATTAATGGGCATAAAGAACATACTGAGAGCCAAATATTAAACTGACTGTAGAAGTAATTAAAATATTTCTTTAAATTATGTAACTTTGGTTCCTAAATTAATAGAGTTACCATATAACCCAGCAACCCCCCTTCTGAGGATCTACCCCAAAAACTCAAAAACATTTATTCTCAAAGATATATGCATCCCTATGTTCACTGCAGCATTATTCATAGTGGCCAAGACATGGAGACAGTGAAAGTACCCTTTGATAGAGGATTAGATAAAGAAGATGTGGTACGTATATACTCTGGAATACTACTCAGCCATAAGAAAGGATGAAATTCTGCCATTTGAGAATATTATGCTAAGTGAAGTAAGTCAGTCACAAAAAGCCAAGAACTATATGATTTAACTCATATGTGGGCTATGAAACTGAAACTCATGGACACAGACAACAGTGTGGCAGTTACCAGAGGGAAGGAGGTAGGGAGATAGTGATGGATAAAGGGGGCCACATACACGGTGGTAGAAGGTGATTTGGCTTTGGATGGTGGGCACACAGTGAAATATACAGATCTAATGTCATAGAAATGTGCACTCGAAACCTATATGATCATTTTAACCAATGTCCCCCCCATAAATTTAAATGAAAACAAAAAATTTTCTCTTAAATTATGTAACTTAACAATCTATGTATCAGAAAGGTAGGTTAGTTAAACTGTATAATGACCAGGAAACACAGACATTACAAATATGTATCTACACAGGAATGAGCAAAACTAGGTTTACAGTTGTGAGTACGTAAAACACAGAGTTTATTCTTGTATTATTATTTATCAGTTACAGTATTATTTATTTGTATTATTTGTCTTATCATCGCCATCATTATTATTGTTATGATTTCATATCCTTACTTTTGATTTATACTCTAGGTAATAGTGGCTGGTAATTTAACCTACTTCTGCCCACCCCTGCATATTTATCAACATAGAAAGATTTTGTTTTTAAGTGAAAAATACAGACTCCAAAATAGTAATATTATTTCTATACAAAATTTTACAAAAAGACAGAAAATGTGTGTATGGGGGTAACATAAATAATTACATTTTATTATCCACACATATAACTTTGCCATTCCTACATAGCTTTCTGATTTGATGCATTTAAACACAATCTTGCTATTACCAATTTCAGTATCCTTTACAATGCACTGATAGAATTACTTATCTAGTCTCTTAATTTCTAGCTCACCCGTGATACCTGGACATTTTATTTATCTGTAGCAAACAACTCTCCTGTGTCTACAACAATATTTTAAGTCAGCCATTAGGCTTTTTTAAAAAGTTACTTTAAAATCTATTTCAGCCAAGTGTTTCTTATCAGCGCTTGAATTTTATCTACATGGGCGTTTGTGGTTTTACCCCACCTGCTAAAACGTTGAACGTGATTGTTCTATGATTACATAAAGAATCATTCATAAACACCTGACTAAACCAGTTCCCGTTCACTACCCAAATGCTCTATGCCACTCGGAGTTATTCTAATTTGTTAGAATATGTCATTTGTCTCATCCTAAAATCTCATCTCTGCATTTCATCCTGAATCAGATAGTCTGACAACTGACAGGTAGATAATTGAGGTTTTTAATTTCTTACCTGGCCTAACTTTTCAGCTTCCCCAGTTTTGTTGGGAAATTGATTGTTAGTACTCTGGTCAGGCACTTTTTTATATTTTTATTATTTTTAATTTTTTCCAATTATGGCATTTATGCTGGCAGAGATTTCAAGAATACTTGCTTAGAAAAAGATTGGCTGTCATCTCTATGGTATTTTCCCTTACAAAGGATAATACAACTCTCTGAACTCCAGGCTAGATACACCATATGTTGCCCATCTTCCTCCAATTACCGTATTTGGCCATGTATAAGGCGCTCCCATGTAAAATGTGCCCCTACGTTTTTGGCCCAAACTCTCAGGGAATAAAATCTTTCATGTGGATTTTTAATTCAATTTTTTATTTATATATAAAACTGGTTATCATATTCCAAAGCATTACTTTGCACACAGATATCCTTACTGCTTTCTTGAGCTACTCTTTTAATGCATAAGCATAAATAAAAGAATTAAAAACATTTACATTGATACAGAATTAATGCTACCCATGTATAATACACATCCTTATTTTTTTCTCAAAAATTGGGGGCGGGGGGAATGGGCATTATACACAGCTAAATATGGGTGTATCCAAACCACCTATTTCACACTGTCCTCTCCCTCACACACTACGCAGCATTCCATTTTATCTAGTTAACGGTTTCTACATTTATATATTTTTGACCTGAATTTTCTCCCATTTCCTACAAATGTCAAATAGCTTTATACTGATAAATTACACATTTTCCTCAAATAAATCATGACTTACCTTCAGTGACCTAGCATCAAATTCCCTCCAATGACTCTAGCCACTTATTGCCAACTGCTGGCTGTTGGTGGCAATTCAACACCAAGAGCAATACCTAGTTTGGGGTATAGTGAAGAAGGAAATTTTATTCAGTGCAAACCAGCTCAATTGTGACCCAGCCCAGCTGTGGACAGCTCAATAGTGTTACAGCTCAATTACCAGACAACACAGCTATGGAACAACAGGGCTGTGAAGCAGCGCTCCGGCAAAACCCTCTCTAGCTAGACAGCTCTGCTCTACTCAGGTCCAGTCCACCTGCTCTGCTCTGCTCCACTCTTGTCCAGCAAGATGTCTTCAGCCAGGGAAACAGAGTCTTCAGTCTTGTGTGGAAAGGGAAAGTGCTCTCTCCAAGACAGAGGGGAGCTGACATGTATAGAGAGAAGTCCCTGCCCCTGGTCCCTGATTGGTCTGTCCTCACACAAATAAGAACTCCAAATTTTTTTATTTGATTTCTTATTCTGGCCTGAATTGTCAGAATGAAGCCACTCTGGTCAGTGAAGATGCTGATGTGGGACATAGCTGCACAGCTTTGATTGGACAGGGAAAGTTTCAGTCCTATTGGTTGAAATACAATTCCAGGAACTGCTTTATAAAAGGGCTGGCTCAGCAGGCAGGAGCACAGCGCAGTCCAGCAGTTCCGTGTGGGAGGCAAGCAGTTTAATGTAGGCTCCTCCCTGAAGTAGTTTGCGTGAGAGGCCCCTGGTTAGAAACAGCTGCTAGGCTGTTTTTAAATTTGAGCCGTTAGCAACAGGGACAGTTCTTGATAGATATCATCTTTCTCAGGGTCCACATTATCATGTGCTTTTCTTCACTTCTTGGTTTCTCTATCACTTAAAAAATATAAATCGGCTTCCTGATATTCTTCCTTCTCGTCTAGTTACCATGGCCCCAAAAGTCCCCTAGTTAACAATAATAGCTACTAGTTAACAACTACAAGGTGCCAATCACTTTTGAGACATTATATCTTACAAGAGCATTGTGGGCAAAAATTGTTATTCCAGTTTTGCAGATGAGGAAACGAAGGCTCAGCACTTAAGTAGCTTGCCCAAGCAGCTGGTATTCAGATTTAAGTCTCTCTCATGCCAAACAATTTTTCTTTCTTTTTTTTTTAATTCTTATTTTAATTGTTGTTCTTGTACAGTTTTCTGTCTTTTACTTCCATCCCAGCCCACTGCCCCAGCCCTCCCCACCTCCATCCCATTTCCACCCCACCTAGTTTTTGTCCATATGTCTTTTATACTTGTTGCTCTAAACCCTTCCACTTTTCCCCTGAAATTCCCTCCCCTCTCCCCTCTGGTGACTGTCAGCCTGCTCTCAATTTCAGTGTCTTTGGTTATATTTTGCTTGTTTGTTTGTTTTGTTGATTAGGTTCCTGTTAAAGGTGAGATCATATGGTATTTGTCTTTCACTGCCTGGCTTATTTCGCTTAGCATAATGCTTTCCAGCTCCATCCATGCTGTTGCGAAGGGTAAGAGCTCCTTCTTTCTTTCTGCTGCATAGAATTCCATTGTGTAAATGTACCATAGTTTCTTGATCCATTCATTTACTGATGGGCACCTAGGTTGCTTCTAACACTTGGCTATTGTAAATTGTGCTGCTATGAACATTGGGGTGCATAGGTGCTTTTGGATTGGTGTTTCAGGGTTCTTAGGATATAATCCTAGCAGTGGAATTGCTGGGTCAAAAGATAGATCCATTTTTAGTTTTCTTAGAAAAATCCATATTGTTTTCCTTAGTGGTTATACCAGTCTGCAATCCCACCAACAGTGCACTAGGGTCCCCTTTTCTCCACAACCTCTCCAACATTTGTTGTTTGTTGCTTTCCAAACAATTTTTCTTTATGCCACAGTGTCTTTTGTGAATCTAACACTCCCATCATTGCACACACGTTGACCCTCTCCTCTGGGTCATGGACCACTGCTCCGGTGTCACTGGGGGCTCTTAGCTTCCTGACTGCAACACTAACCTATGCAAAATGAGATGGGCATAGGACTAATCATATGAAAGTTTCTCTTCCATTCCTGTTATGTGGCTTTTCTTCAGGTTCTTAAAGATCCTTTCAAATGCATTACTTTTTTTCTTCCAAAAACTTAATTCCACTTCTAAAGTCTTATGTGGTTCCTCAAGCCAACACCACTTTTCCCTGCTTTCTCAACAAAGCTGGTTATTGATTTATTACTTTCTCAGTGTGGCAGCAAATCAATACACCAGGAAGCAGTTTGTCAGGTTATCCAAAGCATGCACAACAATTATTTTCTTGGGGAGATAAACACCAGGACTTCCTGTTTGAGAATTGTGGGTAATCCCATCTTCCCAACCCTTCTTTTGTTCTGGAGCAGAAAAAGCTGATCCTGTGATTACTCACATAACTTTTCCAGCTTTGCCATGCCCTTGGGCACTAGCTCATTTTCTGGCATTTCAAAAGATTACTCCCCCAGGGTTTAATTGCAATTAGAGAAACAGGTTGGAGAGAACATCAAATTGTGTTCTGGAGGGAAAAAAAATAACTTTAACGTGATGGAAGGGAACTAGGTGGTTATAAGGAAAAAAGTTATTAATTTCCAAAATACATTTTACAAAAACACAAAACTAATAACTCACACTTGGTGTTCATTCTATTTTTGTTATTTGACTCTTGACGGGCAATTTTATTTACCACTTTCTGAAGTCATCACAGAATCAAACTGCCGCTTGGCAGCTCAGCTCTCTCCCCACATCATCTCAGCAGCCTCCTGTAGACAGCTCTGACGTGCGCACATACCGCTCCCCCCACACCGCTGAAATGCTGGCCTACCTGTAATCTGAAATATTGATTTCTCCTCTCTGAACCTTTAGGGGCAATGTCACCCCTTCCACAAAACAAATCACTTCTGTCTTAGACACCTAAACTTTCTGTGGGGTCCTTTCAGTCTTTGGGGCTTTCTGTGTTTTAAAGAAAAAGCTTTTAAGAAATTACTATTCTTTTAAAGACATTTTAACTAAAGAAACTTTTGTGGCTGTGTGTACAGTAAAACACAAAGAAACTCTCTAAACATACCAAATTTGAAGTCAAATTTATTAGCCAAACACCTTAAAATTAAATTCAATCACAGGCTGAGTCTGCTTACTCTTCAGACCTCTGAATTACCTACCAGTACATGCTGGAGTACTGGAGTACCCACCCCCTTATTTACTATGCCTCAGATTTCATACTTATTTCTTAAGCCTTTTGTTTTGCTGTATTGTTTTTATCTCAGTAAGCCCATTTAAATTCTCTTTGAAATAAAGGAGGGTATACATGAATAAATTAAAAGTCTGGAAAGGATCCTAGACCAGAAATTAGAGTTTGCCATTAATTATCTGAGGGATCTGGAACTGGTCACTTAAATTTTCTGGGTCTCAGTTTCCTCATCTGCAAAAGTATCAGGTTAACATGAAATGATCTAAAAGAAACTTTCTCTCATTCTGATCTTAGTGTAACAGAACTGCCAATCAAAGGAACAGATTAAAATAGAGGGAATGTCTCCCCTACCAGGATTGAATGTACTCAACTGGCAGTGAACATTCATTTCCACTTTCTTCTCATAGGCATTTTTGTACTGCACAGCTGTAAAACTAAAAATTGCATCTCCCATTCTTGCAACTAAGGTCCTGGATGCAAATGAGATTCCACAACTAGAGGTATTTGCATGAGATTTCAAAGATGGAAATGAAGTAGAAACTACCTTGGTTCCTTTTGTTGCTGTTGGAAAACAGTGCCCTTGATTTGCCAGTGTCCAGTCACCAGCTTCACGGGGCCAGAGGCAGCTGTAAGGGCGGTGGACATCAAACTCCGTGTTCTAGGCCCACCGGGGTTTGTCAAGAAGTGTTTGTGACAGCAGGATTTGTGGCTTCCCAAGGCTGGCTTTCCTAGGCCCATTTTACAGTTGATGGTTGAGACTGCATCACCTCAAGAGGGTTCTGTGGCATTCTGAAGTCATTGCTTGTCCCCTGAGAGAACCTGTTCCTTTGTTCTTCTAATGTTTTTGTGAGCATATAGCTCCCTGTGTTAAATGCATTTTTCCTGAAAACACTGAAGGAGATCAGATTATTCCACCCCAAAATATGCTAATTTGGTATAAGGATGTTTTGAGCTGAAGATAATTGGGAAATAGCAGATGCAGAGAAAGTTCTCTATTCTCTTCATTTATGCGTAAAGATGGGGTATAAATATTCGTTTATGAACGTGTTCCTTCTCTCCCCTCCAGTACCAGGAAGAAGAGGTAACTCATTATTGGAGACAGCACCAACTTGAATCTTCACAGACAAACCTTACTAAAATAACCATTATCTTCCATTAATTCCTCTCATATACTTACTTTTCCACAATTTACCACTCTTAGAGGTTAAAATATTTTTTCTTTATTTTGTCACTTCTCCACAGTGTATCACTTTTTGTTAAGACAGTATATAAGCTCTCAAGTTTAATCCCTTCTTTGGGTTTTCACTTCCTTTTCCATGAGACCCCCATGTACACACAAAAATTAAAGCATTGAATACAATTTGTATATTTTTTTCTCCTATTAAACTGTCTTTCCTTAGCTTAATTTGCAGGAGTTCAGTCCCTGAACAAAGGGTAGAGAAAAAAGTTTTGTACCTAACCTACAGCATCTAGAGTGGTTTTGATCCCTTTCCTTTGGCCCAGTGGTTACCAGGGACTGGTTTCTTGGAAGACAATTTTCCTGGATGAGTGTGGGTGGGGCAAGGGTTGGCTTTATAGCCTGCCAGATGCAGCTTAATTGTCACTTGCCACTCACTGATAGGATTTTGATATGAATCTGTAAGTAACTGATTTGTTGTGGTCTCTGTGCAGTCAAACTCTCTGCTAAAGATAATCTGTATTTGTAGCAGCTCCCCAGCACTAGCATCACTGCCTCAGCTCCACCTCAGATCGTCAGGCATTAGATTCTCATAAGAAACGTGCAACCTAGATCCTGGCTTGTTCAGTTCACAGTAGGGTTCATGCTCCTATGAGAATGTAATGCCACTGCTGATCTGACAGGAGGCAGAGCTCGGGAGGTAAAGCGAACAATGGAGAGTGGCTGTAAAGACAGGTGGAGCTTTGCTCAGCTTTTGCTCATCACTTGTTGTGCAGCCTGATGCGTAATAGGCCACAGACCAGTACCACCTGTCTGTGGTCCCGATGGACCTACCTGCTGTAGCCTTGTTTATTTTCTAATTCTAATTTCTTCTTCCTAGGTTCTTGTTTTGTTATTTCTTTTTCTTTTTTTCTCCACTACATGATGCCTAATCTGGTTGGCATTATAATCTAATTGGTTGTGTGAGAGCTTATTTTAACACTTATTCCAATTCAACCTTTTTTTCCCTCTGAAGCAAGCCACATGTTCTTCTAGACATGTTTATCATTCAGCGTGAGCATCTCCTGACTGCTCTTTTGTGTCATGGTGTGCACGGCCCCAGGATTTTCTCTGGACGCTACATGTACTTCTTTTTCTGTATGTCTTTGCCTCTGATCCTCTGATGTGATCTGCTATTTTGAGTTTTGTGTGTGTGTGTGTGTGTGTGTGTGTGTGTGTGTGTACTTCTGAGATACATTATTCATTACTTTAAAAAAACTTTTTTACTTTTGAGATAACTGTAGATTCGCTGGAAGTAGCAAAAAGTACTGAGAGTTTCAGGGTACCCTATATTTTAACGTATACTTTTTACCATCAGTAAAATTTTAGTTACTAATCATCTAACTTTTCTAATACGTATCACACTACATCACTTCTCCCCTCAAAACTTGAAGTAGAAAATGACATTACTGGAAATGGCAAAGTAGGAAATCCCAGAGACCCATCCCTTCCTGAAGTGACTGACAGGTAGTGGTGATGGTTGTACGATAATGTGAATGTAATTAATACCATGGAATTTAACACTTAAAAATTGTTAAAATGGTAAATTTTATGTTATATATGTTATACCATAATAAAAAAATTTTAAAGACTGCATGAGAAAAAAATAGCAACTGATAAGCTGGCAAAAATGATCAGAATCAATGTTAGCAGAACTCTGGAATCTATTCAAACGTGTATAACAATCAGAAGCTGCTGCACTGTGGTAAGAACACTGGGGCATTTTGTTTGCCCATCTACCAGCCCCCAGTCCCCGGAGCAGGGGTGGCCATGAGGATGGTGGCCTGCACTCCTGTTATAGGTTTCTAGTGGCAGAGGAAGGAATAATGGTTTCAAAGAATTGTGGTTGTGTGTTTCCACTTCTTTGGTGGCTCCCTAAAGAATCAGCATAAGGGCCTGCTTTTGTTCTGCTATACGCAGAGCTTGCCTAGGGCTGAAGTGACTTCCCAGGCAGCATTTGTCAAAAGCATTTAAAAGAAAAAGTATTAGCCAGAGGATCCTGAGGCAAGAGAGACCCGTTAGGACAAACAACAGACAAACTAAACAGCCTGGGAAAGAAGAGTTAGGGAAAGGAGGTACAAGGGAGGATAAGGGCTTTTAAAAACTCATACATATATATCCTGGGGAATTGATAACAGAACATACATTCCCAGAGTTTGATGAATGCTCAGGAAAGTCCTGAGGAGACCCTTAGCTTTCATCTTTGACTGACCTTCATGCTTTGAGCAAGCAGGAAAAGGCACAGTTGTAAATGGCCTGGCTAACTGTTCAAGAAGCACCTCCACCCAAAACCAATCTGCAAAGATTGGATGAGGTTTTTTGTTTTCTTTTACTCCCTCCAGCCATTTAAGAAATTTCTGTCAAAGCACAGGGTGACCACAAAGCCAACAGAATACAAATTTCAGTAGCTACATATGACAAAGAATATATACTTTTTAAAAATAGTTTTGAAAAGCTACTAAACACAGCATCAACAAAACCCAGGGAGGGGAGAAGATAATTTTCATGTGATAATATTGATTATAATAAAATTACATATGATTACAAATGTCCATTTTTTAACAAAAAATTGTGAGGCACGCAAAGAAACAAGAAAATATGGCTCATTCACAGGGGGTAAAAAATATATATAGAAATTGATACAAATTGTCTTTGAGGAAAAACAAGCTATGGACTTACCAGACAAATACTTTATATCAACTGTTTTAAATATGCTGAAAGAGATTAAGGACACCATGGACACAAACTGAAGGAAACCAGGAAAACAACCTTTCCTGAAACTGAACTACAGATTCAATACAATCTTTACCAAAATCACTTGGTAAAGTGATTTTTTTACAGGCATGGAAAAGCTAAAATTCATACAGAATTGCAATTCATCTTGAAAAAGAGAAACAAAACTGGAAGACTCATAATTCCCACTTTCAAAACTTCTACAAAGTGACAATAATCAAAACAGTGTGGTATTGACATAAGAATAGACATAGGATCAGTGGATTAGATTTGAGAGTAGAGAATAAACCTGGATATATATAATGAATTTATTTTTGATAAGGGTGCAAAGACCACCAATGGGGAATGGATAGTGTCTTCAACATATGATGCTGGGAAAGCTGGATAGCCACATGCAAAGCAATAAATGTGTACCCTTACTTCACACCATACACAAAAATTAACTTGAAATAGATAAAAAACCTAAGTGTAAGAGTTAAAATTATAAAATTATTAGAAGAAAACATAGGGAAATTCTTAATGATTTTGAATTTGGCAATGGATCATGATATTACAAAAACACACAAACAACAACAACGAAAATAGATAAATTGAACTTAATCAAAATTTAAAATTTTCTTTCATCAGTGGACACTCTCAAGAGTGAAAATATAACCCATGAAATGAGAGAAGATATTTGCAAATTGTATCTCTCATAAAAGCCTCACATCCTGAATACATAAAGAACTCCTGCAACTCAACAACAGACAGTCCAATTAAAATATAGGTAAAGGATGTGAACAGACATTCCTCCAAAGAACATATACAAATGGCTAAAAAGCATATGAAAAGATGCTCAAAATTACTAATTAATACAAAAATGCAAATCAAAGCCACAACAAGGCACCACTTCACACCCACTAGGATGGTCATAATTTTTCTTTTAATGGGCAAATAACAAGTGTTGGCGTGGCTGCAGAGAAATTTGAACTCACACACATCGCTGGTGGAAATGTAAAATTTGTGCAGCCATTCACAAAACAGTTGGCCCTAAAAGTTAAGTACAGAATTACCATATGATACAATAATTCTACTCTTAATTATATACCTCAAAAAGTGAAAACAGGTATTCAAACAAAAACTTGTACATAAATGTTTATTTCAGCCCTATTTACAATGGCCAAAAGATGGAAATAAGCCAAATGTCCATGAAATCATAAAAGGATAAATATGTTGTGGAATATTTATATAAGAGAATATTATTCGGCCATAAAAAGGAATAAGGTACTGACATATATACAACACCATGGATGAGACTCAAACACATTGTACTAAGTAAGAGAAGCCAGATACATAAGATCATATACTGTAAGATTCCATTTAAATGCAATATTCAGGATAGGTAAATCCTTAGAAACTACTTTCTTAGTGGTTGCCTGGGGTTAGGGGGTCAGGGGATTAGAGAGTGACTGCTTAATGGGTACAGGTTTCTTTTCTGAGTGATGGAAAGTTTTAGAACTAGACAGATGTGATAGTTGTTGCACAACATTGTGAATGTAATAAATGCAACTGAATTGTATATACACTTTAAAATGATTAGTTTTACATTATGTGAATTTTGCCTCAGTTAATTAAAAAAAACAAAAACAGAAAACCTGTAGTAGCTTTCCCTTGTTTTGTCTGCAGAACAAAGTAGGAACTCCTTACATAATCTGGCGTCCACTACTTTCCATTATATGACCGTTTCTCTCTCCAACTTCATCCCTTTTCACATCTCACACTCACCAGGGAGGTACTAGCAGTTGCTTGAGTTTCCTGTGCTCTCACTCACCTCCATGCCTTAGTGTGTGAAATGCCCTTTCTTTCCCTTTCTTTTGCTTGGCTGACTCCTACATCTCCTTCAAAAAGTCTGCTTGGATCTATCGTCTCTGGAAAGAATTTCCTAATCCCCTCCCCAAGTCTTATTTCTTAACTTCAGCTGGAGTATAGATTTCTACCATGGGCTCCCAGGGCACCCTTTGCATACTGCATTCGCCACACTGTCTTCTAATTATCTCCCCCTTCAAACTGTGAGATTCTCAAGGGCAAAAATCATGCCAGAAATAGCTCCTGGCAGTGGTCCTGGCACACAGCACATGCTCACAAATTGCTGAATTCTTAAACTGGATCACAGCTTTCTCAGGCATGAGTTTTGCTCATGTGCTTTCTTGTTTGGGCACCAATCTGCCTCTATTTCTTTACTGCAGGCCACAATCTGATACAGTCACTACACTCACCATCATGGGCCATTGGTCACCGGGAGCCCCAGGAGAGTGTTGACTGGATCCAGACAAACACGTGACCTCTGCAGAAACAGCTCAGTATTCATGCCCTTTTCCTGGTGTACCAGGAACTTCATCTTTATTTAATGGTTTCTAAGGTGAAGAACAGGATGGCCCTGGAGTAGAAAGAACAAAGTTCAAGTTTCTATTACACTCTTCACTTATGCAACCTAGACCAAGTCACCTATGCACTATGGGATTCATTTTCCTCATCTATAAAATGGGCACAGAAATAACTGCCCTATCTTATTCAAAGAATCACTTGAGGATTAAAATGAAATCAAACAGTGTATTCAGTAGATTGTAGTTTTTAAGTGTTATAGGCCTCTAAGCTTTTCAAATCTATTTAAAATAGAACTTTAGAATCAACTGAAACTGACCACCTTCCCAGTCTTGGTCAGCAATTTTTTACAGAATACATACATATAAGTAAACAAATACTCTAACATGATATAGAAATCTGAATAACTGTGTATTAATCTTCATCATCTCCATAAAGCAGCATTATCGAGACTTATTCTTAGAAGTAGTAATGTTGTGGGAAGTTTCGATCCCAATACAAGAGTAACTGAGATAACTGGAACAAGCTGGAGGAACTAGTTAATCTTGACATCCTGGTACTCACCTGACTTCATTGTTAGGAAGCGGGATGGTGCGGAGTGATTATGCCGGTGCTTATCACACAATGAAAGCTGCTCAAATGCTGGCCCAGGTCTGACAATATTAAAAACCCCCAATAAATAGCTCCCTAGCTTGAGATTGGAGTAAAAATCCTTTAGAGAATGGAGTTGTTTTCTTTTATTATGTTGGGGAAAATGTTGCTTTATACTTTTCCAATAAGCTATATATTTTTAAATGTTATTCTTGCACTGAAATACTTTATGACCCCATTTTCTGACTCTCACTACTAATGACCTAAGGGTCACTTTAATCTATCAATTCACCATAGAAACTTAGTGTAAACTAAAGTTGACCAACTTCTTCCAGCATGGTCTATAATTTTTTCCCTCCCTGTTAATGGCTAGCCCTTAACTATAGTAAATGATAAATAAAGGCAATAATTAAGTGAGTACTTCAGGCTCCTCTTCTATGTGCTTGCTATGAAATAAAAATTGAATCCAATGTAAAGTTATTTTTGTCATAACTTATCATATGAGCATGAAATGCTGTAAGAAAAAGTTCCAGGCCAAGTGAGTCATGAGAGTTTGTTGAAGTGGAAGGAAATCACTTCTAAAACACAGAGGCAGAAATATTGTCTTCTACATTCAGGCACCAAACACTATGAACACTGTTTTCTTTTCTGTCTACATTAAGAACTGCTTATACAGCTTTCCTCTTCCCTCGATCTGTCCCTACTGACAAAGTAAAGCATAGACATAGAGAGGAAAGTAAGACAGGCCTAGGGACAAACCTTTCCTGGGCACCGGCAGCTTACAACTTCCAGTGCGTGTTCGGAAGAAACACAAACTTGCTCAACATCTAGCTTTGCTGGAATTTGTGCTCTAGATATGGTCTCTGGCCTTCTCTCCTAGTACTTCACCCCAACCAATCACAGCCACACTAGCCCAAAACATGCCTTTACCCAGGCTATACCCTTAGCAAATCCCTACTCTTTTTTCATGGCCCAGTTCACTTATCATCTCTCCGTGAACCCTTTTTTGATTCCCCAGACACTCTACTGCATAGTATCCCAAGGCATTATTCATTTCTCTATTAATGCACTTATTACATTAAATTGCAATGCCTTGGAGATCTTGTCTGTTTACCATGTCATTCATCTTTGTGTTCCTTGGATTTTGCAAACTGTCCAGACTGAGCAAGGGTTCATAAATGTTTGTTGAACAGTTAGTGAATCTCCCATTCCACTTCTAGGCATCTAGCATATTTACCTCCACAACATCTTCGAAATCCCTGTTCCTATTTCTTACACAAAGTCCAAGATCAGTCTTCTCTGAGATACTAACATAGGGGACTAATAAGTAAGTTTTGGTTGCAAATCTTAATAGTATCATTAATTGTGATTGTGGAGAACATGCTAATTGCTCAGCAAGGGCCAGAGTGTATGGCCCTGCAGACTTTGTTGCTAGTGAATTTATATCAAAGGAGACCAAAGAGGTAGATAAGAAATCTAAAGATATGTTCCTTTATGTTGTGCTCTACTCACATGTGGTAGAAGAAAGGTAAAGTAATTAGAAAAAAAAAAAATAAGTCCTAACCTGAATGCTTAAGATTCTTCAGCAGAGTTGTTAGCAAAAATGTATTATGAGGATTTACAAAGAAGGTAGGAAAGAAGTATCTGATTTGTTACGAGTGGCTTTGAAAAAAGTAGTATGTGCATGCTAGTGTTTGTTATCACTCTGCTGTTCCTGAAGTGTGGTTGCATTGGTTCGTTTTTCCCTCACCACTCATCCATTCTCTGCCCTGTTCTCTGCCTGGTTCTCTGCCCCAGGAGGCTGACATGGATTGACTCCATCATCCACTGCCTTGCCCTCTGGCTTCCTCTGACCCACAGGAGCCACTGGCCAAGATCAGAGCCCAAAGAGAGACACTCGTGTTTACTTGCCCTGCCCCCTCCCACTCAGGGTTCTGGCAGTGGCTGCAGCTGCATTTCACGGCTGCCTTTCATGGCAGCTGGTCCTCCAGACTCAGTGTCCTGTTCCCAGTGGAGGGAGCCTTCTGTTTCCTGGAAGGAGCCTGCCTGGCACCATGGTCACCTGCCCACAGCTGTAAAAATATGCAAATTAAAGGTATGCTGCTTGGGTCCTTCCATTTCTTGCTCTAGAATATCTTCCACTGAGCAATCCCTCTACTGAAACTTGTGACACTAAGAGGAGACTGAAGGGTTGAGAAGGGCAACGCTAGAAATTTCAGATTAAGCCCATTGACTTTTGCCCATTCCAGAAAGATCACAAACTTCAGTGGAACAGTAGATGCTTCCTCTTGTGACAGTTTTGAGCGTGATGACTGGACTTCACCAGGGGCAAATGTCTGAAGTTGTTCCTCTTGTTCCTCCTACAACTGACATCATCAGCAGAGAGCTACACAACTGTGACTCACTTCTGCTCAAGTCAGTAAATTCACCTGAAGCATCTTCGGGGGTTTGTTGTTGTCACTAAAAAATCCCACAATATCTGAGGATGCTTGTATGGCCATGTACGTTATCTGTGTGAGATTTTACTTTTGTTCTGTTTAAAAACACTTTGGATTCCCTTGAGATTTTTAGGGATGCACAGCCACATTTTCAACAGGGTTCTTTAATTCTTGGCAGCAAAAGTGGTTCACCTGATCTCTACTCATTTTTCAAAGTGACTTGAGTTTCCTCATTACTCGCACCCTCCCATCCCTCTGTGTCCGGTGGCTGAATGCTTGGAGAAGTTCCCCCAGGCCTGAGGATGATGTCGCCTGTCTGTCACTTCTACGAGCCTTTCTTTAGAAAGGCAGACTCTTCTGGGAGTTGAAGGGAAAGAATGCCCAAATTTGTTTTCTAGATGTGTGCACTGCCAGGTAACACCACTGTTCATTTTTAAGATTTCCTTATGTTAGTCTACATTTGCCTAAAAGACTGGCTTATGTTTCTTTACCTTTTTCTGTTTGCCTATGTTTCTAAGCAAGGGTCCTAAGACTCCATACTTTTTAAAGCCCATTTTAAAAATAGGCACCAACAAAACAAAGTATTTCTTTAAGAAGTCCTCAGGCAATTTCATTCAGGTAGGAGCAAAGAATTTAATTTGAGACTCAGAAGTCATAAGTTTTATAGAAATTCCAAACACAGTTTGGTCTTATGTTCTTGACAATTCCTTTGTGTAAAAGTATTTCTCATTGTATTTTGTATTAAAACAACAGTTTGCATAAAAAGTGAGTCAGTTGTTAAGCCCTGGCTGGGTAGCTTAGCTGATTGGAGCATTGTCCCCATACACCAAGGGGACAGGTTTGAATCCTGGTGGAGTCACATATACGAAGCAAACAATGAATACATAAATAAGCACAACAACAAATTGACGTTGCTCTCTCCCCCTTCCTCTCTCTCTCCCTAAAATAAATAAATTTTTAAAAATGTAATGAGTGTTTTTGTTTTGTTTTGTTTTGTTTAAATAAATTGAGCTTTAAAAAAAATGAACAGAGGACCCTGGAGCCTCTTCTCAGGCCTCTTGCTGGTCTGGGAGACATTTACCTGGGTGTGCGCCTTGATATCGGCTGCTCCATGGACCTAAAGATTATCCCTGCCAGTGGGCCACAAGCTGGGCCCTCCACCACAGGCTGGGAGGAATTTCGGAGAACAGACATAGGGGCTCACTTGACAGTGACTCTAAAAAAAGAAACAAAAGAGAACTGCAGTTTGATATGCAAATGATGCCTACAGCATCAATTGTGCTCAGAGCCACAGCCAATGGTATTTTTATTGATGAGAATAGCTGTCCTCAGCCCCAGGCCCTTGTAAACCTGGTTTTTGGAGGCTGATGGCTTTGAGACAGCAGACACTCTCTGGGTTTCTGTAGCAGCCAAGGAGGCCATTGTCTCCAACTTGCCTCAGAGGATCAGAAGACAGTATCTACTTAGCTTCGGCTCTATCTAGAGCTGGCAATTAACAGTGCCATTAGTGTAACAAGAGGAAAGGGAGGGCATAGTACCAGCTCTGCTCTTGGGAACATCTAAGAAGTCAGGTGCACTCCAAAGAGAGGGAGGTCACCAAAACTGGGTCCACATAAAGAGAATGTTTCCCAGCTCAATTAGAATGGCCAAACGAATGCAGCCGCCAGTTTATTTTCATCCTCTGCATTGTTATGTCTAGGAGAGAGGAGTGTTATCAAAATGAATTTGATGTCACTTTACCACGAAGCCCTTCTACATCGCCATGGCTAATTATAGTCATGAAGACCAATGGAGTCCGTATTATTGCCTTTCAACCACATTACATTATGAGATAATTAAGTGCTTATGGAGCCTATAAACCTCTTATCCACTGAGCACTCTACCAGGGATCTGTGTGGAGGAATGCAGATAAATAATCAAATGTGGCTCCTGATCTCAGGTTTGCTATCTGGCTGAAAGGAAGAAACCGTAATCACATAATACGGTTGGGAGGAATAAGTAAGTCCATGCTCCCCAAAGACAGGATAATGCAGTACAGGCTGACTCCATTGGAGCCAAGGTAGACAGCCCTGTTAGTGACAAGAATGGGATGGAGGTCATCTAAATGCCTTCATGATTATGCTAATCATGGCATAGTGTGGTCTACATCTCTCAAGCAGAACCCAGTGCTCGGCGAGGCCCTTCCAGAGATGCATTTTTACTCCTCTTCTTCCCTCCAGCTGGGATGCTTAGTTTAGGTAAATGGTGTGTTGAGCTTTAAGACAGGCATAATTTCTATCTTTTTAAAAAATAATTCTATCTTACTCAGAACCCAATGTCTTTAAGACCTGATGTGTGCCTTCCAACGCTAAGGAAATTGTTTTTGAAGTGTGCTTTAAGGGTCTCCCTCATCAAAATCAACTGGGTACATGTTAAAATTCAGTTTTCTGCACTGTACGACCCCCAAGACCTACTAAACTAAACTGTCTGGTGGAATAATAGCTCAAGAATCTCAATTTTAATAAGTATCTCAGATTATTTTGCCTCCACAACCAATAGTTTGAGAACCACTGGTTAAGAGAACCTGTGCGCATTTGGAGGGACATCTCCCTAAACCTATTCTTGCCAATGAAACCTGTATTAAGAATCATCCCTTCCAGTTATGTTCCTTTCTATACTGCAGGAATTCTTAGCCCCCAGGCCCATGCCTTTTAAGGACAGAATAGGCTTCAAGACATGCATAAAGGTCTGTGAATATGCCTGGCTGGTGTAGCTCAGTGGATTGAGCGCGGGCCTGCGAACTAAAGGATCGCAGTTCGATTCCCAGTCAGGGCACATGCCTGGGTTGTGAGACAGTTCCCAGCGACAATTCTCAGCAGGGGACACACGAAAAGCAACCATACATTGATATTTCTCTCCATCTCTCCTTCCCTTCCCCTCTAAAGATAAATAAATAAAATCTTAAAAAAAAAAACAAAGGTCTGTGAATATGTATGCAAGATGGTAGGCAGGTGTATGCTTTTTTCCTGGGGTAAGAATCCATAGATATCTTCAGATTATCAGTGAGTCTCCAGGATATAAAATGGTTGACCCACTGCTTTCTAGGACTGATTATATGAAAGCTCTAGGTCACCATTGCTGAAATTAGTTTTTCCTCTGATCCTATACACACATGGATACTAAGCAACCTTAGCAATGGAATTCTCAAGCTCAGAAAAAAAATGAATCAACATTTATTGAACATCCTGGGTGAGCACATTTCCCATATTGCCTCTGTCTAATGTTCTGAGGCCACTCAACACCCTGGTAAGAAGACCATGGTCACGGCTCGCTCCAGCTGGGGCCGTTGGTGTTGTTAGGTGAGGTCACTGGAGGAACACATACAAAACTCGAGAGGAAGAGTGGCAAAGAGGAAAGTAATAGGTGGACATATACGGTCAAACAAAAGTCAGGGAGCCACGGAGGAACAGCCTGGACACAGGTATTCCCAGCGAACACGTGTTCCTTCCTCACAGTGACCCTTTAATTCTTTAGAGTGGACAGTGTCATTATCTCCATCTAGGTTGCTAATAATAACAACACGTAATTTGTTCAGCAGTTTTTGTTTGCCAGCTACTGTTCTAAGCACTTCACATATTTAAATCTTACAACAACTCCATAAAGTTGGTCCTACTATTATCCCCATTTTACAGATGAGGAAACTAAGAGTTTTCATGAATTCATTTTGTGCCCGGCACTGTTGTAAGCACTCATTTTACGTTAAAGGAAACTGAGGCGCAAGAAGTTAAGTAACTTTTCAAAGTCTTCCAGCTAGCAGTGGACAGAAATAGGATTCAAACTCCAGTCTGGCTAGAGAGTCCACACCCAGCCATTCTTTCTACAGCCACAAGCCTCTACCTTACTGAGCAATCACCAATTCCATGGGCCCTTAGTTTCTCTGGACGCCCACCTCTGGTCTCATGGATTTTTTTTTTTCTTTCGTCGTTTAAAGGTCCATTAGTATCACTGGCTTCCAGGAGTTGCCCCCAAGTTTCCACAAGCATCCTCCTGACCACCCTGTGCTGCATGTGGGTGCTAGGTGACAGTCTGCCAGGCCACCCTGGCTCCGTACCCCTTCCCAGACCACACAAGGTCCCAACAATGGCTCAGGGACGTGCGAGCTCTCAGGTGCCATTTACAATCACAGACAGAACGGGACCCGACAGCCTGGCCGGCTCACAGGAGAATGGGGCAGTATCACATTTCCAACATTGCCTCTGCCTAATGTTCTGAGACCACTGAAAGCCCCAGTAAAAAAATCACAGTCACAGCTCTGGCTGGGGCTGTTGATTTTGTTAGGTGAGATCGCTGGAGGAATATATATGAAACGCAAGAGAAAAGGTGGCAAAGAGGAAAGCAATCGGTGGACATAAAGGGTCAAACAAAAGTCAGGGAGCCATGGAGGAACAGCTTGGACACAGCCCTCTGCTCTGCTAAAACCCGGGGTGTAAGAGCCTAGAGAATTGATCAATTTCTGCTTGTTTCAATTCATTCCCTATTGTAAAACGTTTACTTGCACACTGGCTTTTAAGTCAGTGTGTGTGTGTGTGTGTGTGTGTCTATAAAGAAGATAAACTATGGCTCTCTTTAAAAACCTGGCAGCAGCCGTGTTCCTGTGCTCAGCACACCCTGCAAAGGTTTTGTGTGCAGAGCGCACATCATTCGTACGGCTAACCATTTATTTATGCTGGACTTTTAATATTATGCAAGACTTTTTCCTTCCTTTACTCACCACCGAGTGACTGTGCTGATTCAACACTTTATAGACACATAAATTTTCATTTAGAATCTGGGCTGAAAATGTTTGCCTCCTTGGGCCAGTTTCTCATTGAAATCAGATGATGCAGAAAGTGTCCTCTCACATTTCAGTGAGAGGCTGCCCCCTAGTGAAAATTTTCAGCTACACATTCAACCTACAACATTGTTGGAAACCCTGCAGAGGTTCCGCGGTCCAAAGGAGAAATGTCCTTCAGTTACTGAGGATGTGACAACATTGTATAATTTAACCATCAATCAGATATTGCTTTCCTTTCAACTTCCCCAGGCTATTTCTGGTACATTTCAGTGTTTTGTAAAGTTTTCTTTGATAATTCAAGATGTCTCTGATTTTTAAATATACAGACAAAATATAGTCTTTTCTAAGCAAAAAAAATATTTTCATGGAACTAAGTAAAAACTGCTAATGGCTGTGCCCTTTCTTTGCTGTTTTCACAGTGAGCTTATTTCATTGGGTTGTTTCATGGTATTTTTTCCTATCCAGGATAACTACGCAAAGTAAATAATTTTCACTTTTAGAAGGTTGACTGAATCAGCATTCTAAGTACTTCAGTGTTCAATGCCTATGTTTTTAAATGAAGGTTAGTATTTGACCTCATGCATTCAGATGAATCTTTTTGCATAATGCCTTACATAGTAAGCTTTAAAAGTAGTTATTACTGTCATTATTACAGAATTATCCATTTTAAACAAAAATGATTTTGAATGTTAAATAAGAATACAGTTAGTGTTTTGTTTACAGGCTATTTCTACATTGTTGTCCAGAAGTGAAATAGTTTTCATGACAAAAATAAACATGGTCTCCCAATTAAAAGTCAATACTTGGAAACAGTGGCAAGTTTGTCCTTTTTTGTAGTTTTACTTCTCCATCCTTCACCTCTCCCATCCATCTAACATTAGTGGAAGGGAACGCATGTTGTCAAAATTAACCTATTAGAAATTTATAAGACTGAAAGGTGAAAAATCAATGACTGTGAACAATTGTTATAACATCTGGGTGGTTGAAAACACTCCTCTTTGCTTTTCTGCTACCCAATTTTTACACGTGCCATCCGAGATTAGAACCAAAGGGTGCTGTTCGTTGGATTTTAAGGTCTCTAGAATCAAAGTTCTTTTCATTTCCCCTATTTATGTACACTAATGAGTACCACCCATTCTGTAGGTGACTGGGGGCTAGTTTGTGTAAAATTCACAATGCTACAAGATAGATATTAGTACACTCTCTTTAGAGCAATGGAACTTGGCTCAGAGGAGTTGGGTCACTTTCCCAAGGACACACAGTCCATTAATAGCCACCAGAAGTCAAGTGTGGACTAATTGAGGCCAAGCTCTGTGTCTCTCTCACCAAGGTTGTCCTACATCCTGCTCTTGGCTTCTTGTTTATTAAATCTTAGAGGCATAGGCCATGTGGCCTCTGTTTTAAGAGAGAAAATTACATCAAGTTAAAGTAAAAAGCCAGAAAGTACATACAACCATCAGCATTTCAGCACTAAGTCTATTCAGATGTTCTAAATTAAAGAAAGTGATTTTCATTGATCCTTGGGAAGAACGAATAAGAGCAGTCCCTGAGGAAGGGAGGACTGGCAGTGCCTCTCTGCAGCGATCTCCCTGAGTGGGACCCTTCTCCCCAGCCATGAATGACTTACGAAGGTGAAATTTCTCTACTTACACAAGGTGGTGTCATAATGGAAGAGAAGGGGACTTCAGACAGATACTGCTCAGAGCAGATGGTGTTTGGGGAAACAACAAACCAACCAGCCACCCCTTGTGGGATCACTGTGTCATGGGAGCTCAGAAAAGCTGCTCCAACAGCAACATCCATAAGCTGATCCAGACCTGGATTTGAAATTTCATGGCTGGGGGAATAGTGGCATTATTTTTTGTTTTAGTTTCTAAATTGAGGGAGTTGTTTTTATTTTTTTGCTTTGTTTGATTTTGGGTCTTTTAGTCCACTGCCTATACTCCTACGATGAACAATAACAAACAGTCCTTGCTTCTGGAAGTTTTTGAATCTTGCAAGAATGCTTAATTTGCCTTTTTCAAAACATGGTGAGGTGATCTGTGGTTATTTTTCTTTTTTAAAAGAATCTGAATTTGCTTATAAGAAGAAGCAGTTGTGATGAATTAAGCAATTGTTCTGCAAATATTTCTATGCGCTCTTCAAAAGGAGTATATTTACTTCCCTTCCCCATTATTGATCCATTGAACTTGGTCATGTGATTTACCCTGGAAGGTGAGTGGAAGAAGGAGTACGCCAGGTCCAAGCCTAGGCCATAAGAAGCCTCGTGTGAATCTGGTCACTCCTCTTGTTCTACTACCTTCTGGCTCAAATAGACATATTAGGGTAGTCCTGTATCCAATCTTCAGTTTTGAGCCAAGTCTAACCAAACTCACCTAGATTAGCAAAGCTCCAGCTGACCAGCAGACAAAGAAAATAAATGCTTATTATTGTATGCCAGTTAGCAATGGGGTGGTTTGCCAGGCGTAGTTGACCAATGCAAAGCCTAATAATACAGAGTAAACTTTATACCCTTGAGGACTCTACATTGTATAATCAACACATTTACCTCTGAAGTGGCAGCAATCATGTAACTGATCAGCTTGGCCATTCAGTCCACGAGTGAGAAATGGGAAGAATGCAAAACTTGCCCCTGATGCACCTAAACTGATGCCCCAACACTAACACCTGACACTCTATTCATGGAAGAGACTCTGGCTAGGAGCCTATTTACTACCATTCTAACAAGCTCTGTTATCTAATTTCCCAGACACTTTTACGGAGACATTGCTAGAAGCAAACTTGCAGTTACTGAGACAAGAGGTAACTGCATCAGGGAAGAAGGATATAGAAATAACATAAGAAGGCAACACAAGATTTCAAAATTATAGGCATCTAGAATAAATTAATAGGAAAACGACATCCCTAAGTGTATTATTTTCCCAATAAGTAGCAAGCAAAGTAGGAAACTTCATGATCAATTTTTAAAATTGCTTCAAAAATTGCTTGAAACGGAAGCTCTTAAGGATTTTTGGATTATGGCCCATTTTGGAAAAAATTGTAAAAATTATGGATTCCTTCTTCAGAAAAAAACAAGTATATGAGAAAAACCTCACAAAATCTTCTATATGATTTCAGGCAGTTCAGAGACTCCCTGGATCTGAGTCATGAACCCTAGTTTACAAACCACTATTTTAAAATAATAAAATAGTCTCACTTCCAGGAGGGATATAATTTAATTATCTGAAATATTTTATTTCCATGAAACAGCTTATTCCCCTGAAACTCAATCCCAAATCAATGAGGCAGCTTGGAATTCATAAAGTTATAAGAGTCCTTGGCCAGTTGCCACCCTATGACCCACCCTGGGAGACATCACTGACCTTAACATCCCCTAGGCGTCCATGATATCCTGCAGTGATTGACAAATCTCCCTATCTCTAAGCTTTGTTTTTATAAACATCAAGCTTACAAGAGCTTAGTAATTAGATCATTGTTCTATAGTCATGTAATCCCAGATTTAACATCACTGTCCCATTGCTTGTTAGAACATTCGATCACCATTGAGTCCATATTATTCTTTTTGTTCCATAATGGGGTGGCAATGTAAGGGATTTCTCCCATCACCTTCTTAACTTCAATTCCCTCTGTGGATCAGGAGGCATCCAGCCTCATCCTGCTTCTGCTTATGGAGACCCTGAAGAGCTGAATAGATATTAAGTTTTCAGTCTCAGATCCCTGAACATTTATTTCTAGAACCCTTTATTCTTTCATCAAAAAGAAAAATAAAAGGAGACCCAAACTGACAGTTATTGTTATCAATATCACAACAGCTCAGTGCTCTGCAGCTGCAACTGGTAGTTCTTAGGATCAAATTTATAGACTTTAAAAACCAAAATAGAAGTATGGCAATGCTTCTTAACAAAAGTACTGATGTCCTAGTGTCCCTGTGACTAATAATACCTTACTATTATTGCATTTCCAAAGCATTTATATTTTAAGAGGAATTATGAACAATTATGACATTTTCCCCCCCAAAAAGGAGAAATAACACTTACTATATGCCTCCTACGTACCTTGTACTGAATTTTATTCCTTAAACATTTATCTCATTAAATATTCTGTGGCAAGAATTACTATTCACATTTATAAATGATGAGCCTGAAATAAAGGAAATGAAACGACTTGCTCAAGGTCACACCTCATAAGTGGCAGCAAGAAAAAACTCAGTCTGTCTCACTTCCTTTATCTCATGCTTGGAGAATAGAGGTGGCAGGGATAGTTTTTTAAAAAATCAAAACGATTTTCATGGAGAAAAGAATAAATATGTTCTTTGCAAATCCAAAAGATGAGATTTGTACCAATGTACAAATATAATAAAAAGCAGATTTGAGTTCAATATTAGAATGTTGATGAGTGTCCTTGAGAGGGTTTCTTATGCCCACCAAGTTTTGAATCAATTAAAAAAAACCACTATACACAAAGCTAGGGATCTGACAGTTGATAGGACTGCCTTTTGATGAGCTACCTTCACAATATCCCTGCACTAAAATAGCAACAGAGGGATAGCAACTTAGCCATAAGGGATCTGTGGTAGCCTTACAGATTCCTAGTGCCCCTTCAATACATGGGGAACAAACCAGTGCCTTTCCCAAAGTGAAGTGTTTGAACGTACCTTTGAGAGGGCTGCAAAGACTACAGAAGCTTCACAGTTAAAATGAAGAGAACACTGTGTGTCTTGGCTAGCAGCTGATAAAGTGTGGCGGCCCACAGAATTCTGGGGTCACTGAGACTTTTTCAAAGTATCTGTGTGGTTTGAACTATTTTCATAATAATCCTAACATATCGTTTGCCTTTTTCTATGTCGACATTTGCACTGATGAGGCCAAAGCCATAGTGAGTTAAACTTCTGGTGCCTTAGAACAAGGTGGTAGCACCACACTGTGCTGGGTGACTTTGTATTCCTCCTCACCACACACTGGTTTTTGAAATGTCAGTTTCACTTAAGAATATCCTTTAACAGGAAGCTAATCAACAAAACAAACGAGCATAATATAAACAAAGACACTGAACTTGAGAACAGTCTGACAGTGTCCAGAGTGGGAGGGGAGGGAATTTCAGGGGAAAAGGGGAACGGTTTAGAGCAACAAGTATAAAGGACTCATGGACAAAAACTATGGGGGGATGGAAATGGGAGGAATGTGGGGAGGGCTAGGGTGGTGTGCTGGGGCGGGGTAAAAGACAGAAAACTGTACAATATCAACAATTAAAAAATACTGATAAAAAAATAAAATAAAAAAATAAAAATGCCCTTAAATATCAAAAAAAATAAAAAAAAATAAAAATAAAAGAATATCCTTGATAACATTTCACAAGTTTTTAATTTTATTAAATCTAGTCCCTTGAGTATAAATATTTTTAATATTCCATGTGATGAAATGGAAAGTTCATCAAGCCCTTCTGCTGAATTTCAAAGTACAATGGTTGCATCAAGAAACAGCATAATGCAAGCTGAACTAGCTGCCTTTGTGTGGAACTAGCTGTCTTTTTCTTGGAGCATCATTGTTATTCCCATGAAAGACTGAAAGAGAAATTATGATTATTCAGACTTGAGTATTTGAGAGGCTTGAATATTCTGTTTAAAAATAAACCAAGTGAGCCTGATACTTTGAAAAAAAAAAAAAAATTGACAGCCCTGGCTGTGCAGCTCAGTGGATTGAGTGCCAGCCTGCAAACCAAAGGGTCACCGGATCAACTCTGTGAGGGCACATGCCTGGGTTGCAGGCCAGGTCCCCATTTGGGGTGGTACATGAGAGGCAACCACACATTGATGTTTGGTTCTCCCCCTCTCTTTCTCCTTCCCTTCCCCTGTCTAAAATACATACTTACGTACACACATGCATACATACATGCATACATACATACATAAAATCTTTTAAAAAACAAAAAATAAAGTAAATGATGATTCTTGTCCATCAAACAATTCGAGCTTTCAAACAACAATAAGGATTTTGGAAAACTTGTATCCACCACTGTGAGCTTGACAGCTACAGTAATTAAAGACTATTCCTGTGAGATAGCTGACAATATTAAGGTATTGAGTTTTTGCCGCTGTGTGTTAAAACATGCCGGCATTTCTCAGTGAATCCGACCAATGCACGATGTTATGAAACCATGAATGTGTGGAAGATCCATTCAAAGAACAAGACAGTGCAGTGAATTTTAATGTGACAGAATCTGGAGAACTTACTGGTTTGGTTTCAGATTACACATCGCGACCAACCTTTAAGAAACTACCATTTGCTGAATTTTGGTATGGTATTAAAGAATATGGATAAGTACCTGAAAGAGCTCTTAAATATTTCTCTCTTTACCAGCTACATATCAGCATGAGGCCAGATTGACTTTACATGCTTCAACCAAAACAGCATATCACAGCAGATTGGAAGCAGAAGCAGATGAGAATCCAGCTGTCTTCTATTAAGCCAGATATTAAAGAGATTTGCAGAAATGTTTTTCAGCTACTCTTTTTACTAATGTTTCATTTTGAAAAATATAGTTAATAATGTTGTTTATGTTAACATGTAATGGTTTTTATTTTTAATGAATATTTCAAAATTCTCCATTTTAATTGCCAATGTGGTATTGATAGATACAGAGTGAGGCAGAAGTTTATAGCTGTAAGAGTATGAAATACAGTTCATTCTTGTATTGCTATTTATCAGTTATATTATTTTCCACATGAACAACTGTAAACCTACTTTTACCCATCCCTCTATAATCCACAAGAACAAAATTATTGGCATCACAGTAATTTTTAAGAGTGTAAATGGCTCCTGAGACCAAAAAGTTGAGAGTCCCTGGCCCAAGCTGATGACTTGGGATAAATGGGGACTTGGGCACCGTTGTGGGTACCAGTGTGAGAGAAGCTGCGCCCAGCAGCCTGGTGGGACTGTGCATCACACTGGGTGCCAACACAGCGCAGGGCCAGGGCCAGATGCCTCCCAGATGCCCCAACGCTGTGTACGCGCACATGGCCTTAACGCTGCCACTGGAGAGATGGATTTTACTGAAACGTTGAATTTAAAACCTGAAATGACTAAGAAATCCAGAATTGACTTGAATTCATTTTTTTGTCTCTGGATAGAATGGAGACTTCAGAGAGACATTCCTGTTCAATCACTGAGAAACTAAAAAAGTTACATCGTTTGCAGACCTAACTTCATGGCTTTGAAACATCTTGGCCACTGGGATCACTAGCGGCCCCCAAGTAGAAGCCAAATGATTGGGGGCAGAATGATGTAAAGGGCTTCCTGCCTGAAGGAAACTTAATAGCACAAGCGCTAAGAGTTCTTTCCCAAATCTTCAGAATTCTACACGTTCTCATATTTGCTGTTACAAAAAGGAAATACACATACACACATACAAAAATAAATATAAATGTAAATATATATATTTGGCAGGATTTCTCCCATACAGAGAAACCCAGGAGGCACTAGCACACTAGAGGCGGCTGAGGCTGCGGATCCTCCAAAGGCCCCATTAATTGCACAGAAACTACATGATCAGCTGTGGAACGGCACAGTCTGTGAGACATCTCAATTCTCCTCTCACTGCAACTGAACAGAGGTTTCATACATGTCTACCAAGAAGAGAGAGAATGTTAAGGTGAACCAGGATGGTCTCCATCCTTGAGGGGGCTCTCAGTTCAGGGTGGACCAGGGTTTGCGTCTCTGAAAGTAGAATTGTGCTGTAGGAACACAGAGCAAAGAGGAATTAATTGTGACGTTATGAGTTAATGTCAAGACTTCCAACCCTCAATTCTAGGTCAAATAGAAACATTTGATCACTTCTCCATAAGCCTCCTCCCGATGGAGAGGATGGTTTGAAAACTCATGCCAGTTCTCATGGAATTTAGCAAAATACAGATCTTTCTACTCTGTGTCCTTGGGGAGCTCTCCACAGGACTCCACTGCAGCCCCTCATTCACAGCCCACAATGGCACTGGTCCCAAAGTAATTGGTACAAGGGGCTATTTTTCTTTACATGCTCATGAAAATTGGCAGGAAGGCAATGTATTTTGTATGCGGAAATAACCATGTGTTAAACCAAATTACCCCAGCAGTGGACACTTCTCCAGGAGGACTCCTGGCTCTGTGACCTTGGCTGGTGAGTGAAGTGCATTCTGTTCCTGGGTTGAGTTACTTTCTCTCAAGTTCATCTCCTAATATGCACTAAGGGTAACCAAACTCTTTGCATTCTGCAAATATGTCTTCCAGCTTCTTTGTCCCACCCAAAAGTTGTTATTCTGCTGCTTTTCCAACTGCAATTAACATTAAAGCCATTAGTACTATAGATGACTGATTATATTAAATTTTATGATTGGGTCCTAGATACAGTGAATAAACCACAAATTTCTCTTGTTCACTGAAGCATAACTTGTGTTAGGAAGTCTAAAAGTACATATATATTTTGCAACAGCTGTTATATTTTATATATTGATTATCCCCACCAACCCAGCCCCCGTCCCTTAAAAGAAAAATAATACACTGTGTGTCGGTAACATGCTAAAATAAAAAAAAAATATTTTCATGGTTAATAGTTTACCAAAGAAAACTGCACATCTGAAAAAAACAAGGGAAAAAAGATAACACAAGCCTTAGTATTTGACTTTAAATGAATATTTGATTCCCCAAAGGTGAAAACTATGCTTTAAGAAACAGAAAGGAAGAACTTCTGGGAATGGTGCCCTCTTTCTCCTTCACATGTGTGAGAATCTAAATGCTTTACTTACACAGAGTGCTATGTATTGATTACATTATGTTGAGTATTATGTGATACAGTAAGCATTAAATGCATTCTAATTCTTTTTGGTTCTATTTGATTCTAAAATAACCTCTCATTTTTCACATTGTGATGAAGCAATGCCAGCAAAATTGAATTATATAGTTGAGGTATAATTGAGCATTTGATTCTAACCCAGAAAGACTGTAACATATCAGAATTGTGTGAGTAACAACATATTCATCCTCTGGATGAACTGAAGAAAATTTGGGGGTGTTTTTCCTCGAGGCTGAGGTGCTACACACTAACACCCTGTCAGGGCATCACTGAGCAAAACGTCAGAGATGGAATTTCCTTAAGAAGACCTGGAAGGACAGCAGCCCTGGAAAGCTAGAGACCATGTTTGATCATTTATAAGTGTATCCCCAGAGCCTAATACAATAGTATACACTAATTGTTCAATGATCATCTGTTGAGAGAATAAATGAAAGGAAAAAATTAATGGACAGGGCAACACACTGGAGCAGATGATTGATTCCGATGGTTCTGGAAGTAAAGGAGTTAAGGAAGGCAAGGTGTTGTTGAGCCCTGAGCAACAGAGGTACCAATGGAGTTGTCTCCCACTGTCTTGAAAGAGCCAGATGTGTACATCTTTCCAAGCTCTGAATTCCCTGACTTTACACTGGTAGCTTGAAATTGGCTGTGGTGGAGGTACTTATACCATGGAAATAAGAACACAACACAAGTCAGGCTTGTCCCCATCCCTTATTTTTATTGTTGACACTAATGCAGATGTCCTCATTTCCCCCCTTTGCCCACCTCCTCCCGCCCCCCATCCTGACTTCCCTCTGCCTGTCACCACACTGTTGTCTGTATCTATGAGTCATGCATACATGTTCTTTGGCTAATCCCTTCACCTCCCCCCTTTCCTCTCATACCTGTTGGTCTGTTGCATGTGTCCATGACTCTGTTTCTATTTTGTTCGTTAGTTAGTGTTTTTTTTTTTAAAGAGAGTCAGTTTACCAGCACACCACTGACTTAACTACTAAACTTCTTTTAGCTCAGAATTCCAACACCAGAAAGTCTTCTAAATCCTTACCAAAGCAGCAGTATAAGAAGGGAGCTAAGCCAGAGGATGGTGAAGGGATTTTTCTAGCCTCCTTACAAGGTGGGTGAAAGGGCTTCTGAGTTATAATTGGAAAAGTTAATTTCATCTGAGAGTGTACTGTAGCAGTGGAAGAAACTTTCCTCTGCCCTCAAGGTTTTCTTCAGCTGTTCTAATAATCAAATAGACATGAGACAGATTACCTAGAGAAAATAACCAATTTTAATACATATATATACATGGTAACCCCACATACAGGAGAAGCTCAGAGACGCAAAGGGAAAATGGGTACATATGACATTCTGAGCTACAGATAAGGTAAATTGCCTTGGGGGGTTGCTTCAAGGAGTCATTGCAGAATAATAAGAGCAGTCAGTGGCTAGTAAATAGAAGTTTGCCCTGCCATAAAGATAGGTAGAAGACGACAAAGAAGAAGAAGGAGAAGGAGAAAGAGAAGGGGAAAAGGTTATCACTGTGTTAATCTTTTACTATGGGCAAGGTCCCTAATTCAAATTTCTATACATAGTTAAGGAGGGGCGAGAGAGGGTGAGAGACAGAAGTTTCTCTTTAGCCCACACCGTCTCCATTGCTTTTAGTTCAAAACAATCTGCATATCACCAAGGAACATCTTGGGATGACCCTTTCTGAATCCCCACAACCTCAAATACCTCCAAGAATCCTGTTTTTCTTTCCTTTTTAGTCCATGAGAGCTCAAAATCTCAAATGTCAATTTGGGATGCCAGCTTGCCTTTGGCCTAAGTTCAATGACTTATTCATTAATTAAACAAATATTCGTTGCGTGCTCACCACATGCCAGGCATGTGGATAAAAACTAAGGTTGATAAGTTGCAAAACAACCCGAATTCTCCACTCCCCCTTTATGCACACCTTTTATATGACTTTTTAGCTTTGCCATAAAGGAACAAAGTTTGTTGCCCTGCATCCTGAATCTGAGCTGAACTTAACATTTGCTGTGACCAACCAAACGCAGAGAAAATGGGTGTGCTGATTCTGAACTCATGGCTCAAAATCTCTCGCTCTCTTCACTCCTCACTCTGTCTTGAGAATAAACAGAGTAGCCTGGTGGACAATGAGAGTCCACATGGAGCAGAGCCAAGGTATTCAAGCCAAAGTCATTCCACATCATCCAAACCCTAACTGACCCCACGGCTAACTGAAGACACATGAAGGAGCCCATCCGAGATCAGTGAGTCTTGCCCAGATCTACAGAACTGAGTCTCACCAACCATGTTAGATTCTTGTGCAATAATACATGATTAATATTGTTTCTAGGAAATCATTTATTGAAGTACTAATTGGTAGTTACAAAATAGACACAGGGAAGTACAGTTACAAAATAGCCATAGGGAATTATAGTCAATAATATTGTAATAACTATGTATGGTGCTAGGTGGGTACTGGAAGTATTGGGAGGAGATATCAGGTATACTATACTGTATACCTGAAACTAAAACAAAATAATATTGAATGTAAACTGTAGTAAAAAAAAACAGATAAAATAAAAACAATTTATTGAGATGAAAATGACATAAAAAGGTAATATTTAAAGTGAACAATTTAGTAGTATTTAGGATATTCACAATATTGTGCAACAATCACCTCTATCTAGTTCCAAAACATTCTTTTCACTCCAAGAAGAGACTCTGTAGCTGTTAAGCAATTTCTTCCTCATTTTTTTCCTTCCTTGGAGGGCCCCTGGTAACCTTCAATCTACATTGTGCCTCTGTGGATTTACTTATTTTGGATGTTTCACATAAATGAAATAATACAATATACAGTAGTCTCCCCTTATCTGTGGTTTTGCTTTTCGTGGTTCAGGTAACTATGGTCAGCCACAGTCAGAAAATGTTAAATGGAAAATTCTGGAAATAAACGATTCATAAGTTTTGAATTGCATGCCATTCTGAGTAGTGTGAAGAGATCTCCCACCCCATCCCACCTGGGACACGAATCATCCTTTGTCTGGCACACCCACACTGCGTGCCCTTCCTGCCCCTAGTCGCTGGGTAGCCGTCTAGGTTATCAGAGGGACTGCTGCACAACAGCAGTGCCTGTGCTCAAGTTTTACCTAATATGGCCCCGAAGCCCAAGAGGGGTGTGGCTGGCGGTTTGGACATGCCGAAGAGACGCTGTAAAGTGCTTCCTCTAAGTACAGAGCTGAGCACAGTACAGTAAAATATTTTGAGAGAGTGAGAAAGAGACCACATTCACGTTACTTTTATCACAATATATCGTTATGATTATTCTGTTGTATTATTATTTGTTATTGCTCATCTCTCACTGTGCCTAATTTATAAATAAAATATAAAACTTTGTTGTAGGTATTATGTATAGGAAAAAACATAGTGTATATATATATGTGTGTGTGTGTGTGTATGTGTGTGTGTGTGTGTGTATATTTATATAGTTAGGTACTAGCTGAAGTTTCAGGCATCTACTAGTGATCTTGGAACATAGCCCCCATGGATAACAGAGGACCACTCTATGTCATTTTGTGTCTGGCTCTTTTTACTTAGCATAATGTTGTCAAAGATCATCCACATTTTAGCTTCTATCAGTGCTTTATTCCTCTTTGTGGCTGAATGTATTCCAGTGTGTGTGTGTGTGTGTGTGAGTGTGTGTGTGTATCACAATTTATTTATTCATTCACCAGTTGATGGATATTTCAGCTGTTTCCAACTTTTGGTTTTTGTGAATAATGCTGCTATGAACATGCATCTACTTGTACTTGTTTGAGTGCCTGTTTTCAGTTCTTTTGGGTATATTCCTGGGAGTGGAACTGTGAGGCCATAGATAGTTTATGCCATACTTTTTGAGGACATGTTAAACTGGAATGTGTCCAACTGTTTTCCACAATGTCTGAACCATTTTATATTCCCACAAGCAATGCACAAAGGTTCCAATTTCTCCACACCGATTTTCCCTTTTTTTTTTTACATTGTGGTCGTGTTAATGGGGTATGCAGTGGTGCCTCATTCTGGTTTTGATTTCTATTTCCCTAATGGCTAATGATGTTGAACATTCTTTTATGTGATGGTTAAACTTTGGAGTGATTTATAGTGTAGCATCACCTAACCGACAAAAATAAAGTAAGCAAAGTGATATTGTCCTGCCATCACAGAGCAAATAGTCTAGCAAAGATGACAGCTGTAATCCAGTTATTACATTGAATACGAGCAAAAGTAAAGTTAAAACTGTTGTTAGTTCTATGAAGGAGAGATCCCAGGCACTATGAAAGCACACATAGAAAGCTCCCCTAAAGAAATAACAGCTGAACTAAGATCTAAAGAATAAGTAAGACTTAACCAAATCAAGAAGGGAGTGAAAGGAGCATGTAAAAATGTCTATACTGGGAGGGAGCCTGGCAAACAGGAAGGGCTGAATGAAGGCCAATGTGACTGAAAGGAGAGCACCCAGAGAAACGACAAGTTACAGGTACTAGATGAGACAGGAAATGTAGGTGGGGACCAACCATGGTGGGCCTTAAAGGTCAAGTTAAAGAATTTTACCTCTGTCCGAGAGCATTGAGATGTCATTATAGGTTTTTAAACAGCATGGTGTCTCAAAACAAATTTATGTTTTATTATATTAAGTTAGATTGTGCTGAAAAGATCACTATCCTTACAGGGTGGGGAGTAGATGAGAGTGGGGAATAGAGGAAAGTTGGGGAATCATTTGGCAGATTATTTTAGTAGGAGGAAAAGCTTTGATTTGGTAAGACTGGTAAATATGGATGGATGAGAAGATTCAAGAAAATATTTCTAGAAATTCAATTGGCCTTAGAGATGGATTGAATAAAAGGGAGAACAAGATATCAGAGATGTCACCTGGCCCTGGCTGGATAGTTCAGTTGGTCAGAGCATCATCTTGATACAACAAGGTTGTGGGTTTGATCTCCAGTCAGGGCACATACAAGAATCAACCAAAGAATGCATAAATAAGTGGAACAACAAATTAATCTTTCTTCTTCTTCTTCTTCTTCTTCTTCTTCTTCTTCTTCTTCTTCTTCTTCTTCTCTCTCTCTCTCTCTCTCTCTCTCTCTCTCTCTCTCTCTCAAATCAATAAATTTAAAAAAAAATTTAAGATGTTAAATTTTCTGATTTTCTGCCTTGAGTAAATGGATATAAGATGGTGCTCTTCATTGACATCGGGAACACAATGAGTACTGAGTTTGGAACAGAAGGCCTAGAGTTTGGTTTTTGATATGTTGAGTTTGAAGCATCTTCTATTTAAAGCTATTAGGTAGCAATTACATATACAAATCTGATGTTAAAATGAAAGTTAGGCTAATGATGCAAATTTGTAAAGAGTGTATACAGTGGGGATAAACTGAAGCCATGGATATGAATGAGATCTCATAGAAAGAGGATACACTCATACAGTATCAACTGAGGAAGGTCAGGACTGCAGCTTGAGGGTCCAATTGTCTTTGTAGAGAAAGATGAACCTGAAAAAGAGGCTGAAACCAGGCACCTGGAAAGACAAGTGTGAAGCTGGGAGTTTCAGGAGACAGGAGAAAAAAGTGTGTAAGCTAGGCAGCAGTAATCAGCATTCCAAATACTGATAAAAATCCAATTCAAACAATGACCCAAATATGGCTGTGGTTTTGTGGCAATCTTGTATTGATGACCTCAGCAAGAGCTGTTTCTATGGAGGGGGCAGAAACCAGTTGGAGTGGGTTGATAAATGAGTAGGAAGTGAGTAACTAATTCTCTAGAAGTACTATGTTAGTTACAACATCATCTCTCCGAGCCCACAAAATCCAACCACTCCCAAACCAACAGGTCAGGGTCCATTCTGAGATTTCCTGCCAGCTGCTCACTCCAAGTCCAGCCCAGCCCAGACTGTCTGGAGAACAAAGAGGACTCCCACTCCCAGACTCATTGAGCAAAATACTGTCTCTGTCCTGGGAAGGAAATCATTTTAAGATAATAGAGTCTTAAGGGACATTTTCTCTAAACAGTAACTGCGGCTAAATAGAACAAGACTAGAGGGGGTATAGAACTCCCCTGAATCATTCTTAAGTCTAACAAATTCCCTTAGTGTGCCAAAAATTATCCGGACTAGAGAAAATTTCAGCCAAATGTGAACTGGATCTATCAACCCTCATAACATTTTCTCCTAAGAGTCAGAGATGCACAATAAAATGTGGTTCCTCTCCTTAGGAAACATATAATATAAAAAAGGAAGACAGAGAAATAGACTAGTGGTTATAGCATGGAGTAATAACTGTCCTGAGACAGCAAACACAAGGAAGGGGTGATTAAATCAGACTGGGATTTCAGGTGAGGCTTCTACGTTATCATTCTCACGTGGCATTCTGAATGGTGAACAGAATCAGATGGGAGAGTGAAGAAGAGAAGGTCAGTGAATGGCATTGTAGGTAGAGAGTGCAACCTGCATAATGGCCCAGGGGCATAAAACAACATGGGGCGTGGGGGAACTCAACACAGCAGATAGGAAGTACAAGGAGATGAGTTAGAAGAGGCAAACCTGGGCCAGAGCATGAAGAACTTTGCATATTATTAGTATGTTAGTGTATATTAGAACTTTGTATATCAAAAAATGTTGGGGTGTAAGTCATAGGAAAACAATTCAGATAGCTTAAGCAACAAAATCTGAAATGCAGTGGCTCAAGTGACTAGAGAGTTAGAGAGGTCAATTAGTTTCTCAGCCTAGCTGTATACCAGACTTAGCTGATGTCACCAGGAACCTCTCTTCAACTCCAAGTTTAACTCCCATTGGCCTGAATTAGATCTTATACCCATCCCTAAACCAATCTCTAATACTGTGATTGATTTAGCCAGGCCCGGGTCTTGTACCCACTCTTAGTTTCAGAATTCAGTCAAATCTACCCAAATTATATAGAGTGAGACTGGGGCAGGACAAAGGACATGCCCCCCTCCCCCGCCCCCCGCCACCACCACCATGCAAAGGGCTTTAAAATTTATCCTAAGGACAAAGAAAGGTATTGAAGGAATGAGCATAAGGCACTGGAATGATCAGATTTTCCTTTCAGCAAAACCTGCTCAGCAGCTGTAAAGAGGGAATAGTCAGAGGGAATTTAGACTCAAAGCAATTAGATATCCTGTGTCTGTCCAGAGGATAGTGGTTAGATCCAAGCAGTAGCCATGAGAACAGGAAATCAACTTGTTCCCTTCCCAAGAACATTAAAAGCCATCAGCCAGCTGCAATGATGTGATGGGTTTCCCCCCCCGCAACTTGTCATCTAGATTTTAGGCATTAAGAGTCTAAGATATCAGGCACAAGTCAGAAATGGCTCTTCTGTGCTGCCAGCCACTTCTAAAGGAATAGAACAGATTTTAAATCTATCAGATCCCTTCACCCTGTGAATCCATGTGTACTCAGGACAGTGCAATCACATGTGCATATGCTTCCTGTTACCAGCATGAGGATCCTTGATATGTAAGACCACAGCGGGTTTCTCTGCATGCATCCGAAGTGTTACATTCCCATTTATTCAGTTGGAGATAGAAAATGAAGCAACTGAGAGTCATTATTGTCTGTCCTACATCTGCACCCTGACTTTCAGTTTCACCCACACAGCGCTGCCTCAGATTTAGGGAAAAGGTCTACAGTGATGTTCTTAAATCTGTACAGTATCTTCCCCTTGCAAAAGCACTTTCTTATGTTAATTTCTTGAATTCTTCCAGCAACTGAATGAGATAGTCAGTAGCACCACCTCTTTCATCCACAAAGAATCAGAAGCTCAGAGAGCAAGGGAATTGCCGGTGGCTGTGTCGGGAAGGAGGGCAGGTCTTCGAGCTAGAATCCTATTTCTTCCTGGAAACCTACTTTGGAATCATGGTTGTGAGCAAAGACTGTGAGCCAGATTCCCAAGTCTGAAATCTTAGTTGTTACTGATGAGCCAAGTGCTTTAAACAAATGTGACTATTTGTCTTTTCCCTGGGTTTCCTGATCTGTAAAATATAAATTTTTTTAAAAATCTACTTTGGAGGGTTATTGTGAAGATTAAATTAAGAAAAACAAACAAGTAAGTGACCTTATAATTTACTGTCTAAAATAGTATACTTCTGAAGGTGAAAAAGAGTACTAAATATAAGTAAAATACATTATGTTTGAAATCCTTATTTACTAACCAACATATTTTTTTTTAATTTATTCATGGATCTATAAAATAGCTCTATTCAAACAAAAAAAACTATTTCAGAAATAATTTTTTTCCCAAAAAAATACATGTCAGTATACATTAAAGCCAAAATATTTTTTACTTCTTTATATCGATTTTTCCGAACATTTGGAAAAAACAATATAGGCAGAATAATCATTCTCAACATTCTCTAATATAATAATCATATCCAGCTACTTTTAATGATCATTCATGGCACATAACTGCACACTTAGCCGTATTTGTCCCTGACACCTGCCTTGCAGGTTGTGTCTCGCAGGCCTTGGGTCATCTGGCTGGCAACAGAGCAGCCAGCAGGAGCAGAGGCTGGAGTCCTCCTCCGAACTGTGGGCAGCCTCGAAGGAGGTAGCTGTCCCTAGCTGCTCCAGCCTGGGAGCACTTCATTCCAACAGTGAACATTCTGAATGCAGACCATGAAAATGCCAAGTGTTATTATGTTGTTCCTGGAAAGGGTTGGAAAAAACAGAGCATCATGGTCAATTCTATCCTAGATTAAGCAAAGCAATGGTAGAAACTTATTTTGACTTACGTAAATGCAATTATTAATAAAAATGCAATTTAAAAAAAGAAAAATTGAAGATCAATGCTAACTACACAGGATGCCCCAGGGCTCTCCAGGCAAACTGGCCATGCAGTCACCCGAATAATGAAGCACCAGAGCAGTGTGTAGCTCACTGTAAGCACCAGGTAAATATGAGCTATTTTTACTGGTGTGGCGCTCGTCGTCGTTGTTGTTGCTGTTACTGTGATACCAATTGTGTACACATACACGTACTTTCAATAATGCTGCACTTTGAAACATGGTCTTGTTTAATTTTCCCCAAACCTCTGCCTGCTGCATTCATTTATTTTATCTTTGTGGCCCTTAACAAGTTATTTGAGTTGGGAATTCCTGGATCTAGTCTAGAGCTTAAATCATCACATCATACTTTCTCTTCCTGTTCTCTATTCACATAGTGTTTTTAGTATAAAGCACAATGTATTTGGACATAAGCTACCTTCTCGCTGCCCACTCACATGGTGGAAAGAGAGAGACTAAGCTCTCTGTTTCTTCTCATAAGGGCACTAATCCCATCATGAGGACCTTGCCCTCATGACCTCATCTCAACTTAATTTTCCTTCAAAGGCCCCACCTCCAAATACCATCACACGAGGGGCTAAGGCTTCCATACATGAAATGTAGGAAGACACATTCAGTCCAGTCCACAGCACCTCGTCACATGCTCACACTCTAGGTGCAAGGAAGGCCAGGAAAGCAAGGACTCGGCATTTGCACTTTCTTTGGTGACAGGAAAGCTTTGTCTCATAGATGAAAACTCCCCCAGACATAGGCAGGGTGTTCAGTTACTGGGCAATTAAAAATCATGACAAACATCTACAACAGCCATGGCTTACATTTCCTTACTATCCTCTCAGAACCGGGCACCATCAAACGTTGAGGACTTGCTGACATCATGAATTATCAAAATAATGCCTTGGGGACTGATTTAATTAGATAACTGCCCTTCTGGCGATGAAGGGGTTCAAAGTAGTCTACAAAATCACTGATAAACTTATAACAACAGGAGGTATGGAACTGTAACTATTATAACTTGCTCTGATTCCTTAACTTTAAAGCAAAGTGGGAAAAAATAATATAAGGGAAAAAAGGGTCTCTATGTCCCTTAATCAAGTGACTTTCCCATAAGGACGCAATACTTTACTAGTGATAGTTCAGTTAAACCTCAAATCTTTCCTACCGAATGTCTGATTTCAAGATTGCTGAAGTTATAGTCGTCAGTGTATGGCATCTTTAGTACCATAGTGCTGGCAAAACAAAACAAAACAAAACAAACAAACGAACAAACAAACAAAAAACCCACACAAGGGAAATGATAATTTGAAAAAATTCCAAGGGCCATAATCAAAAGAAAAACACAAAACATGCAAGTTGACCCTGAATAACTTGAAATGAAAGATTAGAAGTATCACTCATCAGGCCAGACAAGGCTGCAATACTGCCTGGATCATTCAACGCAAATAGGAAGTTGGGAATCATTCTCAGACACACGGCACCTGCTTAGAGGGACATACTATGGCTATTCATGATTCCCATGCTGGGCACCAAGAATTCGCTGAACATTTATGTGCCAGGCACTTTGCTTAGTACTTTGAAGAAAAATCAGGGTGAGTAAAATGCCATCCCTGATGCCCCCAATTTTATAATCTATAAAAGTTAAGACATCAAGAATTCAAAAGCAATATGGCAGAATGTGATAAATGCCCTAAGGGTTGTGCCAAGTGCATGAGGATTCAGTGGAGGGACACAGCAGGGAACTCAAGAAAGGCAAATGGCAGGAGACAGTGTACAATGCCTAAAGCCTCCTTCATAACTGCAAGCTACTTTCACAGATTATTAAAGACATTACGATTAGAACAGGCCTATAGGACAGTTGTTCTATCCAGGACAACTATCTCTTTTTTTGCACTTGAAGAAAGTGAGGCTCTCAAACCAGTGAGAGGCAGAACCAGAAATAGAGCCCAGGTTTCCTGACTCCAAAACCTGTGTGATATCTTTATAGTCATGAGACACTTACGAAAAAATAATTTGTCTTATTCTTTCCTGTGCCCTAAACATCACTTACGTCCTTATTCCCCAAATGTGGGGAAAGGTTATTTGATCTTGTAACTTGGTGGTGTGGCAGGGAGGTGTATACGTTTGGGAAGGAGGGTGATTACAGGGATGTAGGGACTGGCCTGTTATCTTATAGAGATGACAGCTTAGCTTAGCTGAGATACTGACAGACCTGCTGTTCTAAAAAAGACTCTCAGCACATAGGTGCCCAGGGACAGTTGGGAAAGGCACAAAGATTGCCAATATCTAATCCAGAGGACTAAGGCTCTGAAGTAAGAATTGAAAATTCAATCTGAAATTAAGCAAGGTCGGCTGTAGTCCTGTCTGAGCAGTTGTGAACTCAGGTGTCTCAAGTTCATGATGTCATCAGTGCAGAGTGAGCTTGAGAGTAGCGTGGAAAAGGATGGGAATGCCACACCCCTTGTGCCCAGCCAAGAAAGCAGGGCCACAGAGGCCTATCCTCCTTCTTTCTGTTCCCTGCACTCTGGCTGCAGATTCTGCTTAGTAATTAGCTGGTACTTATCCACAGTATTTCTTTCCAGGGAGCTCCAGAGCTTCACACAATACTCATTTTTCTTTTTCTCTACTCTCTGGTCATGACGTTTTTGTTCTTGTTTTGTTTTGTTTACTGTTTGTTTTGTGTCCCAAAAGGAGTTAATTGACCTGATTAACTCACCTAATGGATTCATCTCTTGATTTTCAGATATTTTCTTCCTTTTGATGTCAAAACCATGAACAAGCTATTTGCAAATATCTTGACTTCAGGCTTAAGTTTCTGGATCTCCTTAGTGTCACTAAGCTACTTGTTGGACTGTAGTAGACATAGAAACATCCATGTTGTCACCCTATTGGCAACAAGGCTTTTTCGTGGGAATCTGTTTCCTGCAAATAATGGGCTCACTGCGATACATGTGACTGGTTTGGTCTTACTAGCTCCTTGGCTGCACCAAAACCAAATGATGCCCAATACATCACAACCTGCTCCAGGGACCCCACTGCCAGTACATACATCCTTGACCATTATCAGCTTTGTGAAGATAACTGTGTAATAATATCCATCATGGACTGAAGTCTGCATAGCATGTATTCTTAAGGAAGATTTTCTTAACTAGGCATCACAGTCACGTTTCCTTTCATACTGACCAGATCAAGTTCAACAGACAATGGAAAAGCAGACTCCATCTGTTTGTGACAGCTGACTATGGTGAGAGAAGCAGCTCTCTGAGACAAAAATTGGTCACCATGGCACTTTCTAGATGTCATCACTATGCTGGATGCTTTGGGAGCACTACATATAGGGATGATTTTGTTAATAAATTCTCTGTAGTCATGCCTTAGAGGCAGCCAAGGGGTAAATGGTTAGAGTGGCTTGGAATCAGGAGACCACACAGACTCTTGTCTCCATGTCTGACAAGTTGAATATGCTTCTGTTTCCTCTTCCATCAGCTTCTCACAGGGCAAACAGGCTGGAAGCAATCGGACCTTAGAAACTTTAATATCTTCAGATGCAAGAATTGTTCACACAGGAGATTTCTCTTTTAGTCCATGGCAATGAATGCATTTCCTCATTTCTGGTGATACTCCCTGATACTCCCTTCTTATTAAGGGAGTATAAGCTGGGTTCAAAATAAAAACAAGAACAACCAGGGTACTTCATCTCCCTTCTCCAGCCTGCAGGCAAGTCCAGTTTTTCCTTGCTGGCAAAAGCCAGTGCACCAACTGGCTCTGCTCCCTGCAGGAGCTTTGCAGTTCTCAGCCACACATCCAGGCCTTCAGGGGCAGCCTAATCAGCATGAGAATCAGCTTTTTTTCACATTTTACAGAATAAATTAAAACAAGGAATTTGGAGTACATAGCAAGTTAGAGTAAGGAAAAAAATGTCCTAATTGGGAGTTTGAACGCTAAAACACTGACAGGATGTTTAAAATTAAGGCTGATAACATCGTCTCATATGCAATGAAACCAGATAATAGGAAGAAGGGAAATTCACATTTTTTTTGTTAGATGTGATTAATGTGTCACGCACTCACCACTTAGCACTATGAGGGAGGTATTAATGTTCTCATTTTACAGATGAGGAAAAAATTACTCAAATTTATACATTTTAGAATAGAAACTCAAAATCCTACCTAGAGATGTCAGATATCGAAGTGTAGGATTTTTTCCAACACGGCAATTTTTAAAAGATATTTTAATTCTTTATTTTTAGAGAGAGGGGAAGGAAGGGAGGAAAAGGGGGAGGACCATCAATGTGAGAGAGAAACATTGGTAGGTGGTCGAACCACAACCCAGGCATGAGCTCTGACTGGAAATCGAACCTGCAACATTTTGCTTTGCAGGATGATGCCAACCAACTCAGTCACACCAGTCAGAGCCCAACAGATCAATTTATCCAAAGAAAATGTTATCATTTCCTCATAGACCTCTGACTCCACAATTCTGTTCTTTAAGCCCCGTATCTAGCATCATTTGGGAAACAAACAAAAACCTAATATTTGCCCAAAGAAAAACTTTGCCTTGCTGAAAAACATTATATTTTTAGAATCTAATGTTCTAAAATATTAGATTCTAAAATAGATTCTAAAATATATTTTAGAAATACTCAAGAGAAAATAAAATAACTGTCCAAGTAAAGTATTTGGTGGAACAACATCCTATGGCCTGACATGGGTAGCAGGCCAAGGGGACAAGCTCCTGAAAGCTGTCTCAGCCACAGATTCTGGGTTTGTTTGGGAAGAAATGAGGAACTGAGAAGAAATATTCAGAGTCCTGACAGATTGGTAGTAATCTTCAATTCTACACACCAGTATAAATAGTGACAAATTCTCAGGAATCTTGTCTTGTCAACAGAGATCTTAGGTCAGAAATCAAGTTCATCGATTCCCAGCCAGGGCACATGCCTGGGTTGCAGGCTAGTTCCCAGCAGGGGACACATGAGAGGCAACCATACATTGATATTTCTCTCCCTCTCTCTCTTTCCTACCCTTCTCCTCTAAAAATAAATAAATAAAATATTTAAAAAAAAAAAAGAAATCAAGTTCACCTAAGCTGGATTGGTGGTTTCCCTAATCAGCTGGTCACACTAAAGCTCTCTTGGGTGCTAGGCTGTTGGGAACTGCCCTGCCTGGTTTCAGGAGCTGTAAACCCCCAGGGCTAAGGCTGAGTGAGTGACCTTCGGAAGAGAAGCCACTAAGGAGACAAGGCTTATCTCCCTGGCAGGGGTGCTGCTACTGTTCCTTTTATTTCATCTGTAACTGGCCCCCAATGTTTGATCAGTTAGCCAATGATGGGTAAGATTCCCCAAGGGGGAATGACCTAAGACAGGCATATCATGGGGAGGCCCCAGGGAAGGACTCAGGGGGGCTATAAAAAAAAGGGGTGATGGACCCTCACCCCTCAGCTATTCTGACATAGCCTGAGTCCTCATTCTGTCTTCAAGAAGTCTTGTAATCTCTTGGCTGCCTTGCTTACCCTGCCTGACTTAAACCTGAGACAATGCCTTAAGCCTGAAACAATGCCGGTGGTGGGTACCGCTCTGTGCTGGAAAAGGCAGATTCCCTGGGGCAATCAGGCCTAAGAAAGAATATGTAAAATCCTGTGAAACCTGCTTTGTTTAGAATGCTCTCAATTAAATAAGGGTCCAAGCAAGAAGTGAGTTTGTTCCTCAAAGTTTTATGGCTCTTTAGCTATCTGACCCTGACTCAAAATAGGCCCTCAGAGTTCTTTGTACTTATCTATTGTTTGATTCTTATGGCCTGACAATGATTAATGAGCCCGCATTACTGTGCAAAATGAACCCAATAAAAGCCCATTGAGGAAGATGTTCTTGGCCCTTCTCCTTTGAGAGATCAGCCACCTTTCCTCCCCAAGCAGATCTTGTCTTGGTAGACCTATTCTCATCCATGGCAGCCAGGGGGGCCCTGCAGGCGGAGCACCCCCCCCACTAGGCTTTGGAATAAAAAGGTGTGGTTCAATTTAAGAGGGTCCCAAGTCTATATTAGTACAAACATGAATTTCTAATGTCATCTCTAAAGTAAGCACTCTTCTGAAAGTTTGGTGACCATCATTTAAGAGCTCTATGATGGTCCTCATGATTACCCAACCCCCTCCAACCCCATCTTTGATTGGATTCTAGAGAAGGCTGACAGATGGGGCTCTCTCCAGGGCAAATACATGGGCACATGCTGCTACCTCCCACCCCCTGGAACCTGGCGCTCATCACTAATTGATGATAATGCTCTTTTGTGCTGAGGTCAGATGCAACCTCAGAATGCTTCTCAGCACAGCTCCAGGCAGCCCCCACCAAACATTTGGAGTTGGCCTTCAGATTTTGGGGTATCAGCCTTTTGATGTCTCTGAGCCACACAGGAAGAAGAGTTGTCGTGGGATGTACATTAAATGCACAAACTCTAACGAAAATTGATGAGCAAGAAAAAGGTTTTAAGTAAATTTACAGTTTTGTGTTGGGCTGCATTCACAGACATCCTGGGCTGCCTGCGGCCCGCGGGCCATGTGTTGGACCCCTGTCAATGTGCCCCTTCTCCCAGAATTCAGAGAAACTTCCAAGAGAGGATGAAAGACAGGCTTTTTCATCACTACCCTGAGAAAAAAGGCTTGAGAACAATTTATTCAAGCATTCAACAACAAGGTCAACAAAATCATTGTTATATTGTGTGCTTCTACACTGTAGGCACTGTACTATTCTTTACAGATACAAGGCCATAGTTGTTACTGTTAAGATGCTCACAGTCTAGAAAGAGATAGAGACAAGTAAATGTGATAGCTACACCTCAATCAGCAAGGCCAAAATGAGGCATGGCCCTTATTTACTAATGCGCGCGCGCGCACACACACACACACACCCCCCACTTCCGCACTTCTCACCTGACTGCCTCCACCCTCCTTCTTATTACCCTTGAAGTATTGCTCTTGCTTCAGAAAGCAACCAGCTACCTGACCAAAGGCCCCTTTGGTCCTAGGCTACCTGGAAAACTCACAAACTGGTGAAACTATATTCCTGATTAACATGTTATTTAGTAAAGAGTTCTACAGTTTTTGTACTTTTGTCCTGGATTACTTAACTTCACTGAGAAAAATATTTTCTCAGCCCAAGTATTTGGGTTTTAGCGTTACTCGCTGGTACTAAATTCTAAAGCAAACATCTCAATCTTTAATGGGTATATGAATCACCTGGGCATTTGTTAAAACGTCATGTTTTTATTCACAAGGTCTGGAATTTATTCCTCCTCTTTTAACTTTTCTTCTATCCCTTTATGCTGCATTTTGAGGAGTTTGGGGAGTTGGTATTATAGTATAGTGACCAATACAAAGGCTCTCCTTGAATTTAAGACTAGTGTGACTTTTGGCAAATATTCTCTTTTTGCCTTGGTTTCTTTTTTTTAATTTTTTTAATTTTTATTTTTTTATTTTATTTGTTGATCTTGTATAGTTTTCTGTCTTCTATTCTCACCCAAACCCACAACCCCAGCCCTCCCCTCCTCCCTCCCATTTCCACCCCCCATAGTTTTTGTTCATCTGTCCTTTATACTTGTTCCTGTAAATCCTTCCCCTTTTCCCCTGAAATCTCCTCCCCTCTCCCCTCTGGTGACTTTCAGCCTGTTCTCAATTTCTGTGTCTTTGGTTATATTATGTTTGTTTGTTTGTTTTGTTGATTAGCTTCCTGTTAAAGGTGAGATCATATGGTATTTGTCTTTTACTGCCTGGCTTACTTCGCTTAGCATGATGCTCTCAAGTTCCAACCATGCAGTTGCAAAGGGTATGAGCTCCTTCTTTCTTTCTGCTGCATAGAATTCCATTGTGTAAATGTACCACAGTTTTTTGATCCATTCATGTACTGATGGGCACCTAGGTTGCTTCCAACACTTGGCTATTGTAAATTGTGCTGCTATAAACATAGGGGTGCATAGGTTCTTTTGGATTGGTGTTTCAGGGTTCTTAGGATATAGACCTAGCAGTGGAATTGCAGGGTCAAAAGGTATATCCATTTTTATTTTTTTTAGAAAATTCCATACTGTTTTCCATAGTGGTTGTACCAGCCTGAACTCCCACCAGCAGTGCACTAGTGTCCCCTTTTCTCCACAACCTCTCCAACACTTGATGTTTGTTACTTTGTTTATGAGGGCCATTCTGACTTGTGTCAAGTGGTATCTCATTGTGGTTTTAATTTGCATCTCTCGGATAGCTAGCGATATCGAGCATCTTTTCATGTGTCTCTGGATCCTCTGTATGTCCTCCTTGGAGAAGTGTCTGCCCAAGTCCTTTGCCCATTTTTTAATTGGGTTGCTTGTCTTCTTAGAGTGGAGTCGTGTAAGTTCTTTGTATATTTTGGAGATTAAACCCTTATCTGAGGTATCAGTAGCAAATATGTTTTCCCACACAGTCAGTTCTCTTTTTATTTTAATACTGTTTTCCTTGGCCATGCAGAAGCTTTTTATTTTGATGAGATCCTATTTGTTTATTCTTCCCTTTATGTCCCTTGCTTTAGGGGATATATCAGTAAAAATGTTGCTGCATGGAATATCTGAGATTTTCCTGCCTATGTTCTCCTCTAAGACACCTTGAATTTATTTTTGTGTATGGTGTAAGTTGGTGCTCGAGTTTCATTTTCTTGCACGAAGCTGTCCAGTTCTCCCAACACCACTTGTTGAAGAGGCTATTTTTACTCCATTTTATGTTGCTGCCCCCTTTGTCAAATATTAATTGACTATAGAGACTAGGGTTTATTTCTGGGCTCTCTGTTCTATTCCACTGGTCCACGTGCCTGTTTTTATGCCAGTACCAGGCTTTTTGATTACAGTGGCCTTGTAATACATTTTGGTATCAGGTATTGTGATCCCTCCTGCTTTGCTCTTCTTTCTCAAGATTGCTGCCGCTATTCTGGGTCGTTTATGGTTCCATATAAATTTTTGAAGAGTTTGTTCTATATCTGTGAAATATGCCATTGGTACTTTAATAGGTATTGCATTGAATCTGTAGATTGCTTTGGGAAGTATGGACATTTTGATAATGTTATTCTTCCGATCCATGAACACGGTATGTGTTTCCATTTATTTGTGTCTTCCTTGATTTCTTTCTTCAGTGTTGTGTAGTTTTCTGCATACAGGTCTTTGACCTCCTTGGTTAGGTTTATTCCTAGGTACTTTATTTTTCTTTTTGCTATATCAAATGGTATTTTTTTCTTGATTTCTGCTTCTGTTGTTTCATTGTTGGTATACAAAAATGCCTTTGATTTCTGGATATTAACTCTGTATCCAGCTGTTTGGCCAAATTCATTTATTAGGTCGAGCAGTTTTTTGGCTGAGACTATAGGATTTTCTATGTATACTAACATGTCATCTGCAAACAATGATAGTTTTGTTTCCTCCTTTCCAAGTTGGATGCCTTTTATTTCCTTTTCTTGTCTAATCGCTGTGGCTAATACTTCCAATACTATGTTGAATAGAAGTGGTGAAAGTGGACAGCCTTGTCTTGTTCCTGATTTTAGTAGAAAAGATTTTAGTCTTTGCCCGTTAAGTATGATGCTGGCTGTAGGTTTCTCATATATAGCCTTTATTGTGTTGAGGAATGCTCCCTCTATTCCCACTTTGCTGAGTGTTTTTGTCATAAATGGGTGCTGTACCTTATCAAATGCTTTTTCCGCATCTATCAATATGATCATGTGATTTTTGTCTTTGCTTTTATTTATGTGATGAATTACATTTACTGATTTGCGAATGTTGAACCATCCTTGCATCCCTGGGATGAATCCCACTTGGTCATGGTGTATGATCTTTTTAACGTGTTGTTGGATGCGGTTTGCCAATATTTTGTTGAGGATTTTAGCATCTATGTTCATCAGCGATATTGGCCTGAAGTTCTCCTTCTTTGTTGTGTCTTTATCTGGTTTTGGGATTAGGATGATGCTGACTTCATAAAAAGAGTTTGGGAGTCTTCCATCTTTTTGGATTTTTTCAAATAGTCTGTGGAGAATAGGGGTTAGCTCTTCCTTAAATGTTTTGTAGAATTCTCCTGTGAAGCCATCTGGTCCAGGACTTTTGTGTGTTGGGAGTGTTCTGATTACTGATTCAATTTCACCGGCTGTTATTGGTCTGTTCAGGCTTTCTGTTTCTTTTTCATTGAGTTTTGGAAGGTTATATTTTTCTAGAAACCTGTCCATTTCACCTAGGTTTTCAAATTTCTTGGCATACAGTTCTTCATAGTAATTTCTTACAACCCTTTGTATTTCTGCGGTGTCAGTTGTAATATCTCCTCTTTCATTTCTGATTGTGTTTATTTGAGTCCTCTCTCTTTTTTTCTTGATGAGCCTGCTTAAAGGCTTGTCAATTTTGTTGATCTTTTCAAAGAACCAGCTCCTGGATTCATTGATCTTTAGGATTGTGCTTTTAGTCTCTATGTCATTTAATTCTGCTCTTATCTTGGTTATTTCTTTCCTTCTACTTGCTCTGGGCTGTCTTTGTTGTTGTTCCTCGAGTTCTTGTAGGCGTAAGGTTAGGTTGTTTGTTTGAGATGTTTCTGTCTTTTTTAGATAGGCCTGTATCGCTATAATCTTCCCTCTGAGGACTGCCTTTGCTGTGTCCCATAAGTTTTGGGTCAATGTGAGTTCATTATCGTTTGTTTCCAGAAATTTTTTGATTTCCTCCCTGATTTCATTCTTGACCCATTCATTGTTTAATAGCATGCTATTCAATCTCCATGATTTTGAGGGTTTTGGGTTTTTCTCCTTGGGGTTGGTTTCTAGTTTCAGTCCCTTGTGGTCAGAGAAAATGCTTGGTATGATTTCAATTTTCTTGAATTTGTTGAGGCTTGATTTGTGTCCTATCATGTGGTCTATCTTTGAAAATGTTCCATGTGCATTTGAAAAGAAAGTGTATTTAGCTTCTTTGGGATGAAGGGCTCTATATATATCAGTTAAGTCCATTTCCTCTAGAGTGTTGTTCAGTGCCACAATATCTTTGTTGATATTTTGTTTGGAAGATCTGTCCATTTTTGACAGTGGGGTGTTAAAATCACCTACTATAATTGTGTTGCTGTCAATATCTTTCTTGAAGTCCTCTAAGATTTTCTTTATGTATTTAGGTGTTCCTCCGTTGGGTGCATATATATTTACAATATTTATGTCTTCTTGGTGGATTCTTCCTTTGAGTATTATGAAGTGACCTTCTGGGTCTCTCTTTATGGCCCTTCTTTGGAAGTCTATTTTGTCTGATATGAGTATTGCTATCCCAGCTTTTTTTTCCTGACCATTTGCTTGGAAAATTTGTTTCCAGCCCTTCACTTTGAGCCTGTGTATGTCTTTTGTCCTAAGGTGGGTTTCTTGTAGGCAGCATATGTGTGGGTCGTGCTTTCTTATCCATTCAGCTATTCTACGTCTTTTGATTGGAGCATTTAATCCATTTACATTTAAGGTTATTATTGATAGGTATTTATTCATTGCCATTTTCGTACCTGTGTTCCTCTCTCTCTTTCTCTCTCTGTCTTTTCCTTTCTTCCCTTAAAGCAGTCCCTTTAGTATCTCTTGCAGAATTGGTTTGGTAGAGGTGTATTCTTTTAGACTTCTTTTGTCTGGGAAGCTCCTTATTTGGCCTTCTATCTTGATTGAAAGCCTTGCTGGGTAAAGTAGTCTGGGTTGCAGGCCTTTGGTTCTCATTGCTTCGAATATTTCTTGCCATTCTCTTCTGGCTTAGAGCGTTTCCATTGAGAAGTCAGCTGCTAACCTTATCGGGGTTCCCTTGTATGTTATTTCCTTTTTTTTCCCTTGCTGCCTTTAAGATTCTCTCTTTGTCTTGGAATTTTGCCATTTTAATGATGATGTGTCTTGAAGTGGGCCTGTTTGGGTTCCTTTTGATTGGGACTCTCTGTGTTTCCTGGATTTGTGTGGCTTTTTCTCTCACCAAACTATGGAAGTTTTCCATCATTACTTTTTCAAACAGGTTTTCTATCCCTTGTTCTTGTTCTTCTCCTTCTGGTAGCCCTATTATACGGATATTATTCCGTTTCATGTTGTCTTGCATTTCTCTTAAACCCTCTTCATTCTTTCTAAGCCTCTTTTCCTTATCTTGCTCATTCTGGGTGTTTTTTTCTATTTTGTCCTCCAACTCACTGATCCGATCTTCTGCTTCATCGATTCTGCTTTTCATTCCTTCTACTGTGTTCTTCAGTTCAGAGATTGTGTTCTTCATTTCCTCTTGGCCCCTGTTGATAGTTTCTATTTCCTTTTTCATGTTGATATAGTTTGTGGTGAGTTCACCATAACTTCCCTGTAGTTTATGGTAGCTCATTGAGAGCTCATGGAGCTTCCTGACAACCATTGCTTTGAACTCTGTATCTGATAGTTGAGTTGCCTCTGTTTCATTTAGCATTCTTTCTGGAGCTTCCTCCTTTCCTTTCATTTGGGGGTTGTTTCTTTGTCTTCCCATTGTTTGTAAGACTCTTGTTGTTAGCCTCAGCTTCTTAAATTGATCTGTTCTGGCTCCCTGGGTTTGTGGTATGACCTTCTGTGGTAGAATATCTGTGAGATTCACTGGTGGATTCTCCTTCAGATATCCTGTTGTTCACAGCTTCCACTGTCTCATCAGCTGGATTACCCTCTTTTGGGGCCAAAAAAGAGGTGGCGCTCTGTTTTTTTTCCACAGTTCCAGGCTTGTTTGTTTGTTTGTTTTGTCTCACTTTCACACCAGCATCTCTTCTCATCTCCCAAATCAGTCCAGCCCCAACCTCCCCAGCATCTTAAAGGGCTTGCTCATTTTATCTTTTCCAGTAGAAGCTCAAAAGTCTGTATTTCTTGTGTTCACCTATTTTAGCCAGGACTCTGTTTTAGTACCATCTGTCAGTCAGAGAAAGATAAATGCCATGATTTCACTTCTTGTGGAATCTTGCGCCGGCAGTGCCTGCAGGTCCGGGAGGCGGGGGCGACCGGCGGCCCCTGCAGTCGAGCGCTGGGCCTGGGACCAGGAATCCCTGCTGGGACCTGAGAGAGCTGGGACTAAAAAGTTTATTTAACTCGTAGCAAACTTGGCCAGACTGACTCCCTTGCCTTGGTTTCTTAATCAATAAAATAAGAATATATAATCCTTGTAAGGATTAAAAGAAATAGTATATGTTAAATGCTTGAATAATGCCAGGCACATGGTAAGTATTTGTTAAATATTAGATAATATTAACATTTGGTGAGTTCAGTTTTATGGTACAATAATTCAGTCTTCAATTATATTCAGTTCATTATGTTTAGTTTTATTATTTCCACATTATTGTTCATTAATTGGTTCTCTTGCCTAATATTCCATTCTTGAGTCAAAACATCTTATTGAATATTTTTATTTTATAAGCTTTTGTGCTTGTTTTATATTTTTACTCCTTTACCTCTTTGAGGTTATTAAATATATTTACATTTCTAATCATGTAAAACACCTACGTTTCAAATGTACATTCTTTCATTGATTACATTTTTCCTTTTATACCTAGAGACAACACAGTCAGGAGATTTTTCCAAGGCTCTGGGCTGGATTATGATTCCCACAAGGTTCGAGCAGGGCTGACTGTAGATGTGCTGGCTTGCTCAGGTAGCCAGACAGAGAACTCATCGCCAGGAGGTGTGCAGCCAGACCCTGTTCCTGCGGGGCTAACACAGCTCTCACCTTTAGGTTTAACACAGGTGTTGCTGCTCTGACTCCAGCCTTGTGTTGGCTGCTCAGCTCTAGATGGTTCTCTCTTGGAGACTGGTGAGCATTTACATCCCGGGCCATCCTCTAGCCTCATGCATATCCACCTTCTTTGAAACTTCTGTCTTAGGTTCAGCCATTTATTCAACTGCTCTGGGCCCTCCCTGGTTCATTCTCAGGCCCTACCTATTTTATTCCACCCTACCCCTCACTTGTTTCACATGTTGCCCTTAACCCTGTCCTCAGTATTACTATTACATTTAAAAACACAAGATATTTTTTTATCAGAAACAGGGACAAGTTTGCCTCCTTTCCCTACCTCTAGAGTCCCAAGTTGCAGAAGCTTCAAACCTGTCATGCCACACTCTTTTGAAAACCTCCATCTCTCCAGGCCTCACTACAGTAATCCTTGCAAGAGACATCAATACCAGAAGCTATTTGGGCTTTGGCAACACTAATCACTTGGTATGACAGCAAGTCATGAATCCAAGAAGTCGGGGTGAGGGATAATAAAAGTGCCAGAAAGTGAAGAAAATTACCATATTTTTACAGTTTTTAGCTCTCTGCAACCTAGCCCAACTCTATGGTTTTCTCTTTATAATTCCTGAAGAATTTCCCTGTAGACATAGCTCAGATACAGCCCTGAAGAGCACATGAACTGTCACGACAACCTCCAGGCAGACACATTTTCCTCTCATACAGTATGGACTCGACTTAGTAACTTTTTAGTCTTCTAATCATATACATGTATATACGTGTATGTATTTATGCACATATATGGGGAAAAAATTAATGTGTGTACACGTCTGTGTGTATGTACACACATGCACACTTCTCAAGATGAAATAAATTGGTGCTACTGTCTGTCTTTTTCCATGATTCAGCTCCCTCTTTTCCATATGTTCTCTGCCTATATGAATACCTGTACCCTGTTTACTAATTCCCTAGTAAATGTATTCACTTCTCCTCTCTGTTCCTTTTTTCCAACACTCCAGTTGCTTTTTAAAAGTTTTAGCTCTAACCTTATGCTCCCTGTCTCTCTAGCCCTGCAGTGATTGTCACTGTCTTTCTGTGTTTCTCTTTCCTCGAAGTCTTGTAAAACAGAACATACTGCAAAGCAGTGGTGTTCCTTGGATTTAGCATTTGGGATGGCAGATGGGATGGTAACGAACCTGCCTGTGGGGGCTGGGTATGCCCCCCAGCACTCCCAACCCATTGCATACATTTTGAATTAAAAATATTAAAGATGGAATTAGAAGCACATTAATAGGCCATTTAATCTATTTAGGAGTAGCTGAGAAAATAAACTCTTTACTAATACTTAATCAAACACAACTAATATATGGCTAAACACAATTCTTTCGATACCAAATAGCTATGAGATATTTAGCTTTTGTGGTCTCACTACAACTTGGCCATTGGTGAAGAAGTCATTGGCAAAGGGTAGTCTAGCACAAGACTTTGACATTGGCTGCCAACCATGTTGCATTTACATGCTCTTCTTGAACCACCCATTCTTTCATACCAGCCATCCACAGACCCATTTTTAATAAACCAGAACATCTGTTGCTCAGTCTTAGTATAATTATTCCCTATCTAGATTGTAAACTCTCTTGAGAATAAAGACTATGTTAGTTCCCTGCAATGAGATGCATGGTATATATAGTAAGTGGAAAGTAAGTTATGTTTGTACAACAATACACTGCAGGCATTTCCTCTCCATGTTCTCATGTGTTCATCACAGCAGCCTACATCCATGGATGTCAGTATGGAAGCTCGCAAACGTGGAATAACTTTACTGAGATCACAAAACTAGTAAGAGAGCCAGAATGCAAACTCCAACCTTCTTGACTCTAAAACATGTGTTCTTTTTTTTTTTTAATTTTAATTGTTGTTCTTGTACAGTTTTCTGTCTTTTACTTCCATCCCAGCCCACCGCCCCAGACCTCCCCACCTCCCTCCCATTTCCACTCCCCTAGTTTTTGTCCATGTGTCTTTTATACTTGTTGCTAAAACATGTGTTCTTTAAATCACATTATGACCCACAACATTGAACAAATGCATGATGAGTGAAGAATGAAGGAAATAATCAGTCCTTGACCCAAAGCACTTCCATTCTTCAGCTTGACTCTCTGATTATAAAGGATTGTCACTTAATCATGGATGTAAAAAAATAGGAGTAGTCTGTGAGAAGAACAACATTGGATTATAAATTAAAATTTTCAACATTTTGATCTGTAAAAACTGTGGTGCAACAATTCTTATAAGGCTACAGTGTATATCAGTTTTATTTTCCCATCTGACAACTGACTGGATGGAAACAAAGAGACCCAGAGAAGCCTGAGTCAATGTCTTATGGCGTCTTGGGTCAATCTAGAATTAGAACCAAGAGCCTTTGAAAGCTACATCCTCTACTCAGCAATCCATAATTTTTAAAATACTAATGTACAATTCTTTGCCTTAAGCACTAATGGAAGCTGTGTACCAGGAGGAGACCTTTATTGTCAATTAACCAATATTGAATACTTATCTAGGATAGACACTGCATGGGTGCTTTTGGATTTTCTAGATTAGAAAAACAGACTTCAGCTCCAGCATCTTTGTGATGTAACCAGAGTAAAGCTAGAGAATTACATCAAGCACTGCAGATGGTATAGAATATCCTGATTTCAATACCAGATCTCACTAAATGCTTTTCTAAGTAGCAAAACCCCAGATAAATTAATTTGAAAGTACATATAAAATTGCAGCCATAGGGAGGTAAATCTTTCATTAGCAAATCTTTCCATTTTGCCTGATCATTTCTAAGTAACTGTTAGATCAATAAGAATACACACACACTCAAATTTTCTATGGCTTATGAAAAAAGAAAACATATTTCCATTATGTTCTGTTTCTTTTGAGGAATTCCTCAGGGATTTCTTCTAAATCAGCATACACAAATACATCCACTTACAATCTCCCTGGAAACTAGAATTGCTGGCCAATTCAGACAGCAAGCAACAAAATGTTTTCTCCAGGTTTACTTGAAGAGAGAAAAATATTGTGGAAATGCAAAAGAAGGTATATGTTGAGATTCAGGGTTTGATGTGCTATCCCCTAGGGGCCTACATTTCCATGCACCGGAAAGATGGCTGCTTTACGCCAAGTCTATATGCTAGGCCATGAAAATGGAATAAGCCAAAGAAAAATGATGATAATAAAAATGACTACCATTCCTACAGCACTTAGCAGGTGCAAGCACTGCACTAAGCACTTACTTACATTATCTCATGTAATTCTCACTTCTACCTTAGGAAGCAGACGTTATCCCTCATTTTATAAAATAGGAAATGGAGACTCAGTGATGTTAAGAAACCCACCGACAGTCACACAGCTGGTAAGTAATGAGACTTGGTGAACATCAGCCCAGGTCTGTCTGACTCTGACGCCATGGCACGATGCCACATTTCCACAGGCACAACTGTGCTGTCCATAGGACCCCACTGACTCTCCCTCCACGCTTCATTGATGTAGTTAATGCTGAGCTTCAGATGGGATTTTCCATTAAAAATGCTAAAAACAACCACAGGTTTTGCCTAAACGGTGTGGCTCAGTTGGTTGGCTGGGTGTCATCCTGCAATGTGAGGGATGTCAATTTCTAGTTGGGGCACACGCCCAGGTTGCGGGCACATCCCTGGTTGGGCACGTGCAAGAGGCAGCTGATAGATGTTTCCCTCTCACATCAATGTTTCGCTCCCTCGCATTCTCCCTCCCTTCCCTGCTGTCTAAAAATAAATAAATAAAATCTTTAAAAAAAAAAAAAAACGTTTCCAGAGAAGACACAGAACCACTAAAATAAAGATAAAGAAACTGTTCCCACATATCATATGACCATCTACTTATCTATTTCTCATCGCTCACTTCTGCACACATTTATACCGTAAGAAAAAATTCATAAGGAGGAAAGGAAGTTATTTGTGCTCTACCTCAAGCTGGACAAAAGATTAAGAGGCATACACTCACGTACATGCAATTGGAAAACACAGATTTGTTTTGACAACATATTATAATACAAAAATATTTATGAATGTAAACTGCAGCAAAGTGCATCCATCTTCCAAAAGCACACACACCCCACCAAAGACTGCTTAGATATGGGGAAGGTGAGAATACCCTTCAAAATCAAACACCCTCAGGCTAAGGGTGTGCACAGGAGGGAAGCCTCCAGTCTCCTGTTATCAGGATTTCTGGTAAAGTCAGTCTTTTCACAGAACTCTCTTATTTTTCACATCCACTGTTAAGTGACCACCCTTTATTTTGCAATCAGAGTCGAGCTGGCAGAACTGAAGTGGCTTGGCAGCTGCAGAGATGAAACTCAACTGAACAAACAGATTCTTAAGTGATGCTTAGATGGAAGAACTTGGACATGGTTCAGATTTTTTTTTAATTCATTTAAATGTGTGATTGAATCCTGCTCATTACCCTCTTGGCAGTGTATTATATATTCAGCTCTTTATTGTGTAATAATGTTGAGGGTGGAAAATAAGAAAGGTACAATATTACCAGCTCTTCTTATTATAGAAGAAGAGCAGCTTTGTTTATGTAATAAACAATAGTCAATAAATGTATATAACAAGTTAATTTTTCACAGCAATCCATACCCAGAACTTGAAATATGCTATTTTGTTCTTTGGTCCAAATTTCTTGAGAAAAATAAACCCTTCTATATACTGATCGTACTAAAGTCTTGGCAAAAAGTGTGTAAGAGCTGACAGGCCCCCTGTAGAAGGCCGCTTAGTGCGGACCAGTGACGGCCCACTTCACAGCAGCACGGCCTGCCCCTCTCTGACCTCCTTTCCCAGCACTCCCCGCCCCTCGCTCTCCCTGCTCCAGCCATGCAGACCCACTTACTCTCCATGAATGTCCCAAACATGTTCCCGCCTCAGGGTCATTGCACTTGCTATTTATTTCCTCCATCCAAAACACTCATCCTAGATAGCCCTCCCTTCTTTCAATGTCTGCTCAAATGTTACCTTACAACTTCACCCATCATTCTCTATCCTCCTAACCTGCTTCATTATTTTCTACATGTTTGAATCACTGGATAGATATCTATTTAATTCTTGATTCTCAATTATCTTCTCCCACTTGGAGGTCAGCGACATGAGCAACGGGACTTTGTTCACCATGACACCCCCAGCACCTGGAGCAGTGCCTGCGCATAAGCGTGCTCCGGGAGTGCAGAAATGAATGAATATCACCAGAGCGAGTTTAGGGCTGGGGGGCAGAGACGGGTGGCTGCCTAAGGTGTCGATCTTTAAACAGGGTGCAAACAACACTGGGAAGATAATGAGATAGTATTTATTTTAGAAGTCCTCTTAAGAAAAAAAACGTGCAGATGCTTAGAAGAAATATTTTGATAAATCTCATGGGTCTTGAGGAGGATGAGCCCTCCCCCACTGGAGGTGTTAGATAAACTGTCCTCTGAGGAGGGTAAGTACAATTAGCTATAGGGTTTTTCTTTTACTGAGTGGAGTTTGCAAGTTTGGGTCAGAACAGAACTTCCTGGGTCTAACTGAGAGAGTACCTAGGTTCTGCTCAGCCTCTCCTGTAAATCAAGGTTGCACGAATAGTTCAATAACACTGGCTGGAAGGAGTGCCATGTCATCAGTCTGCCTCATGTGTCCACATACCTCTCTTCTGTTCACAGACCTACAGGGTTTCTCAGTGACCTTTCGGGTGCCATTCAAACTCCTTAGCTTTGGCACCCAATTCCTGGAACTCGAATATATTACTTTACAAGGGACTTTGCAAATAGAATTAAGACCACTGACTTTAAAATAGGGTGTTTAGGGGGTTATCCTGGATTATACAATTGTAATCACATGGACACTTAAAAATAGAAGAAAAAGGCAGGATAACCAGGGAGATATGGCAGAATAGGGAGATACAGGAGTGATTGGAAATACCAGAAAAACTCAAACTGCCATTGTTGACTTTGAAGGTGGAGGAAGGGGACCATAAGCAAAGAGTGTAGGTGGCCTCTAGAAGCTGAGAAAAAAAAAAGTCAGCAAGGAGACAGGGGCCATAGTCCTACAGCAATACGGAAGTCAACTCTGCCAACAACCTGAATCAGCCTGCAAGCAAATTCCCCCCCAGAACCCAGCTGTACCTATGAGCACAAAGCAGAGATACCAGCCAAGCCCTGGAGTTCTGATCTATAGAACTGTAAGACACTAACTTTATGTTGTTTAAAGTGTTGAATTTGTGGTACTTTGTTCCGGCAGCAATGGAAAATTAATACAAGACCTTGAGCAATCTGGATCCAACCTATGTACCCAAAACATCCCATTGCTCTGATGTATGAACCCACTGCTCCAGTCAATCTGGTCTCCTTTCAGTCCATAAACATGCTCATTTGTTGTTAATCCCACACTGTCCCTCCACTCAAACTGTTTTTTCCTGCCACACCAATTCAAATCCATTCCTCCAAAGCTGAGTCAGACCCAGTCCAGCCTCTTTGATTTTTAAGTGGTTACCCAACAGGACTTTCCACTAAGGGGCTTCCAAGTGATACACTATGCTTCATCTAATTATGTATTATTGTCAAGTATCTTATCATGTTCTCTCCCAACAAAACTTTAAGGACTTCATAAGCTGAAATTGTGTCTCCTTTATGTCTGGCAAAGCACAAAACAATGCAGTGAATATTTCCTAGAAACTTGCACTGCTTTACTTTAAAATGCCCACACATAGATTTTTTTACTTGTAGGGCACTTTCTAATCTGCTAACAATGATTTTCAACTGGTATGCCATGAGAAATTTTAAAACATGCAATACTTGACTATTTAGTGAGGGCACTGACCTCTTTTCCCTTAGATTGTTAAATAAAAAAATGATAACAGCCAACGCAATAGCTGTCTGGTGTGAATGTATAAAAATTGTATATCTGTTTTTGTCAGATCAGCAAAAAATATGTTTCTTGGTGTGCTGCAGAATTTTAGGAATTAGTTTATGTGTGCCCTGAGATGAAAAGGGTTGAAAATCGCGGTGCTAACATGACAGTAGGTATTGGCAAGTGTCTTTTTGCAACATGGTTGATTTCAGCTGGCATTGCACATCAGGTATGCCTAGTCCTAACAGAGCTGATTCACGAAGTGCTTAGTTTAATGTATTTCTGTTAGCAGGGCGTTCCTTGCCAGGACAGTTCTCACCTGACTCTTGTTTCTCCCTGCATCCTGATTCCAAAGACTACAGAGCCAGCCTCATGAGAGTCAGAAACACACCGCATGCAGACAGCTCATCTACCCGAAAAGGATTGCGTCTCATTGCCTGAACATCTTCAACTTTCATTGTAGAAGAAAAACCAGCTAAATAATGACACCTGCTTTCCTCTAACAAGAAGTGTTCACTTTTCATAATAAAATGTGAAGTTTTCGTCTTTATACTAAGAGGTTTTTAATTAATACACATACACTGAACAATCTTGCTCTATGGACATCATAAAGGCACTGAAAGGTAGCAAGTTGTAAAATATTCATTCTATTGTCCTGTAGTTAAAAGCATGTATCTGTAAATTTTATTGACTTCCTATTTATCCTCACTCTCAGAGATGAAAATCAACAGGTTCAAACATCCATTTAGTAAGAAACATTTTGTATAAAAATGCTAAGAGCTTTTATTATAAATTATGTCAATCTTAATACAAAGTCATTCAGGAAAGTACCTACTATATCAAGATTTTCAGCTGGTGTGAAGCAAGAATTTTTATTTTTCATTTTATATTATTTTAAACCTCAGCCAAGGACATGCTTATTGATTTTTTTAGAGAGAGGAGAAAGGAAGGACAGAGAGAGAGAGAAACATTTATGGGAGAGAAAAACATTGATCAGTTGCCTCTCATATGCGCACTGATCAGGGACCAAACCCACCAGCTAGGCATGTGCCCTGACTGGGAATTGAACCTGTGACATTTTTGTTTACAGGAGGATGCTCCAACCAACAGAACCACAGTGGCCAGGGCAACCACAAGAATTTTTAAAACATGAAATACCTGACTAGTCGGGGACACTGACCTCTTCTTCCTTAGATTGTCAAATTAAAAAAATCACAATGGCCAATACAACAATAGCCATCCAGTGTGAATGAATCAAATTATACCTATTTTTTGTCAGATTGGTAAAAAATACATTTTTTGGTGTGCTGCAGAATTTTATTAATTAGTTTATGTGTGCCGTGAGATGAAAAGCTTTAAAATCTATGCACTATATGGTTAAACGCACCACTGTTATTTGTGGTTTAAGTAGAAGATGAAAAACCAATGATTTCAGCCCTCTTTGACTGGCCCTCCTCTCATTTTTCCATCTTTGGTTTTCACCAACTCCTGACCCCAACCTCCAACAACTCTGTAGTTTCTCCTGCATGGACGTGCGCCATGACATCTGGCCACTAGGACATTTTTCATGCTGTCCTCTTTGCCTAAAATTGTTTTATCTTCTAAACCCCCAGTCCAGTTAACCCCAATTCAACTTTTAAAAACTAGTTTAAATGTTACCTCCTCCAGGAAGCCTTCCTTACCCTCTCCCCACTTAGACTTTCTTACCTCCTTAATGACATTTCTTGTTTTCTGGAGGGCAGGAATGAGATCTTAATCATTTTTTTATCTTTGGGACCAGGTACCTGACACATAGTAGTCTTTGAATGAAAAAGTTTCAAGTACAGTGGTCAAGTAGCTCATAAGAAAATCAAAACATGGATGCATATATTAAACATGAATATATTATGGATCACAGGATGGCACAGGTGTATTATCTTCCTAGATCTGCCATACAAATTACTACAACTGTGGTGGCTTAAAATAGAAAATTATTCTCTCACAGTTCTGGAGATCAGAAGCCCAGAATCAGTGTGTCAGCCTACACTCCCTCTAGGGCTTCTGGAGTAGGAGTCTTTCCATCCCTGTGGGGAGCTTCTGAGGGTACTGGCAAACCTTAGCTCTCCTTGCCTTATCGTGGCATCATTCCATCTTCACGTTGATTGCCCTTCTGTGTTTGTCTTCTCTGTGTGTCTGTGTTATAAAGATAGATGTGATTTCATTTGGAGCCAACAGAATAATCCAGGATAAGCTCCTATCTGAAGATCCTTAATCACATCTTTAGCCATATAGGGTACTTACTATTCCTAGGTTTTAAGGGTTAGGTTGTGGATGCATGTTCTCAGAGACTCATTCAATCACAACAGGTATAAGTTAGTGGGGTATCCAAGAAGTGTCATGGAAACTTACAGAAAAGAGCACAGTGGGCTGGAGTGATGGCCACATGGCCTTTAAACTTTAAAATGTCAAGGTAATTTGCCATTATCACCAAGGCTCACTCCTTTGAGGTAGCACAGTGATGCCAATATCACTGTAGAAGAAACAGATAAATAGGATGTGTGTCTGTTACAGAAATGCTAGCAATAAAATCAAGATCAAAATTTAACTCTCTTCTCTTCAACTCTTTATTTATTATCTACCTACTCTGTTACCATTCAAAATGAATTTAAGAGAAACCAAATGAAGACATACCATGGAGCTTCTTGCCATTATTTAAATGACAGATTTTTAGTTTCTTCCCCCTTTATTCCTGCTGAAATTCTCACTGTGCAGATGCTAACGCCAATACTGGACAACAAGAGCTCAGTAAGAAAAGCTAGGGGCTTCCCACAGTCAGCAAACATTGACTCAGCATCTGCCTTTAGCAAAGTATTCTAAGAAATAGGAAGATGAGTCAGATAGGCAGTCAGACACAGGAGCTACCATCTCCTTTCAGACACGTACGTGATCTGGTAACAAACACCAGGCAGTGTGTTTCACTGTGGCCCAGATGGAATGCTGTGGGAATTTAGAGCACAAGAGGTCATTCCTGACTGAAGTCACCAAGAAAGTCTTCCTGGAGCAAATGACATTTGAACAGAAAGCATTGAAAAGAAACTACTTCAATCATGTAGGAGGTACAGAAGAGGGGAAAAGAGGGCAAGGACAGCTTAAGCAGAAGGAGAATATACAAAAAAGTGTTGGGGTAAGTGACTACAAAGTGTATTGGGAAACAAAGAATTTCAGCATATATGCCAGAGAACAGTAGGAGATAAAAATGCAAAGAAAAATTGTTAGATGTGGTGCTTGAGTATCAAGCAAATCATACAGACTTTATTAAATAGGCATGGAGCTGTCATTAAAGATACTCTGAATAAGGAGAAGACATAATCAGACATAATCAGAGTTGTTTGGGAAGATTACTCTGGCAGTGGTGTAAAGAGGTATTAGAAGGCAGGGGAGGCTAGATGCTCAAAGATTATTGCAATAGTGCAGCCAAGAGCTAAATAAGGGTTTGATTAGGAAGGCAACTATGTGAAAGGAGTACAAGTGAGAGAAATTTCAAAGAAAAGCTCGATAGGATGTAAGGACTCATTGAGTATATGGGGTTGGAGATATTCAGGCATTAGAGATGAATTTGAAGTTGAAATATGGGAATGTGAAATAGTGATGCCATTGGAAGAATTTAGAAAATCAGGAGGAGAAACAAGTTTAACAGCAGAAATGATGAACTTAGTATGAAGTTTTAAGAATCAGTAGGACACTGCCCTGGCTGGTGTGGCTCAGTGGATTGAGCACCAGCCTGAAAACTGAAAGGTTGCCAGTTTGATTCCTAGTGAGGGCACATGCCAGGGTTGCAGGCAAGGTCCCCAGTTGGGGGCGTGTGAGAGGCAACCAGTCAATATATCTCTTACACATCAATGTCTCTCTCCCTCTGTTTCTCCCTCCGTTCCCATCTCTCTAAAAATAAATAAATATAATCTATTAAAAATATTTTTAAAAAAGAATCAGTAGGACATAAAGTAGAGATGCCAAGGAAGGACATGACTGGAATAAAGATGCAAAAATTATTCCATGGAGAAAATAATTAAAGTCATAGAAATACATAGCATCATAAAGGAAGAGAAAAAATATCCCAAAGTGTAAAGAATGTCAATAATTAATGAATGGTAGAAAGCTCGAAGCTAGGCAAGAAGACTGAGACTAAGGAGAGGTAGTTTGACCAAAGAAGTAACGCTGAAGTGAAAGAATTTCATAGAAGAGTCATTAATATCAAATATTGCAAATTTCAAAAAAGTGAATTATTAAGTCACAAGCGTTTAGAAGGTTGTTTTTTTTTCCAATGGACACATAGGCCAAATCACAAAGAGATCAAGACTAATGGGTAATAAATAAGAATTGTAGATAAATTTTTCAAAAAGTTAAGAACAAAATACCAGAAGCCAATATCGAAGGAGGAATACATTTGTTTAGCATAACCATTCTCGACCCTAGAATCTGAGGGGTTCTTGAGACAGCTTATACGTCCCCAAAATTCATTCCCACTCTTAAATTATATTACATATTCCAATTGTGAGTTGGTGTTTGTTGCTTTTTTACATTTAGACTAAACGGCTATATTCCAATCTAAGTTTATTTAGCGCCCACATTGTGCCATTGCGCTAGTTGGGGAGATCCAGAAATGATTAGAACGTGATTCTCACTCTCAAGCAGTAAACAATTTAGTGGGTAAAATAGAAATTTAGAGACACGGCTGACCACCGTGTGGAAAGTACTGCAGTGGTGGTCAGCAGAAGGCCATGGGAACACCCAACAGGGACGTTAGCCTGGCTGGGGCGAGGAGAGCCCATGGTGCTGAAGGGCCCCCTGGACAGGTGCTGCCTGCTGAGTCTCAAAGGACTAGGAGTTAGGTTGGCAGATTTCCATAGAGGAGTGGGAGAGAAAAGAACTGCCTGTGTTTTCTGCAAAGACAAGGAATCTGAGGGGAAGGAAAATGAAAGTCGATGAAAAAGAAGGGGTTAATACTAGCAGCTTGTTTTTGCAGAGTTAGGAAAAAATGATGAGGTCAAGCAGGCTGGTGAAGGAATCCGCTGGGAGGAGGCAAGAGGAAAGGGAACAAAAACGATGGAGAAACAGAGCAGCACTCAAGTAATAAAGAAAGAGGCTGGGGGAGCCAGGTGCTGTGCCCTGTTCCTCTTGTACAGTGGAAGGTCGACCACCGGCGAGGGCCGGGTGGGGGCCAGCGAGGGCGAGGAAGTGATTATTACTAGATTAATAATCTTTCATTCTTTTTAAATAAAAGCATTTATTTGAATTAAAGTTTGTTTGGGGTTCAGTCTCCTCTTGAAGCATCTGATGTGGGAAGCAATCCAGCACGAAGGTGCAGAGCCTGTGCTCTGGGGCTAAATGGCCTGTGTTCGTCTTGTCTGCCCCACATATAGAAATGATTTCTCTGTGTCTATGTCCTCTCATCTGTAAGTGAGGCAGATAATGGTACCTAACTCATAGGTTTGCTGTAAGGAATAAAAGAATTAATACCTGAAAAACGCTGAGAACAGTGCCTGGCACATAACACCTACTCAAAAATGTTAGCTCTTATAATTACTAGACCAATACCCTCCACTGGAACTTTCTGAGATGATGGAAGTGTCCCCTGGGCTGTCTAACACAGTAGCCACTAGCCACATATGGCCAGTGAGCACTGGAACTGTAGCTAGTGTAACTGAAATTTAATTTTCACTCATTTAAATATAAGAAGCCACATGTGGCCCTGCAGAAGAGGCAGCGACCATTTTAAACAGGGGTTTATTGGTACAAAGAAAGACACTGAGTTCCATTCCCCAAGGACCCTGGTCCTGAAATACTGTAGAATAGGCCCAACCAATCAAACAGATAGTTAGCTGTAGCTCTGAGGACTCAGCTTTATTTTGTGGGTGCTGATGCTCAAAGAGCAGATGGAGGAAAGACATGCTCACGACCCCTGTGATTCCAAAGGAGGATTCAGTGTATGATAGGATATTTGTTAGGTAAACAAGAGGCAAGAAGCATAGTCTTAAGCAAAACAGAACAGAGGTTTGGCCAGCTTTTTGCTGAAGTGGGTCAGCGGAGAGCCATTAAAAAGACAGCTGAAGTTCTAAGGGATGTGGAGAGCTGCTGCTCAGCTGTAGTGGTGTTGAGCCCTGTTACCATCTGATGACAATGGAGTAATCTCACACCAGAGCCACTAAAAGAGCCAATAGGACAGTCAGTGTGATAACGGTGAAACTCAGTCTACAGTATTGATAAAACACAAAAGGAGGGAGGAGAGAGGTTATCGATGAGTAATGCATTTTCTTTTGTGGTGGCAGAGGGAGAAGAACAAATGGATCATTAATGGCTTTAACTCGATTAGGGCCTTCTGGGGGGCGGGGCAGCACTGGCTCCTGCCAGCAAGGCCCCCCCCCACAAAGGAGGCTGCTCTGAAGTGGTTGGGGAGGGCAGGGGTGTGTGGTGGTGTTGTTCTGGAGATGCTGCTTTTGCTTTCCAGTATTTCAAAGCCTCTTCTCGAATCCAAACTTACTTGGGTCATCCCTCTGTTTCTACAACAAAATAGCATCATGGTGAAAATAGCATGTTCCTAAGAATTTAGGAAAAGTATTATCATATTTGAAAAGCTTAATTCAGATGGTAGTATGGGGGAATGAAGAATAAGGCAACTCAAATAAAAGGACAGAAAGTAATTAAGTGAAGGAAAAAAAAAACCTTCTTGAGCATTACCAAGAAAGCAGACATTCAAAACTTGCAAGTCGTAACTCGCTTTATGCCATAAGGCATTTCCCTGCAGGCTGGCATACCTCGTTCTTTTCAAAATGAAGTGTTTGAAACTCACTAATAGATTTTCTATTTAGGGAAATTCTGTGTGTTTAATGTGTGCGTACATGAAAAAAATTCTTCCTAATCCCACCTAATTAAGATCCCATTGCAGGAATTTCTTTTCCTGCTCTGAGTTGTGACAGGTTTTAGAGGCCAGCAGGCCTGGACTCAAACTGAGCTTCACTTCCTGTTCACTATGTCATCGTGGGTGAGTTCTTTTACTTCACTGGCCTTCAATTTCCTTAACAGTAAAACGGTGACAATAACACATACTTACAGAACGTTGTCAAATGCAATCTAATGAGGTAGCGTTTGCAAAACACCGGAGCGCCTGGGCCTGTGGCAGAGACTTACTGCTGGCTGCTCCTTCAGGAAGGGGTGAGGGCATGTTGTCTCCTGAGAGGAATCTGACTCCACAGAAGCTTCACACAGCTGAGAGCTGACTTGACCGGTATTTAGACACAGAAACTAAGAATGCTTGACTCTGGGATTTCTTCTGCAAGGGAACCACACTTTGGCCTAGTGGCTCTTTCAGGCCTTTGAGCTAAGTCAGAGCAGCCCTGCATGACCAGGACAAAGAGCAGCAGCTGCCTCAGGGTCCAGGTAAGGCCCCAAGTTCTGGGAATTCCCCCGGACGCTGTCAGGACCCTTGCTCCGCTGGCCTGTGTCAGCACTGAGCTGGCCGCACCCGACCCCATCTGCCACCCCAACCCGCAGCGTCAGGCTGCGGCTGCATGCTTGACTCTCAGCGAAGCTTATGGTTTCTGTCTAGGACAAGGAGGACTGCCTAGTCCACCCAATTTTAGGTTTTGATTTTCAAACATCATCTTTCCTAACATCAAAGGGTGTGTGTTTGTACTGTAGCAAAAGAAATAGAAGCATGTTTTTAGGGAAGCAAACAGCTAGCCTTGCCTGAGGCAGGCCATGGGGTAGACAGTAACCCAGGCTGGCTGTGGGGGCTTAGGAGTTTGGCACAGGTCGGAGAAAGTTGGACACAGTTTGGGACAAGGAATTGCCTGGAGTTAGTCAAGCCACATAGGACATGGTTTACAGAGGCCTGACATCAGAGCAGACAGAGGCCAGAGCTGAGACACTGACCACCAAGGAGGGAGAGCTGGAAGTTGTGTCAGTTCAGATTCCTCCTAGAACTGTCCCAGTCTTAGAGGAACGACAGCCTTTGTATTCCAGATCCAGTCCCTAGGAGACCAGAAATCATCCTCATGCCCCAGGAATCTGTTCCCTCAGCCGGGAGAACACTATTCTGGCCTGACAACAGCCTTTAGAGAAGAACTGGATTTTCATGGAAATACATCACCACCACCACCACCACCACCACCACTAGCATCAGAAAATTTATGAGAACTCAATTTTTCGCAGGGTTTCCTCGTCTTGGGACAGAAGTTTAGCATCAGGTCATAATCCCAAAACATTTAGAGAGTAGGTGGTGGAAAGATGCTAAAAACTGACTTACACAAATGCAAAGAACTGCCCCAAAAAACATGAGGAATGTTTGGAACAGACACAGAAAGTAGAGCCCTCCTGAACAGACGAGAGGTCTCTCCACCTCAGCCGTCAACGTGAGTGTGCTGCTGCGAGGCCAGAGCACAGTGGCCTGTCCTAATTCGGGACATGGTCCTAGCGGACAAGCACAGTCTCAGCCATGTGGATCCGTGGGGAGAAACTCCACTAGCCTGACCGTTGAGCCTGAAACCTAGTGTCCTGGCAAGAGTTTCATTAAAGACAGCTCTGTGCGGAACATGAGTCATTTTTAGGTCTTGGAATTCACTTAGAGATAAAAAGATGCTTTTACAGTCATCTAAGGCCTGTATCCCATTTCTACCCAGAGCCTCAATATTCTTCATTAGCATCCAAGGCAGGATTATCACCTCCCCCACAAAATGAATAAACAAGGCACCGAATAGTCTCAGCCGCCTCCGGCTCCCCACGCCTGTCTAGAAAATTAATAAGCTTCTGAGTCTGATGGTTATTCAACAATGAGTTATATGTTCAGGAAAAATAAACCCACCTTTGCTTTTCTCCAATTCTTCCTGGAAAAAGCATATAATGACACAGATGTCTTATCCTCATGAAGACCTGAGAATTTCTAAAATTCTTGAGTTCCTTGTAAGAAGGCCCACATGCCAATGAAATACAAATAACTACAGAAATATGCCCTGAACGGAAACTTGTTTCCATTTCAAGGGAACTAGAACAAAAGGTCACTTTGAAATGTAGGCACAAGATAAGAAAAACAAATAGCAGCCCAGATGTTCTATTTCCCTCTCCGTGGTGAATGCTGGCAGTGAGTCTGAAGGACCTGGCTGCAGGTGAGGGCTGATTACATTAATGGAAAGCACCTGTTGGCTCCAACCACCCGGATTCTGCCTCTCCAGCACTTGGGCCCCAGGTGGGGCTTTATTACGCAAGCAATGGCTCTTCACTCATAGAAGGGCATCATGAACAGATGTGATCAGATAATCCCCCCAAAAGGGTTAAAATCAAAGCCTCTGGATACTCAAGGGTGTCTCTCCATCACCCTGTCCTCTCTGTACCCTAAGAAACTCTCCTTTCTACTTCTGATTCTTCCTGGCTTTGCTCAAGGAACTAATGTGGGACTTGTAGGGAGAGGGAAACCACAGCCCATATTTCAAGGGTTCTGAGCTGGAAGAAGACACCAGCTGTTTCCCCCCCACATACACACATACCCTTTTCCCCAACAGAGACCAGTTTTTTCCATCTACCTCTCAGTTCGTGTTTACTGTATTTACAGTCTGTGATGCATTTCACAAGCTGTAGGTGGTAGTTCCCTAAGAACTGTCTGTCCCCTTTAATTCATTTAAAACACACTTATCAAGGACAATTGACAATTTCTTGTGCATAGCTCACCTGCAAAATCTTTTTGTTGAAGAAATGAAAGAGGCCAGTCTAGCCAGCCATTATCTCAGAAGTGAATTATGTGCCTTTCATCAAAACCCAGCCTAATATCCCCCTTCTTACATTTCTTTGCTTTGGGTTTTTTGTGTTTGTTTTTATTTTTTGCCATTTTTGTTCTTCTTGAAAATTATACACACGGTAATTCACTTGAGATGCATTGAAAATCTTAATCTGGCCCTTGAGTTTCTGGTAAACTGCTTCTTTTTAGCATGAGATAGGGTAGCTTGCGTTTGCTACAACAGATCAAACATCCTTTTTCATGCCTATCCACAATAACAAGTGGGAACTCACTTTTAAAAAATATAACAGCCATGTTGTCTCTAAATAATAAATGAAAAACACAACAGCTTATTTTGGAGCTGAAAATCTCATCAAACCACCCCCAACCCCACGCCCCCCGCCCCCTCCCGGGCAGGTTGGATATTTGTGCGGATTGGGGACAGTGGAGTACGGGAAAGAAATCGTTCCCTGTTTATTATCTCTCTGTCAAATTGTACCAATTCACTAGCTCAAATCTAAGAACCCTAGATCCTGACTGACATCAGATGCTGGGCAGTGAAGTCTGGCCAGGACTGCCATCAGTTAGAGTGTCAGAAGAATATGCTATAATTAGTCACAGAAATTCTCTCTGTTTTCTGTTTCTTAGTTTTCTAATAAAAATGACTTTAATGAGCAACTTCTTTAGGGCCACTTAATATTCTGGTTCAGGGGGCGTGGCTGTTGCAGCGGTTCTTCAGCTGGAGAGTACTTGTAAAGGCAGACCCTGGAAGGCAGGACTGCCCTTGTTCTGCGCCCATTTGCCATGTGGCATCATTGCGCACGGAGCTGAGGAGCCTAGTGTCTCTCTCATTTAGACCAAACTTCCAGAGCCAATCGAAGGGCAAGTCTCCTGTTCATTAAGGGCTCCGCAGTCTTTGAATTAAAGATATTGACAGCTAAGGTGATCCAAAAGAAAATATTTTTTGCATAATCCGCCTAACACAAGGGCCTATGTAACATCTGTGCAAAGGGACCTATTGCCCGCATGCACTCCATATTTAGCAAGGCATCGAGAACTTCAGATTGGAATGCACCAGGCAATAGGCAAATGCAGCATATAGTAATGTCATCCTGAGCTTTTTCCAAGCAGCTTATATTTTCTAATGTGTGAGAGATATTCCCTCAACCTTTTCTGCTTGTCATTTTTGATGTTTTGATTCTGGCTACCAAGTCAACAATTAGGCCACTAAAGAAAGACCTAGTATTGCTATGGTCTCCCTTAATTTTGGCTTGCCAGTTCTCAATATTATTAACCCTAAATTGCTGGATAGAAAATTTCTGGGGTTTCCTCAGAGCTAGACAATGACCAAACGTTCAATCACTGCCCACCCCTCCTCAAATACAATGTTTAAAGCAGCCCTGGGGTTATAACCCTGGCCTGCTTCCGCCCATGCTTATTCTGAAAACCAACAGAATCTTCACATTTCCAAGAGAAACGCCCCCTCTTGTGGCGGCTGCTGAATACTGCAGTCCTAGCTTCTAGCAGGAAAGGAAAAATTACCCAACCTCCTACACACAGACCTGTAAGAATACTAATAACTCCAGTTCGCCCTGAGCAGCTGAAAACTTTGAGTCTCCTGCTGTGGTGAGAGCTAAATCCTCTCTAACAGTATCAGGCTTTTAGATATAGTTTCAACCATATAAAATTGCTGATAGTCAAACATTTTTGACCTATAAAACGGCGATTTCATACAGTTAAATGTAATAATACATACTGATAAACCAGGGAAACTTCTGTTAGCACCTACAGCTTTAGCTGAGCCCATTAACTACTACCCAAGAATGGAAATCCTTTCTACTCTAGCAACTACATGAGGAGTTTTAAACACAATAAATAAATATTTTTCAAGCCCTAAATGCTAATACTTTTTGCCAGGCTCTGAACATAACCTTCTCATGTTTCTTGGTCAATTGGCGGTTAATCATAAAGATCAGACTTAGGAAGTTGGACTTCCCTAGATCTGTCACTTATTTGTTAAAGAGCACTTGCCAAATAAATGGCAAAGCTCCCTCTACCCTAGCACAAGTACCTGGTACTCTGAACAGACTTTTTTCTCTGAAACAAGGCAAATAGAATAATGCTAAATGGAGCGTTGTAATTCTCTCATAGTTAGTTGCAAACATTTTTGGAAGTGCCGTGTGAATTTGTTTTTAATATGAGAAATTAATACGTGATGAATTATGTTAAGCAATCATTTTCAGCAATGTGAATTCATCGTGCTAATAAAATTTTAAAATAAAACCTATGTCTCCAGACGGGTGGCACAGTTGGTTGGAACATTGTCCTGAACACCAAAAGGCTGCCGGTTTGATTCCTGGTCAGGGCACACACCTAGGCTGGGGGCTCCATCTGGGGCACGTACAGGAAGCAACCGATAGATGTTTCTCTCTCCCTCCCTCCCTTCTTCTCTCTCTAAAATCAATATACATATCCTCGGTGAGGACTGAAAAGTATAGCAAGGAATGTGATCAGACTATATATATATATTTTTTAAATGATTAAACAAATGAAAAGAAGTCCAATTTTGCTAAAACTTAGAACAATAAAAATTAAACCTACACTGAGATATCATTTTTACCTCTCACATTGGCAAAAGTTTTAAAAACTTTGCTGATAAACTCTTGACAAGGTTATGAAGAAACAGAAGAAACAGGCACTTGTAGCGTTTTTAGTATACATTTAAATTGGGGCTTACCTCCTAGAAAGGACAATTTTGTAATACCTATCAACATTACAAATATATATACTTCAGATCCTGGTAAGTATCATGTTGGGTAATGTAACCTACAGATACGCTTGAACACAAATAAGATGATATATGCAAAATGTTATTAATTGCAGAATTACTTTTAATAGGATAAAATCATAGACAATCTAAAAGTCACTTAAGAAAAATACAGTGAAATAAATTGAAGTGCAGCCATATAATGAAATATGATAAAGCTGTTAGGACAGCAAGTAGGAAGTTCTCCACAAACCAATATAGAGCAAGATAAATTACTTGGAATAAAAAGTACAGAAGTACGCAAACTATGCCACTTTATAGTTATAGAAAGTATATTTGCATTTTTGCTTTATAAACATAAAGAAACTCTAGAAGGATATTCAAGAAAGTGGTAACTGGTTAATAGAAGAGGCAGATTGTGGGAAGAAAACATCTCACTGTATTTTTATGGAGGTGGGGAGATGTATGAAATATTCAATATCACATATACAAAAATTAAATGTAAGAATCATTCATGTTAGGTTAAAAAACTCATTTATTTTCAACAAATTTAATAAATTGCATGTTGATGTGTAGGAAGAGTGTATGTAAGGAAAACTGTTTAAGGACTGCATAACACTCCTCACTAATAAACCCCTTGTCTGACCCCCGCAGGCCCCGGATGCTGCTTCTCAGCACACGGGCAGCAGCAGCTCTGGAGCCCTTGACCCCAGATGAGAGCTCTACTGAGCACCTGACCTTTCTTCAAGACCTCGGTCCGCTTTTGGCCTGAGCAAATGTCCAACAGCCAGAAAATGACCAGTGTCACTTGTTTCCCTGTGAAATGAGCTTAATACATTACTCAAATAATTTAAAAGACACATGATTCTCAGTCCTTCTGAGCCAGCCCTGTTCTTCCCGCAGCTGTGTTCGCTTGCGGGAAGGAACGCCTGCTACAGGGGAGGCGCTGCGGTGGGAGCGCGTGAGCAGACAGCTCCTAAGTGCCCCCAAAACACAGCAGCTTCAACGACACACATCCAAGGGTCAAAACTCAACCCGGGCCGGCTCACTCCTGTGGCTGACCTCCAAGAGGTCAGAATTTGGTTATTTTTAGCTTCAGGCTGGGATGACAGCATAAGTGAGCCCATCTGCAAGCCCAGAAAGAAATCAGACTTAAGAGGAAGACGTTATAAGAAGATAGTTGAGCTTGGCAACATAATAAATGGTTCTTGTGTCTTTTTGCTCCTGAATATAGTGGATTTTTTAAAAAGTAAATACATGCATATACACCACTGACCAGCTCTGTGACTGGGCCGTCATTTTCACTCCAATTTTCCTCATCTGTCCCGGAATAATGACGGATCTTGAGTTAGGACAGTGTTGCTCAACCTTTTATCACTGTCACCCCCTAAGGAGCCTTTTTAGACTCTTTTTCCCCAATCACCCTACATCCAAAAATGTTAGTACCACAATCATACTGTATACACAGTGTACATACTGTATGTATATTTGTGCTTTGTTTGTAAGGAGTACTTTTTGCCCAAGTGATGGTTAATTTTATGTGTCAACTTGACTAGGCTAAGGAATATCCCAAGATGGCTGGTAAAACATTATTTTGGGTTGTATCTGTAAGCACGCTTCTGGAAGAAATTAGCTTTTGAAGCCACAGACTGAATGAGGAGGATGGCCCTCACCAATGTGAGGCCCACCATCCAACCTGTGAAGCATCCAAATACGACAGAAAGGCAGAGGCAGGGTGAATGTGTTCTCCTTACTGGACACACACCTGGGACACTCGCCATCTCCTGCCTCAGCCAGCATGCCTGGGCGTTCCCGGCTCTCAGGTCTTCAGACACCACTGGCTTTCCTGTCCCCTCGGCTTGCAAAGAGCAGATATCTGTCTACCCTGTTGGTTCTGCTTCTCTGAAGAACCTGAGTAGTACACTCCCCAAGAACTTCTTTGCGCCCTCAATAAAATGCATGAATTATACTCACCAGAAGGATCCAGAAGATCCCTTTTGGTTAGATAACTGAGGGAATGGTGCCATGCTGTGGAGAAATGTGCGCACCTAAGCACCAGATGTCAAATCCTGACCTATCACTTGCTTTCACAGACCCTTGAATGAGTTATTTAATGCACACTCATGCGTGAAACATGTGTAATAATCCCTCTGTCAGGGCTGTCAAACAAGAAGTAACGCAAAGTGAGTAAAGCCCCTGGACCTGGCACACTGGGAACAATCAATAACTGGCAACTTTTCATTTGCTTTATTTAAAACAAATCTATAACTTACATCTGTATACCTAAAAAATGAAACACTGATCATAGTGACATAGGCAGTGATTATAACCAATGATTCTGAAATCCATCATATGCTTTTATTTATGCCTGGAATGTAGCTCCTATTGTGACTTCAAAATTCTATCCAGCTTTCAAGACAAAGATCAAATGTCCCTGGTTTCAATAAAACTTTTCCTAGTTTCACCAAAGGTAAGTCTCTCTGTGCTTTCAACCCTCATACACAATTAGGGTGTCCAACCCATTTTGCTATATAAATTATATGGATTTTAAGCACCTTAAGGATGGGAACTCTGTTATATTTCTCTATGTTAATATACACACACACTTAGCACAAGATTTTTCAGTAAATATTTATTGGTTAAATGCTGCAAAGTTGGATCCCAAAGATCAAATGTAACGTTAGCACATAAAAACTGAAGTAAATAGGTAGTCTCAAATTAATATCAATGTTAATATAATGACCTAGAAACATAACTAAAATATAGATAGAATCAAGTTTGTTTTGTCATTATTTATCCCTACAATCCTAAATATGAATCCAAATGTGGTAATAGCTCATCTTTTCATGTTATAGAGATTGGCGAAAAGTCTTTCTGGTAACAGTCCACTTACATGAGACAGGTGAGTTTTTTCAAAGAGTCTCTTGCAGAGAGTTGGGCTGTCTCCTAATGCATCTCAAACGGCAATGCTATGAAAAGGGCACAGAGTGTCTGTGTAACCGCAGAACAGCTTTCTTCGCAGACAGGGTCTCCTACCCTGTCACTACTGTCTGTGGTCATTCTTGGTGGTTCTCCTGCTTCGGCTCCAGGGAAATTCTGTGAGACGAGAAACATGTGCATCAAATGTAATAGCAGGAAGCAAAGAGAAGCCAAGAAGAGAGAATGACTGTGAAGCATTTGTTTTTTAGACCCTATGATGTTTTAAGTATATACCTAATGCTTTTTACACATGCTGAATAACCAGGCTAATTAAAAAGCCCATACAGTTCTTGTTAAAATCTGTTCAAATTTTTTGGAGCACCTGTTATAACAGAATGCCCACAGACTTGATAGTTTAGAGCCAAGACACCTGCTACCTTATGTCTCACAGTATGTTCAGTTTTATACTGTTAGCAAAAAAAATAAACACTTTTTGACATTTAGCAATCTTATACAAGTGATATGAAATAATCAGGAAAGATATTTAACCCTTCCTGTGCTGCTTTGAGAAACCACACCCTTTCTCCTCTAGGATTTGGATTGTGACATTTTCCCATGAAGTGACTTAGGGCTTATTTAATAATCCGTAATCGTGTGAGGTTTTCTAAAGAGTCTGGGTATCCTCTGGGAAGTATGAAGCAGTGAATTTTCTAGTTAAAAGAGACCTTTAAGAAAGCATATCACTGTTTTAACTTTGTCAAATATTTATGAAATTCCCAAACAGGTTTGATGGTATTACTGCTGGCGAGATTTTTACCAGAACATTATTTGAAAATGCATTTATTTTTGAAAGATAAATATTATAATAATTTTCCACAGTTAAGGAATTTTCATAGTCCAGATGTGTACATAGGAACATTTAGATTCAATTTTATGGCTGATGAATCTTACGAGAATAATGTGAGAATGCTTTTCAAGATACATAATTTTAAAACAGCTGCCATTTAGTCTGCAGTATTTAAGTCTCTAAAGGTCTGGAACCATGTCTTATTTGACTGATAGGCCAGAGTTGGACAATAGAATGAACACACATTTCACCTAGATAAAAAACTTTTCCAATTTTATGCTGTCACAGTTTAAAATTTAATTTATGCTAATGATATTTCTACTAAGAATATCTGCCTTTGATCTAGCAATTCCACTTTTAGAATGTCCTACAGTCAAGTCACACATACATAGAAAAACAAATATAAACATATCATTTCCAGAATTGTCCATATAGGAAAATATTTGAAACAATATAAATGTCCATTGATAGAAAACCAGGTAAATAAATTATGATAGATCAATACAATAGAATGCTATGTAGTCGTTAAGTGAATAAAGTAGCTCTGTGTGTAGTGATATGAAAACTTCTCCAAGATATACTAAGTGAAAAACAAATGGTAAAAGCAAATACATAACCAAACATACACACACATTTGAAAATTCATAGGAATATAGAATATCTTTGGAGGGAAGCACTAAAAATAGTTATCTCTGAGGGGAAATTTGAAGGTTAGGAGACAGGAATAAGAAGAATACTTATGGCCCTGGCTGGTGTGACTCAGTAGGTTGAGTACGAGACTGTGAACCAAAGGGTGGCCAGTTCAATTCCCAGTCAGGGCACATGCCTGAGTCGCAGGCCAGGACCCCAGTGGGGCGCACATGAGAAGCAACCACACATTGATGCTTCTCTCCCTCTCTTTCTCCCTCCCTTCACTGCTCTCTAAAAATAAATAAATAAAATCTTAAAATAATTCATTTAAAAAAGAAGAAACTTACATTTCACTGAAAAAAATCCTTTTGTAACTTATTTGTATTACATTTACATCTAACCTAGTCGAAATATTTTAAGATGCAAGTTGAAATAATCCCTTAAAATTGGGAGAAAAAAAGAAAATGTGGTATATTATGGGCATACTTAACTGTATGTAATATAATATCCTAAAGTACTTCTAAAGTTCCAGGCTGTTACCTAGTTAACTCCAAATCAGCATTTAACAATATAAATCGCAATTTAATGTCTAATTATCATGATGAAAACAGCTTTTGAATGTTGAATGTGTATAGCTGTATTCAAATACAAGCTGTTTTGACTTTTAACCAACATACCAGAACTGGGAGTGATTTTGCTGCATAATTAGAAAACAACCTAGAATATATTTCTCTAAGATGCTTTTAAAGATAATGGAAAGCATTTTTAAATGTTCAGGAGAAAAGATGTTTTAGTTCTATAACATCTACCAAAAGAGAAATATAGGCCCTGATAGCTGTGGCTCAGTTGGTTGGAGGTATACCCATGAAGCAAAAGGTTGCCAGTTCCATTCCAGGTCAGGGCACACGCCTAGGGTGCAGGTTTGGTCCCCCGTCGGGACACATGCAAGAGGCAACCAATTGATGTTTCTCTCCCTCTTTCTTCCTCTCTTCCTCCTTTCTGAATAAACAAAATATTTTTAAAAGAAATTTTTAAAAGAAAAATAGGATTCTATTTCTACAAGGGACCAGAGAAGCTGCAGTACGGCAATCACCTTGTCATTTTGTGCAGGAATCACCCCAAAACCAGGCACCACTGAGGCCTGTTTCTTAATATGGACAAGGATGGATCCCATGACTACTGGAGGACTTGCAACTATTGAGCCGCACATAGTTCACAGTCCTATAAATCCCTATAGCAATGGTCAGGACTCACCCAAGTAATATACTGACGCTGATGACTTACCTTTAGACATCCTGGAAAGTCGCTCCAATCTTTCAAAAAACAATTTTTCCACCTTCAAGAGTCCTGCATTAACTTGCTCTCAAAAAACCATCAGATGAGCACATAAAATTATGGTATACTTAATGCTTATTTGCATTTTAAAAGAAAATACATCCTTGGCTGGGCCCTTAGTCAGTTGGAACGTTGTCCTGTATACCAAAATGTTGCAGGGTCCCGGTAGGGACACATACATAATGTAGGTTGCGGTTTCCATCCCCAGTCGGGGTGTGTACAGGAGGCAACTGATTGATGTTTCTCCCTCAAATTGATGTTTCTCTTCCTCTCTCTGTCTCTCTAAAATCAGTAACTCACTCTCAGGTGAGCTTTTAAAAAGAGAGCAAGAATACAAATTATTTGGAATTAGTATAGGTAGTAAACTCTGATGAAGCAATCAATGAAAGGCTTTGGCAGGACAGACTGAGGAAGATGAATGAGGGAGACAGCCTGAGACCAACAACCACACCAAGTGAGCCATCCAGCTCTCTTGGTCAATGCTCTATTGACTTTAAGGATTCACATTAGCACCTCATGCAAGTAGTGATGTCTCACTGATCATTTGTGATGCTCACAAAATATTTCTGGCCCATAGTAAGAGTCTATTGTATTTTCTAGCTCTTTTGTGGGGTGGGGCCATGTACCCATTCCTGGCCAGTGTGTTGAAAAAAGTGAAATAAGCCAGGTGGTGAAAGACAAATACCATATGATCTCACCTATAAGTGGGACCTAATCGACAAAACAAGTGAGCAAGCAAAATATAACCAGAGACATGGAAATAAAGAACAAAATGACAGTAACCAGAGGGAAGGAGGAAGGGAGATAACAGGGAAAAGAAGGGGAAGTGTTGTCAAGGAACATGAATAAAGGACCCATGGACAAAGACCATCAGGGAAGAGGATTGAATGTGTGAGATGGGAGTGGGTAAGGTGGGGGAGAGTAATGGAGGGAAAATGGGGACAACTGTAACTGAACAACAATAAAAAGATTTAATTTAACTGAAAAAAAGAAATTCCTCTTAAAATTAAAAATATTGAAAAGTTGATATCTAACCAATTAGCACAGTTACATATTTTGTTAAAGTGTTATATAAAAAATTTCATAAGAAAAGGTTGTATAATTTCATTGCACTCTAAATGTGTTAGTTTGCCATGTTAACCATACAAAGGGGGAGAGGTCCCACAGCCCTGGAGTAAACTGTTATAGGCCAAGAAAGTTTGGGGAGAAACAGAATTGGATCCTAAGTATTTTACTTTCCCACAGTTGTGTAGCCCTTTCAGGCTCTTTACCTTGCATGTGTCTCCTCTTAGTATGTATATGTTCATGCAAAAATACTGCACTTTTCAGGACAAGTTCTCTTAATTTCACATTATTGGCATGGAAATTGAAGATCAACAGGCCTATATGATTAACTTGTCCAAGATTTTATAGGTAATAAATGACAGAATCAAGATCCAAAATCAGATTTTCTGACTAAGTCCAGGGATTCTCTCACTGTCCTACTCTGCTGCATGGAAACAGATACAATGAAAAGAAGAAACAGAGAAAACAGCTTATGGTCAGAGAAAGCTTCCTGAAAGAAGTGACACCTCCGTGTGTCCCCACCCCTGCACTGCGAGGTCACAGTCTTCCCACTAGTGATTATCATCACGTTGTCTTCAGCAGGGAGCTCAGCACTTGTTGAATAAATGATCAAATGTGTTGGATGAGTGAAGATGTTCTTTTTAGATATACAATGAGCTCGCATTCTTAAGAGAATGAAATTTAACTTCTCAACTCATAGTCCCAGGTCTTGACCTCAGACTCACCCCCACATTTGCAGGACCCAGGACAACAGCACACATGGAAGCCCTCATGCCATGTATCCAGTTAATTTATTTTATTTTTTAATTATTTTTAATCCCCACCCAAGGATATGTTCATAGATTTTGATTTTAGAGCGAGAAGAAAAGAGAGAGAGGGAAAGCAAGAAACATCCATGTGAGAGAGAAACATTGACGGGGTGCCTCCCGTTCCTGCCCAGACCAGGGCTGGAACCCACAACCTAAATATGTACCCCAGCTGAACCCACAACCTTTTGATATACGGAATAATGTTCCAACCAAGCCCTTAGCCAGGGCCACCCAGTTATTCTAAAAATAGAAAACAAGTTAACAAACACTTAGCTAATATATAGTCTTTCTTTCTATCTTGACAAATTCAACTTCATTAGAATAAAAAAAAAATTATGTATCAAGCTATAATTTTTATATAACTGAAATTTGGCAAAATACAAAAACAACTAAATTTATCACTCATGTCTGTTGGCAGGCCACTGATGTTTGAATGAGAAATAAAATAAGGATGTATATAATTTATAAATTATTGCATGTGTGTTCCATAAATTTTTTCTTGCTTTAACTTCAGTAGAATCACTAACATTGTTGTTATTATGAAGATTTCATATTATTTATGTTTTACTGACAGTAATGCCAAATTAGACAATCTGTCTTGAGTCATTGTTTTTTGAAGTAGATTTCTATTAGTTCCAGTTTGAAAAAATTTGCTCTGCTGAGGAATTAGCAACAGGAATTTTCAAATTATTAATATGATATATCAGGAAATGAATAAGATATATATACTTTGTTCAAACACTACAATAGAATCAAATATGATCAATTATTATTATAGAAAATATTACAAAATGTTTTTAATTTCACCATACACATAGCCATTGCTTATATTACTTTTATCATCCCTTGAAGCATTATGTAGACCCATTCATTCATGTAAAGAATCAATATTCTTTACATGCTTCATGCATTTTAAGTTTATACCTACATACATATGCATTTTAGTAATATGAATTATTTAATATTGCCAAATTTCTACAGCCTTGTGCAACTGTTTCAAATATTGCACCAATTTATGAGCATTTCTGGAACCATGAACTGGAACAAGAAGTGAAGCTAAAAAGAGACTCTCAGTAATCACCATACTGTTGTCTGTCTATGAGGGGTTTATTTGTTTGTTTTGCTTAATCCCGTCACTTTGGAGTCGGTGGTAGGAGAGGATAAAGGGGCAGTAAATGGTGATGAAAAGAGACATGACGTGGGGTGGCGAACCACACGACACCGGGTACAGATGATGTATTACAAAATTGTACCACTGAAACCTATATAATTTTATTAACCACTGTCATCCCAATAAATGTAACTTAAAAAATAAAAATAAAAGTTATCTAAAAATTGAAAAAAGGTAAATTGGTAAAAATGTGTCATGCCGAAGTCATACAAGAGCTCTATGTAATTAGCCCTTTTAGGGTTATCTGGCTCTCCTGGCAAATGTGACTGATTAACTTACATTTTGCCATTGTTTACTGGCCAGCCTTTGTGAAGTTTGAGATTAGCTAATAAAAAATTGAAAAGATGAAAAAATATCTCTTAGCACTACTCAGATAATTCATCATATGAGTGTATTCATGCATGCTAATTAAGAGGAAAAATTTGACAAGTTAATACATTTACACTTTTCGCTTACACAAGCATTTCCACTCCTTAAATCACCCCTTCGGATCCGTAGTGTGTATCTCCAATATCAGTGATGATTCAACCTACGCACTTTCATGCCATTTAAACAGCTGACTTTTGTGAGTTCTTTTGTTTGTTTTTTTACTGTATTTTTACTGTTGACACTATTTCCCCCTTTCTCCCTCCTTTGCTCACCTCCACCCAGCTCCCATCTCTCTTCCTTCTGGCTATCCCCATACTGCTGTCTGTGTCTATGAGGAGGGAACAAAACAACCTCAGAATTTATTTATTAAAAATTGTGTATTTATTCTTACATGTTTAAACATCAGTCACCTTCAAAGTACAGTCATACCTTGGTATTCATAGGCTTTAGAACTCATCAAACTCTGTATTTGTAGCATTTGACAAGAAAAAAAGTTTCAGTATTTGGTGCTTGCTTGGGACTCAGCGCACTTGCTAGAACTTGTGCGAGTCACGACGCTGCCCCACAAGAGAAAATGCTTCATTGTTCGGTACTAGTCTGTTTAGGTGGGCATCACAAGTTCTGGGATGAATTAATGATGAGTACCAAGGTACCATTGTGCTCTCCATTTGATGCAATACACCTATAGAGATGTTTTTTCGCTACTCAAAACAATTTTTTAACTCATAGATTTTGGTGCCTGTTAGGGCTGCGGCCAGTCTTTTGTTTTAGCTCTTCCACAATGGCAAACGTTTCCCTTTGAGGACTTTTTTCATCAGAAGAAACAAAAAAAAGTCACTCAGGGTGAGATTGAGTGAATAGGGAGGGAGGGGTCCAGGGGTCATTCATTTTAATGTGAAAAAGTGCTGAACACTCAGTGTGGTGTGGGCAGGTGCACTCGTAAATCACCATGCATCATAAATGGGCAAATGTGGTGAAAGAGTCTTCAAGAAAAATTTACTGACACTGAACACAGCCTCTTACAACAACACCAGCTAGCACACTGATAGAGATAGGTTCCTAGAACACTCACCTAGATGGGGAAGCCTGTACTACAAGGGGCCTGCCCTCCGGTAGACAATTCCATTTTGGGAAAGGTCTCCCCTTACATGGGTTATGCACATATCATCTTTGGCTAATCCCTTCACCTTCTTTAATCCAGTTCCTCCTCCCCCTCCACTCTGACAGCAGTCAGTCTGTCCCATGTTTCCATGCTTCTGTTTCTATTTTGCTCGTTAGTTTATTTTGTTCATTAGATTCCACATACAAGTGAAATCACATAGAACTTGATTTTTCTGACTGGCTTATTTCATTTAGCATAATGCTCTCCAGGTCCATCTATGTTGTTGCAAAAGGTAAGATTTCCTTCTTTTTTATGGTCATGTAGTATTTCGTTATGTAAATGTACTACAGCCTTGAGCACATCGAGCAGATTTTAGAGCAGTGCTTCTCAGGGGCCCAAATGGTATTTAGTCATGAGGTTGAATGTTTAGCATCACCAAGCGGCGGAGGCACCCATGCGTTTTTAATGGCTTTATTTTATGTGTAGTACAAAGTACCCCCAAAGTGAGAAATCTGGACAAAGGCCCCTTTGCCTGGGCTAAGAGCTGTACTCTGAAGGTCCATTGCAGGAATGCTGGAAGACATTCCAAAAGGAAGTAAGCCACTTCTATAAATTCTTCAGAAGAGATTTTGTCAGCCCTCCTTCACTTTACCTGTTCATCATCAATTATTCATGGTTCAGGATACATAAGAATAATAAAACAATAATAGTACTATTTAGCACATATATTCTCAAGCATCTCTACAAGCATTTTACATACATTATCACATTTAATTCTGAAAAGAACCAATGAGGTAAATAATTGTACTATTCCTCTTCTTCTAAATCAGAAAATTGAGACACACAAAGGTTGAGAAACGGGTCTCAGGTCACAGAGCCGGTAAGATGGAGCTGGTATTTAAAATCAGGAAGCCTGCCTCCGTTGCCTTCACTCACAGGACATGAATTAGTCATGACCCTTTCATCCCACGACTTCCTCTTTCTTCTGTTCTTCATTTTGCTTTGCTTTTGAGTACTTAAAGTAATTACTCAAAAAAGTACAAGTAGATGAGCAGTAGAAAATGTTGAAAGTTCTTGGGTTCAAATCCTAGCTCTACCAATTACCAACTGTATAAACTTGAAAATCATACTGTAAAGCAGAGATAGTCATAGTAAGAATCTTATAGGGTCAGCATAAAGAATAAATAAGTTATTAGTGTAAAGCACTCATAATAGTAAGGGCCATGTAAATATTTGCTTTTGTTAGTGTTGCTATATAGGGTTTATTTTCTGAGCTCTCCAGTAAACAGTAAAAACAGGCCCTCCCAGAGGTTTGTTCTTTCTTTCCCCCACACTGAGGCATGAGGCACACTCCCAGCAGCAGTAGAGGCTATTGAGATATTGTGAGACTATTTAAATGATGAGCAGAAAGGGAAACAAATGCGGGGAAAGAGAGAAGAAAGAGAGAGAAATAAACAGCAAAAAATTACGAAGGATAAAAAGACTGAGGCTTTGGAGGTACTGTGAGGAATGGAATTCCAAGCAATTATCAATACTGAGGAATTAATCTTAGGAAGGAAGAGGAAAACATCTTCATTTGTAACATGAGTTAACAAAGAAAGGGTTGTGATGATGCAGAATGCAGAATTTATAGGTTTGTTGGTGGAATGTGGGGAAATTTCTCTGGTAACCTCAATTTTCCCTACAAAATAGGAAGTGAAGCCATCTGCTGGTAATGAGGGTGGAAGTGGTGATATCTGGGTTTTGAAGAAGAGAATAGAGGAAGTTTAAAATAATGGTTGTGGGGAAGGGGAGAGATGATTGCCAGTTGTTTTGTTTTGTTTTTAGTGGGCAGCGTTGAGGGCCTAAATGACTTTACCTAGGCTCAGCACATGTAGTGTGGTTGTACGGTGTCCATCAGCCCTGCTCAGAAATGGATGGGTGCAGGGAAGACAGCCTGATAGAGGTAAGGATCAGGGTAAAAGGAAAATAGAAGTCTGAAGGTATTGACAAGATTTAGGATGAAGTGATAATTTTATAATATCTAGATTAAGTTGAGAAGGAAGAAGACAAGAGGGAATTGGAAGGGATAAAGTGGGGTTTATCTGGAGATCGCAAAACAGATAAGATAGGAGTGGCCCTACCCTGGCTGGCCTGGCTCAGAGGGTTGAGCGGCAGCCTGCAAACCAAAGGATTTAATTCGCAGTCAGGGCACATGCCTGCGTTGCAGGCCAGGCCAGATCCCCAGTGGGGGCACGTGAGAAGCAACCACACATTGATGATTCTCTCCCTCTCCTTCTCCCTCCCTTCCCCTCTGTCTAAAATAAATAAACAAAATCTTTAAAAAGAAAGATAGGAGTAACCTTGTGTGAAGTTTGCAAAACAGCGTAACTACAGTCAGAGATTAGTAAAAAGTACAGATTCGACTACATTTCCAGAAGTTAGCAGTTCTGAATTATGACAACATCAGGGTGCCTCCCAGGGATGGGGAGAGTGAACTGAAGAGGAACTAAAGGAAAGGTCATGGAGATGAAATAATACAGAAACTGAGAGGCAGGCAATTGGATGGTGTATTTGTTGGCTAGGGCTGCCATAGTGAAGTGCCATAGGCTGGTTGGCTTAAACACCAGAAATTTTCTTCCTCTTAGTTCTGAAGGCTAGAAATCCAAGAGCAAGTTTCCAGGAAGATTGATTTCTTTTGAGGGCCCCTCCCCTCCAGCTGTAGGTGGCTGCCTGCTCCCTGTGCCTTCACATCAGCGTTCTCCTATGTGTGTCTGTGTCCTATCCTCCTGTTCTTATAAGGACACCAGACATCGGATTGCCCACCTCAGTGATCCCATTTCACTCTTTGCAGACCCTGACTCCAAGTAGAGTCATATTCTGAGATACCAGAGGTTAGTACTTTAAGACATAAGTTTTGGAAGGACACAATTCAGCCCATAACTGATGGGTCACCCTGGAAGAGGCTGAAGGCACTCAGAATGATGGTAGAACAAAACGTAGAGATGGAGAGTGTGAACGAGGGACTAAATGTTTCAGTGATTAAGGGGACTGACTAATCAGCTTTCTGCTGTTTCATAGAGGCCATGTCTTCTCTTTAGGGCTTCAAGCCATTTCTCCTTGCAGTATATTTTCTTTTTCTATGAAAAAGCCATATTTTCATAGACCCATAACCCATGTTAACTTTCTGCTGCAAAGTTAGTTTTTGTCTATTACCAAAAAACAGGGTGTGTGGCTTGCACAACCCTATCCACTGGGGCAGTGGTGCGATCCCCTCATTGGCTATGCAGCTGGAGATCTGGCTGATGTGAAGAATTCCTAGCCATGCCATTATGTAACAGACATTCATCTCACGGGACCGTGCAAGACTGAGATAGAACTCTCTCTCACCCTAGGGCTGGGTTCTCCGACACACTGAACATGGAGAGCACATGAAACACAGCTAACCCTACAAAACACATACTGCTAGAACAGTTAGAACTTTCCCATTTTCTTCTCTGTCATAATGAAAGTAATTATCTGTCGTTTATTGAAAAAAGCATTGTACCGACACCTGTGCTTTGAGCTCTACATTTGTTATCTCATTTAGTACTTACAGCAATCCTCCAAGATGCAACTGAGTAAAAGGTTAAATAAATTACCCAGAGGCCCAGCTGGGAAGTGGCAAGTCTGCCTGGCTTTTAAGTACTGTACTCAACAGCACTTTATTTGTGCAGACCAAATCTCCCCGGATACATGGCATACTACAAATCCCATTTCCTGACAGAATGTTTATGAATCGATGTGGAGAGTGGGAATAAAGGAAAACAGTGTACCTCAAAGAGTATTTCTTATGACATTAATTTTTCTAAATTGTTCTAAACCCTGGATTAATTCACCAAGGGTCTAGAGAAATACATGTTTGTTTCTTAACCTTCTTTCAGCTTAGCGAGCTTGCTCTATTTCAAGAGGCAGAGATTGGTTAGGTCACAAATTGTTTTTCTCAATCTACTTTCATTTGGTTTGTGGTAATGAGTAAATTCTTCACAGGTATTAGCAATAGATTATCTGCCAGGTTTAGTTTTCAGCATGAGGTAAGGTGAAGTTTTCACTTCTGTGTGTTTCACAGGCATTTTAGTGTGAGATTGAGAGAAACTGAATCCAGGGCTATTATTTCCATACCATTTTATTATAGAATTTTTTACTTTTTGCGTTTTGGGGGTTCTTTAAGGCTTTCTCTTTATTAAACATTCTACCATTTCAGAAAATCATTGGCACCATTGATACCTTGGTGTTCGAAGATGCTATGCTAATACTGGGAGGGACATTCATGTTAAGTCATAACAAGAATCTACCTATCCATTAATTCAGTAGGTTTTTCCTCTTTGTGGACACTTTGGTCTTTAGGATGGAAGAATTCAGACAGAATACAGAGGATAATATCTTGCTTTGGAAATTTGCCTTTGCAACATCCAGTCTGCTTGACTTGGGTTCAGATTAATAATCAAAATCATGAAACACAAAAAACATCACCCATCTCCAAATTTACCTTGTTTCATGAAAGAATCAGAACAAGTAGCAGTACGGTATACAAATGACGGTATGGTAGAGGTCTCATGACTCCCAGGCATGGGTCCTAGTGTCCCAGCCCCTTGGGGGTTGCATGTCACAACAACATGTGAAGTTGTTGTGGACATGGATACAGTGAGCTAGAGGAAGACATCAGTTCTGCGGTAACTTCAGCTTTTATTCCTAGCTAGTCACGCAGCCCTCTCAGGGGTTCAGGACTCATGCCCATTCTCTGGCACAGCTGCGTCTGTCAATACAGGTTACTTGTTACTTGATAAATGATCTCAGCCCTGAAGTGCAGGTACCTTGGTGGTATGTTGCAGGATCCTCCTTTATTTTGAATCTGGCAAAGGGAATGCCTGACATTCTTTGCCTTATGTTGCAAGAAGGATAATCACAGAGAGACTAGGCTATGGGTGGTAAGCACACAGCACAATATACGGATGATGTATTATAGAATTGTACAATTGAAACTTATGTTATTAAAGAATGTCATCCCACTAAATTTAACTTTTCTTTAAAAGACCGAGAGTCTCAGGCATCCCAAAGCTAATGAGCTAGTACCTGATATGAACCCTTAGTTGGAACCTGCAAAGCCAACTATAAAAACAGGTTTCCACTACCCAAAGTTCACTAACCTTACAGGGAGCACTTTTCATTTTTCAAAAGATAAATCTACCTTTTAAAAAACAGGGGGAGAGAAGAATTTCAATTTCTGAAAGTCTTTTTTCTTTTCTAAATAAATAAATATTGGTTCTTTAACCCAAAACATATTTCAGCCTAACCTGTGTTCTATCAAATAAACATCCAGAAATATAGTGATTGGATTAAAACTTAAGGGAATTCAGTTGATCAGAAAACCCTATCAAAAACCCGAAACATACATTCATTGATAACTCATTTCTGCTGTTTTGCTGACCTGATACAGAGGAAGATATTGCCTGTGATGTAGATACTTTTTATTTCCATATGAATGTACTATATGTGGGTATGTGCAAGGAACTCAATATGATTTAATCTATGAAGCATATAATAGCTTTCTTTTATAACTTCTTGTCCTCAACCATCTGTTACAGTTATTCATCCTGAAAAAAAATATAACTATTAAAGCATTACCCATGTATAAATAAATATATATATAACTTTAATTTTTTAAAAATTCATGGGGAAACTGTATTATGCTTTTAAAATCGTTATTAGTTTGACACATTTTAATGCTAAATAAAACTGTTTTCAGTTAAGCTAAGGAAATTAATTGGTATCAGATTCTAAAAGTTCTTGTAAGTTGTTGAAAGTGTTAGTTCTGGAAATAGCATTTTTATATTTTTCTTATTGATTTGCTTTTGAGACACTGCAGCCAGAAAACAGGTGATAAGCCATTGCCAATGCCTCTGGGAGAAAATGCTGTAGCCACAGACTACTGTTGATAAACAGATTTTGAATTAATTAGTTCTGCATAATTATGTGAGTCATCAAGTCTCTTAAACCAAATGCAGCTGGTCTTACATTGCTTTATATGTAAAGAAGAAAGACAACAACTTATAGTTTATAACTTACCTCTTTTTTTAGTACAGTTTTAATTTTTTAAAAGCAATGGTAGAAAATTTAAATGGCACATGTTGAGGCACATTAACTATTATTTTCAGATTTATAAAATGAGACAAGAAGGGACCCAGTCTTTATAAATCGTTACCATCAGTATCAGGACTGCGACTCAGAGCATGCGACTATTCCTGCCTCATACTTAGTGGAAATTCTATTTTGTTACCAGAAGATGCCAAAGCGACATCTTAAGAAGAGCAACCTGATGATAAAAGGACAGAGCTTTTACTAAGGTGCTTTTAAGAATTTTGCCTACACATCTGCAATAGCAACAAAAAGTTTTTAAAGAAAAGCAGAGGAAAATGCTTAAAAAGTAGTAAGCTGGAAAAAGGCTGCCAACACTGCTGACACGAATGAGGCCTCAGTAAATGGAGAGACATACAAGGAAATGACACAAAGAGATTCAATGTCGTACAGATGATCATTATTACCAAATCAATATATACTTTTAATTCAACTCAATCAAAAATTAATTAGAGAATTTGGGGTTTTGGCCAATTTTTAAAGAAATTATCTAGGAAAATAACATGAGGATAAGAGACATTTTTAAAAGAAGATTTGAATGAGGTCACTTGCTCTATTAAAAGCTGATGCATATGTATTATACATATGTGTTCATATATGTATTATGAACTATAATAATTTTTTTAAAATGATACTGACTAACATAAGAGTAGGTAGAAAAATCAATGAAACAAGTGATATGGTGCAAAGACAGACTAGTATAAGTTAAAATTTACCCCAAGGACATAATCAAGCTTTGTACCCCCGAATACAGGGTCCGGCAGAAGTAACACTTGCTTGAGTGTGGCTGGTAGGGTGTGTAAATGTCTCACACGAGATGGACAGCAATTTGAACACTTCACCTAAAATGTCATGTGGTGTGCTTGAGTGTGATATTGTTGTGCTACAGAATTACATGCGCATGATTTTGTAATAAAATATTTTGTAATAAAAAAGGGCATTCTTTGTGCTGGATCCTGTATATATTTTAACATTTCCTTCAATAACAAAAACCTTAAGAAACCCCTGAAATAGTCCACACAAGAAAGTGAGTAAACAACCATGGCGCATCTCTCTGGATGATGGAGGATTATATAATCATTTAAAAAAACAGTTTTGACAAATAAATAATTGCATGGGAAAATGTTCATGAAAAAACATTAAATGAAAAACATGAATCAAGGCAATGTATATATGAATACATTTTTGTATATAAGTATATATAAATAAAATGTATATTCATTTCTAGTACATATTTCATCTTTAGAAGATTTAAAAGACATGTATCGAAGCATGAAAATTAGCTTTGTAAAATGAATTATGTGTTACTTTTACTTTCTTTCTTGCATTTGCTTGTATTTTTCAATTTTCCTGAAATTGGTGGCATCTAGAAGATTTATTCTACCTCTACCTCAATAAAGGAATGAGATATATAAAATGTTTTAAAAGCTGTTTTATTATATTTTATTTTATTTTTGTAGTTAGGTTATGGCTTATCCAACTCTATTGATAGTTCAGCAATTTAAACACAAAGTCTGATTTCTCTGTTGCCTCTAATTCCCCCAAAATCAAACGCCATGTTTTCCTTTGGGTACATCATCAACCACCAAACAAACCAACAAGAGCATGTAAATAAGATATATGCCAATGTAAGGCAAAAATAATTTGCCATTCCAGATCTGACTGTTATACAATTATATTAAGTCCAATGTTATACTTCTCAGTGGAACAAAACCTACTTTCTTATATAAGGATAATAATTCTCAGTAGAAAGGCCTATTTATATTTATAATTAACCTTCAAATCATTTCACTTGTATTTGGCTGCAAATAATAGAGATCCTTCACTTGAATTTATTTGAACAATGAGGAAATTTATTATCCCACATAAGTCTGGAGCTTGTGGTATGGTCAATGGCTCAGTTATGCCAAAAGAGCCCTTTACTCTTCTCCACTCAGATATTGTCAACATGTCAGCTTTGTTCCAAGGCTGGTTTCCTTTATGGAAACAAAAGGCTACAGTGGTTTTACTCATTAAAATGTCAAGAAAAATAAAATGGACAATCTCTTCTTATATCTCTTTCTTAAAAGCAAGGAAACCTTTCACAGAAGCCCATATCAGACTGCTCTACAAACCTCCTTGGCCAGAAGAGGATCCAAGATGGCGGAGGAGTAGGTGGATGTTATACTCACCTTGTCCTGGGACCAAACTGGAATTACAACTAAAATATAGAGCAATCAACCTGAATAACTAATTGAAGATCAGCTGAAGTCTTATAATCAAGGATTTACAGGAGAAGTCACATCAAGACTGGTAGGAAGGGTGGAGATGCAGAAAAGGCTGGCCCCCCTCCCACAAGTGGTGGCTGAGATTCTGGAAGGATATCTCAGTTGCAGGGATTCCCTCTGAGGAGCATGGGGGTCTCAACTCTAAACTGGGGTCCTCAGCCCAGAGCACCAGAGCTAGAAAAAGGCACCCACATAACATCTGGCAGTAAAAATCAGCAGGGATTCTGTTTACTAGGGAGAGGCTAGAGACACAGGAGCCCTTTTTAAGGGCCAAAGCACAAAATCTCATTTGCAGCCACTCACGACGGGCTCTGGCAAAGGGAAGGCACAGTGGATTAGAACTGCATAAGGAGAGACTGGGGTTTGTGGCTCTGGGAAGAGAGCTGCAGGGCCAGCCACCAGGAACACGGTGCTGAGTCACACGCCCACACCATTCTTGTACATCACATACCCCGCCTTACAGCATCAGCCTGGAGGAATGCAATAGCCCCACTCTCTGGCCTCCCTGCTGCCCCACCCTGTGGAGCTCATGCACTGCTGAGGAGTCAGCTGTCTGGGCCAGGGTATAGAGATCTGGGCAGACTCAGGGGTGTTGGTGACTGAGTTGTGTAGCTTTAGGGCAGGATTCATTTCCCCCAATTCCCTGTGACCTTACAGGGGACTCCCCATTACAGATCTCCTAGCCTCACTCTGTGGGCATCCAGCAGCTCCACCCTCCCAACTCTCAGTGATTCCACCCTGCTGAGGCCTAGACAGAATTTGGAACAGACTGAATTGTATGGCTCTGGAGCAGGGACCACTCTTCCCACTTTCCTCCCTCTCCCAACTCCTGGTGGCACTGCCCTGCTGAGACTGGGCTCCTGGAAGGATCTAGGAAAGACTGAGTTGTATGGCTCTAGGAGGGGAAAGATTTTTCCCTCACACACCCAAATGGTGCAGAGGCCTCCCTTCAAACAGACAAATCATGGGCATCTTGGTCTGTTTGGGCCTGATAAACTCTGCTGGCATTACCCTGATGGTTCCCTGAGATCCCACTCTACCACAATGGTGTGCAAGCACCTAGCAGGTGGCAGATAGACTCAGATATAACCTGAGACATTTACTGAATGTCCTCAGGCATAACACTCACACCTAGTTTGAACCCGTATATATCTGTTGAACACCACTTGTCCCACCTGGTGTTGCACTGGGAAGCTATCTCATACAACTTGAGTACCACCAGAGGTTCTTTCAGTGACTGAGCCTAACAGGCAGCTGGCAGGTGAAGGCAAACAGAGGAAGATCTTGGAGCTCCTTGGACTTTTTGCTGACCTGCCCTCAGGCCTGGTGCTTGTAAAAGCCAGACGTAGTGCGCAGCTTGATCCTTCTTGTGCACAACCAGGCCCAGCAAAAGCAGCCACAAACTGTGGATCACTTTGTAGCTCCAAACAGGTTATCCAGGGCCAGTCACAGGCAAAGTCTGATATTGGCCTGTACTAGAGTCCCTCCTAAGAGACCCCAGAATGAACTCATCCAGTGGCTAGTTTCAGACATCAGAGCAGGATCCAATAAGCTTCACACATAGCATATCCAAAGGGATATACCAGCAGGCAGCAAACCCTGCTGAAGCAAATTCCACTCTGTGTGGTCAGCACCTGCACATGGGCTCACCCAGAGTTGATCCCCACAGTCAGCCAGCTTGAGGTTCAACTCCATGCAATAATGGGCCAATAACAACCAAGACTAAAATACAACAGGAGGGCCATATAGCTCACACAAAGAACATTCCAGAGCAGCTAGAGAGAACTTCTGGTCAAGATGGAGGCATAGGGAGACATGTTTCATCTCTTTGCACAACCATAAGGAGGCTCACAACTAACCTAAAAACAAAAAACACCCAGAACTTCCAGAAAATGAACTGTGTGGGGGTCCCACAACCAATGATTTAAAGAAGAGTATTCATTCAGATAGGTAGGAGGGGTTGAGAAGGGGACCTGGGGTGGAGAGGATACAGTGTGGCAGTGGCAAGGTGGTGGCATTGGCCAGCTAAACGGGCAGTCTCACATTCACCTGTGGTGGATAAAATCAGGAGGAGTACCTTGTGAGCAAACGATCCCAGCCCCAGGCCAGACCTGCAGCCCAGGGTTCCAGCATTGGGAAATAAAGCCTCATAACTCCTGGCTGTAAAAAACAGTGGGAATTTGGAGCAGTGGAATAAACTACTGGTCTCTTGAGGGAGTCCATTTAAAGGACCCACACAGTCCTAGAATGAATGCAAACCCACCCACTTTGGGGACCAACACTGGGGCAGCAGCTAGAGGGGTGCCAGTCACATATAGGAAAGGGGTGAAGTGCTGGAAACAGGGCAAGTGTTGAGCAAGTGTCCAGCAGCCAGGCAGTGGCATTGTCCCCTCTTCAACCCCTCCCCCACATACAGAGCCACAAAGCAGTCAAGGGGATTGCCTCACCCTGGCAATTCCCTAAGGCTCTGCCCCTTAGGGAAACCATACACAGTTTACAGTACCTTTTACAGGGAGTCAAAGCAGCTCTCCCTAATACACATAAACAAACACAGGGAGGCTTCTACATCCAAGACACAAAGAAATATGGCCCAAATGAAAGAACAGAACAAAACCCCAGGAAAAGAACAAAGTGACATGGAGATAGCCAACCTGCAGAGTTCAAAACACTGGTGATTGGGATGCTCAAAGAACTAACTGAGTACAGCAATAACATAAATGAAGGCAACACTAAGTGAAATAAAGTTCCACAGGGAACCAACAGTGAAGGGAAGGAAGGTGGGATTCAAATCAAAGATTTGGAACATAAGGAAGAAATAAATGATCAACCAGAACAGAATGAAGAAACCAGAATTCAAAAACATGAGGAGAGAATAAGAAAACTCTGGGGCATCTCCAAAGGTTAAAGATAAAGAGAGACTCTTTAAAAGCAGAAGAGAAAAGGAGAGAGTTACCTACGAAGGAGTTCCCATAAGACTGTCAGCTGACTTCTCAAAAGAAACTTTGTAGGCAAGAAGACGCTGGAAAGAAGTATTTGAAGTCATGAAAGGCAAGGACCTACAACCTACATTACTCTATCCAACAAAGCTATCAGTTAGAATGAAAGGGCATATAAAGTGCTTCCCAGACAAAGTAAAGCTGAAGGAGTTCATTATCACCAAGCCATTATTATATGAAATGTAAAGGGACTTATTTAAGAAAAAGAAGATCAAAACCACAAACATTAAAATGACAACAAACTCACAACTATCAACAACTGAATCTAAAAAAAGAATGCAAAATCAAAAACAAACTAAACAAACAATAGAACAGGAAGAAAACCACAGATATGGAGATCATGTGGAGGATTATCAGTAGGGAAGGGGATGGGGAGAATTGGGGGAAAGGTGCAGGGAATAAGAAGCATAATTGGTAGATACAAAATAGATGGTCCCTCAGTAAGTTATGAAATGTTTAATCACTAGGGCATACACCTGAAGTAATATAATAATGTATATATGTCAAATGTAATTGGAAAAAATTTTTAAATAATTTGAAAAAACAGCCGAACATAATTACAAAGAATAAAATGGAGGTAAATTAGCTAGCAATAATCATTTAATGTATATGGATTAATATTCCAAACAAAAGACATAAGATAGTTGAATGGATAAGAAAATAAGACCCACCTATACACTGTCTATAAGAGACCCACCTCAGAACTAAAGATACACACAGATTAAAAATAAGGTAATGGAAATAAAGTAATATTTCATGCAAATGGAAATGAAAAAAAAAAAAAAAGCCAGAGTAGCAGTACTGATATCTAACAAATAGACCTTAAAACAAAGGCCATAGTAAGAGACAAAGAAGGACATTACAACAAGAGGCTATAACTCTTACAAACATATATTCACCTAACATAGAACACCTAAATGTATAAAGAAAATCTTGGTTGATGTAAAGGAAGAGATGAGTAGTAATATAGTCATAGAAGGAAATATTAACACCCCAGTAACATCAATGGATAGATTTCCAGACAGAACATCAACAAGGAAACAGCAGCCTTAAATAATGTACTAAACTATGATGGATTTAATGATATCTTCAGAGCATTTCTTCCCAAAGCAGCAGAATACACATTCTTTTCAAGTGCACATGGAACCTTCTCCAGGATAGACCACATGTTAGGTAGGACACAAAAGAAGTCAGTAAATTCCAGAGTATTGAAATTATATCGAGCTCTACTCTGATAACAAGGGTATAAAAGTAGAAATCAATTACAAGAAATAAAACTGAAAAACACACAAATACATGGAGGCTAAATAACATGATACTAAACAATGAATGGGTCAAAAATGAGGTAAAGAACAAAATCAAAAGTTACCTTGAGACAAATGAAAATGAACACACAACAACCCAGAATCTATGGGACACAGCAAGGGCAGTTCTAAGAGGGAAATTGAGCAACATAGACATACCTCAAGAAGCAAAATAATCTCAAATACACAATCTAATCTTACGCCTAAAGGTCCTAGAAAAAGAACAACAAACAAAGCCCAAAATGAGCAGAAGAAAAGAAATAATAAAGATCAGAGCAGAAATAAACAAAATAGAGTCTAAAAATCAAAGTGGGGATAGAGGAAACATACTGCAACATAGCAAAGGCCATATGTGACAAACACACAGTCAGCACCATACTCAACAGGCAAAAACTAAAAGTGTTTCTCTTAGGACTGGTAACAAGACAAGGATGTCCACTTTTACCACTCTTATTCAACATGGTACTGGAAGTCCTAACCAAAGCAATCAGACAAGAAGAAGAAATAAAGAGCATCCAAATTGAAAAGCAGAAGTAAAACTGTCATTATTTGCAGATGACATGATACTGTATATGGAAAACCCTAAAATTCCACCAAAAAATTGCTAGCACACATAAATAATTTTAGTAAAGTAGCAGGATACAAAATAAATATCTAGAAATCACTTGCATTTCTATACATCAATAATGAGCTATCAGAAAGGGAAATTAAGAAAATAATCTCATTTACAATTAAATCAAAAAAATTTAAAAACCTAGGAATAAGTTTAACCAAGGATGTAAAGACCTGTACTTGGAAAATTATGAGACTAAAGAAAGAAATTGAAAAAGATACAAATAAGTAGAACCTTATACAGCGTTCATGGAAAGGAAGAATCAACATCATTAAAATGTCTATACCACCCAAAACAATCTATGGATTTAATACAATTCCTATCAAGATACCAATGGTGTATTTCACAGAACTAGAACAAATATTCCAAAATTTTATATGGAACCACCAAAGACCTAAATATCCACAGCAATCCTGAAAAATAAGAACGAAGTTGGAGGATTTATGCTACCTAATATCAAACTATGCTACAAGGCCACAGTAATCAAAACAGCATGATAGTGGCATATAAATAGATGCATAGGTCAATGGAACAGAACAGAGAACCCAGAAATAAACCCATGCCTTTATAGTCAATTAATTTTTGACCAAGGAGGCAAGAACATACAGTGGGGTAAAGATAATCTATTCAATAAATGGTTTTGGGAAAATGAGACAGATTATAAGCAAAAAAAAGTAAAACTAGACCACCTTCTTATACCATACACAAGAACAAACTCAAGATGGATTAAAGACTTAAATGTTAGACTTGAAATCATAAAAATCCTAGAAGAAAACATGGGTAGTAAGACCTCAAATATTTCTCGTAGTAATATTTTTTCTGATATATCTGCTCAAGTATGGTAAACAAAAGATCAAATAAAGAGATGTGACCGTAACAAACTAAAAAGTATTTGCACAGCAAAGAAAATGATCAACAAAATGAAAAGACATCCCATTGGATGAGAGAACATTCTTGGCAATGTTACATGTGATAAGAAGTTAATATCCAAAATTTTTTAAAAACTCACACAACTCAACACCCCCAAAATATCCATTTTAAAATGGGCAAAGGACCTGAATATGACACTTCTTCAAAGAGGGCATACAGATGTGAGAAGATGCTCAACATCACTAATCATCAGAGAAATGCAACTTAAAACCATGAGATATCACCTCACACTTGTCAGAATGACTATCATCAATAAATCAACAAACAAGTACTGGCAAGAATGCAGATAAAAAGAAACCTTTGTGCACTGCTGGTAGGAATGCAGATTGGTACAGACCCTGGAAAACATTATGGAGTTATCTTGAAAAATTAAAAATGTAACTGCCTTATGACCCAGTGATTCCACTTCTGAGGATTTATCCAAAGAAACCCAAAACATTAATGTGAAAGAATAAATGCATGTCTGTGTTCATTGGAGCATATTTATAATAGCCAAGATTTGGAAGCAGCCCATTGCCCATCAGCAGGTGAGTAGATAAAAAAGCTGTTGTACATTTATACAATGGAATACTTACTACTCAGCAGCAAAACAAACAAACAAACAAACAAACAAACAAAAAAACTTACCTTTTGTGACAGCGTGAATGGACCCGGAGAATATTATTCTAAGTGAAATAAGCCAGTCAGAGAAAAGCAAATACATATGATTTCACTTATATATGGAATCTAATGAACAAAATAAACTAACAAACAAAATAGAAACTGACTCATAGACAGAGAACAGACTGGCAGGTGTAAGAGGGGAGAGTTTGTGGGACTTGATGAAAAGGTGAAGGGATTAAAAAGAAAAAACTCATAGACAGACAACAGTCTGGTTATTACCAGGGAGGAAGTGGGAGAAGGGGAAGTAGAAGATGGTAAAGGGGGAATAATAGTGATGGAAGGAGACTTGACTTGGGGTGGTGAACACACAATACAATAGACAGATGATGTATTATAGAATCCTGCACCTGAAACCTATCTAATTTTATTAACCAATGTCAGGCCAGTAAATCTGATTTTTAAAAAAACAAATGAACAAAAACTTCCTTGGCCAGAACTGGGTCATGTGGTCATTTTTAAACCAACAGCAATGGGGAGGGCATTAACATAATTGTCACAGACAAATCAGGCTTGCAGTCAGCTTCCCCTGACGCACCTAGAGAGTGGAAATGTGAACACGATCTAGTTCCTGCTCGGAAAAAGGAAGGTTGGGTGTGAAGGCCAGGGCAGGGGTGGGGGTGAAGATGGGATGTGGCATGAATATCTCTGCTCCAATCCTCCATGTTGTTAATGACATGAGAATAAGGAAGATTCTTTTTAAATCAATGATAGTAACAGACACTGTAATTGATGCTGAGGATATAATAGTGAACAGAACCTCACCTCTCTCCTCCAGTTTAAAGTTTTAAGACAGAAGATACACAAGTAAACAGACAATTACAACATAGAGTGTCACATCATGGTACCAAGGAAGCTCCTTGGGACTTAACCAGCCTTGAGTCCCAAAGACAGCAGCACAAGAGCTGGGTCCTGAAATTAAGGAGTCAGTCCTATGGCAATTGAGAGAATGGCATATCTGAAAACTAGAATGCATTAAAGCTAAAGATGTGCGCTAACTAGGGATCTTACAGCGACTTGAAGGCCATGCCAAGAAGCTTACATTTTATCTTAAAGGCAACAAGGCTCTAATAAAGGATTATTAACAAGAAATAACATAACCTGATTTCCTTTTGCAAGCATTCATTCACTCCATCTGCAGAAGGATGAATTGGAAGGGTCAAGCCACTATTTAGAGAGACCCTTTAGATGCTTTTACAGTAATTGAGACCAGAAATCCAGAACTAGAGGATGATTTGAGTTCATAGGCAACTAAATGGTTACTAGCACTACATACAGAGATGGGGAACTCAGAGGGTAAAAACGAATAAGAGAAGACTGAGTTTAGTTTGAGGCAGAAATGCTTATGGGACATCTAGTGGTAATGTGCAATAGATATTACTGTGTGCTTAGGCTACTTACAATTATAACCAATATCATTAAATTGTATTAAATATCCCCATAAAATCTCACCACATAATATTAGTAATTGCCAGATTATCCAGGCATTTTTTTTTCTTTCTAGTTCTGACATGATTTGAGTGATGGGACGAGAAAAAGTCGTAGCAAATGTTTTACATGCTGACAATTTAAACTAATAGATATTTTTAGACGTTGTGTAAGAAAAGAGCTCTGGGCTAAAAATAATTCTGACATTTAAAGGCTCTCTGCAAACTTCAGAAATGTGTAGCCTTAGACACCAAGGCTAGTAGTTTAGAAATAATGCTTAGCATCTAAACATAATGCTTTTCTAACTTTGCTTTCTGTCCTAGGCTCAGACACACTCCCACCCAAGCCCTTTTAAAATGTTTACCCTTCCTGGCCCTAAGAATCTCAGTTGTAGTGGGTTCAGACCTGTATTTCTGATACATCTGTCCTCTATAACAAGGTCTTTGTCCCTTTTTTCAAATCTCTCTGGAGGGCAGAAAGTCCTTATTTGAGACAAATGGTCCTTCATCTAAAGAACATGAGTATAAATCCTTTCAAAGGCTCATCTAAACAATAGTTTCAATAATATTTTGTTTTGCATATTTATGTTATACAGGTTCACGGTAGGTTCATGGTAAAGGGGGAATAATAGTGATGGAAGGAGACTTGACTTGGGGTGGTGAACACACAGTACAATAGACAGATGATGTATTATAGAATTGTGCACCTGAAACCTATGTAATTTTCCTAACCAATGTCATGCCAATAAATCTGATTTAACAAAAAACAAAAACAAAAACCTCCTTAGCCAGAACTGGGTCATGTGGTCATTTTTAAACCAATAGCAATGGGAAGGGGATTAACATAATTGTCACAGACAAATCAGGCTTGGAGTCAGCTTCCCCTGAAGCACCTGGTGGGTGGATATGTTAACACGACCTAGTTTCTGCTCTGAAAAAGGAAGTTTGGGAAATATTGAAAAGTGTAAAGTAAGTAAAATTGAGTCATAATGGCACCACCCAGAGGTAACAATGTTTAATGTTTTATCTATCTTTATAATCTTCTATGTCTATATATAATATAAATGTATTGTTTTCTTACAAATTGGGATTATATTTTACATAATATTTTGTAAACCTGATTTTTATTTATCATGCACCATGACCATCTTTCAATATCTCTAAATAAGCTTTAAGAAAATGATATTTAAATGGCTGATCGTATTATATATTTCATCTCATTATATGATAGAAACAGTATTTACCAAGCAATCCTCACTTCAGTGAACATTTAGGCAATTTCCAATTTTTGTAATATAAATAAATGATGAGTGAATGTTTGTAAACATAAGTCTGCGTGACTTTCTCTGATTATTAGGAAAATTCCCCCAAATTGAATTACTGTGAGCATTTTTAAAGCTTTTGGTGTGTATTGTAAAGTGTTTATTTCCAAGAAGTCTACACAAATCTGTACTCACACCACTAGTTTATAACACCATTTAGTTCAGAGTAAATTACTTGTGTTTTTCCCTCTGTAATAAATGCGATATGAATAAGTCTTCTTTGATATTTTCATAGGTCCAATCAGCTTCCTTAAACTGTGAGACAGACCAGTGAGGTTCTTCATTTCATTCTGACACCACAATAACTTGGAAGGAGGAAAAAGCCATGGTTTTGGAGCTGTTAGTTTTTTTACAGACTCGCTCACAGTGTTGATTCTGGAGATTTAGGTTCCTTTGGCCTTGGTTTTCCCCATCCACGTGACCAGATTGAACTAAATAACTGTAGTTCCATTCAACCTAGTAGAAAAACAATGAAAATACAATGTTTACAAGTGGAACAACAAGAATTTTACAAACAGATAAAGGGTCTTAGCAAATAATGTAGAATCTGATCTGTGAACACGGCATAATGGTCTTCTCCAAGTAAATTTTTTTTCTTTTTTTCCCCACAAGCTTGTGTCCTTCCTCTACAAGCAGATTCTGATGCTTAGATAGAGCTGAACTGGGAAGTAGTGAGGTGATCAGCCTCCTAGAGCTGATGAAATATGGACAGATCCCCAAATCCTCACCCCACCTCATTTATTCCACCATTACAACTGTACTCCTTACATCTTTAGTGAAAACTATCCTAGGAGAAAATTTATAATCATGGCTTGGCCTCTACTGGTAGTAGAAAACTAGCCTGTATTGATAACAAGTGATATAAAAACAACACTAAAATCCCTTAGAAATTATCACAAGACAATGTCTATAAACATTCAAGAGAATTTGATGTACAACAAAAGTCACCTGGTTTCACTTCTTCCCTTTTTCTTCATCATCATGCAGGGTCAACCAAAAGTGTTTTCTAACCATTTTTATTCTTGCCAAATTTTCAAAGCTTTTAGCTCATCCATGTTTAAATCCTAAGAGGCAATAACATATCTGTTGAGCAAAATATTTCAGCTATGTTTGGTTGACAGATTTTTAATAGGTCATTATTATTCTGGAAAAGGAAAAGCAAAGCATTAACAAAAACACACAATAAACCTCAAATGATTCAACGAAGTATCAAGTAATTTTACAGATAGTAGGGGACCATAGCCATCTTTGGTTCCAATCAACTTCTGCTCTGCCTATGATTTACTCACAATAAACAAGCAGGTATGCAATGACCAAGTGTCTTGTAACTCCAGTGAGAACACAGGATGACAGCAAGGGTTTGGGGTGAATAGCAGCCAAGCATCACCATGCTGAGGCTACCCACGCTGAACCCCAGAGAGAACCTGATGCTGGGTTGTTACTAAGTCTTAAACATGCACTGCTGAACCCTTAAATCTTGATAGCCATTGCACCCCAAAATACTAGTGCAAAGTTCAAATCGATTTTTTTTACCTTCTAGGAGAAGGTGACTTTCAGTGTTTTTACCTAAATAGACTCCATGAAGGTTGTAGCAGTGGTTTTCAACTTTGGCTGCCCATTAGAATCACCTGGAGAATTTGTATAACTTCCAAAACCAGTGCTTCACTTCTAATCAATTAAATCAGTATTTCTTTTGTTTTTAATTATATTTTATTGTTTACATTATGACAGTTGTCCAATTTTGCCCCCTTCACCCTTTCCCACCCAGTCCCCACTAAATAAATATTTCTAACAGTAGGGCCCAGGCATCAGTATTTTTTAGGGCTCCCCAGATAATTTTAATATGTAGCCAAGGCTTAGACCAACTAATGTAAGATTTATCCCAAGGAATTATGTTTTCACTTGAGCTCATTATGTTTATTTGACCAATATAGAGCCAGAAATTATGAGAATAATTAATGAAGTGACTCACTCCACCCTGGGAACCCAATTGCTTTTGGCTCTTACCCTCTTCAGGGGGTATCATCAGCTGTGGTGTTTGTCATATCCTCAATCAGCTGCTTGGGAGTTCCAAGGTTATCTCAAGGGTTCTGACACACCTTATAAAAACATCTTCTGTCTTTTTCTCAGCCTACTCCTAAGCCACTCAGCTCAGAATTCCTGAGGGCCGGAACGATGTTTACTCAAGAGATGCTAAAGTCAGCTAAGGTGAATGAGTGTGAAATCTGGGCTCCTTTAGTTCCATGAAGACTTTAGAAAAGTCTAGGACATGGCAGCTTCAGGGAGTGATTGGGGGGAGGGGAGAATGAGGGAGAATCTCTGAACCCTCCTCAGTCTTCATCCTCTATTCTTTGGTATGGACAATTCACATTTTCTCTACATCTTTTTTTTTTAAATTTATTTTAATTGTTGCTCTTGTACAGTTTTCTGTTTTTTACTCCCATCCCAGCCCACTGCCCCAGCCCTCCCCACCTCCCTCCCATTTCCACCCGCCCCTAGTTTTTGTCCATGTGTCCTTTATACTTGTTCCTGTAAACCCTTCCCCTTTTCCCCTGAAATTCCCTCCCTTCTCCTCTCTGGTGACTGTCAGCCTGTTCTCAATTTCAGTGTCTTTGGTTATATACATTTTCTCTACATCTTATGTAAGTTGCCGTAAGAATCCAGCTTCAAAGCGCTAGAATGGATTCCCTTGGCAAAAAGACAAGCACCCACACAACCTCTGCATTTAGTCACCCATACTCTCTCCTTGATTGTACATAGGTGTCACAGCACCAAAAAAAATTGTATTTGAATTATCCTGTTAGGATTTTTCTCATGACCTATTTATAAAAACTCACTATGATCCATTCCTATAAAATTGGCCTTCCAAACTCAATGCCGGAATTTTCAAATGTTTTGGGTTATTTTTTAATGTAGAATGGATACATTTACTCATATATTTAGGAAGTAGATAAGTGTTGTTTGTGTGCTGCAATCATAGTGAGCATATTAAGTACGGTGATTGTCAAGCAAAATTTCCATGAGCAATTTCAGACAACAGACTCCAAAATGTGCCCTCATATAACCATCCCTTTCCTAATAAGTGCTGACAAAGCAGGTAGTTAAAAATTGTGTTTAGTCCTGTCTTTTTGGCTCAAACAATAAGAATCTTCTTAGCAAAAATGTGTTTTTGCTTAACAAATAACATCAGTTTTGTCAGAGTCGATTTGCAGTTCAAACACAGTAGCGCTCTATTTGCCTGCCTTTTCATTTTTCCTAGCTGTGTCTGCAGGTTGAGGTTGCTGCAATTAGGTCCCCTCACTTCATCCCTTAGGTCTATCTATTGCGCATACTCTGATTCACTTGGTAATGATAAGCCCAGTTAGTCTAGTTTCTGACAATTTACCTGTTGTGTCTGTGTGTTGAGTTTCATTATCTACTGCATTGTGCTTCCATGATTATTACTCAATAAAATTACAGCTCAGTTCAGATCTCAACAATATGGAAATAGGTGTACAGGGTTTCTTTACAAGTAAGGATCCCATACGCTCCTCTAAGAAAGAAAATAAGCTAATTACCAAGGAAGAAATGCAGTAAGAAAACATAGAATTGCTGAAGACCTACTAAGTAAACAAGTGAGATACTGTCTCTGCAATAGGAATAAACATGGTAAACCCACCCCCATGTTTTGTTGAAAAGGCTAAAGAGTAAGAAAAAGCCACTTTCTAGCAGTTATGTAGTATATATGTAGATTGACATTTCATATTTTAGGACCAAACTGTCCCACATCCTTGTTTTGGCCCTGGTAAGTTTAAATAAAAGTAAGATATTGAATTCAAAAATCTGTGTAAAGAACAACCTGAACTGAGTAATTAGAAATGACCAAACAAAAGTACATTTTTCTTTCCTACTTTGTACTACTTGAACTTGCTGCTCTTCAGGGTTTTGTCTTCACACTAGAACTTTTTGCTGAGGACAATATTAAGTTCAGTCAATCATTGGTCTGCAAAATGACTGCTACTGTTTGAATTCAACTCTTCAGGGTGTGGGTTTTTTTTTTTAATTTTCCCCTAGCTGGTTTGTGATTATATGTAGAGCTTTGTTTAAGCGGGGTGGGGGGAGGGGGGACGGGGAAGAAGAAGCTATACAGCATTTTTACTCGATAACACATTGGCAGAAAATTCTAGCAGAGTGATCTTTGTCTTCAATCAGTTTTTATACCAAGGCACCTTCCTCCATGCTATACGAGGTCTTTGCAGAAAATGTCCAGCCATAGCTAATATAAAAAGAACAGTTTGCATGACATTGATGTAATCTGGCAGTCAAAGAGAGGGGACTGGAATGTACATGAGTGAACAATGACAACTTCACTGTAGTAGTCAGTGAGGGTGGTAGGCACCATTGAGTGAGCATGTGTACTGTGTGGCTGTCACATTCAACATGACTAAGCGAGTAGAGCAATGAATTTGCATCAGATTTTGCTCTAAGCTTGAACATTCCTCCATGGAAACTGTTCAGATGATTCAGAAGTCTGCAGCTATGGGCAACTGGTGATTGGCAACTTCATCACAATAACACATCCATTCATGCATCATTTCTCATGCAGAGTTTTTTGGCAAAACATCAAATCACCAAGAGACTCAGTCCCCCTACAGCCCAGATTTGGCACCCTGCAACTTCTGGCTTTTCCCAAAACTAAAATTGCCTTTGAAAGGGAAGAGATTTCAGACTATTGATGAAATTCAGGAAAATACGACAGGGTAGCAGATAGCAATTGGGAAAACTGTGTGAGGTCCCAAGGTACCTACTTTGAAGGGGACTGAGATGTCATTGTCCTATGTACGATGTATCTCCTTCAATAAATGTCTCTATTTTTCATATTACATGGCTGGATACCTTTTGAATTGACCTCGTATGCACTACCCACATCTTTTTCTTTAAATACAGGAGCCCGCACAATTTCCCCTAGAAGAAAACTCAGGCAGTGTGCCTAATAACCATTCACAACTTGGGATCTCCATAAGTTAGCATCTGTACTGGCAGTATATAACAATGGCCAGCAATTTTGTAAAGTACATAAATAAGCAGGTAGGTTTTGTCTTATTTGCTGGCAGAATTAAAATAAGAAAATACAGACAAGCCTTTAGCAAATGGCCCTTAATGAGGCAAAAACTTCTGTGTGGCTAGCTCCATTTTCTGTTGGTTTAGCCTAATATTATCAGAATTCCAAAGGGGCAAACACCTAACATTGAGCCATGGAGTTTCCAAGGAAACACAAATCTCTCCATCTCCTTAACTCTCAGTATTTTATCCACCACAAAGTGAGGAAGAAGTACAATCCAAGTTCAAGTTCTCGAAATTGAATAGCACAGATAAGTCTTAGTCTCAGTTTACTTATCTTCAAAATGAAGATCGTAATCTCTTTTAGCTCTCTTAGCAACCCAGAGAAATAAGCATTATTATTATTCTCCCTTAAATGAGGAAACTGAGGCTGAACAAAAAAAATAATAACCTCAGAATCATTTAACTAGTAGATCTATGAGCTAGGTACTCAACATACCTCCTTCTACCTACCATATATCTGATTGTAAAGCATGTATGGTAGCTTCAACCTTGTGACTTTGAAGCATTCCAAGGCTTAAAGGCACCTGAATAACTAAGATCATCTGATGACAGGTAATACACCTTGCTATGACAGTTCCCAAACTTGATTGAAATGGAATTGTAGAGAGGGAGTGAGTATGTTCCTTGTTCCTTTATTTCAACAATTTTTATTATAAATTAATATATATTCATGTTTATAAATACATTTTATAGAACTTCCTACTTCAGCTCTCTTTCTGTGTATGCTTCCACGAAGTGTATTTGCAGACACAGGCGTAGATGTAGGAAGGCTGTGTCGCTGGCCAGGCCTGCCAAAGTACACGAGCTGGGCTTTCCCCTCCTGACTTCCAGTGTCCTTCTGGACATCAAAGACCTTGCACATTTCTAGTAGCAAGGAAACCACTTGGGGTCATCAGATGGGGCTGGACAAAGTATCAAGTCACAGTCAGGGACACAACTGCTGAACAATTCACACACCATGTGCAGGCAACTTGCTGTGCAAGACCCTCACCAAAACAATAATGCAGAAAGAGCCAAGCAGGCTCCAGTACATGCTGTGGTCAGTGTTTTCTGGATGGTGACAGATGGCCTTCACTGGCTGGCTCCCACGGGAGTCCCTGCTGCTGGTGACTGACAATACTCAACTGTCCGGCTCTGCTACTTTCTGTGATTCCTGAAAGGCCAGTTGCCTCACCTTGGGTTTATCCCACCTATTTTAAGTCCTTCTGCACCCCCTTTTCTCCCATCTCTACCATCCCAGATGACTCTCTGCTCATGTCCATCACCTAGTTTTAAACTGGGCATCTTTCTCTTACTGATTTGTAAGCATTCATTGCATATTAAAGGAATTAGCTCTTACTTGCTAAAGTTATTTTTTTCCTAGTATTTGTCTCTTAACTTTTTTAATGGTACACTTTTTTCTATTCAGACATCTTAAACTTTTGCTCATCAAATAGATGGATATCTTTCCCCTTGTGATTTCTAGATTTTTTTTGTCATGCTTAGAAGAACCTTCCTTGTTTCAAGATTTTTTACTTGCCCATGTTATTGTCCAGCATTTTTTATAATTTCAGTTTTTACATTCAATATTTGATTTGTTTGTAATTTATTTTCAGTATGGAATAAGTTAGTGATACAAATTTCTCTTTTTCATATGGTTAGCCAGAGCCCCAGCATCTTTGCTACATAATGGACGTTTGCTCCTCTAATTTGAAAAACCAACATACTAAATTCCTTACAAACTTGGGTCCATTTCTGGACTCTTATTTCCATCCCACTGGTGTGTCTAGTTTCAAAGTTTTTAAATTGTCGTAAATGTACAATATATTTTTAGGTGTGGCTGTTCTCCACGCCTGGCCTCACACTCCATTATTACTCTTTTGTTTCACAATTTGCCTGGTTCTTTCCCTACTCTAACCATGAGCTGAACTTTAGTCTCATTTTGCATGAAGTCTGGCCTCAGGAATGCAGCAAGAAATGGAAAATAAGAGGGCAGAGCCTGCTAGTGAGGTATCGTGTAGACCAGAGATTATCAGCCTTTTTCGTCTCATGGCACACATACACTAATTACTAAAATTCTGTGGGAGGAAAAAAATATATTTGTTGCCAATCTGACAAAGAAAACAGGTATAGTTTTGATTCTTTCCCATTGGACAGCCATTGTTGTGTTGGCTGTTGTCATTTTTTTATTCGACAATCTAAAGGAAAAGAGGTCAGTGCCCCTGACTAAATAGTCAAGCATTTCATGTTTTAAAAACTCTTGCGGCACCCTAGTTGAAAATTGCTGGTGTAGACTGTAGACTGTTACCTCAGACTCTGACTGGTTTCCTTTATTTTTATAGTTTCTGGAGAATAGCAGGGCCAGCACTCAAAATTGAACCTGGCCAATTATTCACTGGTTGGTCCAAGCATGTAATAATATAATTGCTCACCCAGTTGCTGGCAAGCAAGGTGGCTACATTGAAAACAGCTTTTGGCTAAACAATAGGCAGCAAGTAAGTCTAGGTAAATTGCTCCCACAACTGAAATGCTCGTGAGAAACACAGTGGATGTGAGAGGGGATAGGGAATAAACAATACACTTGCCATTTAGAGGCCACAGAGTGAAGAGAAACTGTGTTCCGATTCTTATCTCCAAGGCAAGGAGCCATAGTCATTGTCTTGCTTCCCACAGCAAAGAACAAATAATTGGGCCATCCTACGGATTCAGAATGGTATAAACAAAGTTGGAATGGAGGAAGTAGGGATTTTGACTGGCACTCTACTGTGCAGGTAGGTCTTGTGTACATTTTCTAGGACTTGCAAACCTACCAGAAAGTCGTCTCGTTTCCTGCTGCCGATAACATTTACAATCTTCAGAATAATACAGTCTTACTACCAAAAGCTTTTTTAGAATATTATTGAAATGTCAAAAAAATTTTTTGTTAAGTGTGGTTGGAAAACCACATTGAATTTAATTTTGCAAATTGTAATCTAAAAAATTGGAGTAGAAACAAATGGCACATCTATGCAATAGAAGCAATGATAGCTTCCCCAGGCTACAGATTTCATCTGTGAAAGTGAAGACTCCAGTCACTAATAATGCTGTGAGCTCCCAGAACTAGGGTTGCTTCCTCCACACTGAGTTAAGTTTTACTTAGACTTTCTCATCACAGTGAAACAGAAGCTTTAAGCTAAATGCTTCTATTCTCCCTTTATTCCCTAACACATACAACACTAAACAATGTTCGAATAATATCTTACAACTTCCAGGCCTCTGTTGAAGATGGGATACTTTGCAGTCTAAGGCCCCCTCTGGATGGCCACTGTGCTTTAAAAATGGCTGCCAGGGAAGCATTTGAACTTAGACTACAGCCAAGCTCCAAGGTGGCAAATGGGCAATTGTTTCAAATGGGAAATAAACTCTTTCCCCTTTTATCACCTCCACTGAAGCAGCAATTTGGAGATTTCAGGGGTCTAATGTTACCTAAGCTGAGATCCAAAGTGATACCAATCTCAAATTTCTTGATTTATTCAATCCACTCAAAGGAAAGTCCCACTCTATTCTCTAATGGCAATATTAGAGTCTGAACAAGCAAAATTTTTTTATAATGAGGGACTTCATGTGATGCTTGTACAAACATTATGTGATCCTTGCTCCATATGTACAACTTATCTTTTAGGAAGAGCTTCACACATCCACCCCGAGCACCTCACACTTGTGGGCACAGCTGCTAAATCACAGAATGTTAAGGGTCTTTAAAATGCACATGCCCTTTGACTATAAAATTCAAAATGGTTAAGTCAAAGTAAACAAAAAATTATGTGTATTGAAAATTATTTCTAATATAAAATTGAAAATAAATAAAATGCCCAATAAATGCTTACCCATACGATAAGTTATTATACTGTTAAAGAGCATATTTTTGAAGAATAGTTAATGACATAGAGATATGTACAAAAACTAATATAGAGTATTATAACATGCAGAGAGTATTTATAAATATATAAAGAATTCATAAAAATATTGCTACAGAAATCCAAATTTCCCCTAGCTCCCATCAGCTTATTTATAAGGAAGGACACTGAATCCAAGGGATCATCAGCTCTTAACTTCCAAGTTACAAACACTCAGGCTTCCTTCTTCCAAGTACCCCTTTGGAAGCCGCGGGTTCTCCAAGGTGAAGAACATGGGCAGGGCCCAGACTACATGTACCATTTCCCATTTATCCTGGAACACCAGCTCCTTCCCAGCAATCAAGCCCTGCGAAAGGGAAAGACACAAAGAAATAGGCCCCAGCAATCACCTTACAGAAAATGACCCAATATTGCACGCGTAATTTCTGCTCATGTCTTATTAGTAAGAAGTTCGTCACATGGCCACACTCAGCCTCGGGGAACCTGGGAATTGTAGATTTTAGTTGACAGCCACGTATCTGTAAGAAGAGCAGAACAAATTTTGAGGTCAACCAGTAGTCTACCACAACATATTATATACTCTTAAAAAAATGGAAGAAGGAAATATACCCAAATATTCACAGTGGCCATCTCTAACTAGTAGAATTTGGTGTGATTTTTTTCTTTATACTTTCTGAATTGTCTAAGCTTTCTGTAATGACTATCTATTTCCTTCATAAGATCATGAAAAACATTATTAATTTACAGAAAAAAAGCCTAGATAAAAATATTCAAAAATATATCAGCAGTTGCCTTTGGAGGCTGAAACTACATGTAATTTTTCTTTATGTTTTCTGAATTTTTGTAATTTATTTGAAGTTTGATAAAATAGTTCATCAAATGCCTTAGTTCCTGCAGCAGCATGTGGGAACAGTGTTATGGCCTATATTTGGGTCTCATACGTGGTCACAATTACGGTGTGCTTCTGTCAGAGCCCTCTGTTTCTTTTGTTTTAAAATAGAAAGGAAGCCTGTTTTTTTATGACTCAGTCAAACTACAGACGACCTGAAATTCCTCAACCTGCTCCCCAAAGCAACCATTTTAAATAATTCTCTTGTTCAGTTCTAGAATGGAAGTTACGTTCAACTGCTAACTAGTTCTCTTCATAGTAAGTTTCAGGTCTCTCTAACTACATAGCAACTTCTCATATCTGTGCTCAGCTATCCTCTTGGTGCTGCGCCTTCTGTCCTTAGGCTTAACATTATTACATTCGGTCAGAATTATCTCACCAGACTAAGTCCAACCCCACCCACTCCCCTTGATCCCCAGTAAAATTAAATTTCAATGGGACATTTTTGAAGACCTAAAGAAATCTATTCTGAATAGTCAGATCACAGAAACTGAAAGAATAAGAAACTAAAATATTTGGAAGGAATAGGATTCTCCCAGTAACTGTTAAATCTCACTGTGAGGTCGCTCCAGGATAGCTCTGTTTAGAAGCATGTACAACAAAGAGAAATTAATTAAAGCAAACTTAAAAAAAGAAACAAAAAGTGGGCACCAGTACTCTGGAAATGTTACAAAATTGTAAAATACTTCTCCTACCTTCCCCCCCTTGCCTTTCTTTTCATGTATCTTTCTACCATCCTCAGTATCTGAAGATCACACAGAAGGCAAATATCATTGTAAAAAACAACAACAACAAATACTAAATGCACTTACCATTTGTCAGTATTTACAAGCACAAAAACTCCACCTTCACTTTTTCAAGGCACAAGTGATATGGTTTATAACGTGAAATTTTATCCTGTGATTTCCACCAAATGATTTAGTTAAAATAGGAAGATGTACTTATTAGGCATGCTTATCAAAATCACTCCGAGTAAGGATATTGACGTCCTGGATGACTTGTATACATCTTCCTCCAAAACCAGCCCAGACTGACCGGTTTCATTGATGTTCAAATGATGACTTGGTGGGAAGGAAGGAAGTGAGGAGAGAGAACAACAGAAAAGAGCATGGTTCTACTTCACTTCTCTTATTATATTGAGATTCCAAAATGTTTTCTTTTTCTCTCATCTCCCCACTTTCAAAATCTTCTTTACTCTTAGTAACTTATTTCTTATTCAGTTGTTCTCCTGATTTTACAGTTCTTTAAAACTACACAGTGTTGTAATTTCCTAGTCATTTGCCCTGACGTAGTAGTGCTTTCTTCCTTCCCTTTTTTTTTTTTTTTTTTCCTGAGAAACACAGATTACAGTGACTCCTGGCAGTTGTTCTGCATCTCTCTTTGCAAAGACTGAGACAATGAATTAGCAAGGTCTGATACATTTGTCAGTCAAATTGTAACTGGAAAAGACACCAGCATTTGGGCTGCCTGTCACTACCAAATCCAATAAGCAACAACAGCAATCGAATCTTTTATGGGCGCTTTATTCAGATGGCCAGCAATCTGAGAAGATAGCGGGTTCATACCCTAACAGACCATCTTCCCTTCTCTTTCCTGGCCAGATTTTTTATAACAGGGAATAAACCAGGTGCTGCGATGGCTTTGAAATTCAGGGGGGATTAGGTGAGTGAAGCTGCAACATTCCTGTTCAGGGCAGTTAGTTGTTCTCAGGAATGTCGGTCCTCTGTATCTTTCTGGAACACAAAAGGTCCGGATGTCTCCAGGCAGTAATCTTCTAGCAGTGCCCCAGGAGGTCGTCTGTTTTCCCAGGAGCCAGGATGGGCCTTATCTGTAGTTTCTGAAACAAAAGCCTTAACATACACATTACTTGCTAGACTTACAACTTTTTACTTTAAGCTAAAATTTTCCAAGTCTTGAGTCCCCTACCAAAATTATCCTGGGATTTTTACTTATAACTACTATTTTATTTATAATATAAAAAGGAGAAACTTTTATTTATTTCTTTATTTTCAGCTTCTAGTTTTCTGACCTAGTCTCTTATTCATGAAACCCAATAGACAACTAAGAGATAGGTAGGTTGTTTACTTAGTTTTTAAAAGGACAAAGAAGAGGAAGAGGAGGAGAAACTCACTTGAAACATCAAGTAACCCAGGGCTTTTTAGAATAATCCAAAATTTACTGATGTGTTTGTAGATGAAGATTTTTATAATCCCCAACCCTTTATACTCTCCAGATCTTAGACCTTATTGACTTTCTGAATTAGAAATTATTATAATGTTTGTATCCATACCAATAAATTCCCTTTAAAATGTTGGTCTAGATAACCGTGCTACTTAAAGTCAGCATTATCTAGAAAATATTTCTAAAAAAGCCTCTGTTGCAGTCTATTGCTAGCATACACTAACCTGCTAGGTCACCACCAACTTTGACTGAACTAGGAACCCTTTCTCTCTCTAGCAAATAGATCTCTGGAAGACAATGGTGCATCCAGAATGAAATGTTTGATGCCAATAAACATTTTTTGTTTCAATAGAGTCCACTTTTTATCTCCCCCAAAGAATAGTCCCCACTGTACTTAGGGCAGCAGAACCACATTCTTCTCAATGAGATTGGAAAGAACCCAATTCCATGTCTTATTGGAATAAGACTATGATGACCTGCAAGTGGTGGATGCCTTTCTAAACCAGAAAGCATCATTGCTCTTTGTTTTGTAAAGGGGAGGAAGAGCATTCTTGTTGTAAATTCTCCAAATCTGTAAACTGATAAGAAGCTGTTAATCGGGGCTAAGAGTTTTTTTTTAAGATAAACTCTATGAATACAGAATACAGAACAGTGGAGAAAAGTTAGTTTCTATGCCATCCGGGAGGCAAACAGAACGGGGTCAGAGACATCTAAGGCCTGGAGAAACTTAGATGAGCCAATAGTATAAGCTGCTTCTTCTGAGAAAGCTGTTGATTTTCCCAACGACCAGAAGTTCTAGACTTTTTATTAGATGCTTTATTAATTACTGTTCATAGCATACAATGAAAGAATATAAATATGTAGACAGGTCTGAACAGTGAATTGTGAAGGTTGGAGGGCTTACAGGAGAATGTCAAATTTTAAAAATAAATCTGAACTGGGAACATAAATGAGATAATCCATTTTGACATTCAAAACTAATTTCACATCACGAGGTATAATAAAATTCACATTTATATTCATGTAATAAATGCCTCTCAAATTTGCATGGCTCTAATACAATAAGATTAAAAATATTCTATCATTGTTTATCCTTTGTGATCAGTTGTTTATCCTGTGTTAAACAAATATTGTGGGAAGAACACATAAGAACAGGCTCCAAAGCATTCCTTGGATGCTCATCAACAGAAACACAGAGAGACAGCAGAACTCAGAACTTGGACAGATAAAACCCAACAGGAAAACCAAAAGAAAACTGACTAGAATTTTAAATCTTTAACAATGAATAGAATCATGGGATTACTGGTATAAATGCAAACCTGATGCTTCAGAAAATAACTTTGGACTTTTTTATTCTAAAAAATAAATATATCAAGCTGCTTTTCCAAGGAGATCCTTAATGATAAATGTGCCAGGGCAATGTATGTATGTATGTGTGTGTACAGTGTGTATGTTATATATAGTTGTTTTTTTTTTAAAGCAAGAGAAAAAAAGCATGAAGAACATATAACATATGGCATTCCCTATCGCCTCAGCTGGTGTTTGCCATTTCCTGCTTGTAACTTTCTTAATTTTACATCTTCTCCTCAATTTCAGTATACTAGACATTTTAGCCAGATTTGTAATTTGGCCTTCCTGGTTTCTTCATTTGCTGCCCCTGCTCTTATTAATCTTTTCAGTTATATGAATAAGCCTATTAGATTTGAAGAAAAACTAATAATTACAATGCCTAGGGTGTTTTCATGAATAATCAAAAATGTGCTCATTGTGATGTGGCTGTCTGGGTAAGTTATGCTTAGTTGTGGGAGGCAATAAATAAAAACGTATTCTAACATTTTAGTCAAATTTTATGGGATTGGCATGTGATGTCAGTGAGAATAAAAATCAGTGAGGGACATGGAGGCAACCTATGAAACAAACTATATATATAGTTTGTTTATATATATATATAAATATATAAAATTAACTAACAGTAACTCAAGCATTGCCCCTCAAAATTGAACCTCAATTTCATTAACTCCTAGCCCTGGCCAAAGCTAGGCTGCATAATGAAGCAGTTTTCTTTGAAAAAGATAGGCAGTAAAACTGGTCATTGACCCTCAGGCAAATGGGTTAAATATCAGCTCCTCCAAAGCACCTAACAAGGATGACAGGCCATTAAGATTCCATCCATGGCTGGCAAAACCTTCCTCACCAATTCCAAGGTCAAAAGTGAAAACAAATCAAGACAAAAGAAAAAGTGAAAGCCAAGTCTCAACAAGAAATTAGAGTTACTGGGAAATGTTAGCAAGTCAGGGTGATTCCTGTTTCTAAGCTTCTAAATAAAGCTCTAAGAACATTACAGTTCTCAGAGTTCTTACAGTTTTTTTAGTCACTAACTCTGTGCCTCTAGATACTCCAAGGTCCCTTGCAGACAAATGCAAAAAGTAACCCATTCAAAACACATTCTTTCACACCCTAGTCCTAGGATTAGACAATATCAGTTGAGGGATTAATGTGCCCAGCCAGGACTCCATGATGACACGTTATATGCAAGGCCTCGGCCCTTGGGCTGCGTGTGGCCCAGGGTGGCTATGAAAGTGGTCCAAAACAAAATTGTAAATTTACTTAAAACCTTTATTTGCTCATCAGTTTTCATTAGTGTTTGTATGTTTAACGTGTGACCCAAGACAACTCTTCTTCTTCGAATGTGGCCCAGAGACTCCAAAAGTTTGGTCATCCCTGGAGGTTGGGTCTTCCTGAAGGATCCTGAGATAATTTCCTAAAAGCTTGCACTCATGGGCATGGATTCCTTCATATTTTCACTAATCTAGGTAGACAGTTGGGACTTCACATTATCCTGAGATAATTTCCTAAAAGCTTGCACTCATGGGCATGGATTCCTTCATATTTTCACTAATCTAGGTAGACAGTTGGGACTTCACATTATCCTAAATTTCCCAGCATGTATGATTGCAAATTCACCCACCACCTTCCTCGTGTACCTCCTCATGGGCTGTCTAATGGTTACCTCTTCACAGGTCCTTCTCCTCATCAGGATGATCAGGTTTTAATGAAACTCTTATAGATACTAGCAAAGAAATCCTTAAAATTCGAAAAGTAGGAGATAAGAAGAAAAAAGATACACACCCTCTAGGCAACAAGTTTTGATGTAGTACTGTCAATAGCCATTTCCCATTTATTATCTAATTCTTGATATAAAAAGTTCATATCAGAGTCCACAAACAGAAAATCAAGAAAAAAGACAGCATAGACATACTTCCTCATTTATGGAAATTAAAACTCTTTTTTGATCATGAATATCCAGGTTAGAATTTTAAAACGTATTCATAAAAAGAGCCTTTATTAACTTATGTCAATGTAAAATTAATTTTTCTACAAAATAAAATCAACAGACAAATTCAAAATTAAAACATCTTAGACCTCGCTGGTGTGTCTCAGTGGACTGAGTTCCAGCCTGCAAACCAAAGGGTCACTGGTTCAATTCCCAGTCAGGGCACATGTCTGGGTTGCAGGTCCCCAGTAGGGGTCATGCAAGAGGCAACCACACGTTGATGTTTGTCTCCCTCTCTTTCTTTCTCTCTTCCCCCTTTCTAAAAATAAATAAATAAAAATATATTTTTTAAATTTCCAAATCTCACATGGAAAGTAATTCCAAAACTGGTAGCTGTAACTAAGATGGAAGTGTCAGAATGAAATTTTAGGGCAAGAAAATCTTCAAATCTATGAGAAATCATGTCTGAATAATGATAGATACAGTATAAGAATTTACATTAACAAGTGAAATAGGCACAAGGATAAAAGTTACACAGTTAAGGAAGGCCAAAACTTAGCCTGTCCTCACATAAAATTTAACATTTCTATGTCTTACCCTCATGTCATACCCTAGCGTATAGAATTTGTAGGAAACTAAGACCCAAAGCAATTAGGTACAACCATCTGTAAATTACCCAGAAAATGATTGAAAGTGTAGTATCAAAAGAATGACAAGAAGGAAACTCTTGTGAAGAGAATTTACAGCATTTAAGGGGAAAAAGGCAGGGAAGCCAGATGTCAAAATATGTATTCAGTGACTCATAAAATTTCATTGCCCCAAATTGGGGGGTAGGGGAAGAATTCCACATTTAGGCAACATTTTCAACTGATTCCCCTAATATACTTCTAACTTTAAAACATCCTTTCAACATTCTTTAAGTGCTTTTCATTCACTGATATTTCTCTTACTTTATTGAGATTTTCTAACCATTTTCCTATAGGATTAGCAGTGAATCCAGGAGCAGAAAATGGAAATAAATGTCAAGTTCCCCATACTCTGCTTATCCACATTTAGCTCAGACACATACCAAACACATAGTGTGGTCAGATGGGATAAGCTGGGGGATAAAACAAGAGAATAAAATAGACCCATTTTAATCATATTCCTCTCTTCCAACTTTGTAAATGGCAATCTACAATATATACCTCTTATATTTAATGTTTTAACATTGTTTTAAAAACTTCAAGAAGAAAGTAGTACGGAGTATTTCACACTGGAGAAACTAAAGAATAGTCCAGGCCTGGGAAGAATCTCCCCAAGTCCCTCAACCCTCACAAGACTGTATACTCAGGTAAACTTGCAGACCAAGAACCAAATCTGTCCACAGATGTGTTTTGTTACCAGAGTGCCTTTCAATAGAGCTTCAACCTCAATTTGCCACAGTCCCCATCGCTACCTACTATCTTTCACAGCGATCCTTCACACATTTGCCTTACTGATTAGTCCCTGTGTACACTTCAGATTTTGACCCCTACAAATGGAGATTTATCTTCATACACTCATATATATAAACTCAACATTGACAAAGCCTTAAAGTCCATCTTCTAAAACAATCTTTCATTAGATAACTAGATCCTGCAATACAATTCTGCCTAGCTTTTTACACATCAGAAACACCAGAAAAAGCTCTTATATATATAGATTCCTGAGCCACACCTCTGACCTACTGAATTAAAATACCCAAGGGTGAAAGGGGAGCTCGGGCAGGGGCCATCCTAAGCATCTATGCAGACAAAACTGATGAGCAGCTAGGATTACAAACTATTTCTTTACTGCATCCAGTGAGAATTCACTGCTCCCCAACAGTTTTTTGTTTTTTGTTTTTTTGAATAAGAATGTAAGAAAGTTCTTTCCTCCGGCAAGTGTTGGGACTAGAGACAGGGAAGAGTTACCTGCCTCTCAGCCCTGGGGTGGTTTGACGGTATATCAGAGAGCCTTGTCAAAACTCACAGTGGTTTGTTACAGAAACCAGTCTCTGCTTCTTCCACTTCCTGCCATATGTCTCATTCCCTGCTGGCTCCATCCTGAGAAATTTTTCCATCTCTATGTCCATGTGGAAGCTAAAGATACCTATTCAGGTGTTACAGCTGTCACCAACAACATCTCGGTGATGGATGAAATAGATTTTGCTTCAGGAACTATGAAAAAAGTCAGTGCACAGAAATGACACATTATGAAATAACGAAGTACAACATCTGGCTCAAAAGTGAGTCATACAGGTGTCATTTACAAGACAAACAGGAAGCTTCTTTGTTAAATAGCAAAGCTAAATTTCCAGGCTATTTTAGACTTTCTCTATCCAGGCCTATTAATCAATTCAGTCAAAATAACATTTCAATGTATTTGACCAGATGTTTGGCTGAATTAGGTAAAATGACTGGTTATTATAACAAAGAGCCATCACATAATTGCCAACAGAAATTTGATAGTTATAGGTCAAAAATACATCATCGTAACACCAAGTCAAAGCTATACAATACTTTATAAGTACTTGCTCACAAATAATCTCTTTGAAATTTAAAGAAATCCTTTTGTCAGGAGATAATAAACCCATGTAATAGATGAAAAAACAGAGACTTGTCAAAGGACTTACCCAAATTTCCTCAGGATCCGAGCCTGCACAGATCCCAGATTCCCCAATATAAGATCATGTTCAATTTCTGAGGACCTTCAGCATTTTTACATTACAAGAGGAAGCATAAAATAAATTAGGTAGATAGATAAATAGATAACAAACATAAACCTAACCATAATCCAGAAAACACATAATTGAACAGAAAGAAATGCAGTAAAAAGAAAAATGAGAAACATCTATCTCTGGCTGCCAAGAGGACAAGTCAGTTTTCAAATTGAGCCCTAAGGTACTTCTGGTGACATAAACATCTGCAACTGATTCCCAGGAACATTAGAAATCAGCTGTCAAAGGCACATGTACAGAGCAGAGAACAGAAGATGCCATCACATTATGGTTGTACAAAACTTTATACAGTTATGCAGAAGAGATGAGACTCATTTCCCTGCCAGGTAAATACTGACTTTGGAATATTGGGACACAGGAACCTGGGGAGGAAAAACATGTGAAGTGCCGCTGAACTTGTTGAACTTTAGCCATGACAATGCTTTCTGATGGTCAACCTTGATGAGAGGTAGAACTGACATCCAAGACAGCAAACAAAAATCTTTGAAAATATAGGACATAATGTGTTATTTGATTTTTCATATTTAGTTCAGTGTGCCAAGTTAAGTCATGGTAAAATGAGGAAGAATGCCTCTTAAATATGAAGATCTCAAAGCCCTAAATAAGGGGTGCCCAACCTGTGGCTTCTGGGCCACATGCAGCCCAGGACGGCTATGAATGAATGAAGTCCAACACAAAATCATAAATTTACTTGAAACATTATGAGATTTGTTTGTGATTACTTGTCACAGTGTTTTTAATGTGTGGCCCAAAACAACTCTTCTTCTTCCAGTGTGGCTCAGAGATGCCAAAATTTGGACACACTTTCAGGCTAAATGATTAAAACCCTGGATCATTAGTCTGAGACAAGAAGTTGACAGTAAAAATAGCAGGGCCCTCTCTATTCAACTATATGGGGATGAACTTCAATTTGGAATAATTCCTTGCTATTTAGGATGATTTATTAGAACTCTGCTATGAAATTGTTAGCAGATTGAAATTTTCTTATGTGTATGGTTTAATTTCTTTCTGTCCTCCAAATCTTATTTTCAGTGTTGATTTTTGGGATGGAGGAACTAACTCAAAATGTTATCTATCCTTATACTAATTTTTTAATGGGATGTATATTTGTTTTACAAAAAGCCAATATAATTGTGTGTATATATACTCCAACTTGAGAAAAAGCCAATGTAACAAAATTGAAAATAATAAAATAGATAGTTAGGAAGGATAATTTGCTTTCATTAATTCAATATACATTTATTAAGTAGTTATCTTGTGTCAGACATTATGTGAGATACAAAGATGCAAAGATGAGTAATGCAGAACCCTACTCTCAAGGAATTTACTAGAGGAGAAGCAATTCAATGCTAAGAGGAGAAAAAAAGGTGTTCAGAGTATGGTAGAGACACAAACCAGTAATCAAAACTCCAATTGGTAGGCAGCCTTATCGTCTGCACTAAGGAATATAGAGTTTTTATTGTAGGCAAGGAGAGCCATTGCAAAATTTTAAACAGTGAACAGTTTTCAGAATTATGTTTTGTAAATAGCAGTACTACAAAAACAGGATATGGGATAGGTTGAAAGGATCAAGCAAAAAATGAGATAACCAAATAGAAGACTGTGCAAGCATTCACATAAAAAATGTTATGGGCTTGTACCAGAATCATAACAGGGAAGATGGAAGTTAAGTGGGGGTAGCTAGAGAGCAGGAAATGAATGCCATACCATGCCCTACTGAATATTTTTTCCAAGAACCAGAGTGTAGGGGAGATAAGATCATTAACAATGGGAATTTCCCGACTCAGGAAAGGGAAACTTCTTCCACGGGGTGCAAGGAGATGTCAACGAAAAGAAGACAAGGAAAATGGGTGCAGGACTAAGATAGATATTTCTCCAAAGAAGGTATGCAAATGACCAACAGGGATATGAAAAGATGCACATCACTAATCATCAGAGAAATGTAAATTAAGCCCAGAGTGAGATCATCTGGCATGCATTAGGAATGCTGCTATAAAAAAAGAAAGAAAGAAAATAACAAGTGTTGGCAAAAATAAGGAGAAATTGGAACTCTTGTGCACAATTGGTGGGATTGTAAAGTGGTACAAACTGCTATGGAAAACAGTACAGGGGTTCCTCAGAAAATTAAAAATAGAACCACTGCATGATCCAGCAACCCTACTTCTGGGTATAAACCCAAAAGAATTGAAAGCGGTTTCAAAGAGACATTTGTACGTCCATGTTCACAGCAGTACTATTCACAATAGCTAAGACATGGAACCAACCCAAAAGTGCAACACAGACGAATGGATAAACCAAATTTGGTCTATCACACAGCAGCAGATTATTCGGCCTTAAAGAGGAAGGAAATCCTGTCATATACCATAACATGGATGAACCTTGAGAATATTATGCTAAGTAAAATAAGCCAGTCACAGAAAGATACTTCCATTCCTTTGAGGTAACTGGAGTAGTCAAATTTATAGAGGCGGAGAGTAGAATGGTGGTTGCTAGGCGGGTTAGGGGAGAGGGAAGGGGAGTTGTGGTTTCTGTGTACAGAGTTTCAGATTTGCAGGATGAAAAAATTCTAGAGATCTGTTAACACTACTGAACTGTATACTTCAAAAACAGTTAAGATACTTAAAAAAAATAAGAAGGAGGAGGAGAAGGTTAGGAGGGGGAGAAGAGAACAAGAGATCAGATCAAATGTGCTCACTTCCCCCTTACCTCCTCAGAGTTAAGCTTTACGTGGGCTGTGTAGTAGAAATACTGAGGTCGGTTGAGGAAAGCAGTTTCCCAGAGCAGAAAATTTCTCCTAGACAGGTTATAAGCCTCTCAGAGAAGCCCCACAATCACACGGGGCTTTGCCCAACCAACATGGCACCTGAGCAACAGAGGAGAAGCAACTAGACAAGATGGACAACCAGATGGGCCTAGGGGAATACCTTGTTCCCCAGGAGCCACGCATCTGGGGTGGTCACAGAGACTGTTCAGGCTGTCGAGCTCATGAGAAGTTCACCAAGGTCATGGGCGAGGAAACTATAGCAGAGCCACAGCTAAGCCAGGGAATGCAGCCAGACCTCAGAAGGTTTTTCTCACTGTAGCTAAGGTGGGGGCCAGTCAGCCAAGACAAGCATTACACCATAGTTACTAGGGCCAAGGGTACTGCAGCAGCTCCTTAAGCAAGAATCCAGAGTGCAGCACAAGGGCAGACATTTCTCCCGCATTGACAAGAGAATAATGAGTGTTGCCTCTCACCAGATACCATCTTAAGAAGAAAGGAAAGGGAAGACACTTGAGAAGGCAAAGAGAGGGGCAAATCCAGATTCTGTAGTGCCTAAAGCTTATACAATTTAAGGACTAATCTGCAGGAAAAAAGAACACAAAATTATAAATAGAAAATTGCTAGGGCTCCTTCCAGGATCTTGTAAGGGTCCCAGGCAAGTGAGTGGGCCTGAAGCATAAGCTTCCCTCAATTCAAATCTGGGATGAGACCCTGAAAATCCGAGTAACTGCCAAAAACAGACTGTTTTGAAACAGCAGAGATGAAGATATGCACCACTGGCATGGCCAGTGTGCTATGCCATCAGCTGGGAATGGGGTCTGCAGAATACAGTGGAAATATAAGTCTTGGTGTGCAAATTTCTACCACCTGTCAGATTTTCTATGTTCAGAAGTTCAAAAGTCACTTTGTAAAATATTCAAAAAAGGACAAGCTGCTAGAAGTCAGATTTGAGATTTATAGCTATCAGAATTTAACCCCATGCACACTGATAACATGGAGGGATATAATCCCCTTGAAATTAATGAATGTGAGTATGATAAGACTGTAGCAGAACCCCTGGGTCCTATTGCTCTGTGTTCTACTGCCCACTGCTGATAAGAACTGCAACTCCCAATGCCAGAGTCTTATGAAAAGGAAAAAAAACTATTTATTCAAAAGTTATACAGGTTTAGAACAAGGGCAGAATTCTGCCATTAAATCTTACTCCCTTTAGAAACAAAGAACACCCACAAACACACAGTCCTGCTACTACCCCCTCCCCCACCCCGCCGCTTGCCAAAGCAGGCCAGTCAGAGGTACCATCTCTCAGGAAAAGAAATATAGAAGTCTGCAGTTTAGCTGGGCAGATTCCTGTCTATATTCCAGCTTCTTCCAGTGGCCCATGCTCAGCTAGCTAGGCTCCTGCTTTTAATACAAAACTGCATCTGCATGGTGGGCCAGGGAATCCTTCTGCATCCCTTCAAACAGCATGGCCAAGACCCTGCACTGCTGCTACAAGGCTAAGAGGTTTCTCCTTTCCCAGCTGCATGGTCAAAGAGAGCAAGAGAGAGAGCCTCTCATGGCTCTCCTACTCTCCTTTGCCCATGGTCCAGAGCTCAAGTATGGCTGAGAGAGAGTGTGTGGCTAAGAGCAAAAGAGAGCTCCCTCTGCTCCCAAACCACAAGGTTAAGCCCCCACATGGCTGCCACACGTGGGTTTAAATCCCGGCATGGATCTTCCTCCGTTACCCCATTTCCAGCTCCTCCCATACTGGGTTACACCTCCCAGTGATCTGGTTTCTTCTGCCTTTTAAGGCTGCCATTGTTTGTCCAGGCAAGTGTGGCCCCCTGATGTAGAGCTAACAGCCTTCCTGCTCTCACCCAAGTGCAGGAAGCCCCTCCAGCTAAATTGCATCACAGGATTGCATCAGGGGTTAGAGGTTAAGGTCATGCCCATCTCCCTGGCTCCAAGCAGGCACAGCCACTTAACATTACTAAAACATTGGCCAAGTTCTTCAGATATGCAAAGTAACTCTCAGTGGCCCTGCTCCACTTCCCTCATTCCCCAAGCAATACCTATGGGGGTTTTCTTCATTTGGGGGCACTGCTAGATAACACCCCATTACAAGATCACCAGATACTGTTTATACTGCTTACCATGAATACCTTTCACTTTTTCCTGGCATTGTAGTATAGACATACTGAGATAATGGCTACTCTATGACAGAGGGTTCTCAGAGGATGTATGAGGTCCTCCCTTTTCCAACTACAAAGCTGTGCATGGCTGGATTTTTAAAATATACACTTCAACCAAAACAACATTTTACAACAGATTGAATGCAGGAGCAAACGTGAATCCAGCTGTCTTCTATTCAGCCCAGAAAAGGTGGAGATTTGCAAAAATGTGAAACAATGCCACTCTGTTCTAAATTTTTTTGTTTGAAAAAATAATTAAATTTATATATGAATGTATAATATATGATATATAAACTGTTACTTATGTTAAACAGAATAAACTCATCACATTGTTTTAAATAAATTGGCAAATTTATTTCTAAATTAATATGTTTAAAATTTTCTCATTACTAATATAGCAAATGTTAACATAATCCACATAAACCAAAGCTCTTTGGGATCCTCAACAATTGCTAAGAGTGTAAAGGGACCCTGAAATCTACTGGTCTGTGAGAACTAAGGTGTGTGTTGTATAGTAAACTTTATTTCAAAGAAGTCCAGAATGAAATATTGTTCTACTTTTATAGTGTAGGGGAACCCAAAGAGATTAAGGAACACATAAATAAAATAGATATTTTATTAGCAGGGTCTTTAGGCCTCAGCTTCAATGTCGCTCTCCTAGAAAAACGGTCTTTCCTAGTATCTCTCTCGCTCTCTCTTTTTCTGTGTGTGAGCCCATCCTTGTGCTATTTTCTTAAGAACACTTTATAAAAATCTCTAATGACCTGATTTCTTTGTTTGCTTTTCTATGTGTTTATATCCTGTAGTCCCCACTCTTTTCTTGTGACCTGTCTCTCCCCTGGAATAACATTTTCTTGGCAGACCTTGGATGTCTTAGTCAATGCTCTGTCCCCTGCAGCTACATAAAGATCTGACACATAGTAGGAATTTAATTAATATTTGTTTATTGACTGAACAAACTGACTACATCTATTAAATACTTGCTTCCAGAGCTATAAAATGAAAAGAACTGAGAAATCTAGAGAACATTTTTTTAAATGTGATACTTGCCTTTCTTTTCTGAAATAGTGAAAGTTTCTTAAATATTAAAGGAGCTGCTGTTCTTACAGTTTTTCTTGTGAAGCAAGGTCCTGTCAACAAAGTCTACTTGGCCCTCCAACCAAGAATGTTTTCCATTGCTGGAAGATGACACCCACATGCATACTCCAGGGAAACCTGCTAGAGTGCATCTAACTTTGACAAAATGTTGTTACATATTTATCTCTGACCGGATTTACTGCTGCTTTTCGTCTAATTTTATTCTAATAACAGTACCTCAGATTGGACCAGCACAAAAAGTTCCACACCTAAACACACACACCCACACACAGAGAACTGAACTCAGACTATAATAAACATATATTTCTAACAAAAGAACAAATTTGTGTCATAGAAAGACCTTTAAGTGTTTTTGCCCAGGCAGAGGACATTTGTGATATTACGAAAACACACATCACTTTGTATGCAACCGGCATTCCCTTAATCAGAGGCCCTAACCTTGCCTGCAGTTAGCTTATAGACAGTGCTGTTCAGGTCATTACATTACATTTAGGCCTAGGTCTGCGTGGATCGGAACGGGGCAGCTGCTGTGAAGGTGTACCATAATTAAAGCCCGTGGAACAGGCCTGTATCTGCCCCACTACCGGCGTGACCTTGCTTAAATCGCTCAACCCTGTTCCCTGGTGTTTGTATTTGTAAAACATACTTAATAATACCTGTCCCAGGAATTCACCCTATAAGGATGTGGTAAAGATAGAGGAGACTGATGACGGCAAAGCTCTTTATTTGAAAGGTACCTTTTAAATCACAAGTACTATTATTAGTGTTCTCCGCAGTTTCTCAGCTAATGGACTGTGCAGCAGATAGGGCTTAGTAGATGTTTGATGTTATTGATATTTCCCTTGAAGTGTTTTTCCTCTTTCCACTTATATCTAGTATTTATTAAAATTCTAGTTCTGATCTACATAACACAGAAGAAAGAACACAGAAGGCTCTGCATTTGGGCTAAGTTTGTGAAGATCACCTGACCCAGACAGTTTAAAATACATCTGCTCTCGTGAGTTTGTAAATGCAGGGTGGTCTTAGCTACAGGGACAACTGACACAGTGGGATTAAGCAGTTACAAATGTGCTAGAATTCAGTGTAGGTGAGTGGATGGATTGTGAATTCTTTTTCTTTCTTTTAAAACACTCTTTTTTGGTGTTTGACATTTGGGAAATAAAAATTGATGGGAAAAATGTTAAACCCCACCTATACTAAAAATGCTTGTCTAGGAGATCTAAAACAAACCGTTTAGAAGAGTATACACTAACGGGGTAACATTCAATACTGACCAGAGATACACCAGTCATTTACAATTCTGCAAAGGAGGGCAATCGGGAAGACTCAATAACAGGGGCACTGGCCACCCAGAGACAGGAGAAGAGGGAGGGGTGGAGGGTCAGATCTGGCAGGTGGAGATGTGACAATAGGAATAAAAAAGGCTTCAGAAAACAGCCTGATTCATAGACTTAACATCATCACTGTCTCATGCCCAGCACCTTCCACTGCCAGCTTGCTTTCTATTTAAAATCACCTCTGGCCAAACCAATCTATTTTTAGTGTTTGTTTTAGTCTTCCTTTAAATACAAGTTATTTCAACAATCAACTCACTACCGTGATGCAACTTCAGACTGGAAAACACATCTAAGATTCGGGGTCTCCACCCTGGAAGTGCCTGGTAAGACACTTTATCTGAGCCCGATGTGGTTTAACCCAGTTGCCTAAAGGATGCTGCCGCTGCTGCTGAAACAACTCTCCAATGAGCAGGCTGCTGCTGGGCAGAATAAGACAAAAAGGAACAGGTTGTACCTGTTTATTGCTGCTCTGTGTTGTTCCCAAATAAATGGATGCTAATTGAGAGGGAGTGTGGCTTCAGATTTTATGACACCCTGGGTATATGTTAGGAAATCTCAGGAGGGCTGCTTTAAATTAAAGCTAATGTTAAACTCTGCTTAATTAGCATTGCCATAGCGAATTTCACTTTTCCCTATTAGGAGAAGAATGTGCTATGTTACACAGTTCTCCTATTGCAAAATACTAGACTATATGATGGAGGTAAAGAACTGATTTGGGAACTGAATGACTTGCTAGCAAGGGAGAACCAGACAGGATGGGATTTTACTAATTAAGATGAGTGGTGTACTATTCAGATGGGAGGACACAGAGTGGGACAATGGAAAGAAATCCTCAGAATGACACCATTATTTTGGAAACTTTTATATATCAGACGGGGACCTATAAGCAATTCCGGATAAAAGATGAATCAGTCCCTCCTGAACAGTCTGTGGTAAAAAGCATGAAAGATGCTGAGAACTAAAACTTCTGAATTCTATGCAAATCATGCATGCCTGATGGGAGTAAATTAGAAACAACAGAGGTGGAAATAGCGTTTACTGTAGCCGAAAATCAGCTTTATCTTTGACTTTTCTTAATCTCATCCCTGACACCTGCTTTTGCTTTAGTCTCATTTACACATAAACTGTGCAGCCTTTATGCATCAGTTTCAGCTCCTTCCTGAGTGCCAAGTAGGAGTGCCACACCGGCCTGCCAGTTCCCCACTCTGTTGGTGATTTCATCTGCAGCAGATGTGGAAGTATAAAGGTTGGTTGTTTCTGGACTAGCCACCAGACACTGAGCCCTGGTCATTGCATCAGGTACAACCAGACCAGAGGGGTTTTCACAGATTGACAGAGCAAGAAGTTGCCCAGAAAAAGAAATCCAAGCTTGAAGTTATACATGAAAATGGTTTACTAAGTGGTATGTCCTGCTCACAGTCTCAGGAGTAAATTTCTGAGGATGACCACCACTCAGTCCACCAAAGAGGACTATTGGCATCTGAGACTAAGAAGATGATTATTCAGTCCTCTGATGCAAGTCAAAACACATCTCCTGCTCACAAGGAGCCAGCATAAAACTGGGACTGAGCTGGGAAAACAGGTGTGTTTGCACATGGAGGAAGCGGCTAGGGAGATGAAAATGACTTAGCAGCTGGTGAAAAAGAAGATTGAAGTTGTGCCAGGCAAAGGGTGTTTTTCCCCTAATTATGCAAAAGCCTTAATTTCATTGATCATGTTGTTCTATTCTTTCTCCATCTAAATAATATGAAATCTGTGCAACAACTCTTTTGGGAAGTCAAAAACATGGCCAGGGATGCTTATTAAGGGAATGAGGGTCAAGAAATGCTCTTTAGTGGATAACCTTGCTGTTTTCACAGGGTTTCTGAACCATCATAAACTTAATTAGAACAAAATAAAAAATGTAATAAAATGAGATGTAGGCAGTAGAGCTGACAAAAATGGCATGGGAAGAGTGACCTCAGGAAACAAAACCCAGAAAAACCTCTTTTTTTATTTGCATTGTTATTTGATTGTTAGCATTCATTCATTCCTTCACTCATTTACAGGCATTTTGTGCCAGGCACAGAGCTATGCTTTTAGAATACAAAGATGAAAAATGTGTTTTCTGCTTTCTACAATGGTTCACAATACAGGGCTTGAAAAATCATTTCACTCTAATTCAGCTGGGGTGGTTGCTGGGGCAGCTACTTAGATAGAACTTTATTCTAATTAAGAATGTTAGTTTAACCTTTCATGTCAGGTGCAAATTCCATTTTTTTAGTTGAATTCTTCAGATGATTTGTGAAAAACTTCGCAAATGATCTGAACTGAGGGCAAGGACCTCACTTGGCCATATATGACCATGCAACTCAGAAGGCCTACCTCTCCTCCTAGACTTGCTCTGTGATCCTACATGAACATGTAACCCAGATGTGATGATCTTTTCCAAACCCAAATAAAGTAAAAGACCAAAAACAGTAAGATAAACAACATCCTCATATTTCACACAGAAAGGCACTGCTTGAAAATGCGTTAGCCACACCACTGCCCTTTGCCTCTGCTCTCCCTACTCAAGGAAGTAACATGTGCCAAGCAACCAAGAAGTTGAGGCAACCTTCTGACTCTATAGCTCATGGGTGTGAACCAACATTACACATCTCTCCACACCGTCAGAAACTGTATCCACAGTCTTCTTCGTAGCTGGAAACAGCAGTCACAGCATGAGATTCCATGTCTCTGTTTGACTTACAAAGTGTCAATCATTGTGTGGTCTCAGATACATTGCCTTGCTCACTGTTTGGTAACATTGCAATGACAATGTGTTTTAAATATATGCTGGAAGGACAATTTAAACACTTGACAGAAGTGAGAGTCGAGACAGACCATATTTTCCTTTCTGAATCTAGTATGCAAGAGAATCTGCACATACTGCCAGTGTTTTATTGTCATTTACATAGTCTTCAAACGTAAAAGTGCTGGCTAAGCAGGCTTTTGCTGGTTGGTTTTACCTTGAGAGCCTGGTAGAGGGAGGAAAATTACTAGATGAAGAGCACAAAGGGGTCAGAAGCCTAAGGCACCAACTTCCAGATTTCTTATTTATTTTGTGGCTCTCTGGATGTAGCATCTCTTTCTTGTAAACCCACACTTACCCCCCAGGCTACTGTCCTGGAACTTACACTCTTAAAATGATTCATGCAACACTCTAAAAATGGCCTTCCACTTTGAGTAGGGGAAAGAATCTAAGGAGAATACAAGAAAGAAAAGATATAAAACACAGTGTGGCAGCATAATTCATTAAGATATTAAATCACATTTTGTTCTTAAATTACTTTTCCTTCTTCAGCCCTTTACAAAAAAAGAGCCATGCCTTTTGGACTATTTTGCTCTAGGAGTCCAAATATATTCTTCCTAACTTAGTCTTCCAAATATCCTGAGCTCCTTGAAGGTATTATGTTATGAGGATGATGAGAAAGAAGCTGGCCTGATAAAGGGAGACAGTTTCACCTTCCCCGAAAAGAGAGTGAGGAGCATGCGACCTGCACCTTCCTCCCCACGTGGAGCTTCAGCAGAGATGCCCAAAGTCAGGTCGTCACCGAAGGAGCAGGGGCTGCTTCAAGGGGACTGCACTTGCTCAGAGAGCCTATTAGTGGCAACCACACTGGATCATACTTGGCTCTTCCCCACATTCTGGCCAAAACTGAACTCTCTGGGAGGTAGGAAAGGGAGCAGAATAGTGACAAAGTTTGGATTTTCTACCACTTCAGTAACTTACGCACAATAAGGTAGTATGACAATTCTTGATCACACAAATTTATGACTCCAAATTCCAGTTTCAAATACAAACAAAGTAGAATAACCACATTTGCTAGCAGTTCATGCTACTAGATGTCTTTTTCTCCCAAGGAATGTGTGCCTGCTGTTATTTCTTCTCTGGCTATACTTTGCAGAGGAGTGCTGACTTCTCCCAGAGCCGTAAATTACAGTCAGTTATCTGGGTCTTGATTTTATTCCACAGCTTCAAATTGAATACCAGTTCACTGTTGTCAAGAACTTAGTTTTATCTTACTGATTAGATGACAAGTTAGCCAGCCACAATTCCGTGGATGTTGGTTGGTGACTCTTGGGTACAGATGAAGGACTTTGTTACTCATGGCACAGCAAGCAGCATGTGCAGCCTATTTCCGTCTGCGCTTCCTTGTCTTCAAGCCCTACAGCGGCAACACAGATGGGCCCATATGGATGCCTACACATGCGGTGGCTCGCATTTCAGGAAAGGAAACTTGAGCTCAGGGAACTTGAATCTTTAATACTGGACAGCAAGCATGCCTATCTTTTGCCCTGGAGGGAAACACTATCTCTGTTTTCAAAAACTGCTTGCTATACTAATCTCCTTGAAAAGACATTCCAGGGCAAAGGACAGTTTATGTCTCTGCTCCCAAGACATACAGAAATGTGAGGAACACATGGCAAATTACCTCCCAGCAGTGTGAAGCCTTCTGTGGCCCCTACAAAGACCAAAGAAACATGACCTCATCCCTCAGAGAACCCAGTGAAAGATCCATCAGCAGGTGTGGGGGCTGTAAGGAGAGAAATCCACATTTCAGTGCTTCTCTTGCTGTGATTATAAAACAGGAATGAATCTTCCCACTCACGGCTTATTTTGAGTAATAAAGGAAAAAAGAACAGTCTGACAAATGCTTTGAGTTCCGTGATGGACACTCTAAAATAGAAAATAGCGTATACAAAACATACTGAGTTCTAATCACACCTTTATTCTCTGATATCTTTGAAGGAAGTGTGATAAACATACAGATATTTAGTCTGATAAAGTGGAGATGCTGATTTTTTAAATGGTAAATATGAGTTTAAGGCATTAGTTTCATCAATTTACAAAGCTGACCAGATATGTTTAAGTACTCTGTTCTTATTGAAGTCACTGTTTAAATTTCTTAAGAAATCAAACAGGTCTGCTGTCCCTTGATCACATCACTTCCCAGCTGGAAAAGAGCACCGGCATGCAACCCCTGAGTCCTCCTTACAGCGCATCTTCCCCACACACCTCATCACCTCACACACTCTTGGCAGAACTGCCTCCCTATCCGTCTCCCAGCTAAGGGGCAGCTGATCTCTTCTTACTCCGTCTCAACTCCCTCTCTGCTGCCTAGTGAGTTTTGACATAAAGTCAGAACTAGACTTTATACTTACAGATACAAGAATCATTAGACGACATGGGCTGTTTTTAAAAGTTTTCCTTAAATTCGAATATAGAATCTCCAGCATTCTATGGTTAATTTACAGCAACTGAGTTAAAAGATGTCCTCAATTTTCCTGAAGACAATATGAATGTATCACCTGTCTTGTGTTCTGTAACCCTTACAAGAGAATGCCTAGGCATACATACCACATCTGGTTAATCAGACCATCGGGGACAGAGTCCAGAAACACACGTTTTAGCAAGTGCTACAGATAGGTGACTCTCATAGCCACTAAAGGTTGAGAACCGCTCCTCTAATGTAATTACCAATAGAACTTCAATAATTATGTTTATCTTCTAAGCTTTAGAACACGAGACAGAAGTAAAGGCCATTCCTTGAAAGGCGGAAAGGGCAAGAAACAAAAAATATTTTTTAATTCAGTAGAATGATTTTTATCAACCAATGAATGCATAGATAAGTGAAACAACGAATTGGTGTTTTTTTCTCTCTCTCTCTAAAAATCAATCACAAAATAGAATGATTTCTAAAGACCAGATGATTTCTAAAGAGCAGACTTAATTATATACAGAAATAGCCTGATTTCCTTTATTAAAAGGCAAGGAATCTGAAAGGATTAAGTAGCCAACGATAAGAAAATAGTTAACTGAAGTATAGTACATCTACTCAATGGAATATTCTGCAGTTGTTATAAATGATCATTATGAAAACTATTAAGCAATATAAAAATATCTATAAGAAACTGAACAATAATATGAGAAAAGGTCAGATTATGGGTGAGTCCACTCCCTCCATTTATTTTCAAAAATACATTTTATATTGTATTTCCCTAAAATTTTAAATAAAATTTAGATTGCAATAGAGGTGGGACTCTAAATACAGCTTCTGACAAATCTACCAAGTAGATTCACACTAATTTGGGAAGTATTCTGAAACAAGAAAACAGGTAAAATTTTTTCACTCTAACATAAAAAGATCTTTTTTGAGTCCATCATCTTCCCACTAGTATCCAACCGTTTATCATTAAGACTTCTTAACTCAGACTAAAATTGCAAATACTCTTCTCCTCCCTCTCAAAAACAGACTCAACTGCCTGCATTTTTCACCATCTTAAGGGGTAATACAAAGATCCACCCTCCAGAAAGTACCTACATTTCCCCTCTCTAGAAAACCGTGGGTCATCTGGCCTAACTTAGAATTCCCAATAAAGTTTGCACTGCAGTACAAAAGCCACTGATTGACTTGTCAAAATTAGACATATTTGGGAGGGTTTTTTGTTGTTGTTGTTGGAGTTGCTTTTCTCAGAAAGAATTCTTTTCCTCTACTTACAGTTGAAAATTATATTGAGAATCTCAAGAGTAAATACTCTTTCTAAACCATCTCCTTATCTTATAAGCAGTAAAATAATATAAATAAAATCTGTGTCAGGGATGCCATGCAAGGTCTTTCAAGAGGTACACTGCCCAAGGGTTCAGGCAAGCGGCTGAGTGGCAACCAACATCCAGCCGGAATTCTGCTCACTGGGCCTGTGCTTCGTTGATGTAACACCTGGAGGGGAGTATATATTTCTCTGTTGGGAGAAGAAATCTGCTGTATGTTTGTTTATTTTTAAAGCTCCTTGATTCCATGATATTCACCCCATCAAAAATGCCTGCCCAGGAAAAACGTCAATATAACAGAAAACCTGGGATTCCAGAATACAGAATACAGAATACAGAATAGTTCCTTTTGTTAGTGTTCATATTTTCCTTGCTCTTTTAACTATATTTAACACTAAGGAGCTGAATCAGATGCTGTCAAGACTACTCCTAGAGCTCAATTTCTTCTGAACACAGTCTGACTTGTACATATTTCCCAGACATAAGGGCAAAATCCTCAAATCTAACATCTGTCCCATCCAAGCACAATTCCAGGGAAGTTCAATAATAATGATGCTGGTGGCCCTGAAAACGGCACAACTCCTTCATGACATGGAGTAGATATAAGATGGTACTATGTACCTACCATAAATTCTCTCTATTTATGAACCTATAACTTCACAGCTCATGTATACAAGTACCTAACACACAAGTGCTAGTACAGTTGTTTACCTAAAAATCATCATATTATTATTACTATTATTGTTTCTCATCTAAACTCTGAGTGAAGAGCAAATCAGTCAAACATTAAATTGGAGGTGGGGAGATCCCAAAGTAATGCACTGAGTACGTTTCAGAGTAATTATGATACTGTATTTTCCACTTAGATAACTCTTACCCAAATTAATGAAAGTTCATATCATGTGTAGTTTTGAAACCATAGCGTGTGACAGTCATGTGCCCATACAGATTTCCTAAACCACCACGGGAGACTGTTTCTGTCACCAAACCCATCTTACAACTGTTATTCATTTTCAGTCACTGGTATTTTTTTACAGAATTGCTCATTTCCAGCACTTTCTAATCCAACAATTTTTTCCAGTTTCTTTTTTTGGTGGAAATGCTTTTTATTTTTTTAATTAAGTATATTTTACTAATTATGCTATTTACAGTTGTCCCATTTTATCCCCTTTGACCCCCTCCACTTGGTACCCCCATTCCCTCCAGCAATCCCCACCCCGTATTTCATGTCCTTGAGTCATACAAATAAGTTGTTTGGCTTCTCCATTTCCTATACTATTTTTAACTTCTCCCTGTCTATTTTGTACCTACCACTTATGCTTCTTATTCCCTGTACCTTTTCCCTTTTCTTCACCCTCCCCACTGATAACCCTCCATGTTATCTCTATTTCTATGATTCTGTTCCTTTCCAGTTGTTTGCTTAGTTGTTTTTTGTTTTTTTTTTTAGGTTCAGTCATTGACAGCTGTGAGTTTGTTGTCATTTTACTGTTTACAGTTTTGATCTTCTTTTTCTTACTAAGTCCCTTAGTAACATTTCATAAAATAAGGGCTTGGTGATGATGAACTCCTTTAGCTTTACCTTGTCTGGGAAATACTTTATCTGCCCTTCCATTCTAAGTAATAGCTTTGCTGGATAGAATAATCTTAGATGTAGGTCCTTGCTTTTCATCACTTTCATACTTCTGGCCAGTCCATTCTTGCCTGCAGGATTTATATTGAGAAATTAGGGATAGTCTTATGGCACAGGTGGCAAACACAAGGCCCACAGGCCAAATTTGGCCCTCTACCTTGTTTTATCCAGCCTGGCCCCTTGTCTACCCAGCGACAGTGCCAAGCTCCTTGTACTAGTTAAGGAATAGTTATATTTATACAGTTCTAAAATTATATTCGGTCCTTTGAAGGCAACTGCGAAGCTAACGTGGCTTCCGGTGAAAAATGAGTTTGACACCCGTGTCTTATGAGAACTCCTTTGTAGGTAACTCTCTTCTTTTCTCTTGCTGCTTTTAACATTCTCTCTTTATGTTGAATCTTTGGCATTTTAATTACAATGTGTGTTGGTGTGGCATTCTTTGGGTCCAACTTGTTCGGGACTCTGAGCTTCCTGGACTTCCTAGAAGTCTATTTCCTTTGCCAAATTGGGAAAGTTTTCTTTCTTCAAATAAGTTTTCAATTTTTTGCTCTTCCTCTTCTCCTTTGGCACCCCTATTATTTGGATGTTGGTACATTTAATGTTGTCCCAGAGGTTTTTAAGCCTCTCATTTTTGTTTTGAATTCTTGTAATCCAACTTTAAATCCAATAAAAACTGCAACTTTCATTTATATTATTCAATATTTAGTATCCATTTGTGGAGTTGTTATCAAAAAAATTTTCCCATGAACTCAGCCTTGGTGATTCAAACAGTCTTGAATACATCAAATTATAGAGAAGAGGCAGCCCTAGGATTAACCTTTGAAAACAGTCAGTTTTATTCAATCCCATCAATAATTCAGAAATTCACAGCATCTCAGAAACCCATAATGTTAACTATTGAGTGTTAAGCCTGAAGGAAAGTCTGAATTAAAGTTTTTGGGGCTTCCAGTCTTTCCCAATTCTACCTGGCTCTGTCTCCAATCAAGGCTCAAACACCATGCAGCTCATGGAATTAATTCTCTTGGGTGTCTCCAGGATTGGGCCAATCTGATCCTCTACCTAGACTTGTAGACTGCCAGGCCATGATCAGAAGCTACAGAATTTATAGAGATTCTGGGAGTTAGACTGGCATTAGGTTCTTTCACAGGGAAAGGAGGAGCATATCGTAGAATGGGAATTGTCAAAGATTCACCAGAAATAGAATGAAGGGAGGTGATGAAGAAGTAAAGGGAGCCAGATCACAGCCCACTCACAGGATGTGACACACAGCTGTACCCGTGTACCTAATATGTTTCACTTGCAACACAGTTGTTGATTCATTCTTAAAGAAATTATTATCAGCCATCTACCAGGTGTAGAAAATATCTTTATGGATACACAGAAACATGATCTAACAAGTCCTTCTGCCCTCTGGGCAGCACAGCATGTATGCCATACAAAGACCCTAGGCCCTGGAAACAAAGATATCTGAGTTCAAATCCTGATCTGCCATTTACCATTTGTGTCCAAATTACTTAGTCTCTCTGAGACTGCTTTGTCCTCCAAAAAATATCTAATGTACAAGGTAGTTGTCAAAACGAAATGAGAAAGCCTAGCTCAGCACAGAATAGTCACCTAATGAAAGATAGCTTTTTGCTCCTTATCTTCACAAGAATTGGCAAACTAGGTGTTAAGGTAATAAAAAGAATCTCCTTGTTTCCAAGATTAGCCTTTTGTGGATCTGCTCCACTTCAAGACAGTCTAATTAACACCCATTCTTCACCTTCGCCCACATGTTCATCAGTTTCAAGAACAGTTAATAGGTAGCAGGAGGTCACAGAGCAGATCCAGCCTCTCAATTCTTAATCCCAATGTATATTTCTGAGTATCTGTCTATCACAAACAATTCAAGTAAAATGAAAACACAATACTTTATTTGTAGTTTAGACATATATATACAGATCTTCAAATCCATGTTCCCCATCATCCTTCTAGGTTCCAACACAATAAAAAGACATTTCTAATGAAGTATTTACTCTCAATATATATAGTAGATATTATGCTATAGTATAGCTGCTTTTCTATGGAGTGTAAATACTTGTTTTTTTCTTCTACAGGTCTTTATTTTATAGGTCTTTAAGGAAATAAAATATTACAGACTCTGCAATGCTGTTTGCATATAACAATAAACTAGGGAAATGTTTTGAATAGTGAGGCTTGGGACAAACCTCAGACCAATTAAATCAGAGTCTCTGCAGTGATACCCAGACACTGGAGGGTTCTAAGGCTCCCTAGATGATTTTAATGAGCAGCCTGAGGGAAGTGGAGTGGAGGAGACATGACTGCTTCTCTCCTCCTTTGTTTATTGCACCTCAGAGCCCTGTTCCCCACTGATTAATCTCTGAGAGCTCACTCTAGCCAAGACACCGCTTGGGATTTTAGAAGAGCCACATCATCTCTTGCCAGGAAGAAGCCTTGTAGGTTTGCACTGACTTTCCAGCCCCAGCCTGGAAGCATTTCTTATGATGCAGCTGTTCGTTTCAACACTCCAGATGACTTGCCTGGTCCTGCGTCCTACTACACTGAGCTTCTCTCCTAGTCTTGTGATAAAAATGCCCCATCTCATGATTGTAATAGACTTTGTTCTGTCTGCTAGTCCTCCAGGTCTGGTTTTCTGGACAGAGTTAGAATCACCTGGGGATCTTGTTAAAATGCAGATTCACCAGATTCAGGTTGGGAAATGCAAAGGCAGGGCCCTGACATTCTGCATTTTTAATAATCTAATGGAGCTGATACTACTGATCAGTAGTATCACTACTACTGATACTGCTGATACTACTGAACCACACTTAGGTAGCAAAGACACAGATGCTCTTTTTCATCTCTAAATTCTAGGGCAGAATTCAATTCTGTTGTTTCAAGTCCTTTTTTCTTCTGTGAGACGTTCTTTTTTTTAATACCTATTTTATTTATTTATTTTTAGAGAGGGGGAAGGGAGGAGAGAAATATCAATGTGTGGTTGCCTTTCACATGCCCCCTCCCACCACCACTGGGGACCTGGCTGGCAATTTAGGCTTGTGCCCCAACTGGGAATTGAACCCGAGACCCTTTGGTTCACAGACTCGATCCACTGAGCCACACCAGCCAGGGCTGTGAGACATTCTTTGTCATTTCTAGTGTATTGATGTTGAATCTTTGGGTGGAAATGAATCCCACAGTTAAAGTACAATCCATTTTATGAAAACCCACTTTTACATTCATCTCACAGGAAGCACCATGGTGAAAAAAGGCGAATTTCCTGTATAAATAAACCGATAATTACATCTGGAGCAGCATGTGCTGAGTATCAAATGAAGGTATTGACCTGAAATGGCAAATACACAACAACCACAAATATGTCCCACTGTCTTTCCTCTGGAGCCTTTGGCAGATATGAATGAGCATTCATAACATTTTTTCTCTTTGAGTTCACAGTTAGCCTTAGAATCCTTCCCAACACAGAGACCTACCTGATATCCAACATTAGCATCTGTGATATGGACATAATGAGAGCTCAGAGGAGGACACCATCAATTCCAAGTAGGAGCACTTTCCTAAGGGAACTGATTTGGATTCATCCTGGCCAGACAATTTAATAGCATCTCTCTCTTTGTGATACCAACCTGCTAGTAATAATAAGTGTTTAAGTGTTCATGCAGTTTGGATAACGTCAAATATTCATTTTATCTGTAACTATGTAATTGTAATGTATGTTTTATTAATACTTTTCATGAAACCCTTGATTTTCATCTTCCTGGTATACTATTAATAATAACGAAACAACAACAACAATTTCAAATGGTACTCAGACATCGCATTGGTAGAAAAATCCATTTGTGACATTTATGAAGGGCTCAGCTCCTGCTGCTGACTTGGAGAACAGGGTCTGGAATTTGCTGCCACTCTCGCTCCACAATCTGTTTGCCACTATCTAAAGAACACGGTCCCTTCCTGACTAAGTTGTCTGTTTCTTTGTCAGTTAGCATATCACTGTATAAGTGAGTGGCTTAAATCAGACTTTGAAAATATCTGAACTTTATGAACTAGTAATATTTTCAATAAACATTTGGGGAACCAATGTAAGGTTGTTAATCTTTAATTTGTTTAGCAAAGATATAAAATCAAATAACAACCATCCACTAACACTGTTGTTTTATTTTTAAAAACCACATATTAAAACAAAAAAAAGTAGGAGGAAACTAATCTCTGAATTAAAAAAAAAAACAGTTCTTTAAAGTGAATCAGTTTAGCTTTAGAAGATCATATCAGTGCATTAGCCTTCTCATTTCACATGGTCTCATTTAAACTTTATCATAGACAACAGTCCATACACTCTCCTTTGGGTACCACGGGCTTACATAACTGAAACTTTTGACAGCAAGTTTTGTTTTCCTCATCAACAGCAAGGACCACAGGCTCTGCTCAGGAAATGACTTGGCTTTTTTTGAATGAGGTTGAAAACCAGTATCTGCTGAATCATTCCTGCTCATTGTCTGCTTTCTGTGCTCTGTGCGGTAGACATCCAGCCATTCCTGGAAGGACAGCTGCTATTTCCATTTGTTCCACCTTGGCTTCCTTCTTCTACCTGCTGGTCCACATTGACCCAGCAAGCCCAACCAGTGTTAATTCTCTCTTTTGTCTATTGAGGAAATGCCAGGCTATAGACAAAAAAAAAATTCTTTTTGCAGTTATTCCAGAAACAACTGGAATGTCTGATTTCCATCGAGTTGCCACATATTGCTTTCCACTGCATGGGCTGCATTTATGAACCCATTTATGAGCAGACCACACAGTGTAGTTACCTAGAAAAAGAACAAATTTCTGATTCTCGGTCAGGATCCATTCCTGCCACCATTTTCAAGAAATTGTGATAGCTCTGAAAAGACAGCAAAACTTTGTTTCTCCCATGTTTTAAAAGTGATTTCAATAACAGTAAAGATGAAATCAGAGAAAAGACTTTTGGAGTTAGAGATTTATTAACTTTTGAAATCTTTATTAGTCATCAGGCTGTGGAAGCGATGGCAGAATCCTTCCTCCTGAGTCATAACAATGGATGAATCGTAGGGAAGCAAATTCAAGGCCACAGACACCAGAGCTCAGGCAAGAGTGAAGTAAATTCAGGATTGGAAATATGATCATTGAAATCAAGAATAAAGCCGCAAGGTTTCCCTTTACAACAAGCACAGGCCATGCTCTCACTCACTCTTTCGCTGTCCCCATCTTGGCCCTGTGTTCCTGCACAAAAAACCCAGGGAAACCAGATAAATCATCCCTGCTACAGAGCAGGAGTTGCCAGAGCCTCAGGATGAGACATGATCTGGAACAGAATTGGACAGTGACGAGTTAGTACTGGAGTTCAAGGAACAAGACTCCACACAGGCAGCCACATAACCAGCCCAGCTGGCGTGAAGAACTAGTCAGTAAAGCAAAACACAGTCAAAGTGAAAAGAAGGCAGGAGAGTCTATGACCAAACTACATTTTCAATAGGTTGCAGGGGTTACTAGAGTCACTATCCAGAAATGCAAGAATATCCTCTTTATCATCACAAAAGCAGATGTCTATAAGAGCCTAGCTTCAGATGCCTACATAGTTTTGGAGGAGGCCAAGTTAAAGGATTTATCTCAGCAAGCACAGCAAGCAACTGCTGAGAAATTCAAAGTTCAAAGTGAACCTGTTGCAACCATTCAAGAAAACACACAAACTCCAACTGTGCAAGAGGAGAGTGGAGAGGACAAGGTTGATGAAACAGGTGTGAAGTTCAGGACATAGAATCAGTTATGTCACAAACATGTCAAAAGCAAAGGCAGTCCAAGCCTTAAGGAACAACAATAATTGTAAATACAACCACATAAAAACAAGGGCTTTTTTTTTTCGGTGTTTCAAAAGAGTAACTGCAGCTTGGCCTGAAATTTGTACTGTTTCTATCATTAATAAAGTTACAGCTTCCTGTGGGATAAAAAAAATAAAAGAAATCAAGAGTAAAGCAGAAATAGCACAGAAACACAGGCTGTTGGAGTCTTGTGATCACGCCCAAACTAGGAATACAGTAGACCAGATCTAGGTCATTATTTGAGGAGCAGGCGCACAAAATACCAGAGATAAATGATTGCTAAGTGGTGCCATGATTCACACTTTCTGGGAAAGAAGACTGAAGAAACCTTAAATCTACCTCTTGGAAATCTTTTCCTCTGTCATCTCCAGCCTTCGGAATAACTTCCATGTGCCTATCTGTAGGAACCACCCTGAAAGAATGATGAAAGTCTCTGAGACTAATTCCACACATCAAACTGGTCCAACCATATTGACTGAAGCAACACCTTGAGAAAATGAGTCCGTATATTAAGTTATCTAGTTCTGTTTATAGATATACCTGAATCTAATTGTGCTTAATGTCTCAAGAGCGAAATTATTGATGTGTGTAGCACTGTAAGTAGACTCGTTCCTATCGCCTCTGATTTTTATCTGAAGCCCCAGAGCAAAGAACAATGTTAAAAAGCTCCCATTATTCATGCATTTGTTCATGGATCACCCAAAAAAAAGGTGATCCAGAAACTCAAACCAAAAAATAAAAAGGGGCAAGGTGATGAATCTTAAAAAGATTATAGTGGTGGAGATGGTCAGAGAGAGTAATCAGAGAGAAGGCATTTTCTCTAGCCATCTCGCTGTAGAATTTGGGAGAATGATCATAAGCGCACAAGGCATCCAGCCAGGTGAGGGGGAGAGTTAGCCTGGCAGTGTCCACTAAAGTAGGTTGAGTATAGAGACTCTTCCCTGGAAGAGTTTAACGTCAAGAGGCTGGCCTGGTTCTGACTTTGAAGACAGAGCCAGGAGAGAGGGTTGTCGCAGAAGTAGCCCACACTTCCACATTAAGCAGAGCAATGTCACAGGCTTTCTGGTGAACACCATGGGAGGGAACCAGGTCTAAGTCAAGGTTCCAAAACAAAAACCCTGTGTAGGATATACTGTTGATGCAGGGTCTCAGGGGCAATAGTAAGAAATCGGAGAGAGCATTGTTTATGCCAGGGACAAGTCCAGTGTCTCACAAACAATGGGGCATGTACCCTACACAGAGGCCCTCCAAGTCAGATTAACACCCCAGCAATCCATCTTCTGCTCCATACCTCTGCTTCATTCTCACAAACCGGAACACATGTCTGAAAGATGCAGAGTTTCTGTCTGCCAGTCCTGAAGGCCCCCGTTTCCTGGACAGAGCCAGATCACCTGGGGATCTCATTAAAATGCAAATTTATCAGATTCAGGTTGAGAAACGCAGAAGCAGGGCCCTACCATTCTGCGTTTCTAATAATCTAACGGTGCTGTTGCTGTTGATCTGCCAACCACACTTAAGTACCAAAGACATAGATGGTAACATAGTGAGACGAGGACCAGCGAGTGGAAAAGTAAGTCAGGAAAGAAGTGAAGAGGACTGCCGTGGCCCCTGTGTGCCCCTTTCCTCACTGCAGCTTCTGAGCCCAAGCCAGGCCCAAACTGGGGAAAAAATTAGTACTTCTTTAGATGGAACAAGACTTTTTAAGTGGTGATGAAATGAATTAAGTTGATTTTTGTTTGTACCATGCCAAGTTAAGTTCATGTCATGTTATGGGCTCAGCTGTGATCCACCAAAATCGTATGTTAAAGCTATAACCCTCAGTTCCTAAAATATGACTGTATTTGCAGATAGGGCCTTTAAAGAGGTGATTAAGTTAAGATGAGGTTATTAAGGTAAGCCTTAATACAACATGACTGGTATTCTCATAAAAAGAAAAAACGTGGACACACAAAGAGACGCCGGGTGGGGAGGGAGACATGTCTCCACAGAGACAGCAAGAGGGCAGCCATCTGTGAGCAAAGGAGAAGGGTCTGGAACAGATTCCTCCCTCATGGTCCTCAGAGGAAACCATCTCTGCCAGAACTTGATCTTGGTCTTCCAGGTCCTCTGCAGAACTATGAGAAAATAGATGTCTGTTCTTTAAGCCACCCAGCCTGTGGTATTTTGTTATGGCAGCCCCAGCAAACTAATGTATCAGTAAACCAGTGAATGGAGGGAAAATGTTTTCTACTTGTTAACTTAAATACTGTATGTCTTATAGCTGCACAAAGCTTCTGAACCACACCACTACCGAACTTAAAATTAACCTAAAAAGTAAAATTAGAATTCAATTCAGTATCTTTGTAGAAATTTTACCATCCTACAGAGGAAATGAACTTCTCTATCTTCAAATCTTCTAACACATGTTTGAAACATTATAGCCTCATACTGTATCATCATGTCAGAAAAGTAAACAATTTCCGCTACATAAAATAAGTAAACTTTTCTCATTAACATAAACATGTTTAAACAGGAGTACTACATTCAAGGCTTAATCATGTTTCTATAGCTAGAAAAGAAGAGAGTATTTTGAGAATTCAGTTCAATACCATTTATTAAACGTTTCATAAGGGACTGGTGATTAAGATACAGCACTTCAGTGAAAGTCTTCTCCTCAGACCCTTGGTCAGGTTTACTATCCTACCACTTTATGGGTGAGCTGAAAACCTGATAGACCTCATGTCCAACTACTTGCTAAATATCTCCACATAAATGCTCTACCAGCTCCTGAATATCAGCTTCAGTAAAACTGAACATCTCCATCACCATGGTCCTCTTCTTTCTACGTCCTTTTGTCTAGGTTCCAATGTGGTTGCAAAGGGTCAGTGAAACAACATCCTTGTATGCAGCAGCTAGACGGTGGCGCCCGGCACCACCGTTACTCTCACAGGCACCAGCGCAGCCACCTTTCCAGTCACACGGTTAGAAGCCCAGTAGCACCTTCAACAACTTCCTTTCCTTGGTTCCCCCATTTTTATCAGTCCCTATATTCTGCCAATTTTATAGTCAAATAATTATTCCTAACTGATCTCCCTGCCTCTAATCTCTGTCTTCTTCATTAGATTAGTTTATAATATTTTGTTCCTCTGTATCCCACATAGCAGTACGAAGTCATTTTTTTCTACTAAATTAGAGCTTTCAGCTATTAAATAACCATTTCCTCTGAAACCTCAGAAAGGTGTGTATATACAAAAGGTGTCTCCTTTAGCTGACAGAAATCAAAAATAAAAATGTAACAGGAAACTCCAAGTAATAAATATGTAAGGTACTTTTATCTTCAAATATGTACAAGGCTCTAAAGCTCTCCCAGCTATGGCGCCTCCTCTTTCTGGAGCATGCACCTCCCTTTGGCAAGGAGCGCCCAACTGGAGAAAACCCTCACCGACACACTCCCTCCCTGCTGGGCCACCAACTGGACTGAAACTGTTTCTTGTCTAGGCAGCTTCTCTAACTAGCCTCGCTCCACTCCAGTTAACTTCATTCAGAGCTACAAATTCAAGCCCTGCAAAAATTTTCTCTGCTTTTAAAGGACACCCAGGTCATAGGCCTAAACAAAGTGAGTTTTTTACTCATTCTGATTATTATAAATGTTCTTCTTAAGAGGGACTGTGTCTTATGGTAGGAAGAGCTTGGGCTCCAGCGTTAGGCAGGCCTCAACTCAAAGCCTGGTTCTGCATTAGTAGCTGTATGACCCGCCCCCCCGCCTCTGTTCTCCCACCTATAGAATGAGAATTAAATCTACTTCCTGGTATGTTTGAGATGGTTCAGTAAGATAACGTATTTGTATATAACAGCTAGTATGGTGCCTGGCACAGTGAAGTTACTGCATAAACATAGGTCTCTTTATCTTCTTTATAAATATTTATTTTTCGCTCTCTCACCTTATGCCATAAAGTACCTTGAGAATCTTGGAAGAAATCCTGGAGTCCTGGCAGTAATGACTTTAGCTTATATTGAGTATTGTCATAAAGTTTCTTTGTTTAATACCTTGGACTATAATTATAGTCAAGGATTCAATTGGATATTTTCTTCAAGTTTCTAGGTGGGCCTCAATTGAAGAGAGTGTAAATGCCCAAATTCTTTAGCCTCCTGTTTCTTTGAATAAGAGTCTTGTTACTGTATGAAATTTTCTTTACATACAATGCCAAATAATAAATTCTTCTTTCCGTAATATAAACTCATCCTGTGTGGTTATCTATTCAGTAGTGGTAGAGAATGTCACTTCTGAAACTCAATCCTATATTTCTTTGTGTTCTAGATATGTCATTAACTATTAAGCACCTGGCACAGGCGTAGCACTTCTAGGTGCTGTGACGCTACAAGTTATGTGCCAGTAATGGCTTCTGATCTCAAAACACCAGAGCAATTCTATAGCAATTCTATAACAACAGTGTGTACAAGATATAACTGAACTGCATTTCAGAGTCTCAGTGCTAGAAAAGTTCAAAAGGAATAGGAAGGTCTTCTGACTGATGGTAGGGGAAAGGTTCACCTTGGAACAGAAGAAAGGTATCTAATGCAAGAACAGAATGTCAATGAAGTTGCCATCAAATGCTAAATGCATTATATTTGTTCCCAGTTGGTTAACTTTATTGTTCTCAAGAAAAACCCACCTCAGCCTTTCACATTGGGCAAGAGCTCACCTCTGTGCAGACCACCTGCGTGAGCCATCCTTGTACACAACCTTTCTTTTCCCACCTTCACCGAACTCTACTTTCCTTTCTTCTCAGTTTTCTCCTATACCCTCTCCCATCGTAATCAAGTTCTGAGCCAGAAATTCAATCATGCCAAGGAAAAGAATCACAAACTATTGGTAAGTTAGAGCTGAACGGCATCTCAAACACTGTAGAGTTACTCTTCCCTTCATTCAATGTTTGCAGTCAAAGACTGTTACATTCAGTCATTCGTTATTTCACTTGAAAATATCTAAGCAAACCCCATTATATGCAAAGTTCCCGGAAACTGTATTTCTGGTCAGTTTCTCTTATCCTTAAGAATCTTATCCCCTGCCTCTTCTCCATGTAATCAGTTCAGACAAATTTGGGAAACAGAGGAAACTGACTTTTGTACTCCTAGCCTGTTCATTCTTAGCCCATGTTCCACTTCAGTGACCTCCTCCATCTTAGTTACTTTAAATTTTCTAATTTCCCTGTTATCAGTTATCATCAGAGTCTTCAGTCACCTTAAGGTTGAATGGCCCATACCAATATGATTGATTGTTCTTCTTCATGAGGTAGTTACATTTTAATTGGGGTTAAAATCTTATATTACGAGTAAAAGCCTAACCTATTTCAGACATCAGTCAAGGAGGATTTGGGGAGCCCACGGGTTCCCAAAACCCTTGGGGACCATACCTGAAAAGACGTGTTATAATTGACAACTCCTTTATATAACTTCAAGTAATATTGATAATATACTTAAAAGCTACTGTTGAATATTGACATAACTGGGTACAACAAAAACTAATCCCTTACATTCAAAAGTTTGCCAGCTAAAAATGTATTGCCTCCCAATTCCAAAGCTCCCCTTGATTGTCTTCCCAGAAAAAAAAAATGGAACTTGAAATTTTCTCCTTTGCTGTAAGCACAATGTTAAGCTCTGTCAGCATAGGAAACTGGAGAGATACTAAAAGAGGAACCAGGTTCCTGGTTTCAGTGTTTTCCATTTGCTTCTTGTTCCTATCTCATGGCCTTCAGCTTCATGTGTGGGGTTCATCCACTGGCACTCACCCCCTCAAGGTTCAGTGGAAATATATGGATGACTTCTTGTCAGGTTGCAGTGCCATCCCTATTGACAGCTTTCCAGTAAGTCACATACGTATCCTAGAAGTCAGTTTCCCAGCCTTGGCCCACCTGCATTTTGGAAGGATGTTTCCTGCGTGCCCAGTGTCTGTGGTCCAGTTCTGACACCAGTACCCCAGGAAAATTCTCTGCAATCCAACAGTCTATAGGCACACTTTCTCCACTGTGGCCTGAATCCCAACCATGGGGAGGAGGCCTCTTTTCCACATTTCTTCCTTACTTGGGTACCCTCAATGAGCTCCATTGCATTCTTTTGAGTTATGTTCACCTTTTTATAGATCATCATCTGTTATAGTCCATGAGTCTTTATATTATATTTTCCCTATTCAAATTATAATACTATACAGTACCTGTCCTTTGACTGGTCCCTGACTGATATAAGAAGGGGAAGAAATGATCTTCATTCCTGAGGAATAAATCTTCAAAGCATTTGTTAAAAAACCCAAAGTACACAAACAACCAAAGAAATAGTTTGAATTTCTGCCAGAGTAATCCATTGCAAATTAGCCTAATATCTTGGTTACAATAAATAAGATAGAAAAAAAAAAAAGGCAGTTAGCATTCAAATCCTAGGAAAATAGATTCTCATATTGAACCTGCAACTAAAAATAAAATAAAGCAAAATAAACAAAACTAAAAAATTCAAAGCTAAGTACACCAGCTCCTTAATCAACTGTCAAGTTTCAATATTGCTGTACCCTAATAAGTATCTTCTATATTTAGTTTTAAAAATTACCTGGGGGATGAGGGATGAGGGAGCCTGACTAATTAGGCTTTTGTATTTGCTTCCTGAAAAAATACTGGCACAAAATAGAGAATAAAGAAGCCATGTTGGAAAAGTATAAGATGAGCAGTCAGGATACCACTGAGCGTGGTATTCTGAGTCACACTGTCTGAGCAGTGGAGAGCGAGAACTTCAATGCCCTTCCATGGGGCTATTGCAAAGATCAGTACCTAAGACAGTGCTTGCCATGTAGCAACTTCTCCAAAAGGCTGTCTTTTGTGATTATTGCTGTAATTCATGAATCTTGATTTATTATGTTGAGTTTTACATCAAGAAGATTTCAGTTGTTAGTAACAGAAAATCCAACTCAAATGAACTTAAACAATAAAAAAAGGATTTGGTTGATAACATTACAGGAAAGTCAGGAGGTAAAGGGAGCTTCTAAGTTGGCTCAGCAATATCAGTAGAGATCCATCTCTCTTTCGGGCTATCGCATGGTGGGGGCCTATCCTAAGGTTGAAGCCCTTTGTAGATTTCAGCTGGCTGCCAGCTGTAACGAGGGCTTCACTGTTCACTCTCAGTGGAAGGGTGAGCTCTGTATTGCAAACCAGAGTCCTGGGATTCACCCAGATTAGACTGGCTTGCATCACATGCTAAACTAAACTAACTAACAGCAAAGTCCAGGGAAACGGATTGTGCCAACTGGTTTAAGCCAATCTTAACCTGCCCATGAATTAGGGGTGTAGTTAGCTTTCCACACAGCACATGCTCCATAAGGGGGAAGACAAAAAGGCAATACGGATGTTACACAGATGAACCAAAAGATCTTGCTTAAATACTTGAATTTTTCTCTCTAGTTTTCCTGTAATACTTGTATTTATTCACATTATAATTTTACAGAGACAGTGAATAAAATTTTACCAAGGAATAAAGAGAATAATAGTTAAAAACTTATATAGCCTCACCGTGTGCTATGCATGTTTTGCATATACTAACTCATTCTATCCTCGAACTACCCTAAGGTTTAAGCAAGGAGCTACTAAAGAATGGAGTCAGTATTCGGAACCTAGGCAGTATGGCTCCGTACCTGTATGCCTAACCCTCTGCTAGACTGCCTCTCAACAAAGGTAGTTTTTAATTCCTCTGATGTGCTACAAAAAGTGCCAGGGAGCTTGATTCTATGTGCCCTCTCTCCAGAGGTGATCAACATAGAGCAATTGATGAATAAATGAATGACATAGGAAAGAGATTCCCAGAAGGGTTTTTTTATTACTCGAACATTATTTTAAAATCTGAAACACAATGAAAAGGGAAGAGATGGACCATTCACCAACAGAGTAATCAAAGGAAGTTCTCCAATCACCCCCCACTCATCATCCACACTTTAACAGCATCCTCAAATTATAGTCAGAGATGATCAAGTATCTTGGAGCCAAGACCTCTAATGCCAGTGGAAATTTGTCAACACCATTAGCAGCTATTTGATATTGAGAAAATCTCTCTTCGAGTCTCAGTTTCTCCCTCTCTAAAGTGAAAGGATTCAACCAGATTACCTGAAAAGTAGCATGCATGCACACACATACAATTATTCCTACACTTCTAGCACTACCTCAATTGTTCTCCCTCAAACAATAGCTTGTTATTGAATCTTTCATCATGGCTCTGGCATCCTTCCAAATATGATCAGATTAAAAGGAAACCTAACTAGTAAGCCAAAAAATAAATAACAGAAAGACTCTTCTAATCTATCTGCAAGCTTCAGCTGATCGGTCCTCCCAACCTGCCCCTGGAGTCAAGCTAAACAGTTTTCAAAGGTCAGGTCTCTTTGAAAGTCTGATTTATTTCATTAAAGTCACAGAGAAACTCAGTTTACAGACTATCCTTCCTGTCTCCCCCTCTTTTTCCTTCTCCCCTTCAATTTCTCTTTTGCTGTCACTGCTATGAATAGGCTTACATGTTTTTATCTCCTCGTTTATAGAGAATTACAGGTATGAACTATTAATCCTATTAATATTAGAAACTACTATACTGTGTGTGCTTGCATAGAAAATTATTATGACCTTAACATCTCACTGAAATTGCAATTTCATGAATTTATGAATCCAAAAGAAATATGTTGTAAATAATGCAAATTTGTTTTCTACCATTTATAAATTCTGGGCCTCTGTGAGGGAGCCAAGTAATTTCCATTTTCTTTATTCTAATATCCAATCACCTTTCCGGGTATCTCAGTTTAGAAAGAAAATGCTGTGAGGGAGGCTGATTCTTTTCGTTGATGGTTCTCGTTAACCTTAACATGGAAAATCTCGGTACATAGATCAAAATAAAAGGGCTACTTGGCAATAAACTAAATGTATTGTTACCTTGGCCACTAAAAGAGAAAGTAGAATGTGTAATACCTGAAGCAGACCTTTCTATGGTAAGGTGTCTCATTCCCTGATAAAATTCTGTCATCTTACAGGAATTTTTTATGGAGGCTTAGATAGTTCACCTTGTACACTGAAGAAAGTATCACAGATTTTTTTTATGAGATGAGCTAAGCTATACATAACAGATTGAAAAAGGAAAGAATCGAAGGATAAGTAATCTGCAGAAGCAAATTGTGCACTGTCATCATCCTTAACTAATGGTACTGAGTCTGCTCCAAGGCTGCCCTGCGTTCCTAAACTGGCGTTTGAGAAATAGCAGCAAGTCTAGCTCCCTCCTCCACTTCTCAACAAAGGCCCACCTCTGCACCATCCTCCTTTGCTTTCTCATCCTCTTGCTGCTTCCAGTTATATCATTCTTACATGCCCATCTCAAAACCAAACGTAGTTATTGAACAGGGATTGTGCATGGCATGCTCTCAGTTCATTAATTGCTTGTCAAGTTGGAAGCTTTCAAAATTGGGCATACAAAGGAATAAAATGTGATAGGGTAAACATCTGAATTCTTTTTACCTCCTCTAAAATTCCATGCTAGCCCTGGCCAGGTCCCAGGTGACTCAGTTGATTGGAGTGCCATCCTGTACACCAAAAGGCTTGGGGTTCAATTCCCAATAGGGCACATATCTAGGTTGCAGGTTCCATTCCCAGTCAGGGTGTGTATGGGAGGCAACTGATCCATGTTTCTCTCTCACATTGATGTTTTCTCTCTCTCTCCCTCTCAAATCAATAAATACGTCCTCGGGTGAGGATTAAAAAATAATTTAAAAATAAAATAAAATAGCCCCAACCAGTGTGACTCAGTTGGTTGGACATCACTTTGCAAAGCAAAGTGCTGCTGGTTTGATTACCAGTCACGGCAGATGCCCAGGTTGCAGGTTTGGTCCCTGGTCAAGGTGCAAACGGGTGGCAACCGATTGATCTTTCTCTCCCTCTCTCCCTTCCTTCTCTTCTCTCTAAAAATAAATAAATAAAACCTTAAAAGTAAAATAAAGTAATATTCTATGCTGTCAGTAAGGGAATCTGTATTTGATAAACTGCACTCTAACGAACATCCCAGCTGCACTGTAATAAAGTTGTTAAGAGTATGGACTTTGGAGACAGATGCCTGAGTTCCTACTTACTAACTGCATTTGCTAGGTTAAGTTAGTTAACTTTTTTACGCCTCAGTTTTGTATCAGCAAAAGACTACCTTCCTCACTGGGTACTTATAAGGATTAAAGGAAGTACTAAATACATGTGAAGGAAGTATCTAAGTACATTCTAAATACTTAGAATTGTTCCAGGACCAGAGTAAATGTTATGTTAGTCATTACTATCTCATGTGAGATGTTAATACCCTTTCAGTATTCCCAAGAGGTAACCATTTATCCTATGCTTGATTTTCCCTAGGAACAGAGACATTATCTCCCAGGGAGACTTACTATTATTTTTGCTATAGGAATGTTGATCTCTCTATAGTGAAACAAAATTTATTTTCCTTTTAGTTCTTACTTACTGGTCTGAGGTCCACCTTGGAGTGATATAGAAAAATTTGACTGATATTTGAATTGATATTTTTCTGATATATGCCTACAATAATGCACATATAGTATAGATGAGTACTTAGTAACTAGCTGTTCTACATTCTTTTTAAAGAGTGGTACCCAGAAAGAGGATCTGAAAGCAATGTGTCCTTCATTCTAGAGGGACTTCTAAGTTCCTATTCATTTTGGAATTTTTTAACATCCCCATAACCCTACCTCAAATAAAATTAAGTCTTTTTTGTATGACTGCTACTAAATTGCATCTCCTTATTGCCTCTCTGGATTTACGTAATTTTTTCCCCCTGCTTTTTGCTTGTTTATAAGATGGTGGACAGTTGTGGGATAGTTGTAGGATGAGAGTACTAACTAGACAACTTTATCACTACTCTTCTTAAATTTCATGCTAGCATCAGTGTAGAACTTGAATTTGTCAAGATAATTTGGGATTTTGGTTCTATTAACCATCTTTTCATGACATATCATTAAGTGCCCTTTTTCTTTTGATAGCCAAAATTGTGTAGCTGTCATACAATGAGGTTTATAGAGTATTGAGAAAACCAGAGTCCTACTTTTATTCCTAGCCTCAAAACTAATAGGCCTAAGGTACTTCTTAACTGCTCAAGATATCTGCATACCTCACAAATTTGTTTAAACCTCTACAGTGTTGAAAAGCAAACTAGGATTTTTAGAAAAATTTTACTCACAGTGCTATAGAAACAAGCAAAAAGCCCCAAGTTTAGCCTAAAGGAAATCAAGTGGGGAAATGTATCAAATAAATTTGTAACCCTTGATCCTTCTTGCTTGTTCATTTAGATGTCTAGGTTTCTCTTCATGAGTCACTCCGGCTGAAAACTGCCCCTCTCCTCGCACAGCACCGCACACACATCTCTGCTCTTGTCTTTGGCAATGGGCAGAGGAAGATGTCATTTGCCTGTCTTTTTCTTCCTTGATATCATGAGATCCTCAATGGTAAGCAAAAGCATTTTAATAATCTCTACACCCAGCACAGAACCTAATCCATAATAGACAATAAATGTTTGTTGAATAAATAAATGAACAAGCTTGCTAACTACATGTCCCTACTGATATAAGGCTAGTCATTAACTTAGGTTACACTTTAAGTAGAAGAATTATAAGAAATAAGGACAGTTCCCTTTCCCTACCTCCTCCCTGTGGCCAGAAGTTCTACTAAATAATTCTACAAGTCTCTAAGACATAAAATGCAAGTATCCCCAATGGAGAAGTAACACTTTGGCATAAATTTATGTTAGATTGGGAATTAGCGACACCAGCTACTTCCTCTAGTGCAATTTATAGAGATTGGGGTGGCATTAGAAAAATAGTATACATCATCCCCACAGGTCCCAACCCTGTTGTGGCCATGGGCCAATAAAATCTTGGAGCATCAGCCCATCAGCAAATAGAGGTTAGAAAATCCTATTGCTCCCACCGATACCATGTCTAGAACAGGGATTCATTCTGCAGGTGCCCATGTAATCATCTGAACTGATTCTCAATCAAACACCCACCCCATGCAGCCCAGCTGCCTAATTAGCTTGTTGGCCAGAGTTCTAGGTACCTGGGTTCCTTCCTGAAGGAGGAAGCCCATCCCTGAATCCCATTCAGCAATTAAGAGTCCTGGCTTTCTCGCCCTCCACTGTCCCCAGGAAAGACTCTGCTTTCCAGGAGTTCTTAGGGAGACCTCTCACCCAGACCTTCCCTGAGAACTCTGCTGTCCATAGTGGTGGTCTTCATTCTTTGATTGGAACCCCTTGGCCATTTACCTTGGCTTGAATGGGAATCCGCCTTTTGCTTTCCATCCTCTAATTTTGGCTCAGAGCTCCCTCAAAGCCTCTCTAACCCTAGTCATTGTACCCTAGCCCTCACCAATCCTAGCTCAGTGCCAGTTTGCTCCTTTTTTTTCTTATAGGAATCTATATGTTTATCTGCCCTGGCCACATCTTTCATGATCCTGAGAGAGAAAAAGGAGGGGGAGAGAACAGGAAAAGGAACCATTAGAAACAGCAAAGATAAAAATTTCCATCTGCCTCACATGTTTTGCCAAGAGCCAGAACTGCTCCATAGCATAGGTTTTAAATTCCATGCACTCAGACAGAATTTCCTCAAAAAATCTCTAACTATAGCTTCTTTGTCTTGGCTTCCCAGGACCCTCTTGTAAGTATTGCCCCTCCAGGTTGAAGCCAAGTACCCAGGATTGGCCATTTCCACTGGATCTTGGGCATCAGCCAAGCTCATGTGCCAAAGCAAATAGAAGAGGAAAGGGGCGCAGACAGAGAGACCAAGGGGGCATTTCCCGGTTAAGACATCAGCACTCCTTTTTTTATTTTTCAAGATACTTGTTTTTAAGACCCTGCTCATTCAAAAATGTAAATTCTCGAGAAGCATGTTTTCCTTCCGTCAGTGGTTATCTCAAATTTTTTATATTTACAGAGTTCTTAGATTTTGTTTTTCCATTGCACACAAGAAAGTTTAATGTTTGGTATCAGTAAGGTAGTTATAAAACACAGGGTGCTGAAGAAAATTAATTCCTCATTATATGTTAGATGAGTAAATGGAACGTTTTGAATCATAAGTGTATTCATCATTTTAGATACTTTCAAAATTATTTCCTTTGTACAGAATAATTTCATCATGATTAGAAATATCTCAGGCTTATTTAACATATAATATAAGAGAGGGCAGTGTTTTAGAATGGAAAGGACACTAGACTGAGAATCAGAAATTTTAAATTCTAATCCTTTCACTAATTGTGAAACTTGAGGTGAAGTCTCAGACTACTCATCTGCAAAAATAGATGAATTGAAGCAGGAGACTTTCAATCTTATTTGGTTACAATCTTTTTCCTGTTTAATAACTTGATATGCTGAGAGTATAGTACAGTAAAAAAAAAATACATTCAGATTCAAGAGATTTAGATTTTAATCTGAGTTTTGCCTCTAACTTTCTTTGTGACTTTGAGCATCTGCCCTCTCTCCTGTTTCCTCATCTGAATAAAAAGGAAATAGAGCAGATGGTGTCTAAGGACATTTCCAGCTCTAAAATTTTATAACAAAGAAAAATGTCTGTGCTGCATATGCTACCTTCCATTTGCGAATAAAACTTGATGTTTTCCTCCAAGCAGCCTGAGAAGAATACATGCATTTGTAAAGCATCTCCCCGGTGTGCTGGATGGAACACATGCTCGCCCACCTGAACAATAAACCTTTGTTCCCAAGGAGAAAAGCTGTCTTAAGTGCCTCTTCGCTTCACCTCTCTTCTAAGCACCTGAGGTCCGGCTCTGGAATCCAGCACAAACATTATTATTACCAGGCTTCATCCAAGTGATCCCTGTAGACCATGAAGCAAAGACAACTATACCCAAATCTAGTCTTTACTTTCTGTTTATAAATATATTACTTATGGGCAAGTGTGGCTTCTTAAATGCTAAAAAAAGGGGGGGTATTTATCAAATACATTTACTTTTACATTTTTTACATGAAAATGTGCTTAATCCAAAAATATTTTTGTGTTTATAATTTCTGGATTTTTGTTAAAATGCTGTAACTATTTAAGTAAAGTGTCTGCCTCAAAAGGAAGTCAGAACTATAGTCAGGTGGTTTACAGAACAATTTCTGGTAGTCTTTGCTTCAGTTCAGTATGTTGCCATGATTGGCTGTCAATAGTTACAAATAAGGAAGTTTTCAAGTCAGGGGATTTCTCGGTGGAAGTTCCCAGTTCAACACAAGGGAGAGCTCAGGGAGGTTTAGGCAGCATTCTAGACTCTGTAACTGCCTACACTTTAAAGAGCAGTGGTCTGAGAAAGAAGACTTGTAACCTGAAGAAGAGGTGACCAAAACTTGAATAGTTCCTACTGATTCGCAGCCTAGAAAGTTGTTTGAATGGCTTAAACTGAAGTGTTGCTGATTTGTTCTTCTCTTGCTTCTGCTAAGTGAGTAGTTTATGACATGATTCAATAATGCCGTTGTATTCATTATTATAGTTAGGAATTTGACCTTTAAAAAATTGGGTCCCTAGCTAAGAAAAATTTTAAATACTGTGATTTTTGTTACATTCTTCTCAACTTTTAAAATAGAATATATGTCTCTATTGGAAATGATTTTTTTTGGAATATAAGCCTTCTCTAATGAGTGGTTTTTTATAACATAACATAAGATAAAATGTATGTATTTGGCATAAGTTATATACAGCTTACTAGGTTGAAAAGTACACTAATACTATGTATATTCATACTTCTTTTTGGTTAGAATTTTAAAGCTCAATTCCAGCATAATCCAGTGTGTTCATTCAAACATTAACTCAAGTCTATACTTTTCCACTTTCTAGGAGATACTTGTTAAAGAATATAGCTTTACTGTAAAATATCAACCTCATAGAAAATTTTCCATTTCCTATCCTGAAAGATTTAAACTTAAATAATTAGAGTAATCTAGTCTTATTCTATTACCAGTTGGCTTTTATGTTCATAATCAAAAATGAATACTAAAGACTATATAGTATTTTCTTAAATATTTTTTTAATAATAATCTTAGAAAGTGATGAAACACCAAGAATCATCATCACTATTGTTATATTAAAAGCTACCATTTATTGAGTGTCTGCTGGAGGGAAACAATCACAAGACCTCCCAGTTCATGACAAAGTCCAGGCTTAAACATGAATTTGTATCACTTCTTTTTCCATGGCTCTCTGTTACCACTGCCCTGCCCTCTTACAACACTGAAACAGAATTTTGGGATCTTTTATCCAAACTGCAAAATGATGGAAAGGGGGAAGGAAACTATTTGGCCAAGGTCACAGAGCAGCCAAGTCATTCATAGAAACTTAGAAGTCATTTCTAGTTCTCCCTTCTCCTCACTCACCTGCACCATCCCCTCACTATCCCCAGGGCTCACCTGTACCTGTGCAGAGGTGCACACCAGAGTCTGCCTCCATGCAAAGGGGCTAAGGGCTGTATATGAGGTTCCTGCTAGCAACCGACTAGGGCCCTAAAGGAATGTCCAGTTATTTCTTTTAAACACTTGTGACAATGAAGAGATGGTCAACTGAAAGATTTAAAACAAATCTGTTAAATTCCTCCAAAAAAGTTCTGGTTGGAATTTCATAAAACTATGCATTAATTTGAGGCAAATGATTATCCTTACAGAAGAGAACCTTCCTGCCTGCAAACATTCTTTCTTTCTGTATACTTAAGGATTCAGGAAATATATAGGTTTTTGTTTGTTGTAAAATGTATTCCAATAAATTTTGTTTTATTATGTTTCTGTGGGGTAGGTATTTAAGAAAGTTCTTGATTCCATAATTTTATCTTGCATCTAGCCATATGCTGATATTTTATTTATTTTAAATTATTTTAGATAATTTACATGTGATGCCTAGATAGGAAAAATACAATTTTATATCCTCTTTTTTTCCCCTCTCACCACATTGTCCAGAACTTCTAGAACAGAGTTTAATAACAGAGGAGATAGCAGCCAACCTTGTCTTGTTCTGATCTCAATGGGAATTTCCCTAGTGGTTAACATTAAGAATGACGTTGGCTATTGGTTTGAGGTAAATAAACTTATTATAAAAACCAAGTAACTACCAAATATACTTCTAACTCTAGTTTAGTAAAGATGTATCAAGACTTCATATAAAACTATATTCAATTTTTTTGATGTCATTAGAGACAACTGTATAGTTTTTCTACTTTATATAGCATTTTGCTGTTACACACCATAGTAATTTCATTTTTTTTAATTCCACATTATCAAAGATCATGCCCCAGTAATAATCATAGGTTTATAACTATAAAGTATATTTTGTTTTTCCTTTGATTAAAGTAACAAATTGGTTGATCAAAGCCAACCAAACCAAACCTACACATTTCGTAATTTTCTCTTCAATCCACCTGCTTAGATGCCTGTCCTCTATTATTTCGTCTTCACAATTTAGTTCACAACTCACATTAACAGAAAAGAATGAAAACAATATGACATAGCCAAAGAGCTCTAGCCAGGCAGAGCAACCAGATACTCAAGCAAAGCAGCTCTTCCTATGCTTTGTGCAAAATCTTTCTCCCTGTTATGACAGTGCTAGTTGCAGACCACAATTCAGTTACAACTTACAGTGGTATGCAAAATGGGTGACCCAATTGAATAATTTTACACCAGTTTATATTAAGAAAATGCATGCTGAAAAAGAAATGTCTGTAATTTACTGAGAATTTTTGCATTCATATTCATGTGAAATTAATCTGTATTTTTATTTTCTGATAAAAATACCAAAATTTTCTATGTTCTCAAAACATTTAATGGGCCCTTTTTGCTCCTTGAGATGTTTAAAGAGCAAACCTTAACGCTGTTCGTCCTTGGCACCTGCTTTTGGTTGTTTTGTTCATAAATGATCCTTTTTATCAAATATTTTAAATGCATAAGCATATATGATATTCTCTTGTACTTTTTGTAATCATCTCTATAATTATGTGGATAACTCTTTTTCATTTCTTATTTTATCCATTTATGTTCACTCTCTTTCTCTCTTTTTCCTGATTGGATATGTCAAAGAGTTCATCTCTCGGATGTATCACTTTAATGGTTAGATGGTTAGCTCTTTTTTAAACAGTTAGTTTTTGCTTTTAATGAATATCTTCTTAATGCCTTATTTTAGCATATTTTATTTTTCCTTTTTGTTTTTGAGTTGAATGATTAGCTCATTTATTTTTATTCTTTCTTGTTTTGTAATGGAAGTATTTAAAGCTAGGAGTTTCTCTGAGTACCGCTTTAACTACATCTCACAACTTTGATATGTCACTTCCACGTCGTCATTATTTTATGGTTTTTAATTACAGATTTATTTTCTCTTTGATCCAATAGTTATTTAAGAGACTAAAGGATTTTTAGTTAACAGACTACTTTTTTAGAATAGTTTTAGATTTAGAGAAATATTGAGCAAACATTGTAGAGTTCCCATACACCCGATCACACAGTTTCCCCTATTATTAACATCTCATTTTATTAATTCAGTCCATAGTTTATTCAGACTTCCTTACTTTTTTCCTTTTTAAAATTTTGAGGTAAAATTCACTTAACACAAAATTCTTTTGAATGCTATTGTAAATTGAATTGTTTCTTTAATTTCATTTTTGGAATGTTCATTGATGATGCATAGAAACACAACTGGACTTTGAGTGTCAATCCTGTATCTTGCAATTTTGGTAAATTTATTTTTTAACTCTAGTATCATTCTTGTGTATTCTTTGGGATTTTCTATGTACAAGACAATCTCTGCAAACAGAGATATTTTCACTTCTTCCTTTCTAATTTGGAAGCCTTTTATAATATTTCTTGTTTAATTGCTCTGAGTAGAACTTCAGGACAATGTTGACTACAGTGCTGAAAGAATTATCCTTCTCTTGTTCTTGGTCTTCAGGGGAAACCTTTCAGTCTTTTACCATTATGTAAGATGTTAGCTGTGGATTTCTCATAAATTCTCTTTATCATATTGAGGCAGTTCCCTTTTATTTCTAGTTGCCTGTATCTTTTTTTTAGTCACTAAAGGCTGTAGGATTTTTGCCAAATGTCTTTTCTGCATCAATGAAGATGATCAGATAGTTTTTTCTTTAATCTATAATGTAGTATATTGCATTGAATGATCTTCTTATGTTTAACCACCCTTGCATTCCAGTAATAAATCATACTTGGTCATAAAGTAAAATCCACTTTATATGCTGTTGAATTTAATTTACTAGTATTTTGTAGAGAATTTTTGCTTCTTTATCCATAAGGAATATTGTTTTCAGCAGTTCTTAAATGGTTATGTAACTATATTCCAGAAGTGAAGAGTATTTGTAATTCACTTACAAATACAGTCTGTTACACCAATAAATCTGACTCGGCCTGTTGTATAAAATAAATAATGTGTGGGAATTAGTTCTGAAATAGTGCGCTGAATTTCTATTTCCAATCTAGTGGATTAAAAATACAACTATGAATGGTATAAAGATGTAAAAATTTTTATTGTGATAAAATCAGTCACAAAAAATAGAGAATTCAGATCCTACACAATTAATTTAAGAACTCAGCAGTTTTTCTCAAATAACATGAGTTCCACACAGAAAATATTAAAGATGTCTTTCAATGTGATACAACTGTATAAAACTAGAGTATGCCTATTAGACGACCAATGTATCAAAATCAACAGAATTTAGAAAACATATCTAATTATAAAATAAGCAAAAACAAAAAGGCAATTTACGAAGAATTATAAACTGCTCTGATATAAACATCATCAGAGTTCAAATGATATTTCTTTCCCCAGGTAATTTTCTTTTCCAGCTTTGTGAAATTTGTTTCAAATTTCTTTATCACCAAATGTCTGTCTAGTATTTTATACCTGAATGTGGAGTCTGTAGAAAGGGCAGACCACTTTTTTACTCTCCTTGACTTCTTGAGAAAGGTTTGCTAGAGATTTCTCTGTATTCTCCACATCCTTTTGAAAGCCATTCTTGTTTCTGCTGTTGAGCTTTCCTTTGTGCCTCAGGTCTCTTTTCTTCCAGGTGTTCCAATTCATCCTCGTCCATCTGATCCAGTTTCTGAATTTCAGCATCCAAATGTTCTTCCACTAGGATAGTCTAAATCAGTCTGAAGCAACTGATTCTCTGACTTTTGAAAACATGTCAACAGATGCATTAACTTCCATTCTTAACAGTGTAGCCTTGGTGAGCTCTCAGTAATACACGAGAGGTGACAGACAAGCAGCTTCAAAAGAACAGTTGACTCTGGCTTCAGCCTTGCAGCAGCAGCTAGGAGCTACCAGCCAGCTGTTGGGTGAGGCCCCTTAAGCCTCATAGCAGCAATGCCCAAGGAAGTGTGGAGGAAGAGAATTACTGGTTTTTAGTTTTCTTTACTTGAGGTGTCTTTTCTGGCCTTAGTATTGCAATGATCCTGGATTCACAGAATTAGTTAGGAAGGAATTCACATAATGAAGCCAACTGATCTGGGACTTCTCTGTATTGGGAGGGTTTTTGATTACTGATTCAATCTCTTTGTTTGTCATAGGTCTGTTCATATCTTTTATTTCTTCTAGATTCAGTTTGGGTAATTTGTGTGTTTCTAGGAATTTGTACATTACATTTAGGTTATCTAATTTTTTGGTAATCGCTTCTCCACCTTTTGGCTAAAATCAAGTGTAATCTGTAGGCATGTAGTTATTCGTAGTACACTGTTATAATCCTTGTTATTTCTGTTTGGTTGGTGGTAATGGTCACACTTTCATCACTGATTTTAGTTATTTGTTGTTTTCTTATAAGTCTAGCTAAATATTTGTCAGTTTTTTCAGTCTTTTAAAAAAACTGATTTTTACTTCGTTGATTCTATTGTTTTTCCATTCCTTATTTCATTTATCTCTGTCCTAATCTTTATTATTTCCTTTCTTCTGCTAGATTTGTGTGTTTAGTTTGTTCTTTTTCTAGTTCCTTGGCATGTCAAGTTAGGTTATTATTGTCAAAATTTGTTTTTTTTTATTGTAGATATTTGCTGCTATTAATTTCCTTTTGAACACTGTTTTCATTGCATCCCATAAGTTCTGATATGGTTTGATTTATCTCTAAGTAAATCTAATTTCCCTTGTGATTTCCTTTTGAACTATTGATTGTTCAAGAATGTGTTGTTTAATTTGCACATATTTGTGAATTTTCCAGTTTTCTTCTTTTATTGATTTCTAACTTCATTTCATTTTGGTTGGAGAAGATACTTTGTATGATTTTAATATTTTTAAATATTAATATATTGAGACTTTTTGTGGCCTAATATTTAATCTACCCTGGAGAACTTTTCACATCCACTTAAGAAGAATGGGTATTCTGTTGTTGGGTAACATGTCTATACATACAAAGAGGGAACCCCAAATAACAGAATTTATGTATAAAAATTGTGTATTTATTCTCACATATTTAAATTTCAGTCACTTTCAAAGCACTCTCCATTTGACACAATACCCTTATCAAAATGTTTTTTTCCACTGCTCAGAACAGTTTTTTTAACTCGTTAGTTTTAATGCCTTTCAGTGCTTCTGCCATTTTTTTAATTTCATCTCTTCCATCGATATGTTTCCCTTTGAGGATTTTTTCATCCAGGAAAACAAAAACAAAGTTGCTCGGGGCAAGATTGGAAGAGAAGGGAGGGTAAGGCACAGAGTTCATGTCTTTTTTTGATCAAAAACTGCTGAACACTCAGCATAGTGTGGGCAGGGCACTTGTAAATCACCCATCATGAAATGAGCAAATGCATTGAAAGAGTCTTCCAAAAGAATTCACTGAAGCCCAACATAGCCTCTCACAGCAACGCCAGCTGGTACAGTAATACAGATGGGTCCTAAAACACTCACCCAGAGAGAGAAGACTGTACTATAAAGGGACTACCCTCCAGAAAATAATTCCAGTTTTTTTGGCCCCTTCTCTTGTATCTGTGAAATATAGCTGTTTATAGTATTCTTCAAGTCCTCTATTTCCTTTTGATCTTCTATTTTTCTATATATTATTAAAAGTGGTATAGTAACATCTCCGACTGTTATTGTAGCACTGTCTATTTCTCTCTTCCATCTATTGATATTTGCTTCAGGCATTTTGGGGCTTTTTGTTTGATGTGTATTATTGTTGTATCTTTGTGATAAATGTCTCTTCTGTCATTATATGAGATCTGTCCAGAAAAAGTCCAACCATTGTTAATATAGTGAGAATGGTTTGTTTGATATCCATCTAACCTAGCAGCCAAGGAGAGTGGACTGAAATATGCATGTATGAACAATGAGGACTTCACTGCCCAAGCAGTGGAGGAAGTAGACACATTGAGTGAGCATGTGTACTGTGTGGCCGTCACATTCAAAATGACTGAGCGAGTACAGTAATAAATCTGTATCAAATTTTGCATTAAGTTTGAATGTTCTTCCACAGAAACTATTCAGATGATTCAAAAGGCCACAGCTGTGGTCAACTGGTGATTGGCAGCTTCATCACAACAATGCAAATGTATCACATTTCATGCAGAGGTTTTGGTGAAACATCAAATTACCCAGGTGACTCTGCCCCCCTATAACCCAGATTTGGTGCCCTGCAACTTCTGGCTTCTCCCAAAACTAAAATCACCTTTGAAAGGGAAGAGATTTCAAACTATCAATGAGATTCAGGAAAATATGACAAGACAGCTAATGGCAATTGGAACAACTGTGTGAGGTCCCAAGGTGCTTACTTTGAAGGGGACTGAGGCATCATTGTCCTACATACAATGTTTCTTATATGTTGTATCTTCTTCAATAAACACCTCTATTTTTCATAATACATGGCTGGATACTTTCTGGATAGGCTTATATAATGCTTTTCTTTGTTTTTATAACAGTTTTAGGCTAAAAAGCTATTTTGTCTGCAACAGAGCACCGAAGAAATAAATTAAGGAAGATATAAACAAATGAAGGCATATACTATGTTCATGGATTAGAAGAATTAACATCATTAAAATGCCTATACTACCCAGAGCAATCTATAGATCCAATGCAATCCCTATTAAAATACCAATGACAATGACATATTTCACAGATTTAGAACAAGCATTTCAAAAATGTATATGGAACTATAAACAACCCTGAATAGCCACAGCAATTTTGAGAAAGAAGAACAAAGTAGGATGGATCACAATATCTGATATCAAACCATACTACAAGACCACTATATTCAAAACAGTCTGGTACTGCCCTGGCTGGTGTAGCTCAGTGGATTGAGTGCGGGCCTGCGAACCAGGTGGATCGCGGTTCGATTCCCAGTCAGGGCACATGCCTGGGTTGCCAGGCCAGTTCCCGTCAGGGGACATACAAGAGGCAACCACACATTGATGTTTCTCTCCCTCTCTCCTTCCCTTCCCCTCTAAAGATAAATAAATAATAAATTAAAAAAAAAAAAAACAGTCTGGTACTGGCATAAGAAATAGCTCAATGGAACAGAGTAGAGAGCCCAGAAATAAACCCATGTCTCTATGGTCAATTAACATTTGACAAAGGGGAAAGAAGCATAAAAAGGACTAAAAATAGCCTCTTCAACAAAGGGTGATGGGAGATCTCAAATGGCACATGCAGAAAAATGAAACTAGACAACCAACTTACACCATGCACCAGAATAAACTCAAAATGGATAAAAGACTTAAATGTAAGCCATGACACCATAAAAGTCCTACAGGAAAACAGGCAGTAAAATTTTAAATGTCCCATGCAGCAATATTTTCACCGATAAATCCTATAGGGCAAGGAAATAACGGTAATAGTAAACAAATGGGAGTACATCAAATTAAGAAGTTTCTGGACAGCTAAAGAAAACATCAGCAAAATGAAAAGGGAACGAACCACATGGGAAAACATACTTGCCAATGATACATTGGACAAGGGTTTGATCTCCAAAAGATATAAAGACTTCATATGACTCAACACCACGAAATAAAACAACCCAATTAAAAAATGGGCAAAGGATCTGAACAGACACTTCTCCAAGGAAGACATATAGAAGGCCCATAGGCATATGAAAAGATGCTCAACATCACTATGTATCAGAGAGATGAAAATTAAAACAGTGAGACACTACCTCACACCAGTTAGAATAGCCATCATTCACAAATCAACAAACAAATGCTGATGAGGTTGAGGAGAAAAGGGAACCTGAGTGCACTAGGGAATGTGGACTAGTGCGGCCACTGTGGAAAACAGTATGCAATTTGCTCAAAAAATCTAAAAATGGGCCCTGGCTGGTATGGCTCAGTGGATTGAGTGCTGGCCTGTAAAGCAAAGAAAGGGTTGCCGGTTCAATGACCAGTTAGGGCATATGACTGGGTTGCAGGCCAGGACCCCAGAGTAGGGGGCATGCTAGAAGCAACCACACATTATTATTTCTCTCTCTCTGCTTTTCCTTCCCTTCCCATCTGTTTAAAAATAAATAAATAAATAATCTTTAAAAAAAAGAAAACTAAAAATGGAACTGCCTTTTGACCCAGCAATTCCACTGCTGGGATTATACCGTAAGAATCCCAAAACATCAATTTAAGAGAATCTTTGCACCTCTATGTTCATAACAGAGTTATTTACAATAGGCAAGTGCTGGAAACAGCCTAAGTGCCCATCAGTAAATGAGTGGATCAAAAAACTGATACATTTACACAATGGAATACTACTCAGCAGAAAGAAAAAAGGAGCTCCTACCCTTTGGGACAGCATGGATGGAACTGGAGAGCATTATGCTAAGTGAAATAAGCCAGCAGTGAAAGACAAACACCATAGGATTTTAACTATAACAGGAACCTAATGAACAAAACAAACAAATAAGCAAAGTAGAACCATAAGCATGGAGACAAGGAACAAATTGACAGTGACCAGAGGGGAGGAGGAAGGGGGATAAAGGAGAAACGAAGGGAAGTGTCTAGTTAAAGAACAAGTATAAATGACCCATGGACATGGACAACAGGGTAGGGATTGACTGTGGGAGGTGAGCGGGGGCAGTGGGTAAGGCAGAGGAGGGTGAGGGGTGGAGGGAAATTGAGCAACTGTAATAGAAAAATAAAAAATTTAAAAATTAAAAAAATAAATAAAAGCAATCTTGTCTGATATTAGTATAGCTACACTTTCTCTTTTTTTCATAACTTTTTGCATGGAGAATTTTTTCCATCCTTTTACTTTTAAGTTATTTGCACTTTTTAAATCTAAAGTAATTTTCTTGTAAAGAACATATAATTTGATTATGTTGTATTATCCATGCTGCCAAGATCTGCCTTTTGGTTGGAGAGGTTAATCCATTTATATTTAAAGTAATTATTGATAAGGAAGACTTACTTCTGCCATTTTGCTATTTGATTTCTGTATGTCTTAAGTCATTTTTCTATCCTTCACTCACTTCCCCCATTATTGCCTTCATTCGTGTTTAACTAACTCTTTGTTTTATAGTGTCTTATTCTATTCCCATTTGCTTTTATGTTTTTTAAAGGTACTATCTTAGTTGTTACTGTGGGGATTAAATTAGCAACTTAAATTTTCAACAATCTAATCTGAATTAATACTAACTGAACTTCAATAATATACAAACATTCTTCCCTGTATAGCTTGTTTCCCTCTCTTATATTGTTATAATCACAAATTTCATATTTATACATTGTGTGCATATTAACATAGGTTTATAATTATTTTAATCATTTGTTCATTAAATCATGTTGAAAATAAAAGTAGGAGTTCAAATCACAAATACAGTCATGCTAGATTTTATATTTACCTATTTAGTTATCTTTACCAGAGTTAATTTTTTGGTATGGCTTTGAATTATTGTCTAGTGGCCTTTTGTTTAAGCCTAAATGACTCTTTATCTTTTCTCATATGGTGAATCTACTAACAACAAACTCCCTCACCTTTAGTTTATCTTAGAATATCTCAATTTCTCCTTCATTTTTGAAGAATAGTTTTGCCAGACATAGAATTCTTGGTTGAGACCTATTTTTTTTCCAGCACTTTACATGTCATCCCATTGCATTCTTTATTCTATGATTTTAAAATAAAATTAGTTATATTTTTATTGAGGATCCCTTGTACATAGTGAGTCATTTTTCTCTTGCTACTTTCAGGATACTTTCATCTTTGGTTCTCAACACTTTGATTATAATGTACCTCAATGTAAATCTCTTTGTGCTTATCCTGCTGTAGTTTATTGGATTCTTGAATATATAGATTCAGTCTTTCATCAAATTGGGTAATTTGGGGCTATTATATTTTCAAACATTTTTTTCTGTTCCATTTCTCTCACTTCTCCTTCAGAGCTTCCATAACACATATGTTGGTTTCCTGGATGTTGTCTCACAGATCTTTTAGGATCTTTTTACTTTTTTTTTTAATATTTTATTTCTTTATCTTTAGAGAGAGGGGAGGGAGGGAGAAAGAGAGGGAGAGAAACATCAATGTGTGGTTGCCTCTCACATGGCCCCCACTGGGGACCTGGCCTGCAACCCAGGCATGTGCCCTGACTGGGAATCAAACCGTGATCCTTTGGTTCACGGCCCACGCTCAATCCACTGAGCCACACCAGCCAGGGCTCTTTTTACTTTTTTTTATTCTTTTTTCTTTATGCTCCTCCAACTAGAAAATTTCCATTGTCCCGTCATCACATGTACTGGCTCTTCTGCCTGCTCAAATCTGCTGTCAACCCTCTAGTAAATGTTTTGTTTCACTTACAGTATTGTTCAGCTCCCAAATTTTGATTTTGTTACTTTCTAAAACTTCTCTCTCTTTTACCCTCATTTTTTCCCCTTATCATTTTCCTGATTTCCTTTGGTTCTTTGACCATGGTTTCTTTCGGGTCTTTGGGCATATTTAAGACAATCGATTTAAAGTATTTTCCTAGTAAATCCAATGTCATGGTTTTCTCAGGGAGAGCTTTTAAAGACATTTTAAATGATAATTATGATTACTTATTTAAATTAAAAATTAACTGAACGTAGAACCACTTACTTAAATTACAGAAATTATCTATATTAGTTAATATTATTGAGTTCCTTACATAGGCCAGGCCATGCTTATATATCATCTCATGCACACACAAACTTTGAGGCAAGGACTATTATAATCTGCATTTGACAGATGAACAAGTTGAGGCACAGGGCTAATAAAGTCATATATTAGTGCCTATATATTGATATGACTATATCAACATACAAATGAGGCGATTTTAACTCAGAATTCTCACTTATTACTAGCATGAATTAGCCTCCCTCAGCTTAAAGGGTTGTTTTTTGTTATTGATTTTGTTTTTTTGTGGAGGGGAGGACAATGACCTAGGCATTAGACTATCATTTGCAATTTCTTTAATATCAATTGTAATAGCTGTCCCAACCTCAAAAACATCCAAATATATCTCTTGGAATTTTAAGTATGGTGCATGTCATAAAGTGGAAAGACAATGAAATAGGAATCCATAGCTGATCCCACAGTTTTCATCTGGAAGGGGAGTCAAGTGAAGTCCTGATTAGAATCAGTCCATTTAACTGAGGACTCAACAGACCAAGTAAAACATGAGGGAAACATGTTCTAGAAAACACCTAAAAAATACAGAACAGGGAGCATTTAAAGTATTGAAAGAAGCCCAAAAATCACCAAGAGGAAAAGGGAAGATATGAGTCTAGAGAAATAACAAGCCTCATACCATACTTAGCGTTTGGATTTTATCCTAATGGTAATAAGAAACCAATGAGCGATTTTAAATAACTCAGGAACATAATAACATTCAGAATTTGACAAGAGTAAAAATGAGGAGAACACTGAGAAGGCTGTTACAGTAAATACAAATTGATGGTGGCTCGAACAAGGGCGGCAATAGAGACACAGTGGCAATGAGGTCAGAGTGTGACAATAGGGACACAAAGAGTGTACGCATGCAAGAAATGTTGCAGAGGAGTACTCACCTGAGTTACTTTACTGGGTGATTGATTAAATGTTGGGAGGTAAGAGTTTTATGGCTTTCTTATATGAACAATGTTTTCTTTCTTCTTCTATTTACATGAAAAAAATGAACATGTAATATTTTATTCTACTTATACTTACTTACCTTTACATATAAAAAGCTAAAATAATGTATTTTAATAATGTTAAATTATCATAGTGAGAATGAGATCTTATTTATCATTTCTTTATTTCCACATATAAAAGAAAAGAAATGAGTAAATTAGAAATTTTTACTTCCTGCCATCTCTTTTTCACCACTTGAGTTTTGTTGCTGTAATCAGGAAGTTTAGAATATATTATTATTAAATTATTTATTTACATTTATATCTTATGCCTTAAAATTCCTTTTAATATTCTTGTTATATTTGCAACAAGTTTTAACCTAATCCAATATTTAAATTATTTCAAATATTTAAAAGTATTCCTTTCATACCACAATTTCACCTTTGATTTTTAATTTTGATTCCCTTCTTGATCAATGGAAGTGTAAGTTCAATTATTTCAGGAAATGAGTGATATATTTCTGAACCTTGAGGCATCTGAGAGTATCTTTGCATTCCTTTCCTAAATGAATGATAACTCGAGTGTGTATAGACTTTGTAATGAAACCTTTCCCAAGCAACTGCAAATGTTATTCTATTCAGCTTCTGAAGTTTAATGATGAAGATGACTTTTCTGTACTTTTCTTTCTTTGCAAGTAATTTCTTTCTTTTCTGCTTAAATTCTTGTTGATTATTTTTCCATACTTTACATAGAGTCTTTCCTCATGCTCTTATGCCTGGAATAAGGCCTTTCCAAAGTGTTTTCAGAGTATCTTACACTTACCCCTATTGTAATATTATAATACCCCATTGTGAAGTAATTGCCTGCTTCTTATATGTAGGTCAACCACAAGAGACATCAAGTTATTTAAGAGGAATGTGTCCTAATCTTCTTTGTATGCCTAACTTTTAGCACATATCAAGCACTCACAAAAATTTGCTGAGTACATGAATAAATTGATAAATCATTAATATCAAATTTTTTAGAGAATGGGTTAAAAGTGTTTAGTCTCTTTTCTGTAATATATTTCAAATATCATTGAATACTTTTCATCTGTGCTTTGGATCAAAATATTACTTCAGATACCTTTTGAAATATCTTTGGTTACTATTTCTGTTCCATTTACTCTGCTCTCTCCTGAAAAAATTGGAGTACTGTCTTTTTACTATTTCCTGTAATGGTTTTCAACTATTTGTCCTTTCCTTTCACATTTTAAGAGAGCTTTTCCAAGTTTTTACTCTAATCATTAATTTAATAATCTGCAGTATTGATTCCATCCTTGATAATATCTCAATGATATTTTAACTTTACATTTGTGTATTTTATGCCCTTACAGCCTAACTTTGACTAGGTCTCTCTTTATCTTGGTTTAATATCTTATATTAGTCTAATATATTACATTTCATCTCCTGTTTCATAGAAAATGCAAAGCAGATTCTTTCCATTTACTTATGTTTCTGATACACCATTTTTCCAAAGTGTTCACTTGCTGTGCATTTTAGAGATTCTGTCATTCTTCACTTATGAGCATAGTCTTTTTAAAAGGGATATTACATCTTGAATTTACTCACTCTAAGCCTCAGGTACCTGTACTAACCCGATGTATGGATTTTCCTTGATTCTTCTCCTATCTACCTGATTTCTATCAGTTCCTCAGCACAGATCTTGAGCTCAGAGACAAGTATACATGCACAGTTCACAGCTAAATTTTTGGCCTGAAACTGACAGTCATCAATTTGTCACCATGAATATTAGCTTGCAGTAGTTCCCTCACCTTTATTGCTCAGTTATTTTACTATGAAGAAATAAATTCCTGGTTAATCACAATCATTGGTCTTTTCCTTGGTAGAAACCATGGATGAAAAATTAAACTCCCAGTGAGAGTCAAACACACAGCTCTATTTGCCCAGCCCTTTTCATTATTGGCTTCACATATTCTTAAAAACAGAGCATCATCTCTCTCCACTCCCTCTGGAATCGTGTTGGCATAATACAAACCATAGCTTTAAAATGGATAAAAGAGAGAAGCACTAATGGGTGTATTGGGGAAAGGAGGTATAAGATACTACTTGTAGGTAACACATAGTAGTGGGATTACTGTCAATTCATCCATAGGTGCCATGAGGCTGATAGGTTTCTTACTGTACCAGGCCAGCACTTGGTCACACTTAAGCAACAAAGTTCATATGCATTTCAGCCTCACAGTTCTTGCAAATGGTGAAATACCCTGTCAAATTTTGTCACTAAGTTGCTTGTTAGCAGGGTTACAGCTACTCTTTTGATGCCTGTTGTGACTTAGGAAAAGACACCCCTCTAGACATGGTTCAAACCCAAGGGGCCAAGTGAGCACATCTGTCAGCTGGGTACCCTGAACAGGGCACAGACTGCTCAGCCATACATACTGGACCTGGTCATCAATCCTGCCTTTCGATGCTATTATGAGTTCTCATATTTTTCTGTTTTTTCATTTTGTTTAGAGAGTCTGAAACACAAATAGCTAGTCCAGATGTCATCTTAAATCAGAAGTCAACCAGATTCTATTAATAGTGATATTTCACATCAAAGATTTGAGTGAGATCATTGATGCTTACCTGACATTCCAAGTCGTAGTACTCATACTGGCAGTTTTCCTTGTCCCTAGATTTATATTCAGAATTCTCAATAATACATTAGGCAGTTTTGAAAATAGCTCCTAAAATATTTTTAATGAGCCTGCAATTCTCATTTTCATCCCACTCTACCCCACAGTACCACTTGCTAACCTAAGGTCTGTAATAATATGAGTAAAGAAAAATTGAAGTAAAATTATGTCATTTGTTCAGAAGACTATTTCTCAATTCAATTGCTAACCTTAATAAAATATACTTTGTTAATTCTAAAAAATTCATCATCATCATAGAAAAAGAAAGATATTTAACATTGTTTTAGGACAGAACTCATCCATCTACTCCAGCATTCATGTTCCACACATTGGAGAAGTATGCAGCTACTTCTCTTCATAATTACATTATAGGGGTCTAAAGAGAAAAAGTATGTATTTTAGAAATGTGTATTTTTAATTTTTCTTCCTTATTAAAGTTTTTAGCACTTCTACTATGGATAAATAAACTGTGGTTAAAGTATTTACTTTAAATACTATTTAAAGTAAAATAGTATTTGGTGCTAAAAAGAAATGAGCTACCTACCCATGAAAAAAATATAGAAGAAACTCCAATGCATATTACTCAATGAAGGAAACCAATCTGAAAGGCTATATGTTGTATGATCCAGCTATGTGACGTTCTAGAAAAGGCAAAACTATGATCACAGTTAAAAAACAAACAAACAAAAAAAACAGTGATTGCAATGGGCTGAGGGGAAAAGAGATGAATAGGTGGAGCACAGAGGATTTTTAGGTCAGTGAAACTATTCTAGTGTAGTATTTTTTAAGTATATTTTATTGATTATGCTGTTACAGTTGTCCCATTTCCTCCCCTTTATTCCCCTCTGCCCTGCACATCCCTTCCTACCCGCATTCTCCCACTTCAGTTCATGTCCATGGGTCATATGTGTAAGTTCTTTGGCTTCTCCATTTCCTATGCTAGTCTTAACCTTCCCCTGTCTATTTTGTACCTATCATTTATGCTACTTATTCTCCGTACCTTCACCCCCTCCTCCTCCCACTCTCCCGCTGATAACCCTCCATATGATCTCCATTTCTGTGATTCTGTTCCTGTTCTAGCTGTTTGCTTAGTTATTTTTTGTTTTTTAGGTTACATTGTTGATAGTTGTGAGTTTGTTGGCATTATACTGTTCATATTTTTTATCTTCTTTTTCTTAGATAAGTCCCTTTAACATTTCATATAATGAAGACTTGGAGATGATGAACTCCTTTAACTTGACCTTATTTGGGCAGCACTTTATCTGCTCTTCCATTCTAAATGATAGCTTTGCTGGATAGAGTAATCTTGGATGTAGGTCCTTGCCTTTCATGACTTGGAATACTTCTTTCCAGCCCCTTCTTGCCTGGAAGGTTGCTTTTGATAAATCAGCTGATAGCCTGATGGGAACTCCTTTGTAGGTAACTGTCTCCTTTTCTCTTGCTGCTTTTAAGATTCTCTCCTTATCTTTAATCTTGGATAATGTAATTATGATGTGCCTTGGTGTGTGCTTCCTTGGATCCCACTTCTCTGGGACACTCTTAGTTTCCTGGGCTTCCTGAAAGTCTATTTCCTATGCCAGATTGGGGAAGTTCTCCACCATTATTTTTTCAAATAAGTTTTCAATTTCTTGCTCTTCCTCTTTTCCTTCTGGCACCGCTATGATTCAGATGTTGGAACATTTAAAGTTGTCTTGGAGGTTTCTAAGCCTCTCCTCATTTTTTTGAATTCTTGTTTCTTCATTCTCTTCTGGTTGAATGTTTCTTTCTTCCTTCTGCTCCAAACCATTGATTTGAGTCTTGGTTTCCTTCCCTTCACTGTTGGTTCCCTGTGCATTTTCCTTTATTTCACTTTACATAGCCTTCATTTTTTTCCTCTGTTTGCAACCATACTCAACAAATTCTGTGAGCATCCTGTTTACCGGTGTTTTGAACTGTGCATCTGAGAGGTTGGCTATCTCTTCATCTTCACCGTTCAGTTATATTTTTTTGTGGAGCTTTGATCTGTTCTTTCATTTGGGCCAATTTTTTTTTTGTCTTGGTGGGCCCCTTATGTAGTAAGGGGCAGAGCCTTAGGTGTTCACCAGGGCAGGGTAACCCACGTCACTGCGTTGTGATGCCATATGTGGGGGAGGGGTTAGGCAAGAGAGAACAGTGTCACTTGCTCTGCTCTCTACCAGCTTTTAGTCACTTCCGCCACTACTCACAGTCAAATTGGGCCCTTTTGGTGCTGATTCCTGGGTGGGTGGGTTTGTGTATAGTCTAGGACCCTGTGGGTCTCTCCAAGAAACTCTCCTGTGAGGCTAGGAATTTCTCTTGCAGCCTCAACCTCCACAAGTGTTTTCAATAAGAGGTTTGAGGCTTTATTTCCCCACCCTGGGGTCCTGGGTTGTGCAGTCTCTCTTGCTCCCCAGTTATTTTTCCCAGTTTATCTGCACATGAATGTGGGACCATCCAGTCCACCAGCTGCCATCTCACCCAGTCCACCAGCTGCTGCCTTGCCACAAGTCCTCTCCACCCAGCTGCCCGTCTCCACCCCTCCTACAGGTCTGGATGAATATTTCTTCTTTAACTCCTTGGTTGTTGGACTTCCATACAGTTCAATTTTCTGTCAGTTCTGGTTTTTATTTAATTTGTTGCTGTCCTTCTTTTGATTGTGGGAAGAGGCACAGTGTGTCTACCTATGCCTCCATCTCGGCCGGAAGTCTTCTAGTATAGTATTGTCTGATACCATGATGGATATATGTCGCTGTACATCTGTCCAACCCCATAGAATGTATGTATGTACAACACTGAGAGTGAACATCTATGTGAACTATGGGCTTTGAATGATAATGATGTCAAAGTAGGTTCATCAATTGTGACAAATGTACTAGTAGCCTGGTGGGAGACATTGATAATGGAAGAGGCTATGCACTTATGCACATATAGGTATAGGGAGTATATAGAAAATCTCTGTACCTTCCCCTCAATTTTGAGGTAAACCTCAAAGAGCTCTAAAAAATTCTTTTTTAAGGTTTTGTATTGTCATGTTTAACTCAATTACTTATTACAAGAAGACTGCTCAGCTGGCCACAATGTAAGAAGTTTCTGTGTGTTTAAAAAAAGTTTTTAAAACTACGTTTTGGCTTTGACTTTTAAAAGCAAACTCAACATTTTAAAATGCACTGCAACTGGTAAGTTTTTAAATCCTTGGGCTTACCAGCTTCAGAAAAGAAGTGCAAACATCCATGGTTCAGGAGTGTGGGGAGAAGTTGAGACAGCTAGCACCTGATCGTCCTGCTCTAACAAAGAAAAGAATCTATCACAGGAAGAACAAGATGCTGGACTCCCTGAGGAGAGTAACATAGCAGTTTCTATGTTATATGGACCATATGACCAGGAAAAAAGGAGTGCTCAAGAACTCCAGAACTTAGCTTAAAACTTTCAGGATGAAGAAAAAATCATGGACTTAAGACCTGTTCAAGCAAGGCTTGGCCAAGATCACTAGGACTGGAGAGTCTGCAACTTGGAAAATTTTGTCAGATCTATGGCTATGAAGTTATGCTCTGGAGCAGGCTCTGCCTGACAAAAATACATAGTATTTGTGGTCATTTTTTCTTGGCTATCAAATTGCTGCTTTTATAGTACTTAACATGCTTGCACTTGGTGGTGAGGTCTTTTTCAAACACCATCAACCCATGTCATATGTGCAAAAACAGCAAAAGTTTTAATATATATATATATTTTTTGTTTTTTAGTTACACTTGTCCCCATTCACCAGCCCCCATTGCTCTCTTCTGCCCCATACAACCCCTGCTCCCAAAGACATTCCCAACCCCATTGTCTCTGTCCATGGATCCTTTGTACATGTTCCTTGACTTGACCCTTCCCCTTCTTTCCCCCATTTATTCCTCACCCTCCTCCCCTTTGGTCACTATCAGTTTATTCTTTATTTCCATGTCTCTGGTTCTTCTTTGCTCATTTGCTTATTTTGTTCATTAGGTTCTTCTTATAGGTGAGATCATATGGTATTTTTCTTTCACCGTCTGATTTATTTCACTTAGCATAATATTCTCCAGTTCCACCCACACTGTCCCAAAGGGTAGGAATTCCTTCTTTGTTTCTGCTGCATAGTATTCTATTGTGTAAATGTACCATAGTTTTTTGATCCACTCATCTACTGAGGGCACTTAGGCTGTTTCCAGCACTTAGCTATTGTAAATAATGCTGCTATGAACATAGGGGTGCATAAATTCTTTTGAATTGGTATTTCAGAATTCTTAGGGTAGAATCCCAGCAGTGGAATTGCTGGGTGAAAAGATAATTCCATTTTTAGTTTTTTGAGGAAATCCCATACTGTTTTCCACAGTGGCTGCACCAGTCTGCAGTCCCACCAACAGAGCACTAGAGTTCCCATTTCTGCACAACCTCACCAGCAGTTGTTGTTTGTTGATTTATTAATGATGACCATTCTGACCAGTGTGAAGTGGTATCTCACTGTGATTTTAACTTGCATCTCTCTGATGGCTAGCAATGTTGGGCATCCTCTCATATGCCTATAGGCCCTCTATTTGTCCTCCTTGGAGAAGTATCTGTTCAGGTCCTTTGCCCACTTTTTAATTGGATATTTTTGTCTTCCTGAAGCTTCACCACAGCTAAAGAAAACACCAGCAAAATAAAAAGGGAAACAACTTTGTAGGAAAACATATTGGGCAATGATACCTCAGACAAGAGTTTGATCTCCAAAATATATAAAAATTATTCTTAATTAAATAAATAGGTCATCACTACAGCAGCTTTTGAGAGTGCTACCTGCATTCAGCCAGATGCAATCATGCTCCAGTCAACATGGAGAGCCCCAGCCTGCAGTGTTCTCAGGAAGCTGCCACATGTGTTGTGGATTTGACTCCTATCTTTTCCTGAAAGGAATCCCAGGGAGAACTTTGGTAATGGGAAGGAGCCAGCATGATGTGAGTGACTCTGAACACCTTTCATTTGTAGAGCATTCTAAACTCTATCATGAGCTTTTACCTACATTATATCCTCCCAACTATCCATCCAGTAAAATAGTTTAGTATTGTCTTTATTTGTCAGATTAAAATCAAAAACCAAAAAAACAAACCTAAATTTCATTAGGTTAAACAACTTGCCTTAGCCAGTAGGTATCAGAGCTAAAACAAGAAGTACAAATGCTTTTCTTGAGTTATCTGTCTAAAATTTTTATCTTGGAAAATATTCAAGCATGGCTAGGGAATGGCAAAATCGGGAAATCTAAATTAGTGGGAAATGTTTGAATAAGTCTACTTGCATTTGCCGACCATTCAAATGATAGCAAGTACATTTAATGTAAGGTGTTACTCATTGGGGAAAAAAACCAGCTGTGTGTGTGTGTGTGTGTGTGTGTGTGTGTGTGTGTGTGTAGTTTTTCAGAGTGTGGGCATTAATCACATTCACTTGAGGATCTGTCAGAAATACAGGTTCCTGGACTCCACCCAGTTGCTCTGAATTGTAGGATCCCTATGGGTGAATTGTTTTAATTTACACCGTTAATAAGCCTCTCAGGTGATTCTGTGTACGCCGACACACAGGGTGATTTTAGCAAATTGTTATTATTCAGCAAAAATTTAGCGAAGACCCTCAGGTGACCTCTAAACTTGACATTGGACACCTTTGGGCCGCAGTTATTTATTTACCCTGAAAGGTGGAGCGGGTGTGCTGGGCGGGGCCGCGCCAGGGCGAGGCTACTCCGGGAGGGGGCCGTGGGTGGGGCTTGTGAGGGTGGGGCTTGTGTGGGTGGGGCTTGTGTGGGTAGGGTGGCCGAGAGGGGCCCGGCCCCGGCTGGGCTAGGTGGAGGAAGGGTGGTGAGTTGTGTGCTCTGCGTGGAGGTTCTGCCCTCTGAACTGGAACGGAAAACAACTTCCGGTTGTAGTCACTCTGCCGGGTGCCGTGCACCAGAAGCGAAACGTGAGGGACCGGCTCGGAATCCCTGAATTGTGAGTAAGAAACTTCGTGAGCGGGTAGATGTATCCAAATCCGTCCAGCACGGTGATGAAGAACTCATGTGTGTGATACGCTGGCAGTAGGTGCACCGCAGGGAAAGGAGCGGAGAAGTTGGAGAGACAACCAATTCTCAGAATGGGGAGGGACTTTGTGCGAGAGAAACTACCCGGGGTCTACGTGAGCTGACCGGGAGGGGCTTTCCGGCCCTCAACGTCAGCGCGCCAACCACGTCCCCGCCCCGCACCGCGACGTTGCTGGGGAGGGATTCTGTCGGACTTTGACTTCTTCATTTGGAAGCTGGGGAGGCTGGGCTTGGGGTGTCAGGGTGAGTCCTGGACTCCGTCAGACGTTTAGACTTCCTTTGGCACAGGAGCTGCCTTCCACAAGCTACTGTCATGGTTACGCTTTCAAAAACCTCTTAACTTCTTAGATTCTTTTTCTGTTATTTTTCCCAAGGTTGTTGCACAATTCTGCTCTCGGCTTTCCTGTGGGGTGTCATCATAATCTTGTCAGTGAGAAGTTGGGTAACTTTCCCGAGGGTCACGGGGAGAATGGGTGGCAGAAGCGGAAAGAGCAAAAGCAGACTCGGCCGGCGCTGGGAACCCAGGCGTTAGGTAGAGTCCCCACCCTGGTGTAAACTGACTAGCAACGATTTACAGCTGTAAAAAGCTGTTCTTATATCAAAAAGAGAAAAAAGGAGGGGGAAGATACTCAAGCCAAAGGGAAGTTGTGTCTCTCTTATTGCCATGCCATCACACGCAAAAACAGCGGCCTTGCTATGTAAAGTGTCATATATCTCAGATGCTTTTGACGAAGTTATCATATGGGAGAAATGGCAGTAAAGGAAGTGAAGTGACATGAAAGTGAAAGAAAATAAAATGATCTTTCTCCCTACCACGGCTGAAATGTACATCTCAAACAAGAGGGAGCAGACAAGCAAGTACTATATTCTGTTGAAAAATTATTTTGTCCTCATCTTTTGGGACTGGAGGAAAACACTAAAATGATACAAGGTTGGATAAAGGAGAAAATGAAACTCCTTCACAGCCCTACTTCCAACCATAGGTACTCCAAAACCTTTCACATTTCTTTTATAGGTACATAAACGTGTTACTTCATCTTCTTATGAAAATGAGATTATATATGCATACCATTCTATTATCTGCTTTCTTAGATAAAAAATACGTGGTGGAAGTCATGCCTTGTAGCACTGCTTTGTCTTAATGTCAGCATGGAATTACTTCGGGTGTACGATAACCTACTTAACCATCTCTTAAAATGGCCTGTCCATATATTTTGCCCTTTATTCTGCAAAATTATATTTTACTAGGATACAGGTATATTAATCCTTTGTGAAATATATGGAAAATATTTTCAAGAACTATCAGTCTTTTGGTTTAAAATACCCAGGTTTTGTATTGCTTAAGGCGGTCCCCATATAAAATTGTTAGAATATATTCCTATATTGTCTGTTAGTTCTTTTTATAGTTTTTATACTTTACTCATTAAAACATCTGAAAGTTATTTTTGTACATTGTTTAAGATGGATGTTTAGCCATTTTTCCTGACTCCATTTGTTGAAATCAATTTCTTCCCCCAACTGACTAGAAATAATACTACCTTAAAATAGTAAAAATGTGTACACGGACCTTTTCTTTTTTCTTATTCTTCTACTGCTTTGTTCTATTTGTCTCTTCCTATACAAATACTAATCTCTTTGATAATGGCCTTTTTTTTTTTTTAGTAATTCATAAAGCAAGTTCCTCATCATTTGCCTTTTAAAGTTTTCTAGAATATTATTGCACCCTCTTTCAATAAAATTTAAAATAAACTGTTCATGTTTCATTAAAGTAATACTATTAGAGTTTTAGCTATTATTTAATTTCCAATAAATTCTGTTTATGAAGGAAGTTTCTTTACTATTTCTAGCTTACTAGGATTTTTTGAGGGGGATGGAGGGGAGTATGTTTACATTGGCTTGCACTTCGGGAGCAATTTTAAATAATATATGTTGATTGTTCATTTGGTCTATACATTTCTTGTTCTTAAGATGATGGCTTTTCATTATTACTTAACTAAGCATTTCTATCAGGACTGGAAGTTGAATTTTATCATGTGGCTTTTTGGCATCTGTCAGGACTTTTCATGTGTTTTTCTTCTTTGACCTATTAGGATGGTGAGTTATTTTAGTAGGTTTCCAGTTTGTGAACCAAGCTTACACCTGGTCATGGTGTAATATTTAAGCATATAGGTTCCTTTTAGTAATATTTTTATTTAAAAATCAATCATGGAGTTTCATCGGTAGTCTTTTTCTGTGTTATCTTTGCCAACCTTTGGTATGAAAGTTAGGCTACTTTCCTAAAAAGAACTGCGAAGAGTTCCTTCTTCTCTGCTCTGAAATAATGTAGATGCAATAAGAGCTCTCTGCCCTTTAAAGGTCTGAAAGAATTCACTCATGAAACTATCTTGGCCTGAAAATACATTGTTCTTAAAACAGCAACCATATTTCGCAAAAAAAGGTCCAGAAGTTTAAAAATAAAACAAAAACTCCTTAAAATAAATAAAAGGGTCTGAAACACCACTAAGTTGACAACAAAAAAACTGCTGTACTGATCCTGGTTTTTATTCCTAGCCACCCCCCACCTCCTCTTTTTATGGTGAGTAAAAATGCCGTTGGAGACTGAGGCTGATAATACAATGTATTACAGTACTTCTCTTTCTCTCCTCTATTGCAGCGATAGTTTTAAAAAAAAAAAGAGTGTTGCTTCTACATGGGTAAGTTCTTCTATGCCCTGAAGGGGAAACAAAGACAAACTCAATTGGAATAGCATCAGTTTAAGTTTTTTCTCATTAGCTTCCAATTTTTGCTGGGAAATTTCTTCCTTTAGAAGTGATAACCAAGCTGACATTCTACTGTAGGCAAATCCCATAGGGTGGTTTCAAAATGAGTGGGTGAGAAAATCCACAGGCTCAACATGCTTGTACTTATTTGAATATGAAGTGGAAATAATTTTCACAGTCCAGGACTGGTGTCTAAGGCATACAAACCATCTAACCAACACCTACCATTTTACTCGACTAATGGTTTACTGTTAATATGTGGATAATAGTGTATTATGTAATCTTTAATGGAGTCATTAATTTTTATAAATGATTATTTTTAAACACTTTTTGATTACTTTCAAGGATATGACTTTAGGCAGTTAATGTAATTTAGCAATGTTGGTCTGTGAATTGTGGAGAATACTTCAAGACATTCATAAGGATATTTACAGAGTGATGTAGGCATTATGTGAATGGTTGGATATGTGAGATTTTAAGTGATTGTCTGGTAATCTAGAAAAAAATAATTACTGAGATGATTCAAGGGTGCGCTTTATAACAAAGACTGCATGTTATTTTAAAAATCATACCCCCTATCCAAAAGTAAATGGTAGAAGAAAATAATCATCTATTGATGTAAAATGTCATTATCCTAACTATTCTGATGTAATGCATCAGCTGACTTGCCGTTACTCCTATCTATCCATTTTGTTTCTAACATTTTATAATCATGAATATCACTGTTTTGTTTCAACTCCTTTGTGTTGAATTACATCAATCCAAGTTTTAGTTTCTGTTTCCCGTGGGATTTATGCTATGGCTGCCATTTCTCTCCTGCTATCTCCTATGCCTGTATTATGGTTTTCAATCATGGGGAAAGAGAAGATAATTACCTAGAATAAGTAACAAAAATCTGTTTATAGTTCAGGACCAAGATTCTGAGTCATCCTCAAAAAAGGATGACAGCCCTGGCTAGGTGGCTCAGTTGGTTAGAGCTCCCTGCCCCCTCTGCCATGCATTAAAACAGTTGCTGGTTTCATGTCTGGTCAGGGCATATTGTGGTTGTGGCTCCATCCCCAGTTGGGGGTGTACCAGAGGAACCAACCGGTCAATGTTTCTCTCTCATATCAATATCTCTCTCTCTTATCCTCTCTCTCTAAAATCAGTGAACACATCCTCAGATGAGGATTAACAACAACGAAGGATAAAATATGAAATAAACTGCATTGTGGGTTGGTGGCTAATTAGTATACAAAGTCTTTTAAATTAGGTGCAATATTTGACAACAGTCAAAAAGTCAAGAGGTTTTGGAACAGGCAGTGGTACCAGGTTCTTTGCAAAACTGAAGATAAGTCTTTGGGACCTATGTAATAGATTTGTCACAGTTTTTCAATACATAGTCTTTAAAAACATTTTTATTAATTATGATAAAATACACATAATGTGAAATCTGCCATCTTTACCATTTTTAAGTGTACAGCTCATAGTGTTGAATGTATTCCTATTGTTGTGCAACCAAGAAAACTATTTCTTAAAGGACTTATTTTTTTAGAAAAAGAATTTGGGAACTAAGAAATAATGATAATTGTCTCACTGGGGAAATGTCCTATACAGTAACCTGAGTTTTTTTTTCTTTTACCATCAGAAATATACTCTCTATGATGGTAATTATCAGTCCTAAATTGTGAGAGTAAACAGTTTGAGCATTGATGATCTGCAGTACCTTTCACTTACCACTAATATTTTCCTTTGCAAAAAGGAAGGGTCTATTGAAAATAGGTTGTTAATAGTGAAAAGTCTGTCTTTCAAGTCATTGTAGTAAGGAAATACTGGAAATTGAATGAACTAAGAAAAAAATACGAATTGCATTTTGATGGTTACTTAGTAAGTTGAAGTTATAAGAATCCTTGAAATATTTGTGTAGACTGAGATATGGAGAATCATTCCCATGGGCAACAGAACAGTCAGGTAATTTTGCTATGGAGAGAGACTTGCTAAAAGGACAGAAATCAGAGACTCAAGTCCTTTCATGATAATGTATCATTTAAAATTACCTGAAGAAAATCAACTGTTAAGGGGTACTTAAATGGTTTTACTATTCAAAGCCATTTATTATGTGGCATTTCATGACTTCATATATTTGCTATCCATAAACTAGAAATGTTTCTCCTTTGATATTGATGTTTCTCAACCTTTTTGAATCCATGTTTCCTTTTTTGATAGACAATAAAATCTCACAAATATTAGATTGTAATATGTACCCCTGCCTCCCACAGTCCTCTCTTACTCCTCCTTATACACAGTATAAACTTTCTCTTATAGTTCCATTCAAATATGTTCTACCAAGCCCTACTTTATATGATTTATGAAAGCAGATTTTTAATATTCAATAGCCATTTTTAACTGCGTAACTCACGCTGTCTCCAGATTCTAACATGGCACCCACTCAGAGGAGAGGATAGTCCTTACATAGCCGAGCAAGCTAACTAAGCAGTGCCATCTTGGTGTTTACCTCTGAGGAGCTGAACATCAGATGCCCAGTTTCCCCTAAGATATTATGTTGGTTAGTTGTGTACATCAGCCCATAGAATTTTATAAATAATCTGAAAGAAAGGACAGCTAGAGAAAAAAAAAAGAAGTGAGGCAAAAAGCTGAGACTCATGAGTATGGTCTCTGACTGTAAAGTCTTCTTTTAATTCTCAGAAGATAGCACAAAAAGTTTCACTAAGTTCTAACATCCAGCAAAATGGGAACCTGTCTGGGGAGCTTTCAGTTTGATCAATGACATTGTCTTACTTTGTTTATTCTGATGCATTTAGCCAACCAGCTTATGGAAAAAAATACAAAATCTAAATTCTGACTGTGTTGGATCTATGATATTTATTTATTATTTCAGCTGTTTGATTGGGACAAAGTACCAGTATAGTGCAGTGTGCTTTGGGTATATCCATAACTAAGCACAAATTTACATAACTTAAGTTTACAACCTGAAAAGTGAGACTAGAAGTGCAAGCTCATCATTTTGCAAGCTCATGTCATTTTGGGAAATTGTCTGCTCTCTTAAAAGGGGGAAATGAGCCCTGGCTGGTGTAGCTCAGTGGATTGAGCGCGGGCCTGCGAACCAGAGGATCGCAGTTCGATTCCCAGTCAGGGCACATGGCTGGGTTGCAGGCCAGTTCCCCACACGGGACGCATGAGAGGCAACCGTACATTGATATTTCTCTCCCTCTCCCTCTCTCCTACCCTTCCCCTCTAAAGATAAATAAATAAAAAAAAAATCTTTAAAAAAAAAGGGGGGGGAATGATTGTAAGTAAATGTTAAAAGTGACAATTTTCATCCATTTCCTTTCTTCAAATAAGGAAAACACACATACTTTCAAGTGTCTTCAAAAGATTACCTTAACTATCTGACACAGAGGATGTCCTTTTATTGATGTGTATGTACTGCATTATTGACTTATTTTCTGCTTTTTGCTTCTGACATGTTTGGTGAGTGAGGAGGCAACATTGAATTAAGATACAGAAAAGGTAGGATGTGTCTATCACTCACTTATTCACCTCTTTGTTTGCTAAGGTGACAGCTTTTCTTAAATAGAATGTGAGCTCTTTATTATTCACATCTCAAACGGTTGGGAAAAACAGGTGACTTTCTTTTCTAGGGCACAGTGGAAGAGGTAGCACTTACTTAAGGTAATTTCTTTCCTCCATCCTGAAACTGCTTTAGATTTAAACTGGCCTCTCAACACAAGTGTGAACCCTGGCAGAACACTTAGAAAAGTATTAGCAGTAGGGGAAACCCAGCAGAGGGCCCCTTTCTACCTTCCAGATCACATACACTTATCTATAACCCCACAAAAAGTAGGCCTTCTTAGAATTATAAATCATTCTAGAATAAAAGTGGTAAGAATCTACCTTTAAGCCTGTGATTCTTTTCAGTCTTGAAGTGTGTGTTTGTGAGTGTGTCTCTGTGTAAATAATCAAAGTTGAGCTGCTCTGCTCCAGTTGAACTGGGCATTTGGTGGTGAAACATTGTTTGTCTCACACAGTCCTGGCCTCAGCGGAGCTCCACAAGCACCACTACTTACCTTGATTATTACTTTCTTTATTCAGGATTGGTTACCTATTATTTGGCAGCATAATACTGATTACCAAAGACAACAGGCTTGAGATATTTTATCTATAAAGTAGGAAAAGAAGTTCATTTAAAAAGGTGGAGGAGGCTGGGAGGAATTAGAGTACCACTTCAGACAATTCAACATCCGTATAAGAGGAGTCCCAGAAAGGGACACAGAAGGAATGAAATTGCCAAAAAAAATAATTCAAGAAAATTTCCAAGAACTGAAGGACAAACTTCCAGATGAGTCAACTGCAAAATCAGGAATCACAATGACTGGATTTCAGCAAAAACAAATGGAAGCTGGAAGAGCATAGCAAAGCTTTCCAAATTCTGAGGAATAATTATTTCCAATCTAAAACTCTTAACCTGACAAACTATCAATTAAGTCTGAGGATGGAATAAAGATATTTTCAGTTATACAAGTTCTCAAAAATTTATTTCACAAACACTTTCTCAGAAAGCTACTGGAAGGCTAACTCTGCCAAATAGACAAGTAAACAAAAAAGATGAAGATTTGAGATACTGAAAATGAGGGATTCATCTAGAGAGAGAGAGAGAGAGATGAACAAAGAGAATCCTCAAATTCAAGGTAAAAGAAGGTTTCAAGATAAAGGCTTTCCTTTAGGCGTAGAGATTGAGTCTAGACTGGAGCAAGCCAGAAAGCCCAAGGAGCGATTCTTCCAAGATGAAATCGATGGAATAACTGAAATATCTGAAAGGATTGAAGAGCTGTGTTAGTGATAATAATAAAACAAACGAGAAGTTTTCTTAGGAAAAATTTTTCAGAAAAGGGAAAAGAGCCATGGTATACAGGGTAGGCAAAAGAAAGTTTATAGTTGTAATAAAAACAAATAATAGAATACTTTTGCCTACCTCTGTATTGTAAGGCCCAGCAGTGAATAGCATTGCATAGTCATAAGAAAGTAAAAGCTGAATGTTTAACCAAAAATAGGAGAACAGGGAGGCTATAAAGTGGGGAAGGGAGGTTGTGAAAGAGAGCTTAATCCTTATTTTGTATAGTGGGAAGGTCAGTAAAAGTGAAAATTAATAGTGGCGATATTAACATATTATTTAGAGTACAGAAAGAAATACCAGAAAGAATCAACCAAAGAACTGAAAATTGTTGCCACAGTGAAGCAGGAAATGGGGAGAGGGGAGCAAGGGACTGTTTTTCTTAAGCCTTGTGAAGCTATTTGACTAATTAAACTACATATACACACATATGTATATATATCTTTGATTAAAAAAATAAAAACTAAATTAGGATGAAAAGAGTTACAAGACTGGATTTTCTATATCAGAGAGACCTGAATTTATCTGGATCTTCCATTTTCCAATTCTGTAACCTTAGTCATTGTATTTAAATTTTCGAAGCTCTGTTTCCTTATCTAGAAAGGGAAGATAATATATACTCCTGCAGAGGGTTTTAAAAAAGGTAGTTTATGTAAAATAATTGGCAAATAATGTTACCTCAGTAGGTATCGATCCCTACCTTTATAATCCTAATACTTCCCATGAGAAAATAGGGAGCCACCTCCTTCATTGTTAGGATGTTTGCCATTTAAACACAAGACTAAGATTGTCCATCTGTTCCATGGCTGTATGCCTCTTTGGGATTGAAGGCATGTCACTGGGATTTATGTCTTTTCTCAATCATCTGTAGGTAGTTTGAGAATTTAAATAGAATTAAGAGTATTGGTAGGGGGAACATCATATTAAAGGGAGCACTGTGGCCTGGTGGGAGAAGAACTGTGGTCACACTCAGATTTCTCAACATGAACTTCAGCGCAAATGACATTAATGGAGTCTTTCATTCATAGATAAAACACTTACATAGACTGATGAGTTGTGGAAATTTTATGGAACAAAGATCATTAGGGTGCTGTTCTCTGGGTCATTTGCCAAAATATTAAAGTACATTAAAAAAAACAAAACTGTAAGCAGAAGCAGGTCTGTCTGTCTGCTGCTGTGAAAGCCAGTACTCAAGAGGCAGTTGCTGATGTAAAGAATAGTGGTTTATTTGCAGATGCTGGTCATCTGGAAGATGGGGGACTCACGTCTCAAAGCCCATGTCCACCTGTCAGTGGAGGCAGAGGTGTTTATAAGGAGGGAGAGGGAAACAGAACAAGAGATGAAGGAAAGGGGTTGCAAAGTTCTCTATGTGCGGACTAGCTCAGTCCATTCCGATAAGGCAAGTGATGGTTTGGTGGTGCATCATCCTGGTTTAGTCATCATGGATTCATGTCATCCCGGCTTCATGTGTCATCCTGGCTCCATGGTTGAAGGTCAGCATATTTCCCAGAGCCGGATGCCTGAAGGTCGGGGTCTGTATCTTTTGAACTTAGTCCCTAGGTTTCTTATACAAACATGTTGTTTAAACATGTTGTTTAGTCAGCATCAGCTCTTACAGAAACAGTATCAAAAGAATGGTGGGGTGGGTTACAATTTCCCACTGTTACAGAACAACATCTACCTTAGCAACTTATTTTTGTTTTCAAATTCTATACACTTCTGGAACAATTCAAAAAGCAGATGATTGTGGAGCAAAAGGATACTATGAAAGCCTGTTTCCCTGGCTTGGTGCATAGCTGTGTATTGTTTTACAGAATACATTGCTTTCCCAGTTATAACTAGACCCCCTATAGCAGTGATTCTAAATCTGATTTATATCTGCTCTTTCCTCTTCCCCAACCCCCACACTTCCAACCCCCCCCCAGCCCGCCCCCCCCACACACACACACACCAAATATTGTGTGATTTGGGAAGTCTTGGACAGGATTTACTGATCTATTTTTTAAAACTACCCTTCATGATTCTAATGTACTGACAGACTGGAAACCCATATCTTACAGCATACTCTACCCCTACATACTAAACTGGGGCAAATGAAGGAACTGAGGTTCACAGAAAGATTAAATGACTTGCTCACTCCCATCTACAAGCATGCTAGACTCAATATGTATTCTATATGCTAACTCTGACTTTATCTTTGGTTGACTAGGCTTTTTAATTTTGGTTCTAATCTACAAATTGTCTTAATAGAGAAATTAATACATTTCGCCCAATATGTGGTCTCATTTAAAAATTAAGTTTGGAGTCTTTATTTTATAGTACCTTTTTTTCCCAGATATAAAAGGAAGTGATACAACAAATCAAAAATTTTAATAAACTTTTAGTTCTCTACAGCAAGTGTTAGGATTTACTAGGTCTGAACATGTATATTTGAGGAAAAAATGGTGAGGCCCTGAAAAGAGTGGAAATTTGGATAATTTGGGCACAAATACAAGTTTGAAACATTGGTTTATCTGGCCAACCAGGGATTTTTGGGTCCTGCCTTGGGAGTATTCAACAGTTGCAGTGATACAGTGTGTTGCATGGTGTAAAAATAGTGTATCTGGTTTTAAACTTATCATAGTACATTTACAGTCACACCCTAAACATCTTGGGAATGACTGGAAATGGAGATCTGGAAATCTCTGAAACCTTATTTATTTTCTTATTGGAAATCTTACAGTTACTTCTGATAAAGCAAGTTGTGACTTGCAGTCATTTGCCTAACAGCCTGTAAGTGTCCTCTGGGAAATTAAAAGCAGGGATATGAAGAACTGTAGAGTCCTGTGCCATTGGTTAAGAGCACAGAGTACAGCTTTATAATTATGTAGGCTTTTGCCTGTTCCCATTTACCATTGGTAATATTCTCAAGGCTAAATGACTGCTCAGCAATTTAAACTGTGATTTAAGAGAAAAGAGACCTTTTTGTAAAAAAAGGTCCTTTATCTGTATCCTGAAGTTTAACTCTTTTTATAGAAGAGTTCTCTCTTTTTTTTAAATCCTCACCCAAGGGTATGTTTATTGCTTTTTAGAGAGGGAGGGAGGGGGGAGAGAAAAACATTAACAGAAGAGAAACATTGATCAATTGCCTCCCCCACACACCCCAACTGGGGATAGATCCTGCAGCCTAGGTATGTGCTGCAACTGGGGATTGAACCCACAACCTTTTGGTGTACAGGATGATGCTCCAACCAGCTGACCTACCCTACCCATCCAGGGGTCTCTCCTTTTATAATTTTTTTTTCTTATATAGTAAATGACTTGAGATTCTGGAGAGACCCCTAATCTATTAACTCATGAAATTTTAACTTCTTTTTCAAGAACAACTTTGTCCTTTATGAATCTGGTGCAGCTTGTGACATTTCTTACATTATTGTATTCTATTTGGGGAACTTTTTTCAGATTACTTGAAGGTTTTCTTCCCCAAAACTTTCCTGGTTAAGGCCAGAAGATAAATATAGTATCCTATTCTTGTGAGAGATCATTAGTGACACTATTTTATTTTTATAAATTTGGTAGAGTGGAAAATAAAGACTTAAAAAATCACATATTCAAACACGCTGTGAGAGTTTTTTCCTGTTGTTTAATAGTATGTAAGGGTTAACAGAACAGAGCATTAGATAACATTCCTACAATATCCATTTGGCTAACAGTCTACATAAGACAACAGGAGTCTACTAAAATGCCTTTCTGCTTTTATGCATTAGTTTTCCTTCTGACATTACACAGATAACAAGTGGTCCTATTCTCTTTTTTGGTTTATATTTGGGAGGAAAAAGTGTACATCTTGGGACATAAAGTGGTACAATAATGAGTATTGTTTCTTTCCCTCTTTGCTATTTTCTTTTCAAAAATGTAGTTTTTTCTTGCAATGAAAAAAAGGTTTGGATCTGGTTGACTGTCCAAGGGTTTATCAGCATCAAAGAACACTGGGCATTCAAAACAGGACTTTAAGAATATAATTAGGCCCTGGCTGGTGTAGCTCAGTGGATTGAGCGCAGGCCTGCGAACCAGAGGATCGAGGTTCGATTCCCAGTCAGGGCACATGCCTGGGTTGCAGGCCAGTTCCCAGCATGGGACACACAAGAGGCAACCATACAGTGATATTTCTCTCCCTCTCTCCTACCCTTCCCCTCTAAAGATAAATAAATAAAAAATCTAAAAAAAAAAAAAAAGAATATAATTAGGAGGGAAGGCATCCTTGGTCTTCATTTCTTCCTCCAGATTTTGTTACCACTTTTAGTTACATTTTTCCTGCCTATTGTTAATTACGTTTCAAGTACTTTTTTCCAAAATTGAATACCTTTCCCTTTAAAAATTTTATTCCTGTTCTCTATGTCTTCCTGTTACCGCTGTCTGCCTAGTATTTTGAAAATTATGGTTGGTGAACCATCTTCAACAAAATCACCTGGGTTATTTTGCTTATCAAAATGCTGATTCCAGGCCAACTGATTTGGAATTGCAGGGACCTGAATGCTGCCTTCTTGTCTATTGTGCAGATCCAGTTGGTCAACTAACCCTGTTGATTTTGCCTTTGAAATATCTCTCGAATCCATCCATCTTTTATTTCCCTTGCTTGATCTAGTTCAAGCTCTCATCTTTTACCCAGAATAGAGCAGCAGTTTCCTGTGGATATCCCATTTTGTCCACCTCAGTTTCTATTCCATGCTGGTGTCCAGTTTACCTTTCTAAAACATGTCTATCTCCTGTTTGAAAATGCTCCATTACTCCTTAATGTCATCAGGTTAAAGTGTAAATTTCAAGGTCTACTATCAATGCAGTCTGGTCATAACTGAGTCTGCTGCATGTAGTTTATACAGTTAGTGCCCTCTGTATTTCTAAGGGATACGATTCCACTTATAGTCTCTGTGAATGGTGCTCCTAGGGTTTTTGTAGTGCAGCACAGTTGTACCTACATGGTGGCTCTTATGATCCTGTCTGAGCATCTTCTCATCCTGCACATATACTAGACTTTCAGAAATGGAATACCTCCAGTCCCTAAATGCACGACAGTAGTGATTGCTGAGTACCTCTGCTCTTTCAGGGTGAAAGTTCCTTCTCCTTTCATTCTCTACTTGTCGAAACCCTCATACTTTAGGGCCCAGTTTCATTGTTAGATCCTCTGTGAAGCCCAACAGTTCTCTTTCTCTCTCTCTCTCTTTTTCTCTTTTGTGATAAAACTTACAATTAAATGCACAAATCTTGAGTGAACGATCAAGTGAGTTCCTATAAATACTTCTACTTGTGCTTCCCAGACCCTGCCTATATATGCTCATACCTTTTTACACGTTTATAAATGTCTTGCTAGTATGGTTAATCATTTTCATGTGTGTCTGCCTTATGAAATTATAAGCTCTAATTAGAAAATCAAAAGGCAAGGATTACCTACTCTGTGTTCAGTACTAAACTAGTCCTGAATATTGTACCAGTTAGGATTCAGCTCAGCTCCCCTCTTAAGAGACCTCTTAAGATGGTGGCTTACAGCAGAAATTTTATTTTATTCATGTATTACAATTCAAAGTATAAGATATCCAGAGCTGATCTGGCAGCTCCACAATGTCAGGAACATAAGCATGTTCATTTTTGTTGTTCCACCCTTCCTTTTGTTCAACCATCCCTGAAGTGTTGCCTTCACCATAGGTGACTATACCACAACATTTTATCCAGCAGAAGCAGCAAAAAACTGGGAATACCAGAAGAGGGAATGTGAGGAACAGATAACACATATTCTTCATATATGGTCTCATTTCATCTTTTTAATAACCCTATGAGCTGTGCGTGGTAAGAAAACTAATAGAGAAGTTAAGTAAACAGCTCTGTTAGTACATGCAAACTAGGGGAAAACCTGGAGACTGAAAATCTATCTCCTAAGTGTAGAGCAAGGAAAGACCAAAGAAAGGCTGGAGACTCCAGCCTAGTAATTAATAGAGTTTATTAAGGGAAATTTACATATGAGGCTTATTTTGGGAGATTGCAAGATGAAGTAGATCCCCATACCACTTGGTAGGCACCAAAGAATTATACAGTAAGGGACAGGGGTTGGGGGAGATGGAGGAGGAATAATCAGGAGTATCGGTACATGAATACTACCAGGTCAGGATAACAGTCTGTCACAGGAACCAGCACATAGCAGGAGGCAAGGGAAGGTGCTGATTTATGTCAGAATAAACATCAGTTAGGATTAGACCATCTCTAAGGAGTTTTTTGTTGTTGTTGTTGTTTTTTCCAGAAAGCAACCTCCGTTCTGACACAAGTCCAGCCTGTGACACAAGTCCAGCCATGTCATGGAACAGTCTCTCCTTTACGGGCTAGACAATTGCAGATCTGGGATCTGAATCCAAAGTCTATACGTTTTATTCTACCTAGTAAATATTAAAGAGGAAATATATAAATGTTATTAAATAAATAAGGTCATTAATTTTCACAGTGTTATATCACATACTGTCAAAGTATCATATGATCTCTTTACTTCCAGGATACCCTATATAACTTTATTTCATGCTTCTCACCATCTTGAAATAAGTCATATCAACTGGATTGTAACCAAGACCTGGTTTATAATAAATACAATTTGAAACAAAATGGCTACTTCTTTTAAATCTATGGTATCATTTACGAGGAAAAATAAATTGCCATATTTGCCAAGCAAAAGCTTCTATTCTATACTTCTTTGGAAATGCTGTATAATAATAAAATTGAAAGAGATTATATCATTTAACCCCATATTTTTAAAAGCAAGGAAAATTGAGCTCCAAAAAAATAGGATTTGCTCTTTATTTTATTTCCATTCCTACTTGTTTTCAAGGATCACTGGAAAAGCACTAATTTAATCAGTAGTTTCTGTGAGTAACCATTGTTATAATTAAGAATTGCCTAAGGGTTCTCACTGCATCAGTGGTACCCAGCACAGGCGTTGCTTGTAGTTGGCACTCAGTAAATATTGTAATACATGAACATACTCACTATGGCACCCTGGGAGAATACTTTGCAGCAGACTTTAATGAACAATCTTAAACTAAGAATTTGTAGCTAATAGGCAAGTCTTTTAATTCCTCTGAGCATTGTCTGTCAAATGGGAATGTGAATAATAGGAAATGACTTGGCAAAAAAAAACTTTGTGAAAGGAACACAACCCTAAGGTAGTACCATCTCTAAAGCCCTTGCTGCACCCAACACAGTGTTTTACATGTAGAAAGCCATCAAATATTTTAGTTTTTTGTAATTCAATAGTAATGAGATTATTGATTAAAATAAAAAATTGGCCCTAGCAGTTGATAGACTTTTGTTGGAGTTGAGAAACTTTAGCAAAGGAAGACAAAATTATCTCCCTTGTGCAGGCGCCTCTCCTAGCCGATAGCCATTTCATTATTGAACCAAGGGATCAGTGGAGGAGATAGCAACCTGCTGCCCAGGGAATTTCTTCGTGCTTCCTCCTGGGTGGCACATGCAGGACCTGGGAAGCAGAACAAGAACGCACTGCCCTCCATTTCCCTTCTATCAGGAACCACTCGGGGCAAAATAGCCCTGCTTGTGGAGGTGAGTGGGTGGGAACTACCCTGGCTTCTGGAAGATTGGGGTTGGGGGTCCACTTTGCATTCTATCCACCCAGCTACCTTCTGTGGCATCAGTGACTTAACCTTTTCTTCATATGTGATGGAAGGAAGCTGGCAAACCAGAACCAGAAACAGAAATGACTGCGGAAGGCTTTCCTTAAAATATATGTAAAAGAGTGAAACCATAACTGGAAGAGTGTTTCTAAGATAGAGGTTGCTCTAGCTTGGACATTTTGGGCTTGGGGAGTGGCAATGGCCATAAGATTTGGGTTTGAGCATATTTACTATAAATAAATTGAATTCCCTGGAGCCTGGAAAATTTTACAGAAGACATGCCAAAATGTAATTGAAATGTGACTGCCTCTTAAATTGTGAAATTAATCTTACACTTAACAAATGCTTTAAAAAACAGAGGAACAAGTGGCTTTAAAGTTCAGGGTGTTAATATTTGAAATCTGTTCAATTTAATTAGCTGGGTCCAGAGACTGTTTTCCTTTTTCTCTGGTCAGCGTCACTGATTAACACCCAATTCTCTTCTTGGCTGTGAGATAAGACTTACATGTATCATTTATTTAGTTGTATTAACCTGAATCATATCTCCGCAGTTTATATTCTTACTTCAGGAAATAGGATGCATTCCTGTGGAATTTACTTAGTAATTCAGTGACATTTGTATGATCTAATTCAAGGACCTGAAGTGAAGATTCTACATAATTTACTTGCATATGATGCAGCTGTTTTTAATTCTGCATTTATATTTTTAAAAACAAGAATGTACCTTCCTGATGGAACAGACATGCATTTTTAGACTCATAGACTCAAGAACCGTAGAACAAAGAAGTTTCTTAGAAATCTATTCCAAATATAATTTTTACATTGTAGAGGAAAAAAGCTTGGGTCCAAAAGATTTAGTAGCCCAGATTGAAAAATATGGGTGAGATTTACACTGACAATTTGTAATGACATGTGTAGCTTTTCAAGACAGTGATAGATAACTTAGCCATTTAGCTACTTAAAACCTTTAACTTCTACATTAACATATTACAGTATATTATAGTTCCTGTAGCTACCTACCCTTATTTTTCCCCCCTGCTTGTATACTTATTTTTAATCTCCTGTGTAAACTGCCTTAAATCCTTCTTTGGTTGACTTAGTGTATAAATAAATAAAGTACTCAAAGTGATATTTTGTATTAATGCTAATATGTTTCCATAGTGTCTATGGCATGTCAGAAATCCTGGCAATGAATAGAGAATAGGCTGACAGTGACCAGAGGGGAGAGGGGAGGGACTTTCAGGGGAAAGGGGGAAGGGTTTACAGGAACAAGTATAAAGGACCCATGGACAAAAACTAGGGTGGGGGGTGGAAATGGGAGGGAGGTGGGGAGCTCTGGAGGAGTGGGCTGGGATGGGAGTAAAAGAGAGAAAACTGTACTTGAACAACAATTAAAATAAAATTTAAAAAAATAATTAAAAAAGAAAAAGAAATCCTGGCAATGGCCCTGATTGGTGTAGCTCAGTGCGTTGGGTGTTATCCTGCACACCAAAAGGTCATTGTTTCAGTTCCCGGTCAGGGCACAGGTCTGGGTTGCCAGCCAGGTCCCTGGTTTGGGGCATGCAAGAGGCAACCAATTGATGTTTCCCTCACACATCAATGTTTCTCTCCTTTTCTCCCTTCCTCTCTCTAGAAGGAAGGAAGGAAGGAAGGAAGGAAGGAAGGAAGGAAGGAAGGGAAGGAAGGAAGGAAGGAAGGAAGGAGGGAAGGAAGGAAGGAGGGAAGGAAGGAGGGAAGGAAGGAGGGAAGGAAGGAAGGAGGGAAGGAAGGAAGGAGGGAAGGAAGGAAGGAAGGAAGGTAGGTAGGAAGGAAGATCCTGGCAATGTTGATTTTCCTAACATTATTTCATCTTTTCCATCTATCAGATTTTGCAGTAGAAACAAACTTCCTGAGTAGACTATTTAAAAAGATTACCATTCTTCTATTTCTTAAGATAATGACATTGTGATCCCCATAATAAAAACCTTGAAATTGTTTTTATTAAGCCTGAAAATTGACTTAGGAGTGCATTTATTATCTTAAAATGGAAGGTTGGCTGATAGGATTAAAATATCACTGAGGTATTTAAAAGAGCGTTGTGATTTATGCTCACCTGTTTTTGACGTGGGTGACAAGGCCATTGAGTGGAAGAGAATAGCATTTTAACAAATGGTACCAGGACAGCTGAATAGCCCATGTGAAAGAAGGAATCTGGACCCCTACCTCACACCATTTACAGATCAACTCAATATGGATCACAGATCTAACTCTAAAAGCTAAAATAATAAAATTCTTAAAAGGAAACATAGGTGATAATCTGTGTGACCTTGGATTAAGCAACATTTTCTTTTTTAAAATATGTTTTATTGATTATGCTATTATAGTTGTCCCATTTCCCCTCCTTTATTCCCCTTCGCTCTGCACACCCCCATCAGCATTCCCCTCCACCCCCTTAGTTCATGTCCATGGGTCGTACATATAAGTTCTTTGGCTTCAACATTTCCTGCGCTATTCTTACCACCACCACCCCCACCCAGCTATTTTGTACCTACCATTTATGCTTCTTATTCCCTGTACTTTTTCCCATTCTTCCTCCTCCCCCTCTCTGCTGATAACCTTCCATGTGATCTCCATTTCTGTGATTCTGTTCCTATTTTAGCTGTTTGCTTAGTTACTTTTTGTTTTTGTTTTTTTAGGTTACATTGTTGATAGTTGTGAGTTTGTTGTCATTTTACTGTTCATATTTTTGATCTTCTTTTTCTTAGATAAGTCCCTTTAACATTTCATATAATGAAAGCTTGGAGATGATGAACTCCTTTAAGTTGACCTTATCAGGGAAGCACTTTATCTGCTCTTCCATTCTAAATGATAGCTTTGCTGGATAGAGTAATCTTGGATGTAGGTCCTTGCCTTTCATGACTTGGAATACTTCTTTCCAGCCCCTTCTTGCCTGGAAGGTTGCTTTTGATAAATCAGCTGATAGCCTGATGGGAACTCCTTTGTAGGTAACTGTCTCCTTTTCTCTTGCTGCTTTTAAGATTCTCTCCTTATCTTTAATCTTGGATAATATAATTATGATGTGCCTTGGTGTATGCTTCCTTGGGTCCCACTTCTTTGGGACTCTCTGAGCTTCCTTGACTTCCTGGAAGTCTATTTCCTTTACCAGGTTAGGGAAGTTCTTCATTATTTTTTCAAATAAGTTTTCAATTTCTTACTCTTCCAGTTCTCCTTTGCGCACCCCTATGATTCGGATGTTGGAATGTTTAAAGCTGTCCCAGAGGTTCCTAAGCCTCTCCTCATTTTTTTGAATTCTTGTTTCTTCATTCTTTTCTGGTTGAATGTTTCTTTCTTCTACTCCAAACTGTTGATTTGAGTCCTTGTTTGCTTCCCTTCACTGTTGATTCCCTGTACCTTTTCCTTTATTTCATTTTTCATAGCCTTCACTTTTTCCTCTATTTTGCAACCTACTCAACCATTTCTGTGAGCATCCTGATTACCAGTGTTCTGAACTCTGCATCTAATAAATTGGCTTATATCTTCATCACTTAGTTATATTTTTTGTGGAGCTTTGATCTGTTCTTTTGGGCCTTTTTTTTTTTTTTTTTTTTTTTGTCTTGGCATGCCTGTTTCTAGTGAGGGGCATAGTCTTAGGTATTCACCAGGATGGGGCTACTCACATTGCTGTGTTGTGGCTCTATATGTGGGGAAGGGATCCAAGCAGGAACAATGATGCTTGCTCAGTTCTGCATAGGCTTTTAGTCACTTCCCCCACTACCCACAAACAATTTGGGTTCTTCTGGTGCTGATTCCTGGGTGGGTTTTTTTGTGTACCTTCTAGGACCCTGTGGTCCCCTCCAGTGAACTCTCCTGTGAGGCTGCGAGTTTCTCCTGCTGCTTCAACCCCCACAGGTTTTTTCAGTCAGAGGTTTTAAGCCTTTATTTCCCGGGCTGGAACCCTAGATTGTGCTTTCTATCTTGCTCCCCAGTTGTTCCTCCTGGCTTATACACACACAGATGCAGGACTGCCTGGTCTGCCAGGCACCATGCTGGCCCTAGTCCTCCAGCCGCTGCCTTTCCTAGAGTCCTCTCCACCCCAACTGCCCATCCCCACCTCTCCTACTGGTTTAGATGAATGCTTCTTCTTTAACTCCTTGGTTATCAGACTCCCTTACAGTTCAATTATCTAGCAGTTCTTCCTGTTTTGTTTTGTTTTTTTTTAATTTGTTGTTGTTCTTCTTTTGATTGTGCAAGGAGGCACAGTGTATCTCCCTATACCTCCATTTTGTCCGGAAGTCAGACAATATTTTCTTATATATGACACGAAAAGTATAAGCAACAAAAGAAAAAATATAAAACTTTGTGGGTTCAATCCCTGGTCAGAGCACATACAAGAATGCATTAATAGGTGAAACAACAAATCAGTGTTTCTCTCTTTCAAATCAATAAATAAAATTTTTTTAAAATTAAAACACTAGTTTACTTGTTGAGAAAAAAAATTTTTTTTAAATGTAAGACTTTGTGCATCAAAGGACACCATCAGGAAATGAAAAGACAATCTAAAGAATGGAAGAAAATATTTGCCAATTATATACATATATATACATACAGATGTGTGTGTGTGTGTGTATGTGTTTATAAATATATATCTGCTAAGTCTCTATTAGACAACCCAATTAAAAGGTGGGCAAAGAACTTCACTAGACATTTCTTCAAAGAAGATATACAAATAAACAATAAACAATGGAAAGATGGTTAACATCTTTAGGGAAATGCAAATCAAAACTATGTTGGGGTACCACTTCAAACCCACTAGGATGCATATAATTTTAAAATGGACAATTAGTGTTGGTGAAGATGTGAGGAAATTGAAACACTTATATAATTGCTTGTAGAAATATAAAATGATACAGCTCTACCAGTTTTAGCAGTTCCTTTAAGAAGTTAAAGAGGATTACCATCTGACCCAGCAGTTCTGTGCCTTGATATATAGCCAAGAGAATCAAAAACAGGTTCACACAAATATGTGTTACATGAATAGTGGCTTTATTCAAAATAACCAAAAAGTGGAAACAATCCAAATCTCCATTATTTGATGAATGGATAAAGTGTATATTTGCAGTGGAATATTATTCAGACATAAAAAGCAATGAAGAATTATTACATGCTACAACATGGATAAACCTTGGAAATTTTATGCTATGTGAAAAAAAGCCAGACACAAAGACCGTAAAGTGTATGATTCTATTTATATGAAATGTTCAAAATAATCTAATCCATAGCATTAGAAATCCAATTAGTGGTTGCCAGGGGATGAGGAGAAAAAGGAATTGGGCCTAACTGCTAATAGGTACAGGGTTTCTTTACATACTGATGAAAAATGTTCTGGAGTTACATAATGGCAATGGTTGCACAACATAGTGAATATACTAAAAAAAAAAAAAAAAAAAAAAACCCAAATGTATACTTTGAAATGGTGAATTTTATGTTATATGAACTATATCTTTATGTAAAATACTAAAAAAAATTTTAAAGCATTGTGTAACCAAAGATAAAATGAAAGATGTTATGAAAGATTGGAAACTGAGCTTATGAAGGGTTTCCAATTATAAAGAAGCTAAATAATTTGGTAGTCCAGAAACCTCCTATAACTTATAGGGAACTCCGTCTCTTCTGTGGCTTTCAGAGGGTTAAGAGAAAGGTCCTATGGTGTGGTGTTTACAGCTGGACAGGAGGAATCAGTCCTGATCATCCTCTGCTCAGAACCCAGGAATGTGGTGAGAGATGTTATGCAAATTGAGCTGATAAAACCAAATTATCTCCGCTGGGTAAATCACCTGTAGTTCAGAAACAGCAGGGAGGTTAGAAAACTAATAGGGAGTGGGGGATGTGGTTTTCTTTTTAAATATATAGTCCAACAGCAGCTCTCCCTAGATTTTGTGCTAAAATAAGAGCATTTTCACACATCTTAATTGCTCTGCGATAACAGCAGTGTGAACTTCATCCACAAACATTTATTATGTATTTAATTTTGCTCTAATTTCAGTGTAGTGAGAATTCACCTTGTAAGGGAGTAACTGTTCGCTTAGTAAAAAGAAATCTCTTCCCACATTACTAATCCTGTTGTGCATTTCTGTAATGTATTAACAATACTTTTGTATTTCTCCATTTTTAGGTTGCACTTACAGATTACTCTTTTCAAAGTAATTTGAACTGGATTCCCGCTTGCTCCTTAAGCACTAGTAAAGAATATTTAAAAATTATAGTCGTTGAAGTTTCATGATATTTATTATTAGAATTTTAGATGAGACTTTTATGCCTTTATAAACCTTTATAGTACTTGGCGCTTATAATGTTCATGCCAAATGATTCAGAACTCTATTTAAGATGCATTTTAAAAATGAAATTTATATAACTTAATAGCTATAAATTGTTCTGATTATTTTCCAGACGTGTTATTTACTCCATCCTTGATAGGGATGCTACAGGACAGAGAGAAATGGATAAAAACATTGGCGAGCAACTCAATAAAGCTTATGAAGCTTTCCGACAGGCATGCATGGATAGAGATTCTGCAGTAAAAGAACTACAGCAAAAGGTATGTAGTTTTGGTTTTGAAAGTTATGTATCCTGGAAAATGGAATTTGAGAGTCTTGTTATTGAAAAATATTATACTGTTAGACACTGCTTTGAAGAACTATGATTACTGAAACATGGGGATATATTAATGGATAAAATCTGAGAATTTTATATGTTTTCTTTTTTAAAAACATTGTGACCTGTGGGAAGAGTTCATTTTTAAGGTATTATGTACAATAGATGACAAATGTTCTTTCATAAATTATTTTTTTATTTTTTAATTTCTTAATTACAGTTGACTTTCAGTATTTTATGTTAGTTTCAGATGTAAATAATTCTTACATAAAATTACAAACTAAAAGAAGTATCATTATCTTTACTAGTTTTTTTTGTTTTCACATAGTTATTTGGCTAGTAGGAAGGCAGTACAATTTTAAAATATCCTAAAACTAAAATTTTTATTAATTTATAATAGTCTTTCATCTTTAACTATAACAGAAAAAAACAGATTATTTTGGTGAAATCTTTAATGACTTACCAGAAGTTTCAGCTTTGTAAAATTACCCCTATACACAGTGTACTGTGAGGTGATCCTATGGTTCCAAAAGGTCAATAGTCAGAACAATCCAAGAGAAGAAGCTGTGAAGGGATATTAGGGCCCTGTCATGATTAATGTGACTAAGTAGTTTGTACTGTATTTTTTTTTTCAGTCAACGTACTGAAGGAGCCCTGGCTTGTGTGGCTCAGTGGATTGAGTGCCAGCCTGGGAACCAGGGGTTCACCAGTTCAATTCCTAGTCAGGGCACATGCCTGCGTTGCGGGCCATGTCCCCAGTAGGGGACGTGAGAGAGGCAACCACACATTGGTGTTTCTCTCCTTCTCTCCCTCCTTTCCCCTCTCTCTAAAAATAAATAAATAAAATATTTTAAAAAATTTACTGAAGGATTCATATGTATATGCTTTAGAAAAGTCTTAATATATAATTACACAAAAGATTGTGGGATAGAAGATAGATAGGATAGAGAACAATGTGGAATTCAGCTGAACAAAATATCAGTGCCAACCAATGTTCTAAGAGCCAGGAATTTAAAAGTACGTGGCAGTCATCAAGTTGATCTTTATGTACTTTATTTATTCATTTTTATCCTCACCTGAGGACATTTTTTCATTGCTTTGAGAGAAAGAGAGAAACATCAATGTAAGAGATATATCGATTGATTGGCTTCTTGTATGCATCCCAACCAGGGATCGAACCTGCAACCTGGGTATGTGCCCTGACCAAGAATCAAACCCATGACCCTCCAGTCTGTGGGAAAGGTGCAACACTCCAATAAATTGAGCCACCCTGGCCAGGGCTGTACTTTAATATAGACTTATACGTAAATATCTATTAATATGCATATTTTAATATATGTGTATATATGTTGTACTTCCATTTTTAAAAGAAAAAATAAGTGGCCTTCATTTCAAGCAACCAAAATAAGGAGTTCAATTAGTATTAAGAATGAATTGGGGAAGGGATCTAAGACTTATTTAGGAGATAGAATAGAAAGCAGGTGACAGCTGCATGCAGGCCATTTCTGAAGGTGATGGCATGGATTCTAGAATGATACCCAAGTATCTGGAATAGAAGACTGGATCAACTGGTGTGCTGACAACTGAAACCAAGAGTGAGGAAGAAGGTGAAAATTTGGGGATAGAGAAATAAGGTGTGTAATTTTCAGTTATTGGACTTAGTTACCCATGATGCATGAAGATGAAAACGTCCAGTGGATGGTTGCAGATAAGGATCTCAAAACCTGTGTGGTGTTCTGAATTGGAGATTATAGATATACATTCTAGAGCAACAGGTTTTATTTTAGCCTTGAATATGGATAACATTTCTGAGTTAGAGTATATAGGATGAAGAAATAGTTAAAGGACAAAAGGGTAAGAGGAAAATTAGGCCAACCCATTGGACAGAAGTAGGTTGAAAAATTTACCATGAATAAGAAAAGAAACATTTATTCCTCTGAGAGCTGGAGGGAATGAAAGCAAAAAAATAGCCACAAATGAAGATAAGTTTGCAGAAGGAGGTGGTTGGTGGTGGCCAGAAGTTAGAAGGGTTTATCGTGTATCACTTATACATAAAATCTAAAAAAGTCAAATATATAAAAAACAGTTAAATGGTGCTAACCAGGGGATAGCATGGGCATGGGAGTGGTGGATAAGATTGGTGGTGTTTAAGGTTATAGGTGTGTAGTAACTAATTGTACAAATAGTAAATGGGACAGAATATAGACAATAGTAAGTACTATAATTATGTAATGTGATAACACTACAATGTTAATAATATTACAATATATAAATGTATCAAAATAACATGCTTCACACCCTAAACTTAATGGTATACATCAGATAGATTTATTCAGTAAATTCATCTGAACCTTCAGTGAGTTGTAATCTTTTGATTGGTAGAGGGTCTCAGCTCAATGTTGATGAAAAGGCAATATCGATGAAGCACAATAAAGCAAAGCACAATAAAACATGGTATGCCTGTAACATAATGAAATACAAGTTCTGACATTGGGTTTTATATTTTATTCTTGTTTACTTTTTAACTTTTTAAAAAACATGTTTGTGAGAAGACATTCATACTTCCTTTTTACTTCTTGGGATGTTATTTTATGAAGTATTTATTGTTTTTGAACTTACATGTATCTACTCCCAGAAATGATATTGAACTTTGAAGTAAAGCAAGCTAGTTATTACTCACTTATAATCTTTAGTAATAAGATGATATATACAGGTTCTCAAACTTCTAGTATGAAGATAAAAGTAAATGGTCTTAAGCCAGACCTAAGTTTTTAAATATCATATTTAGCACTTTGAAGATTTTCAGCCTGGATAACTGGAAGATTGATGATGCAGCCACAGAAATAGAGAATGCTGATTTTGGTAAAGGAAATTACTATTTTATTTGATCTAGATATTTTGAGTTCAAGTGTTAGAAGATTAGCTAAGGGAAGAAGACCAGCAAGCAACTGAAGTGTGGATCTTTGGAATAAGGTACCAGATGGAAATACAGATTTGGAAGTTGTCTTTGTAGAGATGATATTTGAGGTGTTAGGAGAAGACAGTACCCAGGAGAAAGAGAATAGAGCAAGAGAAGAAAAGAAGCAACAGGACAACCTTGGAGAAGTTGCATACCAACAAATTGAATAATCTTGATAAAATGAACAAATTCCTAGAAACACTCAACCAACCAAGACTAAATCATGAAAAATAGGAAATCTAATAGATCTGTACCTGGTAAAGAGATTGAGACAGTAATCAAAAAAAAATTCTCAACAATGATAGTCCAGGACCCAGAGGCTTCACTGATGAATTCTACCAAACATGCAAATAAGAAGTAACACCAGTCCTTTTCACATTCTTCCCCCAAAATTGATTAGGATAGAACACTTCATAACTCACTCCAGGAGGCTAGTGTTACCTTAATCCCACAGATGAAAGACCAGAAAAAAAAAAAAAAAAAGAAAATTATAGACCAATATTCCATACAGGTATTGATATAAAAATCCTCAACAAAATGCTAGCAAACTTAATTCAGCAGCACATTATTATACACCTTAACCAAATCAGATTTATTCCTGCAGTACGAGAATGGTTAACATAAAAATCAGTCCATGTAAAATCACTTTAACAGAATGTTTAGATAAACAAAATGCTGTATGTGCATACATTGAGGTATTATTCAGCCTTTAAAAGGAAGGAAATCTGACACATGGTTCAACATAGATGAGCCTTGAAGATATTATGTTAAGTGAAATAAGACTCACAAAAGGTGATTCTACTTTCATGAGATACTTAGTGTGGTCAGGTTCATGGAGACAGAAAGTAGGATAGTTTTTAGAGGCTAGGGGAGGGGAATGGAGAGTTGGTGTTTCACAGATCCAGGGTTTCGTTTCGAGAAGATGAAAAAGTTCTAGAGATTGATGATGGTGACGGTTGCACTACAGTGTAAGTGTACTTAATGCCACAAAATTAAAAATGGTTAAAATGGCAAATTTTGTGTGATATGTATTTTACCACAACTTAAAAAAAAATCTATTACAAAAAAAAATAGAATTGATGTAGCTAGATTTTCTTATGAGCTGTTTTATTGCTGTCATCAGATTGAACAAGCTCACTAGTCTTTTACTGCTTAGTTGTTCAAATTCCAAGCCAGTTCTTGTCACAGTGTTTCTTCTGGTTCACTGTAATTTTAAGACTCTGAAATTCCTCTTTGAGAAGTCAGTATGCTACATCTATTTAAGAACATTCTGTCAAGCAGATGCATTTGAGTAATTCAAATTAATAAGGGAGGCAAAGACCAATAAGGCAGGTAAGTGATTTTTAATATCACTGGGCAAAATTACACAAGTAGCACATGCTTATTGAAAAAAATGCAAATTATTCAAGGTATGCAGAATATGAAGTGATGGTTCTCTTTCTCACTTCCTAGGGGTAGCCATTGTTAGTAATTTGATATATGTCCTTCCAGAATATATGAATTACATTTTATCAAACATGGAATCATGCTAATCTGAAAAAGGTTTTAAATCATTTTTAAATGTTTTTATCTTCATTATCATCATCTCTTAAGATTTATTGAGTCCTATGTTGGTCAAAGTGCTTTACAGTCATATAATTTAATCATTATACAAATCTTATAAGGAAGTATTTTCATTTTTCAGATAATAAAAATGAAGTACAGAGATAAAATAACTTGCCCACAACCATGTAACAAATATGTATTATAGTAAAGCTAGTTAGAACTGGGATTTGGAAAAATCTGCTTGACCACAGATTTCATGTGTATAAATAACTTTGCCTAAAATCAGTTTTTCAAGTTCAGACATACTGAGCTACCTCATTCCATTTCTTAGCTGACTGTATCTCTTGTACTACCTCTTCCTTTAAACACTGTTTTCTTTAACATTCCAGACACCATGTTTGATTTTTCTCATACTCTTTTGGGCCCCACTTCCTGTCTCCTTTGTTAGGTTCTCTACTACTAGGCCTTAAACATTTGAGTTTTTCAAGGCCTTCTTTGCTTCTTACTTTATATTCTTGTATTAGCCATTTTACCTTTTCCTGTGGCTTCAGGTACCTATGAGAATGACTCCTAAATATATGTCCTTACTCCAGACCTGTCTCTGAGCTCTAGACCCATATATCCCATTTCCACTTGGAAAGTACATTAAATTGCATGTCAGACCTGAACTTATATAGTCATTGTTTTTCTCACCTGTACCATTTCAAAGGAGTGCTGAGTTTTATAAGCTGCCTTTTATTTATCCTAAATTATCTCACTTAAGTGTCAAAGGATGATCCACATACTGTTGAGTACTACTAGCGTCACACTATTGATCATCAAGTATATTTACATTCCCTGGCCCCTGTGTAGTGCATTTCTCTTTTTAATACCAAATTTTTCATTGTTATGCTTAGGCAGTCCTACTAGCATGCCTTTGAATTGTTTTAGAACCTCCAACCTAAGTGTCTAGTAAACTGTTACATACTTCCTCTTAGCCCTATAAAGTCAAAATTATTAGCCCCATTTTCAAATGAAGAAACCAAGACTTAGTAAAGTTAGTTTTCAACCCAAGTGGCAGAATCTGTGCTGAAACTAGGTTCATCTGACTCTAAACTCCATATTCATTATAATAACCTCACTAAACCATACCCCATTTCAGGTTTTCAACGTGTTTTATTCCCATTGCTAAGAATCTAATATAGTCTCCTCTTTTCTTGGATGAATTCTTACTTCGTGAGCTATACCTTTCTTACCAAAAAAGGGTATAATAAAAGCTTGCTATTAATATTTTTATTCATCCTACAAATAATTTAGGATATGCTAGGCACATAATAAATGCCTGTTATTTAAAGAAAATAAAACATAGAGCATGCACTTAAAGGATTCATAGTCTAACATTGCTTATTCTGCTTTTTGCTTTGTATAAACATTCATATGTATCCACACTAAGAGATTTTCTGACTTACCAAATAGAGGAGTGTTTAAATCACAATAGCCCTTATAGACTTGACTTGGACTCTGAATTAGTTATTGTATAGGATAAGCCGTTGTTACAGAGACCAAGAAATAATGTGGCTAAATAAGAGAGTTGTTTTTTCTCACTCATATAACAGTTCAGAGGTGAGTAGCCAGGTGGTAAGGCAGCTTGAGAATCCTTAAAATATGGTTTCTGTCTCTGGAATCATAGTGGCTACTCTACTTCTTACCATTTCCTTGCCAGTGGGAAGAGTGGAAGAGAGAGGGGAGAAGAGAGAGAGAGAAAGAAAAATAGGGAAGAGCAGACAGCTTCTTTTAAATTATGTGGTCCAAAATTTGTGCAGGTCACTTCTGTTCACGTCCTGTTAGCCAGAACTTAGTTGCATGCTCACACCTACAAGTGGGGATAACTAAAAAATATATTCCCTAATTGGATGTCCATATGCCCAGCTAATAGTTCATATTACTTAGAAAAATGAAAATGTATATAGGGGAATAATTAGCAGTCTTTGCCACATCTTCTGGCTAAGCTAAAGTTGTCTGGAGATTTTCAAGTATCACAAGATTCCATAAATTGAAGTTAAATATGTAATCAATTTTATAACATTACCAACCTGCTTGTTATCCATTCCTTCCACTGTTCTTTGGGAGAAAACAAGTATTTTTAATAAAGAGTTAAGTACCCTCTACTGCTTCTTTGACCATTTTTCCCAGAGAAGAATCAATAATAAAATAATTAAAAATCTGAAAATTTTAAAACTGATTGCCATTTAAAAGTCAGATTACCATATTCACATATGATTAAGTTACCAAAAACTTCCTGTAGCTGATCTACTTGTTCCAGGATCCTTTGTGCTTTGTAATCAGAAATATAAATCTCCTTGTTGAAGAGAAATACAGAGTAAAGGGAATTTGTCTCTTCCTGCCCAGTTCTTGATTAAAAGAGAAAAATCAACAATGTTTTATACAGAGAAAGAAATCTTAATTCTAAGATAGTTCAGCTGCTGTGGTATAAATTGCTTTTTCTTTGTACTAATGAAAAAGGCGAAGAATATTAACCAGTGAGTCTAAGGTAAAGGCTTCTGCCAATAAGACTGACTCTGCTCTATCCTTTTATCGTAAATTATAGATCCAACATTTTTCTGACAATAAATGTAAAGTTGTAAAGACTGTTTTGTCAGATTACTTTTTTTAGAGCTGGTCTTGACCCATCTGAAATGTTAACTCTCAGCCTGAAGGCCTATGTTACCTCTAAAAGCTTGTAAAAAACATGGTTTAAAGAATTGCGTGAAGGCAAAAAAGGCCATTATTGTGGGTACTATTTTATTTTTTAAAAACACCTTTGTTTTGCCCCAGCTGGTGTGGCTCAGTGGATTGAGCACAGGCCTGTGAACCAAAGCGTCGCCAGTTCAATCCCGTAACATGCCAAGGTTGCAGGCCAGGTCCCCAGTTGGGGGCAGGTGAGAAGCAACCACACATTGATATTTCTCTCCCTCTTTCTCCTTCCCTTCTCTCTCCAAAAATAAATAAACTCTTATAAATAAATAAATAAATAAATAAATCACCTTTGTTTTCACTTAAAATGTAAGTGACTCATTGTTTACCATCTTTTGGTTCCTTTCTTTGTTCCCCCAAATCATATTTGTCTGTGTAAAGTATTGATGAGAATAGAGCAGTTCACTATGGGTATTTTCCTACCGAAGCTACTGGCATTAAAATAAAGATGCTTCTGTATGTTTCTAATCAAAGCCTTATTTTTCAATTGTACTCATTAGTATTTTGCCATTGACTTATTTTCAGAATTTAAAATGTATGTATCCTTTGTTCTAGGTTTTTATTTATAGAAATATGTCCTGTCAAAACTTTCAGACAGGTATGCTAGGTTCAAGAAGATCCATTAATAATTAGGGAAATTTAAATTCCGATATTTATTTAGAACTGTTTTGAGCACCTTACTCAATATATTATAACAAGAACTGCACTAAGTACCAGGTTGCAATGATAAGCAGACATACTCCCTGTTTTGCAGAACAGTGGCACAGTCTAGAAAAGCATAGACTAATCAAACAGTCTCATAAATGTAACGTTTCAAAGTCTGGTAAGTATCAGGAAGAGAGGTCATCTGCCATTAGAATTATTAGGGGCTTGACCTAATCTAGGAAGTCAGAGAAGACAATCTTTATGAAGTAATTTTTGAAAAGGCTGGGGGGGCAGGGCGGGGGTATACTTTCCAGGTATAAGGACCTTTGTTATAAAGACCCATTGACCTAAAACAACTGAAAGTACATGGGAAATAACTGCAGTGTGAGAAGAATCAGGGACAAGACTGTAGAGTTTTAGAGGCCATGTTGAGAATTTTTGTTTCATCAGTCTAAGAGCAATAGGAAGCCATTTAAGATTTGGGGGGTGGGGGAAGAATGAGAGTTGTGGTTAGATTTGCATTTTGCAAAGAACACAATAGCTAGTGTGTAGAGAATGGATTGGCTAATAGATTTGAGAACAGTTAGGTAGTCGGAGGGAGGAGAATCATTAGTTTTGAATAAGTAAAATTTGAGATAATTTTCCAGTAGCACTTGGCCACATAGATCTACAGCTCAGAGTAAGGGTCTGGACTAGAAGGAGAAATTTGAGAGTCTTGCTTTTAACGAGCCACTGAGGGTGAGACTGCCTAAGGAGGAAGTATATAGCAGAGGACCTTCCTGGAGCTAGGTATACTCACATGATATGCCATAGTGGTTATTTAGGGCTTGGGCATTGAGGTCAGGCAAACTTGGATTCAAATCCCAGCTCTACTACCTACTTAGAAACTTTGGGCATGTTATTTTGTACCTCTTTGTGCCTCAGTTTTTCTCATCTTTAACCTCCTCAGAAGGTTAGTATAAGGAATAGATGAGATAAAGAATATAAAGCCTGCTGATTTTGGTGCATAGTAGTTATCAGAAATGATCACAATGATAATGCATTACAATGATAATGCATTATTGAAAAATTTGGTTATAGAACAATTCATATTTTTTAAAAAGAAACATACACACACGTATACACAGGAGTTCTGAAAGGGCACATACCAAAGTGTCAGTAGTAGTTATCTCTGAGAAGGAATGGAAGACAAAATAAAGGAAGACACTGTCACTTTTTACTTTGTACCTATCTGGGTTTTTGTTGTGGTGGTGATGGTGGACATTTTGATGTTTGCATTGCTTTCAACAAATATGCTACTTTTATAATTTTTAACAGCCATTAATTATTCTTTAATCATTTTGAGCCTCTTTTTGATAGGCTTTATAAACCTTTTTTGTAAACTTTGAACAATCAGAGTTTCTTGTTTTTGCTTGACAGAATGTTTTTTTTAATATATTTTATTGATTATGCTATTACAGTTGTCCCATTTCTCCCTCATCATTCCCCCCACCCTGCACACCCTCTCCCACCCATATTCCCCCCTTTAGTTCATGTCCATGTGTCATAAGTTCTTTAGCTTCTACATTTCCCATACTATTCTTGCCCTCCCCCTGTCTATTTTCTACCCACTCTCTATGCTACTCATTCTCTGTACCTTTTCCCTCCTCTCCTCCTCCCACGCCCCTGTTGCTAACCTTCCATATGATCTCCATTTCTGTGGTTCTGTTCCTGTTCTAGCTGTTTGCTTAGTTTGCTTTTGTTTTAGGTGTGGTTCTTAATAGCTGTGAGTTTGCTGTCTTTTCACTGTCATATTTTTGAATGTTTTTGATTCAATGGTGATACCACAAACTTCTGAGTCCTAGGTTACAGTGAACTAGAAGACTGAGAAAACTGGCTTAGAGCATGGGGTGGTTGTGTGGTAAGTCTGGTGACAAACTGCCTGTATTCAGTGGTAATCGGGGCTTTAGTTAATGGATGTATGCACGCACTACATGCTGTGGTCATAGATGTTATGTAGATACCTTGCACATTATTAAAAGAAAGGAATTAATGTTTGCAAGGAGCTTATTATGTGCCAACTATTTCACACATGCACTCTCCTTCAATCCGTCAGGTAAATATTATCTTCATTTCAAAGAGAAAGAAATCAAGGCTCAAAGAGACTAAATTAATCAGGGCCAAAACACAAGATTGTAAAATAAAAATAGTTTGTCTCAGTGTACCATTTGACATGCTGTGAAATTGCTGGCAGCACTGTCACCTAATAGTAGATAATTAGATTGATAATCTGATCTGTCAAACTGTAGCTCTAGCCTAGATAAATCTTGGTATTGGGAGGGAGAGAGAGGGCAGGACTTCTGCCTCGTTTTAAGACAATATAGCAGAGAATGGATGAAGAAACCAGGGTCTCTGAGTTGCTAATACTATACAGTCTCATTTTTTTAACTTAAAATTGATGGTTAGTTTACCAGAGTATCAAGATAAAACTATTAGTTTTTGTCTAAAGTGCTATGTATTGGGAAAATTAATAACTAATTATCTTTAGGTACTGTGGAGCTCCCTATTAAGAGCGTTTGTGGTAGCCAAGAAAATCCTTCAATAAAGTTTTTTGTTCTCTTTGTTAATTTTGGAACGGTTTGAAAGGTTTTTAAATTGAGACTTTTTTTAATTCATTCAACGTTTATTCCATTTTTTATACTTGAAGGAAAGCAATGGTATTTTTCAGAATATTGAGATTAGTTCTTTAGGATAAGAAGATACAATGTTCAAAAAGAAATAACATTTGATCTATTTAGGTTATTGTAGATGACTTAAGAGCACTAGACTTTTTTTTCTTCATCTAGGAAATAAGTGCTTTGGAAAATATGAAACATTAGAATTTTCAGTGTCAGCAATAGGAAAATAATTCAGTTTTTAGAACTGTATTTTATATTAATGAAGCTCATGAAAACTTGAGCAGCTGTATGTCCAAAATTATAGAGAATATGCTGCCAGTTTGGAAGATAGATTCGATTTTGCCTGGATAAAGGGACATTTCTTAAGATATGCTTTTGATTAAAATATGTGTGGACAACCATTTTTAATAAATTTAAGATGTGTCCTATATTTGATCACCATTGTTTTAAGTTTTGCTTTTGTATACTAAGAAAGATACAAAGTGCATTGTAGCACAAGCACCTAAGTACCTGTTTTTCTCCTCTTTAGATGCTGGGTAGACCACTTGTTTTGCTAGTCTTTAGAATTGGAAGGAGTGTCAAATACACAGAAGCCAGAGTCATCTTGGCCAGATGGTGTTTGATACAGATGGATGGTTAGTTGTCATGCAGATCTCTTAGTTGGTAACTTGTTGCTGCCATCTGACTCAAAGAATCATTCACACACACTGGCTGTCAAAAGCATCTTCTCTTCTGTCTGTTTTAGCTGTCATGTCTGTGCTCTGTACAGAAGTGTTGACAAGACATTGCTGTTGTACATTTTCAATGTGGTTGTTAATTTTTTCTGTTTTATGGGGTCTTTGATAGTGCCGGGATGCATTTGGCTTTGTAATTTTTTTTAATACTGTGACAGTGCAATAATTATCTGACCTTTTAAAAGGACTTTTCAGGCTATAAGTTTATTCATATCTGTTCAGTGAGCATAAGTATTTAATTTTTAAAAAAACCTTTTTGTTTCTTTTAGTTTCTAAACATAGCAAATAAACTGAATTCTACTGTTTAATTTCCAATTTGATATAATATTCTCTGGACTTCTCTCATGGTCTTATGGCCAAATTTTATTTTTTACTATTTTCTGAATATGTATATTCTCCTCTTAAATTATTACCTTTTTTTCCCTGATGGTATAAGCTTCCCTTTTTTTCCAGAAAAAAAAAATAATCTTCAGATATTGCCTATCATTTGCATCCATATACTTAAACTTCCTTTTGTCTTACTCACCTACTGACCTTGTCTCCATTTTTCCTGTTGCCCTTTCAGAAAAAAAGCAAAGCCTTTTCTCTATTCTTTCAAGTCACTTGTGAAGGCATATCTATTGCTCTGATACTTTTTTAACTATTTAAATAGTGTATTTGTTCAAGTAATATTTACTGAGCATCTCAATATGTGCTAGACACTCTGCTGTACTCTGGAGATAACAGGACAAAATAGTCTTTGCCCTTGATGAGGCCATAGTTTAAAGGGAAATTTAATTTCTATAATATAAGTATATAGAAAGAGCAGTGAGAGAACATGGACCACTGCTTTTCTGTTTCCCTTGGTATACTTCCAAGGTATCAGTTTTTAACCTATTACAAAATTTGCTTGAGTTTATAAAGTATTTTATTAAGTGGTTTATTAAGAAATAATTTAAAACTTCAGTTTGAAATAATTGTTGATCTATTGATTTTTCCAAGCTAATATGAATACATTTTCAACATTATTCATTTATTATTATATGTGCAGATGAGCTAAAGTATGTTTTTAAACCAGAGACTAGAAGATGAAAATTACATGCCAGAGCCCTGGCTGCTGTGGCTCAGTGGGTTGAATACTTGTGAACCAGAAAGGTCGCTGGTTTGATACCCAGTAGGGGCACATGCCTGGGTTGCAGTCCAGGTCTCCAGCTGGGGGCTTGCAAGAGGCACCCAATCGATGTTTCTCTCCTTCTTTTTCCCTCCCTTCCTCTCTCTCCAAAAAATAAATAAAATATGGAAGGGAGGGAAGGAGAGAGGGAGGGAGAATTTCCTGGCAGAGGCTTTCTGAGTTGGTTCCAAAGGAAAATACAGGTCAATTCATTTTTCATTAAGATGAGGGAAATATATATTTTTGATTAAGATGAGGGAAACATATATATAGTGGATGGAGAATGGGCTGCAGCTTAAGTAACCTACACATTTATTCTGGGCCTAGCTCTAACTTGCTAAGTTTTTTGTACTGGTTACTTAATGTCTGGATAAGTAGAATGTACATACCTATCAAAATACAGTGAAAGAATGGGTAATTATTGGTCATTGTTTGTGATGAGCTTTGCATTCTTTGGAGAAAGTTCTAAATACACAGAAATAGATAGAGAAGACTTACATCAGTTTGCTGATACCTCAGCCCTGGAGGCTGTGTGTAGTTCAGGTAAATTTAAGGTGTTACAGAATTTGCTATAGACATTTGAATCCTTTCAGTCAACCTACCCACTCTTTCTAGGTCCTTGAACATAAATTTATATAGGAGTAAGATGTCATGTCCTAGGAAGCCTGGCCCTAGCCTGGATTTTGGTATCTAGGGTTCAGTTATACACATAGTCACAGGACATATGGTGTGCATGGACTCGCAGGATTTATTCTTCTATTCATAATAAAATGTACTTGGATTTTTTTAACTTGGATTCTTTATTTCCTTTTTCTTTCATCAAGCATTCACTCAATACTTTCTGTGTATAAATTACCTTACAGAGCTCTATGGGCATATCAAGTTATATTGTGTAAGACTACTTTCAGGTGGCATGTACATCACTTGGGTTATTTATCAGCTCTGTCAGTTATCATGTTTGAAATATATTATAAAATTTCACCTTTTATTTGGGAAAATGTGGGGTTTTGCTTTAGTTTTGTAAGCTAATTTATTTTGGGAATGTAGGAACATCTGTATAATTTATAAAGAACTTTAGTCTTATTGTTCTCTGAAACTTTGAACTTTGATCAAGAATCAATTCAAATCAAATATTTAGTAGCTACTGAAGGACTTTATGAGATTATTAGGACACACCATCTCACATTTCAAGGAATTTGTAATTTAGTCATTTATTTATTTATTTGTTACCTGTTGATACAAATTAGTAAAGAATTCTCTATTATTTTGATAATAATGTTTTAAGACTTTGTACTAATCTGTTCATGGTAATGCAACATTTTCAAATTCTTGGAGGTTTACAGTGTTTGTATTTTCTAATGCAAACTTGTGTCTTATTTCACTGCTTAATTCTCATACCAATTGTGATAAAATAGCAAAATAAATGGATTTAAAATAAAAGAGAAATTGTGGCATTTAAGATATCCACTAAAAATTAACCTTTTCTTGAAGTCTTAAGACTTTTAGAAATGACGTTTATGATCAATAGAATTTTATAACTTGTACCCCTCCTTTTGGTTTTCATGTCTTAGTTATACCCATTTCTGTTTTTATTTTATCCTCTAAAAATAAATTCAAAACTGTGATTATTTAAAAGACATGAAATCTTAGCTTTTTTAAGTTAGTATTTTTATAGAAAACTTTAATATAACATTATTTTAGTGTTCATGCCTTTTTTATCATTAAGGATTAAATTCTAAATTATAACTTTTATCCTAGCCGAAGGACCAAGAAACCATATGTTGAACTCTTAAGTGAAATTTTCTTTAAGATGATTTTTAAAATTTTACAGTGTTTCAAGTGTTTTAAATCCCAGATGTTTGTAATGATTATAAATACATTGCTGGCGCCAGTGTTTTGCTCATAAATAAATGCTCAATATCTGGGAAATAGCAATATGGGCAATTCATATCTATGTAATTATTAATAGACAGAAAATATATGTACATATCTGTCAGTAAATATCAGGCTAACTGGTTTTTATGTCAGCAGACTGAAAACTATGAGCAGAGAATACGTGAGCAACAGGAACAGCTGTCACTTCAACAAACTATTATTGACAAGCTAAAATCACAGTTACTTCTTGTGAATTCCAGTCGAGGTATGTTCATGCTAATTTTTTACATATTTCTTGAACCACTTCTAGAAAAAGGTGGAAGTCAAATTTTTCTAATTTATTTCTCCATTGTTTCTCTGATGTACATATTTAGGAAATAGAAAAGTGGACATTCACATATTCTATATGGTAGAACTCTAAGTTGATAAAACTTTCTAGAAGTTTGCCAATGAATAGCAATAGCTTATTAAAACGTGCCTTTTAAAACACAAATTTAAGTTCTAAGAATATATTTGTTTAAGTATTCAAAGATATGTATTCTGGGATGCTCACCATGCATGATTCATAATAATAAATTATTATAGCCAAGAAAAGTGATGATAATAGATTAACTTATTAACATGACATATATATAGCATGATATATAGCAAAATGAGCAAAATGGATACAAAAATAAATTTTATTTATGCCAAAAAGATATATATATATATGAAAAACAGGTAATATAAACTAAAATATTAACAGAAATAACAGATAATGAAATTATAGCTTATAGCTAGCTTTTTTTTTTTATTCTTTTTAGAAAATGTCTACATTTTTTAATTTTTTATAATAATAAGCATGGAGTAGTTATGCAAATGAGTATGTTAAACAAGAAATACATACCTGAAAATACGACTTATGTAAAACTTTAATTCCAGTTGTTCATGATTAAGCTACAAAGAGCATAATTCTAGTTTTCTAAATTCTACATATTTTCTTCACCACCAATTTTGATAGAGTAAGAGTTTTGTGTGTTTAGTAGGAATGAAAACAAATATGAAGTAAATATACTAAAATTGAAATGAGCAAATCTAAATTGTCAAAGGAAGTATTTTTTTTACAGAAATTTTAAAACTCATAGTTTAAAATCTCTACTCTTTAAAATTAGGGATTTGGGTTTGTATTCTATTTACATTTCCAGGTAGTACCAAAAAACAAGGGTTTCCTACTTAAGTCCAAAAGGGTTTTGTTTTACAGATAACAGTTATGGCTGTGTTTCCCTGCTTGAAGACAATGAAGCAAGGAAGAATAATTTGACCCCTGATCAGCCACATGATAAAGTGAAATCAGGAATACCAAGAGAAAAAGAATCAAAGGTAGATCATGCTACTGGCTTATTCCCTAAATGAAATAAGAAATCAGGTTCCACAGCCTGAATTATTTAGTCAGTATTGTATCATAACTTGGGTGGACAGGAATGGGACAGAAAGTGGACAAGAGTCTTCTCAACCCTAACATTGCTTCTGCAAAAAGCAACATTCAAATGCTGATTCATATCTTCCTCATTTCATTTTCCTGAGTTAGAGTCACCACTAGAATTCTAAACAGAAGTTCTGTATATACAAATAAATGAATTAAATGGTCTTAAATAGAAGTAGTATTTCCAAGTAAACTAAAAGCTTAGTATTCTAGTATTCTCTTTTTAGGCATTTAACAAAAAAAATTTTATGAAAAAATAAGAAATTAATCTAAGGTAGGTAGTAAGACAAAGGTGAGTCTGGATGAGAAAATAGCATTCTAGTTTCTTCATCAATTGCCTGTGCTTAAATTTAAAAAGAAAAAGAATCCACCTAACCAGCTCTAGCAAAAGTCTTCATTGAAGCATATAAAAAGAGATATTTCATATCTGCAAGGAGATAGGTACACGTATGCTCAGGCTATGTTGATTGGAAACAACCTGAACATCCATCAGTAGCAGAATGGTATATCTTTACAATAAAACACTTTAGAAAAATTAAACTAATTCATAGATTAGTATGCCTAGATCACAAAAGAAATGTCTAGTAAAAATGAAAATGACCAAATAACACCTGGCCAGTGTGGCTCAGTGGATTGAGCTTCGGCCTGCAACCAAAGGGTTGCTGGTTCGATTCCTAGTCAGGGCACATGCCTGGGTTACAGGCCAGGTCAGGACCCCAGTTGGGGGCGTGAGAGAGGCAACTATATATTGATGTTTCTCTTCCTCTCTTTCTCCTTCCCTTCCCCTCTGTCTAAAAATAAATAAATAAATAAAATCTTAATAGATAGTCTATTTTTAGAAAAGAAATGACCAAATAACAAAAAAGGGAATAATTTATATAAATTTTAAACGTATAAAATGTAATGACATTGTTTATAAAAACACAGATGTAGTAAAAATATAAAAACATGGACAGGAAGTATACACATCTTTTTTTTTCCCCCAAGTGAAATTCTGTAACTATATTTAGTCTATTTGCCTTTCTTTTTTTTTTTAATATATTTTATTGATTATGCTATTACAGTTGTCCCATTTCTCCCTCATCATTCCCCCCCACCCTGCACACCCTCTCCCACCCATATTCCCCCCTTTAGTTCATGTCCATGTGTCATAAGTTCTTTAGCTTCTACATTTCCCATACTATTCTTGCCCTCCCCCTGTCTATTTTCCACCCACTCTCTATGCTACTCATTCTCTGTACCTTTTCCCTCCTCTCCTCCTCCCACGCCCCTGTTGCTAACCCTCCATATGATCTCCATTTCTGTGGTTCTGTTCCTGTTCTAGCTGTTTGCTTAGTTTGCTTTTGTTTTAGGTGTGGTTGTTAATAGCTGTGAGTTTGCTGTCTTTTCACTGTCATATTTTTATCTTCTTTTTCTTAGATAAGTCCCTTTAACATTTCATATAATAATAAGGGCTTAGTGATGATGAACTCCTTCAACTTGACCTTATCTGAGAAGCACTTTATCTGTCCATCCATTCTAAATGACAGCTTTGCTGGATAGAGCAATTTTGGATGTAGGTCCCTGCTTTTCAAGATTTCAAATATTTCTTTCCAGCCCCTTCTTGCCTGTAAGGTCTCTTTTGAAGAATCAGCGGACAGTCTGATGGGAACTCCTTTGTAGGTGACTGTCCCCTTATCCCTTGCTGTTTCTAGAATTCTCTGCTTCATTTGAATCTTGGCTAATGTAATTACGATGTGCCTTGGTGTGTTCCTCCTTGGGTCCAACTTCTTTGGGACTCTCTGAGCTTCCTGGAATTCCTGGTAGTCTATTTCCTTTGCCAGATTGGGGAAGTTCTCCTTTATTATTTGTTCAAATAAGTTTTCCACTTGTTGCTTTTCTTCTTCCCCTTCTGGGACCCCTATAATTCGGATGTTGGGATGTTTAACGATGTCCCGGAGGTTCCTAAGCCTCTCCTCATTTTTTTGAATTCTTGTTTCTTCCTCGTTTTCTGTTTGGTTGTTAGTTTCTTCCTTCTGGTCCACTCCATTGATTTGAGTCCCAGTTTTCCTTCCATCTCTATCAGTTCCTTATGTATCTTCCTTCATTTCACGTATTGTAGCCTGCATTTTTTCATCTAGTTTGTGAGTAAAATCAACCAATTCTGTGAGCATCTTGATAACCAGTGCTCTGAACTGTGCATCTGATAGGTTGGCTAGCTCTTCACTGCTTAGAGGAATTGGCTCTAGGGCTTTTATTTGTTTTCCAGTTTGAGCCATTTTTGGTGGGGTTTTTTTTGTTTTGCTTTGTTTTGGTTTTAGTCTGGTCGCGGTTATTACGTATGAGAGGTGGAGCCTTAGGTGTTCCTCAGGGCGGGGCAGCCCAGTCGCTGGGTTGTGACGCTGTATGTGGGGGCGGGGTCTGAGAGGGAATAATGGCGCCTGCTCCGCTCTCTCCTGGATTCAGTCTCTTTCGCCACTTCTCCTCTGCCTGGACTGTCTGCGTGCTCGAATGTGGGACCACCTGGTCAGCCAGCCACCTTGTGCGACCTCACTGGGTCTGCACAGTTGCCCCCCTGTGCCCGGGGTCCGCCAGCTGCTGCCTGTGGGCCCGGGGACTGCCAGCCACCGCCTGTGCACCTGGGAACTGCAAGCCGCTGCTGCTTGCGTTCCTGGGTCTGCACCTCCACTTTCTCCTGCCGAGACTCCTCCCCTCTTACCGGTCTGGATGAATGGTTGTTGGACTTCTGTACAGTTCAATTTTCTATAAGTTCTGGTTGTTTTCTTGTTTCTAAATATTTGTTGTCCTTAATTTTGGTTGTGAGAGGAGGCACAGTGTGTCCGCCTACGCCTCCATCTTGGCTGGAAGTCCGAAGTATACACATCTTCTTTAGAAAAATGATTACCTCTACAGTTGGTGAAAGAAAAGAGTGTGACTCTCAGAAGTCAATAAAGGAGGTTTCAATTGTATCTATAACTTTTCTTTTTTTAAAGAATATCTGAAGCAAATAAAAATTAGGTCTAATTTAGAAAAATACAGGCCCCAAATCAAGCAAATGAAATTAAAATCTTCACCATTGGGTTATGTATATCTATACTTACGGAATCATAATTAAAATCACTTTTAGTTAATAAAAATGAAATCCTTTTCTAAAGACCTTTGATTGATTTGAATATATTAGGGTTTTTCCAAAATAAAATAAAAATTCCATATTGTTTGGTTTCAGTTTTGTAAAATTATGGATCTTTATACAAGACAAGAACTAGAAAGCAGTATGCAGAAATGGCTAAGATAATGGTAAAATTTATTTTTTCTATTTTTAATGTATTTTTGTATTTTAGTGTTCTCAAAAATGAATTGATTTCTAGAAATCAACATTCCCAATCACTTGGCCTAACCTCTGTAATGAATTAATTAATAGAAATACTTTGAACCAGTAACAGAAGGAAGCTACTACTAACCACCCACAGTCCTTTCCTCCTCCTATTTGGTGGGTAGATTGAGGACTTCTTTTCTTTAGAATATTTGTTTAGGATTTGGTTAGAATATTTGAGAGGAGCTAAGACCCGTGGACATTATGGCAAATGGAAACTATTGCTGCCTTGAAAAATGAGACAGAGAAGAGGAATGAGGGATGTGTTGAAGGAAAAGTGACCCTTATAGAAAATTTTATTTGAAAACACAAAATTTATAGTTCACTTTCTGTTCATACTAATCCTGTACCAACAGAATGCAAAAATCTCTTGGCTCCTGAAAGGGTATAAAGTCAAGACAACAGAGCCTGTATAACTGGATGACTCTTAGTACTCTGCTTGTAGTTTAGCGACATTAGAGAAGTACTCAGTTTAATGGAAAACCTTTCACCTCTTGCACACCATGCAGTTTGCAGTCTTTCTTGATGAGATTCAACTTTGGCAAAGGGGATGTTTTATTGGGTATCGTGTTATATGTTATCGAAAGTATCCCAAACTTACCCCAAAACTTAACAAGTTAAAACAACAAATATTTTTTAAAGATTTTATTTAGAAAGAGGGTAAGGGAGAGAGAAAGAAAGGTAGGGAAACATTGATGTGCCAGAGATACATTGATTGGTTGCCCCCCGCATGTCCCCAGATGGGGAAGTGGCTTGCAACTCAGGCATGTGCCCTGACCAGAATTGAACCACAACCTTTTGGTGTGCAGGAAGACACTCAGCCTGCTGAGCCACACCACTCAAGGAAAAACAACAAATACTTATTATCTGTTTCCAAGCGCCAGAAATTCAGGAGTGACTTATCTGAGTGGTTCTGATTCTAGATCTCATGTGATTGAAGTCAGGATGTAGGCAAAAGGGTTTAGTTGAAAAATGAGACAGAGAAGAGGAATGAGGGATGTGTTGAAGGAAAAATGACCCTTATGGAAAACTCTTATGAAGGCTTTACTGTAGTTGGATGATCTACTTCCGGGAGGGCTCGCTTATCAGATTGTTAGTAGGAGACCTCACCATGTGGGTCTCTCTTTACAATCTCACAGCCAACTTCCTCAAAATAAAAAAGTAAGAGATCTGAGAGACAGAACAAGGAATAAGCCACAGTGTTTTCTATTATCTAATTTCTAAAAATCATATACCATCCCTTCCATTTTATTCTGTTCATTAGAAGTAAGTCACTAAGTGCTCCAGAGGCAACGAAATAAATTCTTCCTTTTAAAAGGAAGAGTAGACATTTTTAAAGCGTCATGGGGATTGTAGATTGTGGTACAGAAGAAGGTACCAAGTATCAAGGGTGTGTTGGGGGGATTTAGTATTTAATTCACCATATGATAAATATTAATGAAAGGTAAAGGAAGTTAGCAGAATTTAATAATGAGTTAACTTCCTAATCCTATCACTATTAATCTCAGGAAAGACATGTCATAATTTATCATCTTAACAAGTTCAAAAATTCTGATATGAATATAAACTTTCCAGAGGATAATAGCTGAGCAGTGCTTTACTGCTGCGTGTTATTACTAATTCTTTCTTATAACCAATTTTAAAAATTAGAACAACTGTAATAGCATAATCAATAAAGTGTAATTTAACAAATATAAAATAAAATTATATGTAAAAGTGCAAAAAAATTAAAAATTAAAAACATTTGTATATAGGAAATCAAATAACACTAAAATGCACACACTTATTCTTGACAAGGTCTATTCTCTCTTGTTTATAGGATACTGTTGTCAGAGTTAGTAACATATGATAGCAGTTATTGAAATAATACATTTCGTATTTTAATGTAAATATAAATTTTTAAACTAGAATTGTAACATACTGAGTCATTTGTGTGGTGTTAGAAATAAGATATTTTTATAATACTGCTTCTGGGAATCACTTCATTTGCCAAACCAAATGCTATACTGAGTATCTAAGTATAGATAAAAAACTGTTTGCCTTCAACTTTCTATCCCACTTGTTGTTGTGGCAGTTACACAAAAGTCTATAGTGTTTTAATGCAAGAAGATAAGTCGAGAGCAATAATACAGAATACATAAAAGAATTTAGCAATATTGGTAAATTTTCTTTACTCATTTATTCAATAACTCTGAACTATGTACCTGACACTGTCAGCCACTAGTAGAAAGAAGAGGTATTGTCCCTGCCCTCTGGCTTGAAATTTAACTTAATAACTAAGGTAGAGATTATTGAATGTTGTAATGTTATTTCAGATCCTAGGATCTAAGACACAAAGTAAATATAGTATGAATTTATTTGAACTTTTAACTGTTGAGATTATGTGTTTCTGTGTGATGTGGACACTGGCCCACAGTGTCCACATCATTATGGATGAAATGAGATATTCACACGAACTGCCAAGTCGGGTGGAGGAAAAGGGACAGCATGGCTTTTCTCTCAAGGGAAGCAAAAGCCCAAGGCCTCCATCATGACAGGCCTTTATTGGGTTTCTCCCCACATTACATGATGGTCCTCATTTACTATGCACAGGTTCACTTTGGTGGTTACCTTTTACAGACAGCAAAGGAGATTATGCCACTAATCACATCACTGAAGAAGGATATTAGCAAATGAAAAGGCAAAAGTGGTTGAGCCAGTTACACTGGTCCCTGCAAGGTTTAGCATGGATTTTAGGAAGTTACAACAACTATTTGCAGGGTGAGGGAGTTTTTAGCAAAAAGCAGCTTAGGTATATTGCAAATCTGATTCCCCACGAGAGAACCTATCTGTGGGCGTGGGTCCTGTGCATCTCTGAGTGGGAGCTGGGCCCGTGCCACGCAGAATGGTCTCCTACACCTGTGTCCAAAGAGCTGATTTTATGTTTAATTTCTGATTTTCTATATATGTTTGTAATATATTCTTTTTTTATTGTTGTTCAAGTACAGTTGTCTCTATTTTCACCCTACCACACTGTCCCACTAATATATTCTTTATATATGTCCTTTTTCATCTGAGTTATATGCTTTAAGCAAAATTTTAAAAATATGAAGAATGAAGTTGTGCCTTTAAGTCACCAGTTAGATGGTGGCAATTTTCTGATGTGGCTGTCCTTAGAAGTACATCAGCAGGTGTATGGTAGCTTTGAGGAGCAGGGAAGATTTTTGTAGGTTTAGAATAGTAAAACAGTGAAGGTAGGTGTGGAGCTGCCACTTTGCTAACTAAACATTAAGGGAATGTGCTGGCAATTGCAAGTCATATAGACACTGATGTTTGAAGAAAGCTAATGTCTAAAAATTCACCTGTCAGTCACTTACACTAGCAGTATGTATTGAACTCCTTTTGTTTGCCCACTCTTGCTAGTCAATGTCAGGAATACAAAAAGAGAAAAAGAGAGAGAGAAGATCTGTCCCCTTTAAGGAGCTACAGTCTGGTTGGAGAAACAAAGATTTGGAGACCCAGCATTATAAGACAATGTGAAGTCCTAATTATATGACAAAATAAAATCCTAATTATTTTATGGTACAGATAAAACATATAGGCCCTTATTTTAAAAATAAACATTCTCACTAACCTGAAGGTAGACTTGAGCAGGCACTCAACATTTAGTTCAAGTAGAGAAAAAAAAACAAATTCTTACTTGCCTATATCTTTTTTTATTAAATATTTTATTGTTACTCTATGACGGTTGTCCCAATATTCTCCCTTTGCTCTCCTTTGCCCAGCCCACCCCCCACTCCCACAGTCATTCCCCACACTGTTGTCCATGTCCATGGGTCATTCATACATGTCCTTGACAAGTCCTTCCCCTCCTTTCCACCTTTATCCCCCTCTCCACTTCCCTCTGGTCACTGTCTGTTCCTTGTTTCCATACCTCTGGTTCTATTTTCCTCATTAGTTTATTTTGCTCATTAGGCTCTTATAGGTGAGATCATATGGTATTTGTCTTTCACCAACTGGCTTATTTCACTTAGCATAATGCTCTCCAGTTCTGTCCATGCTGTCATGAAAGGTAGGAGTTATTTTTTTCTGCTGCGTAGTTTATTCATAGTATTCCATTGTGTAAATGTATCACAGTTTTTTCATCCACTCATTTACTGATGGGCACTTAGGCTGTTTCCATCATTTGGGTATTGTGAATAGCACTGCTATGAACATTGGGGTACATAAACTCTTTTAAATTGGTGTTTCAGGATTCTTAGGGTATAATCCCAGCAGTGGAATGGGTGGGCCAAAAGACAGTTCCACTTTTTTTTAGTTTTTTAAGGAAATTCCATTCTGTTTTCTACAATGGCTGCATCCATCTGCATCCCACCAACAGTGCACTAGGGTTCCCTTTTCTCTATATCTTTGCCAGCACTTGCTATTTGTTGATTTATTAATGATGGCCATTCTAACTGACGTGAAGTGGTATCTCATTGTGGTTGTAATTTGCATCCCTCTGATGGCTAGTGATGTTGAACATCCTTTCACATGTCTATGTGTGTCCTTCTTGGTGAAGTGTCTATTCAGATCCTTTGCCCATTTTTTAATTGGATTGTTTGACTTCCTGGTGTTGAGTCATATAAGTTAGTAATATATTTTGGAGATCAAACCATTGTCTGAGTTATCATTGGCAGATACGTTCTCCCTTATGGTTGGTTCCCTTTTCATTTTGATGATGTTTTCTTTAGCCATGCAGAAGCTTTTTAATTTGATACAGTCCCATTTATTTATTTTTGCCTTTATTTCCCTTGCCCTAGGAGATATGTCAGTAAAAATATTGCCGCATGGAGTATCTGAAATTTTTCTGCCTATATTTTCCTCCAGGACTTTTATGGTATCACCACTTATAATTAAGTGTTTTATCCATTTTCAGTTTATTCTGGTGTATGGTATAAGTTGGTCGTCTAGTTTCTTTCTTTCCTTCTTTCCTTCTCTCTCTCTCTCTCTCTCTCTGTCTTTTTTTTTTTGCATGTACCAGCCCAGTTTTCCCAACACCATTTATTGAAGAGGATATTTTTACTCCATTGTATGTTCCTGCCCGCTTTGTCAAATACTAATTGACCGTAGAGACATGGGTTTATTTCTGGGTTCTCTATTCTTTTCCACTGATACATGTGTCTATTCTTATGCCACTACCAGACTGTTCTGATTATAGTGGCCTTGTAGTATAGTTTGATATCAGGTATTTGGATCCTCCTACTTTGTTCTACTTTCTCAAGATTGCTGAGGCTATACAGGGTCTTTTTTGGTACCATATAAATTTTTGGAGTTTTTGTTCTAGATCTGTGAAATATGCCATTGGTATTTTAATAGGCATTGCACTGAATCTATAGATTGCTTTGGGTAGTATGGACATTTTAATGATGTTAATTCTTCTAATACATGAATATGGCATATATATGCTTCTATTTATTTGTATCTTCCTTAATTTCTTTCTTTAGTGTTCTGTAGTTTTCCAAGTACAGTCCTTCTACCTCCTTGGTTAAGTTTATTCCTAGGTATTTTATTTTTCTTGTTGCTATAATAAATGGAATTTTTTACTAGTTTCTGTTTCTGATATTTCATTACTGGTATGCAGAAATGCCATTGATTTCTGAATATTGACTTTATATCCCACTATTTCGCCAAATTCACTTATTAGGTTGAGTAGTTTTTTGGTGGAGACTATAGGGTTTTCTATGTACACTATTATGTTGTTCCCAAATAATGACAGTTTTCCTTCCTTTTTTCCAATTTGGATGCCTTTTATTTCTTCTTCTTGTCCGATTTTTGTGGCTAGAACTTCCAGTACTATGTTGAATAAGAGTGGTGAAAGCAGATGTGCTTGTCTTGTTCCTGATCTTGAGGGGAATGCTTTTAGTTTTTTCCCATTGAGTATGATATTTGCTATAGGTTTCTCAAATATGACCCTTATTATGTTGAGGTATGCTCTCTCTATTCCCACTTTGTTGAGTGTTTTTATCATAAATGGGTGTTGGATTTTATCAAATACTTTTTCAGCATCAATTGATATGATCATGTGATTTTTGTCTTTCATTTTGTTTATGTGATGTATTATGTGTATAGATTTGTGAATATTGTACCATCTTTGCATCCCTGGGATGAATCCCACTTGATCACGGTGTACAATCTTTTTAATGTATGGCCAATAATTTATTGAGGATTTTAGCATCTATGTTCATCAGTGATATTGGCCTGTAGTTTTCTTTGTTTATTGTGTCTTTACTAGTTTTGGAATTAGGATAATACTGGCCTCGTAAAAAGATTTTAGGAGTCTTCCCTCTTCTGGAATTTTTTGGAATAATTTGAGGATAGCAGTTCTTCTTTAAATGTTTGGTAAAATTCACCTATGAAGCTGTCCGGTGCAGGGCTTTTGTGTGCCAGGAGTTTTTTGATTACTGCTTCAACTAGTGAGTTGTTTTGATCTATTCAGGCTTTCTGCTTCTCGATGCAGTTTTGGAAGATTGTATGTTTGTAGAAATTTGTACATTTTGCCCAGATTGTCCAATTTCTTGGCGTATTCATAGTAATTTCTTATAACCCTTTGTATTTCTGTGGTATCCATTGTAACTTCTCTTTAATTTCTGTTTTTATTTATTTGGGTAGTCTTTGTTTCCTAATGAATCTGGTTAAAGGTTTGTCAGTTTTGTTTATCTTTTCAAAGAACCAGCTCCTGGATTCATTGATCTTTTGAATTACTTTTTAGTCTCTATGTCATTTAATTATGCTCTTAATTTTTTTCCTTCCTTCTACTCACTCTGGGCTTTGTTGTTGTTGTTCCTCAGGGTTTTGTAGATGTAGGGTTAGGTTGTTGATTTGAGATTTTTCTATCTTCTTTAGGTGGGCCTACAATGCTATGAACTTCCCTCTCAGGATTGCCTTCATTTGTTGTGTCCCATAGGTTTCGGGCTGTTGTGTGTTCATTTTCATTTGTTTCCAGATACTTTTTGATTTCTTCCTTGATCTCATTGTTAACCCATTAACTATTTAATAGCCTGTTATTCAGTCTCCATGTATTTGAATGTGTTTGAGTTTTTTCCTTGAGATTGGTTTCCAGTTTCAAGCCACTGTGATCCAAGAAGTTGCTTGATATGATTTCAATTTTCTTGAATTTGTTGAGGCTCGTTTTGTGTCCTACCATGTGGTCTGTCTTTGAAAATATTCCATGTGTGTTTGAAAAGAATGTATATTTTGTTTTGGTGGGGGTAAAGGTTCTATATATATATCAATTAAGTCCATTTGATCTAGAGTATCATTCAGTGTCTCAATTTCCTTACTGATTCTTTGAAACAATCTATCCATCGTTGACAGTGGTGTTAAAAATCCCCTACTAAGAGTGTGTTCCTGTTGATATCTTTCTAGAAAACCTCCAAGATTCCCCTTATATACTTAGGTGCTCCTATGTTGGGTGCCTCTATGTTTACAAGGGTTATATCTTCTTGATGGATTATTCCCTTAAGAGATTTCTATTTTTTCTGATATAAGTATTGCTACCCCAGCTTTTTTTTCATGTCCTTGGAATATTTTTCCATCCCATCACTTTTATTCTGTGTAGGTCTTTTGTTCTGAGGTGGGTCTCTTGTAGACAGCGTATATATGGGTCCTGTTATCTTTTCCATTCAGCTATACTATGTTGTTTGATTGGAGCATTTAATCCATTTATTTAAGGTTATTATTGATAGGTTCTTATTCATTGCCATTTTACCCCCTTTGTTCTTGCATTCCTCTCTCTCTTTTTCTTCATGTTCTTAAAGCAGTCCCTTTAGCATCTCTTGCTATGCTGGTTCGGTGGAGGTGTATTCTTTTAGCCTTCTTTTGTCTGGGAGACTCTATTTCACCTTCCATTTTAATTGAGAGCCTTGTTTGGTAGAGTAGTCTTGGTTGCAGGCCTTTTTTTTTTTTTTTTTTTTAGATTTTATTTATTTTTTAGAAAGAGAGGGAGAGAAACATCAATGGGTGGTTGCCTCTCACACACCCCCCACTAGGGACCTGGCCTGCAACCCAGGCATGTGCCCTGACTGGAAATCGAACCAGTGACCCTTTGGTTCACAGGCCGGCACTCAGTCCACTGAGCCACACTAGCCAGGGCAGACCTTTGCTTTTTATTACTAGTTCCCTTGTATGTTACTAGCTGTTTCACCCTAGTTGCCTATGTCTTGGTAATGTGTGCATAGGTATGTAAACTTAAATTGTCTCCAAGATTTAAATGGAAAAATAATTGTAGCCCTGGCTGATGTGGCTCAGTGGATTGAGCACCTGCCTGTGAACCAAGGGATTGCCGATTCAAGCCACATAATCATGGCTCAGAGGAGAGTGCTCCCTACCTTTGTATTATAGACAGCTCTTCTGTGAGAGGCTTTTAATTGTGCTATGTTACTCTAGCTGTTATTTATGACAGTTTCAGCAGGCAGTGTAGTAACTGTTCTGCTTTCTGGCCTCTGTAGCTTATAAAATACTAGCCTCACAAGTCTAGGTCTTGGATGGGATCCCCATCCTTGAACTGTTCATATGATATACAGTGGATTTCAGGTACAGCTCCTATTTAGTGAGTTCCGTCTGAACTTAGTTCTCCATAACTTTTCTCAGCACTCTAGATACTTTCTCTATTGCATGTCTCTTAGACTATGTTTATTAGTTTGTTAAGTTGCTGTATGTTATCCAGGTACCTGGTTTTATATACATTGTAAAAGTTTTAAAATAGAGTGCCATATATAGGTATATGACAAATAATGTTTTTTGTCATTTAAACAAAAGTTAGAAATTAGACTATTAGTCCAATATGTAATTACCAAGTGATTTCTGTGGAAAAGGCAAATCTAGTTATGTCATCTGAACATGTGGTACATTTCTTAAGAGAGGAACTTGGAATGAATTTGACTACTTATGTTTATTACACAACTTTGTAAAACAAGATGCCTTACAGTCCTTTAATGTTTGATTCTTTCTTTTCATCATCTTTTACTTAGACAGTGATTGTGCCCCCTGTACAGCAGTGTGTGTTCACCTAGCCCAGGGCTTACAGAAAGCTGGAGGAAACACACATGCGCATGTGTGCCGTACTTTCCCTTCTCTGTCAGAGCAGATGTCCCATCATCCCTGTTTTGTTTCTAGAGACTGGGATGAAATACCTTCTTTTTTTATATACATATAACACTTCTATATTACTCCTCTTTGGAGACTTGTCTTTGTTTATTGACCCTCTGGTAGAATAACAATTAGAAGGAAAAATAATTATCTTTAATCAGTTCATTCATTGAAGTTCAAAGTTTTGTTCCAATTCGTCATAATAAATATATCGCCATAAGAAAAATACCAAGGTATTTTAATATTTACATTGAAGTTTCTTTTGCAAAAATTGTTTCCAGAAATAGATTATTAATTCATCCTAACCCTTTCCTGTTTTTCAATTCATTACATCATTTTAGGGTTTTTGAGGGGTTAAGAAAATGAGAAGTGGTATATCCCTTTTTAAAATCTCTTCCCTGGTTTCTAAGCAAATCTGAGTGTCTCTAGTGTGTCTTTTCTCCTCTTATTTCCCCCAATTATTCCCTTTCTCACATTTCCCATTTTTATTTTTTCTCTGTGTTCCAGAGCCCACAAAACAGAGCTTGCGTATTTTATTCAGCCCTGATTTCTCTTGACAAAGGCATGAAAGGCTCTTCTCTCAACCTTGGTAGAGTAGGAATAGTCCCTCCAAAACAATCTCGTTTCTCTTATTAATATGTCATAATCTGTCATCCTAAAAGTTCTCAAAATTTGTTTTGAAGATGTTTCTTTTTCATTGTTATGAAATGTTTCTGCATTAATCTGATATAATAGTTTGTGGGTTTTTTGGTTCTGTTTCATTTTTTGGTTGGATTACATGAAGAAAATCTAGCCTCACACAGATATGTGGTTGGGAAAGGGAAGAGTATTTTAGTAACCTTTTTAGAAATTATGGATGTTCTCTGATACAACTCCAAAACTCTATAAATAGTAGTTTCTTAAGTGTTAGCTACAGTATGAAAGCAAAACTAATGAACTTTTCTACTACATTAAAAGCCATTGGCCTGTCTTGTACTTTGAATGTATCTCCTCCTTATGCATGATTGTGGAGCATCATGAATTTAGTCATTGGTTCACTAAACTATGCAGATCTTCCAAATTCTGACTTATTTTATGATATATTTAAAAATCACATGTAATATCATCACTGATCTTATCAGAAAAGTTTTTTCAGTATTAGACAGCTGCCAAGCTTACTGTAATGGGTACAGGTTTTCCAAAATTTAATTATCACATGAAAACTTAAATTTTTTTCATGGACAACAAACCTTGTCAGTTGGGTTTTTTTTTTTAGGTCAGAAGTTAACTTCATTTGCTTTTGAGAAAATGCCTGCTCATCAGTCATTCTTTCAAGTAAAAATGGCATTCCATTTTTAAAAAGTGATTAGTTCATCTTGTAACTCAAAATGTTATACTAGGTGCTCTTCCCCAAGACAACCCTTATACTTCAGTATGAAAAAGAGACCCTGTATGTATATTTCCCGTTTAGTCACACAGAATATTAGAAAGATCTTAATTTGGGAATAAAATTCAATAAATCTTTACAGCCTCATCAAGGACATTCTTGGGTAAAACTGGCAATGTGGCATTGAAGAATGTAGTGACTACAATTTGGTACCATGGTCTTAGTCATACTCAAGGCACCAGCAGTTTTACTCACCTATCACTTTTGCATCGTCAGTGTAAATGCCAACACCATAAAAAAAAAAGGCAAATAACATCTAATAGTATTGTAACAGTAGTTGAGAGTCTGGATTAGATTTTACCCTACTTACAAGCTCATAAGTTAGCCAGTTATTGCTTCCTGGATGATGGAAGAAGACAGAAGACTCCTTGATCAGAGGAAAACATCTTTATTATTCATAGCACAGCAACCTGCAAGAGCATTATATTTGCATTGGTACCACCTGAGGGTGATGTGGTTGACTCAGATGGATGCTGGGGCATTAAAGGAGAGGGACACTGAGTTTGGCAATCAAACCATTTTATAGCAGGCGGTAAAGCAAGTTTTCCCTCTACAACTGCAACTCTGAGAAATGTCCCAGGCCTTGTGTTCTTGACATGCAAGCAAAAATATGAGCTAGCACTTTTCCCACTATTATATTTAATAATTTGTATTAGATTTGTAGTCCCTTCTAAGATATTGCTAGAATTTGGCAGGGTAGTGGAAGGGTAGTCTCACCTAAATTTTCATTTGCACCTGATATTAATGCTCTTTGTTGCTTGCTTAAGTAGTCTTGCTGTGTTATGAAAGCCAACTTTTTCCCTGAAAGGTTTTTTTTGTTGTTGTCAATATACATTTTTCCATACACTTGATATTTTGCTCTAAGATATAAATATAAATATATTTATATTTATATAAATATATTTATATTTATATTCTTACAATTCTAATAAAATTAATTATCATAAAGTATATCCCAGGCATTCTGTGTGTCATTAACCTGTGATTTTTTTTTCTTCCCTGATAAGTCCCTTTTGGAAAACCAAATTTCAAGATGGATATCCTTTGCTTTCTTTCTCCCATTGTGTTTATCAATAGTGGTATGATTTTTGTATTTCAACTCAGTTGTCATCTAAGTAATTCCATATTGAATGGGTTTATGCACTCTTATTTTTACTCCTAATTGCTCTCCACTATTAAAATTAAGGACAGCATGTTTCCCTGTACTAATGGGACAAGGGGTCACTGACTTGTTCATATTCCCTTAAAGTATCATCTGGAACGTATTCCTGCTGGATGGCCAAATAGCCACAGTAAATCTTCCTTTCCTTCTTGCCACTGCTGATGGAACATTGTCTCCTCCTCTTTCCCATGCTGTAGCCTCAGAATCCCCATTCCTGTCCCTAGCTCTTGCCTCTCATCCTCTGATGAAAATTGTTATAAAGCTGAATCTAAAACTTCCTCCTACTTTTCTGATAAATGCCTATTCCTTTTTGACAAGAAGAAGATAGATCTTGGTAGTTTGTTGTTTTTACTAACTTCTTTCTTGGAAAAATTAAAAGTTGGTAGCCCTTTGTCATGCTCATAGCCTTGTTTTGGATTTTAGTATTCTAGAAGAGCCTAATCACTGTTTCTTTAAAGTTTTATCTTGCCTTAAGATTTTTTGATGCTAAAAAAAGGGGAAATGAAGGTTTGACGTGTGAACGGAATTTGAGGAAAAGGCGATTATGAATATATTGTGTTTTAATGCATGGTGGTCTATAGTAGACAACAAAACAAGTGAGCATGTATTAGATCAAAAGGGAATTGAGAGAGGCTGTCAAGAGAGGGTGAACCTGAGCACACAGACTTTAGGGATGAATAGCCTGGACATGAGAATGAATGATAAGAAGGGTGTATAATGAGGGGAGAACAGACTCATGTCTGAACCTTAGAGAATACCCACATTTATGTTCTAGAAAGAAGGAACAATGAAAATACTAAAACCTTAGAAGAAAACATAAATAGTACACTGATAACCAAGAAAACAAAGTAAGTTTCAAGGAGGAGCTGCTTAGTAGTGTGAACTACTATCGAATGAGCATTAAACAAAGTAAGAGCTTTGGGAAAAGCTATTTAATTGGTGATTAAATCATCTCTGGAAAATTATGATGAAATTTCAGAAGAATGGAGGGATTTAAATAAACAAAAACTAAGTTTGGGAGTTCAACTTCTGTTATGAAGAAGTGAGTACCAAACAAACCAATCCTCTACAAATCAAGAGTAATAACTCTGGACAACATACAAAAAATCAACTACCTGAAAACTTCAGAGACTGAACTCTGCACATTTTGATAGGGAGTCAAAATGTGGAGCAAGTAATGGCTCAGCGTCAGTTCCCAGTTTTCTGTGGTATTATCCTAACGTAGCCAAAGTTTTAGTGGCTGAAATTCCAGTGGAAAGCCCACCATTATTCTGGCTAGCAGAACCAGAAGACAGAATGAGCCCAGAAAAAACCATGGTCACCATAGAGTGAGAGAAGGACCCCCAGAGAGGAGAGAGCCAGTGGAGAACTCTAAGTTCATTGTTTAAACTTGGCCCAAGTCTCTGGCTACTCCTTGAGCCCATGGATTTGTGGGGCAACCTGAAACCAGTCTGCAGCTCAAACTTAAAGTACTGAACTGAGATATGAGCTGCTGCTCTTCAGAGGAGTGGCAGTTTGGAGTCTGAGCCTAACCAACTTAATTGCCTGGAGAAACAAAAACATCAGCATCCTATAGTATCGTAACACAATGTCTCCACAACATAATATTCACAATGTTCAGGGTACAGCCTGAAATTACTCAACATAAGGAGAGTAAAGAAAATGTGACTCATTTTCAAGGGAACAGATACCAACCATGAAATGATCCAGATATTGAAATTATCAGACAAGGATTTTTAAATCAGCTTCTATAAATAAGAGCACTCTTCTATTAGGAGATAGGACGACAAGGAAGGTTGTTAAGGTTCTGAGAGGATAGATTTAACAGTAAGATACTCCACTGTCATGTTGTCAAACAATTAAAATTATAAGTTTAAGAAATACTTAGACAATGAAATTTTGGTTAAGAAATTATTGCCAAATTATCCCTGTCAACAAATGAACTGGTTTGGCAACACCTGAGATATTTATCTGGGTTATTTTGGGATGTAAATTTCTACTTGGACATTCTTGAGTGCATCCACACACGCACGCACACACAGAGACACACAAAGGCCATACCAAAACCCCCCACCCCTCAGGCAATATTTAAACAGCAATCTTGGCTTAGAACCACTCTTGAGTGAGAAATATATTTGTTGCACAATGAGTTTTAGAATCTTAAAATTATTTTGTATCAGTGCAACATGTACATGTTCCCATTCTTTATCTACCTCCCCATGCTAGATAACTGTACCACTTCACTTCTCTAGTAGCCAAGCCTAGAAGTTAAGAGCCTGGGTTCCAACTGCAGCTACTTCACCTACTGGAACTGTAAACAAATTATTTGAGCTCTCCAAAGCCTTATTTACTACAGCAAACTTGAAAATCAAAATAAAGTACTTAATTTACAAGATTATGTGCATTAAGTTAAATAATACCTGCAGATTGCTTAAATACCATTTTCATGTACATATTTTCTGTTCATCATGATAATAGTATATCATAAAATTTGTGGTTAATGAAAAGGATTTTCCTAAAATCAGTTCATTTTAAAATCTAGTGTTTAGAAAAGGGGTTAGGTGATCATGGAAAACCTTACTTTTTTAAATTGGTCATTTAAATTATTTATTTTCTATTTTGCATTAAACGGCATTCCGGCAATTGGATATTTCTGCCCATTGAGAAAATAAGACATGCACAAGGAGAACCTAATACAAAGTGAAAGGCTCAAAAAACAGACAGTGGAAAAGTATTAATCTCACTCTGCTTCAAATTAACTTCATAGGATTGAAATTATACTAATTGTGGCAATACCGGTAAAGGATTTTAACTTTTTTTTAAAAAAGATGTTTTATTATAGCGTTGAATTGGTAGTGGTTTTTTGGGATTTATATTAAAACAGAACCTTGTAAAGAACTTGGAAGTAATTGGGGTATTTAATTTTATTTTTTTATATTGTTTATTTTCTTGCCACTTCCTTCAGAACTCTGGGATGGATCCCATTTTGCCCTGGAATTATTCCCAAACTGGCAGTGGGTTTGCCTAGCACTCTGCATCATGCAGAACAGGCAAGGCTCCTAGGATTTGTGTCTTGCTAGATTTTCAGTAACGTTAATGAGGTTAAGAGAAATGAAGATTTTTATATAGCCATAAAACCTTATAAATACAGTTTCCTTGAATTTTTTAAATTTGCCTTTTGTCAAACTTTCCTTTTATTATGCTTTTATATTTATTCTTATCAAATCTCTTTTTTGTTTTTGTTTTTTTTTCTGTTCCTATTTTCTACTTCAATCCTTTCACTGTCTCATCCCTTTTCTTGCTAATTCAACAGTAGTGCTTGACTTTAACCACAGCATCCTTGTCTCAGTGTATCTAAAACTCGTAAGTAGTTATAGGATGTAAAAGTAGGTTTACAGTTGTTAGTGCACCAGAGTTTATTCTTGTATTATTATTTATTAATTATTGTATTATTTTCCATATGAACATCTGTAAACCTACTTTTGCCTCACCCTGTATTCTACCTCAGTTTCTTCTTTATCATTTTACTCTTAGTTTAAAAAATCTGAGTGATAAGTGAATTCTTATTTTCTATTTCTTTTTCCATTGTTCATTTTTCCTTTCTCTGTAGAAAATTTTATCAAGCTCCTATTTATTTCAGTTTATATTTCCTTTGCTAGTCCATCCCATCTCACCTCAGCTTATTTCTTAGTTTACATTGTTCCAAATAAAAGCATAGTCTTAAAAGCATACTTTCATTGTTTTTTTAAAAGCATAATTCTATTCAGTCTCCTCCAGAAAAAAAAAATCAAATACTGACTACACTTGGTGCTTGACCATGTAAAAATGAATATTCCTTTGCATGCAGGAATCTCAACTAAAGTTTAAAGGCAATCTTTGATATGAACACTGGAATAAAAGTGATAATCATCACTATAGTCCAAATATGTATCATTGAAAACTTACCACCTATATTCAATATTAGCGTTTAAAGTTTCAATTTCTTCCATATGAAAGAATAGATATTACATTATGAGTTTATGATTATCCTCAGGGATTTCAGAACTCAATTTAATTTTGCTAACTTTAGTTGCATAGAAAAAAATGATTTTGAGTTTAAATTTTTCTTTGCATTGTTTTCCTCCAGCTTTATGGAGGTATAATTAACAAATAAAAATTGTATACCTTTACATTATAGATGATGTTTTGATTTATATATATACGTACACTGTGCAGTATCACAATCTTATTAATATATTCACCACATAGTTATCTTTTTTTTATTGTAGTGAAAACATTTAAGATTACTCTCAGTAAATTCAAGTATATAGTATAGTATTGATTAACTATAGTCACCATGTTGTACTTAGATCTTCAGAATTTTTTTATTCCATATAACTGAAACTTTGTTCTCTTTGACTAACATATCCCCATTTCCCCATCCACAACCCTGGCAACCACCATCTATTATAGTCTACTTCTATGAATTTGAGTTTCTTTAATTCCACATGTAAGTGAGATCATGCAGTATTTGTCTTTCTGTTCCTGGCTTATTTCTCATAGCATAATATCCTTTAGGCTCTTCCATGTTGTCTCAAATGACAGGATTTTTTTTCTTTTTTAAAGTTGATATATTCAGCCTTACAATATTCTTTATATATGTGTATAATATCCTACTATGTATGTATATATATCAGATTTTCCTTATCCACTTATCCACCAATAGACACTTAGGTTGAATCCATATTGTGCCTTTTGTGAATCATTTCTGTGATTTTCAAGTTGGTTTATAAAGGGAATAAAATACTTTCACTTTTGCTACCAAATATTTTAAAAGGCAGGCATTAGGAAAAATACATATTTCTTTGAGATGTTGCTATCTAACAAAACCTGGACTCCCAACAACAATATTTTTCATTACCTTTGCATAAATAACAAACCTGGCTTTGTCCCAACAAAATATTGGCCATTTGGGTTTTTTTTTTTTTTTTTACCTTCTTAAGTATTACTGCTTATTCAAATAGCCCTTGAACATATATTTTTATATAATATCCATCTCTGAGATGGGTAAATTGATTTACATATACTAAGAAACTGATTTATATATACTAAAACAAAATTCTCCCAATGCACATAACAAGGAATTTAAGGAATCATTTCACAGTATCTTCCAACTGTTTCAAATGGGTTTGTCTTAATGATTTAGTTGAATGATTATCCAATGCCATACTGGAAGTGTAAGTGAAAAGTACGACGTGTAAAACTCTCATTTCAGTATTCATTCCACAAGTTCAGCATTTCCAAACTAGTACTTGGAACAGTTTATAATGTTAAGTATTTTAAGTTTTAGTACCTCAAGATAAATTCATTTGTTGAATGATTTAATGTTTAAAATCTCCTAAAACATAATGTTCAAAGTTCCATTGCTTTCTTATTTGAAGTTGCAATAACTTAACTTCCTGCAGTGCAGAGTCCATCTGGATAATATTTGAGAGTAGAAAGAAAAATAAAAATTATCTCTTCTAATGTTTATATATGCTCTGGGATGCTCAACAAACTGAAAAATCTTATTAAGATAAATTAGCATTGAAAAGAAAGTCTGAGTTTCTGGAAGTATTGGAGTTGCCATTAACTATACTAATCCTAAATCTTTTGAAAAAATAATGAGCATTTTCAGAAAGTTGTGTCAAATTGCTGCAGTGGAAAATAACATGCCCTGCCTAGTATGGCTCAGTGGATTGAGCACCAACCAGCCTGCAAACCAAGGGGTCACAGGTTCGATTCCCAGTCAGGGCACATGCCTGTGTTGCGGCATGAGAGGCAACCACACATTGATGTTTCTCTCCCCTTCCCCTCTCTCTAAAACTAAATAAATAATTTTTTAAAAAAGAAAAGAAAACATGCTAACATTCATTGCAGATAAATCCTACTTGTCCTCTTTTTTTTTAAAGTAACATGTTAAGTTTCCTTTGTGAAATTTTTTCTTGGGATGCTGAGGATTTAAGATTTTTATTTGAAATATATCAACAATTAGTAATACTTTTATTTAATAATAATAAAAATAATAGTAAGCAGAGCTGTATTTCTAACCCCAAAGAAGGTGAAGACCTCAAATACTTCATAGAAATACCTCAAAGAGTGCGTCTTCTCATCCTGCCAGTGAACCCAAAGAATCTTCCAGATAAATTTACCCACACCAGTAATCAAATCTAAACATCACAGAAGTTGACAGTTATTTGTAAAGCCAAATATATATCATTCTTTTCCTCCATCTCCTCCCTAACCTTTACCACCTTAGCTTTTAAAGGTTCTTCAGCATTAGAAGCAGTCATTCCTAGTATAGGGCAAAATCATCAGTACTTTGACAACTGGGATAGTCTTTATCACTTTCTATAACTGTCTTCATTTTCAGGCTAAAATTACAGAGTACCTCTTTTTGGTTCTTTCTAGTTCCTAGTAAAATCATTTTTTATATTGAAAATTTCTAGTAGCAAATTTTAAAAAGATTAATCAGTTACATTTAGTTTACTTATTTTGATTTTTTTAACATAATGTCAAGTGTTTCTAATATCTCAAATATCACTTCTGGTTTTGTTGATAAAGATGTAATATAATATAATCTTTTAAAAGTTTATATTCATACATGTAGCATCCTGAATGGTTGGCTAGCTTTCAAATGCCATCATTCTTCCTAGTCCACACTAAAAGCCATTGTGTGTTCTAACTGCACATAACACGAGAAACTTTGTCTCCCACTTTTAAAAACAAACCGTGACTGTGAAAATGTCTGCTGATGTGACCGCTTTATAAGCTTAGTAAAGCAGTTTTAACCCAGAGGAAAATATGGCCTAATTGTTGGTCAGACAAAAAAATACGCAGCAGTAAATGATCTTTATTTTACCTTAGTTTGACTACATAATTAGGAAAGTAAAGTAGTAGTCTATTTTAGAAATGTTAAGCAAACACTGGTATTTAGGAAACACCATATTAGAATGTATGTTAGAAAAGCTGGAAAAGGTATATTATAAGAAGCTGGAACAGTAGAGCAATAAACTGAAATAAACTGGAGAAGATGTGAAGGAAACCAAAGAGAAATCAAGTCTTTTTCTTAAAGAACAAATAAGACTCCTAAGAAATTGAAAGAAACTCCTAAAAAATTTTCAAAAAGCAAGATTAAAGGGAGATGTACTCAGATGATAAGAAACAATGAGGTAAAATCACTCATTTTAATAAAAGATACGATAACCTTAATTGAATAAAATCTTAAAAGTCACTAAATATAAATGTCCACTAGTTTGAATTTGAACTTGTAAGACCAAAATTGTTTTGGCTGAAGTATAATTTATGATTGTATAATATTAGGACTTCAGATCTATGAATTTTCCAATTTATAGCTTTATAAGGTACACAAAGTTTTCTAGGTATGATTAAATTTTTTTTAAAATCCAAACCATACTGTAGATGATATATATCATGTTTTTCAGTGTTGATTTTTTAGATGTCAGAGTAAATGTAATACCAGTGTAAGCCACAGGGTGGGAGTGAAAGGCAAGAACTTGTGTTAAAGTAGCTTAAATACATCATTGTACTGTCTTTAAAATGTTTGTTAAATGCTAAGGATCTGTTGCTTGGTTTTCTTCCTTCAATACAGCTGCATTCCTCAGCAAAGAATCTCTAACAAAATACAAAGACATTGATTTAAATGTGTAGGCCAGTACTAGAAAAGAAGTTCACAAACACACACATTTTTTTCCCTAAACTTTTTGGTCATTTCAGGTGCCACTGGTGATCAGAGTAGCAATTTTGATCAGTAGGTGGATCTGAGGAAATTCCTTGAATTCTCAGTATTGGAAATAGTACCAGACAGAAATACTTTTTATCTTCATCCTATTTTTCTCCCTTCATTTTCCTTTTTCCCTTATTCTCATTTAAAGGGAAAAAAATCGATATATGTACATATACATATATGTGTATATACATATACCATTTACAGATATATGCATATGCACATATACATATATCTATATATGTATATATGTACATATACATATATGTGTATATACATATACCATTTACAGATATATGCATATGCATATATGTGTGTATATATATGTAAGCTACTTAAACTTATTTTTCAATGAAGAATATAAATTTTTCATTGTTTTCTGTTAACCTATTCTCATTTGAGTTTAGAAGCAACTTAAAGTGGTAATCATTTTGTATCTTTAAGGAAAGAAGACGAGAAGTTTCTTCTCCTAGAAAAGAAACTTCACCAAGGAGTCTTGGCATTCCTTTATTCCATGAAAGGTAGCTCTATATCCTTTTTCTGCCGACTCTAAAAATGATAAATATTAGAATATATTCATATTTACATATTTTTAAATTTTAGCAATTGAAGAAAATAGCAGCTTCTTAGAACTAGACAAGACTAACCCAAGGCTCCTCCATGTGAAAATGACCTAAATGAGTTATACAGTTAATACCAGAGGTTAATCTAAAAACTGAATTCTCTAACGTGGTAGTATTTCAATAGACCAAGTATTGGGTTGGCCAAAAAGTTCATTTGGTTTTTATGCATAAGATGCCTCTAATAGTGGTCAGTTGTCTAACTTTATTCGAAACAATTTTGTTAGATTGTATTATGACAGCTGTCGTATCAGCAGGCATTTAAAAAAAAACATCAAAATTGGTGAATTTTTGTGTAGACATTTTAATATTGAAGGTGGAAGAAAATATACAATGTTTTCAGCATATTATGCTTTATTATTGCAAGAATGGGAAAAATGCAACTGAAACACAAAAAGAAGGTTTGTGCAGTGTATGGAGAAGGTGCTGTGACTGATCAAATGTGTCAAAAGTGGTTTGAGAAGTTTTATGCTAGAGATTTCACACTGGACAATGCTCATGGCTAGGTAGACCAGTTGAAGTTGATAGCAATCAAATCAAGACATTGAGGACAATCAACATTATACCACGTGGGAAATGGCCACATACTCAGAATATCCAAGTCAATAAAGTTATTGGTAAAAATGAAAAATGTGTCTTTTATTTTATGGATAAAACCAAATGGACTCTTTGTCCAGCCCAGTATTATGGTTACATTGTTTTATACAGATGACTCTTAATATAAACCTATCAAAGTGAGGAATATTTAATTTTCCTTTGCTTAACAGGCTTACAGAGAACAAAAGTCAAAGTGTTGAAATTTCCAATGTGAGAATGTGACTGCCAGCATACGTGTGATATATGAATAAGCAGATAATACTAGTCTGCCCTATGTTTATGTATTAGAAGTCTTAATTTTTGTTACTTTGTACCTGGCTCTCCAAATATTAGAATTGTTTTAGGGAACATTTTCTAGGAGTTGAAAATATTTTTTTAACTTTAACCTTTCAGTAATTATTTTGTGGTACATAAAAACATGCTATATAAGTTTAATTATAATTAAAGAATATTTGAAGAAATAGCCTTACATTTTAAAATATTGATTTATTTTTAGGAGTTATATAGAGAAGACTTTCTGGGATCTGAAAGAAGAATTTCATAGAATATGCATGCTAGCAAAAGCTCAAAAAGACCACTTAAGCAAACTTAATGTCCCAGCCACTGCAGCTGGTAAGGTTCAATTTAATGTAATATTAATATTATTGATAATATTAATTTTATTGGTTGGAATTTCTTGTTGATTATGGACATAGTTCTAAATGTTTAAGTGCCAAATACCTTCAACTTAGGCCTCACACCACTTGTAATGGGTAAGTGCTGTTAAAGTTTTGTAATGTATTACATTATATAATTTATTGGGGGTTTTTTCCCCTCTTTTTTGTGTGTGGTAAATATAGATTAAATGGAATGACACTATTACTAATCATCATAATGAAAAGTTTTACCATGGGAAAAATATAAAATAAAGTATGTCTCTCAAAGTTTTCAGTTGCTCTTTGGGGGCCTTATAAAATGTTAATTCATATGTCAGTAAGCGACCTTGAAACCTCATTACCATATATGAGCTGAGTTAAACTATAACATCAAGCTTGTTTTAAATACTGTCTGAAAGTTAATTAACACTATAGATACATTCTTGTAATTTGGTTGAGAAATAAACATTGTACATTTTGTGAGGCCATTTCTTTTGGAGGCACAAAATACAAATTTAGTATTAAAAGTAACTTAAAAGGAGCATCTGTCTTACACATATATTTCAGTGTGTTTTTAAAAGCTCCACCTTTTCCTAAGACCTCAGATTGGCTTCCTAGTGTTTGCATCAGTAGTTCATATGAATAGCAGCATACTGGGGATTGAACCTGGCTACCAAGCACTTCTGTAAACAAAAGGAAAGTAAGAAAGTAAAATGATCACTTATGATAAATTCTCCTTTACCCTTGTGATTTGAAATATTCATCATTCCCAAGAGATGTGATTTAGAGTTTTCACTCTGAAAGATGTTGCACCAGTGCTAACACCCCTTTAATTAAAGATCACTTTCCATTTTTTATAGCTTTTATATCTGGGCTATTTAAAAGTCATTCTATAGTGTAAATTCACTTTTTGCTTTTTCTGCCATTTTATTTTCAGAAAAGGTATAGCATGTTGTATTGGAAAAACAAAACAATCTTCATGGTTAGATATAATTTATTGCTTCCCCACTCTTCTTCCTACCTCTCCAAAAAAGAACTTTAATTTTTCCATCTTAATTTTTGTCATTTTCATTAGAGATTGATAATCTGTGCCAACTAAAAACACTAAATACTTCTGAAGTGATAGAATTATTTTACTTAAAAGATACTAACTATAGAGATGTAGTACCTAGAATTCATGAACATGCTTTTTGTGAACATCAACGTCTTATCAAAACATTGCAGCAGTGATATATTTGTTGGCTTTACCCTATTATCAATGGCTTAATACCTTGATCATTTTTAAATTGCACAGATCTAAATCTAGTATGTATCTGTCAACTAGGACACTGAGTGTTTAACTTCAATTTCTTCCCCACTAAACCTGCTTCCTAACATTATTCTTATATTTTATATTAACTGTCACAAATAATAAATATAACATTATTCTTGAAATGTTTTAGAACTACTGTGCTACAGATTCCAGTGAAGTTTTGCTGGGTCCGAACAGAAACCAAAATATCAAATACTATGCTGCTGACAGCAGTTAAGGGGATAGAAAAAAAAGATATTTTGGAAAAAAAATACCTTTTTAGGTTTTTTTATGGATAAAACACTACATTGAAAAAATATAAAGGAGCCCTAGCTGGGTAGCTCCGCTGGTAGAGCATTGTCCCCAGGCCAAGATTACAGGTTCCTTCCCCAGTCAGGGCACATGCAAGAAACAACCGATGAATTCACAAAATAAGTGGAACAACAGATCCATGTTTCTCTTCCTCTCTCTCTTTTTCCCTCCCTGCCTCCCTCTGCTTCTCCCTCCGCCTCTCTCTCTAATAAATAAATAAGATATAAAGAAAAAAGGATAAAGGAACTACTTCAAATGTGATTTTCATAATACATCTGGAAAAGGTATGTTTAATATTATCCCCATGTTTCTTTTGTTAAACTTTTATTTTTACTTTAAAATAAACAGATATAATTTGTGAAAATTGCTGTTCGTAGAATTGTACATTTCTGTATTACTTTTTCTTTTCATTGACACTCATTGAGTGTTTAGTCCACAGAGCACCCAAGAGACATGCCTAAACCAGTTTTGGGAAGCCAGAAGAACCATCCAGATATATCAACGTTAAAGTCAAGGAATGACAAACAAATAAGAGTTAGGCAAACAGTAGTGGGAGGGGACACTAGGCCGTCTGCACAGCATATGCAAAGACCCAAACACAAGAGAGTATGTCTATTTTGAAGAATTCTCCCTAAGTCTGTTATAGCTAGAGTAAGGAGTGAGGCAGGTATTGTTGAAAGACAAGAGACTGGAGAGGTGACTGGCAGCTGAGGATCTTGGAGAGCCATGAAAAAGTTTTATCAGGAAGGTAGCAAGACCGAATTTGTACTTTACCAAAGAAACTAGGGGGTGATGCAATGTAGAAAATGAAGAACATGAGGTAAACTTAGAGGCAGGAAGCAGTTCCGAGTCTGTTGTAATAATCCAGTAGAGAAGATGTATGTATTAAGAAAGGGAGAAGGTGCAGAATAGAGGGAACCAAAGAAGTTGGTTGCAGTGTACCACAGTCATGTCCAAACAGAAAACACTGTTTTGGAATGTGGTGTGGCATGAAGACTGCCAAGACCCTGAGGAAGGAAAAGGAATTGACGTTTGTTAAGTGGCGACTAAGCTGGACAGACACCGTGCAAGATTCTTAAACTGGCATCATTGGTCGGTTTTCAATTTGTGATTATACAACTTCATCGATGATTACCTTGTTAAAGTGATAATTGTTGTTAGTACCATTTGCCCACTTAATGAAAATACACACATTACCAACTTCCATCCTCACAGCCTTCATGAAGTAACATGCAGAGCGTAATTGAGCTTTTCCTAATGTCTCAGGATCATCAGCGTGGAAAGTGCTTTGATTATTGTTTTTTGTTTTGATTTGGGTGGGTTTTTTTTTTTTTTATTTATTGAGAAACTGCAGTCTTCGTTGGCTGTAAACAGGACTGTGGTGTTTTCCGAATTATTCTATCTGCTTTTTTTTGTTTTTCTTGTCTCTACCCCGCCTTGAGCTCTTGTTGATACGTATATCTGCATTCAGCAAGTCATATCCATACCTTTTATTTTGCTACTTCTAACCAGCTATGAGCTAGGAAAACATCATCAAGCTTGTTAGAATAAATCTAAAATGAGAATAAGAGCAAAATTCATATATCTGTGGAGCATGTGGCTCTCATTCTGACTCTCGAGAAGCTCAGTTCACTTACTTGTTAGCTTTGCCTATGCCCTAGGGAGCTGAATTTGTTGGATTAGTGACATCTAGATAATGGAGCTACACAGTCCCTGGTATCTTCCTGATATCTACCTGTTATCTGCAGAGGCCTTTTTTTTTTAACCTATGAGAAAATTATATATTCACATGTAATTTGCTGAATATCCATTCCAAAATTTTATTCTTTTGCCTCCACTGTCTTCTTTCCCCCCATCCCCACCACTACCACCACATCACTCCCTCATATGGATTACTGAGAGTAGAAGGTGGCTAAATTGATTGGTGATATACTTTGTCACACAGTGGTATTAGGGGAAATAAATGACCTAATTCATATTGATTCTTAACCTGTAAAAAATATATACATATGTATGTATTATAAGGATTTTCCTTTTTAACAATTTATTTTTCCAATAAGCAAGCTCACAGTTGCACCTTCTCTCCCTGACAAAATGTTTAAATGTATACACTGTAAGCAAGGTTTTTTTGTTTTTTTTTTAACTGTAAAGCAGTAGAACTGTGAACAAGATGTAAAGCTTATAGCAAAAGACCTGGGAAAAGACAAAGCAGTTAAACCGTGGCTAATAAGCTACGTTTCAGTTCACCCACTGGAGAATGCTAATATTTTCACATAAGATGGTAACAAATGTAAAAAATCATAGTTGTTTTCTCTTGCTATAAATACCAATAGAAAAAAATAATACTCATCTGTCCAAAGCTAATTGTACATTCAGATTGTTAAGAATGATTGGAATATGACTTTTGCTTTCGTGTTCTTTTCCCTGCAGAGAGACAGTGCTCGGTGCCTGTACAGTGTACCGATAAAACAGATAAACAAGAATTGCTGTTTAAGCATGAGACTAAAGATGATATAAATAGAGGTGCACCCTGCATCACATCTGTCACACCAAGAGGACTGGGCCGAGATGAGGAAGACACCTCTTTTGAATCACTTTCTAAGTTCAATGTCAAGTTTCCACCTGTGGACAGTGACTCTACTTTCTTACATAGTACTCCAGAAAGACCCAATGTCCTTGGTCCTGCCACATCTGAGGCTGTGTGTGAGGATAAATTCAATATGGAAATCATAGACAACCCAGGAAACTTTGTTAAAACAGAAGAAACTTTATTTGAAATTCAGGGAATTGACCCCATAGCCTCAGCTATACAAAACCTTAAAACAACTGACAATACAAAATCCTCAAATCTTGTAAACACTTGCATCAGGACAACTCTGGATAGAGCTCCTTGTTTACCACCTGGAGACCATAATGCATTATATGTAAAAACATTCCCTCTTCAGGACCTGTCTGATGCTCCTTTTCCTTCACTTGATTCACCAGGAAAACCTATCCGAGGACCACAGCAGGTAACTGTTTTGCATTAGCAAATATATTACGCATGAACACACACTTTGCCACGCAGGCACAGATATGTATCTCTTTCAGGTTATCGAACATCCTTTTAAACTAATGACTAGCCAAATGTAAGCTCTCAATAAAAGATCCAATCTCTATAATAAATTACAAGAAATTATATGGTAAAACTCTATTATGAAGCACCTTAAAATTTATGGCACATTTTAAAATACGTGTAAGCTTTCTCCCTATCTAGTGTGTGTCACTTTTTTAGTCCTTTTTTCAGACCTCTTTTGCTCAACATCATTGTTGTAACAGGATTCTTTGTTAAATTTCATACTGTGAAACAAATGGTATTTTTATACTAAAAAGTTTGTGTAGATGTACTCATCTTTATAAGGATTCATGATTTTTCATAATAATTGTATTGCATATTCCTATTCATCAAAATAAGTAATCCATCTTTCAACTAATACAGTTATACAGTACGTACATCTGTAGGGTTTAGTTTTGGTTTCTAATCTGCCACTGAACATGCAGCTTAATATATTTTTTAATAGTGTCTTCATTTGTATGATTTTAATCGAATACTTTAATGTTCCTAAAGCTCACAGGCTACTTAAAGCCCCACAATCCACTCCTACCATCTTTTTCATTTGGGTACTCATGGGATGATTCTTCTTCTAGTTTAGTTTTTTTTTTTTTTTTTTTTTAATTTAATGCCTGAAGGCAAATGAAAATATATCATTGTTAAAATAAACAAAAACTCATGAAAATACAGGTTGGAGTAAATGTCTATATAACTTGCAAACATTTGTTTGATTTCTCCTTGTCGTAAACAACTTGAATACCCCTTGGCTTTATAAGTACTCTAATAGGCTATAGTCTTTTAAATTAGAATGCAAAGGACGCAATAGCCAAGCTGTGGTATATTTTAGCAGTGAGGAAAACGAGGCATTTCTTCTGACAATGAACTTTAATTATAAACTCACTTACGTTCTACATTTTACCTTATTTCACATCATAGTCTTATAGTTACTACTAAATGAAGCAAATTAAACAATTTCATTTATTGCAAGTAGAATGCCTGTGGAGCTGTGAAGTGCATCAGTTCTAATGCCTGTTACTTTTCTCTCCATTATATATCTCTTGCTTGTTCTTTTACTAGTTAGTCTGTGCATTCATGTTTCAGTAGATGGCACCCTGCATTGTGCATTTGCTTTCTGTGCTAGAGCTAGGGAAACAGCTGGTATGTGATTACAACTTGATGGAAAAGTATTCAGCTTAAAAAATGCAGAATTGGTGTTGAGCTGTCACAAGACATGGGGCATAAGGTTAGATAATTGATATTTTGGCAGAAAAGGCAAAATTAGTTTGTTTTGAAGGCCATGCTACAGTTTAAGATTGAAAGAATATTTCTTAAAATGGGGTTTTAAAAATATTTTGCTATTTTATTTGTATCAATGAAGCCAGTATGATAAATATAATATTCTTGAGTTGAAATAACAAAAAGCAGTGAAATTATGGCTAAATATATATCATTTTTTACTTTTTATCAATCATTATTACTGAACACTGTTTTAATACATTCAGCTATCATTATAAAATGTAAAATATATCTGCTTATTTTTGCTCTATGTTACTTTCCTTCCTGCTTTTGCTGAGTCAGTCATAGGGGCCCCAACTGAAGTATATGAAGAGATCAAACCTGAATTAACATTCTAGCTTCTAACAGAGAAGGATAAATATGGACTTTGAAGTTAAATTGACAATAGAAGATTGGCTCACAAAATTTAAAAGCTAAATTCCACCTAAGTCTGCTTCTCTTTATTTTATAGAACTTAATAAGAATTACTTTAACATAATTTTTTATTTATATCCTTATCAATTTCCCATTGGAGCAGTACATATTAATCAATTATACTTTTTGTTTAAACTGCAAACAGTAAAATTGAAATCTAATTAACTAGATATTTGCTTACTCAACGTTATTACTGCTTTTATCATGGAAGAAAGATTTTCCCCAAAATTATTTTACCCCAAATTTCAAAGTGTATATTTTAAGTGTTACTATTTTATGTAATAAAATTACCACTTCTCACAAAAGGAATTGTGTTGGTGTTACTATATAAGCTCTCTGTACTGATATTTGAATGTATCTCAGTGCTTAGACAGACTCTGTGTATTTACACCAACTGTACACAGCTGTCCAGTGAAATGTGTATAAGAAGACAATGATGTCATGAAATCCAGATACTTCAATTAGTAATACGTGTGCTTTTTCAAATAAGTGGTTAACTAGAATGAAAGAGACTGATTTAGGAAATGAAAGCTAACGCTGTATTAGGTGTTGGACTAAGGTTTGTTACTTTAAAAACATTTTGGGAATAGGAGCACACAGGGGTCTCTTTAAATTGACTTTTTTGAGGTGATTTTCTTCAAACTATCAGAATTTACTTATGTCAAGGTAATTTATCTACACAAGGTAAAAAGCAAATTTAAAAAATAATTTGGTTTGCAGCACTTTAGGGAAATAAGTTATTACAATCAACAAGTATTTATTGAGCTCCTACTGTGGAACTAAATGCTTTTCCTTGCCCTTCTAGTTTTTTTTTTTTTTTTTTTTTAAGAATAAATTCAGTTACTTAAGGGTATTTATGTGCTGCTTATAAATGGAGATAGTTTTATTGAATTATGGTATTCTGTAATTCTTTAAGTAACTGTTAATAGGTTTCACTTTACTCAACCACAAAAAGGAATAAAGAAGGCCAATCTATACACTAACAGGAGCAAAAAATGAAGTCAAAGAACGAATCCAGTGTTAGATTTTGTTAAATGATTAATATATATTAATATTAATATATTAATAATGTTCAAATACTTAAATATTTGAGATTTCAAAAACTGATCGATGGAATGAAAAAACTTATTTTCAAAAATCAAAACAACATTCTTGTATTTACTTCTAGTGAAATTTGAATTGCTCTCATAACAATGTATGTACATACATATCATGTCTAGTGTACTGTGTATTAATAAAGGCCCTATAACTTAAGGTTTCTGTTGTAAATAGAAAAGATAGAATTTAATTTTTAAAGCCTCAATTATTGATTGTTGTTCCAAAACTACTGCCTTTGTGATAAGGGTATTAAAATATGCTGGTGTTAAAAGTTGGAAGATTTTTTAAATATGTGAAGATAAAATGCATGGATGTGTGTTTCAGGTGATTCTAAAGTTTTGTTGTAATACCCCTTAGGAAAAAGAGAATAAAGTCATGTCTCATACTAACTCTCTGGAAAGGTAATTTACTTTCATATTAGGAAATTTCATATATATATGCACAAAACCCATTCAGAAAATTTGAAATTCAGTGCAAGTTGATTTTTAAATATAAATAATAAGAGATGTTTTTGTTTGTTTGTTCCCTGCAGCCAGTTTGGAAGCCCTTTCCTAGTCAAGACGGTGACTTTTTGGTACAATGTGGCACAGGCTCAGAACTGCATATACCTCGAGTATGTGAATTCTGTCAAGCAGTTTTCCCGCCCTCCATTACATCCAGAGGGGATTTCCTCCGGCATCTTAATTCACACTTCAATGGAGAGACTTAAGACACATTTGAAAAAGACATATTGAGTTCTTTGTGATGATTTTGAGTTTGTAATACTATAAATACACTGACTGCAAACTAACTTCAAGATCATTTGTTAAAAAACCACAGCTATTTGAATTTTTTCTAAACTTATATTGTAACTTTCTTTTATTAAAGATCAAACTATAATTCATTGCATTCATGTTTACAATGCGTATTACCATAATTCAAAGTTATGTGTGTACTTACGGAATTGTGTGACATAATGGAAGTTTGCTTCAGCTGTCTAAGCTTATTGCTTGGATTTCTAGTTAGATCTGTTGAATTTGGCGATGTCAAATGTTTGTAGGGTCTTTTTCATTAAAAAATTTAAATTATGCTCTACGTGATTTTTTTTAATAAGCCTATAGTAAAGAATAGCAGACAACATAAACATATAAGTAAATACAAAACCTAAGACATTTGTTGCTCATTGACAAAATCGCTGGGAGAACTGTTTAAACACTTTATATTTTTTAAAAATAATATACATAGTTTTAATTTTTACTGTGTAGGTACAGGATGAAATGAACTATTAAAAGAGTCACTTATATTGTGATCATTAATGTGTGCTTTGTTCCTGAGTAAAAAAATATAGAGGACATAAATCACATTTTGGGGACCTTTACAAAAACGCATGTTTTCTTTCCAGTAATTGATACAAGGGCAACACCAGGTCTGGTGATACTTCCTTACAACTAGTAGATCACTTTGAATTTTTAAATTGTTTTTCAAACTAAACTTACTAAAGAAACGTCTGTATTTAATGGGAGCAAATCTAAAAACCTGTAAGGACTATATCCATACGTATTAATTTATATTAGTAATATTCACATCCTTGTTGAGAAATTTGTTATTCATTGTTAGCATTCTGATTGATGGCCACTGGAAGACATTTAAGAGAGGATACCAAATTCAGAAGGCTGCAGAATTTTGTTTAGAATGACACTTCCCTTTTACTTTCCTCCCTGTGATTCTTATCTTTTAGGTTTCTCTTCCCTCCTACCCCTCCCCCAATTTTTTAAAATGTTTGAGGCATGACTTCCTGTTTCATGAAGTAAACATTGATTTACAACTCTCAAAACAAATTTAAGCCTTCCTTGGAGCGTGTGTTTTGAAAAGCTGGAGGGTTTCCGATGAGGGAATTGGAGCAGGCCCCTGTGCCACAGTGAAGAGCCTTAACTTGAGGAAGAATGAGAGTGGTGCCTCAACTTCTCAGGGTGCCAAGCACATCACATTGACATCTTCCTCACCAAGGTGACATGGTGATTATTAGGTATTCACTGTGAAGGGTTCCAAGGCATGTACATCTTTCTTTCATTGCCACTGGGGCAGGCGAATGGAAATGCCTAGACAATTATCCAAGCCTCTTCCCTTCCCCCACTACCTTCCACCCACCCAGCCTCCCTTCTCACTCCCTGCCACCCCCACCACACACAGGCACAAAATTAAAAATAAAAACTTCCCTGCATGTACCAGCCAGAATATACCACTGTACCTATCGAGCAAGGGGATTCTTTTTCTGGAAAAGTCCCTCTCACACACTTGACATCTAGTAGACTACTGACAACCAAAAGAAATCACAGCCCAAAAAGTGACTCAAAGTATATCACTGACCCCTCTTTTCCAGTCAACTGTTTTCCCACCTCCAACACTGTAGTAAGAGGGGGGAATTCTTGTTTTCTTTTGGGTTCTAGTGCTACCAACATCCCAGGGACAAAGGCCCTCTTGGGCCGCAGAGGAGGCAGCCGGAGAACTGGCTCCTGTCCCGCACTGCAGAGGTGGCACCGGCTGCAGCTTGAAAGGTGGAGTGGGCACCCGCCAGGTCTCTCCCTCTGTCTCTTATTACTGAGTCGTGCAGAGGCTGCATCTTGGCATCTGCTAAGCGTGGCCGGGTAAGAACAGCTCCCAGGTAAAAAAGCTGCACACGCGAAACGCTGAGTCTGAAAAAACCACCCCCGCCGAGGCGAGGCAGTTGTGAGCGGGATGCCTGAGAAGTGGGAGGTGAATGTCCTCGGGAGGGCCCCCCGGTGCAGCTTTCCCCGGAGGCTGAGGCTGCTGCCAGCGGGGACATCTGCTTTCTTACACTCCCGCCTGGCTCACCCCGCCCCCTCAGCCCGGGTTGCGTGGTTATTTTACCAACACGGGGTAGGGAGAACTCGAGGAGGTAGAAAGGGGGTGGATGGAAGCTCAGGAGATGTTCTTCCTACTCCTCCACGTCCCCTCCTTTTCCTTTCACATCTTTTAACCTTCAAGGTAAAGACTTTATAAATATGAACGATGAGCGTGTCCGCCGGCTCCTAGGCCGGCCTTCTGCTCGCGGGGCTCTCGGCTGTGAGGCCTTGCCTTTCTCTCCATCCTCCCCCGGGGTCGGGCCGGGTTTCGGCGGGGCCGCAGGGCCGGCCGGGTGCTCCCGGCCTGTGGCGGCTTCTCTCCCCGGCTGCTGCCTCGACAGCTGCTCGTAGCTACAGTAATTAGACTGTCAGTGCTTGTTAGAAGAGAGCGGGGAGAACACGCTTCTGACAGCAGATTCCGAGACTCCCCAGTTTGTTAATTTCTAAGAGATCTTTAAAGCATTAATTGAGGTCTCCCCAACTCTCCCCTCCCGTCCCTCTCCCAACTCCTCCTTTCCCAAAAATATCTTCAGGAGAAGAGAATTCTCTCCGCGTGGAAGCAGTGTTTCCCGCAAAACTGCAAGCCCCCCTCCCTGGATTCACGCACGTACACCCTATTTTATATCTACATATAGACGCACACATGTATACGCGTAAGGTTAACTCCGCGGAGGCCTCGTCCAAAGAGGAACCAGGCTTGCATTTAAAAATAATAATAATAATTAATTAATTAATAAATACACTAAGAAGGAAAGGGGGGAGGGAAACAGAGTCGGGAAGAAAAGAGAAAAGCAGCAGGCTGATTACGAGGTGTCAAAACTGCCAGGAGCAAGAAGGTGATAGCAATCAGGGGTGAGAAGAGTGCGGCATTCGTGCGGGGCAACTAATTATCCGTCTCATTTGAGAAGAGCAGCATTTGAGGCAGCAGCGTTCGCCTGCTGAACGGTGACAGATTGGCGCGGAGGAGAGGGGAGGTGTTAAAACAATGGAGCCGGGCGCGCGAGCGCTGCTGCATGCTAATCAGCCCTCCCTCCGCCTGCCTGCCGCGCTCCCTCCTTCCTCCCAGCCTCCCTCCTCCGCGCTCCCTCCTCCCGCCTGCGGCGCTCCCTCCTTTTCAGCGGGCCCGCAGCCGCCGCCGCCGCCACCCGCGTCCTGCTCCCTGGCTTTCCCGCGCGTCCTTCCCGCCGCTGGCAAGTGGAACCCAGCCGCTGACACCACGTCCCTCGCGGACCCGGGCCCCTTTGCACCCCCCGCGGGCACCGTTGGCGGGCCCTGGCCGCACGCACGCGCGCCTCTGCAGAGCGCCACCCGTGCTGGTGCGCCTGGAGCCCGGCCTGACCGAGCACTCGCGTTCTCGGTTCCAAGTCTTGGAGTAGAGGCCGGGGAACCTGTATTCTCGCGCTTTCTGCTGGTGGATGGCACGCGTTGAGCTGGCAGCGGGAACCTAAGCGAACTCAGGAAGGGCGACGGGGAGCCAGAGGAAGAAAGTCAGGGCCAGAACGGCGAAGAGGGCTCCTGCGCGGCCGGCGGATCCCCGGATCCGGCCCTAGAGCGATTGGCGCTCCACAGGCCTTCCGCCGCCGCCAGCGCGCCGGGGAGCTACCGCCAGCGCCGTCTCCCTCGCTCTTTGATCCCGGAAGACCCCAACACCTTCCCCCACCCCCACCTCCCAGGAGAGAACTATACTATTACACATTTAGTAAGCGCAGGAGGAAGACAAATAAAGAGGCTTAGTTACATTAGCTCTGTTTCCAAGGCTTAGCTTCCTGACCCAAGACTAGACACTAAGGGGCTTCTGGACCCCTCGGAGAAACACCATTGAACTGTCCCGGGTCAGCTAAATAAAGATTTTAAGAAACCTGCCACCCACGCTCTACTTCGGAGACTTGGAGGACTGAGGGGGGTCAGGGTTGCTGGCTCAGAGCTCTGACCTGAGAGACGTTGGTCAAAACTTCAGGGCCGTGGCTGCCTCTGGACAGAGAATCTACCAGAACCCGAGTCTCTGCTGAAAAAGATCTCCTATACCTGTTGAGGCTGGCCCAAGACTTGAGGTTTTGAATACAATTTCCTCCTACTTTTTGAGTTTAAAAGCTGATTGTTGAGCTTAAATCTTTTGCTTTTATTTCTACATTTTTACTATTACAGGTTTACATAAACTACCCTAAAGATTAAAAAACATTGACAAATTAACTTCTTGTTTAAGTTGGTTAAAGGGAAGAGCTACAAGAAATGGTAGGATATAGACTGAGAATGCAGTTCCTTCTAATGGGTTCCCTGCTATTTAGCTAACCAGGTGTCGAAATTAACATAAAACTTCCTTCCCCCAAGCCATAGATGGGAAAGGAAAGCAGATGAAAATTAATCCCTGCTGTGTAATTTTTTTCCTGCTGACCTTTACCATTGCATAACTTTACACACACAATTGTTCTTCCAAATCAATTTAAAATGTGAAGATCTGATAAAGCTGTCATACATACATAGGGGTGTCATTGATATTATTCTCTCCCCCCTTCAATTTGTAATGTTGCATAGTAAAAGTACAACAAAAAAAAAATAAAAATCACTCGAGTACATTTGGGTATTTTATATCATCATTATTGATCTAGTCATATGAAAAAAAACACACAAGCTCACAACAATCATTTTTCTTTTAGAACATTCTCCAGCACCCCGATACGATGGCTGAATGTAAAATATTAGGGTCAACTGAAGTAATACAGAAGGCTTAACAGTTTTTAAATTGAGAATTCTTAAAAGACTGAAACAAAGAATTGTGTGTAAATAGATGTTAATTCCTTTTTGTTTCCACTCTTTGGGAAACCACTAAGCAGGCCTCTCTGCCCTTAGTGCATCACAAGCTTTTCAGTGCTGGAATATTATCTGGCATTTGGAAAACTCCCTGGCATCTGAATCTGTTAAAATAGCAACCTATCTAACAAGAAAGAAATTAATTTTACATATTTATTAATGTAAACTTGGAGGATCAGATGCATCATCAGCATCAAAATTAAGCAATTTATTAACTATTCTAATCAGCCTTTTCTTCATTAACCAATGCTAAGAAGCAAAGTATCTCTGAAGCAATGAACCTATGGAGTTCAAATAAATTTACTTTAATTCCATGTTATGTATTTCTAATAGCTAATCAAGTTTGTTAGCTTCCAACAATTTGATTATTATGGATTTAGTGTAATTTCTTCTCAGTCTTTAGGCTTCACAAATTTGCAAGATTGTTTTAATGGTATATTTACAGATAAGTTTTTATTTGCACATAAGGACAAAAAGGTGAAGTGAAATTTGGTCCCAGTGGAAACCTGTTAGGTTCCCTGAACATATGGCTCATTGGGCTGTTACTTCCTTTTTGAGATCATTTTCCAAGATTTTTTAATATATACATCAACTTGACATCAGTTATAAAGAAAAGATATTGGCTTTGAAGATGCCTCCACCTGGGGCATATCTCTCAATAACAAGCCATCTAGTCAGGTGTACCTCTGAATGTACAGGTTTCCAATCTCCAAGAACAGGGTACAATTTCAAAACAGAACTGACAGTTGATTTACACTGTCTTTGAAATTAGGTGATTCTGTGGATTCTTAGACTGCCACAATGATTTGATTAATACAGTTTAGGTGATTGCTTAAATCTCTTTCAGAAAGCTATGCATTTGGAATCCACAGTATTACAATGATTTTTCTCGGTAATACAAGTGATGTAAGTCTCATTTATTGAAAGTATGTGGTGCCAGCTTAAGACTTAAGGGGAAAATCACAGCACATTGAAAAAGATGTAAATGTTCAATTGGTTAAAAAAGGGGGGGGACCGTGATAAAACATGTGCCTATTTCCGTTAAGCTTAATTTACTATTCAAAACAAGTTTTTCCTAATAAGCTCTATTGTTTCTTTCTGTTTTGTAAAATTTAATATGTGTGAGACAAAAACCAGATTCAGAATGTGAATGAAGTCTGTTTAATGAAAGCTTGTTGGAGCTTACAGTTCAAGGAGGGCCTCAAATTAAAAGACACATCACATCACCTTGCAACACTGGTAGGCTACAAGGAAGCCGTTTTCCTAGGTCAGTTCTAGAACCATTTTCAACTAGATTGCTAACTTTCTCCAGCCTCAGAGCTCCTCATGGATGAATTCGGACATTTAACGTGCAAAAAACACTAGACTCTTCAGAATGATGATGCACGCATATTTACTACATAACCTTAGCTTTCGATTTATTGCAGTCCTCTTCTTTCTGAGGTCCCAGTCACCAAATAGGACAGAAGTGTAAGTTCTCAAACATGTCATTCCCCTGTTCTGTCTGCACAGGGTTGTTTGCCTTTAGGCCACACATACTTTTCCAGACTATTTGCACCTGATAGTTGGACCCCTTGATGGTGAACTAGTCTTCCTCATTTAAATATCCCCTTGGAATCTGGAATGCCTGGAGAACCGGAGTGAGCCTGCACTTCCTTTGTTGTTTAGGGCTATGTCATGAATACGTTTTTAAATATCATGCTTTTATCCTTTGGAAGCAATGTAAAAAATATGAGTTATTGCTTATTAATTCAAGGAATATTTGCTCTAGAAATAACAAAATCTTAAAGACTGCATAATACAACTTTTTGTGTATGTGTACAAAACAAAACTGTCTACAGGGAAGGGATGAGTCCTTAAATCCCATTCAAATAGCTAGAACCTGACTCATGCTCTCCAGCCATTCAGTCCACTATTGTTTTCATAATAATCTCAAAAAAAGTGTACCTCAAAAAAGATACACTTTTTCACTGGCTTTGTATTTGGCTTCATAGGAAGCCTAAATTGCTGTGTCAGAAGTCTTTTGTACACAAAGAGACTAACCATTACCCATTTTTCTTCACCACAGAGACATTAGGAAGCCTGATACTACCTGACCAGTGGGTGGGGTGTATTTTTAGGGATTATCAATTTATCACCGCCCTACCACAGGCCCAGAATATTTCTGCTGGGAGTAAGAAGCACACTGAGTGTAGAGCATTTCTCATGCCTGCCCCACGGAGGGAACAGCAAGTGTTGGAATGTTATTTTTCAAGCTTGAAATACAGACTAAGCTAGGAGAGAAGGTAAAGATTGGTACATCTAAAGCATGGAGTTAAGCCTCACCATAATGCCCAAACCACAATGTTAACTTCTTAATAGCCCAAATTCTAAACCAAAGGTTATACGGAAAAGAAAGAAAAAAGTAAACCAGTATGAACTGGGAGTGAGCCTCTGTATTTTCGAAACTATTAAACTGGAACTAAAACAATTTCTAAACCAAACAAATATTTCATTTGGGTCAAGAGTTGGTCTGGAGATAGTCCTGAGCCCCATGAGGAGGTCTCAGCACTACGTTATCTTTTCAATGGTTGGTGAATCAACTCTGAAAATAGCTCTCATTAGATAGTTTCTCCATTTTAAAGTTGTTAAATAGGACTAATTGCCAGTGAGAAAGGGACATCATGCAACTACAAGCAATTGACTTAAAAGGAAGGCAAGCTCACTAGAAGTCCAAAGGATCAGTAAGGGTGATAAAACTTCCTTGGAAATCCTTCTTTAGCCCAGACTGAGGAAGAAATGCAAGCAGCAGGCTTCCTCTCTTAAGCAGCTTCCTCTCTCTCTCTCTCTCTCTCTCTCTCTCTCTCTCTCTCTCACACACACACACACACACACACACACACACACACACACACACACGGTGCTCCAGTATGCGAAAGCGCATTGTTTTGTTTGACCTTTCCAGCGGTTTTACCATTGGCATTGCAAAAGTCTTTTCTTTCAGCATCTACAAGGCCTGGGTGAGATTTGTAGGTTAAAGCGCTTGATGAATTTCAAAGCAGATTTTGCTCTACCTTTCTGCCTTTGAAGTTTTCAAGTCCCAGTTTTGTTTTATTTTGTTTTGTTTTTAAAGTAAATAACAATGAGTAATGTGGCGCTGTAGTAGAAGTTTAGAAAAAAATGTGTAATCCTGACATGGGAGTACCATAGTAACTGCCACTCTGCTTCCAGGCATGTTGTGGTACCCTCTACTGGCCTGGAAAGGGGCCAACCTCGGGGAAGGAACTGGTCCATTTTCCAGCCCACAATGACACTGCCACTTCCTCCAAAAAACAAGGACATTTCCAAGCATTTCAGTCATTTCTCCTTCCTCCACCCTACACCTTGCTTGGAAAAGCATATTCCCAGGGTGATTCATTTCCTTTCCAAGATCAAGTTCCAATAAGAATGTCCTGAGTATCCTGATTGATACACATCAAGAGAATGAGCCTGTCTTCTCGTATGGTTTCTTCAATAAAGTATGTTTTTAAAGTTATGATAGCCAAATTTAGCAAATACAAATACAGGATGCCCAGATAAATCTGAATTTCAAATAAACAACAAGTAACTTTTTACTGTAAGTTTGTCCTATGCAATATTTGGGGAGCCTTTTTTTTTTCTTCTTGTAGGTGTGAGGAGGGGCAGGGAGTGTGATTAAGTATGGAGCCAACAGCCTTTTTTGTGCCTGGACTTTTCTTTCTTCTTTTCTCATTCTGCAGGGAGTTTCAGGTCCCCTTAAATATCTCTCAGCATTTGCTGTACAAACTACTCCCCTCGCTTTTGATTATACATTGTTTTGTGTTGTGTTTAAATGTGTGTTTATATAGTCTCCAAAATAACGTGAGCTTTTCAAAGTGAGATCACATCTCTGCCACAGGGTTCCCTGCGCCTTCCTTGCTGCCTTTCCAGGCTGCCTCTGGAGGGTCAGGAGGTACACTGGGAATTCTTCACTGCGCCTGTGTCCTGGATGTAAAGGGAAACTGAGACTCAGGGACTGGGCCCCTGGAGCTGCACAGAAGGGGAAGGAAGAAAGCAAGGTGGCCTTTTAGGCCCTTTCCAGACTTGTCCTGCGGAGTGATGAGGGCTTGAGGCCTGGACTGGAGGCCTCTTCCCGGTGCCCGCGCCTTCCTGTCCGGCCTGAGGTCCTGTTCTCCTGCTGGGGCCCCCGAAGGCGAGAGAGCCAGGGCCCCTCTGCCCTGCGAGTGGCGCGAGGCATCGATTGCTTCTGGCGCCGGGGGTCGTGAGGCCGAGAAACCTCCGCTCTGGGGCGACAGACGCCCAGGCCCTTCCCGACCCCGGCCCTGGCCGCACTGCATCTCGCATCGCCTCGCTTCAGCCGGGCAATTTTCCCCTCATTTGTTGCATTGTTTGCATTAATATGAATATCTTGTTCTGTTTGTTTTGTCTCCTGGGAGCCAATAAAGCTGTGAGCTTTTTTCTTTACACCAAATGCAGCTCTTCGGGCGATCAATCAATGGGTAGTCTTCGGATAATCTGTGAGAGTGAGAAATCTAATAAAGCTAGCGACTAAAAAAGGAAAACAAAATCTATTTTTCCTCTTAGGTTAACTACAGCAGGATGAATGTGTTCCACTTCTGCTTGAGGTGGGTTTAACTCTTGTTTTGTTTTGTTTTGTTTCCCCCTTTTTTAACAAATGAATTTAAATGCCAAGAAGGGAGGGAAGAGTGAGAAGAAGGAAGAAGGCTGTTTAGGGGCCTCTTACATTTTCTAGTGACTGGTGAGTTCTGGCAAGAAGAAGAAAGAAGGTACTTTCTAACGTCCCAGAAAATGAGAGCGGGCGGGAGGATTCTAATAAAATGCACTTTGGCAAAGAGGTCCTTAGTTTTCTAAGCAGGCAGAAAATGTACAATACATTAATAAGAAAGTTAACTAAGCAATGACTACAAGTCAAGTTTTTATTAGTGTCCCCTGCCTCAATCACTTCTCTGCTCCAGCTAGATGCTAAACTCCCAAAGTGCATTTTTGGAAGTCCTCTAAGCTCTCCTGAGCAGTGCAAGGAAGATGAGAAACACGTTCTGCCTCCATGGCTGCAGTTCTCACAGCACAATGCAACCCAAATTATTTTATAAACACATCAAAATAACAATCTGAATTATCTAACATTCACAGCTGAACTGAAGAGCCCAAGATTATGTGATGAATTGTTAAATTGTGGTAGCATTGTTTTGGGTTGCTAATTAAAAAAAATAAGCAACCCCCATGACTCTAGATATGACAACTGAAAATACCCACAAATTATTTAATAAATGAAGCGTCTAACAACTTTAACACTTCCTGGTCGCCTTGTAAATAAATGTAATTTGGGGTAGATTTTTAAAATCTTCAACCTAAACAGTGAATTCATTACCTGCCATTCAGATCTCTGGATGCCTATGGACTTCTTGGAATTAGGTGTTAAATAGACAAAAGTGAACCAAACCGCCTTTAAAAGCACAGCATGACCATGTAATTCTTTTTCCAGTTTGTGGTAAAAAATGATGAAACTTCTTTCCAAGTAGCTATCACCCAGATTTAGTGTGAAAAGTAGTGTAATTGTAATTCACGCCATCAGGGTCTATCGCTGATAGACGATCAGCTGTTCTGTGGTGGGGAGAGGCTTTCTTTTCAAATAGGAAAGCTGCCAAGTGCTCTGCGATACCTCCAGCAAGCTTATCGGATGGAGTTCAGAGCCAAAACAGCAGCTGCACACATATGCAAATTGGCAATTAATAGTATAACATTCTGGAAAAAAAACGTTTAAAAAATTTTTAAAGAAAATAGAAAGAAGCTACCTGAACATTAACCTTAACTGTAACTGGGACTTCTGGGATGGATGACTAAGGATTAATTACCCTCTGCAGAGGACTTGCTCTTCATTACCTTCTCCCCTGCAGATCAAGCCTTTGTTGTCTTGCTGAGTGTTGTTTGTTTCATGGAACACAACAATGGACACTACAGGAAGAAGTTTTCAAATATTTAAAAGCCTCTATATTTTGATTCCCAAAAACAGGGAAATTCAGTTCTTTCCATTGAGCATCCTTTCCATACGCAGAAATCACAAAGCAAGAGCTTTAGCATCCTCATGAAAAAGACATTTTGTTCTGGACGTCATCATCTCTTCCACAACAGCTTGCAGCAGGACGCAGCTTCCCGTCCTGGGGGAGCTGCCTGTCTCTGTCTTGATTTGTCTGTCTCTTCCTCCCATGACCAGTAATGCTGCTGGTGGCTTCACGCAGCAGTTTGCAGAAATCCAGCAAGATTTATGGGTTCTGTTGCCCAGCATGGATAAACACAACACTCCCAAAATCTTTAAAGATAAAAATCACATGAATTTGTTAAACTTCTTAACATTTTAGTCCCCCTACCCCATCTTCACACACAAGTACACTGTTTCCCTGATACAGTCATACAACGGTTGTGGCTGGGGTTAGGTTGACAACCTAAACCCCCAAAAGGGCCTGGCATTTTCACAGCAGGCTCTCCCTAATGCTCTGAGTCTTCCTCTCCCTCTAGCACAGGAGTGGGGTGATTAACAAATGTTTCAGAGAACCTGTGAATTCTTAATAGCCATAGCTGCATGGTTGAAGATCTGCCTCTTTATGGAATGGGGCAGGTTTCAGAAATGCTGGTGTTAGGGGCTGTACAGAGTTTGAGATCTGGGTCAGGGTTCTAATTCTCCTCAATATGGAAGGGTGAAGGAGGTTTATTTTGCTTTATTTTTCGATGCTTTGGGGTGAAATTGTATCAATTCTGGTTGTAGTGTACCGTAAATGCTGAGTTGCAACTTTTTTTTTTTTTTTTTTTGCCTTTTACTCTTTTTATCATCTATACTTCTGGCGTTATTACTTTCAGGTTTACTGCAATTCAAATGTGCCTTTGGTTTGAAAATATTCTTTTCTTATACCCTGGGGACACTTATAATCCCAGACAAGTTTGGATTATTAACACTCTAGTTGAAAGGATACCATACACTTTCATTGCCAATATAGGTTTTGAAGCTTGGATACCAAATCTTCAATAGGAATTTCACCCACGTGGAATTTAAATATATTTGTTTATATTTCTTAGGAAAAAGATTTGGAATAACTGTCAATTAAGCATCCAATCTTTTTTGTAGTACAGAAAAATCTGAGTCCCTGCATGAGAAGACAAAAATCCTTTCCTCTAAATGACTAACTCTGGGTCAGTAGATTGTACTTTTCTAAAATATTCATTATTGACAGAACTTATTTCTGTCTGATTAAATAGTAGTATCCTATGTTCTGAAGATGATAAAGTATGGGAGAAAAATTGTCTAGCCTAAATTTTACTCATAAGTAAAGTATTATTTTTCTTGACTTGTGAGTGAATTTGAATACATTGTTAGATTTTTCTTTTTTCTTGTGACTAAATAAAGAGTAGTTTAAAATGATGTAGCAAGTCAATTGAAAAGTTGCTTTTGAATAAAACAGAACAATGGGAATGCCAACTTTCTTTCCTTCTCTATAACTTCATTAACATGGTTTATAGACATTTGCATGTAAAATGTAGTTAACGAAGATTACACAAAAGTATATTTAGTCCTTTAGTGCCTACCTCTATGGTAAAATCATGCCATTTGGCAGAGTTTGAAGTCTTCCAAGAAGCCTGCCTGGTTTCCACCTGGAAAATAAATAACTAAATCTGAATGTGTTACTTATACTATGGTGAGTTTCTATCTGTTACATTTTATTTTAGTGCATATACTAGAAATTGTATTTAGAGTTTTCTAAAATAGTCATCTGTCAAGGTAGAGAATTATAGTAATATAATTATACCCAGAAAAAGTGTTCTGACTTCAGATTATTTCAGTAGTTACAAATATGCATTTTAAAAATTTCAGAATGTTTGTCACAAACTCATGTTTCATTGTCCAATTCTGAGATTAATTTAAATTAGCTATAACTGTTATAACCAAAGTTTATTTTCTTTGCATTTATTGATGCATAGATAATGTTATGCACAAACTTAAGTGAGACACATAGACACCATTGCACTCTCTAGCTGGACCTAATTTTGCTCCATCTTCAATTGAAACTTCATCTCAAAATTTTCTAAGAATGTGATAAGTATAGGATATTTATCAAATCATTGTTGTAGTCCCAGTTCAATGTATCCTACTGTTTTAAATCATACAGAGTTTGCTTTATAAGAACTCTTTTTGATTAATCAAAGATCTTACGTTGTAGACACAAAGTGTCATGATGTGATGACTGGTGGGATGTCGCAGATCGTGAAGGCAACACTGAATAACTTCTCCAGATACATGCCCTGTTTTATAATGCTGCAGGTGTGCACAGCGGGAGGAGATGGAGATGTGGGACCAGCATGGCCCAGGAAAAATTTACTACCACAACCAGTGAAAAGGGGCAACTCTATGTCTCATTAAAATGTATTTGCAGCTTTTTCTTCATCTGAAAGGAGAGTGCGTGATCTCCTAAAGGAACTGATATAATATTTCTTGCTGAAGATACATTTTCTAAGAACAGGTGTGGTTGTGGGACTCTGTACCCTCAAGCCCAGAAGTTTTAAAATTCACTACAATATATAAAAATATGTCCAATACCTCTACTACTTTCATATTATAATTTTTATATTTGTCATTTTTTTATTCTAAAGTGCTTTGTGAATCCAGAGGAATACATAATAGATACCACATTCTGTGGGAGTAAAAAGAAGAAAAAATTAATTCATATTTTAAGGTGCTATATTTGAGCAATATGATGATAAAATACTTTATCTTAGCACAGGGCATTTGTTTTGAAGAATTTATCTGGAGAACTCAGTACCTTTTCTGCATAGTAAACTGAATGGGGAGCCTTTATTTAAGATGACAAAGGGTAATATTTTTAGAAAATCATGTTTCTAGGAAATTAATTTGGCCATTAGATTAATAGTCTAAGAAGTGATGGTGATAGAATAATAATATTTCTTGGTTAAGTTCTTTCTCTGTGTTAGACACTTCACACATATTCCCTCATTAAGTCATAATAACCACCTTATGAGGCCAGCATTATTATCTTTACTTTACTGAAGAGGCGAATGAGGCTAAGTTTGGGTCACATAGCTAGTAATGGATGAGCCCCTATGGCTGTGGACATTAACATCCGCGCTCTTACCATGTGGGGCATTTCCATTCTGGTGTTTGAAGGGCGGAGGTATGAGGAGGTTAGAAAACCGTCCCTCCCCTCTTAGAACTCCATTTTTCCTTTGCTAAGTCAAAAGGAGTCAGTAAAGTAGCCCGAGACTTGAGCAGTGTAATTGAGGTCCCTTTGATTAGGACGTCTTTATACGACTGGAAACAGGATTGTTTTGGCACATGCATAAAGACTCAGGCAATCTCCACATCCATCCTCAATTTTAGCAATTCGAAGCAGTTAGCTTACCCGGACAGTTTTGTATGCATTGCTAAATGAAGACACAAAAACTGCATTCGCAAAGAGAGGAAACCCAGTTAAACTAGGTTGCAAATTTGGCCCTAATTTAGCGTAGCATTTGTGATACATATAGGTTAGAGTGACATTTATATAATGGTGTGAAATATGAGAAAGTTCCAATGCTAGACACAAAGACTTTTTAAAATTGCTTTTGCCTACTTTGGTTAGTTTAAGAAACAGGAGGAAGAATTTGGTTTTTCAAGTGATGGGAAGCCTTTAAGGATGTTGGAACACAGTTTGGTCCCCTGGGGTTCTGCCTGCTGTACAATTTTAAATGTCTTTTAGCTAAAAAATTGGCCAACAAGGGAAACATGGAGATGAAATCTCTTCTTCCTTATCTGGGAAGTGAGAAGCTATAGGTAACTAGCATAATCCAATCGTGATAGTCAAATAAATGGTCAGCTTTCGGGCTGAGAAAGCCATGAGCATTCCTCTTAGCTAATACTTCCACTGAACTGGGGTAATTATCTATACATGAGAACCTACTTTGGAGGTTTTTTCCTTATGCTTGGTTGTAGACGTGGGTTTCAGTTTAAGAAATACAGCCAGAAATGAGACTAGACAGACACATGTTTTGTATAGATGCTGAAATCATGGTACCTGAAACTGTTTCCATTTCTCCAAAGAAGACCACTGGAGGGCAGTGTTTTCTCCTTTGGGAACAGCACCTGGTTTTAGATGGAGAATGCATGGATGTGTTAAACAGGCGTCTACCGGTTACGGAAAATTAGTCGCACGTCTCATTCAGGCTGTGCTTGGAGCTTACCCCCTCCTGTTTACACGTCATGCAGCTTGTTGCTTGTCATACTGCCAGTCAAATTACATACCTAAAATCGACCCTCAAAGAAGATCATGTACAATATTTGTTACCTGAGAGTCTTTTAAAGTTTTATATTAATTAACCATTTGAGGATTGTGCAAAGTTTGTTTTACCAATATAAATAGCAAATGAAAGAGGTGCACAAGAAGGATAGTTTTAACCAGCTTCTTTGCCCTTCAAAATTTCAATATTTCATTGTTTACATTTATTTTATTTTATTAAAGATTTTATTTACTTTATTTTTTAGAGAGGGAAAGGGAGAGGGTAAGAGAGGGCAAGAAACATCTTTGTGTGGTTACCTCTCCCGCACCCCTCACTGGGGACCCAGGCAACCCAGGCCTGTGCTCTGACTGGGAATCCACCTGGCAACCCTCTGATTTGCAGGCAGGCACTTAACCACTGAGCCACACCAGCCAGGGCTAACTTTATTTTCAATAAAATATGTGTACCTATGTTTGCCAGCAAATCAACAAGTTAATATTTTCTAGAAGAACACATCAAGTTTTTTTTCTAGACGTTGTTTGCTATATTTTATGGTATGTCTTGTTCCCTAGGGAGAGTTTATGAAAAAATAATTAGAAAGTTTTTATTAAAAATAATCTATTGCTGAGTATTAAATTATAAAATTATACTTTTTGGGTCTAACTGATGTAGCTCAGTGTGTTGGTTGTCAACCTTCTAGGTAAGCGCGTGTGTGAGGCAACTGATCAATGTTTCTCTCACACATCGATGTTTCTCCCCCTCTTCCTCCCTCCCTTCTCCTCTCTCTAAAAAAATAAATAAAATCTTTTTAAAAATTATACTTTTTGGTGTTCACACTAATTAAAAAGCGAAGCTGTATTACATAATATAATTTGTGGGGGAAGGATTTAATTTTTACTTAAATGTATATAATGCTAATTGAATTTTTAAACTATCATAGTTATTTGTTTCATTTAAAAAAATAAAAGTACATTTTAGCTCTGTAATTTTTTCTAGCAAAAGATTGCTATTTATAACAAAATTAATTATGTTCTAATGATTTATTTGACTTTTTTAAATGAAATGACTAGAAGCTGACCTGGAATTATGCCTAAACAACACAAAGGAATCCAAAGCAACCAGACACTTAAAGAAAAACATAAATATCAATATTTGTATTATAAACATTTCTTTAAAATATTTCTTTCTAAGATTATTTCTGATTTTAAAACTAATGTGTTTGTTGTGGAAATTATGGAAATAATATAATAAAACTCACCCATAACCAATTAGAAATAACCACCATTAATAATTTAGAGTATATCCACATATTTTTCTATGCAGCAACATATAGTAAAAATAATTAGAATACATGACATCTCTCAGTGTGAGCTACACTTTTCATTTAAAATATATCAGGAACCCTGGCTGGTATAGCTCAGTGGATGGAGCGCGGGCTGTGAACCAAAGGGTCGCCAGTCTGATTCCCAGTCAGGACACATGCCTGGGATGCAGGCCTGGTCCCCAGTGGGGGCCATGTGAGAGGCAACCACTCACTGATGTTTCTCTTCTTCTCTTTCCTCCTCCCTTCCCCTCTCTCTAAAAATAAATAAATAAAATTTTAATAAAATAAAATAAAATGTATCAGGAATATGTCCTATTTCATCAAATATTGTCAACATAATTATTTCAAGTGAGTATATAGTGCACCAGAGTTTACCTAACAAGTATTCTAACACTATATTTGGTGGCTTCTAATTTTCCCATATTATAAACAATATTATGATGAACATCTCTGTAGACAATGTTTTCATACATCCATAATTATCTCCTCCCCATACATTTCTAAAAGGGGAATTTCAGGGTCAAAAAGTTTTTTTTCTTTTTTGCAAATTTTGAACCTAAGCCCAAAATGTCTTCCAAAATGGAAGTGCATGGAAGTGTCCATTTTTCCATATCTTCAGCAACACTGTTTTTTATTGTTGACACTATTGCAGATGTCCTCCATTTCCCCTACCTTTGACCCCCTCCCCCCAGCCCCCTGGCCTTCACCACGTTGTTGTCTGTGTGCACAGGTTGTGCATGTATGTCCTCCAGCTAATCTCTCCCAGTGCCTCCCCGAGACCCCTCCCCTCTGAGATCTGTCAGTGTGTTCCATGCATCCATGCCTCTGGTTTTATTTTGTTCATCAGTTTGTTTTGGTCGTTAGATTTTACGTGAGTGAGAGTATACGGTATTTGTCTTTCTCTGACTGGCTAATTTCACTTAGCATAGGTCCATCCATATTGTTGCAAAGGGTAAATTTGCCTTCCTTTTTACTGTCGAGTAGTATTCTGTCATGTAAGCGTACTACATCATTTTTATCCACTCATCTGCGGACAGGCACTTGGGCTGTTACCAGATCTTGGCTATCAGAAATAACGCTACTATGAACATAGGGGTGCATAAATTCTTTCTAATTGGTGTTTTGTGATTATTAGGGTATATTCCCAGATGAAATGATTTTAATCTTCTCTAATTTAATGTCTGAAAAAAATTTGTTCTTCTAGTTTTTGTTACTTTTGTTACTTGAAAAACTTAATGTATTTCATATGTTTGCTATTTATATGTTTTCATTATGGCTTGCTTTTTTCTCTACATTGTTCATTTTTTCTTTTGAGATACTGGGTTTCTAATATTAATTTATGAGAATTCTTCATATAGTGAGAAAAGTAACACTGTATCATACAATCTATAAGTACCTTTCCAGACTAATATTATATTTTGCTATTGACTTTTTCACTTTTAAATTATCACCTTCTGAAATGTTTTTATTAAAATGTTTACCCTTGTATATTTAGAAAATATTTGTCACAAACATTAAATATTCACTTATATTTTCTCTGACATATTTGATGAACTTGTTTTTGTTCTTATTTCATGCATTTAATGCTTTGGTTAATCTGCAATTTATTTTGATTTATCATGTCAGGTGAGTATTAGATCATTTTTTCCATTGTTAATCAATTGTCTCTGAATATTTATTGAATAACATACCTTTTCCTATGGATTTAAAAAGACTTTGAATCAAGCTGAAAGCTTTTGCATTCCAGGGCCCACTCCTGAGATTAATTTCTGCTCCACTTTTTTCTTTCTTCTTCAACCTTTATCACAGTGTCTTAATTATACATTATGACAGCTGGTATTGGAAGTCTCTTTTCAGTTCTTCAGCAGTTGTTTTTTTTTCCCCAAAGTATTCTTTTCTTCATTTTTTATATACATCAGAATTACTTTACTGAGTTAAAAAGTCACTTGACCCTGGCTGATGTGGCTCAGTGGATCGAGTGCCAGCCTGCAAACCAAAGGGGTGCTGGTTCAAGTCCCAGTCAGGGCACGTGCCTGGGTTGCAGGCCAGGTCTCCAGTGCGGGGGACACAAGATGCAACCACACATCAATGTTTCTTGCCCTCTCTTTCTCCCTCCCTTCCCCTCTGTCTAAAAATAAATAAATAAAATAGTTTTTAAAATTCACATGAGAGCATATGTTTTGTTATGGAAAAAGGCCAAAGATATATTAAGTGAAGAAAGGCAGTTGTAGAACAGCATATATGACATTATCCCTTCTATAATTATAAAAAGTCAGAAAAAGTAGATCGGTACATGTGCATGCCCATGTGTATGTGACTACACGCCCTAGAGACACATACAATTTCCTGGAAGAATAGACAAAAACATTGTTAACCATGGCTGCCTTTGGGGAGTGGGAATGGACATTGTGAGGAAGAAAAAATTTTGTTTTTTACTATTAGGTAGATTTTATAAGTATTTTGGACTTTAAAATTCACCTGAAACGCAAAACAGAATTACACTAAATTTGTAAATGAATTGGGACATTCTTCTATCATTGTCATTTTCCCATACAGGAACACTTTTCAAAAATTTTCATGCCTCTCAGTAAAATTTTATAATTTTCTTCAGATGGGCCTGACACAAGCTCTGTAGTTTATTAGCTTATCCCTGGATGTATGTAGCTATAAATACAGGTAAATTAGGTGTCTGTGCCAATAGACTTATGCACAGATACAGATATACAATGTTGTAGGTATATACATTATAGTTGCTATTGTTTGCAAAGTTAATTTGTCTTATTGAAGACTGTTTTCTGATTGCCCCTTTTTAAAATTGAGGGCAACTTGATTTTTTAATTTTCTGGACTTTAAAAATAATCTTGAAGTAATTGGTCAGTTCAAGTTTAGGCTAAAATTACTGTTTTCTGTAGAAGTCCTCTAATTTTACTCAATAGAATTGTTTTCATTTATATGATTTTTTGAATCATGTAAACATGGTTTAAGAAAATAATAATTATGAGGAATATTTTAAAATATATATGTCACTTTCTGAAGAAATGCAAAGGAATAATGAACAAAAATAATTCTTGGTTTAACTAGGATTTCCATTAATAATTTATGAATACCTAGAGAAAGAAGAAGAAATAGATATGACCTATTTTTTAATTTATTATTTATTTATCTTTTAGAGGGGAAGGGTAGGAGAGAAGGAGAGGGAGAGAAATATCAATGTACGGTTGCCGGTTGCCTCTCATGTGTCCCCTGCCGGGAACTGGCCTGCAACCCAGGCATGTGCTCTGACTGGGAATCGAACCGTGATCCTCTGGTTCGCAGGCCCGTGTTCAATCCACTGAGCTACACCAGCCAGGGCTAGATATGACCTATTTTGAGTCCTATAGACTTTTCCATATTTGTAGAAGATAATTTTATTTTTCATATTTTTTCTTCTCAAAAAGTATTTTATTGCTATCATTCTTGACTATAAATATATAATATTCTCACTGTAAAAAACATTCAAATATTATAGAAAAAGTACTTTCTTATATGGTCAACCATAACTTTATCATCCAGAAAAATTTAGTTAATAGTATTTTACATATTCTTCAAGAATTAATTTTACATATTTATAAAGTGAGACCACACTATACATACTGATTTTTAACTTCTCTTTTTCTTCTAAAGTATAATAAGTGCTGTCTCTTAATGTCTGTAAATGCAAATCTTCATAATTCCTAATGGCTACCATTAAAATGTACATTTTATTTCATGACATTCCATAATTTATTTGATTAATTTTCTACAGATTAACACTCTGGTAGTTTCCAATATTTTACAATTAATATGCTAAAACATCTTTTTGCATTTCACACATTATTTTTTAAGAAATAAAATGCTAGATTGAGTCTTCATAATTTTAAGATTTTGGATAATACTGCAAATTTTGGGGGGGACTTTTCATCCCCCCAAAAAGCCATAGCGATTTTGTTTTCAAGTCTTTCCAGTATTTAGTGTTGCTATTATTTTTATTTATTTTTAAAATGTTCTTAAAGATTTTATTTATTTACTTTTAAATACAGAGAAAGGGAGGGAGGAAAAGGGAGAGAAATGTCAGTGTTCCAGAGAAACATCCATGGGCTGTCTCCCACACGCCCACAGCTAGCAACCCGGCATTTGTCCTGACCTGGAATCAAAGAGGCAATGCTTTTGGTTCCTGGCCAGCGCTCAGTCCACTGAGCCACACCAGGTAGGGTGCTGCTATTATTTTTAAATCTTTATAATCTGATAGGTGGGAAATAGTATTTTATTGTTCTTTTAATTTCAAAAAATGTGATTACTTACGAGGTTCACTGAGTTTTCTTATGTTTAAAGTCTATTGTTGTTTCTATATTTGTGAATTAACTGTTCTCTTCCAGTCCTGCTTTTCCTTTGGAGTACCATATGTATCTTACTGTTCTTGACTCTTAAATGGCTCCTTAAAGATACAAATATTAATCTTTTGCTGTGATATGTATTTCTTTCACTATGTCTTTAATTTTGTTACCTTGTTCATGTCATTTTGCCATACAAAGTTTTTATGTAATCAAACTTACAAATTATCACTGAAATTCAATGTCTTTGGTGTCATCCTCAGAAAGACACTATGATAAGATAATAATAAAAAATTCTCTTATGGTTTATTATAACTATATTTATGTTTTCATATTTAACACTTATCTCTTTAACCAATATAGACTTTCTTTTTTAAGACATAAGTAGAGATATAACCATATTTTTTCCAAACAATTAGTTAATGTTCCCACACCATTTTTGAACAATCCATATTTTCTTCACTAAATTTTTGGATATACTATAATCCGGGCCTAGATTTTATCTGGATGAACTATATTAATGTGATTCGTATTAATGCAATTCTGAGAATATTATTGATGTTTTGTTGCAGTAGTGCTGTGTAACAAATATCGCCCAGTTTTCAACAGCTTACAACAAACATTTAGTTCTCTGTCATGGTTACCTGAGTCAACTGTAACATTCACTGTTCTGCTGGACACAGTGGACTTTGCTCCTTGCTCTGGGTCATGTTTATGACTGTTCCACCCACCTCTTTTATCAGGCTGAAGTAGCAACACCCTAAAACATATTCTTCCCATGATGAATGGTAGGAGTTGAACAGGGGTGGTGAAAATTTGGCCACACTTCTAAAATCTCAACTTAGCACATTCTCTTTTCCAACCACACTCCCACTGGTTTGAGAAAATCACATGGCCAGGCCCTAAATGAATGAGAAAGAGAAGTATAGTGCCTTCAAAGGCCGTGGAGAAAACGAAGGCTGTAAACAAATAGTACTTCTACCACACCGAGCTTGTTATATTTTTTAAGTCTCATTTTACTCACTGTTCAAATACGATTATTGTTAAGATTCAATGACATAGATAATAAATATCAAACACGTTGGCACCTGGCATCTAGTAATTCAGTAAATGTGTATGTGTTTTCTCACAGTGTACTATAACTTTGCAATATACTTTACTGTGTGCAAGAGCAGATTAGCTCTTCGCCGTCACTCTTTCTGTTTTTGTTCTTTTTTTTCTTTCTCTCTTTTCCCCTCAACATTCTTTCTTTTACAGGATTTTTTTCTGACTATTCTCTACCATTTTTTTCAAGGTGAATAAACAGACTTTTGATTCCATCACACAGGTATCTCATTCTAACTGAGGAAAACATCTTCTCAATCATACTACTTTCAGATGATGAGCAAGTTATTTCAAGGTCTTACCAAGAGGAAGTTAGGGGATTACTCTTGAGGCCCATAATAATCAACATACTTTCTGTTTATTAAAAAAAGTCAAAACTATACTCTACAAATGTGCCGATGATATTAAATTAATTGAGTAGTTAGTATCCAGAAAAAATAGATGAAAATTCAATTTAGGATAATGGTCATAAAAAAATAATGCTCCAAAAAAGCAAATGCAAGGCATGCTCATAAGCATTCAGTGCAATATAGTATTGTACAAGAATGTCTAAGCAAAGTACTTAAAAAAAGACTTTGAGGTTTACTGCAAAGTAGTGTCAATAATGTGAAAGAAAAATACTAGTGGGGATCCCAAAACCTGAATTTATTTATTAAAAACTGTGTATTTATTCTTACACATTTGAATTCCAGTCACCTTCGAAGTGCTCTCCCTTTGATGCAATACACCTATCAAGACATTTTTTCCACTGCTCAAAACAGTTTTGGAATTCGTTGATTTTGATGATTTTTAGGGCTTCTGTTGGTTTTTGTTTCACCTTTTCCGCATCAGCAAAGTGTTTCCCTCTGAGGACTTTTTTCATCCAAGGAAACAACAACAAAAAAAAAGTTGCCAGGGACCAGATTGGGTGAATAGGGAAGGTCGGGCACGGGGGTCACGTCATTTTTGGCCAAAAACTGCTGAACACTCAGTGTGGGCAGGTGTGCTTGTAAATCACCCACCATGACGTGAAATGGCCAGGCATTGAAAAGGTCTTCAAAAAAATTTACTGAAGCCAATGCAGCCTCTCACAACAATGCCAGATGGTCACTGATACAGGTGGATTCCTAGAACACTCACCTAGTGGCGGATGTCTGTTTACATGGGGTCTGCCTTCCAGAAGATAATTCAGGGGTTTTTTTGACCTCCCTCATGATTATTCTCATTTCCTTAAATAACGTTAAGTATGCAAGGGACAGTTTCTCCTCTGTATCATGTATTAATTATACTTTTGTTTGAAAAGCACTTCCTGTTGGATCACACTTTTAAAAGATTTGGTGATATTGATGATAGTTCAATGAACAGAAAACTAACCAAAGAGATCTAATTTAGGTCCTTGAGGAAAGCTAAAGGAATTGGCATTATTTATCTTAAAGTCTAAAGCGTGACTTTACTCCTGTTTAATTGTAAGATTTATTTTAAGAGAAAAGATGCTAAGCTGGGGTTTTCTATGTCTAAATAAGAAGAGAAAATTTATTAAAATAGACAATTTTATGTGATTTTATAAAAATGTATTGATTGTTAAGTCAAGGAAACACTAAAGGTAAATACCAAGGTTTTAAAATTTTTATTTCTGGAAAGAGAAATATTCTGTTTTATAAGTTAGAGAATACATAATTATCATCTGGTTAAAACTGCCATTTCAGGGTCGCTGACAGACCGGATTAACCCTTCTGATACTATAAGCCATGAATTTATACCAAGGTAAATTGTGCAACACTTTAATCTGTATTATTCATTAATAAATTGACTTAAATATTTATGTAGTTTCATCATACAATCATACTGACATTTATGTAAATGCCATTTATGTATTTTGAACATGAGACAAAATAGTTACAGTGTTCTAATTACAATTATTTATTCTTAATAATAATAATAGGTGTATGAGAAATACATTTGATCAGTTATGTTCTATGGGTCATTTTGGATTATTTTTCACAAGCATCTAATAAAATGTTGCCCAAACTATACTCATTCATTCTTGCTTGACTGTAACATAGAAATTCGGGGTTTAAATGTAGTTTTAAACATTACTTCAAGCATAGTTTAGGGCCATGTAATTTAAGTTTTTCTCCAAAGATGCAAGTTTGGGAACTAAAATGACCTTTTAAATGTTAATTGTTAGTTCTGAAAACCTGATTTTTAAAAGGTAGCATCTTCAATTCATTTAAAAAGGGGTCTTTCACACAAAAACACCCAAGAAATTCTCAGTAAAAAGGCTTTTGGGAGGAGCTGAGACATCCTTTGCTTTCAGAGTTATGAGGCACTGGGTGTTTCTTGTGTGTCTGTATATATATGTACAAGTGAGATAAGAGGTTTTAAGAAAGAATAAATGTCAGTTTTCAAAAATATAACACAAACTTTCCATTAATTTAGATCCAATATAAGAAATATGTTTCTGTAGAAAGCAAGAATGAAATAACATGGTTTTGGTGTTATTTCATCATCTGCCAGTGGTTCTGAGAAACGTGTGTATGTAGGTAGAAAGCACATTAGTTTATTCCCAATCCTTGGCTCAGTGGTGTAACCTTTGTACAAGAAAGCAGCGCATTTGCATATTGTAAATGGGCCAATTAATCCTGCTTTATTTTTTAGAAATATTTTCCAAAAACTACTGATATTACCAGTACTGATTTCATTTTGGCCCAAGTCAAAGCCTGTTCTCACTTTTCTCCCCTTTACCCATCTTTACCTGATTAAATGGACTTCATTGCTTGAAAGCCTTCCATTAGATTCCATATTTCTGGTTTTCTAATTGCATTATGTGAACTATTGATAACTTCATATTTGTATGACTAGTAGGCTAACATAGTGTGCTGATGTCTATGTTATTTTTGAATTAGTCAATTTGAATATCCCTTAAAGTTTTCCTTGCAACGGAGCTAGAGAGGTTAATCTATTTTAGAAGAGAGTGTGATCGAAAGTGATGGCCTTGATTTTTTGGTCATAGAATCACCAATGTGTGCAGGTGTACAAGTTGAAAATAATGTAAGTTGTCTACTTTAATTTCAAAAATCAATTTAGTTTTATATTATTTTGCATTTTATTCAAACATTCATTCCATTATTTTTTGTAAAATGAAGGAGAAATCGCACCCTGAGATTTTGCTGTCAGAACCATGATCTTAAGAGTAAAAAGATCGTTAATTCTGCCTTGTAACCTCCTGTTCCACCACTACACAGCACGTGAGACTTGGTAGCACTCAATACTTATTTGCTGGTTGGATGAACTGACAAAGGAATGTAATAGTATCACAACTGACCCTTTGGTTCTTTAAACCTTTATGTAGTTTTGCTGTTTTTTAAGCTGCAGTTTAAAAGTCCTTAGCAGATATTTTTATTCATTGTGATTAGCAATTTGGCAGTGTTCATCAAAATTTAATACATGTGTTTGACCTAGCAATTCCAGTTCTTTGAACCTACCCTATAAAATACTCAAACACACCCACAAAGATAGGTATACAAGACTACTTGTTGCCTCATTGTTTTTAACAGAAAATATTTGAAAGAAACTAAATGTTCATCATTGGCAGATAGTTAAATAAAAACAAGGTATATCTATACTTGGATCACTATGCAGAAATCTTAAAAGAAGGAAGTAGATGTATATATATGTACATAGAAAGATATCCAAGATATTGTTGAAAGTTAAAAGAGCAAACAAAACTCTCCAAATAATCTATGTGATGTTAACACATAAGAATATGTTCTGAAATGATAGACACCACACTTTTAATTGTGTTTACCTCTGGGATAGAAAGATATATTGATGATAAAATTAAGTATTTTAAAATGCTGACAAGGACTTTCATTTTTTACCCTATTGTACTGGTGTATTATTTTAATTTTTAACAATGAGCATGCATTTATATGTTAAATAATTAAGTAAGCCTGTGATTTAACAAAAAAACAAAAAATAATACTTCTTTACACAGAGAAAAATTTATCTTGTAAACAATGATTAAAATATAGTGTGAAATAGTTACAATTATTCTCTACATCTCTTTCTGCCATTCCTCTCTTATACATTCCACTAATTACAAAGCTACAAAGAGCAGGCCAAGAACAGTCTCTTTAAAAAACAGAAAAAGGGAAATAAAGATATGCCTGGAAAAATACCTTGCTCAGATTATGTCCCTCTCTTGAAAAATAATAAATTTATTTAGCCCAGAGGATACTGTTCATACACGTGGTACTGAGACCACTGGAGAAGCTGGAATGTTGATTCCTCTTAGTAAATTTCTAGGGAGATGCAGCTGATCATTTCTACCAAAGGCTAAAGGTGGAAGAGTTCTTAAATGCTTTTGAAGGAGTAGATGCATTCCATTTCAGCATTTTATCTGTTGTGTCACATCGAATAATATCTGATTGGGTTAATATTTTTCTTTAAGTAGATCTTACATTGTTTTAATTCTACTAGATATTAATATTTATTAGTGTATGTCCTGTTATATTATTTTCTATTTTTTTTGCCTACCTCCCATGTGACACTATTGCTGAGACTAAGTCTTGTCCATGCCTGTGTATTTCAAATATAAGAACTACGAAATCATTACTTATCTCCTTGTCATTTCTTACTCTCTACTTTTATAGATACTTGTAAACAATCTAATACTTAATTATAAAATGATTTCCTGTTTCTATGTTTTCATATGGGAGTTATTTTAAATAATAAGTAAGAAAGAGAAATACTGATACATAATAAAAAATTGCCATCCAAAGGAGATGAATTTTTTGAATCTTACAAATGCTTAAACTTACTTGCTCTATGGAAACTCTTTCCTTAGATTTCAGCTACAGGTTTCGATCTCCACTTTTCAAAACTCTGCATATGTAAACCAAGCCTTTTATTATTTTCTCTGAAGCCTAATTTAATCTGAGCAGATTTCTTTCTTCAAAAGAGAAAAATTTATTATTGAGGCAAAAGGCTGTCTCATTCAATGCTATTTTGAGCTGACTTCTAACATAAGGCTAAGAAGAAAATTTAGGTATCACCTGTCACATTAACCTCTACAGAATCTGATCTGGTCAGTAGAATGAGTTACAAACCAAATAATCATTTCATAAAACTTACCACTATTCTAAGTGAAAAAGCATTATGCTAGTAAGATGAAACAAAAATGTAAGATAGTTAACCCTTTCTGCTCCATTCAAATTCAGAAATAGTCTCTCACTTTTCCCAAGGGAATTTTTTTCCTAAATAAGTAGAAAATAAAATTCCTTTCATATATTTTTTCTATTAAAGCATTCCAAGAAGAAAGAGGCAGTTAAAAACCTTAAAGCAGGAAAATACAGCAAAGAAAAAAACTGTGAGTCTTTGTTTATTTTTAATCATTCAAATTATTTTCTTTGTTCTTTAAATCTACTCCCCAGTTTCTTTCTAAAAGAGTTGTACTTGTAGAGTCAGTGGAAAATGAAGGCATTGTTGCAGATCAAGTAATACGAGCTATGTTAATGATGTGTAACAATGTGGAAAATCCCACTGAGGTCTTAACAGTCACTCAGGACATTGGCCTCCCCTCACGTCCTGTTTTTTGCCCTCCCACCCCCTCCTTTTCAATCTGCACTGCCATGGCTACCGAACATGAGCAGAATAAGTGATGCTGAGAGAGCTGCAACTTTCATTTAAATACAGTTCAAAATTTGAAATAGTGGATGGTCTAATGGAAAGAAAACATAAGCTAAAATGACTTCACTTAAAATAAGGTAATAAGGATTATTTAATTATAGTTATTTACTTGTAGGTTTGCTTTTATATAGGTATTTATATATATACCTATTATTTATGATTACATATGAACATACTACATGAAAGGGAGAAAGTGGTCTGTTGCTCTATATTAACCAGAGGTGGCTTCTAAGAGTAGATTCCCAATATCTAAACACACAGATGGCTAATAATTCCATGCCTGTAGAGAGCTTTAAGGTTATAGTACACCAAAAGACCACCTAAATTTTTTACTTGGAGAAATTGCAGTGTTGTCACAGGCTCTCTATGGGACAAATGTACACACACACACACACACACACACACACACACACACATGCAATTATTGACCTATTTGCTTAAGATGCATAACTTTGTTTCTTTGAACTTTGTTTCAAATTAAGTTTTGATGAATGGGAAATAACTTCATATATGAAGAAGAAAATTTTCTTTCTGTTTTCCATTTCTGTATACAGAACAAACAACAAATAAAAACAGTTTGATAACTGGTTTCCACTTTAGGACTATTTGTCACATAAATCTACAGAACATATGTGGGAAGAAATGTCTGTGTTGTCAGCAGGAATGAAAATTTTAAATTACTTTACTAGAACTTAAACCAGTCCTCAGGTAGCCTTCACTCAAAAGAGCCAAGAGCAATGTAAAAGCAACCCATTTACTGAAGCAACGATTCTTCTTTCTAAAGTTGATGATTTCAGTAAGATGACACTTTTTAAAAGTTAACAGACTAGAAGGATTACACTTACCTGCATCTGTATGAAGGAATAAATGAGACTATTATTGGAATAATTTTATCTATTTATTAGCTAGTCTATGTTTCTATAGGAATCAAGCTCCAGCAAATCTACTTCTAATTATCTTTGTCTTGTCTTTGTTTGGTGAGTCGGGATATCATTTTTGATGTTTTTGTGCTGAGAATACTTCCGAAGCACTTCAAAATAATCTTGAAGATCCCATCCAGCGCAACTTGGGTTAAAGATACATTACCTACCTGTAATAAACCAGCAAAAATACACTTTGCTCAGCACAAAGTGGAAAAAGTGTCCTGAGTTAATGTCTCAAACTTGGCGCACTTCTCTTTAGGGTACGCTGAACAAATTAAACACGTTTCTTTCCCAATTTTCTTGGTTAAATGGACTTTCAATGGTAGAGCAAGCCACCTAAGTGGTTTTCCTTTGAGAAGAGAAGTCCTGTAGAGACGTTGAGTTATTTTCCCCAACATTTTTGCGCTGACCAGCGTACAGTTATGCTGTGAACTAGACTGTTACCGTGCCTCCTGGTCTAATTCTGCAGGGTGTCCGGAACGAAGCTCCACTACATCGCTGGGAAGACAACTCTCCATTGTCCTATTTCAAGGTAGGTCTTCATTTCTTTAACACAGCTGGGTTTTTCAACTTTGAAAACCAGCTACTGCCTAAGCAGCCTGACTTAGACTGACAGAAGCAAGGAAATCCTGGATCCATAAATCACCTTCCACCCCTTGACCTCGCCACCCGCCATGTTCGCGTGATCACACCCAAATACCAGCTTGTGTTTACACTTTCAGTCCCGACGGCGGACGGCCGCGTGCACGCGAGCGCTCGCTCTGTGAGCACTGAATGGGATCGCGACCCGGAGAGCTGGCAACGTAAACACAAGCTGGTATTATGGTGTGACTGGCGGTTTGTGGTCCTGTGTTTGGATACTTTAAAAATGGGCACCCTGGCAAGAACCGAAGAGGCAGAAAGCAGAACTGCTCTTAAATGACTTCTCTCGTCTTCGTCTAGCCTCAGGTAGACCCAAAATAACTTATCCACTTGATCAGGTCCCTCTCAACCATTTGTTTTTGTCTAGTTGGCTACACTTCAATGTAACAGTTTTGTTTTCAAATGCAGGCCATAATACTTTGCCTTCGGTAATTTCAAATTATTTTCTGAGTATTTGCAAGCACTATACTTATCCAGTTAATATTTTTATCAAAATCTTCCACGTGGCAAATTCATTGCGATGTTTGATGTGTTTAAGCAAGAACCTATATGCCTCATGTGATCTTATTTTCATATTTGCAAATTCATAACAGTTCTTTTACCCCAAATGAGGATTGGCATCAACACAACTCTGTTAGACAACGTGTCTACCTAGTGTGCCTGCTTATGCTATTTTAATCATTGATTTTGAAGTACAGAAGTTGACCTCAGGAGAAACATAGAAGGTAAAAGGCCTAAAATTACAAGTTTTATGTTAGCATAACATCTACTGGCACAGTGGGTCCATCAGTTTTCTCTGCAGCCTTTGTCACTTCTCTATCCTCACATGGAGTCCCGCCGCTGGCTTCCGAACTCCGCTGTGGACTTTGAGTCTGAAATCGATTTGCTTGTAGGATGAAGAGATGATCATCTATTTCAGGGAGAAAATTAAGGCATATAAAGGAGAAAGGTTGAAAAAGACTTCTTAAAAAATGTCAACATAGCCCATGATATGCTTGGCTTCGTGGTAAAGTATATCATCCTGCTTTTGTAACAAATAAAATTTTCTCTTTGGAATTAGTGATGACATCACTACCAAAAATCAGTAACAAAAGAAATAGTGGGTAGCTTGGCATATCCCTCTTCTTAAATAAAAATTACAAATTGAGTTTACACCTTGTTGAGGCAGCCATTCTCCACTGTAAACTTATTTCTGACAACCGTTTCTTTCAGAATCCAGTAAGTAATTGAAAAACAAAAGTGATGTACTCAGTAAAGTTGAGAAAGCAGTTAATGTAAAGACATAAACACAAACAACTCACGGTTGTAGACAGTTTTGATGTGGACTGCAGTACGTAATAAAGAAATAAGAGGGGTTTAAGCTTGGGATCTTTAATGACATGCCACTCACATGGAAACAAGTGAATTCAGAAGTGTTGCCAGTCACTTTAGATTGCGAAGAAATAACTTTTAAGATATCAAATAATTTGCACTAAAATGCTGTAGGGTGGCAAGTTGCCCTGTTTATTTAAAACCTATTGTCTTTGATCACTTCACAAAACTGCACAATGTGACGGACTTCTGCAATCTTGTGTCTTCATTATCCGTCTCTGTGTGGGACATCTCCTCAAGACAGCCTGCAAGCATCTCTCGAGTTGCAATAAAGGAACCACCTGCATGTATATCAATAGTGACAGATCTGGACCACCTTATTTTCACCTGATATACATTCAGTCTCAGTTGATAACCAAACTATGGAATGAATAGATGTACTGGAACAGTGAGTATGGCCCTATCTTACACACTCATTTTCAGAACAACTGTATGAAGATATTTTGGAGATTCAATACCTATGGTAATATGTTCACATATACAAATAAGTATTGTATAAAGAATTGATATTTTCACAAATTTAATCCCCAATACCATATACATTCATATCTGCTACACTATACTATAGTTCACATTCTAAAAGAAAAAAATTCCGTGCTACGGGATTTCATAGCTTTAAACTTTAGTTTTCAGTTTGAGATTTTAAAAAATTCTTTATTCAAAGATATTATTGTAATTTTACAGAAAGTTTAGAACATCTTTAAGCCTCCAGAACTCCTTCCCACTCCTCATAATTTGCCCGGGCCCATTCAGTTTCTCACATCATCACTTTTCTGAGCCACCTCATGCTGTTAGTATCTGTTGGGCAAACACATAAACAAACGTGGCCTTTTAGATTAGAAGGTGTTTGGCAAATTCCTCTTGTGGAAACCAGAGAGAAAGGTAAAGTGGGGCCATAAAAGCTGCAGCAAAGGCCCAGTCGAACATCTCCAGTAGTGGGTTTTTGTTCTTTTTTTAAACAGATCGTTGGAGATGGACGGTGGTGGGGATTGCTCGACACTGTTAATGTACTTAACTACACGGAGCTTCACACTTACAACTGGCTTGAATGGCAAATTTTATATTATATATACTTTAAACAATTTTTTTAAAAAAGAGGTTAAAATGAAATTGAATGAGAAATTAGGGACAGACTTTAAGAACCTAACTGTCCCACAAAAGAAAAAATATATAAACTGCAACGATGTTGCAAAGATAACTGATAAATTAAGCAGAAAAAACTAACTTTCGTCCCAGTGTGTTGGAGCAAACATTTAAGAATTCTTTGCTGTTGGAGTTCATTCAAACACAAATATCATGTAAAGTAGCCAGAAGACAATATAAAAGTAAGACAAAGTTTATTGAATACTTTTTAGTCCCTTCTCTATATTTTTTCTAACTGGCATTTTTTCCAGTTTGTTATTTTTTTTTTGAAGCTCATGCACATGAGCATATAACTTGTCTGTGTAACTATGAATATAAATGAAAAGGAATAAAGTAAAAAGTGAAAAATAACACTGCCTTAAATACTGATGAACTTTAAGTAGTTGAATTTTTTTCAAGGAAACTCTAAGTCATACTGTAGGGCCTACTTTCCCACTTTTTAATAGCTTTCTAAAAAAACTCAAACCTTGAAGTGCATGCAATTAGAAACATGCAACAGTGAGGCTAGGCTTAGTCACAGTCCTATTTCAATGCAAGCTGCTCCTATTTTCGGTGTCCTCCAAAGAAATAGAATTAGAATGTTCTAACCTCTACTCATTCTGTAGGTGAAAGTAGAAAGCTGACTGTTTAAAAAATTGGGGCAGGGGTCATCCTTTATCGCCAGTTCTTTCTCATGTATTATGTATTAGGTAATTTTATTACTATGATATGGACAATTAAAAAGAAATAATGGATTTTGTATGCACAATCAGCTTCAGACTCTTCTGGACAGATTGCCATGAATATGTCCTATCTGTGAGGATCAGAACATGGTTTCTGCCTTATATTCACAGTATTCTAAGGGTTGTGTGCCCCAGCTGTATGTTTTTAATACTTCTCCATGATCTAAAATAGTGCAGTATTATATAAATTCATCGAATCCTAAGATTCGATGAATTTTAAATTCATCCAGTTCAAGCACCCATTTGAGGCTTGAATCTCTCAAGTACTTACTTGGCCTTAGCATTAATAATCCTTTTTTAAAAAGACTTTATTTATTTATTTATTTATTTGCTTATTTATTTATTTACTTATTTTAGGGACACAGGAAGGAAGTGAGAAAGAGAGGGAAAGAAACAACAATGCAAGACAGAAACATTGATTGGTTGCCTTCTGCATGCGCCCCATCTGGGGGTGGAATCCACAGCCAGGCATGTGCCCTGGCAGAGGATCAAACTGGTGACCTTTTGCTTGGCGGTACAATGTGGGCATTGTACCAACTGAGCTATTCCAGCCAGGGCAGCATTAATGTTCTTTGAAGCAAAATGGTGGTACTGCTTAATTCTGCTGGAGCATATACAGTTGACAACGGGAAAGCTAATAAGCCAGGAGAAAACGATCATTTCTTCATCTGCAAAAGATGTATAAACTGGAGAACTGAATGAAATAACCTACATAATCTTGCTTAGTGAGTGCTAGAAACATAATATATACTAAAAATAGTTATATTTAAATTCATTTATATAGCACTTACTACTCCATATGTTTCAAGCTTCTAATGCTGGTTAATGTCACCTAGATTTGGGGGTACCTGGTTGTCTGTGATTATGTTAAGGAACAGGGAAATATTTACGTAAATATATCACAGTACAACCACAACCCTAACACCACAAGAATCTAATATATAAGAGAAGCATCTTTATTTTCATGTTAAAAAATTGCGAACTGTGTCATAATATTAGGCTAATGACACTTGAGTAAGCTTAACTTTAAATTCACCTTCCCATTCACTCACTAATGCTAACATCTCAGTTACAAACTATAAAAGTCACCACATGTTTTGGAATCTTATGACAGCCTCAATAAGTGCTTGTCTTCACAAAGGCAAGATTGCTCTTCTATTTCATCCATACTCTTTATCGACTGGATGTTGAGAAGCACAAAAAAACTACTAACTTCTTCACTTCTTCATCTAAAATATACCACATGTCCATTTCTTAATTTTATATTCACATATTAAAACCACCCCAAAACTTCCTGCTGGTTCACTGACTGGTGTGGCTCAGTGGATGGAGTGCTGTCTTGCAAACCGAAAGGTCACTGGTACAACTCCCAGTCAAGGCACATGCCTGGGTTGCAGGCCAGGTCCCCAGTAGCGGGCGTGTGAGAGGCAACTGATCCATGTATCTCCTTCACGTGGATGTTTCTCTCTCTCTTTCTCCCTCTCTTTCTCCCTCCCTCTCTTCCTAAAAATAAATAAATAAAATCTTAAAAAAAAAAAATCCCTCTGGTAAAATCATAGTCAACTAGGTATTATAGTCTTTGAGCTATGTTTTTCAACCTTTTTAAAGATTTCTAGTTCTATGGCTATGATTATTTAGCAATATGCATAATAAGTAGTTTTATTGAAGATAAATTAATTTGAATTATGAGTGTGTGACCTAAAACTTCTTAAAGTAATTAGCAGCTCTGGTTTACCTGAAAGATGCAGTTATCAGGAGCATGTAGTTTAGTATCAGCACATCTCTAATATCGATGTTATTTAAAGCCATACATTAAGAGTCATAAGCATCTGTAGTGACAGAAGAAGCATGCAGCAAAGCACTGGAAAACTGGAATAGAATTAATTGGTTTTGGTCTACCCACTTCACATTAGAAAATAGCAACAGAAAAAAATAAAAGACTAAATGTATTCGTTAGGCAGGATCAGCAATCATGCTGCCCACACATGATCTGCAATTAATTTGTAAACAAGAAGATTCATCACCTGAAGGATAATAAACTCTAGTTTTATGGACCAAAAGACTAGACAAGTAAAAAACCACTAATGAATGCACTGTGTAAACACAGGGGCAAGCATGTACATTGGTTGAGTAAGTGAGGATAACAAGGAGACTCTGTTTTGTTATTAAAGTAGACCAAAAGATACATGATGCATATCTGGAGATTTTCCAGTGTTAACACTTCTCAAAACAGGGTCACTTAAAAGGCATGGAAAAGTGTTTCTATCAGTAAGGAGGCCAAAAGTTGATTTTTAGAAAGAGCATTTGAAAAACAAGCAAGGATCAGTGTAAAAAAAAAAATAAAACCCTGACATAGTTACCTTAATTTTAATTATATTTTCATAGTTACTTACTAGAAAATCCTACGAATAAATAGTAATCTGAAGTGATTTTAGTTTACCATCTTCAGATATGACTTGGACTATGAAAAGATGTCCCGAAACATTATTTATTGAGAAAATAAGTACTAATAAAATTATCAGTATTGTCTTACTTTGGAAAAGATTTTGATGCATAAACTAATTTCCTTTCTGTAAGTTACAGTTGTATAACACACCAATTTTGAACCCAAACTAAAGCACTCAACTTTACATCTATTCAAGTGAGAACTGCTTCTTTAGTGTCAGCTAAAAATTCCAAGAAACACAGAGGTAAAGAATCAATTTAGGGTGTTTGTCTAAAATACAGAGTCCTGGTCTCCACCTCATACCAATTGAAACACAATCTCTGGAACTGGGGTCCCTGGAATCTGTATACATTTGTAACAAAATCTCCACCTGATCCTGATGAATACTAAAGTTTAAGGATGAATTTAGTGGTTGATATACATGTTTTCACAAATTTCTATAAATTGTTCCTTTTTATATATAAAATTATTTTAATAAATATATGAAAATACATTTTTAAAGTATAAAAAGTAGACCTGAAATTTCTTACATGAAGTTCTCAGACCAGGAGTCACCTTACTGGGGTGAATGGTATTATTAATGCTGAAATGAAAAGGAAAAGAAGTCAAAGGGAAATCTTAATGCAGTAAATAGCACCAAAATTTTTGAATGCCCTGCACCTCAGTTATTAATTATAAATATAATCAATATATTCAAATATATCACTTATTAAGCAACTTCAGCTTTCAAAACATCTCTACTCAAACAGATCATAGAGGACTCAAAACAAATACCATAAATCATACTAAAGTATATGTAGTTCATCAATAAAAGTTATATTTGACCCAATTTCAATAACTTCATTTCTCTGGTTGACTTGATCAGAATGCATTAGAAATAGCAATATTTCATTTTTTAAAAGATTCATTTATGTATTTTTATAAAGAGGGGAAAGGAGGGAGAAAGAAAGGGAGAGGAGACTTAAGTGTGGTTGTCTCTTGCACGCCCCCTCACTGGAGACCTGGCCTGCAATCCAGGCGTGTGCCCTAATTGCGAATCGAACTGGTGACCCTTTGTTTCACAGTCTGGTGCTCAATCCGCTAAGCCACACCAGCCAGGGAGTAGAAGTAGCAATATTTCAAAACAAAGGATGGGCAGTGCTTGCTTCAGCAGCACATATACTAAAATTGGAACGATACAGAGAAGATTAGCATGGCCCCTGCGCAAGGATGACACACAAGTTCGTGAAGCTCTCCATGTTCTTACACTTCTCCAAGGAGGACATACAGAGGGCCGAGAGACATATGAAAGGATGCTCAACATCACTAGCCATCAGAGAGATGGAAATTAAAATCACAAAAATACCACTTCACACTGGTCAGAATGGCCATCATAAACAAATCAACAAACAACAAATGCTGGCAAGGTTGTAGCGAAAGGGGAACCATAGTGTATCATTGGTGGGAATGCCAGCCACTGAGGAAAACAGTATGAAATTTCCTCAAAAAACTAAAAATGGAACTGCCTTTTGACTTGGCAATTCCATTACTGGGACTATACCCTAAGAATCCTGAAACACCAGTTCAAAAGAACCTGTGCACCCCCAAATTCACAGCAGCACAATTTACAAGAGCCAAGTGCTAGAAACAGCCTAAGTGCCCATCAGTAAATGAGTGGATCAAAAAACTGTGATACATTTACCCAATGGAATATTACCCAGCAGAAAGAAATAAGGAGTCCCTACGCTTTGCAACAGCATGGATGGAACTGGAAAGTATTATGTTAAGTGAAAAAGCCAGGTGGTGAAAGACAAATACCATATGCTCTCACCTATAAGTGAAACCTACTCAACAAAACAAGTGAGCAAAATAGAACCAGAGACATGGAAATAAAGAACAAACTGACAGTGACCAGAGAGGGTGGGAGGGGATAATAGGGGGAAGAAAGGGAAGGGTCAAATCAGGGAACTTGTATAAAGGACCCGTGGACAATGCGGGTGGTGGGCAGAAGGATTGAATGTGGCTGGTGGGAGGTAGGTAGGACAGGGAAGAGTGATGAAGGAAAATGGGGACTATTGTAATCGAATAACAATAAAAATATACAAAGGTTGGGCAAAGATGACATTTGTCCCTAGAAGTTAATTTTTAAAAGTAATATTTGGAAAGAAAAAAAGAGGAGAAATGTTTATTAAAAAAACAAGCCCCCAAAATGCTAGACTAGACTAAAATACTGTAAAAAGTGAACTTAAAAAACATAGTTATGTGGGGCTGTTAAGGTAGGATCAAGCACTAGAATGATCTTGTGTAGTGTTGTAACTGATGTTATAATGATCACTAAATCATCAGACAACAGATTTATTATGCTCTAGATTAAGAAAGAGAAATGTATTGCTCAATTTAGAAAGATTGTGTCTTGGTTGGTGTGGCTCAGTGGATTGAATGCAGGCCTGGAAACCAAAAGGTCGCCAGTTTGATTCTCAGTCAAGGCACATGCCTCAGTTACGAGCCAGGTCCCTAGTTGGGGGCACATGAGGGGCAACTGAGCGATCTTTCTTTCTCTTTCTTTCTCCCTCTCTCTAAAAAATAAATAAAATCTTTTTTAAAATAAAGATTTTAATCCAAATTGTCTAAAATTAACAATTTTTTTATTTTTCTTTAAGATTTTCTGTATTTATTTTTAGAGAGGAGAAGGGAAGGAGAAAGAGAGGGATAGAAACATCGATATGTGGTTGCCTCGCAGGAGACCCACACTGGGGACCTGGGCCACAACCCAGGCATGTGCCTTGACTGGGAATCCAACCAACCGGTGACCTTTTGGTTCATCTGTCCGCACTCAATCCACTAAGCTTCACCAGCCAGGGCTAAAATTAACAATTTTTTAAATCATAAAGAAATCCATTTTACCAATTATTAAAACTCATCAGCAGGATTTACCTCAAAGGAAGACAAGGTTATTTCCAAATTAACTTTAAAAAAAAATAGATTGTGTTACTTAGACATAGGCACCATCTAGTGGCAAAAGGCAACAGTTTCAGGGCAATTGTTTAGATTTTGGATTAAGACAAAATGGAAGTGGCTACATCCAGAGATTTTTTTTAAATTTTAAAATACTTGTCAATTTTAAATTATATCGATTAAATTGAAATTATTTATTTAATTTCAAAAGTCTAATGAATAGCACAAAGTCGGGAAGAAATTGAAGGTGATGAAGGCAGGTCAACATAAACAAAAATAAAGGGGATATAAAATGAAAAATAAACACAAATAGAATTAAAGGAAAAACTTTATTGAATATTGATTATGGATAAGCATGTTGGTAAGCCTAACATTGAATTGAAAAAATAAATATAATGATTAATTATAAGAATCTTGAAAGCAAGATGGAACTGGAAGATAATAATATGGAAGATGAAAGGAGATAATTGGAATTCAAGCATCTTAAGATCCTTGATTTGAAGAAATGAGAGAGATATTGGCTAAATATACATTGATAAGTTAAACAGTCATGTTAACATATAAGGGTAACAACTAAAAATGTCTAAATGTATAATGTACAGGCAAAATCAATGGATTTCTAGATTATATACAATAATTATAACAATAAGTGCATTACAAATATTAAGACATTTAATCCTCACAACAATTCCATTGAGTAAGAAGCATAATTGTCTGCATCCTGACTTCAAAATTTATACTCTTAACCACTATGCTAGTGTTTTTTATGTATGTCTTATTTGATTACCATTGCATATATGTCAATATTGTTACACAGTTGACAATAAAGAAGAGTAAATGTGGCATGAAAAGATGACAAAATGCTAACAATCAGTGTACAGAACTGAAGTCTTCATAGTTTAAGAAATAAGGACTGTAATATAATATTTGTTCTTGGCATTATGTAAAGGATGGGAAGCGATAGAAGCATCCCTATAACTAAAGTACCAGAAACTAGAAATAGATTTGATGATATATGATAATTTATTATAGGAGAAGGATGACATTTCAAATCAATATGATGAGTAGAAAATAATAAATGGAAGAACAATTAGGTAGTAATCTTGGAAAATGTGAATTTGGAGATCTATGTTACTCCTTACATGAAAGTGAAATCCAGATAGATCAAGTTTTAAATGTGAAGGTCTTTGAAGAAGGAAGGTGTGATTGTTTAACAGTTTTTATGCTATAAAGTCCTTTCCTGAGTATGTACAACCTAGAAACAAAAGCAACATCATCAGATTTTTTTGAAACTTATGCAGTGAAAAATAGCATAAACAAATCTGCAGAGGGCTCTAGGGTTTTCCCATCCACCACCTCAGCAGAGCAATTCTCCATTTGTCTGCTTTGTATAGTGATGCTGCATGTAAGGTACCATTTGACAAAATGTTCTAACACTGGAATAGGAAAAAGAAGAGGAAGAAGGTGAAAACCACTCTCCAGTTGTGCACCCAGAACAGTTAAGTGATACAAAGTTAACCACATACCGTGGTCCAGATTGGTGCTGTTTCTTTCCTATTTACCATCTCTTTGTTAACATTAAATGAAGCACCATCCTAGCCATTGAAATAAATCTTCTTTTGAAGTAATTAAATAAATAGCCTATTGACTTTTTCAGATTGTGTAGTATTTAGTAGTTTTGACTGGTTTTAAATCTTTTCGTGTGTCCCATTATCCATTATTTAATTACTTATCATAGCACTATAGTCTAGAAATATGCAGATTAGAAAAATTGAGTGGCCTATCCCAAGAATATACAATGTATCTGTTGCTTTTAGAGTTATTTTTCCATTCCTCCAAACAATGAAAAATTCATTAGAAACAATTTATAACCTAATGAAATTTGGCACTATGCCAAATTTTGAGGCAACATCCCCTTTGAAGCATTTCTGAACCACGGATACCATGGTTAGTATTTCAACTGAAGCAAGCCTTTTTGCATTCTAGTCTGATAAAGTTACATATATAGTACATCTATAAGAGATTTGATGTGTTACATGTGAATATTATTTTTAAATGTTTTTGATCAAAACAATTAAATTGCTCTGTTGAGCATTAGTGGCCGAATTATGTTTTAAAATACAAAATAAAAATTATCTCTCAGTGAAGAAAACAATCTGCCCTTTTTTATTGAATAATTCTTAATCAAGTTATTTGTTGTCTCAGAATTACCACTTTCAAATCTTTCACTCAACAGCTGAGATTTCCTTAAAATGTCACATCTATCCGTGAAAAACTCTTGTCATTTTGTCAATGAATTTTAAATCCTCTCCATGAATGAAGTCATTTTCACTCAAATCATTAGGAAATTCATCTATTACACTAACATTATAAAGCATTAAGGTTACTGCTTAATTTAGTAAATGCACAATAATTATAGAAAATCAAAAAATGCTAGGAAAACTAATATAAAGATTAAAAGACTTTATAGTGTACTAATCTATAAATCAAGTAAGTTCATTATAAAATATTTATACTCTAATAATGGGATTCTTTATAGACCCAATTAATATCATCTGACAAAGAAGATCTTGTATAAGCTACCACATAAGAGGCCAAGAAGCTTTTGAAGTTTAAATGGAGAACATTTTCTGATCCTTAACACATTTTGATTTAATTTTCATATTTGTAAGTGGATCAAGTTTATTTTATAAAAGGTTCAGGGCTTTATGTAAGTCCAAACCAATGAGTCACTAATATTTTTATATTTAAAGTAGGAGATAACTGTCAGTTTGATGATATTGAAAGTTCCTTAACTACAATAAATAGCTGGCTTATTGTTAACTCTTTGCTTGAGATAGTAGAACTGCAACTTTCTTCTAAGACCCCAGGGATACAGTGATGAGGCAGATGCAGTCCCTGTCCTATGAGCCTGAGGTTGGGCAGGTGACTAATAAAAGCTGACATTCTTTTTACAGGTCCGGCAGTGTGTTAAATGCATTATATATCATTTTTAGTCACATAATCCTACAAGATTGTTAATATGATTATTTTGATTTTCCAGATAAGAAAACTGAGGTTTATAGACATTAGGCGATGTGCCCAAAGTAAGTAAGAAATGGACCTGGGGCCCTGGCTGCTGTAGCTCACTTGCTTGTGTGCCGTCCTGCAAACCGAAAGGTCACAGGTTTGATTCCAGTCAGGGTACATGCCTGGGTTGTGGGTTTGGTCTCCATTTGGGGCACGTGCAAGAGTCAACCTATTGATGTTTCTCTCTCACTTTGATGTTTCTTTCCCTCTTTTTCCTCTCTTTCTCCCTCTCTCTGGAATCAATAAAACAAAGAAATGGAACTGGGATTTGATTCCAGTATGGGTTGTTGTAGCTGTATAATAAGTCTTGAAGTCAGTTAGTGTATGTCCTTCAACTTTGTTCTTTTTCAGGGTTGTTTTGCTTAGTCTAAATCTTTTGCATTTCCATTTGAATTGTAGAATCAGCTTGGGAAGAATCTTAATATCGAACCTGGTTCAATTACTGAGAAACACTTCTATCTTTTAGAACCTTGCTTTAATTTTTTAAAGGAGGCCCAGACCTGCATTTAGTCTAAGGATAATTGTTCCCCACTACTGAAGCATACTCTAATTGGTGTTCTAGCGATACTGCTTCAGTTATGAGGGGTTCCCCCCAAGTCTATTGCTGTTGGAAACAAGTATTATCTCTGGCCCCTAACAGCCAGTCACCATCCCACCTAATCCTTTCATATGGTCCTTTCTCCAGCCACATGCAATGCATAGATCACCACTGAACTCAGGGGGTCTCTGTGAAGATCTCTGGCACTCTCTCTCTGCATCTCTCTCCTCTCTAGTTCTCTGCCCTGTGAATTCTAGCTGCCTGGCTTCCCAAGACTTCCACCTCTCTCTCCTCAACTAGAGACACTTTGGGGTTCTCCCTTCCTGTGCTGAAGCTTGGAAACTTTCTCTAGCAGGTGTATCCAACTATTTGGTATCTCTGGGCCACACTGGAAGAGGAAGAGTTGTCTTGGGCCTCACATTAAATACATTGTACACAAAATCACAAAAAAAAATCTCATAATGTTTTACGTAAATTTACAGTTTTGTGTTGAGCTGCACTCATAGTCATCCTGAGCTGTGTGCAGCCCAGAGCCACAGGTTGGACCCCCCTACATAATGTAGGACAACTGGGGGAGCTAGAGGACTCTCCTTATTTGTTTTCCATCTCTCAGAATTCATTTTCCTTTGTTGTTCCATGTCCAATGTCTTAAGTTTCATTGTTTTCTTCCTTCCTACTAGAAATGACAGTATCTTCTTTTGCAGTCAACCATTAGATTGTAAATAAAAGAGATATGTGTAACTACTAGTTCATGCTCTTCATAGAAAGCTGGTTGTCCATACTTCCTTTTTTTTCCCTTCTGACATGCTGTTGTGTGAGAGGATAGTGGAGCAGCTAGGTAGGAGGACCACAGATTCCTGGACAGACTCACAGCACAGTGCTGGCCTGAGCCCCTCACCACCTTGAACTTTTTTGTGAGGTAGAAAAAATCTTATCACTTAAGCCATTACTATTTCGGTCTTTGCTAAAAAACAACTAATACACCAACCAATTCAGCCATGGGAGGTAAATAACTTCCATAGAGTCAATTTATAAACCTAGATTTAACTGTGATCAAAATCATAGTCCAGTGTTTCCCAAATTTGGGTCATTTCTGCATTATTTTCACAATTTTTCCCACCCTACATACTATTTGTGTTATTGTTTACTTTATATATTTTTAACATAGATGCTCTAAAAAAATTGAATGGTCTTTTAAGACATAATAGACATTAATTCAAGGATCAAACATGCTCTTTATATATTTTTCTAGTACATATCAAAATACGTATATATGTATTAATGCAAAAACTGTCCATGGACATTTGGTGCCACCTAGTACTCATGATAAACAATGAGAAATACATTGCACATTTATTTTGCCTCTCAATCACTTTACACAATGACTTACATAGATCTCGATGAATAGATCAGACTCATCGGAGGGTATTTATTACATTACACACTTTACCCACTTCATCCCCCCAATTTGAGTTTTCAGGGTAGTTGTTAACAAATTTCCTCTGTTATCTGCAAATATAAAGAACAAATCTATGACTTCTCAAGGTTCACTATGAGGTGTAGCCTCCTTGGAGCTGCATTCCAGTCTCAGTGAATAGCTAAGCCTATACATCTGCCTGGCTCAGAAAGATGATCATATGCAATCCAAAATGTCATAGAAATCTAGTATTATACTAGATTTGTTTCCACTTTAGAAAAATAAAATTGTAGCAAGAAAGAAATAACACTAGTTGCACGTAAGTTGCTTTTCCACCAAAAAAAAAAAAAAAAAAATCACTGGGGACTACAAGTTTTGACTTTGCTATTAACTCACTACATGACCTTTCCTATGCTATGTGTCCACTTTGGGTTTCATTTTACTGAAGTACAAAGTTAAGAAAGCATGCAAAAAAGGACAAATAACTTCATAACAAAGAATGTGCCAAGTCATTAATTGGCATTTCAGAAAAGAAAAAGTATAAATGACCAACAAACGCATGAAAGTTGTTCAACCTTATTAATAATAAAAAACATGCAAATTAAAGCAAAATAATGTTGTCTTACTCCCATTAGATAGGCCAAAATTATTAAGTCTGACAAAATGTAATGTTAGTTATGATGCAAAGCAATTGAGAAAGTTTGAGTATTATATTGGAGTACAATTTGGTATTATCTAGTAAAACTGACATGCATACCTTGACTTCTAGGTATACACTCTAAACAATCTCTTAGTAAGACCAAGGAACGCAGAGAATATTTATAGAAGTATTCATAACACCAACACCTGGAAACAAGCCAGATGTCCATCAACTGGAGAATGGATAGTGATATAGTCATATAACAATGAAAAACCTGGATAACAGATAGGCACGAACAATAGAAGTTTGCAAGTCTTCAGAATGTACATGATACAAACTTTAAGCCTGGATGAAATGTTATATAGAGCCCTGTAAAGTGAAAAGAGAAACTGGGAGAGAATGGCAGAGGATAAGGAACCATCAAATTGCCTTTTCAAAAAGGCAGCGAAAACAAAGGCTTATGCAGTAGTTCCCCTGATCCATGGAGAATATGTTCCAAGACCCCCAGGGGATTCCTGAAACCACAGATAGGGCCTAAACCCTACATAACAATGTTTATTCCAAAACATACATAGTTATGATAAAGTTTAATTTATAAGTCAGGCACTTTAAGAGATTAACACCAAAACAAAATGGAATAATTATATAAGATTATACTGTGATCTTGTAAATGTGATCTATCTCTCTCAAAATATCTCACCGTTTCATTCTTACCTTTTTTCTTGTGATGACGTGAGATGATACAATGTCTATGTGATGAGTGAGGTGAATGACGGCGTTGGTGAAGACTCAGTCCACTAGGCTGGTAGTATATACAACATGGATATACTAGACAAAGAAAGGGATGATTCACATCCTGAGCAGGACGTGGAGCAGGATGATGCGAAATTTCATTATGCTCCTCAGAATGGCATGCAATTTAAAACTTATGAATTGCTTATTTATTCTTTTATCCTCAACCAGAGGACATGCTTATTGAATTTAGAGAGAGGGGAAGGGAGGGAGGGAGAGAGTGAGAGAAATGTATATGTGAGAGAAAAACATCAATAGGTTGTTTCTTGTATGTTCCTACATGGGAATTGAACCCACAATCGAGGCATGTGCCCCGACTGGGATTCAAACCCATGACCTTTTGGTTTACATCTGATGCTCCAACCAACTGAGCTACACTGGACAGAGTGGGAACTGTTTGTTTATGGGATTTTCCATTTAATATTCTGCACTGCAACTGACCATGGGTAACTGAAACAGCAGAAAGCAAAACTGCAGGTAAGGGGGGACTACTGCGAAGTCTGTTTTAATAATCATCTATTATGAATTTCCTTTGAATGCTATTTTCTATCTTTTTCATAAGGTTTTTTTTTCAGTTAGAAATGCTTTCTAATGTGCAAAATTTTCTTGTACTATAATCACCCTCTTTTTTAATCTTAATAATATGCTGGGTTTCTTGACTTATAAAGTACATCAATTTGAAGTCATTTGAGTTACTCTATATATTTTATTTACTTTGCTAGAATACAGTAAATTACATTTCAGAGGCTTCTTGAAAACAGAGGTTATGCTGTTTACATACTAGCAAATTTAATATACACTTGGGATTCTGATTTATCCTCTTTATGATATTCCTTCTTTGCAGATGCTAAGAGACGAGGAAATTATTTGAGAAGATTAAATTTTGTTGACACCAGGGATATTCAGGCCACCTCACCAAAAATTTTATGGCAATATCAGTAGTGCCTTTTAAATTAAATGACAAATTGGAAGTATTTAACAACATATGGTCGTTTTTTCTTGACATATATGATTAAGAATATACTTTTTATCAAAATGTAAAATACCATCTGGCAGAAGTAACAATTATTCTATTGGTCTTATACATTAAATTAATTCACTGTACTTTAAAAAGTAAATATTTTCCTGTTTTTTCTGTTTCTTGTGCTAGATCTATATTTATTTATAATACTCAGAAACTTCATTATTCAAAAACTATAATTAGGTATAACAATTAAAACTGATTTTGAATTTCAAACAGAAAAAAATGTGTTTAAGTTCTTTCCAAACATTTCTCAAAAATTAAAATGGCAGCAGCCCTATTCTGATATTCATAATTGTAAAGCTGGGCTATCGGAAAGTTTGCTGTTATGATGTCCTATTAGACACACAGTCAGACTTTGTGTATGAAAGGAATTACATGTATATGCACATAATGTGCTTTACAAATGGGAGGAAATTTTTATAAGGTTGATTCGGTTTGAACAGGTTCATAGTAATGCTACTCTAACCAGAGGTGGTCATTCATTTAACAAACCTGCCAGGTTCAGAAGATACCAAACAAGTAGGAGAGTTTCTCTGGCACAGTGTGTATGTTACATGTTTAACAATGTGAACTTTTGGCAATTTATGATTTTAAGACATATCAAACATTTCATAATTCCATACAAAGCCACAATGGGACTTACCTAAACAATGGATGCTTTAGGCTTAGCATGTAATATTCATATCAGATATGTGTCCATTTAGATTCCATAAATTTGTTTTTATGGCAGATTAGTTTTATTTATTTATTCACTTATTTGTTTATTACATTTGTTGGGGTGACATTGGTTCATAGGGTCATATAGGTTTCAGGTGTACATTTCAGTGATACATGATCTGTGTACTGCATTGTGTGCCCACTGTCCAAAGTCAAATCCTCTTCCGTCACCATATATTTGGCCCCCTTATACCCTTTACTCTCCTCCCATCCCCCTTCCCGCTGGTAGCAACCATGCTGTTGTCTGTCTGTGTCTATGAATTTTAGTTTTATATCCCACATATGAGTGAAACCATATGGTTCTTAGCTTTTTCTGACTAACTTACTTTGCTTAGTATAATAGTCTCAAGATCCATGCATGTTCTCACAAATGGCAGTATTTCATCTTTTCTTATGTACCACATCTTTTTTATCCAATCCTCTATCAAAGGACACTTTTGCTGTCTCCATGTCTTGGCCACCGTGAAAAATGCTGCAGTGAACATAGGGGTGCATATATCTTTATGAATAAATGCTTTCAAGTTTTTTGGGTAGATAACCCAGAAGGGGGATTGCTGGGTCATGCGGTAACTCTATTCCTAATTTTTTGAGGAACTCCATACTGTCTTCCACAGTGGCTGTTCAGTTTCTATTCCTACCAGCAGTGAATGAGGGTTCCTTTTACTCCACAACCTCTCCAATGCTTATTACCTGTCTTGTTGATAACAGCCATACTAACAGGTATGAGGTGGTATTGCATTTCAGTTTTGTTATGCATTTCCCTAATAGCAAGTGAGGTTGAACATCTTTTCTTTCTTTGTTTCTTTTTTGTTTTTGGTTTACAACTGCCACTTCATTTATTTATTTTTATTTGCAGGAGGAGTTGAAACAAAGCTTTAAGGATATTTTCATCCCCCGCCCCCCCCCCCCCGCCGCCCCAACATGAATCATTCAAGTACAACCAACTATAGAAATGTAACAAAGTAAGGAAAAAGTAGCACAACAACCCAAGAGGCAAAGGTTGGGGGGAAGAGGTGGGCGCAGTCCACATATACCATATGCATAAGTGCCATATGATTCATCTGCTCAGGACCACCTCCCTGAATGAACATCTTTTCATATATCTGATGGCCACTTGTATGTTTTGTTGGGAATTGTGTCTGTTCAAGTCCCCTGTCCATTTTTCAGTTGGATTGTTCATTTGTTTGGTGTTGGTTGTGTGATAAGTTCTTTATATATTTTGGACATTAACTCCTTGTTGGAACTGTTGTTTGCAAATATCATCTCCCATGCAGGTGGTTGCCTTTTTGTTTTGTTGGCAGTTTCTTTTGCTGTGCAGAAGCTTTTTAGTTTTACACAGTCTTGTCCATTTATTTTGCCTTTAGTTCTCTTGCCCTTGGGGTCAAATTCATAACATGTTCTCTAACACCCAGGTCCATAAGTTTAGTGCCTATGTTTTCTGCTATCTAATTTATTGTTTCAGATCTTATATTTAGGTTTTTGACCCATTTAAAATTATTTTTTGTACATGGGGAAAAACTGTAGTCTAATATTATTCTATTGCTTGTGGTTTTCCAATTCTCCCAGCACCATTTATTGAAGAGGCTTTTTTTCTCCATTGTGTGTTTTTTGCTCCTTAAAAAAAAAACTATTTGCCCAGATACATGTGGTTTTATTTCTGGGCTCTCAATTCTGTTCCATTGGTCTGTGTGTCTGTTTTTCTGCCAATAACATGCTGTTTGGATTGTCATAGCTCTGTAATATAATTTGAAATCAGGAAGTGTGGTACCTCTGGTTTTATTCTTTTTGCTCTGTTCTTTTGTAGTCCCATACAAATCTGATGATTTTTGCTTTATTTCTTCAAAAAATGACATGGGGATTTTGATGAGGATTGCATTAAATCTGTATATTACTTTATGTAAGATGGACATTTTAACTATGTTGATTCTTCTAATCCATGAACATGGAATATCTCTCCATTTAATTGTGTCTTTTTCCATCTCTTTTAATAATGCTTTGTAGTTTTCATTCAGTATATAGGTCCTTCACATCCTTTGTCAAGATTCCATAAATTTGGTTATTTGTTTATTTTTTAGAGAATTGATTATTTTAAGAGGGGCTGTATCTGGATTTAAAATATTTCTGATCCTTTTGGGCATTCTTAGCAAGAAAATTACTTGGACAAGTACTACATCAATTTTTAGTACCTACTATGGACAGGCCACATTCTCTATTCTCAAGCTTAAAGTTTAGACAGGAAGACAGACAAGTAAAACAAGGATGGTAGAGTTCAATTGTAGGGTAACATACATGGCTGGTATTAACTAACCACACTCAAAAGGTGGGCTGAAATGTGAGGATTGGAGATGGAAGGACATTTCAGATAGGAGAAACAATAGATTGGAAGATCCTGAGGCATAAAACAACATGATTTATCCACAAATACTTTGGTGTGGCTAAGAAAAGGGATAAACTAACAAAATTGAGAATTTTCTCTTCCTTTAAACCAGCTTGATTATAATATAAATTATATGCAATAAAATGTACCTATTTCATATGCACAGTTGGGTGAGTGTTGACAAACTACCATCACAATAAAGACACAGAATGTTTCCAACAACCCTAAAGGAAATTTCACATCCTAAGCAGTCAATCCTTCCACCTAACTTCACTTGGAATCCCCAAGATAACCACTGATCTGATTTCCACAGCCTTGATTTCTTTGTTTAGAATTTCATTAAAGCAGTATTATTCGCTCCATGCTGGTGTGGCCCAGTGGATTGCGGGGGGGGGGGGGGGGCGGGCTTGAGAACCAAAGGGTCCTGGGTTAGATCCCCAGTCAGGGCACATGCCTGGGTTGCAGACTAAGTGAGGTCCCCAGTAGGTGGCGCACAGGAGGCAACCACACATTGATATTTCTCTCCCTTTCATCCTCCCTTCTCCTCTGTCTAAAATAAATAAATAAAATCTTTAAAACAAAACAGTAGTATTCAATATGTACTCATTTGTGTCTCACTTCTTTTCTTCAGTATGATATTTTTGAAAGGCATCCTCATCGTTGCACACGTTAGTAGTTTCCTTTTTATTGCTGAGTATTACTGCCTTGTAAGGATGTACCACACTTTACCCATTTATCACCTAGAAAACATATCATTTCCAGTTTAGGGCTATTTTTTTTAATTTTTATTTTAATTGTTGATCTTGTACAGTTTTCTGTCTTTTATTCTCACCCCAACCAACCTAGGGTTATTATTAATAAAACTGTTATAAACCATTATGTTCAAGTCTTGGTGCGAACATAGGATTTTACTTATTTTTGGTAAATACATAAAGTGGAGTTGTTGGATGAAATTGTATTTTTTACTTTATAAAAAACACTAGGACAATTTTCAAAGTTGTTGTACCATTGTATTTATTGTTTGTATGCTATACATTTTTTATCCTCTTAGTTTCAACATAGTTCTGCCTCTAGTGAACTGCATATGGTTCTTTTTTAATTTTTTACCTATTCTCCCAATTGCTGCCTAGTAATTGAATGTTTAACCTTTACATTTAATGTAATTACATTAAGGTAGTATTTACACCTGCCATTTTGCTATTTGTTTTCTAAATATTGTACATCTTTTTATTTCCTTATATTTCTTCATTACTGCTGCTCTTTGGGTTAAATACATATTTTCTTGTGTGCCATTTTAATTCCCTGCCATTTATTTTATTATATGTTTTTGAGTATTTTCTTAGAGGTTGCTCTGGGGAGTATAACGACCAAGTTACAACAATATAGTTTGGATTAATACCAACTTAACTTCAATAGTACACAAAAACCTTGCTACTATAAAGCTTCATTCTTTCTCCCCTTGTTTATGCTGTTACTATAATACAAATTACATGTTTAAACATTAAATGAACACAAGTTTATAAATATTGCTTTATGCAGTTGTCTTTTAAATCATATAGCAGACAAAATGAATTACAAACAAAAATATATCTGTACTGTCTTTTATATTTACTTATGTAATTACCTATACAAGTGTCCTTTATTCCTTTATATGGATTCGAGTTATTGTCTAGTGTCCTTTCATTTCAGGCTGAAGGACTCCCTTTAGTAATTCTTGTAGGGCAAATTTCCTAGTGATAAATTCTAATTTTTTTAGAAATATATTTCAGGAATATATTAATTTCTCCTTTTTTGAAGGATAGTGTGTTTAGATATAGAAATCTTGGTTGAAAGTCTTTTTTTCTTCAGCATTTGAATGTCATACCACTGCTTTCTGCTTCCATAACTTTGGCTATAAATCTTACTGAGAATTATGTGATAAGTGGTTTCTCTGTTAACACTCAAGATTCTCTCTTTGACTTTGACTTTCAATAGGTTGATTATAATGTATCTGGGTGTGAATTTCTTTAAATTTATTTCAGTTGGAGTCTTATGCTTCTTTGATGTATAGATTGTTTTTCATTAAATTTGGGAAGAATTGAACATTATTTTTCAAATATTATTTCTGCCTTTTTCTCTTTCTCCTCTTCTTCTAGGACTCCCATTGGAGTATGCCATTAACATTCAATTGGAAAAAAAATCTGCCTAGTGCAATAAAGTGCAATAAAACTGACCTATATCCAAATTTGAAAATTCTTTCTTCAATCTGATGAAATCTCTGTTGAGTTCCTCTAATGAATTTTTCACTTTGGTTATTATGCTTTTCAATTCCAGAATTTTTATTTATATTTTAAAAAATGATTTCTGTCTCTTTATTAATATTATCTATTTGGTGAAACACATCTCATATTTTCCTCTAGTTTTTTAGACATGGTTTCCTTTAGCTTTGTGAACATATTTAAAATTTCTCATTTAAAGTCTTTATCTAGTAAGTCCAAAGTGTGAGTTTCTTTAAGGATAGTTTCTACTGATTCTTTTACCCCTGTGTATAGCCATTACATTCTTGTTTCTTTGCAAGTGTCATATTTAATTTTTTTTTAATTTTCAAAACTGGACATTTTCAAAAATAAAATATGGCAATTCAGGAAATCAAATTCTATCCTCTCCCCAGGGTTTTTGTTGTTTCTGCTTATTCAAATAGTTGTTGGTTTAGTGACTTTTCTGAATTTATTTCTTAAAGTCTGTGCTCTTCGTTCTGTGTGAGCACTGCAATCCTTGCTTAGTTAGCTTAGTGGCCATCTGATGACTGGACAGAGATTTCCTTAAACATCTTCAGCTAATAGTCTCCCATTCTTTGCCATGTGGGTCTTACTATGTGTGTTGGGGCATGCCTTCTACATGCCGCCAAAGAATTTACAACTGTATCTCAGCCTTTACTTCTTACTTGTATAAGAGACTCAAGGTTAGCCGGAAGTGAAAGCTTAAGGCCTTCTCAGGTCTTTCCTGAGCAATCACATAGCCCTAGGCATGCACACAATTCTAAGCATGCTTATTTCCTTCTAGATTCTCAGGAATATGTCAGTTTTTAAAACTCCCTATGGACATCTCATTCTCCAGCTCAATACTTTAGTATGGGTGGAGCAACGGTGCTCCAAAGAAAGTTAAAAGATTCTTAATTTTTGATTGGATGTTATGGGGAGCCACTGGTGAAATTTTAAGCAAAGAAGGGGCATGATTGCAAAGGCATTGCAGAAAAAAAAAATCTTTCCCAATGGAGAATGGATTGAATGGGGACAGACTGGAGACAGGGAGATCAAGGAGATTATTGCCATATTCTAGGGGGAAAAAAGTGATGCAGGCCTGAGTTAAGAGAGAATGGAGAAAGGGAAGTGGTGGATTGGGAAAGCTATTTTACATTTTAGACACGTCATTAGTTGGGAAGCCAGTGGGAACGGGGATATAAGAGGGAAGTGTCTACTCTCAGGTCAGACTAGGAAAACTGGTTGAAGGATGGGTTCCTTCACCAAAAATGTAAACAAAGGAGACATAGATTTTGGGGAAAACATAAAGATGAGGACCCAAATATAATTAATACTACCTTTGTTAAATAACCTATGTATTTTTTAGATAGAGTATCTTTGAGAGGGAAATTCTGTGTAATCGTACCTCTCAAATAGCTTTGGATTCAGATGCGATAATCCCTCCTTCTCATTCACCCAGTAGACTTCATAACCATTCTTGGTTTATGAATGTTTTAAAGAGGCTTATTATTTGCAATATATTTGACCAAGTGAGTGGGACTTGGTAAACATGCTGCCTTAAACAGAGCCTGTACCTAAGTGTGGTAAGTACTTTCAAAAGTCATTTTTGGGCGGTTTTGCTCTCTTAAAACCTAGCAGAGACCAAATAATAGATAAAACGTTGCTATTAATGCAAATTACATGAAGAAACATCAGCAACTGATTCTTTAAGCCCTACAAATTAATTTGAGCTTGAAGTAGGTGACTTTAACATTTGGTAACGTTGGTTTTACTTGAAATCCAATCCTTGCAAAGCGGTAAGGACAAGGTCGGCAGATCGCACTATGAGAAAAAGAATCTGACCGATTCCTGTTCTTTTCACGCCCCTCCTTCTTCTCTTTAGCCTTTCAGGTGACCGCGGACACCAAAGCGAAAGGGGTTCTGATGTCTGCGATCCTGCAGTTCCATTTCCTAGACAGTCACCTCCCGGACTGGGTAGGCGGGCATGCCAGATCTGGGGCTCAAAGAGGTAGGAAGAGAAGAGAGAGGGTGTTGGAGCGGCGGCGGAGCGGGCTGCTCTATTCCGCCCCGCCCTCCCAGCCTAGACTGCAGAAGTGAGGCTGTCCCAGCCGACTGTCCCGGGCGCTCCTCCTGGGGCGCCGGCAGGACTCCAGAGACGTCTCCAATTGGCCGTCGGGGGAACGGAAGCCGAAGTAGAGCAGTGAACCCGGAAGTGCTTCGCAGCGGAGGCCCAGGCGACTCTTTTGAATGGAATCGGGCTGATTCATCGCCGGTTCGCGGAGCCAGAGCTCGACCGAGTCTGACCCTTTGCTGCAGCTGTCGCCGCTGTCGCGTCACCGCCGCAGAAAGACCAGGGTCCAGACCGCGGACTCCTGCCCGCCTTCAGGTAAGACGGGGAAGTCAGATTTCGGAGGTCCGTGGAGACGGCCGCGCTAGGCCGCGGCCACCCCGGTGCTTTCCTGAGTCACGTTGCCCAGCCGAGGTGCTACTGGAGGCCCTGGCCCTCACGGAGAAGCCCGGACTTGTTCGCCTTCCTCGCGGGCTACGGGGGTGTCTGGCAGAGTTTGGTCTCGGCGTGATTTCCTTCCTCCTGGCGTTTCTGCTCCACTGAATTCAGATCCTGGGAACCTCTCCTTCCTGTAGAGGGTGAACCCGTGTTTATGGCGTCAATTTGTGCTCTATTGATAGTTACCCCTATTTTGAAAAACTCCAAAGTAGACAGGGAAGAAAGGGGAGAAAGAATAAAATTAACCTTCTAATTGAATGCATGTTTGCTTTATTACTTGCCCTTCCCATAGGCCTTGACTCTTAGTACTAGGTTTTCAACTCCCTTCAAAAAACAAAAACCCCAGGGACTCACTGGTTTCTCACCTTGAAGATCTTCAAAACATAGTGTGGTAATTCCTGCTATGCCTTTTAACTAACTTTCAATGTGTCGCAACTGTAGTTTTGGTGAATTGATTGCATTTACTGTTTTCAATAAAATAGAAATCTTCTACTGTGTGTTACCTTCTGATTTTGGTGGGGACGTTACTTCGTGTAAGTCAAAAGAAGAAAATAAAAACTTTCTGAAAGAGTCTGAATATAAGTCTGGTGACCGAGGGAAAAAGTACTGAAATTATAAAATAGTACCAAAAGTTGATAAAGGTTTCATGGGAGAGGCAGGAAAAAGGCTTTAAAAATTAACTTCGGGATGCAGTTTTAGAGCAAAAATAACTTTTTCACTGCTCCCAAAATTATGTTTTTAGTGCTGATGACTTTGTGTTTATGAGTAAAGCAACAAGACAGTCATTGGCAATGTTGAAATAACAACAATAACAAAATAACCGAATACAATTTTAGTGGAGATGATTAACAAAATGGTGACCTTCTTGTCCTGTCGTGTAAGCCTGCCATGCTTCAAAGTTTAAATTACACGGTTCAAACAAATTGTATGGGTTTTTGTGCATTTAAAGAGATTAAGATGTATAATGGCTCAGAATTAACTAGTTACAATGTGTTTAGTGAAGTGATATTTAATGAAATGCCTGAATATTGTCTTAAATTTGTCCCAGAACAAAATTACATCAGGCCAACAGAAGGAAGTTTTGAACTCGTGATCTTTCAGTGAAGCCTCACCTGTTCAATTTAGGAGATTCCACTCCCCCCACCCTCTGCCCCATACTTAGAAAATAATATATTGCTGTTCTAAGTGAAAAGCTGGAGTTGAACTTCTTTGTCATGGGTTTGTTCTGTTTTGTATTATACTTGTCATCTAAATTGAGTGTTTAGTATCTGTGTTCAGAACCCATGTTTGCAAGTCAGTAATGAGAAACAGTTGTGCTTTTATTTTTTTCAATTTCAGTAAAAAGCAATATTCATTTCACAAATCACTGTCCACCTGTGAAAGCTTTACTTGAATACTCATGTGATTTCTTACTCATGAATTTGTCATATATCCTGTTTTTTATACTCATTTGACATTTATACTGTTTTGTGATATTTTCATATCCTATCTATAAAATGAGAATTGGATTCAGTAGTCTCTTCCAGCTCAAAGGTGGTAATAATAGTAACAATAACAGCAGTTACTGAGTATTTGAATCTTCCAGGCACTATATTCGGTGCTTGTATTTATTCTTGCAACAGACTTGAAATTGCAGGGTCAGGATTGGCCCCATTTTATAGATGAGGTTGAGGAGGTTATCTTTTTCTAGATCCTATCTAGAGTAGGTGTTGAAATCATGATTCAAATCTAGGTCTGAATGGGCTCAGAGCCTTTCAAGCTCTGCTATCCTTTCATTTTATGTATTTTTCATGGGTTTGTGTCATGCCTCCCAGGTAGATTGTAAATTCTTTCAGTATAAGCCACTAAGTTTCTTAGTGGCTCTATTTTTTTATTACCTTATACACACGGTAGTACTTAATAACTGTTTTACTTGAATGATATAATTAGGAGACACCACAAGAGATACTTAGGATAATTCTATCCTCACTGTTCTGAATTGGGGAAAATCTTGCTTTCAAAATCTTGTTTATATAATTAAGTTTAATGTTGACTCTTTGTATATCTTCCACTGGAGAAAGCCCTTAAGAATGTGAGAGAGTTCCTAATTACTTTCTACAAATCAGAGAGTAAAGGAATTAGAAATACAGTGAGATCACAAAGGATTTAGCATCAGTCTGAGAAATAATAGTACTTAACCACAACATGGGTTGGAAAGTAAAAAGGGAAAATAAGAAACATAATGTTAAACCCAAACAGCTAAGGGTTTCATGATTTTGTTGGAATTTTATAAATTATTGGGATACTGTGTCCCTTGTAAAAAGATTGAAAAGTTAAAGAAAAATCACATACTTAATCGGATTAAGATAATATTGAAGGATTGTTTTTTTAAGGTTGTTCATGTGTACATAAATTTTCTATAGATATTTGAAAATGATATGTTTTAATTACAACATGAACATAATCTAACTATATATCAGGTTCTAACCAGATCTTAACTCAGGAGATGAAAAAATAGCAAATCATTAACCCTTTGAAGGTAATGATACTTTGTACTGTTTTTACCAATTAAATATGTTACTGTATAAATAACATGTTGCATGTAGTTAAACACTAAATGTTTTACGTAAAGTTAATCATATCATGAATGAGCTCTTAAGTTTTTCACATTTTGATAGGTATAAAAGCTTTCTTTAGATTCGTAGGCCTTTTGTATTGCTTTTATTCCTAAGAATTGGAAGTATTCTCTTTTATAGTATAACACTTTAATTTTATAAATCCCTTTGGTAAATTCTGCAAAATGCAAGTCCCTTCTCTCTCTCCATTGTGGTTTATTTAGTACAGTGAAATATGCCCAGTGCTTGGAAACTCCCTAAGTGGCAAACTGTGTGTGAAGAAGGATCTATATTGGATGAACCGTAGCTGTGCTCGTATGTAGTGCTGATGACAGCAGCTAGTGTTCATTGTTTACTTACTTTGTGCCAAACATTGCGTTAAATATTGTTTATGTCCGTTGTCTTTAATCTTCAGAACTACTCGTTGTCTTTAATCTTCAGAACTATCTTAGATACCTTTAATGGGTGCTATCATTATCCCCATTTTCTGGATGAGGAAAGTGAGGCTGAGAGAGGTGACTGACCCCAGGACACACAGCTAATAAGTGTTAGAGCCAGGATTGGCACTCAGTCCTGGTACTCAGATTACAGAATCATAGTTCTTAACCCTCATATACCAAGAAAAATAGTCATCACGTTTACCATCTGGGTTGTATGTTAGAAATATTAACATAGTTTAAACATAGAAAATACACATTTTTTTTTTTTTTTTGTATTTACCTGCTTTTGAAGGTACATGTAATCCTTTCAATGTATCTAACTGCTCTTCATCCGTCATGCATAAACCTGGGCCATATCTATCTTGTAAAGATAAGCTTCACATTTTAAAAAATGTCTCTAACCAGGTGCTATAACTCTATTTCTTCTGGTTCTCCTTGCACTTGTTCTTGGTATGTGTAACAATACATAACCTAAAGTTTACTGTGTTAAGCACATTTAGGTGCATGGTTCAGTGGCATTAGGTACATTCACTTTGTTGTGCGACCGTCCCCAACCATCCATCTCCTGACTTTTTTTATCTTCCCAACTTCAATACTTTTGAAAACACTGGCAGTTCATAATTTTGTTGAAGAGAGGATGGTCATCATCTTTGCTTGCAAAGCATTTTATTTTTTGCTTCATAAACACCAATTAGAGTTAGTCCAATGGTTTTTCCCATTTCTACATTATTTTCTTTTACTCACCTTTATGTTATACTTCTGCATTTATTTACATATAAACTGCATCGACATTATAAAAGATAAAAGAATACTTTACACATCTCTTTAGCAAAACGGGTTCTTGTAGAGTGTGATGAAGTCCTTGTTGAATACCTAACTGGGTGAGAATGTCGTATTTCTTTTTTGGTCTTAGAAATATTGTTGTTTGTTCATTGATCCTTTTAAAAGATCATTTATTGAGGTGAAATTTATGTGACATAAAATTAACCATTTTAAAATGAACAGTTAGTACAGTGTCATTCAGTACATTCACAGTGCCATACAGCTAACACCTCTATCTAGTTTCAAAACATCTCTTATCATTCTAAAGTAAAATCGATTACTTTAAACCTGTTCAGCCGTGTCTACATTTTGCTCTCTCCACCCAGCCCCTGGCAATCACCAATCTCCATGTCTCTCAGGATTTATATATTTTGTATATTTCATATAAATGAAATTATATAACATGTGACCTTTTGTGCATGGCTTCTTTCACATAGCATAATGTTTTGAGGTTCATGAACATTGTAACATGTATTAGCACTTCATTCCTTTTTATATAGCTGAATACTATTCCATGTTTCATTATTTATATAGACAGTTCTAGAGTTTGATCAACATTTGGGCTGTTGCCGCTCTTTGGCTGTTGTGAATCGTGCTGTAAACATGCATGCACTTGTAATTATTTTGAATACTTGTGTTTCACATCTTATGGATGTATACCTAGGAGTGGAATTGCTGGGTCATATGGTAGTTCTATGTTGATCTTTCTGAAGAGCTCTCAAACTGTTTGCAGCACTCACTGGTTCTTAAGTTTGAGAAAAATGAATCTAAGATATTGCCATGTGAAGACGCATAATCCGAGATGTTTATATCAGTGGTTCTTACCTGGGAGCGATTTTGCCCTTTCAGAGAACATGTGACAATGTCTGGAGACATTTATGATTTTCACTGCTGGATAGGTGCTACTGGCATCCAGTGCACAGATGCCAGGAATGCTGCTAAACATCCTGTAATATACAAGACAGCCCCTACAAAAAAACCCCACATTTTTTGGTTCTGAATGTAGTAGTGCCCCCCAAGCCCTAGCTTATACCATCATTTTTACCATCATTATTAGAGAACAGAATGCTGTTACTTCACCATTGCTTCATTTTGATGATGGTTTTCTTTCATTTCCTTGTGATTTTAGTCTTTTTTGGCATAGTTGGAAATAATGGATTAAGAAATGATGAACTAATTTCTAGGATAATGGAAATAGCAAATTTCAGGATATAGGACAGATAACATAATGATTCCATAATGCATCATAGATTTGTAATAATGTTGCAGTGGACCCAATATGGTAATTGCATAATTGAATGAATTTTGTTCTATTTATAATGTAAGTAAATTTTCTCATTGCTTGTTGAAATACCTTTAGAAAGACAAAGTCATGACATGCCAATTTTTACGCATAATTAGAACTGCTCAAAAAATTAGAAACAAAATTTTTTTTTTTTTTTAAAGAATTTATTTATTTATCTTTAGAGGGGAAGGGTAGGAGAGAGGGAGAGGGAGAGAAACATCAATGTACGGTTGCCTCTCGTGTGTCCCCCGCCGGGAACTGGCCTGCAACCCAGGCATGTGCCCTGACTGGGAATCGAACCGCGATCCTCTGGTTCGCAGGCCCGCGCTCAATCCACTGAGCTACACCAGCCAGGGCAGAAACAAAATTTTGATGCAGGGTTAATTATTATGTCCCATAGCTTCCAGGATGGTATTTCATTTTATACCCTCGGGCAATTAAAAAATCAGTTTTGATTTTTGTTTTGTTTTTAGGAATTTTGCTTCTCATAAAGCTCTTGTTACATTTTCCTTTTTAGTTCTCAGTGTACTTATATCTTTTTTATTTTTTTAGGAGAGAGAGAAAAAAATAGTTGGATAAAATCATACCTGCCAGTATTAGTAAGAACTTGATTTAGAAGAAACTTGTCAAAGTCAACAAATTGAAGCTTAATATCACAGGAGTTGTAGTTACTGACCAGGTAAGAATTAAGAATGTATTTTACTTTTACCTGTTCTTTCAGGAGATGATACAAGGATGTTATGAAAATACATTATTTTTAACACATGTCAAATTATAAATCATATAATCAGATTTAAGGACTCATCAAAGTTAACTAGCATTTTTGGTTTTATTTGCTTTCTGTAAAGTTATAAAAAGTAGTGTGATTTAGAACATCAATCAATGTATTTGATTTCTAAAGGTTAAGATCTGATTATTGTATCTTAAAATGTCTTAGTTTGTTAAATATTTTTTCCTGTTTGCTGAGACATCTAATTTTGCTAAAAACACAAATTTGACCTGCCAGATTTTCTTTCCCTCTGCTCCCTACATTGCTCATGTATATTCACAGCATCTGGAGTCTGTGTAAAGTCATCAGAAACGACATAGGGGATTAGATAAGCCGAACACAGCTGGGAATCGACTTTGGCCTGATATACACATACTGTCTAAAAGTATACTGTATAGTTTTAGTTTTTTGTTTTTTTTTTTCCATTGGTTTTTAAGTTTGTAAGCTTGAAATGGTCCAAAAGAAAAATTTTTTCTTTGGTAATACAATATATTCTAGAGAAATGTCTTTAATATTTTAAATGATATAGGTTTCTTTTTTTTTCCTACCCACAACCTTTAAAAAGTGCTGTGTACTTAATTCCATATTTTAGTTGAAGAATTTTAATGAGAATTTGATGGAGATTTTATTTGTAAATGTTGCTATTTAGGAGTATGAGTTAAGGTTGTAAAGCAGAATTTTGTCTGGACTATCAAGTTTTCTTCTGTGCCTTTTCACTTTTTAAAATGAGTTTATTTGTTGTGAATCTTATAAACTTGTGGAGTGAAAGCCAGATAATGAAAGTATATGACTTCATTTCTGTAGAATTCAAAAATAGCAGAGCTAATCTCCTCTGTTACAAGTTGGAATTCTACCTTTGTGGGGTAGTGGAGTATGAGGTGTTCTTAGGTGTGCATAGTGCTCTGTTCCTTCATCTGTGTGGTGATTGTGGGGGTGTGTTCACTTTGTGTAATTTCCATGGCTGCATCATTTGTGTACTCTTCTATATGTGGACTTGAATACAGTTTGCAATGTTGATATCATTAAATATTCTCAGGATTAAATTATTAGCAGGATTCAACAAACATGGTAAGACACTAAAGTAGTAATCATAAGTACATTATTGAGTTTCAGTTTGTATAGCAGTTTAACTTAGTTATTGTTAGTATATTGTTTAATTTAAACAATATGGACAAATGGCTAAACATCTGTTAGTATTTAACTTAGAATACATTTGGAGTAATACCATTTTCTAAAGCGTACCCTACTAGCAAGTAGAAAAAAAATACTTTGTTCTCATGTTTAAGTATTTAGTTGTACTGGATATTGATTTTATAATTTGATTACTCCTTTTTGTGTATTTGAGGCCATATTAGTACCCTTGCTGTTTTTTCCTTTGAGTTTTTTGTGAAAGTTTTAGGCTTATAGGAAAGTCTTCTGTAGTTACTGCAGACAAATAAAAAACAAATCAGATGGATGTTTCACAGTTAATCCTCTCTATTGATTACCTCTAAGATTATAATTGGGAACAGCAGCTGAATTTCCTTAGCAAAAAGTACATATCTCCACAATATCTGAAATAATATACAACATCTGTGTAGGTTCTAAAACACTATCTTAATGCATTTAATGTTTACTTTTAATATTTCTTTTAGTATAATGAGTTCATTTTTTAAAAGCCTTTGATGCTAATTCAGAGATCCATAATCTGCTCACAATGTCTTTCACATGTAGTTTTGATGATAACTGACAAGCTGTAAGTTAATTAGCACAGAACTTACTAATGAGGATGTTAAAATTTAATTTAAAAGTGAGGATTTTTATTTGTACACTGTGGACAAATTGAAGGAAATTCAATCATACATATGATACGCATTTCAGGCTCTTTTTCATTATTCGGGTACTTTGTTAGATAACAATAAGAAAATATAATTAACTTAATGATAGCAAAGTTTTGAAATTATGCTAAGATTGCTTGTCTTTAAACTGGGGGTAACCCAAAACCAAAGCAGTAAAATAAGGTCTGTTAATTAGCATGGAAGACAGCTTCTTGAATTAATATGTGGTGTTAATTAACAGGAAGTCTGATGTTGTGTTGTAATTACCACCAATATTTTTGACATACTGAGTGACTGAAGGTGAATTATATAGATAGCAATTGAGTAAACACTTTTGTGCTTAGAAACGTTTTCCTTTGTTTCTGTTTTCTAGAAACATGGACAGACTTCTTAGACTTGGAGGTGGTATGCCTGGACTGGGCCAGGTTAGTATATAGACGCTCAGTATTTCTTTGTGTGTAAACTGCACTCCTTTTTCTAGTTATCCAAAGAGAAAGAAATCACTCCCAAGAAAATCACCTCATAGATAACATTGTGGTAAGAAGCTCACCTTATTGCTGGTTGCTGTATTTCAACACTAAGTAACTTGTGGAGGACATTGTCTACTATCTTAATTTTCACCTAGGAATCGGAATTTTCTCTATTTGCTTTTATTTAAAATTTTGGGATATGTGAGATTATTAGACTTGCCTTTTAGTAAAAAAGGGACTCAAAACATCTTATTTGGAGGTTTATAATGTAGACTTTAAAAGTAACACATGAAAAAGTAAACGGCATATTCTTGGTAAGATCCAGAAAACAGACCCATAGAATGTTTGTATGTATAATCTTAAAACTGATAAATTCCTGTTAGTAATTATGATACATGAATGAATTAATCTCTTTTTTCTTTAAAATTTGGTACATATTTTGTACATTCTTATTAAAATTAAATGAGTTTTTAGTTGTTTTAATGTTATCATTTATCTTGTGCTGTTGGGCAGATGACTTCCAAATAGGCATCTGTCTCAGGTATTCTCTCTACTTTCACTTAAAGAAGAAATTTCTACTTCTTTTGAATTCTACACTAATTATCATTTTACTGCTCTGTTGATAAGCAAGATGACTAAGTGTTGTTCCTTTCTTTTATATAATGAATTATTTTATTACCAAATTTTGGGAGTGTTTTTATAACCCACCTTTTGAACCCTTTTAGTTACCAACTGTACCTCATTTCCATATCACTATCAATGACTTTGTCTTACTTTAGTCAAAGTAGTCTATATTTTGTGTAAGAAACAATTTTGTTTGAAATTTCATGAAATTTTTAGTGTTTTAGAGTCACTTTTTCAGTAATTCTCTGATTAGGTCTATCATGGTTTATGACTAATAAATTTTTTATAAAGTTGAATTCATTTTGTGATTCTATATATTGCATCCTTGCATAGACTTCAGTTATTTTTCATTTACTTTTGTTAGTTTTAAATATTCTCATGTTTCTCTGTTGTCAGCCTATTTCTTCATGATTATTCAGTTTTGCAAGATGTAAATCCGTCCCTCTTAAGAGGTCTAAGCATCTCTGAACTTGATGTTTCCAAAACTGCTTCTGTACTTTTATAAACATTCTAGATAGCTTCTAGAATTTCCCTAACTTATTCTGAAATTAACAATAGCAATGTTAAGACATACAAAAATGTCAGAAGTGAGCTGAGGTGATACGTAGGTACTGCAAATTTACCTGCAAATCATAGGTAAGGATGTTGCCTTAATAGAAATTTAACAGAAGTTGCATCAAATTTAAATACCGAAATAACTTCCCTTTAAGCATTAGATTCAGTAAATTATATATCCATGCTGGGAAATTGCTGGCCATGAAATAATGGTTTTGCTTACTGCAAATTGAGCTACATCATATCTCAGCGACCACCACAAACCTTTTGCAGTAGTGGAAAACTAAGTTTTGGTTCAATAACTTCTTTCTGGTCTGTGATAGTTCAGTTCAGCCCCTTGTGTCCTCAGTTACTTTCTTATTTGAAGTTAAAAATATGTTGCGTAAGAATCTGTCATTTCATGTGTGTGTTTCTTTCTGCCCAATCAGATGACAAACCCTTAAAGGAATAAATTGTGTTCATTCTTATTTCTGTGATATCTCCTTTATCAAATACTCGGTATTAAAGAGAGAAAATTTTTTCATAAAATTTATTTTACTCTTGTTCTAGACTAATTTGTCATACTTATTATGTTACTTTTGCAACATGAAATGTTAAGCGCGTTGTCTTTTAATAAACAGGAATAAAGTTGTAAGTGTATTATCTATTTTTAATAAGTATTATCTTTGGATTGGTAATAGTTATTCTTGCTATTAGCTAATACATAGCAGCCAATAAAAGTAGAAAAGGAGGCATAGTTGTTTTACCTTCCAAAAATCAGTAGAGAATGTTACTATCTTCCCATTTTTCTCAGGATGGTTTTCTCATAATATTTTTCCAAAAATATTTTTCTCATATTTTTTTCCCACAAAACTTGCTGGTAAGTTTGCAGATGGCCCTTTTAAAACATGGGAATAAGAGCAGAAAAGGGTTCTTTATTAATTCTAAGTGCTTTTACCTTTCTCTGAATAGAAGTAGCATTTCTCTTTTCCATGGCTGACATCAGCTTATTCTCTGATCTCATCCTCTCTTAAAACTTGGTTCCATTGACTGCTGTCCTTCTCTGCCTACAAAGATGTTTCCGTCTCCTGTATCCTAAAAACAAAACTTCACTGTACCCTGACATTAAGCCTTTTCTTCTGTTTATTTCTAGAATTTCTGAAATAATAGCTTATACTCACATATTCTACTTCCTTACCTCCAGTGACTCTTCTGAGATTAAAATTTTGGCCTCCTCCACTACTGTCCTGGCATTGCTTCAATTGCCAAGTCTACTCACCTACTTTTAGTTCTCTTTTAACTAGATGTTGATATTTCACACTATTCACAGTGTCTTTCTTAAAACTTTCTCTTCTGTTAGCTTTATCATGCTACCTTTTTGTAGTTCTTTGTTATAGTGTCTATACCTATAAAACAACTTTTAAAAAAGTCTTTTTTTTAAAAGATTTTATTTATTTATTTTTAGAGAGAGGGGAAGGGAAGGAGAAAGAGAGGGAGAGAAACACCAGTGTATGGTTGCCTCTTAAGTACCCTCTACTGGGGACCTGGCCTTCAACCCAGGCATGTGCCCTGACTAGGAATAGATCCAGTGACCCTTTGGTTTGCAGGCATCACTCAGTCCACAGAGCCACACCAGCCAGGGCAAATTCTTATTTTTTAATAGTACATTTTAAAATATTAGTATTTGGATAGGAGTAGGCTAAAATAATTAAATCTGTCCACATTCTCCTACTTCAATATAATTTAGATTGAAATAGAAACATGTTTTATTAAAGATTAGATTTTGTAAACTAATTGCTTTAAATTTCAAATGTGTTTTTAAATTTACTTTGCTAAAGTGCTTACAAAGTAGAAATTACTAAAAGATGTGAGATGATTGTATTAAAAGCATTTAGTGTTGTAATTTGGCTACCTGATTGTCTTTGTAACTATCCCAACTTAGGTCTTGGCAACTAAACTTTTTCCAAAAGCAGTGACAAAATCCAAGAGATGTACATAACCAAAGCATAGTCTCCAGTCTCTAAAAGTGTTAGTTTAAGTCTGGGTCCATTTTAATTTAGAAACAGAGTAAACTTAAATGTAAATGAAACTTAAGTAAAATGTCAGTGGCATTTATTATCTTGTATTTGAATATTTAGGCAATATTTTGAGAATCCATGTGTTGGGTGTTATGCTATCAGGGGAAATAAGAACATCATTACTTAATCTAGGCCCTTACATTCTAGCAGATACATGGCAATTATGTTTTAAGTGCTTGGCACATATTAACTACTTTGAATACGTGAATACTAAGTGCTTGTTATAAATAATATGATTTGTAAGTATAGTGGATATAGGGTTTAATTTTTCCCACCAAAAGGAGGAAATGGGCCAGATTTGAGGAGATGATGTTTGAACTAAATTTTAGATTATATGCCCAAGACATTAGAAAATCTAGCAAATAGGTGATGTGAAGAGAAATAATGAGAGGAGAAAGTGGTAAAAGACTTTGGAGAAAATTATGAAAGGTGTTGAATGGCATTCTTAGTGAGTTTTCCTTTTTATCCCATAAACACTGTAGTTTCGTGATTTTTTTTTTTTTTTAAGCAGTGTTGTGAGATAATGAATTCTGTGTTTTGAAGAGTAATTCTAGTTTGGAGAATACATACAAGGGAAGAGATTGAAGGCAAAGTCATCATTAATAGGAATATTTCTGACTTTTTACCTTTCAGACACATGACAGGGTTATACTTTCCCATCATTTTTGAAGTTAGCTGGATCATGATTTTAGTTTGAACAGTGGGATGTGAGTTGGAAATTAATGGCCACTTTTAAGTGAAAGCTTTAAGAATCAGTGTGAGACGTGGCCTACACTGGTAATCCAAGTAGCGTGCAGATGGAACTTCTTATAGCTAGGTCCCTCAGAGAGAATGACTTATAATCTGTAAGTCAGAAATCCTGTGATTTTTGTGTAAATGCCCTAATTTTTTTGGTCCCCAGTTTTTGTTTTAAGCAAACTGGTGTAGGTCAAAATAAGCACATAGGCAGGCCCACGTTGCCTATACGTGATTGGTTTGTATCTCTTTGATACAGACCTCAGTAATTTCCAGATGCAAAAATAAAGGAAAATACTGTAGCTAAATGATCAGAGAAAGCTTTCTGAAAGTGGTGAGGTATAAGCCACATTTTGAAGGATTTTTTCAGATAACTTCATAAATTGGATATGATCTATTTTATTTGTTATAAGTTACAAATAAGGATTTTGTATAACTAATAATAACCTTTTTTGGTTTCCTATTATGAATCTTAGATGAGCGGTATTCTTTCTATTATTTGCCTTTTAGGATTTGGTGTAATGTTTTATAGAAAGGATTAATTTAACATGGAAGTGGGGAAATGACTGGAATAAGTTAAGAAATAATACCGTTTTCATGGATAAGGAGTCTTATATCACATTCCAATTCTCTCTGATTAATCTTAAATTCAGTGTACTTCCAGTAAAAACACCAACCAGAATTTTCTTGGAATTAAAAAACTGATTCTAAAATCCATATAGAACAAAATAATCCAAGAATAGCAAAGAATTTGTTTGGTTTACCAAATATCAAAAGATATGTTAGTGCTGTATGACTCAAGGAGTCATTATATTGGTGTAGCAATAGCCAGGTAGATCTGTATAATCAGAGAGAAAGCCCAGAAATAGATTTATGCGTGTATGGAAACTTAATTTGTGATAGAGCTGGTATTAAAAATTAGTGGAGAAGAAGAAGCCTGTGCATTAAATGATGCTGAAGCAAGGGGGTTTCTATATGGTAGGAAAACTAATATTAGATTCCTGCTTTATTCTCTGTGTAAAAATGTATACCAAATGAAGACCTAACTGTGAAAATCAAACATAATTTTGGAAGACATACCTATTAGGATGGCTATTATCCACAGATAAACCAAAGTAACTATTAGTAAGGATAGAATCCTTGTTTGTTCCTAGTAGGGATGTAAAATTTTGTGACCTCTGTGGAAAACATACAATTACCATATGATCCGGCAATTCCATTACTGGGTATATGCCCCAGGGAATTGAATCCAGGGACTCATAGATACATGTACACCAGTGGTCGCAGCAGCGTTATTCACAATAGCAAAAATGTGGAAACAGCTTCTACCTATTGATGGGTAAATGAATAAAACAAAACATGGTGTATATGTACCATGGAAGATTATTCAGCCTTAAAAAAGAAGGAAATTCTGACACATGGTATAACTTGGATAAATGTTGAAGACACTATGCTAAGTGAAGTGAGGAGTTAGTGTTTAATGTGTAGGACAAGCTATTTGTATGAGTCCACTTATAAAAGATACTACAGTAGTCATGTTCATAGAGACAGAAAGTAGAATGGTGGTTACCAGGGGCGGGGCGCATAGTGGAGTGAAGAGTTAGTGTTTAATGAGTACAGAGTTTCCGTTTGGGAAATGAAAACTTTCTGCAGATGGAAGGTGGTTATGACTGCATAACAGTGTGAATGTACTTAATGCCACTGAAGTGCACACTTAAATATGGCTAAAATGCTAAATTTTATGTGTATTTCACCACAATAAAGATTCAATGACCATATCTTTGTAATATTAATAGTAGCTACCTTAGATGGTTTTTGTAAGGATAAAATAAACTCGGATGTGAACATGTCAGACACACAGTAAATAGCCATAAAATAATATTTTAGAAGAAAATATTGTCCTTATGACCTCAAAATAGCATGACTCAGAAGATTAATAATTTGACTACCTCAATACCTTACTAACACTTGTCCCAACAAAGACAATAAAAAGAGACTTTAAAGATAAGCAGTAGAGAGAGAAATTATTTGCAACACATTTATCTACAAAACATGTAGCAAACCATAAAGTCAGTAAGACTATAAAGAAAACCTCATAGAAAAAAAGAACATGAAATGGTGATTTGTAGAGCAAGAATTGCTGGCAAGCATATGAAAAGATACTCAACGTCACTGTGTATCAGGGAAATGAAAATTAAAACAAGTATTAGATTTCTTTTTTAAGCAGAAGTCTGTTGTATCAAGTGTTAATGAATATTTGGGGAAGCAAAAATTCTCATGTAAGCTTTTTTTCCGTAGGGTGGGTTGGTTTAGGGTAAGGGAGTTGGTTGAAAATTATATCTCAGTGCTTAGAACTTTACCTGGCAAATAGAAGATCATGAATGTACATTGAGTGAACACACTGATGTGGAGTATAAATGGTTAATGTCACTCTGGAAAGCAATTTGATGGCATCTAGTCAAGTTAAAAATGCCCTAATTTATGTGACTCAGCAAATCCATTTATTCACATTAGAGAAACTTACATGCATAGAGACATGTTTAAGGGTATTCCTATGACATTGTTTGGGTTATTGAAAAATTGCAAAATATCTAAACATCTATCTGTAGCAAAATGTATTATGATGGAATATTACACAGCATTAAAATGAACTAGATTCTATATATCAACATGTAAAATAGGCCTTATAAACATATTAAGAGAAAAATCTGGGTTGTAGAGGGATATACAAAATGAAATCATTAACATAATTAAAAAAACATAAAATAACATTTTTCTTTTTTAAGTATACATAACTCTTATAAAAGGGTTACAAAATTTATAGCAGCACTCTCCAGTAGAATGTTCTACAATGATGGGAATGCTCTATATCTGCACCATTAAGCTCTTGAAATGTGACTGGAGCAGTTGAAACTGAAACTTTATTGAATTTTAATTAAATTGACTTTAATAACCACATGATATGCTTAGTGTGACCAAGTAACTGAATATTTAGTTTTATTTAAATTTATGTAGTCATATGTAGCTGTGGTTGCTATATTGTACAGCACAGGCCTAGATAACCCATATCAACTTCATGAGGAGGGAGGAAGGCTACAAAAAATTCTACTTCATAATAATGTTCTCTATTTTTAATTTAAAAAATAAATCAAAAGAACATTACATTATGAGTAAAATTAAATTATGTCAAATAACATTTTTCTTTAAAAAAATTTCTTTTAGTACTTTTTTTAAAAAGCCACCAAATAAAACAAAATCAGAAATTCCTTCTGTTATTTATAACTTTTTCTTGTACTTTACGTAGGCATTCCATATAGTCTCCCTCAGTCTTGAAGAGATTAACTCTAGGGAGGTTGCAAGAGACTAGATTATGCCCGGCCTTGTGGAAGGTTCTCTTCTGAGCTATTTGGGGTGTCTTTAGAGATTTTTGAACAAAGGAGTTATGCTTATCAGGCTTATATTTTAAAGAACCTGGATACTCTGGAGATGAGACATAAGAAGGCAAGAATGGAAACATAGACAAGAAGCTACTGCGATGCTGTTTTAAAATTACAGATTATGATGTTTATTTTTTATTGTGTATTTATTGGATAGATTCTGGTGGAGTTTAATGTGTACAATTAGTCTTTACACCTGTCACATTTGAGGTAAAATTATTTACTACTGGCACAGTAGCGTGAAATTGAGCAGGCTTTTACGCAAGGCTTTTCATCAAGTCTCTTTTTGTTCCTCAGGCTCTTCAGCCTATCTGTATTGACAACTTTGTATATACTGATGGATGCTTCTGGTTACCTTTTTTTCCCTTTGATTCTTTGGCTATCCTGATGTGATCCTACGGACATTTACAAAGGCCTTTCTAAACATTGGTAGATTAATTTGGTCATTTTTCTTCCTATTAAGAAGTAGGGAAGGGTCAAGAAATTTTTTTTTATTTCTTTGCTTAACTACAAATAACAATTTTGCCTTAGAAACAAAATAAAAATACAAGTCAATTTTAAGTTTTTTCATTTGTTGCTCTTCTGTGATAATTTTATTATTTTTAAAAGTATAGTTCATGAGTAGTACAGAATCACTTTATTCATGGAATTGAGCTGATGTTTCTACTGCAGAAAAATTAGAAAGAGGTTGGATCAAAAGCAAGTTAATTAGAGCATACTTTCTAGTTGTCATTGTACCATAATTCTTTTTAAAAGATATTAAACCCCATGAGAGGTCCCAAAACAACTCTTGAGAGTTCTCAAATAAATAAAAGGGAAACAAATTCATGGTGGGTACATTCTAGTTAATCTGTGTTATTTTGTTTGAACATTCTGGTTATGACTGGTCTTTGAAGGGGAAAGATCTTTGACACTGTGAATGTTAAAATTACTATTTTGATATGAAATTACCCTAAATGATTTTGAGTTCTTTATTACATAAGGGGAGCAGTGATATATTTTTTAATTACAGTGAAATTGTCTTCCAAAATCAACCACATTCTGATGAAATAGAAAATCAGAATTATGAGGGAAAATGTTAAGATGTTAAATTTGAAATCAAGGACATGATGGGACTATGACATCTGATACCATTTTTGCTAGGAAGGGTATCTGAGATATGAAATGATAAGATACCCCTAATATAGGAAACTAAGATATTGCAGTATAATCTCAGTATTCCAAATATATAGGAATGTTATGATCATAAAAATCCAATCTACGTCTTTTCCTTCCCTGCCCTAAACATTGTTTTACATGTTAGATAAACTGGTTACATTGCTCATTTGGTACATTGATTTTTGGTTTCCTATCTTAAACTTGTATAACATAACTTCTAATTTTTCAGTTCATATTATTATTTGGACAGTTCTCTAGAAATACTCATTTAAAATCTGAGCAAACATGTCCAGTGCTGTCTCCCACAGCACACATTCATGGTGGTTCTTTGTCAGATGTTACCTAGGTTGAGTGCCCTGAAGTATGCATCAGAACAGGGCAGTGGTCTCCACAGGCTCCCAGTGCTACCTCTCCAACTGTTCCCAGTGATTTCACAGGCTCTTTCCTCTGGGAGACTGAATGCCACATGTGTTGGGCACAATGGGAAGGCTTAGGGACAGTGAAGGGTAAGTTAATAATTATGGTAGTTATACTTGAACTCATTGTATATATTTTTAAGACTTTATTTATTTAATTTTAGAGAGAAGTGAAGGGAGGGAGAAAGGGAAACATCAATAGGTTGTCTCTCATCTGTGCCCTGACTGGAGGCCTAGCCCATAACCCAAGCATGTGCTCTGACTGGGAGTCAAACCGATGACCTTTTGCTTTGCAGGAGGATGCCCAACCAACTGAGTCAAACTTGTCAGGGCCACATTGCCCCTCTTTTTACTTGATTACGTTCTTACCTGTCTGTGGTAGCTCTGTATTGATTAGTTTTGTATTCCCTAGTGCTGCAAACACCAGAGCCTAAGTAATTGGAAGCCAAATGCTTATGAAAAGTTTCTGACACAACCTAGTTTTAGAAAAGCACCCCTTTCTGTTTTCTAGAAAAGGTGGTTTTTTTTTTTAAATCTCATAGGAAATACTTATTTCATTACCTAGTAGAATACATTTTTGTTTTACTTTGTCTACATTGTCTAGCTGTGTCACTGTGGGGAGATAATTTTTATTTTATGTTGGTTTGCACCTGGTTGCGGTTTGTTTGTGGCTACTGTTTCCTTCCCGTTTGCAGGTTCTGGTTACTATATACATTTCCTGATTTCCATTTTATAGACTAAATGAGATCTTTGAATATTTTATAGCTCAGTTGTTTTTTTTTTGTTTTGTTTTGTTTTTTACAAGTCCTTTCCTTGGCAATTTCCTTGCAGGTGTGAGAATTGTAGCAATATAGGGAGATAACCAGGTACTCTGAATAGGAAATTTGTTTGTCAGTGGGGTCAGGAGCAAATGTATGCACCTGTAAAGAGACCCCACATCTTTTGATAGTTGTGTCAGGATTCCTTTCTAGAATTTAAAGAAGTGGGCTGGGGAAGGGACTTCCTAGTAGTTAGTTAGGAATGAGAGCCAAAGGGACTAATGCTGAGTGCCTCCTATGTTTTGATGTGTAAGGTGCTTTGTGTATTTAATCTTCTTATTTAGTCCTCACAGCAATTCTATGTTGGTAGGGATAATTATTTTTATATTATAGGGTTGAATCACAGATCTAACAGTGAGTGAATGGAGCTAGAGTTGGAACACAAGTCTTGAATGCCAAAGCCTACTGTACATCAACACATTTCCTCAGGTAGATAGTATCTGTAGTGTTGTCACTGGCTACTTGCCTCATAAAGTAAAAAACCTTAAATAGTCTGGAAATTTTTATTGCATGTAGGTGAAGAGTAAGGTGCTTGTTTTTTAAATAGTGGGAAACCTAAAATATTTGAGAGGGTTTTTCATTATTCTGACATGTAATACTTGGTCTGCGTTTTCAGAATATTTAAGTAATGAATGAATATTTCATTTTATTCCCTATGATAAGTATATTTTGACATATTGATAAAGGTAGAGGATACAAATAGTACAACTTTGTAATGAAGGCTTACATTTCTTACTCCTTTTAATTTATAAAACATTTTCCTTACTATTCAGAAACTGATTAGTGCTCTAAACTCATTGCCAAAACATGTTATTTCATTAAAAAAAATCATTTTGGGAAAGAGGCTTCTCTTGTTAAGCTAATTTGAATGACCAGTTTTGTTGTACCTTGACTTGTAATAATGAAAGAAGAGGTACAGAGAGCTGTTTTATTTGAATAGACTTGCCAATTAGCCATCAAGTGCTTCCATCTGTGAAATTGTTGATCAGATGGGTTAGCTGGGATGTTTCCAGACTAGGGCATCATAAATGGCACTTGAAAACTGTCACTTTCATGATGAGGTTTCAAGTATTACACTGCTTGATGCTGTGGAACCTTTATTTCCTTTTGCAGTACCATGTTTTTTTAGAACATACTGATCCCACTTATGAATTCTGTGGTATCAAGAGAACTTGGGAGACCTGCCACTGATGTACAGTTCTGCTTAATCTGCTGCTCTGGGCTGTGCTGAGATTAAACTAGAGTATTAACAGCTTCTTTTGCTGCCTTCACAGTAATGTTGTTTGGTGATCTGACTGGGACAGGCGGGTGATGCTCATTGCTTGTGGGCCATGGAGCTGGCACACATGGTCAAGTTTCTTTGTATTTCCCCACTAATATAAACTCAAATTCAAATGTCTCACTCCTTTAAATAAATGTATAGTAGCCTAAGGCCACATAAATGTTGATATTTCTACATGTAGCATTTGTGTGAAATGAATTTAATATCTGCCCTATAAATTCTTAAGGCTTTAACTTACTGATACATATTATATTTTAAAATTTGTTTAATAACTTGAAAATATAAATTTCTGAAAATAATTATCACCATGCCACATCTTCCTTGTTTGGTCTTATATTTTATAGGACATTTTCTTTAGTAAGTTGGCTTCTTTGAATGATTGTGGATATGATTAAATGTTGGAGTACTCGAATGGCATTTTTATCTGATAAGCTATACTATGCTTTTGTGTTCTCACAAATCCAAATTCCTGAAATTTGGGCAGGCTTCCTGGTCACCTGTCTGTGTGGGGACAAATTCATACCGTTGTTACTTTGTGCACGCCAGTTTGGCCTTCTCTCTGCCCTGGTGCAGATCTCTGACCTACCCAAACTCACTATGAAAGGCAGTATGTATTGGGAACAATGAAAGGCAGTGCTCTAGTGCTAGACTGGATTCAAACATGGCTGAGATCCATAGAGCAGGAAAAGAGAATGAAAATGCGGTGTTTATATACAGGAAAGAAGGCAGTTTGGGATCCTATTTCTATTTATTTTTCTTCCAGGGTAGATTTTCATATATTAGCATCATCCCCAGGCTCTTTAACCTCCCAGAACTAAAAGTCCCCTAATGAGAGAAAAGTATCTATTGAAATGTTTATCATTTTGTGCTATCTGACCACTGTGCGGCCTTTATTCTCAGAGGTTTGGCTGTTCCCTCTCCTAAAGCAAAAATGCCCAGTCGTTAATAAATACCACTGGTTAAGCAACAGGTTTCCATTTTATAGGTGAGAAAACTAAGGCATACAGCAGTTAAGTAACTTGTCCAGCGTATTATGATATTTGAAGAGGTATGACATTGTGGGGGAAAGGGTGACTTCAGAGCAGAACTGAGAGACTGTTGCTTTTAAGTACTTTTCTGTACAGTATTGAATGGAAACGTAAGAAGAGAAATAAATGTGAACATGACTTATGCCTTCCTTCGCAAAATAGAACTTGCCCCTGTGCCTTTTGACCACACTTACCCTTTCAACACTTTGTAAGAATTTTTCTTCTGATATTTTTTCTATTCCTCTTCTTTTAATTCCTCAGAAACAGCAACTCTGTAATATTTTGCATGATATCTCAAATAGTATTGTGAATAGGTAAATGCTTAATAAAGTTAGGGTAGTGGTCGGCAGTATTTCTAGAAATTATGAAGAGATGATTTCTATCCTTTATTCTCTGTTTTGCCTCAGAACTTCTAAGTTTTTTTCCCTTTGGCTTCTAATTAGCATAAACCAAGGAGATTTTTTGGAGAACTATATAAGATTTTTAAAAGTAGGCAAATTGGTATTTTTAAATTAGTAATATATGATGTGTTACAGAGTTCAGAAATTATTACTGTGTATATGTTGATTAAGTGTCCTGGGTGCTTATGTTCCCTTCCTTAGAAACAGTAACTGTTACCAGTTTCTTTCTGTCCTTCCAAAGATATTCTCTATCAGTGCTGTCCAATAGAATGGTTGTAAAGGCAGAAATGTTTTATAACCAGCTAGCCAGTATGATAGCCACAAGCCACATGTGGCATCAAGTTCTTGAAGTGTGGGATGGTATGACTGAAGAACTAAATGTTTACATTGAATTTTAAGTTATTTAAGTTTAAATACCTGCATGTGGCCAGAGGCTACTGTATTGGACAGTGCAGTGTACATACTTTATAATGTATGCTAGAGTTGTCCAACCCCATATCCGTACACATAAAGCTCTGCCACATTTTCTTTAAATGATTGCTTGCTATCCCACTTTGTGGATCTATCATGATTAAATAAACTAGTCCTCTACTGATGTATGATGAGGTCTGTCCAGAAAAGGTCCAGCTATTATTAACATAACAAGAACGATTTGCGCTACGTCAATATAACCTCACAGCCAGGGAGAGTGGACTGGAATGCACATGCGGGAACAATGATGACTTCACTGTACTGGTCAGTGGGGGTGGTAGATACGTTTGAGTGAGCATGTGTATTGTGTGGCCATTGCATTCAAAATGACTGAGTGAGTAGAGCAAATGAATCTGCATCAAATTTTGTGTTAAGCTTGAACATTCCTCAGCGGAAACTATTGAGATGATTCAGAAGGGCACGGCTTTGGGCAACTGGTGATTGGCAGCTTCATCGCAACAATGCACCTGTGCATCCATTACATCTTGTGCAGAGTTTTTTGATGAAACATCCTATCACCCAGGTGACTCAGTGCCCTTAAACCCCAGATTCGTTGCCCTGCAACTTCTGGCTTTTCCCAAAACTAAAATCACCTTTGAAAAGGAAGAGACTTCAGACTGTTGATGAGATTCAGGAGATGACAGGGCAGTTGATGGTGATTGGGAGAACTGTTATGAGGTCCCAAGGTGCCTACTTTGAAGGGGACTGAGGAGTCATTGTCCTATGTGCAGTGTTTCTTCTATCTCATATCTTCTTCAATAAATGTCTCTTTTTCATACTACATGTCTGGATACCTTCTGGACAGACCTCATACACTTAGGTTGTTTCCATGTCTGTGTTTTGAAAAGGACATTTAGTACAACACTGGCAGCTTTGAATTGATTCTTCACTTACCTTGGTCACCTTGGACACACTGGTTAAAATTCTTTCAGCTTCAGCTTCCTTAATTGTACAATAGGCACAACAATATCCAAATTGCAGGATTATATGATTATTAGAAGTAATGTATATAATGGACCTCTGGAATGGTGCTGGGAGCTCAAATTAAGACTGGTTGATAATGATAGCCTTACTTTCACTTACTATTTAATAACAAGCCCTGAGGACTATGTTTAATGGACTATGTTTAATGTTGAATTGTGGCAGAATATCTGAAGACTTTTATTAGCCCATTTTAGGTTGTTTGGTACAGACACTGTCTACCTTTTATTCACTTGACTTCTGTGAATTGCACATAGCCATCTGTAGATTATTTTTCATTGACTAATTTAGAACTTTTCTATGTCAGCTGCCAAAATTGTACATTTCAAGCTTTTATGTGGTACTGTGCCTGTCAGCCAAGTGTTAAATTTTAGCAGGGTCACTGTCTTAATGCAATATTGCTTATATTTGAGTAGTTTATTGTATATTGGAATATTGGTGGAAAACAGTAAAATAAAAATACTGATACTATTTAGAAGTAGCCATAGGTCCAAAAATTATATGGATTATGGGAACATATTATGAATTTGGATATATTTTTTCTTAGTATTTTCACTGTTGCTCATTTGAAATAAAACCCTTAGAATTATATCGAAGAAGTAAAAACTTACAACTTGATTCCTTTAGTACAGGTGATTTTTACATTCTTAGTACATTGACAAATATTAATAAATTCATTTTAAGTTTTCTTCGACTTCACTTTTCATTAAGGTCTGTTGTCAGCCTTTGCATATGAATGGTTTATTTATTCATAGTTAAGGAAAAATTAGATGAAAATTTAAAAATCAGTAACCAAAGTTTTCACATGTATACAGATTAAGAACCAGCTTTAGACATACTCTCTGTATACTACAAATGTAATGTGCTAGGTTTTGTTTGTTGGTTTTTGGGGATGCAAAAGAGAGAGAGAGAAATATCAAAATGAGAAACATTAATAAGTTGTCTCTTGCGTGCTACCTGACTGGAGACTGAACCTGCAGCCCAGGCATGTGCCCTGGCTGGGAATTGAACCAGCAACCTATATCATTAAAAGTAGTAGGGAGAGTGGTAGCAGCTGTGTGCCAAGCCATACTATGGGTATGAATGGGTATGATTACCCCTATTTCACAAGGGAAATTGAGTTGTAGCTTTAAGCAGTTAAGTGAGGATTCAACCTCATATTTAGTCTTTCTAACTACAGAATATCTATGCCCCTTACCAATATTTTAGTTTGGGGGGGCAGTTGTTTTCATAGTGTAGATAGGTATTATCATTTTTTATATACTGAATTTACTTCCTTTCCAATCCGCTGCCTTTTATTTGTTGCTTTACTGAACTAACTGGAACCTTCATTGAAATGTTGAATTCCATGTCTCCACCTCCTACTACTCACCTGAATGAATGTGATGACTTTAATTCCTTGGTTGTCAGACTTCCATACAGCTTTATTTTCTGACAGTTCTGGGTGATAATTGTTTTGTAGTCTAGTTGTAATTTTTGCTATGGTTGTGTGAGGAGGCAAGGTTATGGGGAGAAACTGGTGTCTAGCATAAGGGCAAGTGCCAGGGGATAGCTCCCTCCCAGACAAAACTCCAGAGCCAGGCAGAGGCCATTATCCCTTTTATGAGCCCTCCCCAACACAGAGTCACAGAACAGCAACACCATATCTGAGACTCCATCAACCTGGTTCACATGGGTTGACCTGCCCAGGTGATTACCTAAGGCTCCACCCCATCCAACTTATGGGTGTGCTTTTCTACAGTAGGGCACACTGCTAAGACAGGGAATGATAGCAGCTCCACCTGATACATGGAAACAAACACAAGGAGCCTGCCAAAATAAGGAGACAAAGAAATGTGGCCAAAATGAAAGAACAGATCAAAACTCCAGAAAAAAGAGCTAAACGAAATGGAGATAAGCAATCTGTCAGATGCAGAGTTCAAAACACTGGTTACAAGGATGCTCAAGGAACTCATTGGGTGCTTGAACAACACAAAAAAGAACCAGGCAGAAACAAAGGTTACACTACATGAAATGAAAAATTTATGGGGAATCAACAGTGGAATGGATGAACTGAGAATCAAATCAGTGATTTGAAACACAAGGGAAAAAATTCAATCAGAACAGCAAGAAGAAAAGAATAAAAATAAAACAAGGATATGATAAGGAGCCTCTAAGACAACTCAAATGTACCAACATTTGAATCATAGGGGTGCTGGAAGGAGAAGAGAAATAGCAAGAAATCAAAAACTTATTTGAAAAAAAATGAAAGAAAACTTCTCTAATTTGGTGAAGGAAGTAAACATACAAGTCCAGGAAGCACATAGAGTTCCAAACAAGTTGGACCCAAAGAGGACCACTTCAGGACACAACACAAATAAATGCCAAAGATTAAAGATAAAGAGAGAATGTTAAAAGCAGCAAGGGAAAAGCAGAGAGTTACCTACAAAGGAGTGCCCATGAGATTGTCAGCTGATTTCTCAAAAGAAACTCTGCAGGCAACAAGAGACTGGCAAGAACTATTCAAAGTGATGAAAAGCAAGGGCCTGTACAACCTAGATTACTTTACCCAGCAAAGCTACCATTTCAAATGGAAGGGCAGATAAAGTGCTTCCCAGAAAAGGTAAAGCTAAAAAAGTTCATCGTCACCAAACCATTACTACAAGAAATATTAAAGGGACTTATTTAAGAAAATCAAAACTATGAACATTAAAATGGTAATAAATTTACAACTATCAACAGTTGAATTTAAAAAAACTACTGACCAAACAAGCAGAACAGAAACAATTATAGATATGGAGATCATTGGGATGGTTACTAGTTGGGAGGGGGAAGGGAGAGAATGGGGGAAAGAGTGCAGGGATTAGGAAGAAAAAATTGGTAGTAACAAAATAGACAGGGGGATGTTAAGAATAGTATAGGAAATGGAGTAGCCAAAGAACTTAAATGCATGACCCATAGACATGAACTAATGGAAGGGGGTAAAGGGGGAAATATTGGAACAACTGTGATAACATAATTAACAAAATATATTTAAAAAATTTCTTCCTTTTTAAAGTTGAGTAATATTCTGTTATGATACACCACATTTTGTGTTTGTTTACCCATTGGTGGACATTTGGGTTGTTTCTGCCTTTTGACTATTATGAATTATGCTGCTGTGAACAACTGATGTGCAAACCTGGTTTAATCTCTGTGTCCTATTCTTTTGGTATACCCAGAAGAGGAATTGCCAGATAAAATGTTAATTCTATTTTTAAGTGTCTGAGGAACTACCATATTGTTTCCCACAGCAGTCTATTGTACTTTAAATATATTTAAATAATAAAAAAGTAATATATTCACCTACATAGTTATCCTTTTCTGTGTTCTTTCCATTTTGTAGATTTATATCTTGTATGATTATCCTGCTTGTAACATTCGAAGATGTAACTTTTTGTAGGGCAGATCTGCCCATTTAAATAATTGGGCTATTTTTCTTTCTTTTTTTCTTTTTTTCTTTTTTAAAGATTTTATTTATTTTTACAGAGGGCAAGGGAGGGAGAAAGAAAGGGAGAGAAACATCAGTGTGTGGTTGATTCTCACACACCTCCCACTCATGACCTGGCCCACAACCCAGGCATGTGCCCTGACTGGGAGTCGAACTGGCAACCCTTTGGTTCGCAGGCCAGCACTCAATCCACTGAGCCACACCAGCCAGGGCCTATTTTTCTTTTTATTGTTGAGTTGTAAAAGGTTTTTATATTGTGGACACAAGTCCTCTTATATAATATGCAAATATTTTCTTGAATCTGTAGGCTATCTTCATTTTCTTTTTTTTCTTTTTTTAATATATTTTATTGATTATGCTATCACAGTTGTCCCATTTCTCCCCCATCATTCCCCTCCACCCTGCATACCCCCTCCCACCCACATTCCCCCCCTTTAGTTCATGTCCATATGTCATAAGTTCTTTAGCTTCCACATTTCCCACACTATTCTTGCCCTCCCCCTGTCTATTTTCTACCCACTGTCAATGCTACTTATTCTCTATACTTCCCCCCCCCACCGCCTCCTCCCACTCCCCTGTTGCTAACCCTCCATGTGATCTCCATTTCTGTGGTTCTGTTCCTGTTTTAGTTGTTTGCTTTTGTTTTAGATGTGGTTGTTAAATAGCTGTGAGTTTGCTGTCTTTTTACTATCATATTTTCGATCTTCTTTTTCTTAGATAAGTCCCTTTAACATTTTATCTTCATTTTCTTAATGGTGACCCTTGAAGCACAAAAGTTTTTAATTTTTATCTAAGTTGAATGTATCAGTCTATATTTTTTTAATCCTCACCAAGGACATTTTTTTCATTGGTTTTAGAGAGTGAGAGGAGGGGAGGTAGAAATGAGAGAAAGAGAGGGAAAAACATTGATGTGAGAGAGAAACATCGATCAGTTGCCTCCTGCACATGCCCTGACTGGGGATCAAACCTGTAATTTTTTGGTTTACAGGATGATGCTCCAACCAACTGAGTGACCTGGCCCGGGCAGTCTTCTTTTTTATGACTTACACTTTTGATTTTGTAGTAAGAAATCATTGTCTAACCAAGTTCGTACTGTCTTCAAAGATGTGTTTCATTTTGGCCGTTACATTTAGTTCTGTCATCCACTTTGTTCATGGTGTGAGGTGAGCCTCATGCTTTTGCATATACTCAGAATCCAGTTGTCCCAGCACCGTGTTTTGAAGACTCTACTTTCCTCCTTGAATTATCTTCCTCTTTGTCAAAAATCTGTTGACCATATATGTTAGGACTTATTTTTGAACTTTCAATTCTGTTTCATTGATCTCTGTATCTATCCTTATTGTTCTATAAGATTTTTATATTTTTCTCTTTATCACTGGGTTTAATTTTAAATCTAAATTTGGAATGGTTATTGGATTTTTTTTTTTTAATCCTCACCTGAAGACATGCCTACTGAATTTAGAGAGAGGAGAAGGGAGGGAGAAATAGAAGAAGAACATCGATTGGGTGCCCTTTGCACACTCCCTGACAGGGGACGGAACTTGCGACCTTTCAGTCCACAGGCAATACCCAACCTACTGAGATAGACTGGCTAAGGCTGTCATTGGTTTTTAATAATGTGCATTGATACAGTTTTCTTTATGTTGCTTTTGCTTGTGGTTTGTTGAGCTTCCTTATCTATTAGGTATATTATTTTCATCAAGTTTCAATAAATTTTGACATTATTTCTTTAAATATTTTTTCCATTCTTCTACCACCCCTCCACCCTTTCAGGGATCTCAAAGGCATATATTCTTATTGTAGTTGTACCATAGTTCACTGATGTATCTGTTAATTTTGTTTTCAGTCTTTTTGGTCTCTGTTTCATTTTCTTTGTTGCATCTTTGAGTTCACTAATTTTTTTCTTGTACAAGGTTTAATCTTTCATTAATCCCACCCAGTGTGTTTTTCACCTTTTCGTCATCTGTGGACACAATGGAGATAAAACTATACCAAGCTTCTCTAAATTTACCCCCACTTTATCCTGTTGCTGCTGATGTATCATAGTTTGTATCTCAGGAAGTTTAACTTGGGTCATTTTTATGTCTTTCGTGTTTCCACTTAACTTTTTAACAGTTACATAACATTTTAATGTTTTTGTCTGTTAATTTTAGCATCTGCGTCAGTTCTGGATTGGTTTCAGTTGATTGGTTTATCTCCTCATTGTGGGTATATGTTATTGCTTTTTTGCTTGCTTGGTAATTTTTTACTGGTGCCCGACATTGTGAATTTTACCGTGTTTATGTTGACTTTTTTATTCTTATTAATATTCTGGATATGTGTTATTTTGAGCAGTGTTTGGTGTAGGTCTCATTATTTTCCACTATTGAGGCAAGACCCTTCTGTCTACTCCAATCAGTGCTCTGGGAATTTTGAAGTTTTTCAGTTTGGTTGATGGTGAATAGGCAGTATTTCCAGTGCTACGTGAGAAGTAGGTGCTTATTCTTTTCTTTAATCCTTTCAGGTGGTTTTTTACCCCTAGTCTCTGGTGGTTTTCTCACCTTCATGCACTGATGGATACTCAGCTGAATACTCAAGGAGGACCCTCAGAAGACCGCTAGGGTTTTCTCTCTGTGCAGCTATTTTCTCTCTGGTACTCTGTCCTCATAACTGTAGCTGCTTTGATCTCTAATTTCAGCCCCATCACCTCAACTCAGAGAATCACTAGGCCCTGCTTGTTTCCTTTTCCCTGAACTATAGCCTGAAAACTCTCAAGGCAGTAAGGTAGGTATATAGTAGGGCTCGCCTCCCTTGTTTTCTGGTTCTCAGACATCTCTGTCCTTTGTTGCCAATCAACAGTGTCTCACAGACTAATATAAATTTAGTTCCTGTTACCCTACCTTGGACATAAGCAGATATCTCTTTTATTTGCTTTTTAAAAAAGATTTTATTTATTTATTTCTAGATAGGGGAAGAGAAGGAAAGAAACATCAGTGTATGGTTGCCTCTTGTGCACCCCTCACTGGGATCTGGCCTGAAACCCAGCCATGTGCCCTGACTGGGAATCAAACTAGTGACTCTTTTGGTTCATAGGCCATGGCTCAATCCACTGAGCCACACCAGCCAGGGCACTTTTATTTACTTTTTAATGGGAAAATTTTGTGTTGGACTGGATATTCTAGATAGAGTTCTCTTTTCTGCTTGAACTTTAGAGAGATCAGTATTAAAATTGTACTTAGGTTTTTAAGAAAATGTGCTGAAATTGAGTAGTTAATTGAAATAAAATAAAAGAAAGTGCTGTTCTTAGCATTCTGAGGTACTCATAAGTAAGATAGGTCAAGACCTACATTGCTTTGTGGATGCAGAAGTTTGAATACTTAAGGCAGTATTTATTAAACAAGATAGCACGAATACTAGACACATTGATAAATTAATTTACGTTGAAACTTAACGTTAATTTTTCCTTTAAAAACACTTACAAAATAAATAGTTTACATTTGTGGAGCACTCACATGTGCTAGGCGTTGTTCTAAGTACTTTGAATTAACTTGTAATCTTTGTAACAACTGTGAATTTAAGTTTTTGTTATAATCCTAGTTTTTCATATGCACCTGAGGCACACAGAAATGTAAATAAGAAAACAGTGAGCCACAGATGGGGAAAGCTATATCTAATATATAAAAGACAAAACATTAGATATTTAGCTTCTACAAATCAGTAAGGAAAAAAAAAACATTGTCTTTAAAGTGTTGAAAGACATGAACATTGAAAGAAACATGAATGGTCTATAAACACATGTAAGCTATTGCTAGTATACAGCATTTTGGAAAACATTTTAGTAAAACCCTGTAACGATAAAGATTGGCCTGCCCTAAAATCTAACATCTTTTTCAAATTATGTTTCTTAGGGAAAGTTTCCCACATGGATATAAGGACATTCATGATAGCATTGTTTATAACAGGGGTCAGTACTCTTTTCATGAAGAGCCAGGTAGTAATTATTTTAGGCTTGTGGACCAAATTGGTCTCTGTTGTAACTACTCAATTCCATTCTGTCATTGTAATGTAAAAGAAGCCACACATAATACAAAAATGAATGGGCCTTATTGTGCAATAATAAAACTTTACAAAAAACAATCAGCTGGCTTGCCCACAGGTTATAGTTGGCTGATCTCTAGATATATAAAAATGGAAAACAACCTAACTGTCCATTAGTAACAAAATGTGTACATAATTTCACTTAACAATGGACTTTTTTTAAAGTAGGTGATCTTTACATATCAACATGATTAATCCATGCTAACATAATGAAGGATAAAAGCAAGTGGAAAAATAATGCAATCTACATGGTTTTTATAATTAATTTTAAAACATGCAATTACTATACCTTATATTACCTGTGTAGACTTATTTAGTGAAAGTATAAAGAAGTGCATCATAATCACCAAAATTAGACTAGTGGCTACAACTGGGGGTAGAGGAAGATCCAGTCAATCAAGGGAATGACACAGGCCCTGACTGGTGTGGCTCAGTGGGTTGGGCATTGTCCCTCAGACCAAAAGATCACTGGTTCGATTCCTGGTTAGGGCACATGCCTGGGTTGCAGACCAGGTCCCCAGTGGGGGCACAGAAGAGGCAACCACACATTGATGCTTCTCTCTCTTCTCCCTCCCTTCCCCTCTGTTTAAAAATAAATAAATAAAATCTTTAAAAAACATTTTATGTTAAGCTTGAACATTCCTCTGTGGAAACTATTCAGATGATTCAGGAGCTTTCAGGGGACAATGCAATGAATGCAACACAAATAGGAGTGTTGCACAAATGCTTCAAAGATGGTCAAGAATCTGTTGAAAGTGATCCATGTTCTGGAAGGCCTACAACAAGCAGAACACCTGAGAATGTTGAAAATGTACAGGCTGCAGTCAACAAAGGTTGGTGACTAACAGTGCAAGAACTGGAAGCTCATCTGGGGATTCCAAAAACTACTGTCAAAGATTTTGGTGCGAGATCTTGGCATGAAATGTGTTGTGGCAAAATTCATTCTGCAGTTTCTGCTTCCAGAGCAGAAGGAACATCGTTCTGCAGTTGAGAGAACTGTGAAGTCCCAGGGTACCTACTTTGAAGGGGACTGAGGTGTCATTGTCCTGTGTGCAGTGTTTCTTCAATAAGCCTGGCTGGATACTTTCTGGACAAACCTTGTATATTCATTTTTGTATTTACTTGTATTATCTGTCTTCTATATTTTAAGGACTAGAACCACATCTAATTTATTCATCATGTACCTAATGCATGTCATTGTGTGTGGCACACAGAACTTTCCCAAATCTTTTTCTCTTTCTCCCAGCCATGCCCATATTCACCTGTCTCCCTCCACTTTTTTTAGGATACCTTCTCCTCTGCATGGTGTTCTTTTTCTTCTTTATTGTCTCTTGGTCTTTCATTAGGTTTGATAAATCACATATTTGCAAAATATAAAGCAAGATGGAAATATAATGTACTTGAAAGATAAAAACCAAGGTACACCTAAACTGGCAAAATTATTAGTATTGTTTGTTAATACCCCTAGGGCCTGGCTTTATGGCTGTTTGGGGGCTCTAACAGCTGATCAAAGTAGCATCCACTTAACCTGCAGCTCCTTTGATTAGTAATCTAGGTAATCCCAGCTTTTAATTGTCTTCTCTTCCAGTGGTACCCATTACTTGGATGTCAGTTAATCAGGTTTTTATAATATTTGTTGAAAGAATATTTTTGTTCTGAGAACTGTATGTTAAAGAGATAGCCCCTGGCCTCTGACTATGAGTCAGATACAATATTTGTACAAATTCTGTAAACCGTAGAGGCATTACATCAGATTTTAAGATAATATTCTGTATGTGAAAACACATTATCATGTCCTTTATTGTGTTGTAACTATATATTTTTAAAGCATGTCAGAGAACTTCAAAGATTTATATTCTAAAGTGCTGAATATTTTTCATAAAGGCAAAGTGAGTAAGAAAATGCACTTCTTTTAAAGATGACTTTTTTTCCATTTTCTATGTCCAGCAATTTTATTGGTCATTCAAAAGTAATTACTAAGTTTACTCAGTTATTAATTACTTTTTTTTTTTTTTAAGATTTTATTTATTTATTTTAGAGAGGGGAAGGGAGGGAGAAAGAGAGAAAGAAACATCAATGTGTGGTTGCCTCTCATGTGGCCCCCACTAGGGGCCTGGCCTGCAACCCAGGCATGTGCCCTGACTAGGAATCGAATCTACGACCCTTTGGTTCGCAGCCCGCGCTCAATCCACTGAGCTACGCCAGCCAGGGTTAATTACTTTTTTTTGAAAGATGACTTTTTTTAAAAAAAGTTACATCCTCAGAAAAAAACACTCATTAAAATTGAAGCAGTATTGACTCATATTTGACTGTTTAAGAATCCATGCTTTAGTCAACCCATTTTATTATTTAAAAAGCTTTGAATGGTTATGTGCAGGATGATTGCTGCTTTATGTCTCTGTGCATTTAAATGTGTCATTTTTTTCTTGGAATGTCTCTACCCATCACTCCCTTTTTTTTGGCTTGGAAATGTTCTACATAATCTTTAGTCCTTAGCATAATGGAAAATTTTATCAGGTAGATTGCTCTGACTTCTATGCCCTGTACATATGTCTCTGTGTTTGCACTTAGTCTACCCTCATGTAGCCAGTACAATGGCAATTGGATTCTCGAGTCTGTGGTTGTTGAGTGAATAAATAAAAACACTAATTCTGTGTGTGTGTGTGTGTGTGTGTGTGTGTGTTAACATTCCATACTTGATTTTGCATAGCATAATTTAGAAGATGGGCTAATTAATGAATTATGCATGCTTCCCGAATAACCAGTTCATTTGTGGCTAACTATATTTTACGCGTTTTGCAATTTAAATGCATAAGTAAATGTTATTGTAGTTGAATAGTGTAAAAGAAAAAGGGGCCACCCAGGAGTGTAAGAACTTTAAAGCCAAAGCTAGCTATAGGGCCTATTATGGAACAGATCTGATATATTAGTGTTCTGTTGCAGAACATTCAAGTTCTGCTTCGTTCTGGGACCCTATTTTCAATTATAGAAGATAGTATGTTTTAGCCACTCCTAAACACTTGTAGTTATCATATGGCTTCTGAAGTTTGATTAACCGATCCTTGAAAATGATGCTTTATAGCAAAGGTAGCCAAATGTTGTGCTTGCTCCTTCCTCATTGCTGTGGGGCAGAATGAAAGTCACCCAGTATGGGAGGTAGTCCCTGTTATGGTGAGACAGATTTCAAGGATGTCTAAAGTGATTGGTCCTCATGGCATATTTCACACACATGTTTTTAGGCAGGTGAACATTGTTTCAAAGTGAATATCCGAGGTGGTCTTAAAGAGAAAGAAATGTCATAATTGGTCATTGTGCACTAGACCATCAGCCCAGCCCCTATGTCACTTTTATCAGTTGCCTCAGTAACCAGGTGATGGTGCCATCTTTCTCTTTCCCCTGCTGTTACTATTGCATTGCCTCACCCCACTGCCTGTTCCCCACTAAAATGTTTATATTCTTAAAATATTGGCTCCAGAGCAGCCACTCAGGTTTGCTGTGTTGAAGGAGCTCAGTAGGTCTAGGGAAAGAAAGTTTTCATTGAAGCAAGAACTGAGTTTGTCAAATAATTTAAAGACTTGAAAGAAGGAGTTGGGTGAGGTAGAAGGAATATGGAATGAAATATAGAAATATTGTATGATTCTCATTTTTTTACATCCTCATATCATTATATTGCCCATTATTATCTAAGCCCTTACTGGTCAAATTTATAATAAGCATATCATTGGTTATATTTACTCAAGAGCCTAGCTCTGTATTACAACAGTGGGTGAAAATATGTCTCCATTGTCATGTTGGTAATTTAATTGATTTATCACAAGCTACACAGTGTTAGGTATTACAGGTTTTTTAATGTTTGGTTCTTAGTCTGATATTATTTTTATTAAAGAAATATTTCCAAGATTACTCAGAGATGAAAGATGCAGCATATGTATGTTGATTTCTAAGTCACACTATTTAGAATATTATTTATATAATTGAATTTTATGTTAAACGTCTATAATGTTTAAAAATATGGGGATATTAGCATAATATAGCATTTGAAAGCAATACATCATTATTTTGACATTTCCATCCTTATTTTCTTTCCTTCTTTTTGTCTTTTTTTTTTTTTTTTTTTTTTTTTAAGAATTAATGTGCCATCTGGAAGCCTCTGAGATCATGCCATAAAAGGAATTTTGGCTTTTTGGCTACCAGTTATCAGGATATGCTTGTGACTATGTACCTTACCAGAATAATGAAACATAGTTAGAAAGGTGTTTAACATATATGTTTCAAAACATTTTTATATTGGAGATTTTTGTGCAAACATTATGGGAATAAGAAAAAATTACTACTCCTCTTTTCAAAGATTAAGGTGATTAAGTTATCATCTTGGGATAGTTGTTGGGTCCTTAAACAGAAATAAAAACCAAAACTCTATGTGACTAAATGATTCTGAGCTATTTCTAAACACTAAGTCCTATGTCTTCAGTGTTAAAATAAGCAAATACAGTTCGTTTATATGTTTTTCAGAGGGGAGAGTTGCAAAAATACATTGCAATTTACTCGTTCTTTTCTTCTCTTCTGAATAATGGAGTCATTGGAACTGTCAGCCAAAGGACCCTTTTTTGGAACTTTTTTTTAACTCTAAAAAGTAACAAGTTTTTAAAATTAATTGACAGGAAACAGCTAAAATCATGCATTGAAAGGGTTAAGTCGACATGAAAGAATTCATTTCCACTTTAATGACCTAGCCTTGCTGGGTTAGGACTATAGGGAACATGCTTCTGACTTGTACTCCTATTGCCAATTAACACCTCCTATAACAGGTTGCCTCAGCTAGTCATTGAAGCTCAGGCAGTAGAAATAGTTTACATGCAGCTTGTTTTTCACACTGGTTGTTTAATACTCACAAAATTAAAGTATTAAAAGGTTGTTTCTTACCTTTCTGACTAAGAGATAAACAATAGAGTGGTAGTTATTTGTATGTGTTTGAATTTGCTTATTTTGTGTGGGTGGTTTTTTTTTAATTGAGGAAACTGAAGGGGCTAATTTTTGACAATTTGTTGAGTGTTATATTGGATATCATAAATTAAGAATTATTTTCTGTTAACTATTCAATATATCATAAGTTTTATTTTTTTAAGTAGTCACCTTGTTTATAAAATTTATTTTCTCTGTTGAAAAATACATATTTCAATAGACCTTTAAACATAATTCTATAATGCCATACCAAATATAAGAATAAATATAAGTCATGTGTAATATTTACTCCTGCAATAATTTATTTTACAAATTTTGAAATGTTTGATGTCATTTCTCAAGATAACTTTATTCAGTTGTTTTTGGAGTATTGAAGTTCAGTGATACCCTTTATTTTACATTTCTTTCAACTGACACTTTGGTTCATGTTTAATCAGGTATTTTAATAACATAATAAAATTGGCTAAGTAATTGATACCAGTTCACACTAAGAGAAAGGTGGAGTAATATAACTAATAGTGTTAACAAATTTGTTAAAAGGCCTGAGTAGGTAACACTTTGAGGCGTTAGTTTTTATCCTGTTATAATGGCAAATGCCTTTTCTTTTTTTTTTTTAACACTTAGTCAACAAGGGCTACCCAAGTAGAAGTCACACCCTTTTACGCTGAATCAGATTTTAACCTTCTAAATAGGGGTAGCGGGTTGGGGGAACTACCCCATGTCTCGTTTAATTTAAGCACACTTAAAATTGTGGTCCTGGATAATAATTTCCAGTTTACTAAATGTGGCAGAGCGAAACTCATTGTACAGAGGTGAGTTTGCTGCTTCTTTGGAGTCCAGTATATGTATTATATCTCACTGGTTGTGTAGGTTTTCATGTATTTATAAAGATGGGTGTCACTCCTCATGCCTGTGGCTTATCTATTTATCCCCCCGTTCTGTTCTGTTAGATAGCCGACTTAGACTCTTAGTCAGTTGAAAAAAATGGAGTTTCTCCCCTTTGCATACAAACTTCTTTTAAAGAGTCAGACTTACCTAAGTGATCAAAGTTGCCTGTAGGAATTAAGTATTAAGAGATATATAGCAAAAGTAATTATTTCCATTTTAAGTTTCTATAGCACTAGACTGAAAAGTTGCAGAACATTCAGAGGTTTATTTTATTTATCTGTTGTCAATGATGTTTCTATTTTATAGTGGCATTGTGTGAAATACAGACCAATTTTCTTTAGTTGTTTTATTTTTTCTTTTGCTTAATGCCATTTTAGTTATATCAGTGCCTTCAGTTATTCTTACAGTTGTTATTAAAGGACCTTGAAGTTTGTTATACCATGTTCAATGTCCAAAAAATGATTTTGTGTACTTGTTTATTATGGTGGGAAAATAATTGTTATAAGGTCAGCAGAGTTAACTTGAATAGTTCACACACTATATAAACTGATAATTTTAGAGCTATACTGTTGATTAAGCACCAGGAAGAAAACATTTTCTCTATTATTTATTTTTTGTAATAGTAATAGCCTAAGCCAATTTTTAAAATTCAAAAATATTTGGGCCTAGGTTTTCATTTGATTTATATTGTACAGTTTTCACCTTAGTTTACCCACCATTTAAGTGTAAGCTCTTAAGCGTAAGTTCTCAGTAAATGAAAAATGATTCAAGTAATTCAAATTCTCTATATTCAGATTTTTTTTCATTCTATGCTTGGGACATGTTGAATTTGTCATTGCATGCGATTTAAAAAAACTGCCCCATACAATTTGTGTGACAAATTTTCTATAATATATTTTAATAAAAAAGCATATTTTTATTTTCACAGTAGGGTATGTAGTATCTTATAAATAAGTACAGTAGTGTGTTTTACTCTGCAAAGCCCAATATAGCCATCTAGTTTTCAGAAAATATAAGGAGGCTCTTTAAGTGTTCTCTGTTCTCAGTGAGCATACTAACTGCTTTTGGGTAGGAACAGTGTCCCAAGTATTTCCATTTTCTTTAATAGGAAATGGTTCCAGGTGGCAGAGGATTCTAAAATTGTAAAGAAAGGAATTAAGCTTTTAGAATAAAAGTAGACTTAGGCATCTGAAAATGGGATGGTATGCTATAGTGGAAAGAGCACATTGCTAGAAGTCAGAAATTGCATTTTAGTCCTGATGATTTATGCCAATGTATGTTTTTGTCTGCCTTTCTAACTACATCATAAACTTCTTGAAACCTTCATTTAGCCATACAGCTAAAGTGCTAGGCACATTGCAAATACTTAAGTATTCTTTGGAGCCTGGGATTGATCTCTGCCTTCACATTTGAAAAATGATAAATTTTTCAGAATCTGAAAAAGTAATTCCAGATTTTCTCTGAGAACACTATGTGGCCCATGGAATGATTTGCAAAACTTTAGGTTAAATAAAGATAAACATTTTTTTCCACTCCAGAATTTTTCTTAAAGTTTATAATATCCTAATATACAACATATACAGGGTCTAGCAGAAGTGCCTGCTTGAGTGTTGTTGGGAGGGTGATAATATGGTTATAATAATTTATAGTTTTAATTTGAACATTTCACCTAAAATATCACGTGGTATCCTTGAGTATGATATTTTTATGTTACAGAATCACATACTTATGATTTTGTAAAAATTTTGTAATAAAAAGGTGTTATTTGTGTTGGACCCTGTATTTGGGAGGTAGGGTACATATGCAGTATATTCTGAACTTATTGGACTAGGAGTAAACTCTTTGGATGGTATTTTCTTGAAACTATCTTATAAAGAATAGTTTTTGAAATCTCTGGTAAAATCGGTGTGAAATCTCTGTCACACTGATAAAACTTGGTGATATATTCAACGTAAGTACTAAAGGAAACCAAAAATATTGCATAGGTTTCTAGTTTGAGACTCAAGATAATTAGAATTGTAAGTTGGGTAAGTTAGTTTGTAGAGAAACATGGTAAGTTTCACATTTGAAGATGATGGATTTGAGATGTGTCCTTTGGGAGACAATATGAGGATTGGTAAGTTAGGAGGGAACCTAAAAAACATCATCTGCCCTAATTTGCCATTTATTGTTTGAGCTGTTTCTATAACATTTCATAAATTTGAACACTTATGTTTCAATAACTCTAATTACAAGAAGCCCATTAACTTCAACTTTCTTTAGACAGCTTGGACCAATGTAAGGTTATTCTTATATTGAACCCAAATTTATTCCATTAGCCATAGTCCTACAGGCTATGTAGTCTAAGTTAGTGGTCTCCAGTTTAGCCAGCATTAGAATCACCTACAGTGCTTTTTCAAAATCCAGATTTGTGAGCTTTACTGCCAGGATTTCTGATTCAGTAAGATGGTGCATTTCTTTTTGTTTTCAATTGTTTTAAGAATTACTGTGGATACTATATTTTTTGCTTTTTAAAAAATACTTTATTCTTCATACTATTGCAGTTGTCCTAAATTTTCTCTCTTTGCCCCACTCCTTCAGACAACCCCCACACCATGGGTCCTGCATATATATTCTTTGATGACTGTATTCCCTATTCTGTACTTTACAGCCCCATGACTGTTCTGTAACTACCAATTTTACTTCATCTCTTCACCTTTTTCACCCATTCACCTAACCAACCCCTGCTCCCAGTCCAGTGGCCATCAAAACATTCTCTGTATCTATGGTTCTGTTTCTGTTGTGCTTGTTAACTTTGGTTTTGAGATTCAGTTGTTGATAGATCTGTGTATCCATTTTATTGTTCATATTCTTTTTTCTTTTTCTTAAAGAAGACCCATTAACATTTCATGTAATACTGGTTTGGTGATGAACTCCTTTAGCTTTTTCTTGTCTGGGAAGCTCTTTATCTGCCCTTTGGTTCCAAATGATAGCTTTGCTGGGTAATCTTGGTTGTAGGCCCTTGCTTTTCATCACTTTGAATACTTCTTGCCAATCCCTTCTAGCCTGCAAAGTCTCTTTTGAGAAATCAGCTGACAGTCTTACAGGAACTCCCTTGTAGATAACTAACTGCTCTTCTCTTGCTGCTTTCAAGATTCTCTGTTTAACATTTGATATTTTAATTATAATGTGTCTTGAAGTGGGCCTCTTTGGGTCCATCTTGCTTGCGACTCTGTGCTTGCTGGATGTGTATGTCTATTTCCTTCACCAAGTTAGGGAAGTTTTCTTTCATTGTTTTTTTAAATAGGTTTCCACTTTCTTACTCTTTCTTTTCTCCTTCCAGCACCCCTGTGTTGCAAAATGTTTGTCTGCTTGAAGTTGTCACAGAAGTTCCTTACCCTATCCTCATTTTTTTGGATTCTATTTGCTTCTTGCTGATCTGATTGGTTATTTTTTGCTTTTTTCTATTCCAAATTGCTGATTTGATTCTCAGCGTCATCCACTTTACTGTTGATTTCCTGTAAATTGTTCTTTATTTCAATTAGTGTATCTTTCATTTCTGACTGTATTTTTTTTTTTTTTATGCTGTTGAGGTACTAAGTTCCTTGAGCATCCTTATAACCAGTGTTTTGAACTCAGCATCTCATATATTACTTTTCTCCATTTTGTTTAGTTCTTTTTCTGGAGTTTTGGTCTGATTTTTCATTTGGGCCATGTTTCTTTGTTTCCCCCTCTTTGCAGCCTTCCTGTATTTGTTTTTATGTATTAGGTAGAGCTACTATGTAACCCAGGCTTTATAGAGTGGCTTAATGTAGTAGGTGTCCTGAAGGGTCAAGTGGTACAGCACCCCCGTTACGCAAGCCAGGTACTCAATGTGCATGCCCTCTTATAGTTGAGCCTTGATTGCTGTTAATATATCCAAGGTCAACCATTGCTTGTGGTTGTTTGCATCACACAGCATTAGCTACAAAGCGATCTGAAGGTGGCTGCTACTTGTGCTGGGCTTGGTGATGCCCAGATGAGGCCAAGCTGTGAACCAAGGCTGCCTACTACTAGTATCATGCCTGGGTCAACTTAGCAATAGGTGTGAGACTCCCTGAAGCCAGATGCTGCTTGTTTGAGAGAATTTAGGAAAAACTGAACCATGGTCCAAGACAAGCCATTCATATGGAAAAGCCATTGGAAACAGCTTGGGTGAACCTGAAAATTGAGTGGTGCAGAGCTTCAGGGAATCACCAGGGTGGGTCATGCAGTGTGATCCAGGTTGGTGGAGTTTCAGATATGGTGCCCACCTGTTGACTCTGTGGGGAGAGGACTCAGAAAAGAACAGTGGCCTCTGCCAGCGCTTCTGTTTGGAAGAAAGCTGATCACCTAGCTCTCTCCCTGATGCCAGACAATTCATTTCCTCCCTATTTGTCTCCGATGCCTTTCAATCTGCTGTCCCAGCGCTGGAGCTCAGAGGGAGTTAGTTTGATTAAGTCTGTGCAGGGGCTCTTTAAGAGGAAGCCTGGCATTTCAGTAGTTTTCTGTCTTCCACAGCCTCAATCCTGGCTGGTTTTTACAGCCAAAAGTTATGGACACTTACCTTCCTGGCCTTGGAATCCTGGGCTGGGGAGCCTGGTATGGAGCGAAGATCACTTGCTCCTGAGATATCCTTCCAAATTTTTATCTGCCACATGTGGGTGTGGGACCAGCCTGTTCTGCATCTCCGCCCTCTTACCACTGTCCTTGCAGTTTCTTCTTTAATTCTGTAGTTGTCAGACTTCCATTCAGCTCAGCTTCCGACAGTTTTGAATGATGGTTGTTCTATAGTTTAGTTGTAATTTTGATGCAGTTCTGTGAGGTGGTGAGCCGTCTTGACCAGAAGTCCTTGTTTTTTCAATTCAATTTCTTTTGTTTCATCACTATTTATACCCTTTACACCCTCTTCCACTTCCCCCCATCTGCCCCCTCCCACAATCACCAGACTTTGTCCATGTCCATGAGTTCTTTTTTTCTTCTCTATCCCTCCACCCAACCCCCCACCCCACTTCACCCCCACCCCCGCCAAGTGTATTTCTAACAAATTCCCAGATGATGCTGATGCTGTGTCTGGTTTAAGGACTGCACTTTGAGAACTATTAGTCTGAACTTTGATAATTCTTCATATATTTGAAGATTGCTCTTTTGTATCTTGAACCTTTTTCAAGTTACATCAAGTCCTTGAACCTTTACTAGGTCACTTACCCACACTGATTGCTCAGATTTTGAGAATGAAGAAGTTTCTGAAGTGGAATCCCTTACATACAGTCAAGAACTGGCCAAAAAAGGCTGCAGCCGTAAGTGTCATAAAATACTGTACTTTGGCAGATACGGATTTCTATGTGGTTGTCTCGTGGATTAATTCCTAATTTACCTCTCTTGTTATCATTTCCCCCAAGAAGGGAGAAAAATCTGCCTCCACATGAATGTACTTAGCAGCCATGCTCCATTGTCTTAGTTTTCTTTTTAAATTAGAGTATTCCTTCAAGATTCTAAGTTTAAAATACTCAGTAGAGTAGCAGGCTGGCACACTTTTAACTTAAGATGATATTGCTGATTAAGATCTCCACAAACAGCAAAGATCTCAGAAGAAGGAGCTTTCAACAATATTTTGTAATTATTGGTTGTTATTTTGTTCCTAGGTTTATTTTAAAAGAACGATCATGCAAATATTTCTGCTTATTTACTTAACATAATTTCTAGGAGTGCAAAAGTGGGTCAAAAAGTTTGTGCACTTGTAAGACTCTTGCTATCCATTGCTTAGTTGCTTTTCTGGTTGATTATACCAATTCACATTCCTACCAACAATTCTGAGAGTTTCTCTTATTATACGCTCTCTAAAATTGGGCATTTTAAAGCTTGTTTGATAGAAAAACAGAATAACAATAATGCCTTAATGTGTTCATTGGCATTTTGTAATTAAAAAAGGTTAAGTGGTGAAGTCGACATTTTTCATATTTATTTCATCATGTGTTTGTTATGTAATGAATTGCTTTATAATCTTTGTTCATGTTTTCATTAAGGTTTTAGTATTTTGTTAACTTGTGTGTTGATTTTTTGTCATAAACAGGGCAACCATTTTTTAAGGTTTTTTTTCTTTTTAGTTTTTTATAGTATTAAGAAATTTTAGATTATGTTGTCAGCATATTGCAGAATTTACTTTGTTTTTAAGCCTGAATAATATTCCCTTGTAAGTTTATACCACATTTTGCTTATCCATTCATCCATCAGTGGACAATTAGATTGCTTCCATGTTTTACCTATTATGAATAATGTTGCTGTGAATATTGATGTACAAATATCTCTTTAAGACCCTGCTTTCTATTATTTTGGCTATATATCCAGAAGCGAAATTACTGGATCTTACGGTATTCTCTTTTTAATTCTTTGAGGAACCACCTCATACTATTTTCTATAGTGGCAATACTATTTTATATTCCCACCAGTAGTTCACAGGGGTTCTAGTTTTTTCACATCCTTGTTTTCTGTGTTTGTTGTTGTTGTTAGAAGCCATCCTAATGGGTGTAATCTTATTGTAGTTTTGATTAGCATTTCTCTAATAATTAGTGATGTTTAACATCTTTTCATGTCCTTCTTGGCCAGTAGTGCGTCGTCTTTGGAGAAATGTCTGTTCATGTTCTTTGATCATTTTTGAATCAAGTTATTGTTTCTTTTTGTTTTGTTCTTTTAATTCTAAGAGTTTTCTATAGTATATCCTGGATATTAATACCTTGTCAGATATATAATTTGTAGATATTTTTTCCCATTCTGTGAGTCGCCTTTTTACTCTGTTGATAGAGTCTTCTTCTTCTTCTTCTTCTTTTTTTTTTTTAAGGAGAAAGAATTTTATTTATTTTTTTAATCCACACCTGAGGATATGTTTATTGATTTTAGAGAGAAGGAAGGAGGGATGGGAGGGAGGCAGAGAGACAGAAACATCGATATGAGAAACATTGCTCGGTTGCCTCTTGCACGTGCCCCAACCAGGGATCGAACGCACACCCTTTTGGGTGTGCAGGATGATGATCCAACCAACTGAGCCACCTAGCCAGGGCAGTAGTGTCTTTTGATGCACAAAATTTTTTAATTTTCATGAAGTCCAATGTATTGTTCCTTATGTTACCTATGCCTTTGATGTCATATCTAAGATTTCATTGCCAAATGAATATAATAAAGCCTTTGTCTTATGTTTTCTTCTGTTACTGTTTTAGGTTTTACATTTATGTCCTTGACCCATGTTGAATTAATTTTTGTATGGTATTAGATACAGTTCTAGCATCATTCTTTTGTATGGGGATATCCAGACCATAGTTTCTCCATTGAATGGTATTTGCACCCTTGTTAAAAATCATTTGGTTGTATATGTGAAGATTTATTTCTGGATTCTGGATTCTATTTCATTTTTCTGTATGCCTGTCTTTATGCCAGTATCAGACTGTTTTGATTATTGTAGCTTTGTAGTAAGTTTTGAAATCAGGGAGTTTGAGTCTGCTAGTTTTGTTCTTTTTCAGAAATATTTTGGCTATTAAGGGTCACTTGAGAGTACATAAGAATTTTAAGATGAGTTTTTCTATTTCTGCAAAAGATATTGGGATTTTGATAGGGATTGCACTGAAACTATAGATCACTGGATAATATTGACAGTTCAACAATATATAGTCTTTGAATTTATGAACATGAGCTGTGTTTATTTTTTGCAGAACTGTTTTGTAGTTTTCATCGTACAAGTCTTTTTTACCTCCTTCGTTAAGTTAATGTCTTAAGTGTTTTATTATTTTTGATATTGTTGTAAATGGAATTGTTTTTGTAACTTTTTTCCAGGTTGTTTGTGTATAGAAAGGCAGCTGATTTTTGTGTGTTAATTTTGTAACCAGCTACTTTGTTGAAATCATTTATTCTAAAAGTTTTTTGTTCTCATGGAATTTTTAGAGTTTTCTATCTATAAAGTCATCTGCAAACCATTATACTTCTTCCCAATTTGGATCTTTTATTTCTTTTTCCTGCTTAATTGCTCTGTATAGAACTTTCAGTACTATGTTTAACAGAAGTGGTAAAAGAAGGGATTCTTTTCATTTCTGATCTTAGAGGAAACTCTGTCTTTCACTATAAAGTACTGTGTTTTTCATTATGGCTTTTGTTCTGTTGAAGTAGTGTGTCCTTCTGTTTGTTAGGCATTTTTATCATGAAAGGGTGCTGAATTTTGTCAAATACTTTTTGGGTATCAGCTGAGATGATCACGTGTGTTTTTTCCTTCATTCTGTTGTTACGGTATATTACATTGATCAGTTTTGTATGTTCAGCCGTCCTGCATTGCAGTCATAAGTTCCACGATAATGTTGGCTCATAGAATGAATTTGAGAAGTGTTCCCTTCAATATTTTAGTATAGTTTTTGTTATGATTTGATTTTTTAAAAATGTAAATCATTAACCTTTTGGGAAGTATTATAATGTGAAGTGGGGAAACATTTAGTTTTGTGTATTTTTGGTATTAAAAGTGAGAAATTAAAATAGAATATGTTCAGTTCAGTGGTGATAACTTTGAAATCTAAATGAAATGAATCCTCTGAAACAAAGTAATAGTAAATCTAGTCTCAAGACATAGGTAACCTGAATTTATTAATACCACTGAAAAAGTGATAACAATTAGCTCCAAAGTCACCTGCAGAGTCAGATGTTTTACTAATGAAGTTTTCCAAATTTTTTAAAAAGCATGGGTAATTTATACAAATATTATTAGAACACATAAAATGGGAAATTATAACTTTTCATTTTATAAATTTACAATAGCATAGTAACAAAACCTGAGAAATTTAACAGAAAAAAGAAAATGCCAGAACAATCTCACTTATGAATAGGGAAACAAAAACCCTAAGTAAAAAAAGTAAAACAAACAAAAAAAAACAAAACAAAATAAACAGACACTTCAGCAATTTAGGCCAGAAGTACAAAGGTCATTTAATACTGGGAAATCTATTAACGTAATCCATCACTGAGGAAAGGCAGAGTGAGCGAAAAAATAGTGGTCATTGTGGCTTCTTTTACAAAAAACAATATAGGTATATCATTGACACATCTCACCAATCTTTTTGTTTTATTATTTGTAGGCAATATATATATGAATAGCTATCTTAAACCCATTGTGAGAGACTTTTAACAAGAGATTTCAATTTATTTATATTTTTTCATTACCAGTATAATTGATCTTACCTTATGTTGTTTGCTGTTTTTCTTTGTTCCTTTTGGATTCCCTGCTGGGTTTTTTTTTTTTTTATGTCAGTGTTGTGTTTGCTTTTTCTCCTCCAGCGATTTGCTAAGTTGTATATTCAGTTTTAATGTTTATCATGGTTATTTTTCAGTTATTAAAAAACTTTTTAATCCATATTTCTGAAATAAAATCAACACTTAAACAAATGAAGAATTTTCTATACTTAAATTTCTCTTCATTGCTTTATGTATAGTTACTTGGATAATATCCATGGTTTTGGACCCTGGCTATTTATTATTTAGATCTATCTCTAATTTTAATTGCTTTTAGTGGTTTTAACTGATTTTTTTATATGATGGTTTTTTCCATTTTTAAGGTTCTAATTTTGGTTTGTGAGGTTCATCTGGATCATTAATTCAGGAAGTTCTGCAAGGGAGGATACATTGGATCATATTTTCTGAGCCCTTGTATATTATAGTAATGTATTTGTGGGCCTTCAGACTTTTTTTTAATTGAGCATAAGATTTTTTTTTATTAAGGATTTCTTTCTTAAAACTCTGAACATTGAATGTTGCAAAGAAATCCAAAGTTGAATTTTTGTCTTTAGGTTATTTAGTTTTCCTCCTTGTATGGTTTTAGAAATTGTGGTCTATCCATGTAATTAAGATTTACATAAGATTTTTCAAGCTGTAATACTTTCTTCATTGATTATTGCCTGACATTTGGTGATCCAGAAGTTGACTTTTCATTCAAAAATGTTTTCTTCAGCTTTATCTTTACTTATTGATTCTTTCCATTTCTTGTTTAATCCTTAAGAACAATTGCATTTTTCAGTCCTATAGTATCATTATATTCTAACAGTTTTCATTTCTAACTTTTACTTTACATTCTGGATATCTTCTAAAGTTTGCATTCTAGCCCTGGCTGGTGCGGCTCAGGTGGTTGGAGCTTTGTCCCATAGACCTAAATGTCATGGGTTCATATGACCCGTGGGGAGGTGTACAAGAAGACAACCAATCGATGTTTCTCTGTCTTCTCCCCTTCCTCTCTCTAAAAGCAATGAAAAAAATGTCCTTGGGTGAGGATTAAAAATAATTAAAGTTTGTCTTCTATATCACTGTTATTTTTATCCTTGTTTCCTCCAGTGTATCTTTAATTATTCTTTTTATCTTTTCATCTTGGTCTGGCCTCTTTATTTCAACAGTAAGAAACCTTTATATATTCTACTAATGCCAAATAGTTTTCTAAAATTTTGTTTATGATTCCTATTTTTAAGTGACCTTCCTCTCTGAATCATTGGAATGCTATTCCCCAGGAATGTTGGCCCAAAGACAATGAATGTAAATTGTTCGTGGCCCCACATTTTTCTCAACTTGAGTCATCTTTGATCTACAGCTGTACAGGTTCTTACATATCTTTCTCAGCCCATTTTCCAAGGTCTTTAATAGGGTTTCCTTCTCCTTCATTGCTTGTTTGTATGCTATTTGGAACAGGTGAGCATGTAGAAAGACGATAGCCTCAGATTTCGATACTCACTTCTAACAGAGGTCCCTACCATCTGTCCCATAGAAATTGTTTTACCTGGGGTTACCTTTTTTCCTTCCCCCTCCCTCTCTCCCTCCCTCGCTCCCTCCCTCCCTCCCTTCCTTCCTTCCTTCCTACCTTCCTTCCTTCTCTTCCTCCTTTCCTCTCTCCCTCCCTCCCTCTCTTCTTCCCTTCTTTCTTCTTTCCTTTCCTCTCCGTCCCTCCCTCTCTCCTTCCTTCTCTCTCTCACTCTCTACCTCTCCTCCTCTCCCCCTCCCTTTCTTCCCTTCCTTCCATGATGTAGTTCACTGCTACTTCTTTTTTAAAAAATATATTTTATTGATTGTACTGTTACAGTTGTCCCATTTTTTTCTCCCCTTTATTCCCCTCCACCCTGTACCCCCCTCCCACCATCATTTCCCCAGCTTAGTTCATATCCATGGGTCATACATATAGGTTCTTTGGCTTCCCCATTTACCATACTATTCTTAACATCCCTACTCTATTTTGTACCTGCAATTTATGCTTCTTATTCCTTGTACCTTTTCCCACATTCCTCCCTCCCCACTGATAACCCTCCATGCGATGTCCATTTTTGTGAGTCCATTCCTGGTCTAATTGTTTGCTTAGTTTGTTTTTTAGGTTCTGTTGCTGATAGTTGTGAGTTTGTCATTTTATTGTTTGTATTTTTTATCTTCTTTTTCTTAGATAAGTTCCTTAACATTTCATATAGTAAGGGCTTGGTGATGATGAACTCCTTTAACTTAACCTTATATGGGAAGCACTTTTTCTGTCCTTCCATTCTAAACGACAGCTTTGCTAGATATAGTAATCTTGGATTAGGTCCTTGCCTTTCATGACTTTGAATACTTCGTTCAAGCCCCTTTTTGCCTGCAAGGTTTCTTTGGAGAAATCAACTGATAGTCTTATGGGAACTCCTTTGTAGGTAGCTGTCTCATTTTCTCTTGCTGCTTTTAAGGTTCTCTGCTTATTTTTAACATTGGCTAATGTAACTATGATGTGCCTTGGTGTGTGCTTCCTTGGGTCCAAGTTCTTTGGGACTCTCTGAGCTTCCTGGACTTTCTGGAAATCTGTTTCCTTTGCTATATTACGGAAGTTCTCCTTCATTATATTTCCAAATAAGTGTTTGATTTCTTGCTCTTCCTCTTCTTCTTCAGGCACCCATATGATCTGGATGTTGAAACATTTAAAGTTGTCCTGGAGGCTCCTAAGCCTCTCGTGGTTTTTTTTTTTTTTTTTTTTTTTTTTTTGAGTTCTTGTTTCTTCATTCTGTTCTGGTTAAATGTTTCTTTCTTCCTTCTGCTCCAAATTGTTGATTTGCGTCCTGGTTTCTTTCCTGTCACTGTTGGTTCCTTGTACATTTTTCTTTATTTCACTTTTCATAGCCTTCACTTTTTGCTCTATTTTGCAGCCATACTCAACCCTTTCTGTGAGCATCCTAATTATCAGTGTTTCGAACTCTGCATCTGATAGGTTGGCTCTGTCTTCATTGCTTAGTTGTATTTTTTTTCTGGCGCTTTGATCTGTTCTTGCATTTGGGCCCTTTTTTTGTTGTTGTTGTTGTCTCAGCACAGCTATTAAGTAGTAAGGGGTGGTGGAGCCTTCGGTGTTCACCAGCGCGGGGCAGCCCATGTCACTGCATTGTGGTGCTGTTACTGGGGGAGGGATCTGGGAGGCAACAGCACCACTTCCACTTGCTCAGCTCTCAGTAGGCTTTTGGTCACTCTGGTACCCACAAACAAATTATGCCCTTCTGCTGTTGATTCCCGGGTGGGTTGGCTTGTATACATTCTAGGACCCCATGGATCTCTCCAACAAACTCTCCTGTGGCGCTGGGAGTTGCTCCTGCAGCCTCAACCCCTTCAGATTTTTATAGTCCTTATTTCCCTGCATTGGAACCCTGGGTTACTTGGTCTTGATTCCGAGTGAGACAGTTCCTCCTGGTTTATCTGCACGCAAATGTGGGACTGCCTGGTCTGCCAGCTACCACCTTGCCCACCTCAGACCTCCAGCCATCACCTTGCCATGAGTCCTCTCTGCCCCTACTGTCTGTCTCCACCCCTCCTACCTGTCTGGATGAATGTTTCTTCTTTAACTTCTTGGTTATCGGACTTCCATACAGTTTGATTGTTTCTGGAAGTTCTGGTTATTTTTTGTTTTAAAATTTGTTGTTGTCCTTTTTGGTTGTGCAAGGTGGCAAAGTGTATCTACCTACACTTCCATCTTGGCCGGAAGTTCCCACCCCTACTCTCACTGCTACTACTTGCCAAGTTCTTTTCTGGGAAATTTAATTCAGCTAGATCAAGAAACAAAGTAGTGATGGAGTGAAAGGGACAACAGAAAATATCACTTGCTGCTGTCTCTGAAAACAGCATCCATACAGTAAAGAAACAGCTACATGGTTTCCTGGTAGTATGTTTCTGAATCAGAAGAAAATAATGAGAGAGCAGCTATGGGTCTTCCTATCTATTTGCACATGGCTTGTTCTCTCTCACAGGGTAATTGGTGGGTATTTTTTATTTCTGTTCCATTTTAGTTGTACCTCAATTTATTGATTTTTTTCAGTCAGTACTTACTGAGTTCTCTTATTGTGTGCCAGGCACTCTGCTAGGTACTGTTCACATATAATGTTGAACAACACAGTGTTTCTTCTTTCACTGATGGCAGAAATAGTTTCTTTCTTTTTTTTTTTTTTTAAAGATTTTTTTATTTATTTATCTTTAGAGAGGAAGGGGAGGAGAGAGGGAGAGGGAGAGAAATATCAATGTGTGGTTGCCTCTCGTGTGTCCCTTGCTGGGAACTGGCCTGCAACCCAGGCATGTGCCCTGGCTGGGAATCGAACCGCGATTGTTTGGTTCACAGGCCCGCGCTCAATCCACTGAGCTACACCAGCCAGGGCCAGAAATAGTTTCTGGACTTTGTCAGTAATACAGTTTGGTGATGGTATGATGTTTTATTTCTCTGTTCCTTTTTTCTCTTAAAAATGTTTTCTGTCAAGTTGATACAGCCTGTATTAATAACTATAGTATAGATAACAGTTTAAATCTTTCCTCCATATGTATTTTTTAAGTTACTCTGGATCCAGGAAGTAATTTTGGTGAATATAATCGGTATTCACTGATCTTTTTTTTTTTAATTTAATATATTTTATTGATTATGCTATTACAGTTGTCCCATTTCTCCCCCATCATTCCCCTCCACCCTGCGCACCTCCTCCCACCCACATTCCCCCCCCCTTTAGTTCATATCCATGTGTCATAAGTTCTTTAGCTTCTACATTTCCCACACTTTTCTTGCCCTTCCCCTATTTTCTACCCACCATCTATGCTACTTATTCTCTGTACCTTTTCCCCCTCTCTCCTCCTCCCATTCCCCTGTTGCTAACCCTCCATGTGATCTCCATTTCTGTGGTTCTGTTCCTGTTCTAGCTGTTTGCTTTTGTTTTAGGTGTGGTTCTTAATAGCTGTGAGTTTGCTGTCTTTTCACTGTCATATTTTTTATCTTCTTTTTCTTAGGTAAGTCCCTTTAACATTTCATATAATAAGGGCTTGGTGATGATGAACTCCTTGAACTTGACCTTATCTGAGAAGCACTTTATCTTCCCTTCTATTCTAAATGACAGCTTTGCTGGATAGAGCAATTTTGGATGTAGGTCCCTGCCTTTCAAGACTTCAGATACTTCTTTCTAGTCCCTTCTTGCTTGGAAGGTCTCTTTGGAGAAATCAGCTGACAGTCTGATGGGAACTCCTTTGTAGGTGACTGTCCCCTTATCCCTTGCTGCTTCAAGAATTCTCTCCTTCATTTGAATCTTGGCTAATGTAATTATGATGTGCCTTGGTGTGTTCCTCCTTGGGTCCAGCTTCTTTGGGACTCTCTGAGCTTCCTGGACTTCCTGGAAGTCTGTTTCCTTTGCCAGATTGGGGAAGTTCTCCTTTATTATTTGTTCAAATAAGTTTTCCACTTGTTGCTCTTCTTCTTCCCCTTCTGGGACCCCTATAATTTGGATGTTGGGACGTTTAAAGATGTCCTGGATGTTCCAAAGCCTCCTCATTTTTCTGAATTCTTGTTTCTTCCTTGTTTTCTGTTTGGTTGTTAGTTTCTTCCTTCTGGTCCACTCCATTGATTTGAGTCCCAGTTTTTCTTCCATCTCTATTGGTTCCCCATGCGTCTTCCTTCATTTCACGTATTGTAGCCTGCATTTTTTCATCTAATTTGTGAGCAAAATCAACCAATTCTGTGAGCATTCTGATCACCAGGGCTTTGAACTGTGCATCTGATAGGTTGGCTATCTCTTGGTCACTTAGAGGAATTGGCTCTGGGGCTTTCATTTGTTCTCCGGTTTGAGTCATTTTTGGTGGTTTTTGTTGTTGTTGTCGTTGTTGTTGTTGTCGTTGTTGTTGTTGTTGCTGTTTTTGGTCTGGTATTCACTGATCTTAAAATATTACTTCCCCAAAACCTGTCATCGTAATTCACTACTGTAAAAGTCCTTACCTTAAATTTCCTTAACTCTCTTAGATGAGTAAAATTATATCAATAAAATTATCTTATTTTATATGATGGCATGATAGCACTTTAGCTTACCTTAGAGTTTTTTTTTCTGAGTTTCATATCTATTTGAAACTCAAGTGATAAAGCTATATTAGGTGACAACAGATGAAGAATTCGGTCAATTTTTACGTTATTACCTGGCATTTATTATTAAAAATAAAATTTAAAGGGTTTGATTTTTCTTACCACTTTGTAGATAAGATAATTTTCATATGGTTTTTGTTTTTAGAGAAAACTTGTTATAGAATCTTTTATGCTTATTAATACTTATTAAACTCAGTAAATATTAATGAGATTAAACAAGACAAAAAATCATAGATTTAGCAAATAAATGGACAAGAAGAATCACAAAGTACACATAGACCTATAAGCATGAAATGTAATGAGTAAAGCAGTTGTTTAATTTTAGTGAGTAAACCTATAAGAGCAAGATAGAACATTGACATAATTTGGAGAGCTAACATGTTTGTTATATAATTTATAACTGGACCTAGCAATTATAAGTCACATCTCATTTTAATTTCCTAGACTGCCCAGTATTAAGAAAGAAAAAACAGTTTTCTCTGGTTGGGGCAGAAATACATTTATGATTGTAGTCATATTGAGGGTTAAGGGTATATTAACTCTTAATATATCCTTATATATTAAGGATATATGGCACAAATTACTGTGTTCCACAGACTGTTATAGTTAAAAGGTTTTTTGCTTTTGATGAAAATAGACTCCTTAGGGAGAAACATAGTATCTTTCTTAGCCTGTAATAGGTTAATGTAATAAGAGTAATGTTTGTTTTAAAGGTAGTGATCAGGATTTGGAAGTATTTTCATGTTAGCTACACCAGTCTCAACCAGTTTGTTCACACCTGTGGTTTATTGTGTTAAATTTGTTGTTGTACCTTGGGGGGGACAGTGTCTTCAGGTGAAGTGGAGCATTTTGTTCACAGCTCTTTCACATGGGGATTAAGTCTTCTGTCCCCCTCCTCCACACTATACCTACTATCTGCAAAGAGATCCCATAGCCCTAATCTACGTGCTGTCTTTAGCTGAAAATCAAGCTCAGAATTTGCCGTTCCTATTGATCCTTCAGTTAATCATGGTAGTCTTACAGCAGCTTACATTCACATTGCGGTAAGAAACGTGGCTAATTGGTGCATTATAGTTATTTCAGAGTGGAGGTATTGCTTATTAATATTGCTGAAAGATTTAAGTTTATGTCCATTGGGCACTTGGCTTAGTACCAAGTTCGATCTGTTTTCTACAGATTTGATATTCCAAATTTGTTTTATTTGTGTTGTACCTGAATAAAGGGATACTTGATATATTTTCCCAAAACTTGTAAAGCAATAAAGTTTATGAAATATGTAACTTTAATTTTAAACTCATAAACTCTGTACATTTATAATAATTGATGTGCTTGTTTATAGGGGCCACCTACAGATGCTCCTGCAGTGGACACAGCAGAACAAGTCTATATTTCTTCCCTGGCACTGTTAAAAGTTAGTATTGAATGGAGTAATTTGCTTTGAGAGTGCTTTGTTGCTTTTACTGTATCTTTTACTTTGGAATATTTGTCACTTGAATCCTCTCAGATATAAGCTAGTGTTTTAGCTACATCAATAATAGAGTATTTTATTTCCACTCAAATAAAATTAGGTTCTTAATTACAAAAAAAAAAAAAAAAAAAGACAAAGATCTCAAAGCTTTGTGTCCATATATCTTCTTAACAGATGTTAAAACATGGTCGTGCTGGAGTTCCAATGGAAGTTATGGGCCTGATGCTTGGAGAATTTGTTGACGATTACACCGTCAGAGTGATTGATGTGTTTGCTATGCCACAGTCAGGAACAGTGAGTACTTTTATGGCTGCCTGCTGCAAGTAAATGTGTTTCTTTTCTCCTTTCTTTTTCTTTGCAAAATAACTTTTTCTTTGCAAAATAATATTATATTTTCTATTTCTGACAGGAAAAATTCATCATAAGATTAATTATAGAAATTTCTAGATTGTATTGAATTAAATCACTTATGCTTTAAGTCCATCATTCCTTGTAGGTCCACAAACTGAACGATGCTAACGTTAAATCCCTTTACTCATACCTTCAGCTTAAATTAGCATAGCATACTCAGTTTATAAAGTTAGTTACTCTAAAATAGGAGGATATTAATTTGATTAGTTTGAACACTTCGAGTCCAAAAGATTTTAGACTCTTAATTAGGTTTTAATTTACATACATTATATAATTCCCATGTTTTGTCTCCATTGTTTTGAAATATGGCCCCCTTTTTAAATGTCTCATATAATAGGTGATACATGACTCTTAATTAAACTTCTGTTTGAAATGTTAAGTTGAAAAAAAAAAAAGAAATAAAACACTATTATTATTGGATGAAGGCACCAGTGCTTTTGTCCAATTTGTTTATAGAGGAAACATACTCATACAGATTTTGAAAGTCATCCACTCTACCTGTTTAGAATTACTGTTTTTTCTGGAACAGTGCTTTTGTTTTGTTTTGTTTATTTTGTTTAATACATTGGACTTGTGTAGATAGGTGTGTATTTCAATTAAAATGGCCAAAAAATAGTAACTATTCTACCTGCCTTCCAAAAGAACAACCCACATAATTCTCATCTGTTTGCCTAGAAAAAAATATAGTATGTATATCTTTATGATGGATTTTTTTTCCTCTAATATGCAATCTTTCTCTTATTGGATCTTATAAAATAGCTGGTTAAAGAAATTGTTTCTATGAAACTGTTCTGATTGAGGCTCTTTAAGTATGTTTTGTTAAGTAGATGCTAGAGAAAAACAGATTTTGTTTTTAAGTGATGCAGTATATGTATGTATATGTATAATAAGCATTTTAAAGGAAGTAGTTGCTGTAGAATGTGGTTTACTTGTAAATAATACAAAATATAAGAAAATATGCTATTTTTTCTCTAAATAGTTCAGTTGATTTGGATCGCTAATTTTGTCCTAATATCCATTATATTTATGTTGTACATTGGACATAAAGAAATGTACTACACATTAACTAAAGATTTAGATTTCAATCTTAGACTGTTGTTTGTATCTATCTTTTCATGTCAGAATATATAAAACACACAAAGTTAACTGCTAATTTCTGTTACATGTGATTCTTATATGCTTACTCGTTATAATAGAGGGATCTTAAGCTTTAATATTATTTCTGTGTGAAAGCTTGTTTAACAATATACAATGGTAGAATTTTATTTTATTTCTATTTTTTAAAGATTTTATTTACTTATTGTTAGAGAGGGGGAGGGAGGAAGAAAGAGGGGAAGAGAGATATCAGTGTGTGGTTACCTTTCATGCACCCCCTACTGGGGACCTGGCCTGCAACCCAGCCATGTGCCCTGACTGGGAATTGAACTGGTAACAAACTGGTGACTGCCCCCACAGTTCTCAGACCGGCACTCAATCTAGTGAGCCACATCATCCAGGGCTTTATGTAGAATTTTAAAGTTTTTTTCTGGCTGAAGAGTTAGCAAACTTTTTCTGTAAAGGCATATGTCTGTCTTGTATTCTTCCTTTTTTTTTTTTTTTAACAATCTTTTAAAAATATAAATAAACCTTTCTTAGCCCGTTGGCCTCAGATTGCATATCCTTTTCTTGAGTGTGCGCTCTCAATTAGAATTCAAAATACTGTTTGTTTTGCTGGAAAGGAAGTATTTATGTTAACTGGTTTAAGTAAATTGGACTTAAATATCTGATATCAGAAGAAAGCCTTTTGGGAATTATAATGTCAGTGATCTATCACTAAAGAAATGATAAGAATGCCTTTGATGCTCCATATTCTAAAATCTTTTGGTTGAACTAGCAAAGTAGTGCAGCATTTAAAAATTGGTTATAGATTTTCTCTAGTGGAGAATTATTTTATGAATGCTTTTATATTTGAGGTAATGGCCAATAGTATGTATTTCCATCTAACCACCAAGTCTACCAGGTTTTTCTAACTGTAGCAATAAACTTTCTACCCTTCCAACCCACCCACAAAACTACTTTGGGAAACTAATAAATTTCTTTCCTAAGTGTTTATATTATGGAGAAAAAAGTTGAAAATGTTAATTATTATAATAGCTGAATAGTAGAGCTTTGGATGAGATACTTATCAGCTATCAGAGGATGGCATTAGGAAGTACATTTCCTAGTTAGGTCCAACCAAAAATAGTTAATTCAGTTATTTGGTATTTCTGATATACACACAACACACACACATATAAGTATGTACATGGCCATGATGATAAACTCCTTATATTTTAAATTTTTTTTTTATCATGGCCATAAATTCTTAAAAGATTCTGAAAATTGTCTTAACTCATGAGCTAACAGCAATTTGGTAGTTGGCAATTTTAGAAGCTTTCTTGTTTATGTATGGTTTATAATTGAATGACAAGAGTATCAAATATCAGTGTCAAAACGTATAAAATTATTTTGATAGCTCAAAATAATATACCTAGCTTTTTTGGGGTAGCTTTTTGTTAATTTACATTGTATATGGAGTTTTTTCAGAGTTATAAAAGCTAATTATTTCTTTTTTTAAACCAGGGTGTCAGTGTGGAAGCAGTTGATCCAGTATTCCAAGCCAAAATGTTAGATATGCTGAAGCAAACAGGAAGGTAAGTATTTTAAATGATTATATAAAGGAACAATGGGAAATATTTTCAGAAATGCATCTCAAAAATTTTGAATGTTTTTGAATATCATTCCTAGGAAAAAAAGCCATGTAGTGAATGTAAAAGTATCAATGTCAGTGCTACCTCCTATCTAGTCTCTCTCCCCTCTTCAATCAAAGAAATGTGCTGGTCAGAAAACTGTTTCATGTGAAGTTCTCAACCATAGTAAGCTTATACTATAGTTTCCCTCTGTTTAGTATATGGAGTTACTCTCTAGTGACTTATAGTTGAAAAAGAATGTATGTTCTATGTATTTAAGAGTTGCAACTGAGTAAGATTCTAAATATTTAATTACATTTGTAGGCTTACGAGTTTTAAAGACAGGGCAAATAGGAGTCACATATTCTTTAAGTTTTTCTCCCCAGTTTAAACCTCTCAATAGTTGTCATTCTCTTGCTCAAATTCTTCTACTGTGGAAAAAACTTCAAAATTAATGTTAGCAAAAGGCTCAGCAGCTGAGCAGAACAGTGCAAATTGGTTTTTGACTGAGTTCCTAGTTCTACTGCTGGTTTAATTGATATTTAATCCTTTCACAACAGTGGATCCTGGTGTCCATTGTTAAAAATATACTCTGCCTGGAAAATCCAACTCCCAGAGCTAAGGAGTTAAAGAGTAGATATTTACTTGAATGCTGAAAGGGTAAAAACTGGCTCTGAGAGAGTGTGGTAACAAGGTGAAAAACTGAAAGCCTTATCTACCACTGCTAATGTGCGTCTCTTAATGATAGCACTCCTTTGTCACACTTATTCATTTCCATGTTTTGTGGATAATAATGGTGTATGATTTCAGGGTTTCTAATGGTGCTTTTTCACACCTGTGTGTTTATAATCTCTTCTTAATTTATACCCTGTTAGTGTGTTGGTTCTTTTTATATCATAAGTGTATTACTTATTCTGTTCTGAATAGCTGAATGCCCTCTTTGTTTCAGGCCTGAGATGGTTGTTGGTTGGTATCACAGTCACCCTGGCTTTGGTTGTTGGCTTTCTGGTGTGGATATCAACACTCAGCAGAGCTTTGAAGCCTTGTCGGAGAGAGCTGTGGCAGTGGTTGTGGATCCCATTCAGAGTGTCAAAGGAAAGGTAGAGTAGATTCTATCTTTATTAGCATCTACTGCCACATTCTGTTTGCAGCATTAAGTAAAAATCTGTTTTCTTTCCAGCAGAATTCTTAATTACACAAAAACCCCTGTTTACTTTTTAAAAAACTCCAGAAGTCGATAAATGTGTTATTGGTATTACTTAGAGATTTGTTTCCACTTTAATCAGCTATTGTCTAATCATAAATGTTTTTCTTTAAATTTTTTATTTCATAGATTTAGGAATGTTAGACCATAATAAAAGCCTGGTATACACATTTCATTAATATTTTAATAAGCATTACTTTACCTTTATTTTAAAACAGATAATTTGGGGTTGGCACATTTTAAAAATCCAGTTAAAGAGCTATATTTTGCAGACACTGTGCAGGACATATTCTGGAATTGTTTATTTCAAATATTTTAGACAATGAAAACTTGCCCCAAGACTTGGTGTCAATCATTCACATTTTTGGAGTGAGGACACATGAATGATTAAATATGCTAAATGATTTTGAAAAGAGATTAACTTGCAAAGCATATTGGGTTATAGTTGTTCTTTGTTGAAATCTTTTGTTCTTGTTTAGTTCTTTTTTTTTCTTTTTTGTTTGTTCGTTCTTTCTTTTTTTTATTTCTTTCTTTCTAGCCCCATATGCCATTTTCCTATTTCCTGCCTCATGACAGCAGGGAGCAGCTCTATTATCACCTTCACAGAGCTGTCTGCAAATGTGAGAGGCAATTCGATTTTGCTCAACCACAGGGAGAGTGGATTAGAAAAACTACAGAACATACAGAAATTGGCTAGGTGGTTACTGCTTTAAAATACTGCTGAGGTGTCTTGTTTGAGCATGTATTTCCATTGTAGTGTAGAATAATTGTTAAAATAAAATCACAATACATTTATGGAATCCTTTTTATGCAGCTTTTACAAATTATTTTTGGAGCACTTAAAAGTAAATATTAGCTTGCTATCTATCAGACCTGGAGTTTGATAGTACTACAGACTACATTAACATCTGCTCACCAGCTCAAACAAACTAATCCGCCGTTAAAATGTGGAGTTTTTATCTGCCATGAATTTGAAGTTAAACACCTTCTGACATCACATTATTATGAAGAATAAAAATTGAGGTCTTCTCTAAATCATGATCCTATTAGATTTGATTTAGCTTTTCGGAGGCAGAAACTAACCACCAAAAAATAATAGCTGATATACTAGGCCATTCAGAATGGATAGGCTCTGGTGCTTGCTGTTCCTGTATTTCAATTTATTTACCTTTTTTTTTCTTTACTGAGTGTATTGTTACTTAAATGATATAGATAAAAAGATTTGAAAATCCTTGATTTTTTTCTTTAGTTTTCTGAATTCAAGTATAGGGTAATACTTCCTAAGTTTAATTCTCTGATAATTAATGTAACCTTTTTAGTAACTTATCTAAGTAATATTCTTATTTTAGAAATATAACAGAAATACCTGATTAAGTTTTCCTACCATAATATTTACAAGTAGTAATTAAAGCTTCATTTTAAATACAGAGTTTTATTTTATATCAGTGTGAGAGACTTTTTCTGATAGTTGGCTCATGTTATAGTGGCCACTTTGAAAAAGAAAATATAAACTCATATACAATAAAATAAAGCATTCTTAAAATAGAATGTAAATAAATGAACGTGTATTTTATTTTTGGTTGTCTTGTTTATAGTTTTCTAAATGGCGGTTTTAGTTTTCAAGCCTAGTTTAAGTATTATATGCAACATTGCAGTTTTCATTGTTTATAATTAAACATAATTCATATTAAAAGAATGCATTGCATTTAAAAATACATGTGTACCACATGACTGCTCTCATGTGGTAAAATGTAGCATTTTGGAAAAATATATCTAAAATTATGAAATCACAAGTATTTCTAGTTTTATGTCAAAATATTTTTGAAAAAATTTAGTATAAATATGTGTCATTGGTGATTCACATCACTTGTTGCATCTAACACACAGATTTTTATTTTACACTTACATTACCTGAAGTAGGATCTAGTTCTTTGTTAATTATGTGACTTCATCTACAAGGATCTGAGTATGGTTATAACTTAAGATTTTCATTGTCAAGACCTCTTAAAGCTATGAACCAAATTAAATGCTAATAAGTCCATGGCCAGTGTTCCTAGTTAAATCATTAAACTTAAAAATATATAAACTTGCAAAAACTGAGTAACATAAGACTCTGCCCTCTTCTTCCTTGCATTTGCTTTCTCGAAGCTATCAAAATATTTGGTAAGGCAATGGGCAGATCAAGAATTAAAAATGGCCGTCTATATGTAAATGATTTAAGTTGGGTCTCTGTTTACTACATGACCTCTTTCCAGTATCTTTTATGTTTTCATTTTTCTAAGTCCATATTATCTTTCTGTTTTTGAGTGATAAAGTAAGCATGGATTCTTTCTTTTTAATCACAATTAGTTCATAATGTATTATTTCCTTTTATGTGACTCGATTGTGTCTTTATGGAATTGTTGCTCTGTACCAGGTATTGTGCTGATAGTTATTTTAACTTGTCTCATTTATTCTTTTCAGTAATTCTGCAGATAGACATTATTATTTTTCCATTTTATCAATGAAAGGGTAAAACAATTAGAGTCAAAGAGATTACTTTGCCCAAATCATACCATTATTAAGTAGCAGAATAAGGATACAAATCTAAATTTATAAAATTTAAGAGCTCAAGCTGTTTTACTGGCTGTTTAAAATTAGGCAATGATGATGATATCATTGGGTAACTCAGGAGTGGGAAATGATCAGGGGTCATCACAGGACCTTTTCCTAACTTACCATGGATGGGTATCACTCCCTTTAGCATATGTCAGAGGAGGAAGCTACACGTTTTCTCATATGTTTTTAGTAGTTCTCTGTACTACTTACAGTAGGAATTATATATTAATCTTTTCTCATGTAGTCTTTGTTCTGTTAATTTTTAAAAAGTTTAGACTCATCCCTGTTGGCTTTTGTGACATACTGAGGAAAAACATTGAGACCAACATAAATAATAAAATATACAATATGATAAAGAATCTATATCACTCCATATACTATATGATCCTGTAAATGTTTAAAAATAATATTGATGACAATGATAGTAATATTCATAATTTAAATGGAGAGTTGTCACATATAAATAACCTGTGAGCTCTACTCTAAACTTACCAGTGAAGTAGTTTTCATGATTATGTTTTAGTTTATTTGTAAAACACACATATTCAAATATTTAAATCTCAGTTCTCAAGTGGCACGGTGGCACCCTCTTGCTTAATGTTTTGTTATCTTGTATATTCAGCCCACAATTTGGACTTGATCCAGCAGCAAATTTAGAAGTTAATTCAACTTGTAAGATGACTATACTTCTTCCTTAGGGCATAAAAAATAATCACTTTGTACAAAGTCATAAAGCTAGCATATGGCTATTACTACTTTTGAGAACTCATTTTCTTGTCAGGATTCCTGTCAGTAAAATGTTCAGACGTTACCTGCTAACTCCTAACAATCTCTGTGTCCTCTATTATGAAAGCATTAAAACATACATACACACTATTAACCCTTTAGTCCAAATAAATCTTGGTTTTCTTGAAAATGTTTTATTTAATCAGAAATACTCAATGGACTTCTATAAAATGTGATGTTTATCTGCAGATCATCACATCTGTAGGTATTTAAGTATATACCTGATCTACCTGTATGCTAACGATTCTGTAGTACAACATGAAGAAAAAATGATGTTTGTCTCTTTGAGAAAATGAGTCATGTACATTTGGTATTACTTGTGAGCCAGATAAAATTGTGCCAATTATATGCCAATAATCCTACATTGCATACTGATAGAATACAAATTACACTGATATAGCTTAGTTTCTGTAACTCGGTATTAAGTTGGTTACTAGAGACAGATATAATTCAACACATGCTTACTTGGAACCTTCTAGGTTCTAATATGCAATAAAATACTGCTTTCATAGCAAACGCAGTAATTGCAAATTAAATTAGAAAAAGGGAGACGTGGATATAGGCTGCCCAAAATAGATGATGCATGGACTGGGCTATGAGGGACGGACAGGACATCACTCAGAAAAGATGAGCTTGTACCTGTGGGGAAGAATGTAGGCACAATACCATTCCAGGTCCTACTTACCTCTTTGTTCATTCTTCTTTCATAGATGTGTTAGAATGTAAAGTAAGTAGGTTTTGTTGTTATGTTTTTAATCAACAATTTATAGAAGAAGATGGGGTTCTGAAAAGTAAATACAAGAAAAAAGAATTAGGGAATGAATCTTATAACATCTTTTAATTTTCAAATATCTTCAAGGTTCTGTATTTTTCAGGCAAGTGGGCACATATTGTATTTACCAAGAAATTTTGTTATTGGAAACTTTTAAGATGGTGGAGATTTTAAACTACTCAACTAATGGTTTTGTTTTAACTTTTTATTATTTAAAAAGTATCAGCACTGGCTGGTGTGGCTCAGTGAGTTGAGTGCTAGACTGTGAACCAGAAGGTTGCCAGTTTGATTCTTGGTCAGGGCACATGCCTGGGTTGCTGGCCGGTCCCCGGTTAGGGGCATGTGAGGGGCAACTGATCCATGTTTCTCTCTTATATCAATGTTTCTCTCCCACCCTTTCTCCCTCCCTTCCCCTCTCTCTAAAAATAAATATATAAAATATTATAGAAAAGAAATAAAATTTTTAAAAAATATCATAAAAGCAAGGAGGACATAGAATAATGAAGAGCACAGGCTCTGGGGTCAGGCCTGTATTAGAATTTCATTTTGTATCTTCTTTACAGCATGACCTTGAGCAGGTTACCTCATCTTCTTGAGCTTTAGATTTGTCATCTATAAAACAGATTTTAGTGACTACCATAATATTGTGAATATTATGAAATTATTTATATAATGATTAGCATGCACATGTCATAATAGAAGGCATGCAATGATACTTTTATTATTCTGAAGATTAAAGTAATTTGCTACTTAAAAGAATTAACAACTAGCATGTTTTTAAAATGTGAATATCTCTGAAAACTTTGTTAAAAATAAGTCTGTAAATGATTTACTAACTTGCTTACTTTAGGAGGATGAAGGTAGTGACTATAAAAGAAATGAAAACTTTCCCTTCTAGAGTTTTGTACATACTGAAGAATTTATGAATGCTCTTCTAATTCAGCTAATTTTTATTGAGCAACTATTTTCAAGCATATTTCTCTGGGGCATGCTGATGAAGAGGAAAATGAATATATCACATTAAAATTCTGGCCTTTGAAGTGATTAAATGTATTATGTTTAAAACCATTTTTTGCGTGTGTGTGTGTGTTTTTTAAGATTTTATTTATTTTTGGAGAGAAGGAGAAAGCGAGAGAAACATTAATGTGTGACAGATACATCAATCAGTTGCTTCTTGCACGTCCCCAACTGGGGACTTGGCCAGCAATGCAGGCCTGCGCCCTCACTGGGAATCAAACCACCAACCTTTCCATTCTCAGGTGGGCACTCAATCCACTGAGCCGTACCAGCCAAGGGCGGTTTTGTGTTTTATCCATCTGTCCATGTGTTGTCTTCTCCACAGATCGGGGCCTCTTTTGGGGTGAAACGTTTTTGTATCTTGGGATTTATGTGTTGTCTGGCAAAGTAGTTTTCTTAATAAGGTTTATAAAATAAAATAAGGAATGAATGTGTCAATGGTCAGCTGTTACCAGTTTGGCTATCAGCATATAAAAAACTACAGTTGCCCTGGCTGCTGTAGTTCAGTGGATTGTGCGTGGGCTGCGGACAAGAGGGTCGCCGTTTGATTCCCAGTAAGGGCACATGCCTGGTTTGCAGGTCAGGTCCCCAGTGGGGGCCACATGAGAGGCAACCACACATTGATGTTTCTCTCCTTCTCTTTCTCCCTCTTTTTGCCTCTCTCTCAGAATAAATTTAAAGACCTTTAAAAAAGAAAAATAAATAAAAAACTACAGTTAACTTTTGTAAAGCTTAGTAAGTAATTTTTATACATTACCAATCAGAGTCCTTTATTTAATGCATGCAGTCGATGGGTCAGTGAGTCAGTTTGTTCATAGATATTACCTTGAACTGTGTGTAATAAGAGCTCAAGTTTAATATGTCTTTTTTTTTTAAAGGTAGTGCAAGATATTTAGAATAGCTGTTATTCATAAGATTTTCTTTTGATTATTATCCCATAATGGTCAATTAGGGATAGATAGTCCTAATCTCAACTTGTACATATACACACACCTTTTCTTTATCTAGTTTTCCTTATTGAAAGAGAAAAGTAGAAAATAGGACACACATACATTCTATTTTCACTTTTAATATAACTTTGTGAGCATATCCACCAACTCTTCAAACAAGTTTAGTTACTGTTTTATATTTTGTTTGCTTTCTGTTTTTCACTTTTGTTATCAATTTGAAGTTTTATAATAGCATTAGATTTGATCTGTGAGGCTATCTAAGGAAATATAGGTGCTGCTAATGTACCTATAGTATCCCTGACAAATGTAATAGTTTAACATTTGCTAATACAATCAGAAATTGCCAGCTGGGAATCTTAAAGCAATTTTATGTTTACAAGTCTAAGAAGGATAAATCTTATATAAAAGTAACAGTTTTAGTGTGGTTCTTTTACTATAGAGCTTCTATATTAATAATACACTCTCTGACCTAATTTACTACTTTTTAGTACTTGCTGTTCATTTTGGATGATACAAATGTGCTTCAACTTAGTTCAATTCCCACTGTTTCAGTTAAGAAAAAGGAAAACCTTTAAAACAATGTCTCATTATCTATAAGAATATTATTTATTGAACCCTTTTGCTTCTTTAATGCTTTTGTTTCCCTAGTTTAATTTCTGGTCATTAATTCAACAGATACTTACTGACCACTACTCTATGCCACTTATACAACTGAAGACAGAGGAGAGTAACATTTACTCCCTGTCCTTGATGCCAGTGTTGTACCAACGAATGGAAACATGACTCTGTATAAGAGGCCATTGCATAGCCCAAGTATATTACTTGTTTACAACCATATTTAAATAATTTGACATTAGCTCTTGTTAATTGTGAGGATGTTTCTGAACCTGGGACTTAGTTTTGGTGGCTTTAGTATGTTGTTATCATCGTAATTTCCTGAAGAGGGTAGGATTGATGATGGTAAATTTTCTTCTAAGTCATAGATGTTTCCTCATTGGTTATTCTTAGACTGCTAGTAACATGATTAATAGATGCCTAACACCACGTTTTGCATTTCAGATACCTTTATTATATGTTGTTTTTATTCCAAGTTAAACACAGGTTAGTGCTTTGTGATGTTCTGAGTTTTTCAGTTCAGTATGCTGTAGAAGAGCTTTTCATGAATTAGAAACTGAGGAAATGGGAAGTGTATATTTTGTTAAGCCAGTGATTAGATTTTTATAGATAATGAAAGTCTGTTTTTTGGAAGCTGAAAATAGACATGAATAGTAAAACTATATATAAAATAATATCCAAAACAACTTTCTTGGAGCATTTCATTTCAATAGATATTTCTTTTGCACCATGTTATTTGTGTCAGGTATTCTGCTGAGAAATGTACGTTCAACGGTGAGTAAGACTCAAACCTTTCTGTCAAGTAACTGACTCTAATAGTAGTTTTTTTCTTGCATTTGTGTTAGCATAAGTGTTACATCACACAGCTTGATGATGAGGAATGCTGGCTTTGACATGCTGTGTATGGGACAGATCATTGTGGTATTACTTGCTGGTTGTGTCCTCTCATTTAATTAATTTCAGTCCTCTGATTTTCTGTTTCCTTATCCATAAATTGAGAATATTAACGCCTACCTCTTAGTTGTTGAGAGGATTAGATAATTTCTATATAGTCATTTACTTAATAAGCCCAATAAAAATATGGAAAAGTGATACATAGAAAAGTAATTTCTATGCATATTTTTCTATGCACCTTTGCCTATTTTTCCTATGAAAATGACCTTGCCTAATGAGAGGTGGCAGTTTCAAGGATATGTTTGCATTTTTCTTTGAAGGTGATGTTAAAGCACAACAAATGTATGTAAGTCCTTTGTTCCTCTCGTTCACCCTCCCTGCCGCCTTGCTAACATAGTCAAGGCCCTGCCTTTTATTCCTAAACTTTATATGGAGTTGTGAATCAGCATACCAATTGTCTTGCTTTACTTTGTCTACTAGAAGAAAGAAATGTGGAATCTGTTCATTTTATGTAGGCTGACTCAGTAGCCACCAGATAGAATTGATATGCTGTGTTGACGTCAGACCAATAACCCTGACTTAATAGTCTCTTCTGACGCATTAATAGTCTCCTGAGGAGTTCAGTTTTTAAATTCACTGTTTATTTGTCACATATAAGTCTGGAAATACCTGTCTTGCACAAGTATCAAGATTCTAGGCATATTGTTATTTTTTAAGCATGATAATATGCAATGTAACTGAATGCTATTTTTATTTATTTATTTATTTTAAAATTATTTTATTGTTCAATTACAGTTGTCTGCATTTTCCCCCCATGCTATTTTTATTTTAATTAGGAATTTTCCTAAGGAAATATATACTTTTAAATGTCTCTGCTTAATTTCCTTTTGAAGTTTTCATATGCCAAGTGTTTGTGGATGTCAGATCTATGGTTCTGATTTGATTGTGGCGGTAACTTTTTTCTAACTTTAACACTGTTACAGTAGTAGTACTCTGCTGTGTTTACTGTGTTAGTTGTGTTAGTGTTCCAAGAAGCGGATGCCAAAATGGGATTAGATATGCAAGAGATTATTGAGGGGGGACACCTCTGGTGGATAAAGGGTAGACCCTTCAGATAACAGTGCAGAAAGAGAAAAGAAAGGTAGGATTGGGTAGGAAGAACATCAGACAGCCGCATATTTCTGAGAAAGTTTCAGTCAGGCTGATAGGGAGTCCTTGAGGCTTCTAAAGTTTCCCTTTAGAAGAATCCCTTATTTGGCCCTTGCTGCTATGGATCAGTGGATTGAGCACTGGCCTGTGAACCAAAGGGACAGTGGTTCGATTCCCAGTCAGGGCACATGCCTGGGTTGCGGGCCAAGTACCCAGGTAGGGGACGTGTGAGAGGCAACCACACATTGATGTTTCTGTATCTCTCTTTCTAAAAATAAATAAATAATAAACTCGTAAAAAAGAAGAAGAATCTCTTATTTGGCAGGAATGGCTAGGTTCTAATACTGCTGTTATGCTCAGTCTTTGGCTGGGAGCAGCCCAAGGAAAGCATGACCTGGGCTGAATCCCCTGAGGACCTAAAGGTATAGCATAGGGAGGTTGTGAATCAGCTGTGCTCTCTGCAGCAGGTTCAAAAGGAAATCTGAGGTGGGCAACTCCATGATGGCCAAGTTACTAACATTAGGAACTATGGAACAGGTATGCCTGTATTGTTTAATTTAATCATATCACCAATTCTGTAAGGTGTCAGTCTTCACAAATGGAGACATTGAAAGGTTAAATAACATCACTTACTAGCAAGTGATAGATCCAGAATTCTAACTTAGGCAGGATTCTGACATCAGAGTGTCTCAAGCATTTAAACATCTGTACTATAGTGACTACATGCATACACTAAAATATTATGCCAAAACTTTAAGAATTAACTACATATTTTTTAACAAAGTTTCACGAATCTCCCTGGCTGGTGTGGCTCAGTGGATTGAGTGCTGGACTGCAAACCAAAGGGTCACAGGTTCTATTCCCAGTTAGGGCACATGCCTGGGTTGTGGGCCTGGTGCTCCAGAGGCAACCACACATTGATGTTTCTCTTCCTCTCTTTCTCCCTCCCTTCCCTGCTCTCTAAAAATAAATAAATAAAATCTTTAAAAGAAGTTTCATGAATCTAAAAATGTCTAATTACCTTTTGCCATAATAGTTTTCTACAGATCACTTTGTTTTCACTAAGGTATATATGTTCAAAACTTGTGGCTTTTGTGTCTGAATTTTGGTGCATGTCTTCACTTGTCAAAAAAAAAAAAATACATTATGCCAGTTACACCCCCTCCCCCTTTTTTCCCAATATATTGAAGTTGTACTACAGCTCTCTAGCTACAGTAAGCAATTCTCCAAGGATGAAGAGAGAAAATGTACATACACAGAGGAATTTCTTTTCCAGAGCTAAAACTGACATTTTATAAATAATTTCCGTGTTGCAAACTTGAGACTAGGAAATCACAGCGATTCAGTGATATGCATTTGGCATAAGTCAGTTTTAGTTCTTAGTGCTTTTCATTGGAAATGGCATAAAAAGTAAGATTTCTTTGAATTTTTTATGCTGTGGGCTTACAAGAGACATAAGATGTTTTTCTCTTATAGATGTCTGGCAGTGCATGACAGCAGAAGTAACAACATGGTCACAAACCCCAGCAGTACTTCCCAGGTCACGTGCACCCTTAATTTTTAAAGACTCTGGAAACAGCCTAAGCAGTTGATAACAGGCCATTTCTAGGTGATAAAGGATATTTGATATGGGGTGTTGCTTTTCTTTCCACACCTAGCATTTTTATAGTCGTTCAGAGACTTAATTTTATATGGTGGTGGGTTTATATGATTTTAAATATGTAACTTAACTGGTAACTGAATTGTAATTCTCTTTCCCTTTTTTGATGTTTGACATTGATTTTGAGGCCTTAAAACTTTTTTCAAGCTTTAAAAAAAATTAAACTACTTCATTTTACATGTGAACACCTCCCACAGTCATTGACCTCAATATAAGAACAATTGGAAATGCCAAAAGCAGCGGCTACTGTTTAAAAAAGGAGAGGGGAGCCCTGGCTGGTGTAGCTCAGTGGATTGAGCACCAGCCTGTGAACCGAAGGGTCGCTGGTTTGATTCCCAGTCAGGGCACATGCCTGGGTTGTGGGCCAGGTCCCCAGTAGCAGGTGTGAGAGGCAACCACACATTGATGTTTCTCTCCCTCTCTTTCTCCCTCCCTTCCTCTAAAAATAAATAAAATCTTTTTTAAAAAGAGAGAGTATTATGAATTATACTAACTACTGCCAGAAGGGCTTATGCATTTTTCTTTCCAACACCTTTGTATTAAACTAATTTTAAGGCCTTTGCTTCCTTTGTCTGTAAAAATTGGGAACTATAGATTGCTGCTTTACAAATTAGTTTAGTCTTTCAGTGACCTAACAGTTGATATGAAAACACGAATTTAAAAATAAATAGCATATTGGATAAACTGTACTATAGTAATGAAAGAAGCCAAAAAAAGGATTAAGCTGAATTCAATAATAATTAGTTTTGAGTCCTAAACCATGTTCATTATGAAATTGAAATGATAGGTCCTTGACCTCTGGGTGTGCTAGGAATAAATATGGAACACAGTATTGTTTTTAAAACTATTTTGCTTTTATAAGCTAAGACAGATGTACAAAAAAGATGTAGTTTTTATTTTGTATTGGCAGCTTCCAAATATTTAGTATCTATTTCCAAGAGTTGCAATTAGTAAAGCAACCATGGTACTGAAATCTGCACATCCCACAAGCTAATTATATTTGCAAGGTCAGAGTGAATACATATTTTCAGAAAAATAAAGGGTTATATAAATATGTGTCTTCTACTTGGCTGTTATATCACAGTTTGTTGATCTGGAATATAATGTGTACAATTCACAAATTTGTCTGATAACAGAAAGTGGTGTGTGATTGTGTTTATTTTACTAACCAGTATATTCACAGCAATCACTTCCAAATATCTCTCCAGTAAAGATGTGTTAATTACAAAACAGACAAGGTCTTCTATTATATTAAAGCTACTAACAAGAAGACAGCAGGAATCACACATGTAAATAGCATCATCAACCCCTATTTTAGTCCTCTGTTTTGATCTGTGAGTTGCGCATAGACCAAAGGTGCTATTAAAGACTGAGTGTATGAAATAGGCAGCATTATATGAACAAAATTTATTCAACAAGAAAACAGACCTTTAACATGAATTTAACAAGCCTGAGAAATTATAAACTATCATATGCTGCAGATTCATGCAGTGATAATAAACAAAAAAGGAAAGTAAGAGGTTTCCCTAAGCTAGCCAAACTGCTAATGGTTGTGTTATAAGCTGTCTACTGTTGCAGTGACCTCTGAAAAGTCTCAAGGCACTTGTACCAGAAAAAATTAAATGATCAGGCTGGTGAACAGAGATTCAATGCAGTGTGTAGGACTTCAGCATGGAAGGGAATTATAAAAGCATTGTATTCCTGAAAATATTCATACTTCAGCTTGCAAGTTTTTATTACATATATGGAAGTAGTTTTTGTGTAAGTTTTTGGCTCAGTTACTATTTCGATTTGTAAGACATAAACTGAACTGGTTTAATGTACACATACTTTAAAACAAACTCCTTAGAAAATTCATATAGTTCCAAAAATGGATTATTTCCCCTGTCCCCCTCACACCTTAATTAATCCTTGGGGGGTTTTTTGTTCATCATATTGTATGTAAGATTTCCATTCTTAACCATGGAGTGACCACTTTGCTTGTCTTTCTATTGCATCATGTTGTAAATACATAAACATGGAGAAATGCCTTCAGCTTGTACACACCTCCAAGTGCTCACTAGGGCTTTTTCTTGAATCTTACCATGGCATAATTAACACCTTCTTTACCCATTGCTCATTAGTGTACTGGACATTAATGAGTCTATTTTGATAGGTTGCTCTAAAGGATAATCCTACTTATTCTCATAGAGCAAAAAGCAATTATAAAATTGTACAGAAATTAAAATGTAGACTATATTGCCACGTTTATAGTTTTATTGCATACTAAATCTAATTTTGGTCTGCAGGTTGTTGAACATGTTAGTTTCCTTAAGACAGTTGCTATAGTGATGGTAGCAAATTCCTTTAATCCTAGTGTATTCATTTTCTGTTGGCTATCATGTTGCTGCTCGGGAATGGTCCATCTAGACATGTCATTGCATATAAGCCATCATTTATTAGTTGAACAGTATATTAAATTCTTGGATTTTCTCCTAATTTTTAAATAGAAATTTAAAATTTTATTCAGATTTGTTTTCAGCTGATCATGATATCTGTTTAGCTGGTATTTTTATTTCCTTTTCATGAAGTTTCACACCTGCTTATATCATTCCAGAGAAATTTTACAGAAATTTATGCATGTAAAGTAGCTGTCTTCTGTTTTAGTTTCAAAGTGTTCAATATAAAAAACATCTATAGGCATTTTGTTGTGATATGTAATGGAATTTTCATGGTTTTGTAGAGTGGTTTTTTTCCTACAAATGATTTTACTGAAATCTTAAAATGGGATCAAAGTATCTAAATAAACAATTGGACCACAATGATGCTTTGCTCTTAAATATTTACCACTAATAGTAAGGGTGACAATTCTTAATTCTGTATCTATTTAAGTTGTACATCTATCTATCAAAATGCTCCTTTTTCTTTTGCCTAAATTTTAATTTAATTTTATGTGCTTTTTAGTAGGAAATTTTTAACAACTGTTTTAAAGTATTTATTATAATGTCTGACATTAATACTTATTTTTATTAATGCTGTATGGGAAAACACTATTAGAAAATTTTTAGGATAAGGAAGAGGTCTAAACCTAGGCCATATTAGTTATATATAAATGTGAAAGTTGAGTCTGGATTATAGTTATTGTATAACAAGAAAAAGTCGTTTTCACAAACTATTAAATCATATATGTTCTGAGGATACTTAGTTTTATTTTGAGGCAAAAGGAATCTTTGGGGAGATTCAAACTGTTAGAAATAAAAGGCAACATTCAAAGTTGATTGTTGTAATTTTTTTTTTTCAACCAGAGTAGGTAGGCCTTTGATTTATCTGTCATAATGAATTGGTCTAAGTTTGTACTCTTTGGAACTGTTGACCCTTTGTAACAACCTTTAGGAAGGGTGATTTTTGTTTCCCTCCCTCCCTTCCTTCCTGTCTTGTTCTTTAGCATACCATGTATAGTAATACTTAATCACAAATAGATTTTTTGTCAGACGTGATTGGATTAACTTGAATATAAATTTTATTTTAATCTCTTGGTGTACCCTCAAGTAATAATTATACAAATGAGAACTGGTCTAGTTAGCAATAGCTTTTAAAACATTGATAAATCCCAGATGTTTAACACCATTAAAAACAAATTTAGAAGTACTATATTATCTTGCTTTAAGTTTCTTTTTAGGTAATATATGTATTGAGTTTATTCTCTCAGTAATTGATTTCACTTCCCTGAAAGAGGCATCTGTCATAAAGTCCCAGTGCTTTACTTAAAACTTCACAACATTTAAAAGCTTTAATGAGTTTTTTCAAATTGATGGTAATGAACAGAAAAAAGCTGTAAGATAGTATGTGATTCTTGTTAGAACCCTTAATATATAAGAGCTAACATGACATCGTATTATGCAAGAATTTGAACTCTTTCTCTGCAGAAATATTGGAATACTCTTTGCATAAAGAGGATACGTATTGTTATTTCTTTACTGTGAGCCTAGGGCCATGTCATTCTATACCATGTTCCTGACTTAAAGCACAGATGACCTTGGTTTTCTTGTGTTGTGCCTCTTAGTCTTGCCATGGGCTTGGACACTTAAGGCCATCAGACAAGGTATAAAGTCTTTTATAGTCACAAGAAATAAAAGGTATCTGACTAGAAGAGAAGATGTGGAGCAAGTACCTTGCTGGTTGTAATTTTGTTGTCATTTCAAGTACTGTGGTGGTATAATTGATGTGACAGGACTGGGCTTTAGATCTGGTCCCTTAGCTTGTGCTCACTTACAGTTTTAGTTTCTCTTTGTCATTCATTTTGATTAGGTAAAATTTAGGTGACAAACATATGCACACCAATGAAGGCTGTTTGCTGTGTAAGTTTAGTAATGAAGTATTTCAATAATAAAGATGCAAAGTTAATATTTTACTGCTCCATGAAAATTGCAATAATTGGTGTCACCTTACATTACAAAATCAAGGGTGGTGTGCTGATGGCACAGTCAGCAGGAGGTTCTTTTTTATTAATATTATAATTAAATGATTTTCTGGAAATAGGCCAGAAACAGATGCAAGTTGATCATGCCTTGTCCAGTGTTGCTTGGCATCATCACTTGCTTTTTTAAAAAGAATTGACCTGACACCTTGTTTTTACAGGTTGTTATTGATGCCTTCAGATTGATCAATGCTAATATGATGGTCCTAGGACATGAACCAAGACAAACCACCTCAAATCTGGGTCACTTAAATAAACCATCTATCCAGGTAATGCCTACATTTAATAGTGTGTTAAAAACTGTGTTTTACATTTTAAAAGCTGGTATAAATGGCCATTCTTAGATCTAATACTTAGCATTTTAATTTGTTTACAATTAATTTTTTTGTGCTTTAAAAGATTATGGAGATATTGTTGCAAATGTTAGATTTGCTCATATATGAGTCAGTTTTTAGTGTAGTCTTCAAATTTCCTCATAGTTTGAGGATATCCTTTTGGGGACCATAGAAGAGTCTTGCATGGTTAAAATTGGTGATAAAGGATCAATAGGAGTTTCAGGTGGAGTATGTTAAGTATCATTCTTAATTGGTAAGTAGACATTTCTTACAGCAGCAAATAATGAGAAAATTGATGCAAACTTTAAGAAGTCCTCAGGAACAATTCCTAAGTAGTACTTAGTTTTCTACTTTTTTAATTTAATCCTCACCTTTAAAACAAATCCTACAAAACACATCTATATATTACCTTTGATAAGAGATATGTTGTTTGAAGTGATGTCAACCACCTTTGTTACAGTTATTCAGACACTTAATATCCTCCTGAGTGAGCAGTGTTTTCTTTGGATCATTCACATGCCTCATTGTTTTTCCACAAATCTTTATAGTGTGCAAAAATTATTTTAAATGTTTTTAAATGCATCACAACCTGTGTCTATATAGTTAATTGCTTCTCTTAAGATTAATTAAAAGGACAGAAATACATGTTTGGTTACATAGAACACACAGACAAAGACTTTATAGCAGCTATTGCTGTTTCCCCTCTGAAACCTTGCTCTGTCATACCATTATCTTTGGGGAATTGTGGTTTTCATAGTTAACCATGGTAAAGCCTGTGTTATACTTTATTAACTAGTTTTAGACATTTACTTTTCTAACAGTCACTCATCTGAAATCTTTATCAGAATGAACTGCTCTGTTTCAAAGGATTTGGGGTGCGTTTTTAAAAAATAATCATAGATCAGGGAAAACTGCGAAGTATAATGAGTATGAAACAAGCTACCATTGTTTTTGATTGGGTACAGACAAGCCCATGCTTGCATGTTCCAAGAGGATATATTATTGGATCTGTTTAGCCTGTGATAATGACCTTTCTTATAAACCCCCATAGCATCATACTACTCCATTTTTTGTTTTTTGTTTTTTGGGGTTTTTTTTTTTTGCAAAAGGTTAAGTAGCATCTCACAATCTAAGATCATTGTGATTACTGAATGGTATGTTTCTGCCAGAAGTATTTACTAATTGCAAGTCAACAGCCACCTGTTGCATATTTCATCTTTTAAATTTAAACACTGCATGTTGACCTTCAGAATTGAATATAATCAATATTTTGAAATCTTTTTTTCCCCACACTATCTACTTTTTATTTTTTGGTCCTACCTTATAGTCTGTAATATAAGGCAGACCATGTATAAAGCAGGTTCCAAACCCAATTTGAAAGGACCTGTGAATATAATATATAACAGCTATAGCATCATTGGGTTTTCTTATTTTAGTGTGGGGTTTTGTTGTTGTGTTTTTTTGTGTGTGTTTTTTTTGCCTTCCAATTAAAATATGTAAATATATTTATTCCACAGTTCATGTAGCGCCCATCACAATGACATCTATCTGGGTGCTTAACTGAAGACAGTTTTAATACTAAAACACTCAAATGGGATCAAGCCAAAAAGTGACGGAGCAAAGCTACACCTTAAAACCACTTCTTAGTTTTCTAAGACAAAATACAAAAAGCAACCCAAAAGAACATGAAGCAAATAGAATTTTTAATCTGGGGATCAGAAGTTATACCGAAAGGGCATAGTTTTTATTTTAAATGAAAACTAGTTTGTATTGAGGTGAATCCTGCTCTTAAACCAACTTTCAGGTGATGAGGATAGAAACCTGCCAGGAGCCACTGATGTTGGTGGTCACTGCTTTTCTAACACTGTTTTTGTTTACTATTATTCTAGTAATGCTGAAAAATTATGATCTTATTGGACACTAGTATTTAATAACTTGAGGAAAGTTCCTAATAAGTAAGAAAAGGATTATAAAATAAGATGTACAAGTTGCAAATATATGTTTTATAAACTGTGCCTACATATTTACACCATAATGTTTGTATTACCTTTGGTTGGAAAGATTTTTCAATTAAATTTCAGGTTTTAAATAAGGGAAGCCATTAATAATCCAGGTAGAGAGGGGAAAGAATAATGCCTATACTATATACATTTTTGTTAATATATGAGACTTATTATTATTTTGTGAATACATAAATATAAACAATTCAATAGTGATTGATTTTGACATTCATTTCACCATGATGAATATTTATGTACTTGTTTTAAATTCGTCATACCAACAAAATTATAAAGCCCTACTCTAAAGATAAACTAGAGAGGCATAGAAATAATCTGAAAGTTAATCAACAGGATCACAAAACTCCCCTTTGTCTAGTTCCTCCTCTAAAGCATTCTTTGTCTAGAATGGATAGCATCTTAGACTGGTACTGAGTACCAACCTAGACAGAACTTTCTTCTTGCATGGGTGTCAGGCTTTGAGCAAAGAAAACAAGGGTCAGGATATCCAAGAAAGCAGGTAAGCTAAGCACTGTAAGTAAATCTAAAATATATTGTCCTACAAACAGTGAGATCAAAGGTAGCTAGCTTCCCAGGTCAGCACCAAAGCTTATTTAGCTCACAGTAGATACTATAAAATAGAACTATGATTTAAAACACTGCTTCTCTGAGAAACTGTTGCAGATTTCAAATGGCCAATTAACGAATGAGCTTCTGGAACGTATCCTACTTTAATGAAGAATTGCCTAAATTTTCCTAAATTCATCATATCTTTTTTAGGTTAACTTAAAAAGTTAAGTAGTGGTTTTAAAATTTTTCTGGCTATATAACTTTCTCCTTTATCTGCCTGACATACTGTGGCATTTGCTAGTATATTGTGTTTAATTTACCATTCATTTGACCCTTTCAAAATGTTAGTCTCTGCCTTGATAAAACTAATCATATATTTGGCATATGCTGCCACAATTTGTAACTCAATGTCAACTAGACTTTAATTGGAGAGAATTTATTATCTGTTGAGCTAAAAGAGGATGTGTTTTCTGGGCTCTTTTCGAAGGAGGGTCCCGCACATGGTGAATTTACTTGGGATTTGTGATAAACGCACTGGGGATATGCAGCAGGTCAGGAAGGGAAGTTGGAAGCCTGCTTGAGGCTATTATTTGATTTAAACTTCTATTAGTTTTGTTATTATTCTTGCTAATCTTTCACGCTGCCTGTGTTAATTTTACTACTTCTATCTAAATAATGTCATTGAAAATCAAGTAGGTGGTACCTTCAAATACCAAACTATATATTTCAGCAATACAGTTATCTCCAAAATGTGGACCTGTCTGGGGCACATTGACTGACTTCTGTAATTATTGGCTATAGCTGTTAACTATATGGCTACTATGTAGAATTATGTAGTTAGGACATTGCACAAAAGTACTTAGATGATGGAGCAGTTTGCACCTCAAATCTAATTTAAGCTCCACCCTCCAACCATGCTGTATCTGGAGGACTAGGCACCTTTTTCTAATTCTTCCACCCAGCAGATATATTTTGTAATTTGCATAAAGATGAATACAATTTTTGATCTGTACAGTACAGCATTTCTATATACTACAATTTAATTCACTGCTCCTGATGATTATTAAAATGGATAGGGATTCAATAGATACTCTTAGTACTTTAATTTAATATATCAACCATTTTATTATAGCAGATATTAGGGATATAAGTGGATTATTACAGTATGTATTAAAATGTTTAATTGATGGAGTGATTTTTGCTAGCAAAGTAAGCTATGCTTTGTTTTTATTCTGATCCTTAAAGTTCAAAGACTTATCCAGGAATTTCTTAAGGTACATTATACCATAGTATGGTAGAAAAAAACATGGGCTTCGGAATCAGGACTTGGTTTAAAATCCCAACAGATTCAGATTTCTGCCTTATTTTCTTCATCTGTCAAAATACACATGGAACTAGCCTACTTACTAAGTTGTTGTGAAGATTATAAGACTTAATGTATAAAGCAGATGCTAGGTGCTTAGCAAGTAGTCCCTTCTACATCAACACAACAGCACCTACACTGGAAAAAATCTAATAATCAGACAGTGTGACCATTGTTTTGGTTAGTTTTACCTCTAGTTTCCTGAGAGTTGACCCCAAAGTCCTCTTTATTTTTATACTTGTTGTAAATATATCCAAGGTGTATTTCTATACTTTGTCTTAGTAAGCTGATAGAGGGTCCCTCGGGATACCATTCTGAACCTCACTTGAATTTTTTTGGCTAGAGTTAAATATTTTAGTATTTATGAATGTATTCCAGCACATGGAAGTTTCCTGTAACTTAAGAAAGTTGTGCTGTTAACTTAAATTTTTATTTTGGTTTGCCTGTTTGTCTTGGAGATCCAGGGCAGTGGGGATAAAATCTGGTTAGTGAGACTGAGTGTGAGCTAAATAAATCTAGTAAGAGCAAACTCTACTTTCTTAATTTGGAGATATGTGCAGACACAATTATTTGAATCTATGAGAACTGAATTAAGAAGGGAAATCCCAGATTAATGTTGTAAGTGCACAAATAAGTGTCTTAGTATGACTTTTTAAGCTTTAATTTTGAAATAACAAAGAGTCCCCTAGATATAAAATAAGGCTTATTAAATTATATACTTATAAATTATGAATATTTAATTTACAATTTAGCTTATGATGAGGTCAACCCTCTCTCTGAGCAAGGCTACTGAAATGTTGAGTTTGTGCTGCTCAATATCATACTTTGAAGACTCTGTGAACCATACCTTTAAACCTCATTCTGAACTTCTAGCTGAGAGAAAAATATTAATTTAATTTTTATTTAGGGTAAAAAACCTTTTTAAGAAGATAATAAAGGTATTGTCTACTGATTATGTTAACGGTTTCAGACAGCTGTATTTATTTTAATAAATGAAAAATATTAATTTGTCCTTTTTCAAATCTTTTATCTATATAGGCATTAATTCATGGACTAAACAGACATTATTACTCTATTACTATTAACTATCGGAAAAATGAACTGGAACAGAAGGTAAGTTTAAATTTTTATGTTAGAAAGGGGAAAAAACCTTTTTCATACCATTTAAATTATGGGCCAGTATATTTAATTTTTAATTGTTGACCTATTTCATGGATGTGTTCCAAATACTTTTTTTTATTACTGATGAATTGCAGCATAAAAGAAAGAAATATTTTATTGGATAGATTGAAAGATATTTTACTTTATTGGTAGGTGCTAAAATAGGAAAGAAAGTAGGAAATGAACATTCTAATTTGGTTTTATGACAAATTATAAAAATCTTTTTCCTAATTATATAATTTTCCGGATTAATTTATCTTCTCAGTAAAATGAACTTTTGTAACTAAATTACTAAATAGCTTTCCACATTTGAAAGGAATAAATCAGATTGCAATTGTGTACTACTTTTTAAATAGTACCGTGTTTACCTAGGGTAAACGAAAGGTAAATCAAAAGAGAAATGCAATTTGGGGTTTTCAGATACTCAGAGCTGGATTTCTTTGTTTAAGATATCTTTTTTTTTTTTTTTTTTTTTTTTAAGATTTTATTTATTTATTTTTAGAGAGTGGGGAAGGGAGGGAAAAAGAGAAACATCCACCAGTTGCCTGACATACATACCCCGACCAGGGACAAACCCGAAACCCAGGCATGTGCCCTGACTAGGAATTGAATAGGCGACCTTTTGCTTTGTGGGATAATGCTTTGTGGTCAGGGCTAGAGTGAGATTTTTTTTTAATTTTTTTATTTATTGATTTTAGAGAGCAGGCGGAGAGAGAAAGAAACATCTGTTTGTTGCTTCACTTACTTATGCATTCATTGGTTGATTCTTGTATATGCCCTGACCAGTGATCGAACCCACAACCTTGGCATATTGGGACAATGCTCTAACCAACTGAGTTACGTGGACAGGGCTAGAGCTAGATTCTTATCCCTATTTATACCAGGCAACTTTCAAATTAATTACTTTTATTTTTATTTTTTTGATATTTTACTTATTTTAAATATTTTATTGTTAATCTATTACAGTTGTCTCAATTTCCCCCCCTTTGCCTGCCTCCACCCAGTAATTACTTTTAAAATTATGTAGTATATTGGTGGATTAGCATTCTTTTATTTCTGTTATTTTAGGATTATTTCAGGTACAGTTTTTTTCTCCACTAATGTCAAAGATTTAAATCTGCCTATTTTTGAAATTTCAATCTGAACTTTTTTCTTTGCTATTAAAACTACTCATCCTTCAAATTAGCTTCTTGTGTTTCTCTCTGAGAAAAACAAAAAAATTTAAGAACACCGAGTACTATTTTCAGCCAGTAATTTTTGGTTCCTTCAAGTCCAAGACGCTCTCAAGTCCAAACATGGTAAGTAATCAGTAGTAAAGAAGACCTTTCTTACCAGTTGAAACTGTTCCTCACAAAGGTACCTTAGAAGGGAATTCTAGTGCATGTGATGAGTGGGAGGGGGAGTAAATTGGGGTCTCCATACTACCCCTTCTTTCAATCAGGTAACTTCCATTTTTAATCTCAAGTTTAATAAACTACTGTTTTAAAAGGTTAAAGCCACCAATAAACTCACCTTAAGGTCCTAGAGGCTGCAGGGAACCAGTTATTCCTTGGCCTGAGGGGAGACGCAGAATCATAAAGTTCTCTTGCAGTTGCTTGTTGTGTCCCAAAGTTCTGATCTGCTGTGGTGGGTTTCATTGATAGCCTAAAGTACAAAGTTAAAGGTTTTTAGCCAGGGATTGAGCATCAGCTTGTAAACCAAGAAGTCACTGGTTCAATTCCGGGTCAGGGTACATGCCTGGGTTGCAGGGCAGGTCCCCAGTTGGGGGCATGTGGGAGGCATCTGATGCATGTTTCTCTCATTCTCTTTCTCCCTCCCTTCCCTTTCTTTAAAAATAAATAAATAAAATCTTTAAAATATATAAGTTAAAGATTTTTAAGTTTGCTACATTTAACATTTTCCTTCATATACATTTCCCTACTATTTAATAGTCCAGAATTAGACCTCATATTAAACTTTATCAGTATTGCACAGACAAAGGATTAATTCCATGAGAAAACATTTTAACAGGTTGTATGCTCACTGATCATAACATCCACTCCAGTATGACAAACCTTAGATTGAGGCAGCATGCACAGATTCATCACTTATTTTTAATTTTACATAGAATAGGTACTGGTTGAAAATTAGTACTACTTGGAAATACTCAGCTAATTGCATAATTTTTTTGCCCCTTATTATTATTATTTTTTTGATTCCACATAAACTTAGCCTTTATCCTTGGCATAAAAAAACACACATATAATTATATAAATTAATTAATGTTATAAATAGTTATGTTTCTAGTAGTTCAGTTCAGGTGCTTTCTTGTTACCAAAGCTTTGCCTTTATCCTTATCCCACCAACCTTTATACATATCCCAAGCCCTTCCTGAGGGTCCCAGTGGAATTCTTGTCCAGGCGTGGTAGGTATATCCTGCTGCTCTGTGGGAACTTTGTTTGCTATTGAAGTGGTAGGAAAATCCAATTCTCAACACTTAATTACAGGTAGCTTTATAGCACATGTAATTGCAGCACTGAAATTTCTCAAGGATATATTTTCTAGTACACTATCAGTGGCAAAGATAGGAAGCAATCAAAGAAATCAGAGGTACTTGTGCAGGATTTTTCCAGTTCCCCACCCCCGACTACTCTGGGCTCTAGGAGGGGCATGAGGGAATTTGGAGATTTTGTTTCTTAGAAACCTCATAGATGTTGGTGACATCCAACTTCTTCTCCAACATGAGAAGAACTTTGTTCCATGTCTAGTTGAAAGCCTCTAAACAGGTAGAGTAATTTTTCTAAGCTAAACTCAAACATTTCCAACTTTATCTTCAGATCTTTGTGGCTCAGGAATCTTTCTTCAAGTATACCGGTTCAACAACAATCATTCTGTAGTCACTTTTTTTCACACTGGACAATTGTATTAATGATTTTTAAAAGCTCTTATTCAGTGATAGTCTGCACCTAAAGAACATCTTTAGAATGAGACTTTAAGAACTATCTTAAGACTCTAAACTTGAAAATTTATGGACTTCCAAGAATATATGTATATACTCAAAACTAGGAGTCCAGTTTGCAAAACAGTGAACAATGGTGTGTAGTTCCATGCTTACTTGTAGAGTATGATACCGACTTGCTAATGTGATTGCACACTGGATGAATTTATCTTCTTCCCAGTTTCATGACTTTTTGTTCTGATAGTAAAGATGTTTTGTTTTTTTTTTTAATTATAAGTGGTATGTTAGAATTTGAAAGTAATTCAGAGGTTACCCAATATAAGCCCTAAATTAATAGATTTTATAAACAGAAGCTCAGAAAGCTTGACATAAAGTCATTCAGTAAACGGGGCATTTACCTTCTTGGCATTTGAAAGCTGAGTTATGTGAACTGTTAAAGATCTTGTGTCATAGAATACTACACAGCAGTAAAAATGAAGGAATTCTTACATTTTGCAGCAGCATGGATGGAACTGGAAACTATTATGCTAAGTGAAACAAGCCAGTCAGTGAAGACAAATACCTTATGATCTCACTTATAAGTGGAATCTAATGAACAATATAAACTAATGAGCAAAATAGAATCAGAGTCATAGAAGCATGGAACAGACTGACAGCTGTAAGAGGGGAGGGGGCAGGTGGGACTGGTTGGAAGAAGGTGAAAGGATTAGTCAAAGAACATGTATGCAGGACCCATGGACATGGACAGCATTGTGAGGACTGACTATGGAAAAGCAGGGCAGGCTTGGGGGAGAGGGGCAAAGGGGAAAAATTGGAACAACTATAATAGCATAAATAAGAATATATTTAAAAGAAATGTAATCTATAACCATAAACCTGTAATGTTGATATAAAAAGGTTTTAAAATTCTAAGTTGGTGATCCAGTACATTAAATTAATCAGGAAAAAAAGATCTTGTGTGTAACATAGTTTCATTATTCATTCAACAAATATTTATTGAGGGTCTGCTATAATGAGATACTGTTCTAAATTCTAGACCCTAGTGATCTTAAATAGGGCAAAGTCCTTGCCCTGTTGATTTGTCTTTAGTGAGAAGGAAGTGCATTATAGAAGAAAAAATTTTATGGTGAACACACAATACAAGTGATATATTATAGAACTGTAACCATTGTAACCCCAATAAATTTAATAAAAATAAAGAAAAAATGTCAGTTGATGATGTTACAAAAATAACAAAGCAGGTTAAGGGAATAAAGATGTTTAAAATAGTGTTGGGTGGCTTTTTTTGTATAGTATGGTGAGTGAAGGCATCTATCTCTAAGGAAATGAGGAAGTAAGCCATGAAAAGATAAGGAAAATAGCCCTTGAGGCAGAAGAGGAGGAAATACAAGCACCATGGAGTTAGAGTACTCCTTAGGTTTTGTACCTAAATTTAGGAGAATTCTGATTAGAGCTTATTTAAGTTAATACAATTAAATTCATTAATTCCTGAAGTTTTTGTGAAGTTCTTCTCAAGACAAGTGAAGGAAATATTGTCCATACAGGAGAATAATGACTTTTTCTTTATATTTTTTAGATGTTGCTAAATTTGCATAAGAAGAGTTGGATGGAAGGTTTGACACTTCAGGACTACAGTGAACACTGTAAACATAATGAATCAGTGGTAAAAGAGATGTTGGAATTAGCCAAGAATTACAATAAGGTAAAAGTTGTTTCCAACATTTTTTTCCTATAATCTTTAGAATATGTATGATTAGATGTCAAGCACTGTATAAATATAATTAGTTAAAATTGAGTGGCCTAATTTGTAGATCAGGTAGTAAATATTTTAGGCTTTGCAGCCACCCCATCTGTCACCACTGCTCAGCTCTGCTGTTACAGTATAAAAGTTCATAAAGGAATGAGTGAGGCTGTGTTCTAGTAAAACTTTATATACCAAGACAGGCAGCTGGCTAGATTTGGCCCATGGGATATAGTTTGCCAATCCCTACTATAGACCAGTTAAAATAATTTTACATTTGAAGTCTCTTCATTGTTCAGGGGACTTTGTCTTGGAAGGGAAGTGGAACAAGGAGATGTCACATTTTAATGCTCACTACATAAAATTTATTTTATGTGCTTTTCTGTTTTTATATTTAAAAAGATTTATTGAAAACCTGCTATGGAGGTATTGGGGATATGGTGAGAAACAAGACCTGCTGGGAAACAGAAAGTTAACAAATAAATACAAAATACTTGATGATTGGTGTTATGAAAAAATAAACAGGGTGACATAAAGGAGAGTGGCTGGGGGACACAACTTTACGTAAGGACATTAAAAAAGTTGAATTTTATCCCAGCTGGTGTAGCTCAGTGGACTAAGTGCTGGCCTGCAAACCAAAGGGTCACCGGTTCGATTCCCAGTCTGGGCACATGCCTGGGTTGCAGGCCAGATCTCTAGTGGGGGTTGCACAAGAAGCAACCATACATTGATGTTTCTCTCCCTCTCTTTCTCCCCCTTCCCCTCTCTCTAAACATAAATAAAATTTTTTTAAATGTTTAAAAAGTTGTATTTTGCAGAATCTCCTGACAATGTTTTGTATACTAGATGTATATGGCCATGATAAAGTTTTTGTTCATAATTTTGTGTTCTTTTACAATTTTGAAATTAAGAAAATACTTGAGCTATGACTAAAATGTATATTCTTTGTTGTGTTAGTTTGGTGGTGCTGTCACAACAAACTACCATAAACTGGGTGTCTTAAAACGATTAATTTATTCCCTCAAAATTCCAGAGTCCAGAAGTCCAAAACCCAAGGTCTTGGCAGGGCCATGCTCCCTCTGAAGCCTCTAGAGGAAGGCCCTTCCTTTCTTTTTTCAGTTTCTGTTAGTCCCACTCTTTGGTTTGTGGCAGCATAAATTCAATCTCTAATCTGGGTTAGGATATCAACATACCTTTTTGGAGGATGCGATTCAATCTGTAACATGTATTTCCAGCTTTTTGATCAGAGCCACATGAAGAATAGGTTTCACATTGTGACCCAGTGCAATGCAAATGTATATGTGTGTATAAATTGCAACAAAAGTTTTATGAAACAGTATTTACCCTCATTATGTGATATATCCTATTTTCTTTTTGATTCAATTTCATTCTATTTTAATTATATACATAAGCATTATGCAAGATCTGTCCAGAAGGTATCCAGCCATGTAACATGAAAAATAAGAGACATTTATTGAAGAAGATACTGGATACAGGAAACATTGTACATAGGACAATCATGCCTCAGTCCCCTTCAAAGTAGGTGCCTTGGGACCTCACAGTTCTCCCAGTCGCCATCAACTGCCCTGTCATATTTTCATGAATCTCATCAAGGGTCTGAAACCTCTTCCCTTTCAAAGGTGAAAGCCAGAAGTCACAGGGCACCAAATCTGGCTATAGGAGGGCTGAGTCACCTGGGTGATTGGATGTTTTTGCAAAAAAACTCAGCATGAGTCACAAGGTGTGAGCAGGCACACTGTCATGATGAAGCTGCCAGTTACCAGTTGCTTATAGCTGTGCCCTTCTGAATAATCTGAATAGTTTCCATGAAGGAATAATGTTCACACTTAACACAAAATTTGATGCAGATTCATTGCTCTGCTCATTCAGTCATTCTGAATGTGATGGCCCTACAGTACACATGCTCACTCAGTGGTGTTCATCACCCCCACTGACCAGTACAGTGAGGTCATCATTGTTCACCCATGCACATTCCAGTCCACTCTCCTTGGCTGCCAGGTTAATTTGATGTCACACAACCTGTTCTTATTATATTAACGATGGCTGGACTTTGTCTCTACAGAACTCATACACATACAGGTTACAGCATATTAACGGATTGAACATCTGGAATTTGGAAAATATATATGTAAACATTATACAATGTTACGTTTACCAATATTTATTGAATATCCCCTCTACAGGTTACAATAGAAAACAAGGATTTATAAGCTTTCTTTCATTTGTAAGAAAACAAGTCTTTAAGAAAAGCTGATAACCAGAGTACTACAGACCACTAGACCAAAATTGATGTGTTCCATAATACCTTAGTGTTCAAATTGTCCAGAATCAGGTGCCTCAGTATCACCTGGGCTCATCTCTAGACTCTCAGACCTACTGAATCACAATCTACATTTTAATAGTACTTCTAGATTTGTACACTCATTCAAGTTTGAGAACACTGATGTAGAGAAGTTCGTGTGAAGTACTGTAGAAGATCAGAGGCTTGTTTTTTCAGCTGTGGAAAACCCAGGAGACTGTCTTAGAGAATAACAACATTTGAACTAGATGTTAAAGCATAAATATGATAAGATTTAGACATACAGAGAAAAATTACCCTAGACAAAACGAACATCACAGGCAAAGTCTAGGAGAGACAGAAAAGTCAAGGACATGTTTTAGAAAGTGTTTGGCCACAGTACATAATGGACAAGGGTGATAATAGGGAGCAGGTTTTTTAAAAGTTATTGAAGTCAAGTAACAGGGTTTAGAATATCAGGGGACAGTTATTTTTTATTAGGAACATGATATACCCAGAACTTGACTTTAGAAACATAAGAACCAGATTTTAGAAGCATAATTTAACAATGGTTTTGAAGAAGGGGTGCTGTGAATAGAGGTTCTGTGTAGGAAGAGCTTGCTGTTATCCAGAAAAAGGTAGTGAGTGTCTGGATTATCAGTGTGGCAGTGGGAACGGAGGCATAGACAAATGAACAAAACACAACACCTCCCGTTGGATAGATGAAGGGAAGAAGGAGGAGGAATCGAAGATGAATTCAGAGTTTTCTGCCTAGATGACTAGAAGTATGATAGTGTCGTTAACATTTCCAGTTTAGGTAGAAAGGATTGAGAAAGGAGATAAAGAGATCGATTTTAAACAAGTAGTTTAGAAATGTGGGACTGCAAATGAACAGTAGGGGCTAGAGCTTACGATTTTGGAGGCAGTCAAAATTCATATGGGTTAGCACACCAAAAATAATATTTCTCTTTTTAAATCAAACATATCTTACCAAAATAAATGTAAATATTAACCAAGAGACAGTGTATAAAATTTTCCAAGTATAGCAACATCTTTTGAGAGAATTGAGCTTTGAAAAAGTTGCTGGGCTCATACAAAATAAATTCCAGCAGAATGAAGTTTGGCTTTGAAGAGCATGCCCTGTTTACAGGTTGTGTTCAAGCAGGAAATCCCCTTTGGTTCTAGATCGTAAGGATAATATTTTTTATCTGTGAAGAGTAAAGAGAAAGAATAGTTTAGCACACTTGAAACAGTTAACCTTTTATAAACTGAAAAGCTGTGACAAATTATTCAGCAGACTGTAGGAATGGTTTTTAATTTCTCTGTAATGTTACAAGTTTAAGTAAATTCATGTTGGTACCACTGCCAGGAAATAACCTATTTTTGGTCTCTGCTGCCCATCTACAGAAGTTTTTGCTTTTTTAAAGTTTGAAAAATATCTCTGTAGTACCCAAAAAGTTGTAAGGTTTGGTTATAAAATGAAAACAATGTGTAAGCTGTGATATGAAGGATTCCAAATTTGGAAATGTAATTCCCTCTATGATTGAAAGAGAATATGGTGGAGTTTTTAGTAACACTTAAAATATAAAAAGAAAGGCTCATGCTACCAATTTTTTTTCCAGTATTCTTTTTAATTGGTTGGTGTTTTAAATTAAGGTAATTATTGTTAGGTGCCAGTTAGCTCCTAAAGTAAGAGAAGGTTAGAAAATAATTAAATTCCTTTGTTCCAACTTTTTGATTTTAAGTCTGAATTCCACACAAAGAGTCGGCTTGATCATTAGTCATTGATTTCTCTAATTACTGAACTTCAACACCCACCACTATTATTCCAAATTTCCCAATTTTTTCCATGCCAGGTGCATCAATTTTTAAAATATTGATAATATTTGATTGGATATTTATAAATGAATATGCAAGTGAAAATGACTCAAAAACACATTTTAAGAATAGCATAGACACGTAAAATTTGCCATGTTTTCAAACATATAGCCCTATAATTCTGAGTTCTGACAGTTTACTTTTTAGGTAGAAATATTGCCTACTTAGAACCTGAAGGAAACTTTGGGTATATCTTTTATGTGATTACATATAAAATATATAACTATGTGATTATATTTGGTTTACTGTAGTAGCTATATTAAATAGTAAAAATTTTTGTGCTAGTATAATATGATTAGAAAAACAAGAAAAGTATTGGGAAAATCGAACCAAATTATCATTATTTAAGTGTGATGAGATATGTTTGCAATCAAACATAGAAACCCAAGAGACTAAAGAACTGTTAGAATTATTATAATCAAGAATTATGTAGCTGGTAACCATGCAAATGCTGGTATCCAAACACTGTACAATATCTAAAGAATTCTTGTAAAATAGTTTTTAAAAACAGTAATAAACTGGATAAGAGATCTGGGAAACTCTCTGAAAACAAATGGCATGTAAACATGAAAAAAAACTCAGCCTTACTAGGTAGTCAAAGAAAAAAATAAAATTAGAAGTAAAAATTAATTTTCAAATTAAAAAAATTTGTTTGGAAAAATGTACCCCTAGTGGAAAAATAAAGTGATGTAACCTTTTTGAAGGCCCTCTTCTAATTTTAAATGCATATAACTCTTTAAAACAACATATTCTCTTTTAAGGCTTTATTATGAAGAATAAAAAACTACACATACCCACTGAGAGAAATACTTACAACCTGCACTTATGTGTAAAAAATTAAATTGGATAGCAATATTAAAAATCTCTACCGTGTTACCTCCCCTCCCTTTTTCAAAGACACCTCTCTATCACATATATCTCAGCATACTATGCTGTTAACAGTGTCACCTCTTAGGTGCAAGGTAAGGGAATTATATACTTTATGTAAATCCTGAATTATTTTCAGTTTTTGCACCAATCAAGTGTTACATATACCTGAGATTGTGTTATTTTAAAGTAACAATGGCTTAAACAAAATAGAAATATATGTATCTTGCAATTCAAGGCCAGTATGAAACTTTGAAGTGATCACAGACACACAATCCTTCTGTCTTTTGCTCCACTTTCCTTTGGCTTCCATCTTTTAGCTCTCCTCCTGATTTCAGGATGATTGCTATGGCTTTGGCCATCCCATCTGAGTTCTAGGCAAGGGGAAAAAAGGAAGGGCAAAGAGGGATACCTCCCACCTAAATCAGTTCCTTTTCAGAATCTTCCATAAGTTCCACCCAACATTTCTGGTAATATCTCATTGGCAGAACTTAGTCAAGTGAATATACCATGCTTTGAGAAAGGCTATAAAATGTAGTCTTTACATGGGAGCATTTCTGCCTTTAAAAAAATCAGAGTTTTATTATAAAAGAAGAAAGAGAAGATCTATATTGGGTAGGCAACTAGTAGGTTCTGGCAAATTTTTTTTAACAAGCTGAACTAAATCATATACACACACACTTGTGCATACACACGGGTACACATATCTTTATTTTATATCCCTATTTCATTGATTACATTTTAAAATTGGGTTGCTGATATGGTTTTTAGAAAGAATTTATGCTGGTCAAGGCCACTTATTAAATCATGGATTTGGCTTTATTATTATTCAGGATAGTGTTTAAAAAGTGATAATTTCCTGAACTGCTATGAATGTTGCTTCAGTTTTTGAAGACCAGTAGGCCCGTGTTTAAGTCACAATGTCATTGCTTATGGCTGTGTGTTATACGTGTCCCTGTCATTCTTTGTGGACACTCCTTTTTTGTCTATTTCATATGGCATTCATCATAATTTTAGATTTACCAGACAAGTAAAGCCTAAATGTGAGCTCCTTGAAGAGCAAGAACTGTCTTACTCAGAGTACGTAATAGTGATTATTGAACGTATAAAATGATAAAAATTCTACTGTTGAGGACATCTGTAGAATGTACCGGAGCATTGTAAGCTATTCCAAAAAGAACTGGGAAAAAATTTTTATAGTATAAGTATTACCGGAGTTAACATGTGATTCTCCCAATAAGATAGTGCCTAATATCTTCATAATATAAAATGCAGATTAACTACTTCACTGTGATGTTTTAAGGATTCAGTAAACCAATATTTGTCAAGACTCTGTGTTAATTTTTAATTCCTGGTGGTTGTAGGAAAATCAGTTTTATTTTTTTCCATACTCATACCTCTTATACTTTCTCAGATAGTTTTTAAATTGATTTATGTTTGTTAATTTTTATTTTCCCAAGTATGTTATATAAAAACCATTTTTAAACTTATTCTCTACCCCTAAACTCATAATGTGATTTTCAGTTAATATCTAGTATATTGACCTGATATAAAAATCAAGAAAGAGGTAAACATTATCTTGAAATACATTAGCAATTGTGCAGAGATTGTTTAATAATGAAAAATACCATATAAGTGACTTTAGAAAGCATGTACTTTGTAGGGCTTATAACATGTTACAGAGAATAAAGAAACTTAACATGTCAAAGGGAAAAAAGAAGCCAAAGAAATAGAGAAATATGAATTGGAGTAAGAGACATGATGTCAAAAAAAAAAAAAAAAAACAGGTTATAGAAGAGTAGGGGAGAAAACAGGTATTGGAATAGCTCTTGAGGTATTCAAAAAGTTCAACAAAACCAAGTCCATTGGAATTCACCTGTTGGCGATTCTTAAAAGACTGTGAATGAATGTTGTCCATGTTTGTTAAAGGCTAAATAAAAGGTAGAATTTGAGATGCAGGTTATCCACTTAAGAAATGTGACCATTACCAGAAAAAACAAGAAAATGAGGTAAATGAGTTTAGAAAAAGCCTCTTTGAGATAGGGGGTACATCTAAGGGGATTATGATAACATAACAGACCAAATTCCAGGAATTTCTTAGAACTGTGCAGACCGTGCATGATGGGATAGCCATCTGGGGGTCTTTGTTGATAAACTGTTAAAAACGTTTCTGGTGTGAATAGCCACAAACATTTTCAGTGCTTTTTGTTGGTTGAGTAAACCGAAGAGCATGAATGCAAAAGCAAAATTTGATGCCAAATCACAGAAGTTGCCATAAACACAGAAGTTCCCCTAGTGAGGACACTGCCTGTGCCTGAATTTCATTTGTTTCTGCTGCTACCATTTCTTAATTTTTCCTGGTGACTCGCCAGATTAGAACTATGAAGGAAGACAGAGTGGTCTTGCCCAGATGGCAGATAAGATGTAGGTAACTTAGGTAGATGGCGAAAATATTTTCGGGGGTTGATGTGATGATCTGGTCTGGTCAGATCTGGTCTAAAAATGTAAGAGATGTGCTTACTCTTTTGTCTTGGGGTTTGCAACCTTAGTATATGCCTAAATCTACAGCTGCTCCTCATTTTCCAGATGGCATCTATGGCTGGGAGTACTTTTTACCATCTGCACTTCTCAAAGAGTTTGTGAACTCTCTATTTTAATTATTGGAAATGGAAAAACTAATTGGTAAAGTTGTTATATGATATAAAACATTTTAAAAATTGAGCTTTTACATTTCACTTAAGCTTTTATATAAGGTCAGTGCTTTAAATGCCTTTTGACTTTCTCCTTTGCATATCTGCCATCTTTGATATTTGCAGTACTCCAAAATATACTCCATAATAACTATTTTGTACATGAATTGGTGTTTTGAGCCAAATTCCAAAACTCTTACCTCCTTCGGTACTGTGAAGTACTGTTGCTGGCATGTGTGTAGAACTGCTAGCACTGAATGGATGTAGAGTACCAACTCACGTGAATTGTTCCATTCATCTGTTTTTAAGGTATAGTGTCAGTAAGGTATAGTGTCATAATTTTTAAAAGTAATTAGGACAAAGTTTTTACGTGTTGCATTGTATCCATATATGTAAAACATTGAGATAGTGAGAGAAGCAATTTTTCAGTTAGGAAATACTTTTTTAACTAGCTGAGAATAATATGAGTGACATCTGACTCTGAAAATGAACATATTCTCTGTCTAGGGAATTCTGGATTTGAAGTGTTATTAACTTTATTTTTCCTTTTTGCAGTATTATGAGTCATCAGCGTATTTCTTAATGATGTGTTGTATACTCTAATAATCAGTACATACAATACTTATTCAACATCTTTCCTTTTAGGCAGGTTCTACTGAGGAAATTCTCTAGATAGTTTGTCCATTTATAAAATTAGACACTTGCCATCTTTGCTCATTTTCAAGTTCTCTGTTTACAAAACTATTAAGAAGGTGTGAAATGCAGCCAAACTTCCCAGTTTATGGGAAATGTCTGATGATTGCATTTCCTACATGTTCATTGTTCACACATGAAGAAATTTGGCAGCTGCAAGATTATTAAGTTAGAGTATCCAAATCTAACCCTCACTGGGGTTTTTGGTTTCCTGCTTTCTGCCACCAATATCTTACCCTGTTTAACCATGTTTGTGGTAAGTGCTATGGTGTTCTTTCTTAAAGTCGGTGATCCTTAAATTTTTTCCCCCCATTTATCAGGTGCTATGAATAAATCTCATAGGCCAGGAGTTCACCTGATGTAGAGTCCTGGCTTCAGGCAGTAACATATCCAAACTGTTAAGGAGCCTCCTTAAACTTAGACTTCTCAATAAGGAAGTTCTTGTGGTGGCACCAGTAACGTGAAAGGGGGGCATGGTGATAGCCAATATAAATGCTGTAATTATTTCAAAATTACCCTGATCATACACAAAAGTTTGTGGCTAACTGTAGTAATAGTAGAAAGTGGTTTGTGTATTTTAAAGTATTTTTTTTTAATGTTGGAAACTTCAGATTATTCTGTATTTCTTCACGATTACTAAAAATCACTTACATGGAAAAGTGAGGTTTTTTTTTCTGAATCATGTACTTTAAGAGAATTTAAATATGTGAAGTTATTGAGGGAGAAAACTATATGATCTGTGAGAGATCAAAAGCAAGCAGCTCTGCCCTGGCCAGATTGGTCAGTTGATTGGAGTGTGGCCCTGTGCATGAAAAGGTGATGGGTTCAGTTCCCAGTCAAGGCACTTAGCTGGGTTGCTGGTTTGATGCCCAGTCGAGACACAAGAGGTAGCTGATCAATATTTCTCTTTCTCGCTCTTTCTCCCTCCCTTCATCACGCTCTAAAATCAATAAAAACATATCCTCAGGTGAGGATTTTTAAAAAAAAATGTCAGCAGTTCCTTTGAACCCAGGTGCTAGTGATGGTTAAATTTATTGATTCTGAGTATGGACAGGTTCAGTTGACAAGAAAAATGAGACAAAGAAATGGGAAGCTATGACAGAACTATAGTGAAAGTAGAGAAAGGGAAAGAAGACAGTAAGACTAGTTAGTACCACAGTGTCAGTAGCAGCTACCTCAGGCACTTTTTTATCCTGTAGTTTAGCCATTCCTCAAAGAATTCCAGAACAGTTTCCAAATGGTTAAAATATCAAATGGTCCAATTTGATCATTTCAGGGCCTTCTACATATTTCTTAAAGTCTGTTTTTGAAATGATGGTGGTAATAGTTTTCATTACCCTCAAGGATATTCTGAAGATTGGCAAAATTGCTTTTTTGTTCAATAAATTACTTTATTAAAAGATTCTGTTAACAAAAACTATGATAGCTATTATCTTTGGTGATTACTCTGCAGCGGGGAAAGTAAATTTAGAAGTTGAAACTCTGTCCTTTGTGTTTCGTTCACAGGCAGTAGAAGAAGAAGATAAGATGACACCTGAACAGCTGGCCATAAAGAATGTTGGCAAGCAGGTGAGGTGTACTGTAATAGGTTGTGCAGTTGTGCAATAACGCACTCTTGTCGAGTCAAAACTGTTTTAGGGACTGCATGATGTTTTCTCCCTGTCTCTTCATTCTACACGTTTCTTCTGTCTTGTAAATGTGATGCTAATTTTATTTTTTCTTTTGAATTTATTTTTATTGTATTTTTTTCCATTACCATTTATCCCCCTTATACACTCCTCCCCCCCACAATTACCACACTGTTGTCCATGTCCATGAGTCCTTTTTCCTTTGTCGTGATGCTAATTTTAAAGGTCACCGAATTATTTGATGTTATATTCTCTTTGCCACCTATAAAGAAGTAGATGACAACTACACTTCTGGGGTCTTTAGTGAAAATAACTTACTAGCAATAAATTGGAGATCTTGTGTCCTGAGTTAATTTTTAAGTATTATTTTTACTTGAAATAATAATACCAGTGAGATAATAGAATGGTAGATTTATTTCATATGTAGCAATTTTTAAATGATATAATTTAGCAATATGTAGGCTTCAATATGTAGGTAATGTTCCTGGGAAGGCTTAGAACACTAGTGGATTATACTGAGTTAAGAGAAAGTGTTTTAAGTATTTGCTCTTTCACTTTATCAAGATGAAATACATATTTTAGTTCCTATTTTCTGAGGGTTGGGGGAACACACCAACCAATTAAAAGAATCTACAGATTAATTAGACTGTTTTTTAAAGAATGTTGATTACGTTTTTTTCATTTCATGGAACATGGTTATCATATTGCTGATGTTGGCAGAATCTTGATATTTCAGATGCAAGACACTAAGCTGTCTTTGCTTTCAGCCATCCTACCATATGCTCTGATCCCATCACATCTCACAAGCTATGTAGGTTTGGGCCAGGACCATTCTTGGATGGTAAATCTCTAAGAATCACCCAGCTGCCACAGAAGTAATGTAGATAACGGAGGGAGTGTGTTACCATTTCACTACAAAACCAGTTATTCCAATAGAGCAGTAGGGGCAAAAGTCTGACTTAAAAATATCACAATTGGAGGAATCAAATCTCACTATATTCTGAATATTATAATTTAAAAACAATAAGATCCCTCCAAAATCAAAATGAAATACAGTTCATCTTATTCTCTCATGCTGTGGGATCTAGTCACCCCTGTTGTCTTCACCCACTACTTATTTTCATCCAGTATATAATCTTAGATCACCAGCTTGTAGCCTTGCACTGAAAAATTCAGTAACTATTTTTTGAGTAAATGACTCTGAAGCTATAGTTTCTTGGTGTGTAGGTTTTATATAATAATTAGCTGTGAATAAAAAGACACAAAATTAAAATAAAAATGAAACTGGCAATGTATAATAAACATCAGAATCATTTTAAAAATATAGTACTTCACTGGTTTGGCCTATTCACAGCAAAAGCAAAACTGTCTATAACGAAATTACACCAGTAATCGTTTACTCCTGCAAGTTGCTCTTAGTCTCTTTCACCAAAAACATCCTAGGTCTTATTTCTGAAATAAAGAAAATTTATCATAGTCTGGTTACTCGGAATTATTTGTAGCATGTTGTATCCCTGGGTTGTTTAAAGAAATCAAGTGTATTGAAATTGTAGCTTAGAAGAGAACAGCCAGGAAATGATTCCTGTGATGAACATTTATTTAAAGTTAGGAGCCTTAGGTATTTTAGCAATACTCATAAGAAAATATGCTTTAATTGAAAGTTTTTTATTGTGTGCAATATATATCCTTTATTTCAAAGCTTTCAAATTTAGCTGAAATACTTCTTTTGGCTCAGCATTAAGCTTAAATATAAATTAAGTTTTTGATTTAATTTCTGTTACTACAATGTAATCTTAAACCTTTTTGTTTAACTCAGACATTTCAAATATAGATTTTATCAGGTTTAACCTAAAGGTTTGCACCTATACACTTTTCTCTGATATATATTTTTTGGTACAGAGTCTAAATATACTCTGTATAAATCAATACTTCATCATGTAATCAGTTAAATTTTTAACAGATTTAGAAATCCTAAAAATGTAACAATATATTAGGAAAGTTAAATTGTAAAATATATATTAATTTAGGTTTGGCTTTCTTGAATAATTTCATCAGCTACTGAAAGAAAATCTAATTTGTCTCCCAGTAATATGGTTCTTTTTTTCTTTCTCTTTCCTTACTTTTCTTTTAGGACCCCAAACGTCATTTGGAGGAACATGTGGATGTACTTATGACTTCAAATATTGTCCAGTGTTTAGCAGCTATGTTGGATACTGTCGTCTTTAAATAAAGCAACACAGAAAGCTTTTAGAGATACTTTCAGTGTATATTACTCTATTGTTCCTAATGCTCCAAATCAAGGGACCTCTGAAGGTGTGTTTGGTTAAATGTAAGACATCTGGCATCATTTACAGCACTGTAACACCTTCAGTCTCAGTTGTGCAATTACTTCTGTTTCTTTAGTCAGGGTCTTTGCAGATTCCAAAGTTGTATAAGAATACATCAAAGTGGACAAATTTTGTTAAGATCCCATTTAATATTTGAAGAAATCAGTAACACAAATATATTTTGATTGTTGCTTACAAAATAAAATACATTTACAATCTATGTCTCCTGAGGTCTTTTTGGCACTGGGTGGAATTGACAGAATAACATTTGACAGTGCTTTAGAAATCTCACACTAAGATGCGTTTCCCCTTGCATTTTAAGATTTCATAGCACATAAAACATCAATGTGATAACTTCACAAATGTAAAATGATTGTCATTAATGAGTGGCTACCTCATTAGTGGGTAGCAGAAAAAATGCTGACATATTTCATTTAAAGTATTTGTCCCAAGTTAATATTGTATATGCAATATAGCTTGTTAACATAGGTTCAGGATTTAAGAAGGGACAATTTTGATGTAGACTTTATCATTTTTTAAAAGACTACAATCTACCAATAGCATTGAGATTGTGTGGGAATTGCCTGCTGCAAACTCCCCTAAACTTCCAGCTAAAACAGCCATAGAAGGTATACTGTATAACATCTTCAAAGCAAAATGAGAAAAGTAGCCATAATGTGAGTTTAATATAATGAGCACATAAGCAATAATTTTGTTAGTTTTATCTTTTCTCAGAGTAACTTAGAAATACTCAGTTTTCTGGTAAAGACAAAAATGTGACTAATGACAGCTTTTGTAAATGATCTCATCCCACAACCTGCTTTGAACCTGATGTACAGAAGTTCATCCCCCATTAACATTCACTCATGGCGTAGCACCATACTGGATGTACCAAGGGGTGCTGGCAAAACATAGGGAGACAAAGAATTTATTTACTGATTTTAGAAAAGGAGAAACAACGATTTCTATGCATTTATGCTCTCACTGGTTGATTCTCGTATGTGCCCAGACCAAGGATTGAACCACAACCTTGGGGCCTCAGGAGGATGCTCCAACCAAGTGAGCTACCCTGTCAAGGGCTGGAGACAGAGACTTAATTCTTATCTACAGTTTGTGAGAATATGGCAGAAAATGTTTCTGAGGCTTCATTAAAGGAGGGTTTAACTTGGGGACTTAGAATTTAGACTTAGCCTCTACTAGAGAAGGTCTGAATGAAGTGGTAGACCGACAGACATCCTGTCCTATTTGAACAATTCTGGGCTCTTACTGCTCACCTGATGAGAAGCTAGCAGAAACTCAAAGGGCAATGGCTTAAATTTCTACTGTGTTTCACTGTCTCTCTTTTTTCTTTTTGATGTAATAAGAGAGATTCTGAGCATTTCTTGCCTTTCCTGAGATTTTTGTCTTTTAAGTATAGTGGTAGCATATTTTATGCAGGGCATGTAATATGTATTTCATTGTTGGGATTACAACTAATCATTTACAATTAGAATATAAGTGAAAGGCTTTCTTTTGCCTAATTTAAACTGTGTGGACTATTGGAGGGGGGAGCTACATGATTTTTCCCTTTAAGTAAACAAGGTTCTACAGCTTATTTTCATAGATATTGTTCATAAGAGCTATTCAGATTTTTTTGTTACTGTTTTTGGTCCAATATGCCCTCAGAAGAAGGCCTCAATAATGAAAGGACTATTTTCAACATTCTGTTTGGAAGTACTTTTTTTTTTTTTCCTCCACTTTAGACCCCTGAAACTGTCTCCTGAGTGAGTACAGTGACTGAGAAGGCTCAAACAATTCTTGTCTTGTCATTCTTTGTGCTCTTATGAGATCACCTCATACTCCTGGACTCCCCACAGCTACACACCAGTTTCTCTCACTTGGTTCATGTTGGGGACATTCCCATTTCAAAACCACATTAGAATCCCTCCTGCTACCAAAACTTTACATTTTCTTTGTAGATTTCGAGTCTATCAGAATTAGGATTCCCAAAGAAGATCATTGAATAAACCTTTGTGTCAGAATGTACTGCATTTTAGCAGCAGCCTGATGGCCAAGGCCTAGTCAGGCATTGAACCGACTTACTGAATCACAGGCTCCATGAGCCACTTTAGGTGTGTGTGTTTATGTGAGCCTGTTTACTCAAGTACTACACAGCATTAAAGCAGCACTAGAACCAAAAGTTTTACTTGCCTCTAGTACAGAGATCTCCCTCCTTTTCTCTTAAACTAGTGTGGGGACATTAAAGTTCCAGCCTATTTAGTGTGATTTGCCTAGAATAGGGACACCTCGGTCTTCGGGGACCTTTATATACAGAATTCAGGCCCCCACTCAAAATAATCCTGGCATGGTTCATAGGCACTTAGAGAATCCCTGCTCTGCATAAATACGGTTCCAGAGCAGGTGTGCTGATCCTGGGGCAAGCCTTAATTTTTCTTGAGCATGTATAAATTAAAGGCACAGCCTGTAAGTGAGGAGTCACTGGATTTAGTACTGATAGTTTAAAGTGACTGCACATTTATCTCCTACTCCAATTCCTTAAAAACTGAGGGAAGTGCACTCGAACCCTTTTCTATACTTCAACATTTCATTTTAGCCATCGTCATTTTTTTTAAAAAAGTCAATTCAGGGTTCTAGGAATGATAACGCCTCAAAAAGCCCAGGTGGAGTCTCACCTTTTTGCTACACATTTAAGGCTCTGTGTCCCACTGAGGAAGGAGTGGGTAACTGGAAGCGATGGAGAGAGGAGATGCAGGGACAAAGAATTTAATGATCAAAGAAAGAAAAAAAAAAAAACAAGAGTAGCCAAAATAAAGCAAAAGCTTCATGGGAAAGGGCAATGGAAGGTAAAGGGCAGAAAAAAAAATTGTCAAATGATGTCATAGCCACAGTCCCCAACCCCACGCGAAGCCTCAACAGCTAAGGCCCTGCTTGGTTTATGAAGCTTCCGGGGTAGGAGCTGAGATTTGCTTCCAAATGGAAAAATGGGTCTGGCTGTATTTTTCTCCCAGCAAACCGTCTCTGCTCGAATGTGGGACATCTGGTCATCAACCTGTCCGGCCCCGGGCCGCCCGCTCCAGGCACTGCTCACGGCGCCCGGCGCCCTGCTGGAGGCCGCAGCTGGTGCCTTCTGCAGCCTAGGTGGCCAGCCCGCCTCAGGGTCGCAGCCTGAGCTCTGCGCAGAGCGCAGGGCACAGTGAGGCCCGGATCTAAAACCGCGCCCGCCTAGGCGTGGATCGGGTCTGGCTAACCCCGGTCTGACCCTGCCCAGGCCCCACCCAAAGACCCAAGCGCCGCTCTCACTGAGGGAGCTGCTTGGGCCCGGGGAGGATGGACAAGCTCTCTCGAAGGCGCAGACCCCACCGGGCGGAGGCGTCCCGCTGTGCCTCCCGAAGAGTGCGTGCCCCGAGGTCTGCGCCACAAGCCGCTCGTCCGCAGGTCCTCAGGCTCCGGGACGGCGGCTCCCTCTGAGAATCCCCGGGGCCCTGGAGGGCCTTCTCTCTCAGGCCGCTGGGGACTTTAGATAATGAACCAAGGCCGGGCAGCTGGTGGGCTGGGGCCGAGCGCGGGGGGCGGCCTCGCCCGCCGCCAGCCCGCCCTAGCAGTGCGCTGCGCGGAGCCGCCCGCCGGTCCGCCAGCTCCTCCACACTCTGAGCGGCTCCGCGTCCCGGGAAAACCTCAGGAGGGCAGGTCCGCTGGTGCCGCGCCAGCAACAGCCGCTTTGGGCGCCTCAGGCCTCTGCTGCTCTGGGCCCTCGGGTCCAGGCGGGGGCTGGCTCCGAACAGAGTGAGCACTGGGAGATTCTTTCTACACCTGGGGGTCGCCTTTGGCCTCATGCTTGTTATTTGTGCCAGCATCCTTTAAATTGCTATTTTTCTCTATTTCTCCTCATTTTTTCCCGCATTTTAAAATTACTGGCATCGATTCTTTTCCTCTCCTCCAGATTATATAAACATTGCGCGGGCGCGCTCGCGCGCGCGCACACCCGTCTTCAGTAACGATCGCTGCGTTGATAACACTTCCACTCTGTCTCCCCAGATCAGCGCTTCTAGCGAACCAATTTGCACAGGGACTCGGCCCTCTCTTTTTCTGGCGAGGCTTTTGAACCTGTCGCCAAGCCAGTAACTCAGAGAGAAGGAAGTGCAGGGAGACGCGAGGGACGCAGGGCGCCTGTCCCCAGTAGATGCTCTTCAGATTATATGCAACCAAGCTCACTGATAAAATATTTAGTTAAGACCTCGTAAATACCCCTGAAAATACATCAAGGCACTTCAGCCCAACAGCGTATGATTATTTCAAAACTTAAAAAGAAAATCATAGACTGTTATTTATTGTTTCTGTGCTCACCCAAGAAACCGAACCTTCTCGAGGTGGGTGGATGGGTGGGTGGGTGAGTTGCTGCTTTTCACCCCCACTTCTCCCTCTTCCCGCCCACTTTCAACGCCGTGGTTCTCGGTAGCAGTGGTTTGTTTATTTATTTATTTATCTATCGAATGTATTTGAAAGGAGTGTGCTGGGGTGGGGATCGGGGAGGACAGGCAGGACGCGCTCACAAAGGACTGGCTCAGGTGGTGTGTGCTTCTGTATTAGCTGGAAAAGACAGACTCTGGAACTTTTACAGGGCGAGAAGAGGCCACCGGCTCGAGCTTTGTATACTTTGCACTTGAAATTGTTACATTCAACAGAATATTTGGCTCATTCAGATCCGAAGTCTCCTAGCATCTTCGAATTCCCTCCTCCGCCGCCCCTCAGCTCCAAAGAAGGGGGGGGGTAGGAAAATGTTTAGTAAATTGCACATCTTTGAATCTTCCTAAAGCAGTGGTCACAAAGCTTAAAGGTGACACAACAGTGCTCACGTAAGACCAACACACATTCCCCACCCCCCAAGCCAACAATAAAATCATCCCCTTCCATTTGCCACGATCGTCGCGACCAGGAGCCAGGTGATTATCCTAATTAATGTCTATCTAATTAAATTACTGTCAGCAGTTAACCAATGGCAGGAGCCGTTTCATCGGCTGCACAAGCAGCAAGATCAAAAGTGAGCGAGCCTTTTCTGATTGCTGCATAGTGTCAATTGGCCAATCTCTTCTCCCAGGGAAAAAAAAAAGTAAATCAAACCTTTGAGAAGCATTTGCTGGATGAAGTGCTTTCTGTCTAGTGAGGGGGTCTGTGGATTTCTAGTTTATGATAAATAGGACTTTAAAAACCAGGGACTGGAGGGCGAGTGTTCAGGTTCTAGAGCTATGCAGCTGGAGCACTGCCTTTCTCCTTCTATCATGCTCTCCAAGAAATTTCTCAATGTGAGCAGCAGCTACCCACATTCAGGCGGATCTGAGCTTGTCCTGCACGATCATCCCATTATCTCGACGACTGACAACCTGGAGAGAAGTTCACCTTTGAAAAAAATTACCAGGGGGATGACGAATCAGTCAGATACAGACAATTTTCCTGACTCCAAGGACTCACCAGGGGACGTCCAGAGAAGTAAACTCTCTCCTGTCTTGGAGGGGGTCTCTGAGCTTCGTCACAGTTTCGATGGCTCTGCTGCAGATCGCTACCTCCTCTCTCAGTCTAGCCAGCCACAGTCTGCGGCCACTGCTCCCAGTGCCATGTTCCCGTACCCCGGCCAGCACGGACCCGCGCACCCCGCCTTCTCCATCGGCAGCCCCAGCCGCTACATGGCCCACCACCCAGTCATCACCAACGGAGCCTACAACAGCCTCCTGTCTAACTCCTCACCGCAGGGCTACCCCGCCGCCGGCTACCCCTACCCACAGCAGTACAGCCACTCCTACCAAGGAGCTCCGTTCTACCAGTTCTCTTCCACACAGCCCGGGCTCGTGCCCGGCAAAGCGCAGGTGTACCTGTGCAACAGGCCCCTGTGGCTGAAATTTCACCGACACCAAACGGAGATGATCATCACCAAACAGGGAAGGTAATGCTACATTATCGGCGGTCGCTGCTCCAGGCGCAAGTTGTGATCGCCGCAGCAGCGACAATTTGGGGTCGGGAGCGGAGTAGAAGGCGCTCCGGTGCTCCCTGGAGTTGGAGGGTTTGGGGAAAAGGGGGAAGGAAAGGTAGGACCACAGTGGTGATGTTGGGGGTGGGGTGGGGTGATCCTTCTCTAGAAAGGTGGACGGAGAGGCAGTCAGTGGCTGGAGAAAGGCGAGAGAGAGAGAGAAAGAGAGAGAGAGAGGGAGAGCCCGGGCCAGCCGCCGCGAGATGGGAGGGACACCGGGATACACGACAGGTGGGAATGCGGGTCGCCAACCTTGCTCTTCACCTGGGCAGTGATACCTGCCGACTCCCTGCTCCAGCTCACCGACTGTGGCAGCACTTCTTTTCCTCCCCCTCTACCCCTTTTCTAACCCAGCTAACAGTCGTTCCCAACGCTGCGAGAACAAGTTTTGCTTTGCTATCTGGCGCCGCGCTTCTTGCATTTAATCTTTAACATTTATGTTTTTCCCCCTTGTTTTCTCCCTCCCCCCTTAATTTAAATAGGCGCATGTTTCCTTTTTTAAGTTTTAACATTTCTGGTCTCGATCCCACGGCTCATTACAATATTTTTGTGGATGTGATTTTGGCGGATCCCAATCACTGGAGGTTTCAAGGAGGCAAATGGGTTCCTTGCGGCAAAGCGGACACCAATGTGCAAGGCAAGTCCTTCCAATTAACACGTTTTCCTGACACTTACTTAGGTGAGAGTGATTAATTAAAGCCTTTGTGGACTGGCTCGAGCGACTTTTAAAACGATCGCCCAGTGACTCTTAAAAGGAAACGAGGGGGATAGGGGGACAGACAGACTGAGCAGTGAGAAGGGGGAGGATTATGCAAAAAGCCGTTTTAATCATTTCCAGTTAATAGGAAGAAAAAGCGGCCCAAAATGCCCTGGCTAATGGGCCTCACCGTGGAATAAGGGGGTGTGCGCGCGTGTGTCCTGCATAGGGAGGAGTGGGGACTGGGCAGTGTCCGGGACATATGTAAACAACGTGTTTCTTTCTCTAGGAAATCGGGTCTATATGCATCCGGATTCCCCCAACACGGGGGCTCACTGGATGCGCCAAGAAATCTCTTTTGGAAAATTAAAACTTACAAACAACAAAGGAGCTTCAAACAACAATGGACAGGTCAGTGGCTCAAGCGCTCGCTCTCTCTCTCTCTCTCTCTCTCTCTCTCTCTCTCTCGTCTCTCACCCTCCCCCACTTCGCCCCGCAACATTCAGTTCATTAGTTTAAATCAGCATGAAAAACTGGATACCTGTTTCTTGGCTTCATTAAAAATACTTTTAAAATTCTATTCCCACCCTCGAAATTATATTAATGACCTATAAAGTTGTTCTCGCTCCCTGCCCAATTCTTACTTCACGACCTAACCAAGGACAAACACTAGATAGATTTCGAGAAGGAAACCCACTAGACCTGCAGGTCGTGAAAATCTTTGTTCCTCGCTAAAGGACGACTAGGAGAAGGGCCCTGAGGATCGGGCGGTCGGGTTCTGTTCTCCCCAAGTGCTAGGGCGATCCCTGCTCGCAGAGGAGCGCGGGCTGTTTTGTCCCAGCTAGCGGGTCACCAGGTGGGTCACCGCGGTCGTTCAGCCCGGGGACTAGCTCCTCCCCGCTCCACGCGGGCCTCGGAGCACAGCCCCGCACACACCGACCGCGTTAACGCGCCTCCCGGCGCTTCCCTTTCTCTCCGCGGGACAGATGGTGGTTTTACAATCCTTGCACAAGTACCAGCCCCGCCTGCATGTGGTGGAAGTGAACGAGGACGGCACAGAGGACACCAGCCAGCCCGGCCGCGTGCAGACATTCACTTTCCCCGAAACTCAGTTCATCGCCGTTACCGCCTACCAGAACACCGATGTAAGGAGTCCTGGCTGGGGGCTGGGCGCGCGGCACCCGCTTCCCCCGGCACCCGCTTCCCCCGGCACCGGCGGGCATCCCCCTGCCATTCCGGTTCGGGCAGTAACAGCAGCAACAGCTGGCTCTGCCGAACCCTTTAGAAGAAGGGGTAGGGGCCTGCTGCGCACCTTCCCTAAGTATCTGGCCGGTGGAAAAACGCTTCCTCTGCGTCTCGGTTCCGGGTCATCCAGGCTACCTTTGAGGTGCTCAGGGTTTCTAGGGCCCCTTCTCTTTGGAGTTTTCAATTTAGTTCTCAAACTAGAACAGATTTAAATCTGCCTTAAAAAAAATAAAGCCCTCTTCCACTTAGAAAACAAGCAGATATCCCCCTGCATTTTATTCTTCTATTCTTGGCATTACCTAATATATATATTCAAAAAGTCTTGGAACTGATGACTGAAATAAACATTGTTTTGAGGGTGATCAAAAGAATACACTAATTTATATATGTAAAAACTACAATAAATTAAATTACAGTGGTTATGGAATGAGTTTTCCAGCTCTTGACCCTCTTCAGCATTGGCAAGTTTGCAAAAAGCAAAACTAATTTTAAGATGCAACTTGTGTGTTTTCAAGTTGTGGCTCAGAAGCGACCAACTTTTAAAAATATGGTGAACATTTAAAATAGGTGGTTTTGGTGTTAATTCAAATACCCTTTAGGGACTTTTGTATGAGTACATGCATTTTGTGTAACAATAAATGTGCATTTGAACCAACTTAGAACACATAGGAGAGCTAATTGAAAGCAATGCTTTAGTTTTAGTCATCATTAATTTAAAGATGTTTCTCATTACTTTCATGATAACTTTTTTCTTTCTTTCTTTCCATCTATTCCCTCAACTTTTTCAGTAGGGAAACCTTACTATGTGATGAAATCGTAGGCCTAAGCCCCTATAAAAAATGGCAGATGATATATTCTCAAACACCCAATCCTCCTTCCTGTGTGGAAGGTGAGATCATATTAATCTTTTTTTTCTCTTTTTCCCAGATTACACAACTGAAAATAGATCACAACCCCTTTGCAAAAGGATTTCGGGATAATTATGACACGTAAGTAATTTTGTATCTTCCTTCTCGAGTAGTTGTGGAATGGAGCTTTAGGTCAAAGGTGGATTGTTATGTACCAGGCTTTCAGAAGCTAGAACGTGTGAAGACAAGGTTGTTTCCTTCTACCTTTTGTCAGCTCCCTTTCTCTCTGGTGACCTTGTGGCTTAGCACTTCAGTAGTTTTGGTCAAAGGTTCCCTCCACCTATTTTTAGCTATCTTATGAATTACAGAGTTGTTGGCAAGCCTCTTAGGCTGGCTGGCTGGCAGGGGAAGCTGCCCTGGTTCCTGGGTGCGGGAGTTGTATGTGGCACTGCAGATGCTCAGCTCAGATTGTCTGTGTCTGCAACCTCCCGATTCTGCCTGAAAGTGCATGTGGCTCTGGCAGTTGTTACAGTCTCCTTGGCATATGTGACTTTTATTTACCCATTTCTAAGTTTTGTGTAATAGCTTTTCCTGTGCAAGTTTACTATGGACTGAATAAGAATATGCACCCAACACAGACAAATTCATGAGCAGAGCCACTACAATAGTCATTTTAGGCATTGGGGAAGGACCTAGGTGCTGTTGCTGTGTATTATTTATAAACTTTAAGAGAATAATATTTCCTCTTAACGTGTTTTAATTAAAAATGTTGGTTCCATTTTCTCCAAGCCTCCGGTACTCCATTTCTTTTTTGTCAACATGCTGTCCTCTGGGGGCAACAGCAGGTGTAAACAGTGCTTTCTGTGCTTGTTGTAGTATCCTTGCTCAGAGTCCTGGTGTAGTGCCTAAGAGTTCAGATAGTGTCATACAGCAAAATCTTTATCTGGGTTGTGGGGATCCTCACACTTTTTTTCTGACTATAAAAGGGAAGGGTTCAAAAATTTTAATTTCACAACTTGCAATAACTGCCTGGGAGAGAGCTACAAAGTTGAAGATGTCTTTGACTAGAAATAGATTAAATTTATAGAGAGAGACAGTGGCCGCTTCTATACCAACATCACCTCCTATATTTTTATAACAAATTGAAAAGAGGGTCATTGATATTAATCCCTATAACCGTCTTGTGCATCCCTTAGAAGTAAGAAAGCAAACCTCACCAGTGACTCCCCAGAATAAAAACTTGGCTACTGTAGTCCTCCCAGTCTGAAAGGGTGGACCCAGCACAGTGGAAAGTGTGTGGCTCAGGAGACCAGAGATATTGGTCTCTGCTAGGGGGTCTTGTACATTTTGAGCTTTTAATTCTGCTGTGAACATCTGTTCCAAAGCATTTTATTTTGCACAAATCAATTCGGTAATCCCAAGTGGATTGGGACCTGGATGGACATCTAAACTACATCTTTTGCAGACTGTTTTCTTTCTTTTAAAATATTGTGGTAGTAAACAGAGAAGATATTTGCACCTTGCTGATTATGTTCCCTTTCTGCCTTCCTCTACTTTTGTTATTTGAAACTGGAATTACATTTCAGGAGAGAAACCTTGTGCAGTAAGCAAAATGGATCAGAGCAGCCACAGCGCAACCCTCACCTGCCTCTCCTCTGGCTGACTTCTGTTGGAAAAGCCACTTCCCTTCGGTTGTTAAGTCCTGTTTTTCATTAGAAACTTCTTTATCTAGACTAATGGATACTTTAGCTTTTTAGGGGTTAGGGAAAAGTAGAATGGTTTATAACACTCTCCCTTTCCACTGTTATGCTGGTTATTTGGGCATGGCTAACTTCTGGAGAAACAGGGAGAGCAGTAAGAGTTCAGGGGACTAGCAGGTTGTTGGCCACTCACCAGGGAATCTCCTCCCCAAAGGCTTAAGGTCTGACAAGAATGAAGGTTCTTTCAAAACAGTCTGTTGATTAAAGATTAAACCATTTATGGGTGAGCTAAATAGAAAGAGAGGCATGTGGGTATGTGTAGGAGGAAACACTTCTACCAATCTTGATCCAATCTCTGATTTCCCTCTCAATTCTAATGGAATTTTCTAGGCCCAGGGCCTACAGTTAATCTTTGATTATTTTATCTAAGGTAATTTCCAGTAACACAATTACTGTCTGGACAATTACTGACAGGGCAAGTTTTTAAACTTCCCTTTGCCTCAGTTTCTTCATCTGTAAAGTGGAGTAACAATGGTACCTATCTCCAAGGATTGTTGTGACAGTTAAATAAATCACTGTGTAGTCCTAGATGACAGTGCCTGGCACATGGTCTGATATTTTCCCACTAGCTGTTAATAGTGGGAAACTGCTTGAAGGAAGTTTATAACTACTCTAACAGTTTGCCCCAAAGTTTTGTGGATTTTCTTTTCTTTCTTCCTTCTTCTCCTTCTTTTTACCAATACAAAAATCAAAAGATAGGTAGAGAAAGTCAGAGTAAGGAATGCTTTTTCTTTGTAAAAGAATTGTATTGATGTTAACTTTATTTCCAAGCAGTCATCCTTGTTTGCATTGGTAGAGGTACAGGTTAAAGGATCACACTTGGGAAACCAGTCAGTCAGTACGGTGGAGGCTTCCAGCAGCCATCCTCTGGTATCAGAAGGCTGGGGAAGGCCAGTTAGTTAGTTAGTTAGTTTGTTTGTTTGTTTATTTATTTATTTATAATTACGACCTGGACGGCCCGCGGGTGTGTCAAAAGGAAGAAAGTTGTCTTAAAAGGGTGGAGGAGTGGGTACCTTGTTTGGAAATTTGGCCCAGAAACTCCCACCGCTGAGGGAAAGCCCACTGGGCAAATAACACCTTACTCCCTGCTTTGATCTGTCATGCTGTCTGCATATACTGGAGATGTGAGATGGAAACCCGCTGCTGTGCCCCTCTCTCTGTCTTCTATACACTTGGCGAGAGAGAACAGGGGACGAGGAAAGCCTCTAAAAAAAAAAAGTATCATTTTTAGGTCCCTGAATAGACAAATTGGTCCCTTTTTAATAACGATTTCGTGGAGGATGCAGGTCTGTGATCTTTCGTCCATCTCCATCCTGGATGGCAAGTTTCAGATAGAAAGTGCGGTTGTGGGTGAAAAGTGGTGGTCTTGCCTTCCGTCCCCCGAAGGGACCTCTGCGCCACCCCTCGGTTCTCTCTTTCTGTCCTTCCCTCGCAGGATCTACACGGGTTGTGACATGGACCGCCTGACCCCCTCACCCAACGACTCCCCGCGCTCGCAGATCGTGCCCGGAGCTCGCTACGCTATGGCCGGCTCTTTTCTACAGGACCAGTTCGTAAGCAACTACGCCAAGGCCCGCTTCCACCCGGGAGCGGGCGCGGGCCCGGGACCAGGCACAGACCGCAGCGTGCCGCACACCAACGGGCTGCTGTCGCCGCAGCAGGCCGAGGACCCGGGCGCGCCGTCGCCGCAGCGCTGGTTTGTGACTCCAGCCAACAACCGTCTGGACTTCGCCGCGTCGGCCTACGACACAGCCACGGACTTCGCGGGAAACGCGGCCACGCTGCTGTCTTACGCCGCGGCTGGTGTGAAGGCGCTGCCCCTGCAGGCGGCCAGCTGCACTGGCCGCCCGCTCGGCTACTACGCCGACCCGTCGGGCTGGGGCGCGCGCAGCCCTCCGCAGTATTGCGGCGCCAAGTCGGGCTCCGTGCTGCCCTGCTGGCCCAACAGCGCCGCGGCCGCCGCACGCATGGCCGGCGCCAACCCCTACTTGGGCGAGGAGGCGGAGGGCCTGGCCGCAGAGCGCTCGCCGCTGCCTCCGGGCGCGGCCGAGGACGCCAAGCCCAAGGACCTGTCCGACTCCAGCTGGATCGAGACGCCCTCCTCCATCAAGTCCATCGACTCGAGCGACTCGGGGATTTACGAGCAGGCCAAGCGAAGGCGGATCTCGCCTGCCGACACGCCGGTGTCCGAGAGCTCGTCGCCGCTCAAGAGCGAGGTTCTGGCCCAACGGGACTGCGAGAAGAACTGCGCCAAGGACCTAGGCGGTTACTATGGCTTCTACTCGCACAGCTAGGCCGGCCCCGCCAGTCCGGCCCCGCGCCCCGCTGCGGCCGGGACCCGGCCAGCCCCTCACAGCTCTTCCCAGCTCCTCCTCCCAGACCCCTCCTTGCGCCCCCCGCCCCCCCATTTTATTTGACCCTCAATTACCGTCTGCAGCGAATAAGTACAGGTCTCCAAGTGTGATTTTAACCTTTTTTTTTTTTTGCACTGCAGTTAGCTCACCGACCTCCAACTTGGCTGTAAACCGTTTGGTTTTCCTACTTACTCTCCATCTGTGAAGTTGTATTCCTCACACTCCTCTTCCCCTCGTCTTTTTCTTGCCCCCTCCTTCTATTTCTTGTAAGGAAACCCTTCACCTTCAGGAGACCTGCGGCAGTCCTGTCAGACAGCAGCGATTCCGTCTCGTCAGTCTCGGCCTTCCTATTAACCATAGGTTGTTGACTCTAGAATCTGGACCCACCCAGCGCGTCCTTTCTTATCCCCGAGTGGATGGATGGATGGATGGTAGGGATGTTAATACTTTTAGTGGAACAAAGCCTGTGAAATGATTGTATATAGTGTTAATTTACTGTAATGAATGGCTAGTTTTTATTCTCATCGTCAAGGCACAAAACCAGTTCATGCTTAACCTTTTCATTCTTTTCCTTTTTTCTCCACCCACCTCTCCCCTTTTAATTTTTTTTTCTGGTGAGATAATTAACTATTCTAAGAGGCTCTGGAAACCTGAAATACTTGATTGATAATGATGAGTTTCTCACTTCTCAATCCGTCGCATGAAATAATTGCTGTGTGCCCTAATGCACACAAATAGCTAAGGAGAATCGGACCAAACACCTACGAAGGACAGGTGCCTGTCCATAGGTGAGCCGACTAAGTGGCATGACGCCTGCAACCCAAAGTTAACTGGAGTTGTATGTTTTCCCCATTCCCCCTCTAAACAGAATAGCTCAACATAGCAATATTATTTTGCCTTATTTGTTTCCCCCCAAAGTGCCAAATTCATTACTGGTCTGTGCAGGTGCCAAATATGCTGACAAACTGTTTCTGAATATCTTTTCAGTCCCCTCTTCACCTTTATATGCTGTAAATCTTTGTAATGAATATTCCACTAATGATATAGATGACTGAATTGTTGGTAACTATAGTGTAGTCTAGTGATGAATTGTGTGAGTTGTATATTTTACTGCATTTTAGTTCTGAAAATGATTTCCCCACCACCTAGAAACAGCTGAAATTTGAATTCCTTGGGAAAACACTAGCATTATTGCAAGTAAGACTGACCCCCCCACCCAAGTCTTGTTATACTTAAAAAGGAGCATTCATCCCCCTGGAAATAGATTAGTAGGATTTCTAATGTTGTGTAGCAAACCTATACTTTTTTGTATTTTAAAATTAATGTGAAATATGCATCATACACAATATTCAATCTAGATTCCAGCCCATGGGGGGGATTTTTCCTAATAGGAATTCAGGGTCTAAACGTGTGTATATTTTGGCCCTTCTGTAAATCTAATGTTGTGATTTTTATATTTGTTTCGTTTGTCTGTGAACTGAATAATTTATACAAGTACACACTCCATTGAAAAACGTTTTGTTTTTTGCTTGTTTGTATCGTCTGTGTATAACAAGTAAAATAAATCTGGTAAAACACTATGGTGTTTGAACGCAGTTTACAGTTTGAGAATAATTATTATAGGCGGTTAGTTTTAAGGATTAAGGAAGAATGACCTCCAGGAAGGGGCAGCCTGTTGAATGGAAACCATCTCCCATTTCCCCCTTAAATTTACTTTATAGCACTGCCAGTAATTCCCTTTTTCCTTCTTATTTACAGTTATGTAGTTCCCTGTGAGTCGTTTCACTTTGTTGCACTCATTTTTTTTTTCAGGAAAATTTATGCACTTCATCATATCTATCTGATTTCGCTGAAGTTGGAAATAATTCGAACAGGAAAAAGGAAGGTCTTTAGTAAGGAATTAAGAATTTCTTTAAATTCCACAAAGTAAAGGCATGAGGCTTTGAGTAAGGGTAGGGTGTGATTTAAATGCATGTCAAATTAGGCTGTTGACCGCAACTTTAGGCAAAAATCGAAAATTCCGGTCTTTTAAGTCCAGGGCCTTGGAGACAGTGGCGAATCTGTAAACGCAAACACGGAATGGTCTACATTTCTTGAGTGGTTGGTTTGAGGGTTGGGGGAGGGGGTATTAAGCTTGGTTGGAGAGGGGTGACCAACTTGTGAAAGGGCAGTTTTTAACCACTGAACTTAAAACTTGATTTGGGACGTATTGGGGGGCACTGCTCCATCCTTTCTACGGTGGCTCTGTGCCAATCCTGCCCAGGCCAGATCCCCATCCCTGGAGAACAAATGCAGAAATGTGGATAGTCCAGCTTGGGGAGTCGCTGCGAATTAGTCAAGAATCCGCAGAGCTCTGCCTTCATCTTGTGGAGAAGTGGAGAAGCGGTTTTTGTACTTTGTCTCCAGAGGAAAGAAATACAGGAAAAAGGTGGAAAATGGTTCAACATTCTTGCTTGGTTTTGGCCAGACTCAGGTTACGGGGACTAAATTTACCATCACCTAGAGATTACCCTGTCTCACCTTTGCAGTTTGACAGACTCAAAGGGGTTTCAAAGTTCCAACTGAAATGAAAATTAGAGGGGCTAACGAAGCCAATTTCCCTTCCCCGGACAGTTTCGCCACTAGACGGCGTTCCTCGGAGTTTTGTCTGCCACCTAGTAAAGCGATGACTGATTTTCCTTTGTGTTTTTCTCCCTTCCCACACTTAAGAACTAAACAGGAGGACGAAAAATACAAAACACGGTGTCTGGGTAGTGAGTTCTTGTGAACAGTGTGTTCTTCTGATCCCCCCCCTGAGGCTGGGGTCCCGCGACCTCGCCGCTCTGGGCCGCGTTGGGGGCGCAGGTGCGGTGGGGAGGGCGCCGGGGGCAGAGGCCCGAGCCGGTCCGGGCCAGGCTCGCCGCCTTCGGGCCACAGGCACCGCGAGCAAAGGTGTCAAGTGCGCAAGCGAAGCTCTTTGAAGCGGAGGATAGATTGCATAGGCACCTAGTGACTTGTACTGAACGACGCACTTCAGCTGCTATTGGGAAGCACTTAAAAATTAGGGAGGTCGTTAACCTTGCAGCTCTGCCACCATCTGCTGCAAGGACTGCGTCAGCACGAGGTAAATGTGCAGCTACGCGCTCTTCTCGGAGGCCGTGTGCTTTCCTGTCTCCTTCGAGCATGATCTTTTCTCTTCGCTTTCAAGGAGTCTGAGGTGTCTAGTGAAGTGACACTGTGCATGTATCTGAGAAGCCGCTGCCGTTCCAAGGAAAGCGGAGTTTGGATTTGGGAGGACCAGTGGGAATCAGAGTAGGTGTCCGGATTTAGATTTCGAGTTGCCTTTTTATCTCCGTGAGTGGAGAGGTCAGGGTAAGGACAGAGAGGGACGACGACTCCTCCCCGTTAACTGCAGAGTCTCTCAGTTTTCAAAGAGGGAAGAAAAAGGAAAGGGAGCGTGCGGCTAGCACTCTTTTCTGGATCAAGCCTTCCGGCTACTCACAACCTGCGCCATCTTAACTCACTTTCCATCACTCGCTTGGGGCTGAGCGCGCAGGGTGTAAGCGCTGCTCCCGCCCAGGGCTGCTGCCCGGGCCCCGGTCTTAACCTTCGAGACGAAGCCGTCTGTCGGTGTACACGAGGGTCGGGAGCCGAGGCCTCAGCGTGGCCAGGGCCTGCGCCCTCCGGGCGCCCGCGGGCCCAGGTCGGCGTTTTCGCGAGCTCGTCCCGGACTGGGGCCGTCTGGGAGCCTGGCCCGCCGCGGAGCCTGGGCCGAGGCAATGGCTTCGCGTTCAGGCCGCGTGTTCAGGCCGGGAGTCCAGGTTAGGGGTCTAGACGAGGAATCCAGGCAGGGATCCAGGCGGCGGGTCTAGACCGGGAGTCCGGGCCCGGAGTCAGGCCGAGACGGCCGCAGGCCTTAGCTTTGCCGGGAAGGCACGGCCTTCTCGCGGGCAGACACGCCTGGCAGTCTACTAGGATTTAGGGCGTGAAAGCTTTTTTGGGCCTAGCAGATACTTACCGAACTGTTTGCTTCAAAATTCTGGTTGTTTCTGCCTTTTTTGAGCGGTGACTTACAAGTACATCACCCGAGCTCTTGAAATGCAGTAATTTAGATCTGCAGAGAACTTTCTGAACCGTCTTAACTCCTGCAGTTGTATTTTCTTATACATCCTTCTGCTAAAACTCTTCATGATCCACTTTTTTGGTGATGTTAAGTATTTATCTTTTTTAGCACTGAAGGTTTCAAGGATGTTCTTTTTGTTTAGGGTGCAAGCTAGGAACAAAACCTTGTTGAATGTCGGCCATTTATATTAACAGGAGAACTAAAAACTCTTTGTGGCGATATTTGGGCAATGTGTGTGTGGTCATAGGTGATTTATAAAATGCTCAGCCTGTCTTCAGGGGCAGCATTTTTTTTCTTGTGTATATTAATTTATCATGTAGGCATTTTAGCCATGGGAATAGGAGGAAAAAAACCCATAAAATTTGTGATCTTGTGTGGAAACAAACCAGTCTAGATTTCCCCAGAGGAAACAGCAGAAATTACTATTTTTAGATAAACTTGCTTATGCAGTTAGAAACTTTAAATACCAGTGATACACATTTAATTTTAAAAATATTTAATTTAGTATGTGGGCAATTGCTTAATAAATTTTAATACTTGAAAAAATAAAGTTTTAGCGCATTATCAGTTGCTGAGACGTTTTTTAGATTTTATTTATTTATTTTTAGAGCGAGGGGAAGGGGGAAAGAAAGAGAGGGAGAGATACATCGATGGGTTGCCTGTGCCCCGCCCCCAACTAGGGACCCTGCTCGCAGCGGACGTGCGCCGCGACTGGGAATCTAACCTTGGTTGGCAGGCCGGCACTCAGTCTACTGAGCCACGCCAGCAAGGGCTGGCTTAGACTTTTTAAGCACGTTAAATGTACATGATTTTCTGAAGTTACGTTCTGAGGGAAAGATTTACTCCTGGAAGTCAGAGCTTCTTTTACTAGAACAGCAAGGTAAGATAAGAGTCTCTCAGGGAAGATAGGGACAAAGTAGGCAAGATTTAAGGCATTGTGCTTGGTTTAATTCAGTTGCTTTGAGATTTGTGTGTCTTCCTGGTTCCTGTCTGCATCTTGCAAATTAGGCTGCAACATATTGAAAAATATATTCACTTGAAAGAAAACCCCACTGCTTTCACAGTAAAGTAAACTCAATGGTGTACAAGTCACGGGTCTCATCTGAGCTGATTATGTCCACCTTGCATGTATTTTACACCCACAGTATGGTTTGCAGTGGTGTTCAAGGCATGGCGTGAAAATTTTGATTTGAATACTTCCATTAAAGCAATAAAAAAAAAAAAAAACCCATGGCTTAATAGACCTTCTAGTGATAGCTCTCCCTCTTACTATGCTAACTCTGAAATAAATATGTAATCTAGTATTAGGAACATGGCATTTAGAAGACCCTTGCTGATAATATTTAATTTAATAAACATGCTAACTGTGACATTATTAATGCAATGAAACTTGTACCACAAGCTGATTCTTTCAGGTTGTTTGACCTATTACTTGCTGCGAGATTCCTTATAAACATATCCTGTGATTTATAACTTAAATTTTATATTAAAGTTATTTTGGCTTTCAACTCTTTAAAAATATCTGCATGACATGGCACTCCCTTTATATACAAAGCATTTTTACTTAGGTGTCTTGGCACACCTTTTATGAAGAGGAAGAGGGAATTTAGGAAGGGAGACTCTAAGGATATGTCTCTGGTCATTTTGGCCAATATAGCTATTTCATTCCAATACTAGTAGGAAAAAGGAAGAATATGACAACTTTAAGTTTGGGGACAAGGGTTATACTTACTTAATATACATATGTTTATATATAACCTATATATGTCTACATATATATAAAATGTTAAATATATTGTTTCTATATAGTTATACTAAATTTTAAGGAATGACAAGTTAATTGAACTTTGTGGTTGAAAATATAGCAAAATAAATACTGCTTATACTAGGTTTCATGCTTACGATAGGTTTATTTAGGTATTGGTTTAGTTCATATCTTCATGTTAGCTGAAGTATCCTGTATCTGGAAAAGCCTTTTTATTACAATCTTATTTCAGGTTCCTCAAAATAGAAAAAAGTCAACAATGTTGTTCTCAAACCACAGGTTCTTCCTAGCTCACATTTCAACTTTTCCAAGTCCTTTTATTTTGTCATTCCTTATATGAAAGGGAAGGCATTATTCAATCCTAGGATAATTCAGAAGCAATTTTTTGGTTCTCAGTTAATTCAGTTTCATCTTAAAAGTTCAAATTTAGCAAAGCACATGTTCCCTTGTTCATGCCAAGTGTGATAAAAACTAGCGAAAAATAAAACCATTGCAAACAAGTCGAGCACTGCACTTCACTGCTTACTATACAGGCCACAACATTTCTAGGTCTGATGTCACTGCCTGCTGGGCTGCCACTTGTGGGCCCATGTAAGGCTGCCTTTGAAAGTTGATAGTTGATGGAAGGCACTACTGTTTCAGATATGTGTTTGAATTGAGTACGTGTTTTAAATATCCTCTTTGAACAGAGATGCACCCCCATGAACACTCAAACATTTGCTGTCTTCTGTCAACAAAAGGTGATTCTTTTTGGGCTCTAAGATATGGATGTGTTCTCCCTCTGCATGAGGAGACATTTCCTTTGTATCTAAAAATTCGAATTAGCAAAACCATCTCTCCCCCTTCGTCAAATTATAGGCTACTTGGTGGAATTATAACTTTCTTAATAGTTTAACCTTTGTATTAACAATATTAAACTATGACATATATGTTTTAAGTTTTACATTCTTGAACTTCAGTGAATAAAATATACATATGTGTTGTATGGATTCAGTGTAGGCCACCTGCAATCAACAGTGACATTTTTAGTTATACAGATTTCTGTTGTTTTGAGTGGCTTGCTCAATTGGGAATTTATGAAAGACCAAACAATTATTTCTAATTAAAAATGTTTCAGAGGTGGTTAGTACTTTTATATCCTGTATATTTTAATTAATAATTTTGGATATAATTTTATCAAATTCTTTCCCAGTTTACTTACCATTGAATGCTTTATATTTTGTTCAAATAAAATCTTTTTTTCCCCTTCCTGTCTTAATTTGCTATATATTTTTAAAACTTGACTGTGTTCTAAATAATCCTTAGAACTCACTCACCTTTGGGATTCTCCCTCTTAATTTATGCGCACATTCTGCTTTGTTCCTGTGGAGAAAGTCAAAGAAACATACTGACTTCCTCCTCAACCAATTTGTTCTTTCCTCCTCCAACTCCGCTGTCTTCCTGACGCTCATTTTGCCCTTGTTGACTCTCTAGCCAACAACCTTTTCTTTAACATAATCCTTTCTCATGCTACCTCCCTGAACCTGAATCTTTCTAAATTCTGTTCCTGATTCATTGGTGTGTTTACATCAGGTCAGAATTTTTATGTTCTCCCCAGTAGCCATGGTAAATGTGAAGTTTTCAGGACCAATCTCAGATGCAGTATGTGTTTTTATTTCACCTCTCCCACATTGCTTTTTTTTACAAAATTATGTTCCTTTTTCTACTTCTATAATCACTTCATCTCTCCATTTTTACTTTATTCTGTTATCTTTTTGCTGTATTTGTGAAAAGACAACTTATTAAATTTTTTTCTTTTATTGTATTTTTGTTATTTTTCTGTACCCATAACATTCTTAGTTATGTGAGGCCCTCCATTTGTCTCTGCTCTTTTGTACTTAGGACCCATCTATCAATGCTTTCTTTGATCCTTTTCAATTCAGCTTCCTCATTTGCACAGACATCAAAATTTTTCTTACTGCCTTTACCAGCGTGCTCTTAACCAAATGTAATGGCCTTATTATAGACTAATCTTTATTCTTTCAACTATTTAAAATCACAATTAGCCTTTTGTATGATTCAGAATCATGGATTTCCTAACTCCTTCACTTTTCCTTCCTTCTTCCAGCTTTTCTTTCATGGGTTTCTCTAGTTGCTTATTTATGAAGTTTATAGCTTTCTATAGCATTGCTTTTCACAGGGTGTGTTCTCATATCTTTCCTAAGAAAACTTGCTAGACATGTGTAATGGAGGAATGGGGTGGGAGAAAGATATGGTACTAATTTTCTTAATATGTTCCTTTCAGTCTGCCTAACAGCCTTCCCCTATTTGATGATTTTTAATTTCTTGTAGCCTGATACATTTTAATTGACATGCTGGGTTTTTCTATTTGTCATTTCTTGAACCATCTGATACCAACTCATGTTCTCTTTGCCCAGAAAGGACTGAGAGTGATATCTTACTAATGATATCACTCTCAGCCCTTTCTCTATATAGTAACAAAAAAACAGTTCTACTTGCATCAGCTCATCTTTGGGAAACTTGTTTTTCGTGAGTTTAAAGTTACACAGACTTTCATTTCATTTTCAGTTTTTTCTATAGTAATCTTTCAGAATATAAATATGTACGTGTGTGTGTAACACTGTGATGAGATGCGGAACAAGAACAGAAAGTCAATAAAAGTGAGGGTGGAATTCTTGACAGTCCTTGGATTCTGCTGCCCTGGATACTGTCCTGTTGTGAGCTTTTCTGAGGCCCTCCTATTGGAGCCTGGAGAAGTAGCTTTTTAACAATCTCTTATCTATGAAAACAGTTCTCTACTTTCAAGCACTAGAATCAAGAGTCCTTAAATTAATCACTTAATTTGCACACAGTATAATTTCCATTTGAGTAAGAAGTTGGTGAAAATGCTACCATGTCAAAGAGATGTTCACATAAAGTAAATGAAAATTTGTAGTTGGTGCAATGGCAATTTCGTATGTAACATTCCTGCATGACATTTGTTTTGAAAATATGGGTCTCGTAGGAACCTGATTGCTAAGGCATAGGAGGAAACCCTGGACACAAACAAGACACTTTATGTCTTATTTTCAATATCATTTGTAAAATGAAATTATAATCAAATCTTTCAAGTATCTTTCAGCTTTAAAAATCTTTTGTGGACCTCTGCTCTTCTATGCAGTTTGAATTTAAATGTTCTGCTGTAAGGAGAGTGCAATATGAAGTATACATGCTAACACAAAATATTTTCCCCATTTGATACACTCTGATAGTTTTCCTGTTACATTCACTTTCATTGAAAAGAAAATTCTGGTTATGATCTAGTAAGTTTATTTCATGATCCTCTGATGGACAGTGAGTCAAAGTTTGAAAAACACTTCCATAGTGATACTTTTAGATACATTTGTTTGACTAGCCTAGAATGTCCTTAGTTTCCTCTTATAGCTCTACATCTTAATATTTCTTTTCTAGAATAGCTGAATATACAGTGAATCACTTCTTATTCAATACCCTACTTCAATGTATGGCATAAAGGATGTTTGGGTATAAAGACTGAGAGACTGCCCTTTACAATATGCTTTCAGTTATGACTTGCAATTAAAAAAAATCTTTACATTCTCTTTCTTTGAGGTTGCTCTTATTTTATTTAAGACTTAATCTTATTTATTTGTTTTCAGATATTTCAGACATTCCTCTCTCTCATGCACATACATGTACTTATTCCAAGCATCTTGATTTATTGAAATAGGGGTCACTTCTAGTCTTGGGGACAAACAGGCCTATACTTGCTGGTGTGGTTCTTTGCATGAACTGCCTCTTTCCCTTTTCTGACACAAAGGCACAGCTGGATGGAGGGAAGAGAGTAGCAGCAACTTCTCAGATTATTTATTTATTTATTTATTTAGATGCTGTTCCACTCATTTCTGCATTCATTCTTGTATGCGCCCTGGCCCAGGATGGAACCACAACCTTGGCATACAGGGTGTGGGGGGAGACCGCTATAACCAACTGGGCTACCTGGCCAGGGCCAATTCAGATCTTTTAAGAGTGGCTTCCCATTAGAACCACCAAGGGAGCTTTTAAAAATTCTGTTCCCCAGTTTCACATCCCATCTCAAACAAATCAGAGTGTGGATGTCTAGTGGGTAAGATATCAGTGCTTTTTAAAGATTCCTAGGTAACTCCAATGTGCAACAAAATCAGGGTACTGCTCCACTAGGGCTTTTGTGTTTGATTTTTTTTTTTTTGGGGTAATAAAAAAAAAGTAGAAGTTTTTTTTTTTAAAGTTTATCCACTGTTAACCATGGTGGTAAAGTAACTGTGGTAATGACAACTTTCTTAAACTAAAAGTAAATACATAGATTTAAAAATAACTATTTTCAAGTAGGTTTTTTAAAAAAAAAACATTGTGACAGTGTAGTCATGTTTTAGAACACAGTTTATCTCCTTAACTCTAAGGGAAAAGCAACCTGAAGGATACCATCTTCTCACTTTCTGTGTGAAAGAAGCATTTGTACTCCTCCTCCGGCTTATCATGATTAAAACATGATAATTAGTGCTGTTTCTGGAAACTGTACAGTCATCCATAAGGTAGCCTTTATCTGGATAGGCTGAAATTGAAAGGTCCTTGGAAGTATTGCATGTTTGACATCTGATGTCATTCTCAAAAGAATAAATGCCAGAGTATCCAGAATAGTCCTAATCTGTGGAACAAATACAGAATTCTAGGATGGGAAGTCAGAATAGCAATGCCAGGCATGTATCATATTTCAGTTTGGTTGTGGAGGGATTACCTCCAAAATGTGTCAGATGGAAAAATTTCTTCTCCTTAATACAGGCCAGATACAAGCAGCTTACTTACTCAGAGAGCTTCATAGTCCATGGCAACCTCCCAAGTCATTCATTTTTAAGTGGTTGCATCCATTTGAGTCATGATGTGAACATCACCCAGCAAACTGAGCTACAAATTAATTTACATGTTTGAGAAGTTGTTGTAGTCAGTATATTGCAATAGAAATATCATAGAACCTTTGTGTTTTTGTTTCATTCAGATTCAGATTCCACTTCAGTGTGGAATGATTATTTTTTTATTTTCCTTAGGAATAATAAATTAGTATGAATTAATCTGCTTACCTTTTGAATAATATATGTTGAAGCATTATACTACAACTAGAGGATAAGATGAAATGAGATCTATTTCTTCGCTGAGAAATATCATTTAGAATTTGAAAATTCATCAGCTCTAGGACTCAAAATGGTTAAAACTCAAGACTAAAAGGAGAAAGCTTGGTTAAATATATTTTGGGCTTTGCTAAACTTAAATTACTAGAAAAGTCCTAGTTTTTGTTATGTACAAACAATTCAGTTTGCCCAATCTGTAGAAATCTGCAGGTACTGGAATTTAAAAATAAGAGAGAATTAACAAGAAGGAAAGTTGAAGTTGTTGACTCTACTTATTTTTTACACTACCCAACTCCCTAAACACAATCTTTCATCTGTGCAGGAATTAAGTATGTATTAATGTTCAAGAAACTAGGCAGTCATCTGACCATGGCTTATTATAGCTCACTCCTAAATTTAGAAGTGTTCCCAGATTGAAAAATGGTAAAGGGAATAGGGAACAAATGCACAGTTTTTAGTTTATTCTTTGTTTTGGATTTTATTTATGTTTGGAAACTAGATTTCATTGTCCTAATCATACTGAATTGACCCTTTTAAGAGAGTTAAGTAGATTATGTTAGAATTTTTGAGATTTACATATATTGGTTTATACTTCTTTTGTTTTTCCAATTAACATACTTTCTAGAAATGATATATATTCAATGAAAAAAAATTCAGACGTTTCCTATTTCTGAATTATCTGTGTACATTGCTTCTCGCTTGCTTCCATCTGCCAATCTTTTGATTACTTTTACTCCTTATTTTTACTAGATAACAAAAAAGGGAAGTTTATGGTAAAAATGAAATCTGTTTATCAGTGAATACAATTTGGCAAGAAGGAGGATACAAATATTTCTAAAATGAAATATTCAGACTAATGAATTTTATTCATCCTTGCTCTTTTTGCAGTCTTAGACTACAATTAAATGAAAGGTTTTAGTTTATTTTTATTGCAAACAGAAAGCAACATTTTAATAGTTCATTTCATAGAACTGCAAGTGAATATGCATTTCAGGTAAACTTTATAGGATAGGAATACCTGAAGCAAAGCTCAGGATTTCTCTGCTGTTATCTTGAAACCCTCCCTGACAGATCTCCAAACTGACCACTCCCCCTTTTTTCCAGTGGGTCACCAGTTGAGAGAAGAGTAACAGTGGGTCCCCTTTTCAAGTCTCTGTGTAGGGTTATTGTAGTTTATTTTTAATTTTTTTCCAGTATTTTTTAAATTGTTGATCTCGTACAGTTTTCTGTCTTTTACTACTACCCCAGCCCACCACCCCAGCCCTCCCCACCTCCCTCCCATTTCCACCCCCCATTGTTTTTGTCCATGTGTCCTTTATACTTGTTGCTCTAAACCCTTCCCTTTCCCCCTGAAATTCCCTCCCCTCTCCCCTCTGGTCATTGTCAGCCTGTTCTCAATTTCAGTGTCTTTGGTTATATTATGCTAGTTTGTTTGTTTTGTTGATTAGGTTCTTGTTAAAGGTGAGATCATATGATATTTGTCTTTCACTGCCTGGCTTATTTCACTTAGCATGATGTCACAGTTTTTTGATCCATTCATTTACTGATGGGCACCTAGGTTGCTTCCAACACTTGGCTATTGTAAATTGTGCTGCTATGAACCTAGGGGTGCATAGGTTCTTTTGGATTGGTGTTTCAGGGTTCCTAGGATATAATCCAAGCAGTGGAATTGCTGGGTCAAAAGGTAGATCCATTTTTAGTTTTCTTAGAAAATTCCATACTGTTTTCCATAGTGGTTGTACCAGTCTGCAGTCCCACCAACTGCACTAGGGTCCCCTTTTCTCCACATCCTCTCCAACACTTGCTGTTTGTTGCTTTGTTTATGATGGCCATTCTGACTGGTGTCAAGTAGTTTAGATGAACTGTTTTTCTTTCTTTTTACTACTGTTGGCACTCACAACTTTGAGAAATGAAGAGTAGCTCCTTTTCACAGAATGGGGGGGATTCTTTATCTGAGATAAACTGACATAATAAGAACTTCTATATTAAATCTAATTATTTAAATTTAGTGGGCCTTTGTTGATTGTTGACTATGATGAGCCTTATAGAAGGCACCATGGAGGTTGTAGGATGAATTAAATACAGATTCTCTGTGATTTGGGAAAAGACCATATGAGAAGATAGAAAGTGTTGAGTGATGAGTTCTAGAAGAGAAGCGCAGGTAAAATCCTTTGGGACCCTAGGTAAGGATGTGATTACACTGGGCCCAGGGAGTCATGGAATGATGTGTGGATCTGATACTTTTTGAACCTGGACTTGTGGAAGCCCAGGGACTGGGAATGCATTCTGGACAGGGAAAAAAAATCATGAGCAAAGTTGAGGAGGTAGAGAAGCATTAGGAAGTAGGTAATGCTTTTGATGTTTGGGAAATCGAGTGGGTGGAGGAGGGAGTAAGAAGGTATGTTTAGAAAGGCTGGGTGCCATATAATGGAACACTTTGAGTGTTAAGACAAACTAGACTGCTGATTAAATGGAAATAACTCAATTGATTAGATTTAACTGATTTTTACTATGAATTCTACTATTGTACAACACATATTTCTCATTTAACAGTATATTTAGGCTGTATTTCTAACCGTACATTTTGATCTCATTCTTTTTCAAGATCTTTACTATTTACATATGAATAAACTATACCTAACTTGTCCTTACTGATGATGTTTATGCAGTTGTTATTAGATCTGTGCTATTGTGAAAATCTACATTGTACGTTTATCTCTGTATACTTGTGTCAGATAGCTACGGGATAAGTTCCAAAAAAGTGGAATTTCTGGGCTAAAGTCTGTTTCAATTTACAGTTACTCCATAAGTATATGAGAATTTGTTGCCTTACCCTCTCACCAGTTCCAACTATGTCAGTCTTGACATAATTACAAATTTGATCATATTGATGACATTGAAAATTGGCATCTAAAATAAGAAGGTATTCATTAACTAGAGAACATAAAATTTAGGAGGATGTGTAATCTGGGGTAAGAAATGGTGTAACAGTATAATAGAAAACTTACAGGAATAATATGCGCCCTTTTAGGTTGTTATTTTACTTAAATATTTGGGAGGAATACATTTTATTTATTTATTTAGAAATTTCATTTATTTTTATTTTTTTAAATATTTATTTTTAGAGAGGGGAAGGAAGGGTGAAAGAGAAGGAGAGAAACATCAGTGTGTGGTTGCTTCTCTCACATCCCCTACTGGGGACCTGGCCCACAACCCAGGCATGTGCCCAGACTGGGAATCAGACTGGCAACCTCTCGGTTCACAGGCCAGCACTCAGTCCACCGAGCCACACCAGCCAGGGCATATTTTCATTTTAAAACAAGCTGAAAAATTGAAGGTAGAATGTAGAATACATATATATATGTATAAAATTATAGAATTATATCTTTTATATATTCTGTTATATATAATTATAGAATATAATGTATATTTAATAGAATATATAAATATATATATTTTATATTTTTATTAGTAAAAATAAACATTCTATTTTATTATTAAATAATGTATATGATAGCACTTTGCTTATTAGGAAGTTTTGTACAAATTTTATTACTGTGCTAACCAACTACCTATTATAAGATATAAACTCTCTCTTCATTGATTAACCAAACCATCAATATATAAGAAAAAGGAATGGCAAAATGTTCATTTATTCAAATGTTCTGATAGAATTATTGCATATACCTATTGAAAACATCATGGAGTAGAATTTAGTTAACACCTATTTCTCTTCCTTTTTTGGTTTCAGGTGTAAGCAAAGTATGACATTGCCTTAAATAAATTTAAATATTTTTTAATACATATTGCTTTTAATTAAAAAAGGTCACTTAAATTTTTTATTTTCCAATTACAGTTGGCATACAATATTATATTAGTTTCAGAGGTACAACATAGTGATTAAACATCTATATACCTCACAAAGTGATCACCCTGGTAAGTCTAGTACCCACCCACCTGACATAACACATAGTTATTACAGTGTTATCGAATGTATTCCCTGTGCTGTACTTTACATCCCTGTGACTGTTTTTATAACTGGCAATTTGCATATCTCTTCACCAAAAAGTCATTTTTTTAAACTTGCTGTGTCAAATTATTTTCTTTAATAGTTACCACATAACCTACACTACAGTTTTGACCGGTAGATTTATAGTCACCACATGATTGACACTACTCATTTCACTGTTCACTGATTCACTGAAGGGAACAGAAGCTAATTCATTTTTTTTTTTTTTTAGAGTATTAAATCTAGTATAATAATTATAATTTTATTTATTTATTTATTTTTTAATATTTTATTTATTTATTTTTAGAGGAGAAGGGTAGGAAAGAGAGAGAGGGAGAGAAATATCAATGTATGGTTGCCTCTCATGTGTCCCCTGCTGGGAACTGGCCTGCAACCCAGGCATGTGCCCTGGCTGGGAATCGAACCTGGATCGTTTGGTTCGCAGGCCCGCGCTCAATCCACTGAGCTACACCAGCCAGGCTAGAAGCTAATTCATTTTTAAGATAATATATTCAATAGAAAGAAGCATTGGCAGAAGATCATGACTTTTCAGTCTCTCTAAGGTTCCCAAGGTGGATGGTGTCTTTCTACTTTAAAATATTTTAACAACACATCTTTTTCAAAGTGCAGTGATATGCAGAATATAAAACATGTAAATGTGGAAGTGCACTGTTGAAGCAAGGTGAGGTTGCTGGACTTCTGGTCACCAGGCCTCTCTCCCTCAGTTCCTCCAGCAACACCTGAGGTGCCCCTGGCAGTATCTAGGTTGTTGGGAACACAGTGCAGGGATGATACTTTTCTAGGCAATTTTGGTGTCCCTGCTTTTTAGGAGACACCAGGTGAAAACGTCTAGATTGCTCAATGGGTTATTCCATGCTCTACTTTCCCTTGGAAGACAGTAAGACCTTAATTTGAGATGAAATTTTAAATGCCCAGGATTTTAGGTTCTAGGTTTCTTGGCTGAAGCAGACAGATATTTGAACTTCATTTTTAAATGTTATTTATTAATTTCTATGAGCTGGGTAAGCATAATAAAAAATTATGCTACCCCTCTGATCCTCAGAGAATGTTCTTGTTGTGATTCGTTGATTCTTTTCTGTATAGATTTCTTTTAAAACATGAGTCTTTGGGGAAATTTTATAGTGAGGTTAGATGCTCTGCTCCTGACTTCTAGGATCTCCTAAACCAAACCAGTTATTCTGGTGGCAAAGTTAAAAAGTAACTCATTAGCCCTGCAGGCCAGGTCCCCAGTTGGGGGCATGTGAGAGGCAATGGATCAATGTTTCTCTCACACATGGATGTTTGTCTCCCTCTCTTCCCTCTCTCTCTCTAAAAAAAAAAAACAAAAAAAAAACTCATTAAATTTTATGATAATCTCCTTTCTAATAAAGATGTGTTTCTGAGGTACGTTAAGTAAGCTTTGATGATTAGCACATTGATTCAATGTAAAGGTAGATTTACTCCAGAAATTGTGCCTTAAATATTGCATTATAATAATACTACTTTTCTTTTAAATCAACATGGTGCAGATAGATCTGGCCACAGAGCAGGAGAGCGATGACATGTGGCAGGCAACCAAAGGCACTAGCGTTAGCGCTGTGCATGAAAACGCGTGATGAAATCTAAAAGGAGGCTGGAGGTGCCATGAAGTGCTCCTGCTGGCCTTCGCAACTCGCCATCACGTGTGACGCCAGATTGAATTGAAAAAATAGAAACTTCACAGAGATCTGATTTTTTTATTTTTGTCATTATTCTTTAATAAATACTTTAAATTATTGTGGTAATGGACAATGATGAGCAGAGGACTCTATATAACCTGGGATGTTCTGGATAATCCTCAGTATAAAGGGGTACATGTTCATCAAATCAGTTTTTTCCTTGATGCCACACCTCATAAAGGTATTAAGTTAACTGTATTAACTTACGGATTTAATTGGAATTAAAAAATATTCTTTTTTGACTAAATGAATGGGTAAGAGAAAAATGGTTATTCTGAATTTTCTAATGAAGCTCCTAGCTTCTTTAGTTCTGATCAGTACCACAGGAGCCCTCTGACTATTTAAATAAGATTTTTCTTATTTAATAAGAAATTATTTATAAAATGCTAATAAACTATTAAGTGAACAAGTAATACAATATGTAATAATTTTTACACCCTTCCTAGAGTGCCTAAAATTTTAATACAAACTTAATGTATACTTGATAACAATTTACATGTTTATTTTACCATCTGGTAAATGTGTAAACGATATTTTGAGAAGCACATTTCATATTCACTCTAACAACTTATCCTTGACAATATGTGCCCTATCTTATGTATCAACTGGAATGATCTTGGAAATTTTTGAAAAAGACGAATCCAGGAAAAAAATTCATGTCCTAGTTTGTTTGTTTTAAAAATATTTTGGAGATTTAAGACTTAGTTTTTAGTACCAAACTGAGGGATTATGTTGTTTGCTGACTTTTACCAGACATCCTGCTAATTAGGATAGAATAATCAGAGCAGCTTCCAAACATATCGTGTACATCAAATCAGGTTTCTTACTAACACTATAGGCCACATAGGTAGCAATAATAAAATAAATATGGTTCTGTGTGTTGTTGTATAACAGCATCACATCTTTTTCAGAGTGTTTGGCTTGCTCTCGCTTGTGTCTAAATATGGGAAGATCATTTTTTCCCAATGTGTTGCAATGAACCTCAAGTGGATAGCTTTTATCGAATACTTTAACAGCATTTATGACACCTTGGCCTTCTGCCTTTTTTATTTCATTCTTTCTGCTTATTGGTCTCACTGGAATAAATCTCAGGGACTTAAAACAAAACAAGCAAATAGGTAATTCTTTATTTAGTTTTGTTTTAATGCACTCTTTCTTAGCTGTTAATAATCTAAAAACCCTTGTAAAATTTCATGGATTACCTCTACATACTAATTACCATCTGTCCATCTATAATGAAGGGGTTCAATAAGTAAATTGCAAATGCTGGCTTTAACAAATATATCCTTCATCACAAAATATTTAATTTGAAGTCAAAATAAAACTCAAAACCGCATTTTTATTTACTAGATGTAGAAATCAAAGTACAGGTGTATCTTAAAAATATTTGTGTCACCAATTTCTTTTCAATATATTCTAAATAGCATTTAAGTCTCAAATTAGTTGTCCTTATCATTTATTTCAGCGTAGAATGCATATCTCATTGTTATGGTTATATAATATAACTCTGAAATATTTTGTTTGTATCTTTTTCTACAGCTATGATGTTAAACTACATTATTCCCAATGCTTTATAAAGCTTACATGCCATCTACACTGACCGCACAAGATGGGTATCAGTTTCATGTTACAGAGTAAGAGGCACAAAAGGTTATCTTTCCCATGGGTTTGCAGCTAGTGAAGGTTAGAATGAGAACTTAACCCCAGATTTGCCTTTTCCTTGAATCATGATCTCCTCAAAAACATTGTTGTAGTGTTCTAATCAAAATTTTAATCAGGAGGACATGGATTCTACTTTTATTGAAATAGTGTCATCTTGGAAGGATGAAGCTGCCTGATTTATAAGTGATGTGATGAGTGGAAATTGGGAAGAGAGGAAAAACATGGAAGTGACCTTTTAGAATGCTGTCAGCACTTTGATGCATAGCTCTAAAATATGCCTGTGTTCAAATTATTATTATTATAAATTTATTTTAAATTAAAAAATTTAAACTACAGTTTACATTCAGTATTATTTTGTACTGGTTTCAGGTGTACAGCATAGCAGTTAGACAGTCATACACTTTACACAGGGTTCCCCCTGATATTTTCAGCATCCAGCTGGCACCACACATAGTCATTACAGTATTATTGACTGTATTCCCTATGTCAAATTATCATAGTCATGTCTCCTATCCTTACCTCACATCAGGGCACTTGGATTTAGTTTGTTATAAAATGGAATAGAAATTCAAATCAAGTATTTAAGAATCAACTAGTATTCAGATTAAAAAAAAAAACAAGTAAAAATAGTATCTCAGACACCATGGCAACTCTGGAACAAAGCAGATTTTTTTTCAACTATCAGAAGTATTATAATAATAAATACTTACTGAATGCTTACTTATGACATGTTCTAAGGTCTTTTTATGGATATGAAATAAATTCTCATAACAGTCATGTAAGAGATACTGTTACTATTCCCATTTTAAAGATGAAGAGTAGAGAGGTTCAGTAACTTCACTAAGGCAACAGTAAATAGTAGCTGAGTCAGAATTTGACCTAAGGCAGTCTGGGTTCAGAGTAATGAATACTAGCAACAGTACTAAGAGAAATGAAGTGGAAATTGATCTCTCCCCTAAGACTACTACAAAAAGCAGTATGAAGAAAAAAATTGAATTGAATAGGTCTTAACAACTCAAGAAAGTAAATCTGCAATGGATCTTTTAGAACTTTAAGGATGTGAATATGAATTAAACAAATGCAAATTTACACTTTTCAAAAAAGAACTAGGATCTTTTCCTCTTTATTGGTCTGTCATGATCCTTTGTAGTTTCTGTGAAGTATAAGGAAAAATAGTTTCTGCTATGTAAGCTTGTTTTATAGATCACGAACTGAAAGGTTTTCAGCTTTTGTTCAAAATTGTCCATGTCTCAGTGACATTTTTGTTATATGACTTCCTTTGTCCAACAGAAATAAAGTTACTATCTGAATTAGATTAAAACTTTTTTTTACAATAAAATGGCACATTTTTAAAATTTTTTAATTTTTTAATTTTTAATCAGTATTTTTTAATTGTTGATATTGTACAGATTTCTGTCTTTTACCCCACCCCCAGCCCACCACCCCAGCCCTCCCCACCTTCCTCCCATTTCCACCCCCCATAGTTTTTGTCCATGAGTCCTTTATACTTGTCGCTCTAAACCGTTCCCCTTTTCCCCTGAAATTCCCTCCCCTCCCCCTCTGGTCACTGTCAGACTGTTCTCAAATTCAGTGAATTTGTTTATATTATGCTTGTTTGTTTGTTTTGTTGATTAGGTTCCTGTTAAAGGTGAGATCATATGGTATTTGTCTTTCACTGCCTGGCTTATTTTGCTTAGCATAATGCTCTCCAATTCCATCCATGCAGTTGCAAAGGGTAGGAGCTCCTTCTTTCTTTCTGCTGCATAGAATTCCATTGTGTAAATGTACCACAGTTTTTTGATCCATTCATTAACTGATGGGCACCTAGGTTGTTCCAGCACTTGGCTATTGTAAATTGTGCTGCTATGAACATAGGGGTGCATAGTGCACTGTTGGTGGGATTGCAGATTGGTACAACCACTATGGAAAACAGTATGGAATTTTCTAAGAAAACTAAAAATGGACATACCTTTTGACCCAGCAATTCCACTGCTTGGATTATATCCTAAGAACCCTGAAACACCAATCCAAACGACACATTTTTAAAGACAGTGTTTGTAGAATTAATCAGAAATTTGTTCAATGAATGGAGAATCATCTAGAACCTCATTTGGCCAATAATAATGGTCAGAAACTTTGAATGGGTTTGCTAAAATTAGAAGTTTTAATCCTCACTTGAGGATATGTTTCTATTGATTTTAGAGAGAGGAAGTGGGGAGAAGAGTGAGAGAGAAAAAAATATGGACCAGTAGCCTCCTATATGCACCCTGACCAGGGATCAAACCTGCAACATAGGTATGTGCCCTGACCAGGGGTTGAACTCAGAACTTTCTGGTGTTGGGGATGATGCTCCAGCCAACTGAGCCACCCAAACCAAGGTAAGAGCATGCAATCTTGAAGGAGCTGAAAAGGGCAGAGCTGAATAGGGTAGAGATGAATACGGTAAAATTAAAAGTTTTAATATTTAATAGTTTTTTGATGTGCCATTGAAACAGAAGATCTGCTAAAATGTAGTAGTTGTAATTTACTAAAATGTAATCTAAAATTATACAGAACACATGGTAGGACTCATCATTGGGTATTTAAGCTGAGAGATCAAGTTTGGTAACAGTTTTTGTTCTAAAGTTGGACATCCTCTATTTTATGTGCTTTATACTGTTCTTTCAGAATGTAAATCTACTTGTCTTTTTTTTGTTGTTAAAGGAGCAATTTCTACAATAAAAGGAAACAAATGAGACATGTTAAAAAGGAAAATAATAATGATGTATTTCTTTTTTACTTAAGAGTTTGATTTTGAGTTTTAATTAAGTATATCTGTGTGTACTTAGCCAAGTAGCTCAGTTGGGTTGAGTTTTAATTAAGTATATCTGTGTCTACTTAGCCAAGTAGCTCATCATTCTGGTATGGCAGGGTTGTGTGTTTAGTCCCCAGTCAGGGAACATACAAGAATCAACCAATGAATGCATAAATAAGTGAAACAACAAATAGATGTCTCTCTCTCTCTCTATCAAATCAATACATAAAAAAATTTAAAAATTCATCTGTGCGCAAATTGAGATTTATTTTTCCCATCCTTTAGAAATGTTTATTTATGTGTTTTAATGAATGAACTTTTATTTTGTGGTCTGAACTTTCAAGGAAAAATTCTATAAAAGGGAGTGAATGCTTATGCATTAGTAATTATTTTTTATTAGTTTAGTTCGTACCCTATTACGGAAAAACTCATTGAGCCTGTTTGTGAAGACAATCTCTAAAAGACTCACTCCTAAGTCCATGGTGGTAAAATGATCTGAAACTAGATCTTTAACCATTTTTTTTCACCAACACTGCTTCTTCTCCCACTCCAACAGTGGCCCCCTGAACAAATCCTAGGTTTGCCTTGTTGGCCAAAGGCAAAATTGTAACCCTTGTTTTTGATGGCACTAGACTTCCCAGGCTGTGTTTCCATTTTAGATACAGGGTGGGGCAAAAGTAGGTTTACAGTTGTGAGTATGTGAAACATAGTTTATTCTTGTGTCAGTATTTATTAATTATTGTATTATTTTCCACATGAACAAATGTGAACCTACATTTATTTGCCCCACCCTGTGTTGCTTCCCTCCTTTCTCAGTTACCTCCTGTCTCCTTCCTTTCTCTCATATCTATTCAGATTTGCTTGAATATCTTACCAGTGCTTCTCAATCATGGCTACCTATTAGAATCACCTGTCCTTCCAAAAGAAAAACCAGATACCCAGGCTAATAAATGCCCAGTACTTCTAACTATTAGCCAGGGTTGAGACGATTGAGTTAAAGGATGAAAAGCTTGCTTTAGGAATCAGGTGACAAAGTGGGAAGAAGGTATTTTAATCCTGGAGCCTTCCTGGTATCGTTTCCATTACACAAATAGTGACTTCTTAGTTTATTCATTAGTCCAGCCATGGTATTGCTGATAACCCAGTGAGGAGAGGCTGAGCAGAATTGCGTGTGTAATAAAAATCTGTAGAACTCACTTTATTTGTGTTTATCATCCCTATGTAGCTGGAATTAAGAAAATGGGGTAAAATTTATTCCCTCCCCAAGACCCTGCATTGCTATTTCTCTTAATATTTGGCATTTTGAATAACAAATTATTCTGACTTAGTCTATTCTTACCTAGTGTTCTCAAAAATTTCAGCACATTATATAATGGGAATCAATGCTGTCCTTGATAGCTTATCTATTATTTAAGTACCTTTGTAGGAGAAAATTTAAAAAACAAATACCGTCTTTTAGACAGGTCAATAAATAACGTCCAGAACTTGATTAAATTTGTTCACAAGCTCTGGCATTCAGATTAGGTGCTATCTGAAATTTGCGTGGATTAATTGATTTAGTTCTTTTAAAGGTCTTGAACTGAGATACACTGTAGTGGATCATATACTTTTAATTAACTGAAATGAAAAGAGTATCCAGCACATACCTATGGTTTTGGAAATCACTTTGCTGTTTAAATTTGTTCAGACTATTTGATGGAACCTGTTCAAACTCGTTCTTGAGAAATTAAGCTCATTTGAGGAGTCTTTAAATTCTGTATTACTTTGGATTAAGTAAGATTCTTGTAGAATAATTAATTTTGTATTGGGGGAAATAGAGAGTGGCACTAGGGGTTACTTCTGAGTTCTGTAAGTCATTTAATTTTGTTGAACCACTATTTGTCCATCAGGAATTTGGGTGTAATGATGATTGTGCTGTACATACTTTAGAGGGATTTGGAGAGAAGATTTTGCTATAACTAAATCAAAGCATTGTTGAGCCTTCAGTAAAGCTTGCCAGCACCATTCCTGGCCATGCAAAACAGAGCTCAGCTAGCAGCAGGGAGACAGGAACACCACATGTGACTCATATAGTATTTTAGGTGTGTACCACACCTTTTTATCCTGTAGTAAAAAGAGTTATAAAGATAATGAATTAGAGTAATAAAAATTGTTACTATTATTAACAAATCAACAGCCACACATGGTTTAGTGTGCCCCCACATTCTTTGTATCACCTTTTATCTATCCTGTGGCAGACTGTATCTTAAAGAGTTGCCTATGTCTATTTCTCCTATTTGACTTAACTGACCTTGAGTGCAGGGACTGTATTTGCTTTATAGTCAGTCTAACATAAACCTTGGCATGCAATAGATTTAATAAATGTTTGCTCAATGAGCATTTTTTTGTATGTAGTATGAAACTGTTTATTATTGTACTTTAAAATTATATCACCTTTTTTTCTTTTGGGGGAATACATAACTTTTACTCTCTGTGAAATTATGCAATGTAAATTTAAGAGGCGATTCAGTGCTTTTGAAAATTTACATTAGATCAGGAAGTGAATTACCTTGTCAGAGTGAGCTAGTGGAGCACTGCAGCTGCTGTATCATCGTAGGTAGACAGTGAGGTGGGCTTTGGAGCTAGATGGGCATGGAGTTGAATCTGCAACTTGCAAGATGAGTGACCCTGGGGAAATTTCTTAATGCCTCTGTTTCGGTGTCCTTATCTGTGAAATAAGGAAAATGCTACTTATTTCCTGACTCGTTGTAATGATTAAGTAGAATCCTTAGTAAGGCATCTGATGTAATGTTTGAACATATTAGGGAATGTGATAGCTGTTATTATTAGATAAGTTAGCAAAAAGATTCTTTTCAGGTAGAAAATGATTTAAAGATGTGCTGTTCTTTTTCAAAGACAGACTTTTCAGTCGTGTAGGAAATTCTGCCTTTCACTTTTTCTTTTACTTCAATTGCTGGAAGTTTATTTCCAAATGTTTCCAAATTAAACATTATGAAGGATTGCATAGAATATATTTTAGTCATTGCTCATCAGGGATCTTGTACTATCAGAGGATTACAAGGTGAAGCTAAGCTGGTGGTTTTCATTCTAGCCTCTGTTAGTCCCTGTCACCAAACTACCACACAATTTGGAACATTTGCCAGTGTTGGCTCAAGAGAGGCCAATCGAGACACTAATAGATGCATTTTCTCCATGAGTACACCCTTGGATCACACATAGAATTCCTATTAACAGCAATGAGAGTTAAACTTGTAAATCCCTTATGCATTGATGGGAGAATAGACCTTTTAGTTTACGTAGCCATCTTCCAGTTATTTGGCACTTTCCCCATCCCTTGTGAGTTCTCCAACATTTTCATTAAAGGCTTTTCTATTTTCTATTCTGCTTCAATCAGTTTGGGTAGTAATTCACGTTGGCCTGATGCCTTGGCAGCAGTGAATGAGTCTAATTGCCTCACTATCTATCTAGTCTGGGCTAATCATAAAGCCTTTCAACTTTTCATTCAAGCATCCAGCCGTATCAACTGCATGGGTCACAAACTTCCCACTCATGTGCTTTCATTGCATCTTAGCTGCATACCTTTTATGTATGTAAGTAAGAAACTCTAGAGAGTTTATCATTTTTTCATTCTTCTTCTGTTATACCTTCTTATCCTTTTTGTAAAATTAAAGCAGCATTGCAGAAACCTAAGGGTGAAGGGAGCCAGGAGACTTTTGCCCAGATGTAGCAGAAGAGCTAGGTACTCTAGTTTTCATTTATTTGAGTAAGTTATGGCAAAAATGTTAGAAAGTAGACAGAAAATTTTAAGTATTCTCTCATGTTTATTTTGTTACCTCTTTAACTGTAGTCAGCTCCACTTCCTCTTTTACCTAGTGAAATCCACATTTTTCTTTTCTGATCCTGAAGATGCATACGGCAGGAGGATCACAGCGTTAAACTGAAAACACAGGTCCTACTTTGAACTTGTGATTTTTCGGGCAGACAGGGAGGCTGCTCCAGTGCTTTATCTAGTATGGGTGGTCTGTTTGATACTGTGTGGCAAAGCTTATTTTAGAGATCTTTATGGGAACCCTTTTTAGGTGGTAAAAAATGTATTTTAAATAGCCCCAAAAGGTCTAAAAGGAGAGAATAATGCCTTAGTTGATTATGAAATATTTTACTTTTGTCTTCTTCCCTCTCCTTTTAAAAAAGTATTCTAAAAATTAAAAAATCTTTTTACTATAGAAAATTTCAATATTTGGTAATAGTAAAATGAATTCCCATTTACTCATCCATTGATAGATCTAGGGGCTTATTAGACTTAGGAGGGTGTTTTGTGGTAAGATTACTTCAAATGTGATATTGTGTCTTTCTATAATGTCTGTCTCATATTTGACAGCCAAAAAATATGTCACTTTTGTGTCTCTTTATCAGCCAAGAGATTAACCTAGAACTATTAATTCATTATTGTTGGCAAAATGGGATTTAAATTCTATCATTTTTTCATTCTTTACTTAGAATACTTATGTAAATTATTACCCTGCCTATTTGGTTATGAGATAAATGAATCCTTTCCCTTTATTTGCCAGTTTTCAAAATAATAAGTTGGCTGCCCAGTATTTTACAAAGGTAGTCAGTGAGTTAATTTATTCTGTCATTTTGAATGCATGGGTTTAAACATATTTGATGTGTTATAATCCATTTGTAGTTATCTATTCGCTCTTTATTTGGTTCATGATGGCCTATTTAGTGTAAATCTCGAGTCTTTTTTGCAGGACTCCTGAATGTGGCCCTTATAACATCTCTTCCTTTCTTGTATGACAATATATTTTAACTTCATCTTCAATTCTAGATGGTTCATCTAACTTCCATTTGCCACTCATTATATGGAATCAATTCTCCAAGGAGCTCTAGTTCATTTTAGTGTGAAATGGAAATTAGAAACCACAGTCTGGGTGCCAAAAGTGCTCATTTGCACAAACATATATGTATAATAAGATTATAAAATAAAATACACCATGGATTTGTACTATTGTTTCCAATTCTAATGCAGGACTCCAGAGTTTTTATTTAACCATATTCAATCTTAAATTTGTATTGAATTTTTCTTATGCTGAAAGTATCTGTTCCCTCTCATGCTGAAAATCTGTTTCCTACCTCAGCAATGTAATTATTTGCTTTTCCCTCATAATATACTCACAAGCATCTCACAGTAAAAATACCAATAGTACTACCAACAGTATGATCACTGAAAACAGTTTAAGATTTCTTTACAATTTTTTTCCTACTTGGGATATACCCCATTAAGGATGTACAGTCAAATCACTGTGTTTTAAAGTTGTGTGGATCTTCCTTTCTTGGTGGTTGTACTATCAACTGGCATGGTAGGGAGAAAAATGGCCTCCTTAACATGTCCATGTCCTAAATTCTGGGACTTATGAATACGTTACTGCACATGGCAAAAGAGAGCTTGCAGATGTGATTAAGAATTTGAGATGGGGAGACTTTCCTGGATTACCCAGGTGGGTCCAGTGTATTCACAAGGGTCCTTAAAAGTGCACAGAGTAGAGTAGGAAGTTGGGATGATACAATGTGAGAAGAAATCAGTACACACTTACTGGCTTTGAAGACAGAAAGGGCCAGTGACAATATATGGTATTATTTTTCCATAACTGGAATACACTGGTCTGGTAATTAAAGGCTTGAAGGTAAGCCTTATGCCTGTTACAATAACATGTAATGACACATTTGCAAAATTTCTACTAAGAACCCTTATAATAGTAGAAGGGAGGATTGTTCATCAGAAGAAGTCATTTGACTCTTCATTTTTAATATGGTTAATTGGACGTTTAATAGAATTATTGGTAGTTTTGATAGTAACCATGGTTACTGAATTATCCCCTTGAAGTTTTACAGATTTTCCATCAGACTAGCTTCAGGGCCCATACATGGCTTCAGACATTCTCTTGCAATATTCCTAGATATTTTTAGTGTGCATGCTATAAGCCACATTTATCATGCAATGTGACCTCTGTCTTTGTATCTCCATCGGGTAAGTCAAACCAGTGTGGAGTAAGTGTATTTCTGAAACCCATTCCTAGAGTGGGGTGGTTAGCAATAACTCACAAAACTGACCACATATATATGTGATGAAAACAGAAGTATGTGTCCTTGATGAGCTTCCCCTTAGCAGGATCCTTAACATGCCTGCAGCCACTCTAGCACTACACTACGTGAGAACAGTAGAGTGAAAAGAAACAGTGGGCTTAATCAATTGTGGTTAAAGTGTATTACTTTTGCAAATTTTACAAAATCTTATGTGAACCTGTTGCTGAAACCTCTTCCAGAAATTTGGAAAGGGTCTGCAGTAGCAAATTGCCACAAACTCGATTGCTTAAACAAACACAAATTTACTCTCTTACAGCTCTGGAGGTCAGAATTTTGAAATGAGTTTCACTGGGCTAGAATCAAGGTATCAGCTGGATTGCGTTTCTTCTGGAGGCTCAATGGGAGAATCTATTTCTTTGCCTTTTCAGGGTCTAGAGGCTGTGTGCATGCTTGATTCCTGGTTCCTTTTTCTAAGCCAGTGAAATAGTAAAGTCTTTCCTTGGGGTTTTCATGCTCCTGTTTCTCTTTCATGAGCGTCTTTGTGATTACAACAGGCCCCAAGGTAATTTACCATCTCAAAATCCATAATTTAATTAGATATGCAAAGTCTCTTTTACTATGAAAGGTAACACAGTGAACATATTCATAGTTCTCAGGTTTGGACATGAACATCTTTTGGGGCCATTATTCAGCCAAACACAGGGCAAGTGCAGAGACTGAAACTAGGAAGTTTTTCTTAGCTTTATGATAAATTTGCTTTTGTCCTTTAGTAAGATCTTAAAGTTTTCTTCATGCAGATCCTATATAGTCCTTGTTAAATGTGCTTTTAAATGTTTTATTTTATTGTCATGATTGTAAATAGCTGCTTTCATTTTTGTTCCTAGATGGTTATGGCAGTATGGAGAGGAGTTACTGATTTTTCTGTATGTTCCTTCTCAAATGTGGTATAAAAAAGCCATACCACATTTCATTATTAATTCTACTTTTTTATTTTCACTAAAATCTTTTATCTTTTTTAATATATTTTATTGATTATGCTATTACAGTTGTCCCATTTTTCCCTCTTTGTCCCTCTCTGCCTGGTACCAAAATTGCCTCCAGCATTCCCCTCTCTTAGTTCTCTTAGTGTCCATGCGTCATGCATATAAGTTCTTTGGTTTCTCCATTTTCTATACAGGTCTTAACATCCCTCTGTCTATTTCGTACCTACCACTTTGTACATCTTAATCCCTGCACCTTTTGCCCATTCTTCCCCGTCCCCCTCCCAGCTGATAACCCTCCAAATGATCTCCATATCTATGATTCTGTTCCTGTTTTGCTTGTTGACTTAGTTTGTTTTCAGTTGATAGTTGTGAATTTGTTGCCATTTTAGTGTTCATAGTTTTCTATGAACATAATCCTTTTCTTAAGTCCCTTTAACATTTCATGTAATAATGGCTTGATGATGATGAACTCCTTTAGTTTTATGTTGTCTGGGAATCACTTTATCCATCCTTCCATTCTAAATGATAGCTGGATAGAGTAATCTAGGTTGTATGTCTGTGCTTTTCATCACTTTGAATACTGCTTGCCATTCCCTTCTAGCCTGCAAAGTTTCTCTTGCAAAATGAGCTGACTGTTTTATGGGAACTCCTTTGTAGGAGTTCCCACTTTGTTATTATCTAACTCTCTGCTTTTCTCTTGCTGCTTTTAAGATTCTGTATTTTTCAGCTTTGGCATTTTAATTGTGTTGTGTCTTAGAGTGATCCTCCTTGGGTCCAACGTATTTGGGACTCTGTGCTTTCTGGACTTGTATGTCTATTTCCTTCACCAAATTAGGGAAGTTTTCTTTCATAATTTTTTCAAATAAGTTTTCAGTTTCCTTGCTCTTCCTCTTCTTCTTCTGGCAGTCCTATGGTTTGGATGCTGGTACATTTGGAGGTGTCCCAGAGACTCCTTATTCTGTCCTTGGTCTTTTGAATTTTTGTTTCTTCTTGCTGTTCTGATTGAATACTTTTTTCTTTCTTGTGTTCCAAATGGTTGGTTTGAATCTTGGCTTCATCTCCTCCACTGTTGGTTCCCTGTAGATTTTTCTTTATTTCACACAATGCAAACTTCATTTCTGCCTGCGTCTTTTTTATGCTGTTGCAGTGATTTCTTTGGGCATCTTGATAACCAGTGTTTTGAACTCTGCATCTGATAGGTAGCTTATCTCCATTTCATTTAGTTCTTTTTCTGGAGTTTGGCTTTGTTCTTTTGTTTGGGCCCTATTTCTTTGTGTCCTCAATTTGGCAGCCTCTCCGTGTTTGTTTTTGTGTATCAGGTAGAGCTGCTTTGACTCCTTGGCTTAGTAGTGTGGCCAGTTGTTGAAAAGACACCTGTAAAATGTGTGGGGTGGCACCTAAGGTAGTCAACAGGGTGGTGCAACCTGTTTCACCACTTTATGGCCCTGTGTGGGGGAGGGCTCAGAGAGGGGACAGTACTACTGCCTGGCCACTGGAGGTTACTGGTGAGGAAGCTGTCTCCCAGGACTCGCCCCCTTGCCAGTCACTTCACTTTCTCCTCTTTTCCTTTTATGCCACTGGTACCCTTCCAGCTGTTGCCCTGGTGCTAAATCCCAGAGGAGGTGTGTTTGTGTGAGTCCTAAGTCCATTGCAGGCCCTTTAACTGAAGTTTCTTGGAAGTCTTGCAGTTTCTTCTGCTGCTCCAACCCTCACTGGTTTTTACAGCTGAAGTTATGGGGATTTGTTTTCCTGGCACTGGAACCCTGGGCTTGGTGGTCTAGTCTGGGGCTGGGGTCACTTGCTCCTAAGGTATCCCTTCCAATTTTTATCTACCACTTGTGAATGTGGGACTGCCCATTCTGCTGCCTCTCTGTGCCTTTGCTCCTCCTAGCTGTCTGGATGAATGTGTCTTCTTTAAATCCTTGGTTATTTGACTTTCATACAGCTCAATTTTCTGATGAAAATTGATATGAAAACAAATATCTGGGTGATACTTGTTTCATAGGCTAGTTGTAATTTTTTCTGTAGTTGTCCATGGAGAAAAAAGCATGTTTACCTATGCCTCCATCTTGACCAGAAGTCTCTCTAAAATCTTTTATCTCTTAAAGGATTATTTTATCTTGTCTTTACAAATTATTTTAGTCATACTGTATTCTCAACCTTCAACCAATGCCCAGGTTTTGCTGAAATATTTCTACTTTATTTTCAGATTATTATTAGATTCTACATAGTACAATGCCTCTTCTATTTTAAAAGCTTTTATTTAGCACTTATGTTAGCAATTTTTGTCACTTTGTTATTACCTAAGTGAATAATTATAAACTATATTGATGCTTCTTAGCCTAGGGATGATTTTGTCCCCTAGGGAGCATTTGGCAATGTCTGAAGACATTCTAGGTTTTCACAACTAGGGAGGGGAGAGGCTACTGACATCCACTGGGTGGAAGCCAGAGTTCATGCCAAATCCCACAATGCACAGTCCCCTACCCCCAACAAATAATGATCTAGCTGTCTGCCAAATTGAGAAATCCTGAGCTATATGCATTACAAGGTTCATTGCTTATCTCTGTTCCTCTCCATCATTTTCTTATATTTAAAGGTCATTATTCTGATGCATGTGTTGTTTTGTTAGAGTACTTCTTGAATATTTTTTTCCTTGGATGGCTTATGTCTGCATTCTTATATACTGAAGGCATCTTTATTATGCTTGGCAAGTGAATGATACAATCTTTTTCCATTGTAAATAAGTTGTTTTTGAATGATATCTTGGCTAGGTATAGGATTTTTGAATTGCATTTCCTCTTAGTATTCTGTCAATGTTGTATTCTTTCTATTTCCCAATGTTGCTGATGCCAGTTTGATTTTTTCCTTTACATAACTTCTTTAGCTCTGATCCTTGTTATATAGTTCTTTTTATCCTTGAAATTTGCAACTTTTACTAAGATATGCCTAGGTATATTCTACTTGTCACTTTGTGTACTTATATTTTCATTTCTGCTGGTTAAATATCTAAAAGTAGAATTGCTAAGACATAGGGTAAGCACATATTTAACTATATAAAAAACTACCAGACCAATTTCCAAAGTAGTTAGTGGGAATGTAAGATGGTACAACCATTTTGGAAATTGCTTTGGCAACTTGATTTAAAGATCAATTGATCATATCATCCATGGGTTTATTTTAGGACTCACTATTTTGTTTCATTAATCTGTTCTCTATTGTTTTAAAGTATATTTTATTGATTATGGTATTACACTTGTCCCAGTTTATGCTCCTTTGCTGCCCTCCACCCAGTACCCCAACTTCCTTCCAGTGGTCCTCCACTTTAGTTCATGTCCATGGACTGTGCATGTAAATTCTTTGGCTTCTCCATGGCCTGCACTATTCTTAACATACCCCTGTCTGTTCTGTACCTACCCAGTTAGGCTTCTAAATCCTTATACCTTTCCCACATTCTTTCCCTTCCCAGCTGATAATCCTCCAAATGGTCTCCATATCTATGATTTTATTCCTGTTCTAGTTGTTTGCTTAGTTCATTTTTTTCCTGGCATATCTTTACCTGTAATATATTGTATTGATTATGCTATTACAGTTTTCCCATTTTTTCTCCCCTTTATTCCCCTCTACCCTCTACCCTCTCCTCCTGCATTCCTTACCCTGCTACCACTTTGTTTACGTCCATGGGTTGTACATATAAGTTCTTTAGCTTCTCCATTTCCTATACTATTCTTATCCTCCCCCTATCTATTTTCTACTTACCATTTATGCTACTTATCCCCTGTACCTTTTCCTCCATTCCCCACTTCCCCTCCCTGCTGATAACCCTCCACATGATCTCCATTTCTGTGATTCCATTCCTGTTCTAGTTGTTTGCTTAGTTCATTTTATTTATTTTTTAGGTTCAGTTGTTGATGGTTGTGAGTTTGTTGTCATTTTACTGTTCATATTTTTGATCTTCTATTTCTTAGATAAGTCCCTTTAACATTTCATATAATAAGGGCTTGGAGATGATGAACTCTTTTAACTTGTCCTTATCTGGGAAGCGCTTTATCTGCCCTTCCATCCTAAATGATAGCTTTGCTGGATAGAGTAATCTTGTATGTAGGTCTTTGCCTTTCATGACTTTGAATACTTCTTTCTAGCCCTTTCTTGGCTATAAGGTTTCTTTTGAGAAATCAGCTGATAGTCTTATGGGAACTCCTTTGTAGGTAACTATCTCCTTTTCTTTTACTGCTTTTAAGATTCTCTCCTTATCTTTAATCTTGGGTAATATAATTATGATGTGCCTTGGTGTGTGCTTCCTTGGGTCCAACTTGTTTGGGACTCTCTGAGCTTCCTGTATACCCTGGAAGCTATTTCCTTTGTCAGATTGGGGAAGTTCTCCTAAATTATGTTTTTAATTTTTTGTTCTTCCTCTTCTTTTTCTGGCATCCCTGTGATTTGGATGTTGGAATGTTTGAAGTTGTCCTGGAGATTTCTAAGCCTCTCTTGATTTTTTGAATTCTTGTTTCTTCATTGTGTTTCAGTTGAAGGTTTATTTCTTCCTTCTGTTCCAAACTATTGAGTCCTGGTTTTCTTCCCTTCACTGTTGGTTCCCTGTACATTTTCCTTTATTTCACTTTTCATAGCCTTCACTTTTTCCTCTATTTTGCAACCATACTCAATTAATTCTGTGAACATCCTGATTACCAGTGTTTTGAACTCTGACATCTCATAGGCTGGTTATGTCTTTGTTGCTTAGTTGTATTTTTTCTGTAGTTTTGATTTGATCTTTCATTTGGGCCTTTCCCCCCCCCTTGGCAAGCCTGCTACGCAGTAAGGGGTGGAGCCTTAGGTGTTCACCCGGGTAGGGCAGCCCACTTTGCTCTGTTGTGGTGCCGTATGTGGGTGGGGGTGTCCAAGAGGGAACAGTGCAGCTTGTTAAGCTCTCTGCTGGTTTTTAGTCACTTCCTCTGCTACCCACAGGCTAACTGGGCCCTTCTGGTGCTGATTCCCAGTGGGTGGGTTTGTGTATATTCTAGGACCCCCTGGGTCTGTCCAGTGAACTGTCCTGTGATGCTTGAAGTTTCTCCTGCTGCCTCAACCCCCACAGAATTTTTTCAGTCAGAGTTTTGAGGCTTTATATCCCCACATTGGAACCCTGGGTTGTGTGGTCTTTCTTGCTTCACAGTTGTTCCTCCTGGTTATCCTCATGGAAATGTGGGACCACCCGCTCCGCCACCTTGCCAGCAGCAGTCCGTGAGGCCTCTCCACCTGGCTGCGTGTCTCTGCCCCCCTGCTAGTCTAGATGAATGTTTCTTCTTTAACTTCTTGGTTGTCAGACTCCCTACAGTTCGATTTTCTGGAAGTTCTGGTTGTTTTTTGTTTTTAAATTTGTTGTTTTCCTTCTTTTGGTCGTGTGAGGAGGCATAGTGTATCTACCTATGCCTCCATCTTGCCCAGAAGTTAGAAAGTCTCATTTTTGTTTATGTATTGTAGATTTAGTTGTTGATAGTTGTGTTTGTTATTTTATTTTATTTTTAAATGATTTTATTTATTTTATTTTATTTTTTAGAGAAGGGAAAGGGAGGAAAAAGAGAGGGAGAGAAACATCAGTGTGTGGTTTCCTCTTGAGCGACCCCTACTGACGACCTGGCCCACAACCCAAGCATGTGCCCCAACTGGGAATTGAACCAGTGACCCTTTGGTTCACAGGCTGGGATTCAATCCACTGAGCCACACCAGCGAGAGCTAATGCTTATAATTTTGATTTTTTGTTTGCTTAAATAAGTCCCTTTAACATTCCATGTGATAATGGCTTGGTGATGAATTCCTTTAGCTTTACCTTGTGTGGGAAGCACTTTATCTGCCCTTCCATTCTAAATGATAGTTTTGCTGGATAATCTAGATTGTAGGTCCTTGCTTTTCATCACCTTGAATACCTCTTGCCAGTCTCTTCTAGCCTGCAAATTTTCTTTTGAGAAATCAGCTGACAGTCTTATGGGAACTCCTTTGTAGGTAATCCTATCCTTTTCTCTTGCTTCTTTTAAGATTCTCTCTTTACCTTTTACCTTTGGCATTTTAATTATGATGTGTCTTGGAGTGATCCTCTTCAGGTCCAAGTTATTTGGGGCTCTCTGTGCTTCCTGGTCTTGTATGTCTATTTCCTTCACCAAATTAGGGAAGTTTTCTTTCATTATTTTTTGAAATAAGTTTTCAGTTTGTTGCTCTTCCTCTTCTTTCAGCATTCCTATGATTCAGATGTTGGCACATTTGGAGATGAACCTCAGTCTTCTTATCACCACCTCATTTTTTAAAAAATTCTTATTTCTTCATTCTGTATTGGTTGAGTGTTTATTTTTTCCTTATGTTCCAAATTGTTGATTTGAATTCCAACTTCTTTCCCTTTATTGTCGGTTCCTTATGGATATTTCTTTATTTCACTTAGTGTAATCTTCATTTTTTTCCCTTAGGCATTTGCTGTACTCAGTGAGATCTCTAAACATCCTTATCACCAGTGTTTTGAACCTGCATCTGATAGGTTGGCTATATCTGTTTCACTTAGTTCATTTTCTGGAGTTTTGATCTGTTCTTTCATTTGGACCATATTTTCTTATCTCCTTATACCCTCCCTGTGTTTGCTTCTGTGTATTGGGTAAAGCTGCTTTGATACTGTCTTGGTGCAGCTATCAGGATGGATATTTCTTCTTTAAATCCTTGGTTGTTGGACTTTCATACAGTTTGATTTTCTGGAAGTTTTGGTTGTGTTTTGTTTTAAGATTAGTTGTGATCCTTCTTATGGTTGTACAAAGAGGTGAAGTGTGTCTACCCACACCTCCATCTTGGCTGGAAGTCCTGTTATCTCATTTTTCAAAGGCAAAGGTTTTAAGTAACAACACAAAAGAACTTATAGACACAGATGACAGTATAGTGACTACAAGAGGGAAAGAAGGTGGGGGACAGTAGACAAGGGTAAAGGGGATGTAAAGGGTGACAGAAACACACTTGACTTTGGATGATGAACACACACAATTACAGGTGAGGTATTATAGAATTGTACATTTGAAACTTATATAATATAGTTAACCAATATTACCTAAATAAATTCAATAAAATATTTAAAGGATCCTAGCATGTGCAGCAATACAGGAAAAGTAGTAAAAAGTAAACAGATTATAAAGAAAGATGTAAAATGTGTTTTGCCACTATAGTCATGTACATAGAAAGTAATATTTTAAAAAAGGGCAGCCACTGGAGCTAATGAGTGGATTTAGAAAGACTGTAAAATACAATAGTAGTGATCACAGTTTTTCTATCTTCTAGACACAAATGATCAGAAAGTGAAATTGTAAAATCAATACCATTTCAATAGGGAAAATAAGAATAAGTCTAGAAAAGTATATAGATGATGTCAACTCTGAAAACTCAAAACACTTGTGATAGAAATTAAAGGAAGCTAATAAATATAGACATATACCATCATCATAGATTAAAAGATTCAATATTGTTGTATTAATTATATTTGTCCATAAAATCACAAAGGTATTTCTATAGAAAGTGACGAGCTGGAAATACAAATGACTTAGAAGAGCCAAATAATCTTGAAAAAGAACAAAGCTAGAGGACTATCATTCCTGATTTCAAGATTTGTTATAGAGCTCAAGTAATCAAAAGAATGTGGAATTGATGTAAAAAGAGAAATTTTGTAAGATAGAGAATAGAGAAGAGTTCCAGTCAAGATGAAGGCATGGGTAGACATGCCTCACCTCATTGCACAACCATAAGAAGGAATACAACTAACTTAAAAACAAACACCCAGGACTTCCAGAAAAATCACACAGAAAACACCCAGAACCATATTGAAAGTCCAACAACCAAGGATTTAAAGAAACTATATTCATCTAGATGGGAATGTGGGTCTGAGACAGGGAGTCAGGGTGTGGAGGACTTGGTGTGGCTGCAGCGAGCTGGGGAGTAGAGAGACAGAGAGGTGGTGAGGTTGCAAGGTGGCAGCAGCCAGGGGAAGGCAGACCTACATTCACATGTGGAGAATAAAAATCAGGGAGATACCTCATGAATGAGCAAGCCCAGCCCCAGGCCAGAGCACACAGGGCTGGGCAAGTGTAAGCCTCATAACTTTTAGCTGTAAACCCAGTGAGCGTTAGAGCAGTGGAAGATACTGCAGGTTTCTCAGGAGAGTGGGAATGTATGTAAACTGACCCACTTTGGAAATCACAAGCAGGACAGCAGCTGGAGTGGTGCCAGTCACACACGGGAAGTGGGTGAAGTGACTGGAAAAGGGGCAAGTGCTAGGCAAGCCCCAGAAGTCAGCCTGAGTAACATTGTCCCCTCTCTGATCCCTCTCCGCACACGGAGCCACAAAGCGCAAAGCAGTTTGCCCCACCCTGGTGCATACCTAAGGCTCTGCCCCATACAACTTAATAGGTGCACTAAGACAGGATATCAAACAAGTCTACCTAGTACACAGATACAGGACACTGCCAAAATGAGGAGAAAAATAAATATGGCCCAAATGAAGGAACAGAACAGAACAGAACCCTAGAAAAAGAACTAAGTGATGTGGAGATAACCAACCCAGGACACAGAGTTCAAAACGCTGGCGATTGGAATGCTCAAAGATCTCATTGAATATGGTAAAATATAAGGGAAGAAATGAAGGCTATACAAAGGGAAATAAAGAAAAATCCACAGGAAACCAATAGTGAAGGGAAAGATGCCAGGATTCAAATCAGTGATTAAGAACTTAAGGAAAAAATAAACATTCAGCCCTGGTTGGTGTGGTTCAGTGGATTGAATGCCGGCCTGTGAACTAAGGGGTTGCTGGTTCAGTTACTAGTCAGGGCACATGTCTAGGTTGCTGGCCAGGTTCCCCGGAACAGGTGTGTGAGAAGCAAACACACATTGATGTTTGTCTCCCTCACTTTCTCCCTCCCTTTCTCCCTCCCTAAAAATAAATAAATAAAATCCTAAAAAAAACAGAAGTAAACATTCCACCAGAACAAAATGAAGAAATAAGAATTTAAAAAAGCAAGGAGAATTTAAAAAGACTCTGGGACATCTCCAAAAGGGCCAATATCTGATTCAGGGATGTCAGAAGGAGAAGAGGAAGAGCAACAAATTGAAAACTTATTTGAAAAAACAATGAAAGAAAACTTCCCTAATTTGGCAAAGGAAATAGATATACAAGTCCGAGAAGGACAGAAAGTACCAAACAAGATGGACCCAAAGAGGACCATGCTGAGACATCATAATTAAAATGCCAAAGGTTAAAGATAAAGAGGGAATCTTAAATGCAGCAAGAGAAAAGCAGAGAGTTACCTACAAAGGAGTTCCCATAAGACTGTCAGCTGATTTCTCAAGAGAAACTTCACAGGCTAGAAAGGACTGGTAAGAAGTATTCAAAGTGATGAAAAGCCAGGACTTACAACCTAGATTGCTCTATCCTGCAAAGCTATTGTTTAGGATGGAAGGGCAGATAAAGTGCTTCCCAGACAAGGTAAACCTAAAGGAGTTCATCATCACCAAGCCATTATCACATGAAATGTTAAAGGGACTTTTTTAAGGAAAAGAAGACCAATAATATGAACATTAAAATGGCAATGAATTCATAACTGTCAACAACTGATCATAAAAAACAAACTAAGCCAACAATCAGAACAGGAATAGTATATATATTGAGATTACTTGGAAGGTTATCAGCTGGGAGGAGGAAGGTGGAAAATATGGAAAAAGGTGCAGGGATTAAGAAGCATAAATTAGTAGGTACAAAATAGACAAGGGATGTTAAGAATAGTATAGGAAATGGAGAAGCCAAAGAACTTACATGTACAACCCATGGACATGAACTAAGGGGGTGATTCATTGAGGGAATGGGCATACTGGGTGTGAGGGTGACAAAGGGGAAAAATTGAATCAACTGTAATAGCATAGTAAGGAAAATATATTTTAAAATATAAAGGTTTCTGGAGCTCATTCCTTGTGTACCTTTCTCCTGTGTGGCTCACCCTACAACTTTCATTCATCTCTGTTTACCTGACTCCAATCTCTGCCTTCTCGACTCAGTGACATTGTGGATTCTGTTTTCTTTCCACCAGCCTGTAAAACTGGGATTGCCTTAGTAGTTTCTCTTCTCTCAGGTATTATAGCCCTGTCCCATCTCTTGTCTAATATCTGAATTGAGTTGCTTTACATATTTTATCCTTTCTTCTAGTTGTTTATAATAAAATGATAAACCACAGAGCAGTTCCTTCATTGTGGATAGTAGCTGAAGTCCATCTCTTTTGCTCTGTGCTTCAAGATATTTCTTCTTGGCCTTCTCATTTAATTTGTAATAGTGTTCATCCCTTTTAAATATTCAGCAATAGAATTTTGGATCATAAAATAATGCATAATTCTAAAAAGTCCTTTTTATGTTACAATTTAGTCTCATATTTTTTATTTTTTGTTAAAGCTGTTAGTTATTTCCTTTACTATTTCTATTTTACTAGGAGCTATTTTTCTTAAATTTTTGTTATTTCTTCAGGAGGTGTTGGAGTTCCCTTAAATATATTTTTATTTTTTATCCTTACCCAAGGATATATTTATTGAATAGAGAGAGAGAGTGGAAGAGATCTAACCTGCATCCTGGGCATGTGCCCTGACTGGCGATTGAACCTGTAACCTTTTGGTGTACATGACAATGCTCCAACCAAATGAGCATGCGGCCAGGGCCATTGTTTTTTTTTATTTTTTTAAATTACTCATATTCACTGTCAGGGCTCACAGTTTTGGTGGTAACTTGTCTTAGTAGTATTAGGAAACTTAGAAGTATTAGAAATAGAAGGAGGGACCACAGTTGTACCTCCTGTGGGTTATTAATGAATTAGCTGATAATATATCAGACTTTTGTCAAGCTAGAGTCTAAAATTTTTAGAATGGTATTTACTATCCTTGTCATTTCACTAACTCTCTTTGTCTTTTTTTCAAAAGCATTCTGTGTTCAAGACATTCTCCCTCCTTTTTTTCTTGCTTTTTTTTTTCCTTCCAGAGAAAGGAGGAGAGGAAGGGAGAGAGAGACATCAATGTGAGAGAGAAGTATTGTTTGGTTGCCTCCCATATTTGCCTGGATTGGGGATTGGACCTGCAACCCCGGTATGTACCCTGAGTGGGAATCATACCTGCAACCTTTTGGTTATGGGATGATGCTCCATCCAGGTGAGCCATATGGGTCAAGGCTCTGTTCAAAATGTTTTGTTTGAAGTTCAACATACAACCTATTGTCTTCAACATTTAGGCTTTTGTAACTACTTTTTCTTCTGCCTAGTGTACTCTATTCTTCCTCCCAGTATATTCTTTCTTATTTGTACTCTGAGATTCTGAGGAGTAGGTCTTTCACCCAAAGAGGAATAGGGCATGCTTGAAGGGGCTAATCATATTGATGAGGCAGGATCAGAGAGAAGAACACCCTTTGGACCTGTAATTAATTCTGAAGTAGACAGCCAAATAGTGTCTCTGTTACATATACACAAGTATCATATTACTCATGCTCAAAAGAGAAATATAGACCCTGGAATTTAAGGCTTTTATATTTTCAGATAAATACTGATGAGAAATGGAGAAAGGGCAGAAGCTTCTTGCCCAATACTCCTGAAACACCAGAAGTTTCATTTCATGGGTCAAGGCAGGAATCTGGGGGAGAAAGAAAATGGTTCTTCCTATACTCCTGGTTCTCTACCTCATAGCCAACTCTTGATTTTGATACTGGCTCAGATTTTTATGCATATCCCAAAATTTTGTCATCATCTTCAGTGTCAAAGACCCATTCAAATATTCTCTGCCTCCAGATCCCAAAACATTTCCTATGGTCATACATCAAAGTGGGACTGCCCACGTTTGAAATCTTAAACTTCCAACCTTATTATTCTTTTACAACAGTTTTCTGTTTTACTATTTATTACAAATTTCTACATATTTTGCTTCTTTTTGGTTCTTGTTGACACATAAGGATCATTGAAGATCCGTCTTCTTTCAAAGTATCAGAACCCTTTTGGTTGTGTTTGTGTCCAGCCAAGGCACCAGCGTACATAAATTCAACTACCATCTTGTCAATACTCTCAACTTTCCTCCTTTTTTCATTTCACCATATCTAGTGTTAACAACTTCAGATCATAAACAATCCAAAATCGGGTTTCTCTATTCTAATATCTGGGTCGCTGGAAAAAATAATCACAACCATGAATATTAGTATTAAAAATAATTGAAATGTTCATATTGCTATCATTAATAATGACACACACTTAATTTTATTCATAATATAAACCTATCTGGATCTGTAGGGAAACCCAGGTATTCCTAAAGTTTATATAAAGAAAATAACATCTAATGTATTGGACCTACTGTAGACAAAATAATGAGTATTTTAGTGCTGTATCATAACATGCAAATAGTGACACCACATGATATTTTACCTCCATAAAATAATTTTAGGAAGTCCTCATAATATGATCTAACTCCAATAAGGTTGTCAATTTACCTAGTTTAACCTATAAACTATTTTTTGATATATTTTATTGATTATGTTAGTACAGTTGTCCTAATTTTTCCCCTTTTGCCTCCCTCTGTGTGGTACCCCCAATCCCTCCAGCAGTCCCTCCCTTGATTAGTTCATGTCCTTGGGATGTGCATATACGTAATTTGGGTTCTCTATTTCCTATACTGTTTTTAACATCCCCCTGCCTATTGTGTACCTACCAATTTATGCTTCTTATTCCCTGTACCTTTCCCCCATTCTCTCCCTTCCTCCTCCAAGCTCATAACCCTCCAAATGATCTCCATATACGTAATTCTGTCCCTGTTCAGGTGGTTTGTTCTGTTTTGTTTTAGATTCAGTTGTTGATAGTTGTGGATTTGTTGCCATTTAATGTTCATAGTTTTGATCGTTGTTTTTTAAAAGAAGCCTGTTTAACATTTCATGTAATAATGGCTTGGTGATGATGAACTCCTTTAGCTTTACCTTGTCTGGGAAGCACTATATCTGCCCTTCCATTCTAAATGATAGCTTTGCTGGATAAAATAATCCAGGTTGTAGATCCTTGCTTTTCATCACTTTGGAATCTTCTTACCAATCCCTTCTAGCCTGCAAATTTTCTCTTGAGAAATCAGCTGACAGTCTTGTGGGATCTCCTGTATAGGTAAAACTCTGCTTTTCTCTTGCTGCATTTTAAGATTCCCTCTTTAACTTTTGGCATTTTAATTATGATGTGTCTTAGTGTGCTTCTCTTTGTGTTGAACTTGTTTGGTGCTTTCTGTGCTTCCTGGACTTATATGTCTATTTCCTTCCCCAAATTAGGGAAGTTTTCTTTCATTACTTTTTCAAATAAGTTTTCAATTTCTTGTTTTTTCTCTTTCCCTTCTGGCACCCCTATGATTTGGATGTTGGTACTTTTGGAGATGTCCCAGAGGCTCCTTATTATATCCTTACTTTTTGGATTCTTCTTTCTTCTTGCTGTTCTAATTGAATGCCTTTTTATTCCTTATGTTCCAAATGGTTGATTTGAGTCTCAGCTTCAACTACTCCACTGTTGGTTCTCTATAGACTTTTCTTTATTTCACTTAGTGTAACCTTCATTTCTTCCTGGGTTTTATATGTTGTTGCCATACTCAATGAATTTTTTGAGCATCCTGATAACCAGTGTTTTGAATTCTGTTGGTTATCTCTATTTCATTTAATTCTTTTCCTATTTTTTCCCTGTTCTTTCATTTGGTATTTGATATTTCTTTGTCTCCTCAGTTTGGCCATCTTCCTGTGTTTGTTTCTGTATGTTAGGTAGAGCTGCTTTGACTCTCTGTCTTGGTAACATGACCTACTGTAGAAAAACCACCTGTAAATTGTGTGGGGCAGAGCCTTAGGTAATCACCAGGGTGGGGCTACTTTCCTCATTGCTTTGTGGCTCTGTGTTGGGGAGGACTCAGAGAGGGGACAGTGCTGCTGCCTGGCTTCTGGAGGTTTGTCTGGCACTTGCCTTGTTTCCAGTCACTTTACTTTGTCTCTATATGTGACTGGTCCCCTTCTAGTTGTTGCTCTGGTACTGAATCCCAGAGGGGTTCAGTCTGCATAAGTTCTAAGACCATGCATGCCCTTCAAGAGGGGTCTCCTGAAAATCCAGCAGCTGCTCTCACCACTCCCACCCCTACTGGTTTTTACAGCTAGAAGTTATGAAGATTTATCTTCCTGGTGCTAGAACCCTCAGCCATGTGGTCTGGCCTGGCACTGGGATCCCTTGCTCCTGAAGTCCCCCTCACAATTTTTATCCCACCACAGGTGAATGTGGGACCACCCATTCTGCTGCCTCCTGTGCCACACTGCGCCTCTGCGCCTCTCCACTCCATCTCTGCATCTTCACCCCTCTGACCCATGTTGTTGAATATGGCTTCTTTAAATCCTTGGTTGTCAGAGTTCCATACAGTTTGATTTTCTGATGGTTCTGGGTGATACTTGTTTTGAGGTCTAGTTGTAAATTTATCTGTAGTTGTGCGAGGAGGCGAAGCATGTTTATGCCTCCATCTTGACTGGAAGTTCAGAACTATTTTTTAAAAATCATATTGGCATTGTTTGTTGAAAACAAGAGAAAATTAATTTTATCTAATTTAGAAGGAAAAATAATTTGTTGGAAGATATCACATAGGCCTAATCTGCAAAGGACATCTTGATACTCCTCTCCCTATATAGATTCTTTTTATTTTTAATTTTTATTTATTTTTAGAGAGAGGGGGAGGGAGGGAGAAAGGGGGAGAGTAACATCAACATGAGAGAGTACTGTCAATTAGTAGGGTCTTGTGTGCCCCCTATCTGGAGATCCAAACCTACAAACCAGGCATGTGTCCTGATTGGGAATTGAACCAGTGACTTTTCACTTTGTCAGGCAATGCCCAACCAAGGGAGCCACACCAGTTAGGGCCATAGATTTTTGTCCCCATTCTGATGATTCTTCCTTCTGCTGCCACCACTGTGGCAAATATTCTGATTGTTTCTGCATTTTGCTTCATTCTCTCATGATATGAAGTTGCAGGATAATAAATCATCTAATTGATCAAGCCCGGATCACATGAATGCTTCTAGTTTCTAGAGAGTGCTCTTTGATGTTTGTAAGGGGAAGGAGGACCTTGCCTCTCCTCCAGTTTGGGATTTCCCCAACATAGGAAAGGTATTTGGTGTTTAATTGCCAAAAATAGCAAATGTCCACTTTATCCTTCAAGCAGTCCTCCCTAAATATTGTTTTATTTTTATTTCTATTTGGCCAAGATTTTGATCAGTATTGGACAGCATGAGTTCAAGTCTGTATTTGCTGACAACTACCTGGAGTGCTGCAAGTATATGTTGCCAATTAAATAAGGACCCATATGCTTTAACAGACAGTTGAATTGGGAGTAGGATTGATATTCTCTTGTGAAAATTGAGTTGCCTAATATAGACACATGGCTGACTGGAAGGCCACCCCCAGTGCAAGGCAGGCTGTGGGCGTACTCATACGCATGGCCAAAAGTCCATGTTTAAGAGTGATTACAATTTAATCTAATATACAGACAAAGGGATAATTTATGCCCCCCTGTATCAAAACCAAAATAATACTACCTTGGAAAATTTTAAGAAAGGTATAAATGATGCTTCCTTAGCCATAAAAAATTAATAAAGGTCCCAGAGAAGAGAATGCCCAGGTTTGAGAATTGCTACAGAGTATTGCTACTTTCTAGTATGTTTTTCAAAAGAAGATATTTGAGAAATATATCCCAGGATAACTTAAAGAGGAAATTTCATGAATTTTTTTTCTCTTGAAAGACAGATATGGATGTGAAAACATTTTATGGCAAATTTTATTTTGAATAGATGACATCATCACCTGGTTCAGAAACAGTATAAAGTATGGAATCTCCTCCTACCCCATGTGTCCAGTGATCTCTCCACCATAGTTAACCACTTCAGTTGGCTTTTGTATTTCCTTCCAGAATTACTTTTATGCAAATATAAACAAATTTATATATGTGTGTAGTTTTTCTCACCCCCTATTAACAAGCACAAAAGTAGCCTACTATATATATATTGTACTTTTCTTTGTTTCTTTTTAAACATGATATTAGAGATCTTGATATAGAAATAAGTAAAAAGCTTTCTCATTCTTTTTCTTTTAAATAATGTCCCATTATGCAGATATAGCATAATTTAAAAAATTAGTCCTCTTAGAAGGATATTTGAATTGTTTCCTATCTTTTGCTATTATACACAATGCTGTAAAAAGTCAACTTGTACATAAATTATTTTGCACATATATGAGTTTATACATAGGCTGTATACCCAGAATTGGAATTATTGAGTCAAAGGATCTATGCATTTGTAATGCTGATAAATATTGCTGAATTCCAGCCTTTAATCCTTGAACCAGTGTTACATGAGATCTTACTTTCCTAGTCTCTCCAACAATGATTTTATTACAATTTTGAATTTTTAAAAAACCTTTTAGGTAAAAATTAGTGTATTTAATTGGTTTATCTTGCTTTGGATGAGGTTGGGAAACTCTTGAATTTAAAAACCATTTATATTTCTTTCCTGGAACTTATCTACTCTTTTGCTCTTTTTGCCCTTGGGTATTTGTCTTTTTCTTATCAACTTTTATGAGCTCTTTATGAATTTGTGAGATGAACCCTTTGTTTATGACATGAGAAGCAAGTAATTTTTTTTTTTTTTTTTTTTTTAGATTTTTATTTATTTATCTTTAGAGGGGAAGGGAAGGAGAGAGGGAGAGAAACATCAATGTGCGGTTGCCTCTTGTATGTCCCCTGACGGGAACTGGCCTGGCAACCCAGGCATGTGCCCTGACTGGGAATCGAACCGCGATCCTTCGGTTCGCGGGCCCGCGCTCAATCCACTGAGCTACACCAGCCAGGGCAGAAGCAAGTAATTTTTAACCTGTTTGTCATCATCTAATGACTTTGCTTATGATATTTTCACACCATTCAGAAGTTTTATTTTTTATTATAATTTTTCATATGGTTTCTGAATTTTTAATCATGGTACTATTATGGCCTATAGTTTTAAATCTTTGATCAATTCTAAGTTTATGCTGCTGTACAATGTGGGTTGTGGATATACAAATTTATCAAGTGATCATTCTCTTCCAAGATTATCAAATAGTCCATCTTGTCCCTTCTAGCTATAGATATCACATTAAATATATTGTAAATTATTCAAGATTTTTGGACTTGCCTGGATATTTCATTCTTTTTCATTAATATGTTTGTCTATTTATTCATTAGTGCCATATTTTAAAATAATTGAGGTATTAGGGTAATGCCAATAGCTATTTTAAATAAAACTCAATTAACACAGAGTGGAAGCCTGTTTCTCACTCTTGTAACAGTTCAGTAAAGCTAGTCCTGGTCAGTGGATGGCTTGCTCTATTCAGAGCTTGCATTCAGAGACTTAGTCTCCTTCCAGCTTTTGGCTTCACCATTCCATAGAGCCTTGTTGTCATCTGCATGTAGTCAGGAGAAAGATATAAAGAGCGACACCAACAATGTATCTGCTTTTTGAAAGTCTTATCTGGGAGGTGACACACAGCACTTCTGCTTACATTCATTGATGAGAATTAGTCATGTGATATACATATATTTTTTTCTAAGTATTCAATTTCTAAATATGTATATTTATATATTTTTCTAAGTATTGATAAAATCTTCTGCATTTTTATATGATTGCATTGGGTAGCACATTTAGTCCATGTTAAAGAATAGTGGTGATAGTAGTTATTTCTTCCTGACTATGTAACAGAACCCCTGGGTTCTGTTGCCCACTGCCAATAAGAACTGTGACTCCCAATGCCAGAGTCTTAGGAAAATGGAGTATTTATTTAAAAGTTTTACAGGTTTAGAATAGTGGTGGAATTCTGCTGTTAAATCTCACTCCCTTTAGAAGCCATAAAAATCACACACAAACACACAGTCCTGCCCCCCACTCCCCTGATCCATTGCCAAACCAGGCCAGTCAGAAGTCCCGTCTCTCAGGCAAAGAAATGGAAGAAGCCTGTAGCTTAGCTGGGCAGGTTCCCATCTGTATTCTGGCTTCTTCCAGTCATCTGTGCTTGGCCAGTCTCTTGCTTTTAATCCAAAGCTGCATCATCATGGTGGGTTGGTGGGATCCTTCTGCATCCTTTGCAACACATGTTGAATGTTTTAATTTTAGATAGAATTGGTTGACACCCTGCTATGAAAAGTGAGAATATTAGCTCTTCCATATCCTCCAGGCTTACTCCCCTCCAACTTTTAAAATCATGTTATATTGTTACATTGTCTGTGTATGATGGGTTCCCTGGTCTGATATTATAGTACCTGGGATCCTGTGCCTGTGGATCGAACACATCATTAGCCCTCAGTTAGTGTGCTGGATGGGGCCCTGCATGCAGGAGAGCCAACTCATTCCTGGAATATGAATGTGTGTTTGTTTCTGTGAGAATGAACTACTGGTTCTGCAAGGATGGAAGGGGACCCATGTAGTTAACTTGCTACAAAGAGGCTTGTTGGTCTCCTAGAGGAATGACTCATTGTTGGTCTTGCTGTTGGCAAGGTGGACATTCAGGGGTAGCACTAGCTATATCAGACCTTAATTGGAAGTACCTGTTGTGGGGCCTACATACAACATTCAGTTCTCCTACTGTGGCCACATAATTAATGTTCCCTTTGCCGCCAGCACTGGGGTGGTCAATAACAGAGACTTCACAGCATCATCTGAGAGTCATTTTGCCTACCTGATTGTTTAATGCCTCTTTTCGTAGTAGATGCTCTGTGATGGTTGTTAACATGTGATACAATGTTAATACTTTGCTCCCAATCCCATATATTTTATCCATATTTCTGTGTCCCAGACCTCTTTAATCCTGATCTTCCAATATTTTTAATTGTTTGGCACTTGACCAGCCAGTCAGTCCCCATTCACTAGTGCCCATGTATTTTAACCTTGGGCTTCTTTTTTCTATAGAGTAGATCACTGCCTAAATCTGCTGATTGGGAGGAGGATATTTCCTTACTGCTGTCTTTGTGGGCTGCCCTTGAGTGATGCTGTGGTGGAGCTGCGCTCACTTTTGTCTGTTGTGCTGTTCCATTCATAAGCTAATCAGGCGTTTCCCTCTTCCTTTAACTTGTCTTTTTGGATCTGCTGTATAGCTGTATCTGTGGGTTGAGGGCGGGGAGCTGTTACAACAGTGGCACTACTTCCTCATGAATCTTGCTTGTGCCCTCTGGTCCTGATTGCACTTTATTCTACATGTACCACTTCCATGTGGTACAAGCAGCAGAGCTGCTTGAATCTCAGCTTGTGCTTGTTGCGTAGCCTTTTCTTGCTCTGGGCCCCACTCAAAACTCTTACCCAGTACATGAGCAGAAGCAGTATTCCTAAGGTATGGAATATGCTACCTTCAGAACTGAAAGAGGCCCACCAATTGTTGTGACCTCTTGGCAGCAGCTACGAAATATACCAGTTTGTCTTTTACTTTGGCCCTGCCTCTAACTACTGGATCCCTAAAAACGTACTGGCATAGCAGACTTCTAAATTTTTTAAAGTTAATGTCCCACTTTATGGACTCTATGTGTCTTTGAAAGGCCTCCGGCCTCCAGCATCTTAGCCATCTCTTGCTCATTGGGCCCAATCAATATAATGTCATTGATATAATATACCATATGACAATATGAATTAACATAGCCTTGGAACAAAACTGTAAATGTATGTCGTTGTCTGTTTCATGTGAATGTAAACTGTTTCTGGTCTTTTCTTTTTTTAAAAATTTTTTAAAAAACATTTATTTATTTATTTTTAGAGAGAGAAGAAGGGAAGGAGAGAGGGAGAGAATCATCAATGTGTGGTTGTCTCTCATGTGCCCCTTGTTGGGGGCTTGGCCTGCAACCCAGGCATGTGTCCTGACTGGGAATCGAACCAAAGACCCTTTGGTTTACAGGCCTGCACTCAATCCACTGAGCTATAGCAACCAGGACCTGATCTTCTTTTCTGATTGGGCTAGAAAAAAACACTTTCACCGTATCAGTGACTTATACCATGTATCTCAGGGTGTATTACTTCTAATAAAGATACCACATTTGGCACAGTGGCTGTGAATGGGGCTGCTCATTGGCTGAGTTTGTGGTAGTCTACAGTCTTCATCTAAGATCCATTCATTTTCTTTTTTTAAAAGTATATTTTATTGATTATGCTATTATAGTTGTCCCAGTTTTTCCCCTTGCCTGGGTACCTCCTTCCCTCCAGCAATGCCCCCACTTATTTCATGTCCATGGGTCATACATATAAGTTCTTTGGCTTCTCCATTTCCTGTATTGTTCTTAACACACCCCTGTCTATTCTGTACCTACCAATTATGCTTTTTGATCCTTATACCTTTTTCTCCATTCTTTCTCTTCCCCTGCCCTGCTGATAACCCTCCATGTGATCTTCATTTCTATGATTCTGTTCCTGTTCTAGTTGTTGGCTTAGTTTGTTCTTGTTTTTTAAAGATTCAGTTTTTGGTAGTTGTGAGTTTGTTGTCATTTTAATGTTCTTTTTACATAGTTTTGATCTTCTTTTTCTTAAGTAAGTTCCTTTAACATTTCATAAAATAAGGGCTTGGTGATGATGAACTCCTTTAGCTTTACCTTGTCTGGGAAGCACTTTATCTGCCCTTCCATTCTAAATGATAGTTTTGCTGGATAATCTAGATTGTAGGTCCTTGCTTTTCATCATCTTGAATACCTCTTGCCAGTCTCTTCTAGCCTGCAAATTTTCTTTTGAGAAATCAGCTGACAGTCTTATGGGAACTTCTTTGTAGGTAACCCTATCCTTTTCTCTTGCTTCTTTTAAGATTCTCTCTTTACTTTTTACCTTTGGCATTTTAATTATGATGTGTCTTGGAGTGATCCTCTTCGGGTCCAAGTTATTTGGGGCTCTCTGTGCTTCCTGGTCTTGTATATCTATTTCCTTCACCAAATTAGGGAAGTTTTCTTTCATTATTTTTTGAAATAAGTTTTCAGTTTGTTGTTCTTCCTCTTCTTTCAGCATTCCTGTGATTCAGATGGTGGACATTTGGAGATGTCCCAGAGTCTTCTATTCTCTCCTTGTTTTTTTGAATTCTTTTTTCTGTATTCTGTATTGGTTGACTATTTATTTATTCCTTATGTTCCATATAGTTGATTTGAACCCTGGCTTCCTTCTCTTTACTATTGGTTCCCTGTGGATTTTTCTTTATTTCACTTAGTGTAGCCTTCATTTCTCCACTTATGTGTTTGCCATACTCAATGAGATCTCTAAACATCCTTATCACCAGTGTTTTGAACCTGCATCTGATAAGTTGGCTATGTCTGTTTCACTTAGTTCTTTTTTTAAAGATTTTATTTATTTACTTTTAGAGAGAGGGAGAAAGGGAAAGAAACCTCAATGTGTAAGAGATACATTGATTGCTTGCCTCTTGCATGCCCCCAGTTGGGGTCCTGGCCTGCAACCCAGGCATGTGCACTGACTTGGAATCGAACCAGTGACCTTTTGGTTCACAGGCCAGCACTCAATCCACAGAACCACACCGGCCAGGTCTCACTTAGTTTTTCTCTGGAATTTTGTTCCTTTCTTTCATTTGGCAACCTCCCTGTGTTTGTTTCTATGTATTGGGTAGAGCTGCTTTGACTCTTTGTCTTGGTGCACCTGTTACATTGTAAAGGGTGGAGCCGTAGACATTTGCCAGGCTTCACCACTATATTGTGCTCTATGTGGGGGAGGGTTTGGAGAGGGAACACCACCACTTGCTCAGCTCTTGCCCCAATTCCAGTCACTTCTCCCACTTCCCATGTTTGATTGGCACCCTTCTAGCTGTTGCCCTGGTGCTGAATTCCAAAGTGGGTGGGTTTGCATACGTTCTAGGGCTTTGTGGGTCTTTTAAACAGACTCCCCTAAGAGACCATCAGTTTCTTCCACTGCCCCAACCCCTGCTGATTTTTACAGCCAGAAGTTATGAGGGTTTATTTTCCCAGTGCTGGAACCCTGGGCAGCATGGACTGGCCTGGTGCTGGGATGGCTTGCCCCTCAGGTATTCCTCCTAGTTTTTATCCACCACACATGAATATGGGACCACCCATTCTGCCAGCCTCTGCCTCACTGTTGCCACCTCACTGCCACCACACTGCATCCTCTCCACCCCAGCTCCCTGTCTCCGTACTTCCTACCTGCCTGGATCAATATTTCTTTAAGTCCTTGGTTGTTGGACTTCTGCACAGTTTGATTTTCTGGCGGTTCTGGTTGTATTTTGTTTTGAGGTTAGTTGTGATCCTCCTTATGGTTGTGGCGAGGAGGTGAAGTGTGTCTACCAATGCCTCTGTCTTGGCTGGAAGTTGCTAAGATCCATTTGTTTTCTGCAGGAGCTAGGCTCATGAGTTAAAGGGCATATGGTGGAGCCAACATTCTTTTATATTCTTAAAGTTGCTATACCTTTGGGATGTGATACTGTTTTTGATTTGCTATCTTGGCTGTGAGAGTGGGGAGCTGTTTCAAGGACCTCCACTTGGTTTTCCTCTCCATGTTAGTACTTACACTGGAGGATCAATGCAGTTCAATTGCTAAATCTGTTAATTTAATTTAATTTTATTATTTATTTTAAAAAAGATTTTATTTATTTATTTTTTTTAGAGACGAGAAGGGAGGGAGAAAGAGAGAGACACATCAATGTGTGGTTGCCTCTTGTGTGGCCCCTGCTGGGGACCTGGCCCACAACTCAGGCATGTGCCCTGACTGAAAATTGAACCTGCAATACTTTGGTTCACAGCCCACACTAAATCCACTGAGCTACGCCAGCCAGGGTTGTTAATTTTAATTATATACTTGGAGACCAGGAAAATAACCACTGGATCAATCTGTGGGCCTAGTGGACCCACTGTAGGATGGATCTGACCCAGGACTGCATTTATCCCCATATGTCCGAACTCTAATAGGGGAGTCATGATAATGTTTCAGGGCTTTAAATATTAATGTCAATTCAGACTCTGTGTTCAATAGTCCTCAAAATGTCTCAAAATGCTCCTTTTCTCAATGTATAGTTTCCCAGGTAAATGGCCATAGGTCCCTTTGGAGAAGTACAGGAAAAATCATTACAATGAATAACTTACAAGGTGTTACAGGGTTGTTTTTTATGTTAAAGACTTTTTATTACAGGATGTTAATATTCAGGACATTTCAGAGTACCTTATACTTCTAGTCAGATTTCTGGTAACTGATTTTGAAGTTCTACTTGAATATTTTTCTTATACTGGCTTTCGGGCAGAAGTACTCTTTAGTGATTGCTAAAGAGATATCAATCTGATTAAATGGTTTATGCTTAATAACTTGACACATCAATCCGTGGATAGATTCTATGGTAGTTGTCTCAGGTGGCTTTGGTAAATTTGTCTTCTGACTTTTGTCTGTGTGTTTCTCAATCCATTATGAAATTCCCTACTCCCAGTTGGGCTTCTGGTTTCTAATTTTTTTAGACAAATCAAAGCCCTGACTGGTGGTACAGTCTGCATTAGTAAGCAAGCTAGAGGAACTCAGTATTCATTCCACAAAAACTCAGGCAATTTGTGATCCAAAGAGGACTTGAAATATGAGACCTCTAAGGCATAATATTGTTTTCAGTGTACACCGAAGCCTTCTATTTTATTAAGTTGGATAGTCCACCCTCAGAAGGTATGTTTTAGCCTTTAGGGTATGACCTGAAAGCACCAAGATTCACGTTTCCTGAAGATATTATTCTTGTTGGGTGAATCACCACTGCTACCAATGGCTCCTGGAACTGCTGATTGAGCATCTGAGTATGAACATCAGTCCCAGAAAGCCAGCAGCCATAGCCAGGGTGGCTATGATTCTAGCCATTTGCATTTTCCAGGTTTCCCACCTGCTTAGCATTTTCTCTATTCGGAGCCATGTACACATCATATGCAGCAGCTCGAGCGTTTTACTTGGGTGTCAGTGCCCTCTACAGCAAAGCAAAACTGTCCATAATGATCATCATTTCACCATCCATCTTTTCCAGCATCAAGCTTGTCACTGATCTGATATACATCACCATTTTCAGTAGATCCAATGCTGAGATTTTGCAGTACTTAAAGTAATGATTCCTCCTTACTCCTTAGTTCAGGGCTTCACGCCAGGATTTCTTGCTGCTGTTCCTTGTCATATTTATAGATTTCACCCATACTCTGGGCTTGGACACCATCATCACTGCATATCTAAGTAGTTGCCTCCACAGCCAAGATGCAACTTTACCTTGCTAGGTCTTCGGGTGTGGGCTTCAGACCCTCCCTGCTGCAGGAGTGAACTTGTACAAGCCTCTTGAGGCGGCCATGCCACTGCTACAGGGTTCTTCATTCTGTGGATCTGGCCACCTCTTCTGTTATTGGCAAACTGGCTCAGATTCTGAAACTGAGTTTGTATTTCTTAATTTTTTTGTGCACATCAATCTCAGCCTCCAGTTACCTGTCTTTAAATTATTCTCTTAGTACAAGCTGAGTAGTACCCCGTTTACTCCCATCTAATTTTTCCACAGAGACTATATTCTATTAGTCATCTTTATAACTCCACAGGGTAGGGCAAAAGTAGGTTTACAGTTGTCCTTATGGGAAAAAAAAATACAATGATAGTACACTAAAAATTTTTGTGTACTCTCAACTGTGAACTTACTTCTGCCCCACCCTGTACAACTCTGCATACACAGACTCCCTTGGCTGCCATTCCTGTTTTGCTGCTCATTATAATTATGACTTTCTCATTTCTGGCAGTAAAATGCTCACCTGTCTTTTCTTTTGGGCATCCTGTTTTCCCCATCATTACTTGTGAACCAGGCTTACGGAGGAGAGCCATGACTACATTTTTTTAGTGATGCTTGTGCTCCTCTCACCAGCGTATTCACTGTGGCTTTGATAAATTAAATCGTGTATCTTCTTGGTCTTCCAGTGGAACATAATCAACTGTTGGGCCTTCTATACATCTGTTTTACTCTGTACAGTTCCCTGAGCCTTTCAATCCTACCTACCGTCATCTTCCACAGCCATTGTGGTATTTCGGCTTCACTCAGTGTGGGCCATGACTCTTTCCATGTTTCTAGAAGCCACCCTAGTAACAAGTTCACATAATTTCCCAGGGGACCTTGCCAGGGTGTTAAATTCTTCATCTTGAGGAGGTGGGGGATATGGGGAAATGATGGTTAAAGGGTACAAATTTCTAGCTCTAGGATGAATAATGTACAGCATGATAGCTGCAATTAATAGTATGGCATTATATATTTGAAAGTTGTGAAGAAAGTAGATCTTAAATATTATAACTGCAAAAAAGAAATGGCAATTATGTAAGGGGAAAGTGGTATTAAATACCTTTATTGTGGTAATCATTTCTCAATGTATATGCATATCAAGTCATTGTATGGTACACTTTAAACATAATACCTCAATAAAGCTAGAAAATAATTCTTCATCATGGGGGAATGCTCCTTAGCAAATAAACTTCCCTGTCCAATTTTATGTTCTGCTGCTCTTAATTAAGCACATTCAGAATCTAGTCCCACATGTAGTTTAGTCCCATTGCCAAGTTTTTGTTGTTATGTACTGGCTAGATTTTGCAGCTTTCTTTGATTATGGTTCCTTTCCTCTTATAAGGACCAGCACATACTTGGCTGGTTATGCTGCAATTTAATACTAATTATAGGCCTAAGGGGTAAGAGGAGGGGGGAGGATAGGTCCTGAGGAGGGCATGGATTGCTTTGCAGGGCAGAGGCCTCTGAATTATCTTCTAGCACTTGGGATGGGGATGAGTGGAGGTTGGGTTATTAGCTCTTAGTAGGGAGGAGGAAACTTGTACAGATGTAGTGGGTTAAGAGAAGTCTAGGGAGTCAAAATCTTTGTGGGTATCCATCAGATGTCCATATTCTATCTGTTCCAGTTGAAGGTTTTCCCAACCTAGTTCTCAACCTTTACACACAAACCTGTTTTGGTTGCACATATAATTGTCTTTGAAATTCCATTACTCTGAGAATTCCATTCTGGACTTGCTTCCTCTGCCCCTGCCCCCATGGGAGATGAGAGCTTTTTGTGTGCAACTGAAGAGGTCCTCTGGCTTTCATAGCTGGCTTTCTTATTTTTATTTACCTTTACCTGTTACTTACCTTTATTTGCCCACTATCTATAGAACAGCATCAGTGGGGTTTAGAAACACTGATCTAATCCCATTACCTTTATAGTTACTAGTTCTTCCATGCTGTTCTTACCATTCCCCTCTATCAGGAAATTTTCCTAATTTACCACCAGGCAAGTTTTAACAACTAGATCACCACTTGGTGTTATTTGTGCCCCATCCACCCATCGGTTATGGTAGGGTCCCCATAGTGAGTGCTCTTGTTCCAAAGCTCCTTCTTAATTACCTTATTTTGAGACTTCTCCTATCACCAACTTCTGTAGGTTGGGTTCTCTGGAAGTTGCATTCAGATTGCAATAGGAGTGCAAGATGTTTGTTAGGGGCAGATTCTTATTAAAGGCAAGGGGAAGTGGCAGTGTTGAGCAGAGAAAGAAGTTGAACTGTGAAGTAGGCCTGACAAAGCCTTAGCCAGCTCAATGAGGAGCTCTAGAATTATCAGGCTAAAGCTGTGCCTTTAAATCCCAAACTTGCTCAGTTACTGGATGTGGGCCACCCTCAAAAACATATGATTTCTTGAGAAGTAGTTCTTTTCAGTTGAGGCAGTCTTTAATGGAGCTGAGAGCTAGAGATGATCTGCTTGTCATTTTGCACGTTGCTGGGTAGCAAGTCCATCCTAGAAGGGAGATCTAGGTGGTGCATCTCCATGTTTATTATAAGCTTCTAGATTTTTAAAATATATTTTATTGAATATCCTATTGCAGTTGTCCCTATTTTTCTCCCTTTGCCACCCTCCTCCTGGTACCCTCCATTCCCTCCAGCAATGCCCCACCTTAGTTCATGTCCATGGTCGTACATATAAGTTATTTGGCTTCTCCATTTCCGATAATATTCCTAACCTCCCCCTGTCTATTTTGTACCTACCAATTATGCTTCTTAATCTCTGAAATGTTTCTCCCTTTCTCCCTCTTCCCCCTCCCTACTGATAATCTTCCATGTGATCTCCATTTCAGTGATTCTGTTCCTGTTCTGGAATTTTGCTTAGTTTGTTTTTTTAGATTCAGTTGTCGATAGCTATGAATTTGTTTCCATTTTAATGTTCATAGTTTTGATCTTTTTAAAAAATTTTTTAAAATCTTTTTTTGAAAAGTTTTATTTTATTTATTTTTAGAGAGAGGGGGAGGGAGGGAGAAAGAGAGGGAGAGAAACATCAATGTACGGTTTCCTCTCCTGTGGCCCTATTGGAGACCTGGCTTGCAACGCAGGCATGTGCCCTGACTGGGAATCAAACAGGCTACCCTTTGGTTCGCAGCCCACACTCAATCTACTGAGCTACACCAGCCAGGGTGATCTGTTTCTTAAATAAATCCCTTTAACATTTCATGTAACAATGGCTTGGTGATAATGAACTCCTTTAGTTTTACATTGTCTGGGAAGCACTTTATCTGCCCTTCCATTCTAAATGATATCTTTGCTGGGTAGAATAATCTAGATTGTAGGTGTTTGCTTTTCATCACTTTGAATAGTTTTTACAAGTCTCTTCTAGACTGTAAAAAGAATTCTTTTGAGAAATCAGCTGACAATCCTATGGGAACTCCTTTGTAGGTAACTGTCTGCTTTCTCTTGCTGCATTTAAGATTCTCTCTTTATCTTTAACCTTTGACATTTTAATTATGATCTGTCTTGGTGTGGTCCTCTTTGGGTCCTTCTTGTTTGGGACTCTCTGTGCTTCCTGGACTTGTATGTCTATTTCCTTCACCAAATTAGGGAAGTTTTCTTTCATTATTTTTTCAAGTAAAATTTCAATTTCTTGCTCTTCCTTTTCTCCTTCTGGCATCCTTATGATTCAGATTGTTGGTATTTGGAGATGTCCCAGAGGCTTCTTATACTCTCCCCATTTTTTTAAATCTTGTTTTTTCTTGCTGTTGTGGTTGAATGTAGATTTCTTCCTTATGTTCCAAATCATTGATTTGAATCCCATCTTCCTCCCCTTTACTGTTGGTTCTCTATAGACTTTTCTTTATTTCACTTAGTGTAACCTTCATTTCTGCCTGGGTTTTTTATGTTGTTGCCATACTCAATGAATTTTTTGAGCATCCTAATAACCAGTGTTTTGAACTCTGTTGGTTATCTCTGTTTCATTTAATTCTTTTCCTGTTTTTTTTTTTTTTTTCTGTTCTTTCATTTGGGTGATATTTCTTTGTCCCCTCAGTTTGATAGTCTCCCTGTGTTTGTTTCTGTGTATTAGCTAGAGCTGTTTTGATTCCCTGTCTTGATAGCATGGCCTATTGTAGAAAAGGCACCTGTAAATTGCGTGGGGCAGAGCCTTAGACAATTGTCAGGGTGGGGCAACCTGTGTCACCACTTTGTGGCTATGTCTGGCAGGGCTCAGAGAGGGGACAGTGTTGCTGCCTGACTTCTGGAGGTTTGCTTGACACTCACCCTGTTTCCAGTTACTTCACCCACTCCCTGTATGTGACCAGTGCCCTTCCAGCTGTTGCCTTGGTGGTGTATCCCCGAGTGAGTTGGTTTGCATACATTCTAAGACCATGTGGGCCATTTAAGCTACGTTCCCTGAAAATCCGGCAGTTTCTTTTGCTGCCCCAACCCCCACTGGTTTTTACAGCTAGAAGTTATGTCACTGGATCCCTGGGCTCTGCAGTCTGGCCTGGGGTTTGGATTGCTTGCTCCCAAGGTATCCCTCCTGATTTTTATCCACCCCACATGAATGTGGGACTGCCTGTTCCACTACAGCCCCCACCTATCTGCTCCACGCTGCCTCTTCTTGCCTCTCTGCCCAGCTCCACAACTCTGCCCCTCTTACCTGTCTGGATGAATGTGGTTTCTTTAAATCCTTGGTTGTCAGACTTTCATTTCAGACTTCCATTTTCTGATGGTTCTGGGTGTTATTTGTTTTGAAGTTTAGTATAATCTCTCTGTGGTTGCATGAGGAAGTGAAGCATGTCTACCTACACCTCCATCTGGACTGGAAGTCATCTTCTAGATTTTTAAAAAAGATTTTATTTATTTATTTTTAGAGAGGGGAAGGGAGTGAGAAAGAGAGAGTGAGAATGAGAGGGAGAGAAATATCAGTGTGTGGTTGCCACTTGAGCACTCCCTACTGGAGATCTGGCCTGTGGCCCAGGCATGTGCCCTGACTGGTAATTGAACCAGTGATCCTTTTGTTAACAGTCTGGTGCTTAATCCACTGAGCCACACCAGCCAGGGCCATCTTCTAGATTTTTATTCATCAGATATAGCACATAAAAATACAGGATGCCATGCTAAATTTTAATTTTAAATAAACAACTAATAATGTTTTCAATATAAGTCTGTTCCCTACTTGCTTTGTAGGCACTGAATAAAGGTACCCCTTATCATTGTAACCACACTTAAGGGTCAGATTAGGACTAATGAGCAACATTTCATTGAATTTTGTCCTCACCTCACCTGCTCATGAAAGCCCAGATGATCTTTCACATGCATTCTTAACACAGAAACCTACTAGGTCCCTCAGTCTTGGGTAGGACATTTGCTGCTGTCCTTTGGGTACCTTTTCCTGGTACACCACAGGCTGCATTGTTAGTTTGTGGTGAAGTGGTGGAGAATCCCTTTCTTCTCTTAGGGGTATATTCCATTACAAGGCTATCTAGAAGTGCCATCTGTGTCCAAATGTCTTACAGTGAACTGGAATGTCTTTTGCAAATTTTTCTTAGACACCACTACTTACCTTTGGAATCACTCACAGGTTTATGGAAGGTAATTTTGGAAACATGGTGTATTGAGAATTACCCTTTTCTTTTGAACAGTAAGATTTTATCAGTTCTTTGTGCCTGTTTCTACCTTTAGGTTGTATTTTCCCCCAGAATGATCCTCATTGCCTCATCATAGGATTTTGGGGAGGAAAGGGGTGGAGTGAGGCAAACTATGCCAGCTATACCTTTTGTCAGGATTCAGATTTCAGCATGTTCTATGAACTGGATCAGAAGTCATTTTGTTTTAATTTTTTTTCTGAAGAAAGGAGGATTTTGAATTAGTGCAAAGCAAGCATGTAATGAAATACTGTATTGCCTATTTCAGATATTGTTTTCATAACCTGGCTTATTGGACTCATATCCAATTCTGTGGAGAAAAAAGGCTGAATGTAGTAACTGAAGAAGCTTTCATGAGGGACTCTCTGAGATGTGGGAACAAATAGTATTCCTTGGGCTCAGGAGCTAAAGCATGGCCAAGAGTGAGGACATGACATTTCTCTGACAACTTAAAATTGGTAGCTGTAGGATGATTGCATGATAGCACTTTAGGCAGCATTGCAGTCATTTCATGGTGGGTATCAGCTATATGGCAAAAGCTACAAATCCTTAATCTAGTTTTAAGGCAGTGAATATATTGAATGAAACGGAGGAGGAAGAATGATATACATTAGTTGAAGTAAATGTATTGAGTAAGCACTTAATACTATTTACTGAATGAATGGGTGAATGGATGAGAATTTCATACAATAGGGGTAATTTCATAAATAAATTAGCAATAGCCGTGCAAGTGAACTCACCTGAGGGACTTTAGGAAGGCCATTCTGCTGCAGTTTATTATTCCCACGATGATCATCACATTGCCTAAAATTGCATATTAGAGGTTCTTGGTGTGGGTTAAGGTGCTGCTTTCTATAAGATTCCTTATGAAATTGAAAAAATCTTCAGAAAAAGGTAATAAATTACCTGCAATCCACCACAGCACACAGACGTACATTAGAAGATCCCTTCCCCACCATTAAAACTGAAAGGAAATAGTGAGTGTGGGCTGAGGTGTTTGATCAGAGGTAGGAGAGAGAGAGCATAAGCATTTTGGTGGGAGGAAGAAAGGAGTTTCCTAGGAGGTCTGACCCTATTTGTTACCATAGATAGAGGTATGAAGATTGCAACCCTTAATGGGAAGACAGGAGACTGAAGGAAAATAAAAAATAAAAAAATTACTTTGTTATTTTTTTATTAGAGAGGAGACCAAGAAGCTAAGTGCCTATTATATTTTTACATGACTTGAGAAAAATGGCATAGATTATTCCTTCCATATGAGGCTTCATGTTTTATACCTTGTGGCTTGACAATTTGGCCATAAGAGACTGAGGACCAGGGATTGGTACTGTAGTGAAGACACACATCTGGATGCCTCTTGGGCCACCTGGTCTGAACAGACACTCTCTATTGAATGGTGATTAACTCAGACAAGGAGAGTCTCTCTCAGGAGTTTTAGAATTCTGGACCAAAGGCAGCAGACTAGGAAGAGAGAAAGGCAGATAGAGGGACACTGAGTCACAAGAAGTAATTAGTTCATTAAACAAATATTGAATATCTATATTTCCAGGTACTACTCTAAGATGCTGAAGATGCAGTAGTCAACAAAAGTTTGTCTTTGTGGGTTTACATTTTTAGTTGGTGAGACTGGCAATAAAGAAAGAATAATTATATAATATTATTTCAGGTAGTGACAAATCCAGAAAGAAAAATAAATCAGAAAAGGGAATAGAGTTCTTTTAGATTGGGTGGCCAAGGAAGGCCCTTTTAGGAGGCTGCTGAAGAGAGTGATCTAGATGACATGAGGGAGAAAGCCATGAGAACTGCGGCTGGAAGAGTCTTTACAGCAGAGAAAAGATTTGAAGCAGGACTATACTGGTCATGTTTGAGGAACAGCAAGAAGATGGCCGATGTTGTTAGGGCAGTGGAAGATAGGCAGTGAGACTGGTTGCTGATGAGATTGGGTTGTACCCAGGGATCAAATTTTATAAAGCCTTATAAACCATGGTGAGGCACTGTTTTATTTTAAATGTGATGGGAAGTCATTGGAGGATTTTGATCAGGAAAGTGATATGAAATCATATGTACTTTAACAAGAACTTAGGAGCCTGTGTGGAGAACTGACTAAGGGAGAAAAAATGGAAGTGGAATGATGGGTTAGAAAGCAACTGCATAGTCCGGGAGAGAGATGCTGGTGGCGGCTTGAAATAGAGTATTAGCTGTGGAGGTCATAAGAAGTGGTTGAATTCAGGCTATATTTGGATTTAGAGCCATCAGGATTCACTAACGGTTTTGTTGTGGCATTTGAGAAAGAGAAGACTGAAGGATGACTTCAAAACTAGCAGAGTTACTATAAGACAAGGCAATACATACCTTGAGACAGAGGAGATCATAGATGAGTATGTTATCAGGGCCACTAGTTGGTTACTAGAGCTGCTATTTAGTCTTTAAAACCCCTTTTGTGTTCTGGACAATACAGAGCTATTTTTACATGGCTCTTTGCTGTCTGGTTGTGATGCAGACACCGGCTAGCAGTGTTTGAGTCATTATGGATGAAATAAAACATACACATGGACTACCGAGTCTGGTGGAGGAAAAAGGACGACATCATGGCTTTTCTCTTACCGGGAGCAAAAGCCGCAGCCTCCGCCATGACAGGCCTTTATTTTATTTCTGCTCACATTACAAGATGGTCCTCACTTACTATGCTCCAGTTACAACAAAAGGAGCCAATGCTCCTAATCACATCAGGGAAGAAGGACATTAGCAAATGAAAAGGCAAAAGTGGTTGAGCCGGTTACACTGGTCCCTGCAAGGTTTAGCATGGATTTTAGGAAGTTACAACAAGCATTTGCAGGATGAGGGAGTTTTCAGCAAAAAGCAGCTTAGGTATATTGCAAATTTGATTACTCACGAGAGAACCTATCTGTGGGCGTGGGTCCTGTGCATCTCCGAGTGGGAGCTGGGCCCGTGCCACGCAGAAGGGGTTGTGTGGCAGCTCAGTCAGTTTCCTTTCTTTCCTGTGTTTTCTTGCAGTGAGCCTGCATCACCTCAGTACACCTATGTCCCTTGCAGCATGAAAGACCGAACATTCTGCTGAGCATGCCCCAGGTTCACATAAGTATTATTAATGTTTATAATGCTTAACCCAAAGTCTTGGAAGCATTATCAAACATTAAGCTTTAATTTTGAAAAGCTCTGGTAACTCAGTTTTATCCTAATGCTTCATATTTTAATCGTTTTAAAAAGTAAATTTTTAAATGTTTTAAATTTAAAAATCACCTGAATAGAGACATGCCATGATTTTATTCAAAACTGTTTAGTTATTTGACTAGTTATTTTCAATACCCTGACAACAGGCAACCTCCTTGAGAACAGGAACTCTATGTGTTCTCTGCTACAAGTGCCTTGCCTGGTCCCGAACAAACGGCTGAGTCGATGTGCAGCAGATCTTATCTTAAGCAGTGAATGAACTGCTGTGTGCTAACACTTCATTTGGACCGTTTAATTTATATTGAATTAAATAGTCACTTGTCTACCACCTTTTCCCCCCTGGGGTATTCTGAGGTTTTTAGTAATTTGGCACAAAACTTTACACTCAATGTAGTTATTGATTTAAAAAAAAAGAACTACAGAGGGTAGATTTCAACTTGTAGGTGTTGAGCCAGAAACTTGTTTATTTAAAAAGAAAACCCAAATTTTGGATGTTACAGAAAAATAAGTATAACTAAAATAAGAAGTTTTTTAATAACATCTTTGTGCAAATTATTATTAGCACTGCTAATCCAAGAACTTAATCATTGGCATGATACCTGTGTCATCACCAGATGCAAGCTTTCTGAACCTAACAATAAATAAATGACTTTAAATAATTTTAGTATAATTTTAAAAAGAAACAAAAATGTAAACATTTTCCTCCAAGCTAGCTCATTGGTCCAAAGCTAACCCATTTATAAGTGAATATTTAAAAAATATGGCATTGTGTTTCTAAATTATAGTTTTGCTTCCATGTAAAACAAAAATAGATATCTGTGAATGGTAGTTGTTATGAAAACAGAGTTTTAGTGGATGTACCAATATAATTAGAAAAAAAATACAGAAAGATTTTCAAACAAAGTCAATCCTCAAGACAAGAAACTAACTTTTGTTAAAAATGGAAACCTACCACCAGCCACATCTGTCAATGAAATGTTTTGTAGACAGGCTTGGGATAAAGTAGGTTGTGAAGACTCAAATTGAACTTGTAAAAGTATAGTGAGTTACAGATGTAAAAACTGGTATAAGAAGTTGGCCCACAGCTTTTCTTGCCCAGTATTTAGTTTCTACTACTAGAACTAAGGGAGATGTTATAAGAGGGCTTTCTCTTTCTTGTATTTGTTTCAAAAGGTTAGGTTCAATACATTGCAAATTTGCTTAAGTTATTATGACTCTATCATATATCATTTTAAATAATTTTGAAATTACTTATCATCAGTTTGTACTTACTTGTGGATATCCAATTTTCCCAGCTTGTGTATGGAAGAGACTGTTCTTTTCCAATGAATGGTCTTGGCACTCTTGTTAAAAAGTGGTTGACCATAAGATATATGGGTTTATACATGGGCACATTAATTCAATTCTGTTGATGTATTCAGTCAGCTCTCCATATCTGTGGGTTCAGTATCCATGGATTCTACCAACTGCAGATTGAAAATATTAAAAAAAAATAGTTACCTTTTTGCTGACCTGTACTATGTAGTTAGGGCTATGATGGTTGCTTCTGTATTGAATATGTACAGATATTTTCCTTGTTATCATTCTCCAAACAATACAGTATAACAACTATTTATATTGCATTTACATTGTATTAGATGTTAGAAGTGATCTAAATGATTTAAAGTATATGGGAGGATATGGTAGATTATATGCAAATCCTATACCAGGGAACCTAAGCATCCTTGGATTTTGGTGTCTGTGGGGTCCTGGAAACAATTCCTCCTCAGATACTTAGATACAAATAATGTGTGTCTATCTTTGTGCCTGTACCACACTGTTTTGATTACTGTCACTTTGCAGTAAACTTTGAAATCAGGAAACCTGGGTTCTCCAACTCTGTTTCCACCCCCCCCCAAGATTGTTCTATTTGAAGATCCTTGCAATTCTATATGAATTTTAGGCTAAGCTTTTTCATTTCTGCAAAAATGGATGTTAGGATTTTTATATGGATCACTTTGAATCTGCAGTTCATTTTGGGGAAGTATTGCTATCCTAAAAATACTAAGTCTTCCAATTCATGAACACGGAATGTCTTCCTATATTTATTTACACGTTCTCTAATTTCTTTTAGAGATATATATATTTTAAAGATTTTGTTTATTTATTTGAGACAGAGAGGAAGGGAGGGAGAAAGAGAGGGAAACATCAATGTGTGGTTGCCTGTTGCACACCCACACTGGGGACCTGATCTGGCCCGCAACCCAGGCATATGCCCTGACTGGGAATAGATCCAGTGACCCTTTGGTTCACAGGCCGGTGCTCAATCCGCTGAGCTGCACCAGCCGGGTCTGATGTTCTCTAATTTCTTCTATCAATACTTGATAGTTTTAAGTGTACAAGTCTTGCAACTGCTTGTGTAAATTTATTCCTAAGTATTTTATTATTTTCGTTGCCATAAGTGAAATTGTTTCTTGATTTTCTTTTTGGATTGTTTATTGCTAGTGTATATAAATGCAATTGATTTTTGAATGTTGAAAATTGTATGCTACAATTTTTCTGAATTAGTTTGTTAATTAATTTTTGTGGATTGGCATTGTAGGTCATTATGAAAATGTGTCTATCCAATAAATGGTCCTGAAAAAAATTGATTAACCATACCAAAAAAAAAAGAAATTGGGTCTTTGATTCTTACTGCATATAAAAATCAGTGCATGAAAGACAAATATGAAAGCATAATTTTAAAACTTTAAAATAAAATGTAAGAATATTTTTATAACCTTGGTATAGGAAATAATTTCTTAAACATACTAAAATCTTATATATAAAATAAAAGATTAATAAATTTGACTATAATAAAATTAAGGACATAAAAAGAATCTGAAATGACAAACCATATCTTGGGGGAAGATATTCACAAGACATAGGGTTAGTACCAAGAGTATACAAATAATTTTTATAATTCAGTAATACAAGATGAACTATTTGAAGAAATAGTGAAAATTTCAGAAGAGATATAAATGGCAAGGAAACTTATGGAAAGTACGTTAAATCTCATTAGATTATGTTATTATAATATATCATTATATTATCCATCATAATAATACATCATTGATTACAATGAGATATTAGTTTTATACCAATTATTTCAATAAAATTAAGTGACAATCCAAAATTTTGGCAAGTATGTGGAGGAATAGGAACTGGCGGGAGTGTAAACTGGTACAGTCCCACTGGAAAGAAAAACTTTTAAATTCAAAATTGAACACATGCATATCCTAAAACCCACCTATTCCATCTAAGTATCAGTTTTATTATTTTTTATTTTTTTAAATTACTTTATTGTTGTTCAATTACAGTTGTCTGTGTTTTCCTCCCACCACTCCCCTGCACTCCAGCCAAACCTCCCTCCCTCCCTTGCTTCCACCCTCCCCTAGGTATTAGTTTTAGATAAACTGTTGCACAAGTATACCAACATACATGAACAAAAATATTTATAGTAACGTTGTTTATAATTGCAAGAAACTGCAAACAAGCCAATTGTTATTTGACTGGAGAATGGATTAAGAACTAGTGCAGAGCAAAAATGACTAATACAGTTTCATATAAGAATATGGATGGATCTTAAAAAACAGGATGTTGAGTGAAGGAATCATCATAGAGTACGATACCATTTTAAAACTTGCAAAAAGGCAAAACTAAAGAATACATGGTTTAGGGATTCATATACATGGGATGAAACTTTTTTTTGTAAAGTAAAGGAATGATAACATTCAGAATAGAGATTACTCTGAGGGAGGCAGAGGGATAGATCAGAGAGGAGCAGAGATAGTTTTAATGCTATTGGTAATACTGTCATATTAAAAATATGTGGTGGGCTCATATTTTTTTATGCATCATATCAAATATTTCACAGTAAAATTAAAAGAATATGAGATATTTCTAGTAAATGCTAATTCTTCTGTATGAATATTTATTCACTAATGAGAACAAAAGATAATATTATTACCTTTAAAATGCCTTTTCTTTGATATTGAAAGTAGTTTAATATCTAAATAGCTGAGACGGTGCTACTTTTAATCACTTTTTCATTGGGAGAAAAAAGTGTTAGTTCTCTTTCTCTGGAGAGGCTAACGTGCATTTCCTAATTCCTTTTCCTCAAGCCATTTATTTGGCATGGTCTCAGAGGCTACACCTGATTTGAATTTTTGAATGGTCATTGATATCTTAGTAATGATTTTATTTCATTTCATATAGGACTTTAGAATTCATTCATATTACCTTAAGATGAATTTTCTGTAGGAGGTAACAAAGTATATTTATTAATCTTTTATTCCTGTTTCATTAGGGATTTTTCAACTGACATATCTTAGTGATAAGTAGTTTTGTATGAATATACAAATTATATGAATATAATCCCAAGATAATAATGTGACAAAGAAGTTTTTTTCCCCATGTAATATATAGACCCAGCTTCATTACACAACCATTTGGAACTGACCTAGGCACAGTGTAAAAACTATGTAAATTCTGTTCATTTAACATAACACACAGCTGAGAGGAGCAGTCACCAAACTTTTACATGGTGCCAATTCTTTGATTCATAACTAGGTGTGAATGATGCATTACCTCAAGCTATGAGCCAAATTTGTCTCTAAGGATATCTCAAAAAGATAGCTTAGACTTTATGGTAGCTCTTAATTTCTAATTATGTCAGGGTACTGCAAATAGTAGGTGAGAAAAAAAGGGATAAAGAGCTTTCTCATGAGTATGTGCGTGTGTGTGTGCACACATGTGCTGACTCTGGGCAAAATTGTGAGGTGGACAGAATTGTGAACCAAGCAGAATTTGTTTTTAATGTTAGATAAGTCTCTCCATCCATACATCTTTGAAATTTGTTTACAATTTGTGTTAGATTTTGGTTTATTCTTCCAAGGTTTCTTTGCAAACTAGGCAAACTCTCTCTCTCTCCCTCTCTCTCTCTCTCTCTCTCTCTCTCTCTCTCTCTCTCTCTCTCTCTCTCTCTCTCTGTCTCTCTCTCGTCTCTTTTCTTACAAAAAGGGTGGCATGCTTTGTGTCTTGCTGTTTTCCACATATGTCCCGAAGATCACTCCGTGGTGGTACAAAGATTTTCCTCATTCTTTTCTATGGCTGGATTGTATTCATCCATTTTGTGGATGTACCATAGTTGTTAATCTGTTATGTTTAAGCCAGTTGAGTTTTCAATTGTTTGGAATGCCAACTAATGCAGCATTGGATAACCTAGTGCACATATTGCTTGTATTTCTTGAAGTACATCTTTGGGGAAGATTGCCAGGAGTGGAATGACTGGGTTGAAGAGCAGATGCATCTGTAATTTTTGTGATATTACCAACTTGTTCTCAATAGAAATCACATCATTTTGTAATCCAGTCACAGATGTTTGAAGGTACCATTTCTGTACAGTTTGATAATAGAATGTGTTGTCAAGCTTTTGGATTTAGTCAGTCTGGTAGATAAAAAATGGATCTCAGTGTACTTTGATTTGTATCTCTCTTATGAGATTGGTAGAGAATATTTTGTTTCAGGGCTGTAAGTATTTTTATGTGTGTGAACTGTTATTTTCCTCTTTGTATATATCTTATATATATTTGCACATACATAAGTTTTTTTGCCATGCAAACTTATTTTTAGTTATAAAGTCAAACTTGTCAGCATTATTTTACTATATGGCTTTTGGGTTTTAAGTTGTAGTTAGAGAGACTTTCCAATTTTCAAGTTATAAAGGTATTCAAATATAATTTCTCATATTTAATTTCCATTTATATGATTCCAATATTTTAAGATCCTCACCTGAGGATATTTTAGAGGGAGAGGGACAGGTAGGAGGGTAGAGAGAGAAGGAGAGAGAGAGACAGAAAGACAAACAGACAGACATCTACACGAGAGAGAAATGTCAATCTGTTGTCTTCCTTCTGCGCCCTGACCGGGGATTGAACCTGCAACCTTCTGGTGACAGACAACACTCCAACCAACTGAACCACTTGGCCAGGGAGGGTTTCAGTTTTTATGTTTAGATTTCTGTGCCATTAGGAGTTTATTGTGTACTGACCCAATTTTATTTTCTTCCAAATGGTTATCCAATTGCCCTAGCATCATTTATTAAAAAGTTCTTTTTCCCAATGATTTGAGATGTCACTTTAATGATATACTAAAATTTGACATGTACATGGGTCTGTTTTTAGATATTATAATCTATCCTATTGATCTATTTATATGTCAGTAAATTATAGAGGATTTGTAGTGTTTTTAAAATCTGATAGGACTAGCCACCCTCACTCCTACTGTTCTTTACATATAAACTTTAGAATTAACATATCTACATCCAAGAATTTTGTGGTATTTTTTTGAGATTGTGTTAAACTTTAGGAGAACTGATAATCTCAAGAGCATGATATATCTTTCTGTTGTTCACATCTGCTTTTATGTGCTTAATAAGAATTTTATAGCTTTCCACATGTAGGTTTATACATGTCTTTTTCAGTTTAGACATTTTCTCTTATCTATTAATTTGTATATAAAAACTATTGATTTATGGGTTAATCTTACTAAATTATTTTATTATAGTTTTTTCATTGATTTTCTTGAATTTTCAAGTTATATCACCATGACATCTGATAATAATTTTTCTCTTCCTAATTTTTATTTCTTTATTTTTAATTTGATTGAGCTAAAATTTCCAATGCAATTTATATAGTAGCAGAGCTTGGCTCCTGACTTTAGTTAGAATATATTTGACCATTTTTTCAGCTCCCGCAGGGCTCCTTCTCAGCCCCACCAGGTTTGCATATCTCTATACTTCTACCAAGTGGTTCTCACCCATCTCCTTATCCCAATCAAAATATGCTTTCCTTTGGCACACTTACTGAGGGCTCTGTTTTCCCTTCTGATTTGCAATTTTGTAAATGAGGAAAATTTGCAACTCTGTGGATGAGGAAAATTCCTTTGTATTCAGTGTTAGTCCTTTATCAGGCAGTTTATCTAAACCTGATTCTTATTGTTAGTTTTTTAGTAGAAATGGACAAACTAATAGTCTTTTTTAAGTTTGAAAAATTTCCCCATGTTTTATGACTGCGGTAAACATATTACTCTGTCCCTACCATATTGTAGGATCATATATGTTTTCTATGGGCAATTAAGATGCAGTTTGAAAAAGCATGATTACTACGTTTCATGGCTCTTGACTCAGCTTTTCGCTTTCTCTTCTGTTTTGTGCTAGCTGGCTATGTTCCTTTAATCTCCAAAGTAGCCACACTATATCATCAGTGTGAACTTTATAATACAGGAGATTGAATAGGATAAAAACTATGAAACAAATCTTACGCAGGTTGAACAAAACTGAAAAGATAAATTGTACTATTGGGAAACAAATAATTTAAGATCAAATTGAAATTTTCTCTTTTAAATTTCACCTCAAGCCTAATGTGAATAACATAACATTTATTATTATTTTTATCAGTGTTTCTGAAAAAAAGATATTTTTGCCCTGAAATTTCATCATAATACATCATGCCTATGTAAACTTGATTCAAAACAACACTTTTAATATATAAAAAATATGAACTATCAATCCCAAACAACCTAAAGTCTCTATCAAAGATGGCAAATAGGTCTCATTTCCTGCCAGTTTGAATTGACTGGCTGCTTAGAAGAGATCATGTTAAGAATCGTTCTGAAGGTGCATCTTGGCTCAGAGGAAAGTGTGTTGTGATGTCCGGCAGGGAGGGAGAAATAGTGGCACAGGCACCTATTCGAAATATCTCACCTACACGTCAAAACTTGAAATACATGAGATGGGCATTTATGAACTAAGTTTAGGAAGTAGCCTTTTTATTTATGTTTAAAATGACTCTATTGTCTGTAAAGGAATTTTATGTGTATTTTTATATGTCCACATCCAAATTTCAGAAGGCTATATTTTTTTATAGTTAAAAATGAAAATCACTAAAAAATTATGAAATATTTTGTGGATGCTCCAGTAAATAGTCGTTTATATGGATGACAGTGTAGTTGATCTCTGTCATGTGGTGATGATGACAAGCTATTACTCAAAGTCTTCACAAATTGGCATTTGTTAACCTGGGATCAAACCCTCAAGCTCAGCAGACTTAGAAACTTAGAAACTCAGCAGACTTAAACTTAGTCATTAAATTCAATCCATATGTCATGGGTAACTACCAATAACCAAGTTCGTAAAGTATGTTTGTTAATTTGTGCTAAGAACTTTAATTGGAACAGATACTGAAAAACTCTGTTCAGCCTGATTAGCTCTTGATAACTTGTAGTCAAGTTACTTGTGAAGCCAAATCTTAATCCAAATATCAAATGATTGATTTATAATAAGAACTGTAACTGTCAGTAGAACTAGAACACCCAGATCTATGCAACTTGCCTATCTTCTCCTTGTAGGCAATACCTACATGGGAAGTAAAGTTATATTCTTTTTTTGAGCATTAATTAGGACAGAGATTAATTTAATGGTCTTTTTCAGTGGGTTTTGTTTTGGCAAACAGATTCTCCTATATCTAAGTGCTTGAATCAGTGGGGCCAAAGTGTAGCTTTCTGAGGCTTCTTTACTTAAATGTATTTGATTGGCCAGTTCTTCTCTGATTGACATTTAATAAAGCATCATCATATAATTAAATAACAGCCAAGTCTTTCAGTCCTGACTTCCATCTGTCTTTGAAGGTGACTCTGCCTCTTTACTCTAGAAGACCATCTTATTTCTCTTATTTCCAGGTTCTTGTGGGAAGCCTCATTAGCTCAAAAGTACTTAGAATTCATCTTTCTAAAGAATTGTATTTAGGCTTAGTTTTAAATGAGTAACCTGAGGATTATTTAGTTATCTCCATTGTTCAGAATGCAGACACTGCAGGATGAGGGAGGGGAGAGATAGATAAAGGTTATGAGTTGTGTGCAACACAAAGAAAGTTTTTAATGGATGCTAATATTCAGTAAAATCTTTCAGAAGTGCACTGCTTTTCGCACATTTTTTGCTGCATGCTCTAGCTATAGCCCTCAGACCTCCCATGCAGACAGCACATATGTTCCCTTGGGCTGTGCTGTGAGAGTTAGTATCTAACGATGTGTGCTATTAATCCGTGGCCATGGTCTTAGAGAAGCTGAAGTGGGATCAGGATATAATCCAAACAGTACTGCAATGCTCATTAAAAATGGAATTTTTGTTTCTTTTCCCTCATTTTATTTGAAAGCAATGTTTCTAAGATTTTTCTTCCTACAAACTCCCACATTTCTCAAATTGTATTCTACTCAGCCCTGGGAAACAAAAGCTGACCCCATTACCACAATTTCATTGTAAATGCATACTGTTACGCTTTACAGCCATACTTGGTTTTCTGTAGCAATTTCTAGTTGAGGAGCTCTAAGTAAATATAGCTTTCATGTCTTTCCTTTAATTGGAATTGGGGGTGGGAGGTTTAAAATTTACTTTAGTTTTGTGGTCCCTACATGGCCTATGGCACATCATAAAATTATAATTGGTTATGGTGACAACTATTCTTTTGTGTGAAATTGTTACCATTGGGGTAAATTCACAGATGTAGCTTAGGGACTTATTGCTTCTTCTAATGAGAACTAGGGAAATTTACAAGAAATTTTTATTTTGACCTAGAAAAGGATCTTATGGTTATATAGTAAGATAAAACAACAGAAAACAGTGAAAGAGTGCATTTTTAAAATTAGCTATTTCTGAGTTTTGGGGAGGAGGTGACCATGGGAAGACTTTTATTTAAGAACACTGTGCTGCACTTGGATTGGTGATCATTTGTTATGTACCTGAAGACCATTGGCAGTGTTTCAAAAAGAAGATGAGAAAGAGACCCCAATATTATTACCTGTGATTTGAAGTTAGGGAAATCTTTGGGGGGTAAGCAAGGAGTCTCTGGGAGGGAAATGGGACAGGTGGACAGAGTGGGGCAGAAGTGGGAGTGTTGGTAGACAGTGGAGCTGGTGGAGGACACAGTCTTTCAGGTGGTGGATTCTACAACTGATTCTGCCTCTTTGGGGACCAGTTTTAGTAACTGGAAGAGGTTGTGTGTAAACCCAGACTTGAGCCTTAAGAATGAAAATATGTGCAGAAAGAAAGGAGCTCCTACCCTTTGCAACAGCATGGATGGACTGGAAAGCATTATGCTAAGTGAAATAAGCCAGGCAATGAAAGACACAAACCATATGATTTCATCTTTAACAGGAACTTTTAACAGGTAACAAAAGAAATAAACAAGGAAAATATAACCAAAGACACTGAAATTGAGAACAAGCTAACAGTGACCAGAGGCGAGAGGGGAGGGAATTTCAGGGGAAAGGCTGAAGGGTTTGCAGGAACAATTATAAAGAACACATGGACAATAATGGGAGTGGGGGTGGAAATGGGAGGGAGGTGGGGAGGGCTGGGGTGTTGGGCTGGGGTGGGGGAAAAGGCAGAAAACTGTACTTGAACAACAATTAAAAAAAAGGAAAAAAGGAAGAATTGAAATATGTGGCACTTGAGCTTATGAAGAAAAAACTCTCCCTCTACTGAGCATAACTACAGGGCACTATTCTAACATCCAGAGAGAGGACTCAGGCTCAACTTCTGTTTCACTCCTGTCCTTCATGGGTTATTTTCAACTTCAGGAAATGTTTTCTGAGTTTTAAGAAACATTTTGCTTCTTTGAAATCTAAGTTTCTTGGTTTGGAGAACTTCTTATAACATTTTTTCTTGTAACGCGATGTTGAATTGGACTTCTGTCAAAGAAGACTCACAGTTGGGGATAAGGAGGCATCAAGTATCTAAGACAGTATGAAACAATTAGGGATAGACCCAGCACTTACTTAAGGCGTACACAGGTAGAGGGCTCTGCTACTCCTGATCATCACCTCAGCACCAACCTTATCACTCTCTCCCCTCTCCTCCCTCCCTGGTATCGTACATATGCAGAAGATTAGGCAACTAGGATGAGAGAAAGAGAAAGTAGTGGTGCTGAGTCCTTAGCTTAATAGAAGAGGGCTGTGGCTTTTCTTTCCTTTTCATTCAGGGAACAAAGAGGGGGTTCTCAACACCCCTAAGCCAAGTAAGGGAGATTTACTCATAAAAGTTTTTGAGCTTTGATTGGATGTTTGCTTATGCGGTGGATTTGCTGCTCTGTCCAGTATGCATTTGAACAGGAGAGTAGAGAATTGGGGAGAGAATGCATGATCATGTGAGGGGTAGTGTGGACCAGCCTGTGCTCCTAGGGTAGGCCTATGAAGGATGTCCAAGTTTCTGATCAGTCAAGTGTGAAGGTAGCTGGGCCCTAGCAATCTTGACAAGAGCCGACTCAAGAGAACTAGCTACCAGGCACGTATTGTATACCATGACAGAAAGAAGTTGTTAAGTGAAGGATTCTTCAGGGATGCAAACTGAAGTTGCGTTGAAAGAGAACAAGTTGGTGACAGATTTTCTACCACATGGAACCACATTTGCTTAATGAAAGGGCCAGCATTTGGATACGTGCCCCACAGAGCTCATGCAAGAAAGAATATCAGCAGGGGTCAGATAGAGCCCCTTGCCTCTTTCCAGCTCTTTCCTCCTTGCCACAGCAAACCTGGAGAAAGGGTGCCAGAACTGGGGCTGGGGAGGAAAATTGAAAGATCAGACAATTTTCTTTCTCACTCCAAGTCTTTAAGGCCTACACAGTAATACTATAGGGGAAAGGATGAAGCTCTAAGTTGGAAGTTTCATTACATATCAGCTTCATACCATTCATATTTTATATATGAAAAGTGATCCAGAAAATTTTGTGATCTTTCTGAGATGTTTACAATGGCAAAGAAAGAGAGACTTGGACTAGTACAGCTGAAGACAGTGATTGGAGAAATATGAAACCCTTTAATGTCTACACCCTAATTGGGTCAGACTGTCCTGTGTTCTGGAGCTGCCTAGCTCTATGTTTTCCAAAAAATAAAAAAACAACAGCAAAAAAACCCCCACGTCTTTTAATTCATCCCTGTAAGTTTTTCATCACCAGAACGTCATCTCACCTTCACCTGTAGCACTGTGCGTAGGTGTTTGAAGAGGGAATGAAAGGAACTATAATCCAGTAGGCCTTATTGAATTCAATCAGCAGCTCTCTTCCTTGACTAAAACACTGCAACTGAGATTCTAGAATTATAGCCACCAGTTCAAGGTGTTCCCTCAGCACCCATGGTAGCTATGGAAGCAGACCTTGCTTTAGACCCTGGCTTCAGTCCCTACCTGACAAGGCCAGCTTTTACTTAGCAGTAATAGCCCTCTGTCACAGTCAGTGTCTTGAGATGGGATGGACCCCCTAGACTCTTCTTCTAAGAGAATTGGGTACCTCTGTGTACATAAAGAGGAAGTTATTTATCATAACTGCTTTCTCTAATTCCTTGTTACTAGTGTCTGAAGCAAACAAACATTGTACTCTGGGGATGTTTTTTTTTTTGTACTTCAAATTGTAATTAAGTAATAGCCTATGTATATATAATAAGTTGTTAATTTTTTTCATGTAGTTTACATAGTTTTTATAATTATTAAACTATGATATAGTATTCTTCAAGAGTGTATGTCACTTTTACCCCAATATTGGACATTGAGATATGTTTTTTTTTTTCTATCAGAAATGTTACTGTATTTTTGTGTACCTTTTATTTTCCTTTTATGGATTTTTATTTCTTTAAAAATTTTTATAGGTTACTTTTTCAATAGAAAATTTACTGGATGTAAATGTTTAGACATTTTTATGAATCTTGAAATAGTAGTGTTAAAAAATAGTTTTAAAATTGTCATTTTCCACTTCCCAACTTTCCACTTTTATGTCTGATTAATCTTCTAAATAAATTATTTTTCCATGTCATTCTTGTGTTCAAAGTTTTTAATGGTTCCCATCATTGCTTAGTTTGTATGAGTTAAAATGTATTGACTTCATGTTTTTCATTCCAGTCTGGTTCCAAAAGTTCCTTTAATCCGAGTCACCTACTCCTTATGTGAAATCCTTACTCTGTCTTAATTGCTCTGCTCACTGTCTCCAAAATATACTCCTTCCACCTTTTCGGTCACATTCTTCTGTCTACATGAATGTCTTCTCTCCACTTTTAGGCCTAAGGAAATTCTATCCATATATAAATTTGTACTTTGAAAGAAATATGATTTTTACAAAATTTTACATGCCCAGTCCTATTTTTACAATTTACTTTTCTCTGCTCTGAACTTTCAAAGTACTTATTTTCTTCTCTTTATTTTTTACCATCATTAATTTTTCCAATTGTATTGTAAATACAAAAGATTGCTCAGCATGAAATGCTCGAGATTCAGCAAACAAAACAAAAACCAAAGCAAACCATGCAAACAAGCCCCTGGAACATAACCACCTTAACGGGACTAGGGGAAGCTAGACAGACTGTTATTTCAAAGTGGAAGTAGTCTGTCTTTCAAGAAGAGAGAGATTTTGAGTAACTGAGTATAGATTTATTACTTTGAAGGAAAAAATTTGAAGCAATCTTTCATTAACTGCAATGAAACTCCAGGAAAAAACATATATTTTAATCCTTTAATGGTATGGTGACATAACCAGAAAAATAATACTGCTATTTTGATATAGCAAGACTTTTACATAGGATGAGTGGAATAGTTGAAAATATTGTTTGCGTGTTTATTTATTTATAATGTATTTTATTGATTATGCTATTACAATCGTCCCAAATTTTCCCCCTTTGTCCCCTCCACCTGGTGCGCTCACATTTCCTCTGTCATCATCCCCTTTAGTTCACATCCATGGGTCACATGTATAAATTCTTTGGCTTCTACATTTCCTATACTGCTCTTAACATCTCCTTGTCTATTTTGTACCTGCCAGTTTGTACTTCTTAATCCCTGCACCTTTCCCCCCATTTTTCCCCACCCCTTCCAACTAATAACCCTCCAAATGATCTTCACATCTATGATTCTGTTTCTGTTCTGCTTGTTTGCTTAGTTTGTTTTTCAGATTCAATTGGTAGTCATGAATTTATTGCCATTTTAATGTTCTAGTTTTGATCTTCTTTTTCTTAAATTCAAGTCCCTTTATTTGATATAATAATGGCTTGGTGAGCTCCTTTAGTTTTACCTTGTCTGGGAAGCACTTTATCTGCCCTTCAGTTCTCAATGATAGCTGAATGATAGCTTTGCTGGATAGAATACTCTATGATGTAGGTCCTTGCTTTTCATCACTTCATATACTTTTTGCCAATCCCTTCTAGCCTGCAAAGTTTCTTTTGAGAAATAAGGTGACAGTCTTATGGGAACTTCTTTGTAGGTAACTCTCTGCTTTTCTCTTGCTGCTTTTAAAATTCTCTCTTTATTGTTAATGTTTGGCATTTTAATTATGATGTGCTTTGCTGTGATCCTCTTTGGGTCCAAACTGTTTGGGATTATCTGAGCTTCCTGGACTTGTATGTCTATTTCCTTCACCAAATTAAGGAAATTTTCTCTCATTATATTTTCAAATAAAATTTCAATTTCTTCCTCTTTCTCTTCTCCTTGTGACACCCCTATGATTTCAATGTTGGTACACTTGAGTTGTCCCAGAGGCTCCTTACCCTATCTTCATTTTTTGGATTTTTTTTTCTTCTTGCTGTTCTGATTGAAATTTTTTTCTTTCTTATGTTCCAAATCATTGATTTGCTTCTTGGTTTCATCCATTCAACTGTTTATCCCAGTAAAAATTTTGTTTTATTTAGTATAGTGTAACCTTCATTTCTGCCTGGGCCTTTTTTATGCTGTTGAAGTGCCCAGTGCATTCCTTGAGCATCCTAATAGCCAGTGTTTTGAACTCTGCATCTGACAGATTGCTCATCTCCATTTTGTTTAGCTCTTTTTCTGGAGTTTTGTTCTTTCGTTTGGGCAATATATCTTTGTCTCCTCATTTTGGCTGCCTCCCTGTGTTTATTTCTATATATTAGGTAGAGTTGCTTTGACTCCCTGTCTTAGAAGTGTGGCCTACACTAGAAAAGCACACCCATAAATTGGATGGGGCGGAGCCTTAGGTAATCACCTGGACAGGTCAACCCATGTGAACCAGGTTGATGGAGTCTCAGATATGGTATTGCTGTTCTGTGACTCTGTGTGGGGAGGGCTCAGAAAAGGGACAATGGCCTCTGGAGTTTTGTCTCAGAAGAACCTGTCCCCCAGCACTTGCCCTGATGCCAGATATTTCAGTTTCTCCCGGTATGTCCCTGGTGCCCTTCCAGCTGCTACCCCAGTGCTGGAGCCCAGAGGGAGTGAGTATGCATAAGTCCTTAGTCATTGTGGGCCCCTTAATAGGAGATACCTGAGAATCTGCAGTTTCTTCTGCCACCCCAACTCCAACTTGTTTTTACAACCAGAAGTTATGGGGATTTATCTTCATGGCACTGGAACCCTGGGCGAGTGGTCTGGTGTTGGGCTGGGATTCCTCCCTCCCAAGATATCCCTTCTGATTTTTATCTACCACATGTGGTTGTGGGATTGCCCATTCGGTGTCTCCACATCTCTGCCCCTCATACTCACCTGGATGAATCTGACTTCTTTAATTTCTTGGTTGTTGGACTTCCATACAGCTCAATTTTCTGATGTTTCAGGGTGGTATTTGTTTTGTAGTTTAGTTGTAATTTTTGCTGTGGTTATGTGAGGAGGGAGCTGTGTTTATCTACACTCCCTCTTGACCAGAAGGTGAAAATCTTGTTCTTTTATACTCTGAATGTATGTTGAATTGTTTAAAAAATACATCTAAGAAGCAGCGTTATGCTGCTGTCTAAAATTTATACATGTGTAAGAAAAGAGGTCTATAACTGGTGAGCATTGAGGGATTTCTATCATTAACCTAAATATTCATATTCAGGGTAAAGGGCAGTCTGCCTTACCTCTTCCCTCAAATGCTCAAGCCTGATGAAACCTCCCAGGCTTTGGCTTTTCATAAAGTATCAGCTTCGCTTGAGACAATGAAAGTAGCATATCTGATCACAAGGAGTTGATGCCCAGACATGTTTATTGATGGCACTATCAAGGAAAACAGCACACTGACATACAATACAAAGAAACTTGGCAGACTTTATGGTGGCAATTCAGTTTTGGCATTTATATTGGTAAAAACAGATTACAAGGCTTCGTGCAGCTCAAACCTTATTTAAGCTTGCAAACTGTCTATTTGATCAGTTGGCATTCCACTGAGAGCAACACCTCTATCTCTAGGAATTCCTGTTATGCAGCTTACAGTGGTGTAGTACCTGTGCTTTGCCTTGAGTATATTATATAACTTAATTTTTTTTCTGGTTGAGCCAACTCAGAAGATTGTAGTCACCATGCCCCTGTCAGTGCAGTTTAAAATTTTTGTGCACAGTGTCACTTAGTGGCTAGAAATATTCACTACAGTGCTCTTCTGTAGGAACCTCCATTAACACGTCCCATGGTAATAAAGTAATGATACCAAATTTTTGTCTTCTTGGCAAAGTAATATATAGTATTTGAAGTGTTGTTGGTTTTGCAGCAGCTGTCATTCCATACCAATCCATTTAGTTAAAAAGCAAACAGGTGGCTCACACATATTGTTTGTACTACATAAAATTTTAAGTTTTCTTTAGTTCTACTGAAATAAATGGGGCATTTTTGCTGTTGATTTTAATTTAACAGAAGAATGTATAACAATGCAGTGGAGATATTAAGAGCATTGTTCAAAATGCTTGCTTTTTTCTAAGCATTTATCTATTGATTTGAAATATGAGCAAGTATTTTAAGGTAGACAAGTAATTTATACTTACATCCATGAGGCTGCAAATAAAAAAAAAAAACATGCAAAAGATTACTGTGTCCTAAATTAACTCCTTTGTTTTGGTACTAGGGCGCATAAGAAGTTCAATTATAGTGAGATTTCAAAATGTTTACTCCAAGATCAAGAGTTTTTTCCTTTAAGGGCTAGGTTAAGTTTTCTCTAATTTTATTGCATTTATAGATTTTTTTTTTTACCTTTAAGGAAGGTTTTGGGGCAATAATTATTATTTTATTTTCCTGCAAAATGAAAGCATACTATCTTGTCTGAGGTTGAGTGTTTTTAAGTCTCTTGAGGTGCTATGATTGGAAAGCAATTTAGAATATTGTCTTCTGCCAACTTCGTATGCAACAGAGAGATGAGTGGAAAATATCTGATTAGTGGGTGTGACAAAATATGGCACAACAATCTTGGAAAAAAATGTAAACCATGTTGTTTTACTTACATATTGTTTCTTTAAGTACCAAAACAAATACAATGAAAAAAATTCTTTTTGACAGAACTGATTTAGGGAGTGGGAGGGCTGAGGTGATACAATAGTCTTTTATAAGTATAGTGAAAAGACTTTTTTAAAAAGGAAATCAATTACGTAAAAAGCTGACTTTACAAAACAGATAAGTTAGAATGTGATTATGAGGTTTATGAAAGTCTCAAAGTAAACTGTGTATCATCCAGAACAATAGTTTTATTTAGATACTTTCTCAGTTGAGTACCTTGAGTAAACAGCTGAACTCTCCACTGTCTGGTTATTTTGAACTGTTACTCCCCCCATCCCATTTGTACCTTCCCTCCCTGCCCAAGAGGGGCGCCATCCCCTTCTGAGGAAGCGATCTCACAGTATTATGGGTATACTCTCAACTATTAACAGATGGCATTGGAATGGCCTGTAATTGTCTATTTGTCTCAGGTGGCAAACTCCTTGAAGCTTAGTATTGAGTGTGTTATTCACTGTCCCCAGCATCTAGCACATGACTGGCATTTAATAAGTACTCATTAAATATTTAACGTCCACAGGTGCCAGACTGTTGGAATACAGCAAAAGGGAAAAGGCAAAGTGAAATTTCTACCTGGTCTGTAAGGGGCAAGAGGACTCCTTACTTGTGGGGCTCTCTTTTGTGTTTGTACAGGAGGGATGATGAGCTTACAGGCTATTGATGTTTGTTTTTGCTGTTGACAGTTTCAAAGTCTGGGTTTGGAGATCAGCCATCCTACATAAAAGAGGCCATTCTATTCCAGAGACTCTGCAGTTAGAGTTCAGTTTCAGATGATGTGCAGCAGAATCTTTGAATAATTCTCTATATAAACCTCTCAAGGAGACTGTCTTCACTCTTGGGAATATGTAAATCAGAGTACTGTGATGAAAAGAATATTGTATTTGCTAAATGGAAGCTTAGTTCCACTACTGCATTTAAACTTGAACTAATATTTAATCTCTTTGATCCTCCATTTCTTTTTTTACACAATGAAGGAGTTGGATTGGATGACCTCTAAGTTTCCTTCTTTCTAAGATTCCTTCTACTGAGCTTGCATAGCTCATTAGGTCACAAAACAAAGGTGCTGAGTTTGATTTTAATTACCTAGGATGTCAATTAAACTCAATTACATATAAGTGATCCAGTTTCTCTGCATTCTTACCAGTATATGATATTGTCACTATTTTTTATTTTAGCCATTTTGATAGGTGACATCTCATTGTGCTTTTAATTTGCATTTCACTAATGACTAATGATGTTGAACCTCATTTCATGTGCTGATTGGCCATCTATATATACTCATTGGTGAACTGTTTCTTCGTAACCGTTTACTTATTTTTCAATTGATTTTTTAAAATTAAACTGTTGAGTTTTGAGAGTTCTTTATATATTTTAGAAACTAATTTTTGTTGGATATTTGGTTTGTAGATATTTTCTTCTATTCTATAGCTTGTCTTTTCATCCTTTAACAAGGTCTTTAACAATCCTTTAACAAAATTTTAACAAAACTTCAAAATTTTGATGAAATTCAGTTTATCAATTTTTCCTTTTATTGATTGTTCTTTTGGTGTTATCTTAGAAATCTGCCTAGAACTAGATCCTGAAGATTTTTTGTTTTCTTCTAAAAGTTTTCCTGTTTTGTATTTTATATTTAAGTCTGTGATGCAATTTGAGTTACTTTTCATATAAGGTGTGAAACTTGGTTGAAGTTCAAATTTTTGCCTATGAGTGTCCAATTGATTCAGCACCACTTGTTCACAAGACTATCTTTTCTCCATTGAATTGCTGTTTTGCTTTTTGTCAAAGACTAGTTGGGCATATTTGTATGGATCTATTTCTGTGTTCTCTGTTCTATTCATTGATCTATGTTTCTATCCCTCTACCAATACCACACAGTCTTTTTTTAAAGTATGTTTTATTGATTATGTTATTATAGTTGTCCCAACTTTACCCCCTCTCTGCCTGGTACACCCCTTTCCTCAAGCAGTCCCACTCCTTAGATCATATCCATGGCTCATGCATATAAGGTCTTTGGCTTCTCCATTTCCTATACTATTCTTAACCTCCCCCTGTCCATTTCGTACCTACCAATGCTTTTAAAGATTTTATTTATTTATTTTTAGAGAGAAGGAGAAAGAGAGGGAGAGAAACATCAATGTGTGGTTGCCTCTTGTATGACCCCGAGTGGAGACCTGGCCTGCAACCCAGGCATGTGCCCTGATTGGGAATTGAACCAAGGCCTTTTGGTTCCCAGGCCAGCAATCAACCCACTGAGCCACGCCAGCCAGGGAAGTTTTTGTTTTTGTTTTTAGATTCAGTTGTTAATAGTTGTGAATCTGTTGCCTTTTTAATGTTCATAGTTTTGATCTTCTTTTTCTTAAATAAGTCTCTTTAACAGTTCATGTTATAATGACTTGGTGATGATGAACTCCTATAGCTTTACCTTGTCTGGGAAGCACTTTATTTGCCCTTCCATTCTAAATGATAGCTTTGCTGGATAAAGTAATCTAGGTTTTAGGTCTTTGCTTTTCATCACTTTGAATACTTCTTGCCAGTCCCTTCTTGCCTGCAAAGTTCTTTTGAGAAATCAGTTGATAGTCTATGGGAACTCCTTTGTAGGTAATTCTGCTTTTCTCATTCTGCTTTTAAGATTCTCTTTATCTTTAACCTTTGACATTTTAATTATGATGTGTCTTGGTGTAGTCCTCTTCAGGTCCAACTTGTTTGGGACTCTGTGCTTCCTGGACTTGTATGACTATTTCCTTCACCAAATTAGGGACGTTTTCATTCAGCATTTTTCAAATAAGCTTTCAATTTCTTGTTCTTCCTCTTCTCCTTCTGGTATCCCTATGATTCAGGTGTTGGTACATTTGGAGGTGTCCCAGAGGTTCCTTATTCTGTCATCACTTTTTAAAATTCTTTTTCTTTCTGTTTTGGTTGAATGTGTATTTCTTCCTTGCGTTCCAAATCATTGATTTGAATCCCACCTTCCTTCCCTTCACTGCTGGTTCCCTGTAGATTTTTCTTTATTTCACTTAGTGTAACCTTCATTTCTTCCTTTATGTGGATGCTGTACTCAATGAGTTCTTTGAACATCCTGATAACTAGTGTTTTGAACTCTGCATCTGATAGGTTGGCTATCTCCATTTTGTTTAGTTCTTTTACTGGGGTTTTGTTTTGTTCTTTCATTTGGGCCACATTTCTTTGTTTCCTCAATTTGGCAGCTTCCCTGTGTTTAGGTAGAGCTACTTTGACTCCCTGTCTTAGTAGCATGGCCTATTTTCAAAAGGACACCTGTAAATTGTGTGGGGTGAAGCCTTAGGTAATCACCTGGGTGGGGCAACCTGCTTACTGCATTGTGGCTCTGTGTGGGGGGAAAGCTTGGAGAGGGGACAGTGCTGCTGCCTGGCATCTGGAGGTTTTCCTGGCAGTCACCGCATTTCCAGTCACTTCACCCATGTATGCAACTGGCGCCCTTCCAGCTGTTGCTCTAGTGTTGAATCCCTGAGCGAGTGGGTTTGCAACATTTTAAGACACTGTAGGCCCTTTAAGTGGAGTTCCCAGAAAATCTGAGTTTCTTCCATCACTCCAACCTCCACTGGTTTTTATATACATAAGTTACGGGGATTTATCTTCCTGAGGCTGGAACTCTGGGCTGTGCAGTTTGGCCTGGGACTGGGATCGCTTGCTCCCAAGGTATCCCTCCTGATTTTTCTTTTTAAAAAAGATTTTATTTATTTTTAAAGAGAGAGGAAGGAGGGAGAAAGAAAGGGAGAGAAACATCAACTGATTGCCTCTCACATGCCCCCAACACTAGACCTCGTCCCAACCCAGGCATGTGCCCTGACTGGGAATCAAACTGGCAAGCTTTAGATTTGTAGGCTGGCACTCAATCCATTGAGCCACACCAGCCAGGGCTCCCTCCTGATGTTTTTCCACCATAGGTGAATGTGGGACCACCTTTTCCACCACTGCTGCTTCTCCATGCCACACTGTGTCTCCTTGCCAACCCACCTGTGTCTGTGACTCCACCCCTCCTGCCCATGTGGCTGAATGTGGCTTCTTTCAATCCTTGGTTGTTGGACTTCCAGACAGCTCACTTTTCTGACTGTTCTGGGTGTTGTTTTGAGATTTAGTTGTAATTCCTTTTGTGGTCTTGAGGAGGCAAAGTGCATATACCTATGCTTCCATCTTGACTGGAAGTCCACACAGTTTTGATTACTAGGACTATTAATAAATTTTGAAATTGAACAGAATAATTCATTCCATTTCATCTTTTTTCAAAATTGTTTTGGCTATTATAGTGTTTTCAGTGTTACTGGGATTTTGATGGGAAACTGTATTAAAACTGCCAATTTGGAGAGATTTAACATCTGTAATATATTGTGTCTACCAATGGACCTGGTATATCTTTTCATTTATTTATAGTATCTTTGATTTCTTTCATCAGTTTTGCATAGTTTTCAGCATGCAAATCTTGGACATGTTTTGTTAGATTTCATTTAGTTATTTCATTTTTAGTATTTGTAAATGATATTATATGTTAAATTTCAGTGTTTATGTATTGATTGCTTCTATATAGAGATACAGTTGATATTTGCATGTTAATGTATCCTACAACCTTGCTAAAATCACTTGTTCTAGGGGTTTGGCTTTTTGTGTTTGTGTGTGTAGAGTCTTTGGTGTTTTCTATGTAGTAATCATGCCATTTGCAAATAGGGACAGTTTTATTTCTTCTTTTCTAACCAGTATGTCTTATTGTTTCTCTCTCTCTCTCTTTTTTATCGCCAAGGTTAGCTCTTTCAGCACTTTGTTGAATCAAGAGTGGTCAAAGTGGACATTTTTGCCTTGTCTCTAATCTTAAGGGGAAAGTCACCAAAAAATATGATGCTGCTGGTTGTAGGTTTTTTTTTTTTGGTAGGTGCTTTTGCCAAGTTGAGGTGGTTCCCTCTAGTCCTATTATATTATGAGATTATGAATTTTATTTAAACCTTCTCTTTTGATGGACTTTGTCTGACACCACTTTGGCATTGGATGGAGGCCGTTGCTACATGTTACTATCAGGTGGAGGTGAAGTCTAGCTTGTTGCTACTTGAGGGGGAGGGGCTTCTTTTTACTGCTGAGGTGAAAGTGGGGATTCTGCCTTCACACATGGTCTCCTCTGACACTGTGACAAGAGTGGTCTCATTACCCCTGGGTGATTGTAAAAGTTCTATTTGCATGAGGCCTCCTTTGACACTCCCCCAGTGGGGTGTCTGCTGGTTGGGGGAGGAAGTTCCAGTTCTTCCTATGGTCTCCAGTGACACTGAAAGAGACGGGGAGATCATGCTACAGGCCAACAGGGACGAATATTTGGCCTTATTTGACACCACTGTGGTGATGGCATTGAAGCTCCTCAAGCTCCTCGTTACTGTGATTTGAAGGTGGAAATGTCAGCTTCCCACTTGGCCTTTGCTAGTATGAGAGCGGGGAGAGTAACAGCTTTTCCTGGGGTATTTGGCTAGAATAGAGCAATAATTGTGTAAAAGTTTTCTGTTTCACTAGGCTGACCGTTTCTTGGTCCTTTGGTGTAGGGAGAGCAAACTTTTGCTGGGGCTTTTTTGTCTATGTCGGTTGGTGTTTCCGGGTTCCTGGCATCCTCAGCTGTAAGTCTGGTATAAAAGAGACAAAAAGAAAACCCAAGGAACTCACCACTGTGTTGTTTCTTGGGTTTTCATGTTCTTATCGCCTGCCTCCTTCTCTCCACCTTTCAGTCTTCTTATGTTTAATTTATATTTAATGTTCAGGATATTTTGTTGTATCTAGTAGGAGGAATGTGGAAAAGTACCTCTACTCTGTCTTCCTGGAAAAATGTGTCTATTGTCTCAAAATAGAGAAGACCTTTTATTTGCTACTGTGTTTAGGAGTTGTGAACAAGAGTGGGGTAGTTGTGGGGAAAGGAAGAGAGTTCCATTTTGATTTATTCATAGTGTTTTTGAGTGTTTGAGGAGAGAAAATCAAAACAGATTCTGCCATTCCTAAAAAAGTGAATTCTCAAAAATAAAATCTGGGTTCTGCTTGACTATTGGTTCATTCATGCATCACTCAGTAAACATCTATAAATTAACACTATGCTTGGCAGAGTGATTGGTGCTAGGGATACAAAGATAAGTAAGATAATTTTTGCCTTTTAGGATCTCAAAGTCTAGTGTATTATAGCCTGACACCCAAATAAGCAAATAATCAAAATATCTTATAGTAAGTGAGCTGGATCCTGAAGGATGAGTAGAAGTTCTTTAGGTAATCTGGAATAAAATGACATAAGCAGAAGATATGGCTTGTTTAAAGGCACAGAATCAGAAAAATTTGAGGCTTTAGGAGAATGGCAAGTACTGATGTGAAGACTAAGGTGTTTATACCAGTGAATGGTGAGTGATTAGGCTGAAAATAGAGGTCGGCTCAGATTGGCTTTAATATATTATGTCTTACTAAGGAACTTTTACACTTTCTGCAGGTAATGGGGAGACATACTTAAGCTATCTGAGTGAGCATTTAAAAATAATGATTTTTCTTGTGTTTATTTTTTATGTCTATATGTATCATTTAATATTCTTTTACATATGTAGGTATAAGATTTGCTATCCTGCCTTCATCTCTCTTTTCCCTTCTGCTTTCCCCTATATGATCATCTGTGGCTAGAAATTGGGGATAGAAACGTTCACTTAAACATCTAGAGTTACTAGATAGAAATGTGTAAATGTAACAGATGCACAAGTGAAGCTCAGGATGAGGCTATTGTTTCAAATCTGTTCTCACAGACAGTTGCATTTTCACTAGTTGTGAGTGGATGTGTTTAAATATAGTAGCACCCCGTTAATCCCAATAGTCACCTCACAATCTCTTCACCCCCCACAGTCATTTCAGCCCACTTACCAAAAGCAGTTTTTCATAGAGTCTAGGAGAATTGTACACTGATGGGGCTATATTAATGAAAAATCCGCATTTTCTCCAAGAAATGGGAATGTATGATTCTAGCTCATTATGCTAAAGTAGATAAAATATTCTTTACCATGCAGAATGCTACATTAATTTTTCATTGTTTTCTTCTAAAGCATCTACATTTATGGTCACTATCTATCCTGTCTTCAGGTACATCCCATTCGTATCTACAAGCTCTCCCACTCTTTTGTAATAGCGTATATTTAAACCTTATGGTATCCCCAATGTATCGGTATATTTAAAAAATCCCATATACCATAACACTTTATTTTTATGCTGTCTAAATCTTTTATTTAAAGACATCTGGCATGTTTGGCTCAGCGGACAAAATATGACAGTGCTGAAAAGTAGTATTAGCAATTCTTATGACTTCTTACATATTTTAAGATGTTTATGGCAGAAATTACATACTGTGGTGCATAGAGTAGCACACTAAGAAAAATTTATGACATGCAATTGTTTACTTGTCTGTGACCTTGAGAAAACCATTAGCTTTTTCTATGATTCTTATTTTTTAACTACAATTTTATAGTTATGAAAGAGGCAGAAATTGCCCCAAATATCTGTATAATAGGAATCATGAGATTTTAAACATAGTTCTTTGTTTTTTTTTTTCAAAATATAGCAAACATATTTCTACTGTTGATGTTCCTAAAGTGGTTCACTGGAATTAATTTTTTTGCAATGACTAAAACATGTCCTTTATATGGCCAGTGGTAACTTTTTGGTTTGAACTTCCATGTAGATCATAAATGAAAATATAATATTGAGCTGTCCTTATATTTGTTATAGAAATAGAAATCCTTTTATTTATTTATTTAATTGTGGTAAAATTGGTAGGAAAGATTATATATATTTCAAGTGTATGACATTGTAATTCAGTATTTGTATACACTAAATAGTGTTCACCACTGTAAGTCTGATTACCATACATCACCACACAATTGATCCCTTTCACCCTTTTGGCCTTCCTCCCAACGCCCCCTTCCCTCTGGTAACCACAATCTCTTCTCTCTATCTCTGAGTTTGTTTTTGTTTTGTTTGCTCATTTTTTAAAGGTTCCACATATAAGTGAAATCATATTGTATTTGTTCCTCTTTGTCTGATTTATGTCACTTAGCATAATACCTTCGAGGTCCATCCATGTTGTCACAAATGGCAAGATTTCCTTCCTTTTTATGGCTGAGTATCAGGGAAATGCAAATCAAAACCACAGTAAGGTATCACCTGATACCTCTTAGAATGCCTATTATCAAAAAGAGAAGGTAAAACCTGTTGGAGAGGATGTGGAGAAAAGGGAACCCTCACGTACTACTGGTGGGAATGCAGACTGTTGCTGCCACTGTGGAGAAACAGTGTGGAGGTTCCTCCAAAAATTAAGACCAGAACTATCATATGATCCAGCCATTCTACTTCTGGTTATCTGAAGAATATGGAAACACTAATTTGAAAGGATATATGCACCATTATGTTCATTGCAGCGTTATTTACCACAGCCAAGATATGGACACAACTTAAGTGCCCATTGATGGATAAATGGATAAAGAAGATGTGACATCACATGTGTATGTATAGAGGTACATATATGCATGTGGTGGGGCTAAAGTAGGTTTACAGTTGTTTGTATGAAAATAATAATATAATAATTAATAAATAATAATACAAGAATAAACTGTTTCATGTACTCACAACTGTAAACTTACTTTTGTCCCACCCTGTGTGTGTGTGTGTGTGTGTGTGTGTGTGTGTGTGACATAATGGAATAGTACTCAGCCATAGGTATTCTTTGGATATTAAACTATTTTAGATATTAAAATTCAATTAGTACTAAACTAAATTTAAAAAATTGGTATAAAAGTTTAATTATGTTTTGCTTCTTATAGTTTTTTTAAACCTACATACTGAAAAATTTTTTCAATTACAGTTTATATTCAGTACTATTTTGTATTAGTTTCAGGTGTACAGCATAGTGGTTAGACAATCATATACTTTACAAAGTGTTCCGCCTGATATTTCTAGTACTCAACTGACATCACACATACTTATTAGAATATTATTAACTATATTTCATATGCTGAACTTTATATTTTCATGACTGTTCTGTAACTACCAGTCTGTACTTCTCAATCCCTTCACCATTTTCACCCTGTCACCCAGCTCCCTCCCCTCTGGCAACCATCAGCCTGTTCTCTGTATCTATGAGTCTCTTGGTTTTGTTTGTTCATTGGTATTGTTCTTTAGATTCCACATATAAGATAAATCATATGGTATTTGTCGTTCTCTGACTGACATTTCACTTGGTGTAATACCCTCTAGGTCTACTTATACTGTTGCGAATGGTAAGATTTCATTCTTTTTTAAGGCTGAGTAATATTCCATTGCATATATGTCCCATGCTTCTTTGTCCACTTGTCTATTGATGGACATCTGGTTTGCTTCCATAGCCTAGCTATTATAAATAACACTGCAACGAACAGAGGGGTGCATGTATTCTTTTGAATTGGTGTTTTGGGTTTCTTTAGATACATGCCCAGAAGTAGAAATCTCTGGGTCATAAGGCAGTTTCATTTTTAGTTTTATGAGGAACCGCCATACTGTTTTCCATAGTGGCTGCACCAGTCTGCATTCCCACTAACGGTTGCTGCTTATAGTGTTAAGTTAGACATGTTAATCTACTGAATACTGTTTCTGTAATGAAACTATTATAAATAGTAGTATTGTGTCACACATGTGTAATATCTAGTTCATAGTTTGATTATTTCAGCTTGGGCATACTGTCCTCTGCTGGCTGGAAAATGTTATCCTAGTTCAAATGTACAGAACCTTGCTACCTCTATTAGTGATTTATTTTGCCTAAACTTTGAAAGTCTTTGTGTTTTTACATTTGCTGATGATAGGGTTGGGAAATGTTCAGTTACAGGCTGAATTCCCTCAGATATGAGTGATTCTGGGGAGTTCTTTGATTTATGGAATAATTAACTTCATTATAATTTTTTCCCATCATCTGGGAAATTAGAGAAAAAGGGAAACCCAGCTTACTATGATATGTCTATATATACTTTAAATTTTTTAAATCCTTACTTGAGGATGTATTTTTTAAAATAGCTTTGAGAGAGAGAGAGAGAGAGAGAGAGAGAGAGAGAGAACACCTGGGATTGAACCCAAGATCTCAGTATGTGCCCTGATCATGAATCAAACTGGTGTATACGATGACACTTCAACCAACTGAGCCATACCAGTCAGGGCTATTTATGTACCTTTTATTGAAGCGGAAGACCAACATTCAGCCAAACTGGGGAACTAGATAGGAGGCCATGATAGTTGGAAATTTTGTGTATGGTGACTAACATTGTAATTTTTTTGCATTTCGTTTTCAGACTGAAGTTATTTAAAAATTGTGCATGTTTAGTAGAGGTGCATGAGAAGAAGAATGCTGGCTTTTGATCTGATTCACAATACACATGCCAGCTATAGTTTGCTTTCCTGAAAATGTTCTACTATCTTTACTCCTCTAAATCTGTTGCCTTTCTAAGTATGATTCCAAAGGCAAATATCCTGAAGAGAAAAGTGATAGATATTACTACAAAAATTTTAAAGCTTCTGTTTGTCACATCTACTCCAAACAAGATTGAAAGGCAACTGACAACTAGGGACAGTGCAGGCAATACATATGGTAAACAAGGAGGGAAATCCTTCTCATAAAGAGCCCCTAAAATGTAAAAGAGCGCAGAGTACATGCCCGGTCACCATTTCAGGTGGAGAGCTAGGTGCTGTCGTTATCTTTGTATTAGATGGAAAAGTAAGGTTTGGAGAGGTCTTATTGTTGCTAATGGATTAAGGCTTTAAATCCAGGTCATCTAACTCCACAGTTTATGCTTCTAACCACTGTGCTACAGTGCCTTCTGTTCTGATGGACAGAGACATGAACAGACAATTTATGAAGAAAGGTATCCAATAGCCAGTAAGCATATAAAATTTTCCTCTATCTAAAAATCAAATAATTGCAAATGTAGAAATGCAAATGCAAATAGAACACATTTTGTCTATCAAACTGACAGAGATTCAAAAAATGGTCATGTTTATTACTAACAAGATATAGAAAAATCAGACAGTTGATGAATCCTTTCATTGGGAAAATAATTTTAAAAAACTCTTAAAGTTCTTTATGGTTTTAACATTGCAGTTAAATTTTTAGTTCTTTATTCTGAGAAAAGCAATTGTGTATATATGAGATTTAGTTACAAGTATATTAGCTCCATATTTATTTATAATAGCCAAACACTTGAGTCAGCCAGAGTGGGAGATTGGTTAAAAAAATTAGTGTGCATCTATAAAACAGAACACCAGTAGTTGTTTAAAGTGACATTTTAAAGGACTTTTCAAATGACATTTTAATATATATGCTATGTATTAAGAGAATAAATCATGCCATTAAATCATTAGGGTTCCATTTAGAATGTAAACTTTTGCATTGATAAAAAACTGGAAAAGTTTATACCAGAATATTTAACAATGATTATTATGATTATCTTGAGTTAGTGGAACTGTAAGTCAGTATTTTGAATTTTCAAAATTTTCTACAATTTTAATTTTAATCTTTTTAAGATTAAAAGATTACTATGAAATTTCTTTTAAATTACTTCTTGTTGTATGCAAGATTTTTTAAAAATAGTCACAGATTTGCAAAAAGGGCATTTTGATCTTTCCATCATTCTTTAATTTCTTTCTCTTTTTATCCTTGCCCAAGGACATGCTTATTGATTTCAGAGAGAGAGAGACAGAGAGACAGAGGGAAACATTGATTGGTTGCCTCTTGCATGTGCCCCAACTGGAAACCAAACCCACGACCCAGGCATATGCCCTGGCTGGGAATCAAACCTGCGACATTTTGGTTAATGGGATGACACTCCAGCGATGGTGGCCAGAGTGTCATTCTTTAATTTCTAATGAACAGTACATGTGGATCATTATTTTGGTCTTAAAATAGATAATTATCAGTAATGTTATTCCCAAGTAAACTTGAATGATATTTTATTCATAATTTCCATGTAAAGTTTTTTGTTTTATTTGTATTTTTTCTCTTTTTTAACTTCTCCACACTATATTTGCCTTTGTATTTCTTATTTTTTGAGGCATTTTTACTTTAAAAGATTGCCTTTCTTAACAGCCTGATGCTTGCTACAGGTGAGGCAGTTTGGGGGATGGGTGCAAAAGGTGAAAAAGTACAAATTAATAGTCACAAGTAGTCATGGGGAGGTAAAGTACAGCACGGAGAATACAGTCAACAGTATTGTAATAACTATGCATGGTGCCAGGTGAGGACTGGAAATACTAGGGGGATCACCTTGTAAAGTATATGATTGTCTAACCACTATGCTGTACACCTGAAACTATTACAAAATAACGTTGAATATAAACTGTAATCGAAAAATAAAGTTGAAAAAGATTGCCTCTCTTGTTTTTCTGTTTACTCTTTTGTAACACAATCATCCAGTGTTCATCCTTCATCCTTCTTTTTCCCCAACACTGTTAAAATTTTGCAGAACTGGCATGGAATGTGTTATGAGGACTGGAAGATGCCTACTTGCTTATTTTATCTTATATTATTTAACAGAAGTAAGATTATATAACCTAGTTCTCTATAATTGGTCATTTAATTTCAGCATTTGTTTATAAAATTCCATCAGTATTTTTATTTTCTATTAATGTGGGACTTAGTTAGGTTTTGTTCCAGAATGCCTGTACTTTTATTTCTTCCTGAGCAAATGATTTTTCTCTTCTCTGTTTTCAGTACGTCAATTTATATTTGGAGACGTGGCACAGTACTAGATATCTCACACAGGAAGAAAATAGAAAAAGATCTCTGGCACCCATTCACTACTTTCTCCTGACCAGTTTCAACAGGTATCTAATATATGTTGAGTTTTTCATCTTGCTCATACGTATCGGGCCGAGTAAAGCAGGTAGAGATTAGACACCTTAAATGATGTCTTTAAATCCAGAAGATGTATTTCTAGGTTGCTGTGACAGATTTGGTGGCTTAATTTGCTGCAGTTCTGTCATTCGAACGCTGAGTGGCACTAAAGCCTAGGTCACAGATAAAATATTGCTGATTCAAATTCTAAGATTCAGAGGTCTGTTGATGGACATGGCTTTGGAAAAGTGCAAAAAGGACCAGTAAAAGGCCCTTTGAGCTAAAAAAAAAAAAAATGTAGTGCGATAATCAGTTATTTTTGGGAACTGGAAATTTAGTCAAACTATTGTTGATATTTGCAAATTACTTGAAAACAAGAGGTAAAGTGCTGTTAAAATAATTAAAGATCATTAATCTCTTGGCAACCTATTCTTGAATATTTTCCCCTTTTCCTTTGCAGGGCAGTTGGGTGGCTTACTTAGAAGAAGGCTGCAGACGGAGTGCGCCCATATTTATGTTGTGAAGCTCCTGTGCATTCATAGTTGGCAATACCCGCAGGAAACATTGCTTCTGAAGTCAGGCATCTTTAGAGACTAGTTATACCTATAAATGTGTGTGCATACATATGAGTGAATTTGGGAAATATTATTGCAGTTTGAGAAAATTAGTATTTGCTTATTTTGGCAAAGGAAGAAAACTATACTTATATTTTGTTGCTTCTCTAAACTGTAAATTCTTTACTTTTTTCTGCTAATATTCCATCGGTATACATATTCCTCCCAGAAAAAAGGCATATTCTTAATATCTTGCATTTTTTTCTAGCATCTACTGGATTTTTAGATACATTTGTTTTCACTATGTTAAAAATATTTTTCTCTTAAACTATTTCCTCTAGGATTGCAAAACACATCTTTATATAGTCTATTTAGAATTAATATTACATGATTTCACCTAAAACATAAGAATTTTGCAACTGTAATGATCAGCATTATTGCTACAACAATAATTTAACTTTTTTAGAAATTAAGAGTAAAAAGTAATATTTGTACTTATTCATACATTTACTATTTCTAATGCTTTTCATTCCTTTTCTTTCGGAACTTCCCTGTGTTGTTCTACTGCTTTCTGACCACTGTAATTGCTGATGAGAATGGAACAGCCCTGTGAGTCCTTGTTCTCTGGTAAGTACTTCGTCATTTTTTTCTGGCTGCTTTTAACACTGTTCTCTTTGTATTCAGTTTTCAGGATTTTGACCACGATGTGCTTAGATTTACATTGCTTGGAGTTTACCAGATCATTGAAATACGAGAGATTTTTGGCCATTATTTCTTACAGTTGTTTTCCTGCACTGTTCTTTCTCTTCTTTGGTTCCTGGATTCAAATTACACACTACTGGTGTTTTTGGTATTTTCACACAGGTCTCCGAGGCACTGTTCATTGTTTTAATATTTTTTTAAACCTCTCTGTTCATGAGATTGGATAACTTCCATTGTTCATCTGAGGCATCACTGGCTCTTTCCTGTATTATCATCTGTAGTTAAGATCACATAATTAACATTTATTTCAGGGATTATAATTTTTATTTCTGAAATTTAGGTTTTTTTTTTTACAATTTCTATTTAACTGAGATTTCCTATCTTTTCATTCATTGTAAGCATATTTCCTCTTACCTTTTTTAGTGTAATTATGATAAATGCATCAAAATCTTCATGTGCTATTTCTAACATCTCTGTCAACTTGGAGTTGGGATATGCATTTCTTTGCTCTTGAGAATGGATTTTTTTTCTGAACAATTTTAGGTTAGTTACTGGACATTGTGAAGGTTGTATTGTGGATCATTTCTACCACTATAAAGAGTGCTATTATTTTTATTTTAGCAGGCAGTTTTATTGGTTAATTTTTAAAATACAGTGTTTCCCGAGTGGCAGCTCAAATCTCAGTGTAGTTTTTTTTATTATCTATTTTAACATATAAGAATTTCAATTACAGTTGACATTCAATATTATATTAGTTTCAGGTGTACAGTATGGTGGTTAGACATTTATGTAACTTATGAAGTGACCCCCTGACAGTTATTACAATTTATTGACTATACTCCCTATGCTATACTTCACATCCCAGTGATTATTTTGTAACTGCCAATTTGTTCAGTTTGTTTTTTTAGGTCTTTGGTGGCCTACTTTGTGTCTGCCCATACATGCAAGGTTCAGTGAGCACCCAGAGATTTGGGGAGATCCTCTGTGTGAGGATCATCCTAGTAAGAGATAATTTTGTCCTGATGGAGGCAGAAGTCTCATACCACTCTTGACTCAGAAATCACAGGTTCTTCATTAACTCCAGGAAAAACAGTTTTAACTCCTTATCCTGGCATTTTTGGAATATAATTCGGTCTCTTCAGGAACATATAAATTCTGCCTTCTCTGCTTAGTCTCTTCTGTTCTGTGACTTGGTCACCACTAAAAAAATTCCTTGGTATCACTCCAACACATTTTCAGTTCTCTTTCTTTTTCTTAATAGCTTCCAATGCTTGGAACATAATTTCCCTTTTCATCTGCTAGTGAGGTTCTTACTTAACCTTCAAGGACTGACTAACATATCATTTATTCTATAGTAAAAGCAGTTGCTCACTATTCTGTGCTTTCATTATAATTTGTTTATTGTAACATTTATAGAGTTAGTTTATTGTGTATATCTGTCTGTCCAGCTGGATTTGTGTTACTTTAAGCAGGAACTAATTTACAGTTTTAATGGATATTGTATCAAGCATAATGAATATTTAGAATTAAAAAAAAAACTAGTGAAATTTCCTAGTATATCTGTTCGGTTAGCCAAAAAGTCTATTTAGCTTTTTTCCATAAAATAAAAGATACGTTTTTCATTTCGCCAATAAGTTTATTGATTTGGATATTCTGAGTGTGTTGGCTATCTCCTACATGGTGTAACGTTGACTGTTCTCAGTTAATGTCTCAGTTTGATCTCTATCAACTTCAGCTGGTCTACCTGACTGTGGAGCATCATCCAGCAAGAAATCTCAAGCACCAAACTTCGCAAACTACTTTCGATGTGTTCATTCAGTCATGGCACCTGCTCCATACACTGCACAAACCTTTTTTGGTGTTTCAGTTGAGTTTTTACCTTTCTTGAAATAATAGAGTATAATATGCTGAGAATGTTGCATATTTTTCCATCTTCAGTGTTAAAATAGCTCTACAAAAATTCACCAATTTTGATAAGTATTTTTTAAATTCATGCTGATATGACAGCGGTCACAATGCAATTTAACAAAATTGTTTCAAATGAAGTTAGAGACAGCTAAGTGCTAGGAGAGCCATCTTATGGAAAAAAAACCAAATAAGTTTTTGGCCATTTTGGCAATATTTTAATTTTATCTATTTTATTCTGTTTTGATATATAGTTCTAAATTTGTACTGTAGCAAAATAGTATCTTGGTAAAGAAGAGAATAAAAATGTTTATATATATTAAACTCTACATAGATACATTCATTTTTTTTCTATTTTCATATAACATAACATTGAGGGTTTTGCAGTGTTTTTTAATTTTTTATTGTGTTAAAATACACATAAGTAAATTTACTATCTTAACCCTTTATAAGTGCACACTTCAGTGGTATTAAATATTCACATGATCTTTTTTGGTTTTACATAAATTTTTGGAATGTTTGCTGTAGTTTTGTGAAATATACCATTGGTATTTTCATAGGAATTGTGTTGAATCTATGGATTGTTTTGGGTAGTGTGGACATTTTAATGATGTTAATTCTTCCTATCCATGAATATGGTATGTGCTTCCACTTATTGTTTTCTTCAGTTTTCTTCTTCAGTATCTTATTTATTTCTGAGTATAGGTCTTTTACATCCTTGGTTAGATTTATCACTAGGTATTTCATTTTTTATTGCAATTACAAGTGAGATTGTTTTCTTAGTTTCCCTTTCTGACAGTTCATTATTGGTTTATAAAAATGCAGTGGATTTCTGGATATTTATTTTGTATTCTGTTATATTACTAAATTGATTTATCAGTTCTAGTAGTTTTTGGCAGAATCTTTCGGGTTCTCTATATACAGTATCATGCCATCTGCAAATAAAGACAGTTTTACTTCTTCCTTTCTAATTTGGATGCCTTTTTTCCTTCTTGTCTGATTGCTGTGGCCAGTGCTTCCAGTACTATGATGACCAGGACCAGTGAAGGCATCCCTGTCTTATTCCTGTTAAGGGAAACACTTTTAGTTTTTGCCTATTGAGTATGATGCTAGCAAGTAGGTTTGTCATATATGGCCTTTATTATGATGAGGTATATTCCCTTTATTCCCACTTTGCTGAGAGTTTTTATCAAAAATGTTGCTAGATTTTATCAAATGCTTTTTCTGCAGCTATTGAAATGAGCATGTGATTTTTAGTCTTTGTTTTGTTTATGTGGTGTATCATGTTTATTGGTTTATGGATATTGTAACAACCTTGCATTCCTGGAGTAAATCCCACTTGATCATGGTGCATAATCTTTTTAATGTATTGCTGGATCCAGTTTGCTATTTTGTTGAGGATTTTAGCTTCTACATTCATCAGGGATATGGGCCTAAAATTTTCCTTGTTTGTTGTGTCTTTATCTGGTTTTAGAATTAGGAAAATGTTGACTTTGTAAAAAGAGTGTGGGAGTCTTTCCTCCTCTTGAATTTTTTGGAATAGTTTGAAGAGAGGTGTTAACTATTCTCAGGAAGTTTGGTAAAACTATCAGAGAAGCCATTCAGTTCAGGACTTTTGTGTGATGGGTGTTTTTTGATTACCGCTTCAATTTCATTAGTTGCAAAATCTGTTAGATTTCTTATTCTTCGTAGTTCAATTTGGAAAGATTGCATGTTTCTAGGAGTTTATTCATTTCATCCAGGTTGTCTAATTTGTTGGTGTGTAGTTTTCACAATATTTTCTTACTATCCTTTATATTTCTGTGGTGTCACTTATCACTTCAACTTTTTCATTTCTGATTTTATTTATTTTGGTCCTCTCTCTTTTTTCTTGATAAGTCTGGTTAAAGGTTTTTCAATCTTGTTTATCTATTCAAGGATCCACCTCTTGGTTTCAATGCTCTTTTGTATTTTTTTCAGGTCTCTATGTCATTTATCCTCATTCTAATCTTTATTATTTCCTTCCCTCTATTTACTTAGGGCTTTGTTTATTGTTCTTTTTCTAGTACTTTTAGGTGTAATGTTAGTTTATTTATATGAGATTCTTTTTTTTTTTGATAGGCCTGTGTTGCTGTAAATTTTTCTCTTAGGATTGCCTTCACTGTGTTCTATGGGTTTTTGGTTGCTGTTTGTTCATTTGTTTCAAGGTATCTTTTCTTCCCCCCCTAATTGTAGTTCTTTTTTTTTTTTTTTTTGTCAGTATTTTTTAATTGTTTATATTGTACAGTTTTCTGTCTTTTACCCCGCCCCCAGCCCACCACCCCAGCCCTCCCCACCTTCCTCCCATTTCCACCCCCCATAGTTTTTGATGTTTTCTTAGATCTCATTGTTAACCCATTCATTGTTTGTAACGTGTTATTTAACCTCCATGACCTTGTGTTGTGCTTTTCAGTTTGTTTCTTGTGCTTGATTTCTAGTTTCATACCATCATGGTCAGATGATTTCAATCTTCTTAAATTTATTGAGACTTATTTTGTGTTTTAACATATGGTCTGTCCTAAGAAAATGTTCCCTGTGCACTTGAAAAGAATGTATATTCTGTTGCTTTGGAGTGAAATGCTCTGAAGATATCAATTAAATTGATCCGATCTAGTGTGTTATTGAAGGCCACAGTTTCCTTGTTGACTTTTTGTCTGGAAGATCTATTCATTGATGTCAATATGGTGTTAAAATCCCCAACCGTGATACAGGAGAGAAGATGGCGGCGTGGTAGGAGGGAGCAGACCCCATTTCCCCTCTACACATGGGAGAAAAACTGGGCCAATCTACGGAAGATCAGAGCAGACAAGGAACAGTAACACAGCATATTGGAGAATAAGAGGTCGGAAATTGTAGCGGACACTGAAAAACCAGCGGTAAGGAGAGTTCTTCAGAAAAATAAGAGCCCAGGGTTCCAGCGCGCGGAGAACGGGGAGGCTGAGGCCCCAGCCCAGCGCTCCGCCAAGCCTGCCCCAGGGCCCTGGGGAGGGAGCTGGGTCAGCCGCTGAACTGGCTGGGAGATCTCGGGGCCACTGCGAGACTGCTGCCAAAGCCGAGCGAAAGTGGGTGCCCCAAGAGGGAGCGAAAGTGGGTGCCCCGCACCAGGTCACTGCTCGACTTTGAACCGAGTTTTCATGGTCGTTGGGCGACTACGAAAGCACAGGCACCCCAACAACAGATAGAGGCGTGGGTGAAGTGAGACAGCTGCATGAAAATAGGCACCCTCAGGGGACCGCACACGGTTGCGGGCTAGTGGACACTCATGAAAACATAGACGCTGGCCACTGGAGACAGCTGTGGAGTCAGAGGTGCCAGTTCACGGTGGGGTGCTCAAACGCGGACAGTTCAGGCCCAAGGTGCAGGCGCCGGATAGCAGCTGGAACGCAGGCCCTTCTCAGGGGCAAAGGCAGACGGCTGTGCACGTCTGGAGAACCTAGCACACACCCATAAACTCGGAAAAGTGCGCACACACCAGGAGGCTCAGATCCCACGCTGGAAACCCTGTGGGGAGAGGCGCCCACTAACGCTGGGATACATAGCACAATGAGGACTGAGTTCTGAACACAGAGAAAAGCAATAAGATCACCCCTCGGCCATTGCAGCCAGCAAGACCTGAAAAACCAGCTGGCAAGTTTGAAAACAAGAGGGTTTCTATTTTTTTTTTAATTAAAAAAAATTTTTTATATATATATATATTTTTTAATATATTTTTTTCGCTGCTTATATTTGTGTGGGGGTGTCTGTGTGCGTGTCTCTTTTTTGTTTTGCCAGTTTGTTAGTGTCTTTTTGTTTATAAGCCTGTCTATTTATATGAGTTTTTAACTACTCCTTCTTCATTATTTATATCTTCTTCTTTACTCCCCAACTCCTTTTGCCTCCCTTGAATTCCTTCTTCTCTTATCCCCTCTTCCTTTCTTTCCAATTTTATCTTTTCTACCTTCCTCTTTTTTCCTCTTTCTTCTTTCTTTTCATTTCCCCCCTCTCCTTTTTTTAAATACCCACGAGTGAGACAAAACAAACAAACAACCCTGGAACTGTGAAAAAAAAAACAACAAAAAACCAGAGTTGGCCCCCAAAAGAGGGTATTCCAGCTGATGAGACAATGGAAGCGGTGAACAACAGGATATCTGAAGGAGAATCCACCACTGAATCTCACAGATATTCTACCACAGAAGGTCATACCACAAACCCAGGGAGCCAGAACAGATCAATTTAAGAAGTTGAGTCTAACAACAAGAGTCTTACAAACAATGGGAAGACAAAAGAACAATCCCCAAATGAAAGGAAAGGAGGAAGCTCAAGAAAGAATGCTAAATGAAACAGAGGCAACTCAACTATCAGATATCGAGTTCAAAGCAATGGTTGTCAGGAAGCTCAATGAGCTCTCAATGAGCTACCATAAACTACAGGGAAGTTATGATGAACTCACTGCAAACTATATCAACATGAGAAAGGAAATAGAAACTATCAACAAGGGCCAAGAGGAAATGAAGAGCACAATCTCTGAACTGAAGAACACAGTAGAAGGAATGAAAAGCAGAATCGATGAAGCAGAAGATCGGATCAGCGAGTTGGAGGACAAAATAGAAAAAAACACTCAGAATGAGCAAGATAAGGATAAGAGGCTTAGAAAGAATGAAGAGGGTTTAAGAGAAATGCAAGACAACATGAAACGGAATAATATCCATATAATAGGGATACCAGAAGGAGAAGAACAAGAACAAGGGATAGAAAACCTGTTTGAAAAAGTAATGATGAAAAACTTCCCTCATTTGGTGAGAGAAAAAGCCACACAAATCCAGGAAACACAGAGAGTCCCAATCAAAAGGAACCCAAACAGGCCCACTTCAAGACACATCATAATTAAAATGGCAAAATTTCAAGACAAAAAGAGAATCTTAAAGGCAGCAAGGGAGAAAAAGGAAGTAACATATAAGGGGGCCCCAATCAGGTTAGCATCTGACTTCTCAATGGAAATGCTCCAAGCCAGAGGAGAATGGCAAAAAATATTCCAAGCAATGAGAACCAAAGGCCTGCAACCCAGACTACTTTACCCAGCAAGGCTTTCAATCAAGATAGAAGGCCAAATAAGGAGCTTCCCAAACAAAAGAAGTCTAAAAGAATACACCTCTACCAAACCAATGCTGCAAGAGATACTAAAGGGACTGCTTTAAGGGAAGAAAGGAAAAGACAGAGAGAGAAAGAGAGAGAGGAACACAGGTACGAAAATGGCAATGAATAAATACCTATCAATAATAACCTTAAATGTAAATGGATTAAATGCTCCAATCAAAAGACATAGAATAGCTGACTGGATAAGAAAGCATGACCCACACATATGCTGCCTACAAGAAACCCACCTCAGGACAAAAGACATACACAGGCTCAAAGTGAAGGGCTGGAAACAAATTTTCCAAGCAAATGGTCAGGGAAAAAAAGCTGGGGTAGCAATACTCATATCAGACAAAATAGACTTCAAAAGAAGGGCCATAAAGAGAGACCCAGAAGGTCACTTCATAATACTCAAGGGAAGAATCCACCAAGAAGACATAAATATTGTAAATATATATGCACCCAACGGAGGAGCACCTAAATACATCAAGAAAATTTTAGAGGACTTCAAGAAAGATATAGACAGCAACACAATTATAGTAGGTGATTTTAACACCGCACTGTCAAAAATGGACAGATCTTCCAAACAAAATATCAACAAAGATATTGTGGCACTGAACAACACTCTAGAGGAAATGGACTTAACTGATATATATAGAGCCCTTCATCCCAAAGAAGCTAAATACACTTTCTTTTCAAATGCACATGGAACATTTTCAAAGATAGACCACATGATAGGACACAAATCAAGCCTCAACAAATTCAAGAAAATTGAAATCATACCAAGCATTTTCTCTGACCACAAGGGACTGAAACTAGAAACCAACCCCAAGGAGAAAAACCCAAAACCCTCAAAATCATGGAGATTGAATAGCATGCTATTAAACAATGAATGGGTCAAGAATGAAATTAGGGAGGAAATCAAAAAGTTTCTGGAAACAAACGATAATGAACTCACATCGACCCAAAACTTATGGGACACAGCAAAGGCAGTCCTCAGAGGGAAGCTTATAGCGATACAGGCCTATCTAAAAAAGACAGAAACATCTCAAACAAACAACCTAACCCTTCGCCTACAAGAACTCGAGGAACAACAACAAAGACAGCCCAGAGCAAGTAGAAGGAAAGAAATAACCAAGATCAGAGCAGAATTAAATGACATAGAGACTAAAAGCACAATCCTAAGGATCGATGAATCCAGGAGCTGGTTCTCTGAAAAGATCAACAAAATTGACAAGCCTTTAGGCAGGCTCATCAAGATAAAAAGAGAGAGGACTCAAATAAACACAATCAGAAATGAAAGAGGAGATATTATAACTGACACCGCAGAAATACAAAGGATTGTAAGAAATTACTATGAAGAACTGTATGCCAAGAAATTTGAAAACCTAGGTGAAATGGACAGGTTTCTAGAAAAATATAACCTTCCAAAACTCAATGAAAAAGAAACAGAAAGCCTGAACAGACCAATAACGGCTGGTGAAATTGAATCAGTAATCAAAACACTCCCGATGCACAAAAGCCCTGGACCAGATGGTTTCACAGGAGAATTCTACAGAACATTTAAGGAAGAGCTAACCCCTATTCTCCACAGACTATTCAAAAAAATCCAAAAAGATGGAAGACTCCCAAACTCTTTTTATGAAGCTAGCATCATCCTAATCCCAAAACCAGATAAAGACACAACAAAGAAGGAGAACTTCAGGCCAATATCGCTGATGAACATAGATGCTAAAATCCTCAACAAAATATTGGCAAACCGCATCCAACAACACATTAAAAAGATCATACACCACAACCAAGTGGGATTCATCCCAGGGATGCAACGATGGTTCAACATTCGCAAATCAGTAAATGTAATTCATCACATAAACAAAAGCAAAGACAAAAATCACATGATCATATCAATAGATGCGGAAAAAGCATTTGATAAGGTACAGCACCCATTTATGATTAAAACACTCAGCAAAGTGGGAATAGAGGGAGCATTCCTCAACATAATAAAGGCTATATATGAGAAACCTACAGCCAGCATCATACTCAACGGGCAAAGACTAAATTCTTTTCCACTAAAATCAGGAACAAGACAAGGCTGTCCACTTTTACCACTTCTATTCAACATAGTATTGGAAGTATTAGCCACAGCGATTAGACAAGAAAAGGAAATAAAAGGCATTTAACTTGGAAAGGAGGAAACAAAACTATCATTTTTTTGCAGATGACATGTTAGTATACATAGAAAATCCTATAGTCTCGGCCAAAAAACTGCTCAATCTAATAAATGAATTTGGCCAAACAGCTGGATACAAAGTCAATATCCAGAAATCAAAGGCATTTTTGTATACCAACAATGAAACAACAGAAGCAGAAATCAAGAAAAAAATCCCCTTCAATATAGCAAAAAGAAAAATAAAGTACCTAGGAATAAACCTAACCAAGGAGGTTAAAGACCTGTATGCAGAAAACTACACAACACTGAAGAAGGAAATCAAGGAAGACACAAATAAATGGAAACACATACTGTGTTCATGGATCGGAAGAATAACATTATCAAAATGTCCATACTTCCCAAAGCAATCTACAGATTCAATGCAATACCTATTAAAGTACCAATAGCATATTTCACTGATATAGAACAAACTCTTCAAAAATTTATATGGAACCATAAACGACCCAGAATAGCGGCAGCAATCTTGAGAAAGAAGAGCAAAGCAGGAGGGATCACAATATCTGATACCAAAATGTATTACAAGGCCACTGTAATCAAAACAGCCTGGTACTGGCATAAAAACAGGTACGTGGACCAGTGGAATAGATTAGAGAGCCCAGAAATAAACCCTAGTCTCTATAGTCAATTAATATTTGACAAAGGGGGCAGCAACATAAAATGGAGTAAAAATAGCCTCTTCAACAAGTGGTGTTGGGAGAACTGGACAGCTTTGTGTAAGAAAATGAAACTCGAGCACCAACTTACACCATACACAAAAATAAATTCAAGGTGGATAAAAGACTTAAACATAAGCCGTAACACTATTAAAGTCCTAGAGGAGAACATAGGCAGGAAAATCTCAGATATTACACGCAGCAACATTCTTACTGATATGTCCCCTAAAGCAAGGGACATAAAGGAAAGAATAAACAAATGGGATCTCATCAAAATAAAAAGCTTCTGCATGGCCAAGGAAAACAGTATTAAAATAAAAAGAGAACCGACTGTGTGGGAAAACATATTTGCCAATCATACCTCAGTTAAGGGTTTAATCTCCAAAATATACAAAGACCTTACATGACTCCACTCTAAGAAGACAAGCAACCCAATTAAAAAATGGGCAAAGGACTTGGGCAGACACCTCTCCAAGGAGGACATACAGAGGATCCAGAGACACATGAAAAGATGCTCGATATCGCTAGCTATCAGAGAGATGCAAATTAAAACCACAATGAGATACCACTTGACACCAGTCAGAATGGCCCTCATAAACAAAGCAACAAACAGCAAGTGTTGGAGAGGTTGTGGAGAAAAGGGGATACTAGTGCACTGCTGGTGGGAGTGCAGACTGGTACAACCACTATGGAAAACAGTATGGAATTTTCTAAAAAAACTAAAAATGGATATACCTTTTGACCCAGCAATTCCAACTGCTAGGATTATATCCTAAGAACCCTGAAACACCAATCCAAAAGAACCTATGCATCCCTATGTTTATAGCAGCACAATTTACAATAGCCAAGTGTTGGAAGCAACCTAGATGCCCATCAGTAAATGAATGGATCAAAAAACTGTGGTACATTTACACAATGGAATTCTATGCAGCAGAAAGAAAGAAGGAGCTCATACCCTATGCAACAGCATGGATGGAACTTGAGAGCATCATGCTAAGCGAAGTAAGCCAGGCAGTGAAAGACAAATACCATATGATCTCACCTTTAACAGGAAGCTAATCAACAAAACAAACAAACAAGCATAATATAACCAAAGACATGGAAATTGGGAATATGCTGAAAGTCACCAGAGGGGAGAGGGGAGGGAATTTCAGGGGAAAAGGGGAAGGATTTACAGGAACAAGTATAAAGGACACATGGACAAAAACTATGGGGGGGGTGGAAATGGGAGGGAGGTGGGGAGGGCTGGGGTGGCAGGTTCGGGTGAGAATAAAAGACAGAAAACTGTACAAGATCAACAATTAAAATAAAAATAAAAAAAAATAAATCCATACACAGTACAGAGTAAATGTTAAGCTTGTAGACACCCAATAAATGCTGTTTGAACGTTAAAAAAAAAAAAAAAAATCCCCAACCGTGACTGTAGTACTGTTGATCCACCCCTTTATGTTCCCAAAGATTTTCTTTATATATTTAGGTGCTCCTATATTGGGTGGATATGTGTTTACAAGGGTTATATTCTCTTTTTGGATTGATACCTTTAGCATTATAAAATGTCTTTTTTGTCTCTTTCTATGGCCTCTGTTTCGAAGTCAATTTTTTCTAACATAAATATTGCTATTCCAGCTTTCTTTTCATTTCTATTTGCATTGACTATCTTTTTCCATACTTTTATTTTTAGTCTGTGTGTATCTTTTGTTTTGATGTTGGTTTCTTGTAGACAGCATATATATTGGTCTTGTTTTCTTTTCTATTCAGCTATATTATGCCTTGTGACTATTTTCTAACTACCAATTTGTATTTGCAAGAGAGTCACTTTATTTTATTTTTTTATGTTATTGATTATGCTATTACAGTGGTCTCAATTTTTCCCCCTATTCCTCTCTCCACCCAGTACATCCTACTTCTTCTGGTGATCCCCCCTCCTTGTTCATGTCCATGGGTCATGCATATAAGTTCTTTGGCTACTCCATTTACTATAATTGCTCTTAACATCCCCCTGCCTATTTTGTACCTACTAATTTATACTTCTTAATCCCTTCACCTTGTCCCTCATTCCCCTAGAACCCCATCCTAACTGGCCACCCTCACAATGTTCTCCATATCTGTGATTCTGTTTCTGTTCTGCTTGTTTGCTTATTTTGATTTTTAGATTAAGTTCTTGATATTTATGTATTTATTTCTGTTTTAATGTTCATAGTATTGATCTTCTTTTTCTTAAATAAGTCTCTTTAACATTTTATATAATGGATTGGTGATGATGAACTCCTTTACCTTTACCTTGTCTGGGAAGCACTTTATCTGCCCTTCCATTCTAAATGATAGTTTTGCTGGATAATGTAGATTGTAGGTCCTTGCTTTTCATCACCTTGAATACCTCTTGCCAGTCTCTTCTAGCCTACAAATTTTCTTTTGAGAAATCAGCTGACAGCCTTATGGGAACTCCTTTGTAGGTAACTTCTTGCTTTTCTCTTGCTGCTTTCAAAATTCTCTTAATCTTTAACCTCTGGCATTTTAATTATGATGTGTCTTGATGTGGTTCTCTTTCTGTCCATCTTATTTGTGACTCTCTGTGCTTCCTGGACTTGTATGTTTATTTCCTTCACCAAATTAGGGAAGTATTCTTTTATGATTTTTTCAAATAAGCTTCCAATTTCTTATTCTTTCTTTTCTCCTGGCATGCCTATAATATGAATGTTGGAATACTTGAAGTTGTCCCTGAGGACCCTCCCTATCCTCAACTTTTTGGATTCTTTTTTTTCTTCTTGCGGTACTAATTGGATGTTTTTTCTTTTTTCTGTTCCAAATCATTGATTTGATTCTCAGCTTCTTCTACTCTACTGTTGTTTCCCTGTAAATTGTTCTTTATTTCAATTAATGTCTCCTTTACTTCTGATTGGGTCATTTTTATGCTGTTGTAGTACCCACTGAGTTCCTTGAGCATCCTTATAAGCATTGTTTTGGACTCTGCATCTGATAGATTATCTCCATTTTGTTTTGTTTGTTTTTCAGGAGTTTTGTTCTGTTCTTTCATTCGGGCCATATTTCTTTGTCTTCTTATTTTGGCATTCTTCTTGTGTTTTTTCCTAGTAAGGTTGAGCTGCTTTAACTTTATGTCTTGGTAATGTGGCCTAATGTAGTAGGTGTCCTGTAGGGTCCAGTGACACAGCCTCCCCTATTACCAAGCTGGGTACTCGTGCCTCTTCTGTGTGGGCTGAGTATTCCCTCCTCTTGTAGTTGAGTCTTGATTGCTGTCAGCAGGTAATTGGGAGGGATTAACCTAGGCCAGACAGATGGTGTGACTGGCTGTGAGCACTGGCCTGCACTACCTCCTTCTGTGGTTTATGGAGGTGGTTGGGTGGTGGTGCTTCAACATGGTCTGTAACTGTCTGCTGGGTGCAGAGGCTCTGGAGTTTCCTGGGTGGTACAGGCCAAGGTCAGCCACCACCTGTGTTCTCTCTGGGGCCCCTTGGCATCAAACTCATTTTCATTGGGGGCCACGTCAGCCTCGTGGTTGCCTTCAAAGGGCTGAATGTAATTTTAGGACTGTATAAATGTAACTACTCCTTAACTAGGGGCAAGGAGCTCGGTGCTGCCAACAGGTAGAATCAAGGTGCTGGGCTGGATAAAACAAGGTGGAGGGCCAGATTTGGCTCGTGGGCCTTATGTTTGCCACCTCTGGTATAAGCTATAAAGTGATCTACCAATTGCTGCTGCTAGTGCTTGGCCTGGGGCTGTTTAGTGAGAGGTATGGGGACTGGGCCAGCTGTTGCTTCTTTGAGCAGATGTAGGGAGGTCTGAAACCTGTGCCTAGTATAGCCATTCATTTGGAAAAGCCACTGTTACCAGCTTGGGTGGGCCTGTAAATTGGATGGGGTGGAGCCTTAGGTATATAAGGGCAGGGTGTGTGAGCTAGGTTGATGGAGAATCAGATATGGTGCTGCCACACTGTGGCTCTGTGTGGGGGAGAGCTCAGAAAAGGAACAATGGATGCTTTGCAGTTCTGTTTGGGAGGAAGATGCCACCCAGCGCACATCCTGATGCCAGACACTTCAGTTCTTCCCTGTAGCCACTGGTGCCCTACAAGGTGCTTTCCTGGTGCCAGAGTCCAGAGGCAGTACATCTGAGTAAATCTGTATGAGGGGCTCTACAAGAGGAGACACCTGAGAATCCCACAGTTTCTTCTGCTGACCCAAACGCCAGTTGTTTTTACAACCTGTAGTTATGGGGACTTACCTTCCTGGCACTGGAACCCTGGGCTGGGTAGTCTGGTGTGGGGCTGGGATCCCTTGCTCCTGAGATATCCCACCCTTTTATGTCCACCACCCGTAGGTGTGTGACCAGCCAGCTCCACGTCTCTGTGTTTCTAACCCCCCTGTCCCTCCTACCTGTCTGGATGAATATGGTTTAATTCCTTAGTTGTTGGACTTTCATATAGCTTGATTTTCTCATGGTTCTGAGTGATATTTGTTCTGTAGTTTAGCTGTAATTTTGCTGTGTTTGGGTGAGGAGGTGAGCTGTGTTTACCTATGCCTCCATCTTTTAAGAGACTCACTTTAGAGACAGGAGGATGTCTGACTTGTGAGTGGGAACCTCTGTGTTTCATTCAGTGAAAGTGATTTTAAAATGGGTGATGTTGAAAAGGGCAAGAAGATTTTTGTTCAGAAATGTGCCCAGTGCCACATTGTGGAAAAGGGAGGCAAGCACAAGGTTGGGTGAAATCTCCATGGTCTATTTGGGCAAAAGGCAGGTTGGGTCCCTGGATTTTCTTATGTGGATATCAACAAGAACAAAGGCATCATCTAGAGAGAGACTACACTGATGGAGTACTTGTGGAATTCCCAAGAAGTACATCCCTGGAACAAAAATGATCTTTGCTGGCATTAAGAAGATTTTAGAAAGGATAGATTTGATAGCTTATCTCAGAGAAGCTATTAATGAGTAATAGTTGGCCATGGCCTTATTTATGACAAATGTCTCATGACTTTTTTTTTAATGTGTACCGTACTTAAATTGACCTCATACACCAGAATTCAGATCATGAATGTTTCTTTTGGGCAATTCTGATTTAAATAATATTGGCTTGTGGTTAAATGAATATGATCAGCTTTTTGAACTTTGATGGTAATTTAAGTTCAGCAACTGCTATTAATATTTTCCCTTCTAAAAATATGATTGGACTTGATTTGTAATACTCAACTTTTCACAGAGATGGTAAATGCTGCTTCAAAAACCTGTAGGAGATTGGTTTTATGTTTAGATTTATGTAACTGATTATAATAACATGTTTAAATACTGAGAAAATCCCTTCATTGTTTATTAGAAAAGCAAGACTCACTTGTGTTTCAAATTGTGTTTGTTAGCCTGTTAAAAGGCAAGGGCTGAAGGTAAGCTGGTGGTGTCCATTTTTTGGTGCTAACTATGCCAATTTAATTAAAATTTCCTGTATCTAAACTGTTGCCTTTTACTTAATGAAAAAAGGGAAAAGGACTCATGGACATGGACAACAGTGTGGTGATTGCTGGGGGGAGGGGGTACAAGGGGACTAAATAGTAATAGAAAAAAATGTAAAAGATTACATAAATGGCATTTTAGTGTGTTTTCTGTGTGATATCAAACAAAGAATATTTAACACTTCTCACATTTAAAAACAAGAGATTCATTTTAAATTTAAGGACACATATAAGCTCAAAGTGAAGGTACAGTAAAAGGTATTTCATGCAAATGATAATCAAAAGAAAGCAGATATTGCTATACTTAGACAAAATAAACTTCTAGTGAAAAAGTGTCTCCAGAGATAAAAAGGGACATTACATAGTGATAAAAGTGTCAGTTCAACAGGAAGATATAATAATTATAACTATATACACATCCAACATGAGAGCATCTAAATATATTAAGCAAATGTACTAACAGATCTGAAGAGAGACGTAAACAGAATATAATAATAGTGGGGGAATTCAATACTGTACTTTCAACAATTCATAGATCATCCAGACAGAAAGTGAATAAGGCAATATTAGACTTGAATCATACTTTAGATCAAATTGAGCCAACAGTCATATAGAGAACATTCCATCCAACAGCAGCAGAATACAGATTCTTCTCAAGAATGAAATGGAACATTCTCCAAGATAAATCATATTATAAGGCACAAAACAACTGTTGGCAAATTGAAGCAGATTGAAATCATACCAGCTATCTTTTCCCACCACAATAGTCTGAAACTAAAAAACTCATGAAGTGGAGGAAAAGTCACAAATATGTGGCAATTAGACAACACACTTTTGGACAACAAATAAGTGAAAGACTAAGCCAAAAGGGAAACTTAAAAAAATCATAAAACAAACAAAAATAGAAACATAACATACCAAAATTCATGGGATGCAGTGAAAGCAGTTCTAAGAGAGATGTTTAAAGCAATAAACTCAAACATAATGAAGGAAGAAAGATCTCAGACAAACTCATTTTTACCTCAAGGAACTAGATAAAGAAGAAAAATAACACAAATAAATGTAATAGAGACCAAAACACAACAGGAAACTAAGAGCGGTTTTTGAAAGGATACCCATTATTGACAAGCCTTAAGCTACACTAAATAAGAAAAAAGGCAAAGGACTCAAAAGTCAGAAATGAAAGAGATTACTTTACAACTGATACCACAAAAATAAGAGACTACTATGAATAATTATGTGTCAACAAATTGGGTAATCTAGAAGATATGGATAGATTCTTAGACGCATGTAACCTACCAAGACTGATCATGAAGAAACAGAAAATCTGAGCAGACCAATACTGAGTAGGAGATTGAATCAGCACTCAAAAACATCCCAACAAACAAAAGTCCAGGGCCAGGTGACTTCACAGGTGAATTCTATCAAACATTTAAAGAACTAATACCAATCTTTTCTTATACTCTTCTGCAAAATAGAAGAAGTGGGGGAAACAGTTCCAAACTCATTTTGTGAGGCTATAATCACCCTGATACCAAGACCAGATAAAACAATTGCAAAGTGGCTGCTGGCCAGTGTAGGTTAAAAAAATAACAATTTGTCAAAATTGGTTATGATACTTGGCAGTTCTAGATATTAAAATGTTAGCCATGGCTGTAGTTAAACATTTATAAAGTCAGGAAGACAAATTTAATTCAAAATGTGATGTTCCTCTTTGTGTTCATGATAGTTAATGGTGTTATGTGAAAAAATTGATTATATACTTAGGCACAGGTGGAAAAGTAGAAACATTTTATTTATTTTTTTGTTTTTTAAAGATATTATTTATTTACTTTTAGAGAGAGCGTAAGGGAGGGAAAAAGAGAGGGAGACAAACATCCATGTGTGAGAGATACACTGATTGGTTGCCTCTCACACGCCCCCTACTGGGGACTTGGCCTGCAACCCACACCTGTGCCCTCACTGGGAATCCAGCTGGTAACCTTTTGGTTTGCAGTCCAGCACTCAATCCACTGAGCCACACCAGCCAGGGAAGAAAGAAACATTTTAAAATACAGATCATGGATATCTTTGGCTGATGGGATTGCAGGTTATTTTAATTTTCTGTATTATACTTTCATTTTCCTTAGTTTCAAAACATGAATATTTATTTATTTATTTATTTATTTATCTTAATCCAACTCACAAAAACTACCCAAATGGGCATGATACAACTTAATTCCTGGAACTACTTAGAGAAAAATGTCTGTTTAAAATTTGTACTTATCATAGAACTATCCTTTTTTTAAATGTGCGAATACACAAATAAAAGACTGAAAAAATATGCAACTAATGTTACTATTTCTAAAAAGTGAAATATGTAGTGTTTTTCTCCAAAGTTTTTATAATGAATATACATTGTTTTTCAATTAAAAACTTTTCTAAACGCATAACTATGTGCTATTATAAGACGGAGTTCACAGGTGAGTTGAGTCTGTAAACACTTTGAAATAGAGTGTAAAATTGTGCATGTATGTACAGACGTACTTTTATAACAAATTAAACTATATACACATTTTAACAGTATTTACAATTGTCATTTTGTATATGAAACATTTACTTCACTACCTGTGAGTATATAGATTTAGTGACTTATCCTCACCAAAATTTTAAGAGGATAAGAACTTTTAAATAATTTCTATGAATTTTTTTTTTATATTTCTCCCTTTGAACTACAAACTCTTTGCTCATCTTGAAAAGAAATTTAAAAATCAGGAATAAGATGGCTGACTGAGCACATGTACGTCTCCTTCCTCCAAAAAAATCCACTGAAATGAGAAAAAATACATAAGAACAATAATAAATTCACAATTATATTAGTAAAAAGGAAAGCAGCCATCTCTGGGTAAGAGAATTTGAGCATTTTCTGGAAGTTAAAAAGCTAAAGGCATCAGAAAATTGGAGAAGTCAGAGTACAGCAATCACCACCAAAGTAGGGGTAGTTCAGGGTTACTGCTGAGATAACATCCTTAAAGAATTTTAACCTCAGGGTTAACAATAGGAGCAAAAGCTGACTGTGGACAAGTCAGTGTTTCTCAAACACCAATTGAAACACACTCAAGATTCTCAGGTCTTATTCATAATTTGCATTTTAAGAATTTGCATTTCCAATAAGCTCCCTGGTGATAACAATGCTGATGGCCAGCCTGTGTATAACACTTGGGAGTCTCAAGAACTAATCCAGTGCACATTAAAATCACCTGGGGAGCTTGTTACACTCCCAAGTACAGGTCACAGTCCTTACCATTTAATCAGAATATAGAGGAATTAGAACCAGGCATAACTATTTTTTAAAGATCCCATGTGATTCCAAAGTACAGTAAAGTTTAGGAACCACTGAACTAATCAGCAGTAAATTAAAAGATTAAAGTATGTGCAAATATGCTTCCCCCTTCCTTCTTATGAACAGAAGTCCATTTTCATTGTGATAAAGCCATGATTGTTCTTTAAACAAACATTTTAGGCCCTTTTCAATGAAGCTATGTTAGTTCCTTAGACAAAATGTAGACCCACAGACTGGTGGGAGCAGGAGGAAAGAGGAAGACATGGCTCCTGACCCTTAGGTAAGAGCTAGAGAGAGAACCAAAGTAGACACTGAGGATTCCGAGTTACCACAGGGTTTCGAGAGGAGGAACTTAGCCTAGTAATGACAGGCTTCAAAATGTTTTATCTCCAGAGATAAAAGCTCCTTTACTAATACTTCTTCGTTTATGCGTATACTTCTTTATCCCCACATATAACCTCAGTTAATCCTGATGAAAATATTTGCAACAAATTCTTTACAAAAAAAGTATCTAAAGGATATAACAAGTAACTTAAAGATGAAAAACCCAAATTAAAAAAAAAAAACACAAGCAAAAGTCACAAACTGGAATTTCTTCAAAGATGAAACACATTGGCCTATAAATATAGAAAAGCTGCTCAACCTTGTTAGTAATCAAGTAAATACAAATTAAAATTACAAGATGCAATTTCACACCCACAAGATTGGCAACAAAAATTTAATGAAAGTCAAATTTTGCCAAGTGTTAGCAAGGATGTGGCACAATAGAAATTTCATTTCTTACTGTTGGCCAATGGAAAGTGATAAAATCACTTTGGAAAACAGTTTAGCTTTACTTAGTAAAATTGAACTTGCTAATACTTCACAATTCCACATTCTATTGTAAGAGTATGCTTTAGAAAGGTGTTTGCATAAATGTACCAGGAGAAATGCACAAACGTGTTCATGGCAGCAAAGTTCATAATAGCAAAAACTGGACCTAACCTTGATGTCTCCCAACAGAATACACACATAGATAGTAATGGCAACACCAGCTAGTTGCAGAGCTGTTGTTACTAGGCAGGCAATATTCTAAAAGCTTTATATATATTACCTAATTTAATTCTCAACGGTTAAGTAAGGTAGGTACAACTATTATGCCCATTTTAAAATGAGGAAACCGAAGTTTAGAGAGAATTACAGGTTTGTCCAAGGCAGTAAGTAACTGGTTGAGTCAGTGTTTAAGCCCAAATCTGAGCCCTTAAACACCATGCTAACGGAATTAGGATTTGGCAGCTGTTTCCAAAGTGTGATCTCTGGACCAACATCATTAATATCACTGGGAACATGTTAGAAAATTTGGGGCCTGACAATTTAAATTTTAATAAGCCTTCCAGGTGATTCTGCTGCACACAAATGTGTTAAACTGCTGGAATCCTGGATTTACTATGTGAAAAAGAGGTGGTGTCATTTCAAATAGGAGAAAGGAGTATTTGCATTTTCATTCTTGAAACTGTTTTTGCTTTTTAATTTTTCAGCTTTATTAAGATATAATTGACATTACGTATGATACTTACAATGTGTAAGTTTCAGATGTATAATATGATGATGTGGCATACCTATATATCACAAAATGATTACCACAATAGAGTTAACTAATACCTTCATCAGCTCACATAATTATCTTTTTTTGTAGTTAAAAACATTTGTTTATTTTCTTCACAACTTTCAAGTATATAATACAGTATTGTTAACTATAGTCATCATGCTGTACATCAGATCCCCAGAACTTATTATTACTGGAAGTTTGTACCCTTTAACCAATATCTCTCCATTTCCCTCATACCTATCTCCTGGCAATCACCATTTTACCTTCTGTTCTGTTTCTACGAGATCGGCTTTTGTTTAGGGCCCCCATATAAGTGAGATCATACAGTATTTGTCTTTCTTTGACTGATTTCATTCGGCATATAATGCCCTCAATATCCATCCATGTCAAAAATGGCAGCTTGTCCTTCTTGTGGCTGAGTAAGATTCTGTTATACCCAACACTTCCTTTATCCACTCACTCATTGATAGATAGGTTGTTTCCCTGCCCTGGCTTTTGTGAATAATGCTGCAGTGAACACAGGGGCAGATATGTCTTCCAAACAGTGATTTTACTTCCTGCAGATGTATACCCAGATGTAGGATTGCTGGATCACATGGGAATTCTATTTTTAATTATTGAAGAACCCTTATACTATTTCCACCCCCATAATGGCAGGGAAGTGTTCCCTTCTCTTTTTTTTTTTTTTTTTTTTTGAGGAATTTGTGATGTCATAATATTAATTCTTTAAATATTTGGTAGAATTCACAGTGAAGCTGTCTATGTCTGGGGTTTTCTTTGTAGGAAGATTATTTAATTATTTTTTATTTTATTGTTTTACTAATCTAACCCGTTTTACTTGTAGGTCTAGTCATATTCCTATTTCTTCTTAGTTCAGTTTAAATAGGTTGTCATTTTTGAAATATGTCCATTTAAGTTATTTAATATGCTGGCATATTGTTACAACATAATATTCCCTTATAATTCCTTTATTTGCTGTTAGGAAAATGTCAGGAAGTTAGAGAGGGCCATGTTTTTAATTAAATGATTTCTGTATTTTGCCATGTATAATATGCTCCTGTGTATAATGCACACCTACGTTTTGGGACCAAACTTTCAGGAAAAAAAATCTTTCATTTTAATTTTTAAATTCAATTATGTATTTGTTTATATTTAGAAACAAAACTGATTATTGTACTCCAGGGTACTATTTTGCATATGGATATTGTTATTGGTTTCTAGAGTTACACTTGTAATGCATAAGCATAAATAAAAGAATTAAAAACATTTATGTAGATATGGAATTAGTACTACCCATGTACAATGCACATCCTTGTTTTTCCCTCAAAAGTTTGGGTAAAAAAGTGCACATTACTCATGGCAAAATATGTTACTTATTTCTCTACCTTCTTGAAGTATGGAATATAGTTCAGACAGTTATTTTGTCTTTGTCTAAAACTTTTGTTTATCTATTTTATTTCTGGGTCTGTATTTCTTAACTGATTTAAAAATTCTATTATGGGTTGTATTTTCTTGCTTTTTTGCATGCCTGACAATTTTTTATTAGTTGCTAACCATTGTGAATTTTATCTTGTTGGGTAATGTTATTTTATTATTATTATTAGTCCTGTAAATATAGGGTTGTGCAAAAATAGGTTAACAGTTATTAGTGTGCAAAACAGATTTTATTCTTGTGTTATTATTTATTATTATATTATTTTTCATATGAACAACTGTAAACCTACTGCCCTCCCTAGCCCCCAACCCGCTGTGTTCTTGAATTCTTGAGCTTTTCTTTCAGGACACAGATAAGTTGCTTGGAAACAATTTCATTCATCCAAACTTTGCTTTTAAGGAAGAGCAACTTTTAAATTAGGGCTAATTATGCTCCCACACCTGAGACAATACCTTTCTGAGACTTGTGTCTAATGCCCTGTGGATCACGAGGTTTTGCACTCTGGCTGATGGGAAAATGTAGTTAGTATTCCTGGCTCTGTGTGACTTTTGAAGATCATCCCTCTACCCCTTCTTGCTTCAGGTAGTTTCTTTACACACCTGTGTTAATCATTACCCAGCTGAAGCCTGGAAGGGGCCCTCTATGTATTCCCCTTCTGTGCACAAAGGGGAACTCTTTCCTGTTCGGTCTGCCTTGCCAACTCTAGCTACCTTGGTCCGTTTGGACTTCCAGCTTCATCTGTTCAACTTAAGGAGGCTGTAAAACTCTACCCGGATTCCCTATTCCTGTGCTGTAGCCATTCTCTAAGCCGTAAGCTGGGGTATTCAGAGGGCTCATTTGTTTTACTTTCTCTGGGATCACTCTTCTGCACTGCCTAATGTCAAATGTCTGCAAACTATGGTTTCACATATTCTGTTCAGGTTTTATGTAGTTTTCCGCAGGAGAGGAATGTGATCACTGCTATTCCACAATGGTTATAAGTGGAACAGAGCTTATATTTTGGCAGGGGAAACAGATACTTAACTAAATTAACAAAAAGTTGATTAATGTAAATTCAGATTTGGGCTCTTTTGAAAGAATATTCAGGGAAAAACTCCCTGAGGATGAACTTTTCACTTGACACCTGAATGATGAGAAAGCAAGCCATTCAGAGAGCTGGGGGAAGAGAATTCTGGCCTAGAGTAAAAACCTTGCCAGTCTGAAGCTGGAACACTTGATATGACTCAACTGTATCTTTTTTTTAAATTAAGTTTATTGGACTGACATTGGTTAATAACATTATGTAAGTTCCACATACAGAATTCTGTAATAAAGCATTTCTATATTGCATTGTGTACTCACCACCCAAAGTCCAATCTCCCTCCGTCACCACATATTTGACCCACTTTAGCCTGTTCATTCTCCACCCACCCAACTTCCCCTCTGGTAACCACTCTTTTTCAACCCTGTCTTTGAACCTTTGCATTTGCAATTGCCCTGTGATTCAGCCATCTGAGCTCTTTTCAATTCTTTACTTATAATGTTGCTTTTCCTTCTCCATTTAGGCCATCTCCTCAGCATAACATGACATTCTGTAGGGTCTGGCAGAAGTAAGGCCTGCTTGAGTGTGTTTGGTAGGGTGATAATATGGGTTTAATAATTTATAGTTTTAATTTGAACATTTCACCTAAAATGTCATATGGTGTTCTTGAGTGTGATATTGTTATGTTACAGAATTACATGCTTATGATTGTGTAATAAAAGCTTTTGTTATAAAAAGGGGCATTATTTTACATGGACCCTGTATTCCCCCCTCTGGAAATCTTATCTCCTTGCTGAGACCAGGTGCTATTTCCTTCTTGAAGTCTTCCCTGATAACCTCAATCAGAAGCGACACCTTTTTTCCTCTAAATTCCTCTAGCACATATTTTTTTGTGAGTGTGCAAGACTTAAATAAGTAACAATATTGCTAGTTAGTATAATCTGATTTTTTTTTTTTTTGTATTTATTTTCTCCTGTATTGTCAGTACTTAGAGTAGCTCCTGGCATAGTATTGAGAATTAAAAAAAATGTTTATTGGACAAGTTGTTATTTGTGTATATGTCTTCCTCTGAAATGGGACATTTTCTTTTTAACATTTTTATTACTCCTTTTTAAAGATGCTAAAACTGAGGCTGGGAATGGTTCAGGAACTTGTCCAAGGTCACACAGCTAGTAAATAGTGAAAGGAAAATTTGAATCTTAGTGTTTTCTGAAAAAATTTTTTTCCCTGAGCAACCACCAAAATGACTTTTATCCAGTCTGATTATGGCTTCCCAGTTTCTCTTGACACAATGAATTTTGTTTTGTTTTTGCTTTTTAAAAAAATTTGTATTATAAATCTTTATTGTATTTTTTCCCATTGCCATTTAGTCTCCTTATACCTACCCAACGCCCCCAGCAATCACCATATTGTTGTCCAGAATGGGAGAACATATTTGCTGATACATCTGATAAGGGGCTAATATCCAAAAGTTATAAAGTACTTACAAAACTCAACACCAAAAAGACAACCCAATTGAAAAATGGGCAAAGGACCTGAATAGACACTTGGCCAGAGAGGATATACAGATGGCCAATAGACAATGCAAAGATGTTCAACATCACTAATTATCAGAGAAATGCAAATTAAAACCAGAATGAGGCCCTGGATGGTGTGGCTCAGTGGATTGAGTGCTGGCCTGTGAACCCAAAGGTTGCCAGTTCAGTTAGGGCACATGCCTGGGTTGTGAGCCAGGCCCCCAGTTGTCGGTGTGTGAGAGGCAACCAATTGATGTATCTCTCACAAACGTTGATGTTTCTCTCTCTCTCTTTCTCTCTCCCTTTCCCTCTCTCTGAAAATGAATAAATAACCAGAATGGAAGGCATCATGTGTCCAGATAAGCCCAATTCCCCAACAAAGAGAAATATGATGTATTAATTCTGGGCTCAGTGTCATAATTCTTCAACTCTTCATTCAGAGAAGCTCCTTTTCATGCCCAGTCTAAGGCCTTCCACAGGATGATTGATGAAGAGAATCATCTATTTCTTTTAGGGGAATTCTCATTGGTACTCACAGGTGTGGTCTAGTTTCCATTACCTAGACAAGAAAATCATAATCTTGAACAATATATTTTAAAAGCTTGTGTTAGTCATAAATGACATCAAGTGAGATACATTGATATATTGAGGTCTGTCCAGCCATAAGTATAAAAAATAGAGATATTTATTGAAGAAGATACAAGATACAAGAAAGATTGTACATAGGACAATGACTTCTCAGTCCCCTTCAAAGTAGGCACCTTGGGACCTCACACAGTTTTCCTAATTGCCATCAACTGCCCCTTCATATTTTCCTGAGTGTCACCAATGATCTGAAATCTCTTCCCTTTCAAAGGTGATTTTAGTTTTGGGAGAAGCCAGAAGTCACAGGGCACCAAATCTGGGCTGTAGGAAGAAGGCTGAGTCACCTGGGTGATTTGATGTTTCACCAAAAAACTCTGCATGAGATGTGATACATGAGTAGTTATATTGCCATGATGAAGCTGCCAATCACCAGTTGCCCATTACTGCCACCTTCTGAATCATCTGAATAGTCTGTGGAGGAATGTTTAATCTTAATGCAAAATTTGATGCAGATTCGTTGTTCTATTTGCTCAGTCATTTTGAATGTGACAACTACACAGTACACACACTCATTCAGTGGCATCTACCCCTCCCCACTGACTAGTACAGTGAAGTCATCATTGTTCACTCATGCGCAGTACTTAGTAATACTAAGTAACTTGGCTGCCAGGTTACATCAATGTCCCTCAAACCATTTTTATTACATTAACAATGGCTGGACTTTTTCCGGACAGACCTTGTTTGTAGGTAATTTTTTATTCTGGGAGGGCACAATGAGGCTAAAGATTATTCCAATTTATGTTGTTTAAACAGCACAACTCAGAGTCTTCAACACCAGAATTCATATTTGTGGTGATTTCACATATTTCTTTGTGATTATTATTTCAAAATAAAGGTAGTCTTACTTTAAAAATAGTAACTGCTAGAAGCCTCCAGTACTTTTAAAACAAACAAAACCAAATTAAGTTTCTTTGCCATCTATCTCAGGGAGGTTAGTAATAATACTTGATTTGGATAGTCAATATAGATTTCCTAATTGATTTAGATAATCAATTAGGATAATCATATAGTCCTAAAACTGTTCTATAGATGTGGTACAGGTAGAGTTAAGTGTGATGGTTATTGTAGAAGCATTTTATTAGGTGAGACTCTACCTGTAATTTATTGTCTAGTATAGTTTTATAGGGTTAAAGCATTGTTCATTTATTTATTCATGACTAATTTTTGCATGCCTTTATTAATTCACTTTTTTTTTTTTTTTTTTACTAAGAATAGTTATTGAATCCATGCATTCAGCACTGTAATAAACCCTGGGAAAACAACAGGGTGGAAGGCAAAATTAGTCCATACTGTCTTGGAACACAGACTAGTGGAATCTTTTGAATGAAGCCCCAAATCAATATCCTTTTTCACTCTTTGTGGGAAAAAAATCCAAAAACCAAAAAACTTCCATGTCCTTATGAAGAAGCCACATTGTTGTTATTCCTGATGTCCTGACCTGACTCGGGAAATTATATTTAGTTTACCTTAATGATTCATTCATTCATTCAGCTGAATGGCATTCTTTGCTTCCTGTCTCCAACAGATCTATGTCTATCAGACCACAGGAATTAAAATTTCATGGTGAGAGGACTGACACCATGATACATTTTAAAAATATTTGTGCACTTATTATGTAATCAGGGATTTTAATAAAGGAAATGACTCTTATTTATTGATGATCAAACTACTAAGCTCTTTTCTCAGTAAATGTTTCACCTCCCTTTCTGATAAAAAAAGATTTGTTGCTTATTTTATAAATGTTATTGTTAATTGTTGTAATTTGATGTGAATGAGTCTAGTATTTCATTATTTTATTAACTCGCTGCCCACAGGGAAGAGGCAAAAAAACCAAACAAGCTGAAAAATGAAAACCAACTCACAAATGAGATATGGTAAAACAATTTGAAAAGTCAAGATACTTATTTTCACCTCACTGATCAAGTTTGTAAGGTAAACAATGATGATTTCTCTTATTGAGCCCACTTCTCCTTCTAGCTCCTGCCCTAATTCTTTGCTCTTCTTTTATAATCTTCTGCACTAAAATTGTTTACACTCCAATCTCTCTCCTCCTACTGCTCTTCAGTTGCCTCCTACCACTACATGAACTTCCTTGTTGCTAAATACAAGTGAAATTCTCAGTCTTAATCTATGGTAGGTAATAGAAATGCTGTCCTTTCATTTGCTCAGGCCAGAAAATGTTGGCATCATCCTTGACTTCTCTTTTTCTCTCACATGTCACATTCCATCCTTCAGCAAATACTGTTGACTCTACCTTGAGAAACATCCTGAATTCCATCATTTCTCATCCGGTCCAAGCCATTATCATCTTGCTTGCCTTATTGCAATAGTTTATCTGGTTTCTTAATTTCCTCCCTTGATTACCTGTCTATTCTTTGCATTTGCTTTCTTTGTTTGGAAAACCAAAACACCCAAATAGCTTCATGGCCTAATCTCTCACTTTCCTCAGGCCTTTATTCAAATGCCACCTTCTCTGTGAGGTCTTGTCTGGCTACTGTAATGAACATTAGAAATCCAAACCCTCCTTATTTTCCTTTCCTGCCACCTTTTTCTTTATTGAACTTCTCATCTGCTCACATACTATGTTTTACTCATATACCTCTTTATTCATTATCCTCCTGTTCCCCTTCCACCAACCAATATTTTTAAATTTTTATTTCTCTGTATCCCCAGTTGCTAGGATAGTGAGTATTATTTATGTGGCACATAAAAATACTCAAATAAGTATTTGTTGAAAGGAATAAATTTCGTGGTGACTAGGATAATTCTCCACTGGGTCACTGAGAGTCTGAATAGGTTTGTTTTCTATAGCTTACTGAGAGGGAGAATATTATGCTGTAATTTAAAAATAAAAACAATAATGTATTATTATTAAAAGTACTCTTTCTTGTTTTGTGTGATTTTAATTTACTTGGATTTGAACAGCATGAGTTTCATTTTTAGACCTTCCTTTTTATCAATGTGAGAACTGGATGGGAGTGGCACAGTGCAGACCTGCTTCTGATCTCACACATGTTCCAGCAGGCGTCAAGGAAGAGCAGAGCGGTGGCGTCTTGGTGTGCGGTAACTACTCACTTGTTAACCCAGCTGCTCTCAGTTTTCTTCTCATTATTCTCATTGGTCGAATATTGCATAATTATTATATTTCTGTGGGCAAGTATCCTTGTCTTTATGATTACCCTTGCCTCAGGCCTGAAAAGCATCATTGTGTTTCCCGAGGAAGCTCTGGTGTCCTCTGTATTCTCTCTAGAATGCAAAGGAAATATTAGTAAGAGAAGCATCTTTTGATGATTTAAATAAATGAGAATCCGAATGACAAAAAGTGGACTGTGAGATTAACACATACGAGAACTCTGAGATTGCATGGCAAGTAGTGCTACTGGACAGATGCCAAAGAACAAGGACCCCTTTAAACCCCATTTCTGGTCACAGTGTTTTTCTGGGACTAACACTGTGCATGGGTCTCACTAGCTCTTAAATAGAAGTCAACATTGTACACGAACATAGACATCATCAATAACTTTCCATTATACGAGGGTGGTATTGTGTGTCAATGAAGAAATATTTTAATATGTATGTAGTCCTATAGGGTCTCATAGGATATTACAGTTTTCTAGGGGAGCTGAAATAGTCAAATAGAAAATCAACACAGATTTCCCCTGCCTAGTGTGGCTCAGTGGACTGAGTGCTAGCCTGAGAACCAAAAGGTTGCCAGTCAGGGCACCTGATTCCCAGTCAGGGCACATGCCTGGGTTGCAGGCCAGGTCCCCAGTTGGGGGTGTGGGAGAGGCAACCAGTTGAAGTTTCTCTAGCACACCGATGTTTCTCTCCCTCTCTTTCTCCCTCCCTTCTCCTCTCTCTAAAAATAAGTAAGTAAAATCTTTAAAAAAAACAAAATCAACACAGATTTATATAAATAAAAATAATTTCAAGTAGAGATTGAATATAAGGATACTTCCAAAGGGCTAGTAAATTGTTTAATTTATTGAAGAAATTTCTATAGTTATAAACTGGGAAGCAGTAGTAGTTGAAAGAAATATTTAGGTTAATGAATGGACCAGTGAAAAGTCTGGAAGACTTTTAAATGTTTGTGTTTCCTCAGAGATCCATTCATTGAGTTCTTCTATCTCTGCCTAACCTCTTGAAGAAACACAGTCCGTACTCCTACTTCCTCCTGGTCCCAAATTTGTATTTCCAGCTCTTTTCCGATCATCTGCTTTGGACACCCCCAGCCACATCAAATTCCATGGAATAATGATAGTAGCTACTATTTGTTGAGAAATTATCATTTACTTGCCATTACTGTAACTGCTTCACATGTGTTAGTTGATTTAATGAGAGCAGAGCATTGGTATCTTGGGGTGTGATAACTATTTACTTGTTAACCCAGCTGTTCCTCAGTCTTTTCTCATTATTCTCAATAATTTTGCATTTTTTAATTAACTTAGTTGTATAGATGAGGAAACTGAGACTTTAGGAGTTTAAGAGACTTGCCCAAGGTCCCACAGATATTAAATGATACTTCTGAATACAAACCTATGTTCTTAATCACTGTAATTCATTTCGCAATTAAATTCTTTAGATATGCTTTCAAACTGCTTCTCCATATTGGAAAATAGGGTTGAAATGTTACCACTGTACATCCAGCCAGGATCCTAGACATGTTTGTCTTCTTTATTTCCTGCATCTGAATGGTAAGTCAATCTCTTTTCCTCTTGTGTATCTCTTAGACCTGTTTACTTTTTAATACTGCAACTATCATCATTCAGGCTATTATCCCTTATCAGCCAGCTAGAGTATGTGCCTCTAGTTTTGCAGCAACATCTTCCATGTTATAGATTTGTCTAACTGCATGTATTCTTATATCATTTTTCTGCTTAAAATCCTTAAACAGCTTCCTGACATTTATAGGACAAAGTCCTATCTCTTGAGGATAGAAAACTAGGCCTTTAATAATCTGGTCTGTGTCATCACTTTTATCTTTTTCTCCTGACACTTCCTTTTATATATCCTGTGTTTAAGACATACAGAATTTCTTAGAGTTATGGACTACATGCTGTTCCTCCCGTCTGAAATACTTTCACTTTATTTTCCCTGAACCTATTCCTTACTTTATTATAGTTGTCATATGGAATGTTAAATGAATGTTTGTCTTTCCCCACTTCTAAGTACATTGTTAACTCTTTGAGAGTTTGTCTCATTTGTCTTTATATAGTTGTTTTTAGCACATAATGTAATTTATAATTTATTATAGTATATAATGTACCTAATGATTCATAAGCCCTGAATCAATGATATGGATGGATGAATGAATGCACATATAAATAAAAACCAAATCAGTAGGTTTAGATTTGGTTTGGCCTATGAGGAAACACTTTTCAAAACTGAGTAGTTGAGGAAAGTAAGTAGGAGAGACAGCTTGTCTGATTGGACTGATTAAGTATAAAAGTTCATTACACAGAGGTAGGGAGAGGGAGAAGTTGCCTTTTTGATATTATTTGGAGATTTATGACTGCAAGGCACATTTAGAAATACCACAAACATTCCAGGAGAATGATAAGATGTAGAATAATTTGAATCCTGAGGTTTGGAGTGTTAACTGACTTCTTAAGCTTTTTCAACCTATTATTATAGGCTTCAATTTGAGTCAGTCTTCAATTTTACCTAGTTTAGTATTCTGCAGGTGCAAAACACACTACATTTAGTCCAACCCTATTATTTATCAATACAGTAAGGAAAGTACTAGAGTGAGTAATCTGTCCGTGGTTCCAGATCTACCTGGAGATAGAGATTCTCACTTCCATGCTTTCCCCACTGTGAGGAACAGTATCAGTGATCAAGAAGTTCAGTAAATCCAGCCTTCCTGGACTTAAATCCAGCCCTGTCATTCACTAGTTTGTGATTTGAGAAAATTCAGTATTCTTATCTGTAAAATCAGGGAAAGTATCCACATAATAGGAACAATGTGAAGGTTAAATAAGTTAATATAATAAAGGCCTTAGAAAATGGCTGCCACATAATAAGCCTTAAGATGTTACCCATCGCTCTTTGATAAAAGTGCAACAATAATGCTTTTCTCTTCCACTGTGTTCCTACTGAGTCTGTATTACAGGGTATGTAATGTGGTATTATAAGTATTATCATGTCTCTCTTTCCCTCTTGACTCTGAGCTTTTTAAGGATAGAGACCTTGCGCTGGTCAAGGACCTAGCAGTGTCTGGCACACAAGGGGTGTTTGATACATTTATTTTAAAAGAATTAGTGAACTTTTTTTATTTTTAGAAAATAACAGTTAAATAACTATTTCACTCTTTGATACTAAACCAGAACTTCTAGGTAATTTGTGAATTATCATGTCTGTGAAAGGGACAATAGAAGCATGGAGAAAGAATGCTATGTGTAATTTGGACAAAGAAAGACTTAAACCACCTGACTCGGGGCATCACCACGCAGGATTTCTCACCCTGATGGAGTAGTTAGCACTTCAGTTGTTTTCTGTCAAGACATGCTTCACATGCTTCCTACTCACTCTTTTCTGAATGAACTTCAGTGGGAAGCTGTAGGGTAAATGGAGTCAGTCAGCCTCCCTCACTGGGCCCAGTAAGTAGTATTCCCATAATGTTGAGAATGGGCCCTCATGCACAGAATCATGCTTTGTTATAAAATATCTTGGCATCCTGCCAGCTTTGTGTGCACTTAGTATATAAGGGAATTGGGACTTCCTGTGGTGTGACAAGTGGCTTGTGGAGTGTGTGGATCACTCCACCCCAGAATAAAGGCATGTCAGACATCCCAATGGCTCTGTGAATTTTCCTCTGTCTGTGGGAATCCTGAGTGAACCTGCCTGGCCTTGAAAAGCTACAAGACAATTGGTGTAGATGGCAGGATTCCTCGTAGAATGGTGTGGAGCTGGCTTCCCCTGAGCGGGGCTTGGCCAGGTGGCTGGCCACCAGTGTGTAGTAATTAGTGGCAGGGCTCCTGGTGGCCTGGCAGCCCCCCCAGGACTGGCCTGATGCTAATGGTGCACCGGGCATGGTAGAGAATGCACTGCAGGTGGCAGGGGAAACCCTGAAGAAACCAAGTGTCCAGGCAGCTGTGGGGCCTGCAGGCTGGGTGTTAGCTTTGCAAGCAGTGATGGAAACTGTGCTTTGTGATGCAGGGCAGCTATGAGCACCGTGAGGGAGCAGAAGCTTAGAGACTGAGGGAAAGGAGACTGTGCTTCAAGATGCAGCGAGGTGTAGTTAGGAGAGGTCTGAGAGGGAGCAAAAGCCTTGGAGGCTTGGGTTCATGCCCTGAAGAAGACCTCCGAACAGTGGGGCGGCACCCCGCCTGAATTGTACCAGACAATCAGGAAGGGGAAGAGGCAGGGGTCCCCACAGATGAGTCACCTGTGCTGCTGTGTCTGCGTGCCAAGGCCGTGTGCGTTGAATAGTGCTCCAGGATGCGGTGCCACCATGGGTGCTTGGCCTGGGGGCAGTGGGGCTACTGGTGCTGGCAAAGCTGGCATGGGGCCTCCAGTTTAGCGTGCTGGTGCTGGCACTGGCCGAGGTGCAGGTGCTGCACAAGAATGGCTCCGAGGTGGAGCGTGGGTGTCACAGTGCCTAGAGCTGTCAGGGTGCTTGGCCGGCTGCACCCTTGGTGCACTGCTGCTGTTAGCCAGCCTGGCACAGGTGGTCCAATGTGCACCTAGTCCAATGTGCCCTGCCTGCCATGTTGGGGAGTATGGGGCTCGTGTTTCTGGTGGCTGAGGTGCTGCTGGCCGCTGTGAGCAGACGCCAGACCCTGGCTCTGGCCCTGTGTGCTCTGGTACTCAGCCACCTGGCCGGCTTCTCACTTTGCCCGTGGTCTTGCTGGTAGGGCAGCTATTGGAGCTGGTGGTGTGACCCAGGTGGCTGTGAGAGAGCATGCCAGAACTGGAAGAGGTGGCAGGTGGTGGAAGTCACAGAGGCTGCAATGGTGGCAATGGAGGGGTGGCCCAAGGGGATACAGTAGTGGGTAGGAGGGACGGTGTCTCCAGCCCCCTCCACCCCTCAGTCAAAGAGTACACCTGTGTGGGTGACTAGGACCTAAATGTGGCCCCCTACAAATGTCCAGCTGTCCCGGCTTTAGTAGACACAGAAGCAAAATGTACTGTCTGTATGGAAACCCAGACAAGTTCCCAGGGGGCCTAAGCCCTCATTGATAATCAGGGGGGTGAGGTGTAAACATGAAGGTTGTGTGGCTTGCCCTGAGTATTGAGTGTTTGCCCCAATGAATATACTGTTTAGGTAGCTCCCATTCCTGAGTGTATCCTGGGCCCTTTGTGGGGGGGCCTGCTGAGGCTCTTTGTGGGGGTATGCTGAACATCTCCCCATTCAGTTGAAACCTCACGAAGGGTGACAGCAGTGAAGCAGACACAATCTGGTTTAATACTGAAGTAGGTCAGAGTAGCCAGTGGGCAGAACTGTGAGCTGTGTAGCTCATGGCTGCCAGTGAAGCACCGCTCCTGACTATTTGCACAGATAATTGAGGTATACCAGGGACTAACACTGTGGATCACTACATGGCATGCCGATAAATGGATGGTTATACATAGGCCATCATGGAGGCAGGACTTATGGCAAGATCTATGGGAATTAGGCCACCAGAAACAAATCACTGTATATCACTTGACTGGGCATGCACCCCTTGCTTCCCCCAAGAATGATGAGGCTGACATGCTAGCTAAGGTATGATGGCTGGAAACGCTTCCTGCTAGCCTGTCAGGAAAAAGTAGCCCAGTGGCTACACCATCACCTCTTACATGCTGGGCAAAAGACGATGCAGTCTACTATAAAACCTTGGGGGTTACCTATCACCTTAGCAGAGGTACAGGAAGCTTGTGAGACCTGTGCTGTCTAACTACTAGGCAGGTGGTGCAGGGACGGGTATTGCTGACCTGGTGGCAGGCTGATGAAATCAGATGCCTGCCTAGTTCAGAGGGACATAAGTATGCGATCATATTTGTGGACACAGCTACTGGACTTTCACCTGCTTACCCTGCATGGCACCTGGATGAGACAGTGGTAGTCGCTGTGCTGGAGTGTTTATGCATTGCTTATGGGTGACCTTTGATGTTGAAAGTGACCAGGGGACCCATTTTACAGGGGCTTTGGTACAATGGGCCCAAGACCTGCAGATTGAGTGGAAGTTCCATGTGGCCTAGCACCCCCAAGCTGCCAGAATGATTGAACGGTAGGTACATGGTCTCTTAAAGCAGTGCCTGTGAGCTGTAGCTGCCACCCCTGTACTGGGGGGTTGGCCGAAATGCTTGTGGACTGTCCTCCGGACTCTAAATGAGAGAAGTCAGAAGAGGAGCCCAGCTCTGGTGGAAGTGCTACTCCACCGGACTGGTGCTCCAGTTCAGCTGCAGGTACGGACTAAGGATGCTTTGCTGAAACCAGGCATGGGAAAACAAGGAGATATTCTCTTGCTTGCACTTGAGGGCCTGGAGTGAGGGCAAACAGCCACTTGGATGAGGCCTTGGGAAATAAAAGGTCCCCACATGCATTCAGTGGCTCTTGTTGCCCTTTGGGGACAAGGAGTGGAGAGAAACTTGCAAATAATGCCCTAATTGTGTATCTGCACCCGGGAAGGCCCCGGCTGCCAGCCACTGTTTTGTTGTCTTGTCGACGGACCAGAAACTTGCTTGTGTATTGTCTGAGGGTCATAATTTGCCATTGTTAGTGCCAATAACTGCTAAGTAACACCTCAGTGGACTGGGTACCTACCTTTGCTTCAGTGGTTAACCAATCAGCATAGTGGGTCTGTACTGAAATTCCCCTGAGCACAGCTGCCAGCCTCCCATGGCACATCTCTCCAGCTTCTGTCTCAAATTGAACTTAGTTACAGCACCAGTCGAACAGTGTGCACATTCCTTGTGAAACACAACCTGGATCGGCATCTGTGCTGGGGCAGAGCATCCATGTGACTGGCCCCAGCCCTTGGTTGGCTGCTCTATATGGGATGACTCAGGGTGGCTCATGGCTGAGGCCATGGAGTTGGTTGGACCAGCTCCCCTTTGTATTGAGAATCCTAAAGGACAAGCCCAGATGGGCTGGACCCCAATACGTCTGTGTCAGAGGCATACTCTTAAGCATTGCTGGGAGGTGTGGAATGTTGTGTGGGCTGTGGTTCCCACAGGGGCCCTCTGGGTGTGTGGCTTACACGGGTGGCCTTAGTTGCTTGGAAATCAGACTGGCTACTGTACCTAGGTGTGGCCTTATTTGTTGCTTACTGCTGCAACTTGTACCACTGCGGCAGCAGATTGCCCCCTCACCAAGGGACCCTTGCAGAAGACACCCTTGTGTAGATTATATGGTAAGGAGCCCTGAAGGTATGGATTGTAGGGTAAATAGAGTCAGGCTCCCTCACCTGGTGATAAGCAGTATTCTCATAACATTGAGAATGGGCCCACATGCGCAGAATCACACTTTGTTATATAATATCTTGGCAGCTTGCTGGCTTTGTGTGCATTTAGTATCTAAGAGAGTTGGGACTTCTCGTGGCACAACATGGGGTGAGATGCGGGGTGCAACATGTGGCTTGTGGTGTTTGTGGATCACCCCATCCCAGAATAAAGCCATGTCAGACATCCTAACAACTCTGCAAATTTTCATCCATCTGCCTGAGTCTTATGTGAATCTGCATGGCCTTGAACAGTTGCAACACGGAAGCCTAAACATGAAACAGAATCTCTGTGCATCAGTGGTGATAGCGATACCTTATGTTTGGGTTGACCAGGTTCATTGTTTTAAGCATTTCTGACCATAGTACCAACTTTGAGTTTGGATCTGGTGCTCTTATTCTTCTTTGTGAAAATTAGAATGGGGGCAAACATTTCATCTCTCAACCTGTACGAATTATGGATAAGTTATAGCATGATGCAAAAAGTAAGTGCTTTGGAAGCAGCCCGGGTTGGAGTTCTGACTCTGCTGCTTGGTTGCTGTGTGATTTCAGCAAGTTATTTAACTTCACTCAGCTCCAGCATACATGTCAGGTTGATATGAGGAGAACATAAACTAATTATATAAAATAATATACTTGGCACAGTACCTGACATGTAGTAAACAGTAAATATATAGTAGGTTTTTATTTTTAAACAGTGGATGTCATGCTAGATCATTTAAGATATATCCTAATAATGGAACTATGCTAAGTGAAGTAAGCCAGGCAGAGAGGGACAAATACCATATGATCTCACGTTTAACTGGAACATAATCAACAAAAGAAAAAAGCAAACAAAATATAACCAGAGACATTGAAATTAAGAACAATCTAACAATAGCCAGAGGTAGGGGGAGAGGACAGTGGGGAGAAGGGTTTTCAGGAACTACTATAAAGGACACATGGACAAAACCAAGGGGGAGGGTGGAAGCAAGAAAGGGAGGTGTGTTTGGAGGGGGTGGGAGGAGGGGTGGGGAGAAAATGCAGACAACCCTAACTGAACAACAATGAAGTAATGAAAAAAGATATATCCTAATATAGTGCTATGTATTGTCTGCCAAAAAATGGATATATGAGCCAATCATTTTTCTTTTAAGAAAGATAAGGGCCATAACATAAAGTATGGAAATCAAACTTGAAACAGGTGATGCATAGACCACCTGTGTCAGAATCTCCTGTTAAAAATACAGGATCCTTGTCCTAAATTCAATTTATTGGATTAGAATCTCTGTAGATGAGACCTAGGAATCAAGTATTTTCAGAAGCATGCAAGGTTATTCTGGTGTAAATTGTTCATTGATAAACCTTAAGAACTACAAGATACGTGTTTTCTTGAGCATAGTTAACTGACTTAGATGTTTTATACTTATATTAAGTTATTCCTATTGAATTTACTTAGCCTCTAGCATTGATGGTGTAGTAAATGGAAAACTTAATTTGTGAGTATTTGAAGTTTTAGCATCTACATTTTCTAGGTGGGATTTCATATGAACTGCATTAATATTTCTATTAACTTTATTTTTAACGCTATTAAAACATCTTTATGGTTATAGTTTAATGTCCAATTAAAAATACCATTTGCAACAAATTCAAGTCAAGTATTTAGTTTCTTTGCCTGTGTTAATTATTGAACCTTGGTGTAGAGACTATCAACTTTGAACACTGAAGCAAAAACAAAAGCAAGAGCAAACAAACAAAGACAAAACAAAACAAACACAAACCTAGAAATAAATTCTAACTAATCCTTGCTCTTGAATCCTATATTGAGAGACAGTTGGTATTTAACTGTATGCAACGTGAACATGGTAATGCTGTTTATGCTTTTGCATGTGTTATTTGTCTAGTAGTAACGTTCTCCTAACTTTGTTTTTAATATGGCAAACCCTTCCATATGCTTCAGAGTTCCTCTCAGATATCATCTCCTTTGGAAGTCTTCTCTGATGTCCCCAGTCTCTATCCACATGGATCAGGTGCCCTTTCTATTTCTTCTGTATACTGTCATACTGTCCTTAGAAATGTCTAATTGTTTGTCTCCCTTCCCAACTGAGCTCCATGGGGTGGCAACTTTGGATTTCCAGCATTTAACACAATTTTGAGTCAGTTTGGAGGCATTTAGTACATGCCTGTTAAAAGAATAAATCAATTTTATGTATCTCTTTTGATTTATGAGATGATTATATTCTTGAAAAGTGGCACTAAATTCAAACACCTACATCAAAATTAACTTTCTTATTAGAAATAAAAGCAATTTTCAGTTGTTCAGTTTTGTCCTACTTTATGAGTATTGAAGTAAAATAATCTTTTTTAGCTTAATCAAATTTTGCCTTCTACATTTACTTAACTGCACTTCCTCATTTAGTCATTGGCACTTAATGGATGATACAGTAGAAAAGCCTACATTAAGTTTCAGAAGTCTAAACCCAGGCAGCACAGTTTCCAAATAACAGCATTGTACAAAATGATGAAGAGTGAGGCTGTCCACAGCAAAAGTTTCTCTGGAATGGAGAAGGAAAGAACTGGAAAGGTGCAAGGGCTTGAGTTGCCAGTGTGCACCCTTGAGAAAAAGCCTTGTGTTCTTTCTTCCTTAGTTGAGCCCTGGTGTGAGGAGGTGAGGAGAGAAACTGACATAATTCGAACAGGTTTGTAAAATTTGAAAGCAGAGAGAAATTGTGTGCCATTCCTTAGTAGAGGCTTTGAAAGTTTCCCTCAGTCCTCATGCAGCACGGGAGATCAGGTCTTCCAACTCTTACTTATAACATAATTCTAGTGTTTTAGATATGATGGAAATAAGAAATAGAAATTGCCATCCCATGCCCCCAGTTTTCAAAAGTGTGTACATAAAACATGTTGAAATGTTAACAGTGATTATCTCTGGGTGGCGGGATTATGAATGGCTGTCATTTTTATCTTTATGCTGCTCTGAATTTTGAAATATTTCCAGAATGGCATAGCTTTTTCACCTTGGTTTGCCTGGCTAAGCATCGCTCATGCTGTAGTTCAGGCCTCGTCTCCCCCACACTGCTGGCTGTGCGGTGTGTTTCCATTTCATGTCCCTTTAACATTCCAGGTGTTGCATTTCCTTATCGCCACAGTATGCGAGATAATTGTCTGTGTCCTTTTATGGACCAGAAGATATATCTTATTTTTATACCAGCACAGCAGCACAAAAATTAATAAATCTTTTTGTTGAATTAACTAATAAGAAATTCAGCAAAAATTATTTCACGGTTTGCCCCAATTACAGTTTCAGAAAAGTTGTCTCCATTAGAAAAAAAGAATCTGTTTTTTAAGTAATATGGAAAGACATGTGAATTATGGAACTCTGAAAATTACAGTAAATTTGGAACACAAATTCAAATTCTTAGATTCTATAAGCCCATGTATAAAATGTACCTGAACATGCATTACATGTATCTGAACACTCTGTTCACCAATAATTGGGTTGCTTGTGATGAAACTGAAATATTGCTAAAAGAAAGAGTTTTGATTTTTTTCTATTTTTTTCTATATGACTTTTGTCATCTTTCTTTGACATTGAGCGTAAACTCAATAACAAAAACTGAGAGATTTTTCTGGTTTGTCATCATTTGGCAATGTATAGTAAAATTCACACGTTAACACTGAATGATGATTATTTTAGTCTATTTCTTCATAAATTGGTATAAAAAAGGACAAGTTAAGGATTATTTAGCTACAAGATTAAGTCTGTAATAAGTGTGATATTGATTATTTTCAAGTTAGGAATACAAATGATACATGCAGGACTATTTAACTAAGACAGTGATAATTAGGCGTAAAGGCCGATAATTGGGGAAGTAATAAATTGAGGCATGCATACAACTAAGGGAAAATTAGATTTTTTAATGAAAGAAATAGCCTATGGATTTTAAATCTGTACAGTAAGGGTGAGAAAAATGCTATTAAAAGTTAATCATTTTATCTTTTGGTCTACCTCTGTTTTTTTGCACATATTTATACCTAAGCACCTGTCAAATAACATTATGTTCCTTCTCTTCTAAACTATGACCTATTTGAGTGCAGGGTTCATGTCTTATTTGTTCTTGTTGCTAGCGCATGATAGGTACTCAAATATTTATTAAATTGAGTTAAATAGGGTGAAGATGCTATTCTCTAATATTCAATCTAGTGTATAGGCCTTACATGGGTTCCTCTGTAGGGGTAAATTTAGGCAAAGAGAGAAAATGAAGTCTTTTTCCTAAACTTTAGAATTGGGAAAACCAGTCATGAAGTAAGAGAAATGGAAATTAAGCCTTATTTAAATATGAACATTCGCCTAACATTGGAGTGGGCTTCCTAAGTACTTATTTCTTATATTTCCTTTTCTGATAGTTGATGGCTAGAATTGTGCTTATCAGGTTGGTGGCCAAGAACATCTGTAAAAAAAGTATAATCTGCCACCTTTAAGTTCTAGTATTATACCATGAGGTTCCTTATTATATGCTATATTTGGGAATGGGCAGTTTTGCCTTTTTTTTCTTAGTGGTCAAATGTCATTTTTTTAAATTGATCCTCACCTGAAGATATGTTTGTTGATTTGAGAGAGAGAGAAAGAGCTAGAGAGAGAGGAAAAGATCAATGTGAGAGAGAACTATTGATCATGCCCTGACCGGGAATCAAACCTGTAACCTAGGTATATACCATGACCAGGAATCGAACCCACAACCTTTTGGTCCATGGGATGACACTCCAACCAGTCAAACCACCTGGCCAGGGCAAATATCATAATTTTTGAAGCTGTCAGGAAAGATCATTTTTGTTATTTCTTCAGTTTGCCAAATTCTCTTAAACGCTTTGGGAATGATAAGTCTGCCAAATCTGCATATTGTTATATGCTTTAATTGGTTCAGAACATTTGTACCAATCCCAGAGGATAGAAGTACAAAAGGATAACAGAGAAGTAAGTAATATAAACAGTGCTATGATACATTCACACATGTCATTTTTTGAAATATTAATCTTGATCTAGTATATTATCACCAACATAGTATAATATATTTCTGACCTTATTGCTTATCTAAAGTTCAGTTCTTTTATACTAAAAAGGGTCAAAGCAAAGGACTTTCACATCTAAGCCAGAAACCCAATACTACCAGGAATGAAAAGTGTTTTTTTGAAAAACTAGTGTTGGCTATCACTTTTTGAATCCAGTGTCTTCTTCAAATGCAATTAATATTAGATGGCCTCTTCTCTAAGAAAAACATTATGTTAATGTGCATATCTGAACCCACAGGACTTAAGATAGCAAAAGGAGGTAGGAACCGTGGGGACATTGGATCCATGCTAACTTGCATCCTTGGGGGATTAGTAAAAATCGAGGTCAGCAAGAGTCCCAGGATGCAGGACAAATCAAGGAAGAAAGCACACCATGGTGGCTGTGTTCCTTTCCAACGGGCTACCACATGGGCAGCTGGAGAGGAAGGTGGCTCTTTTGTTTAGTGCTTTCTGTAATTCCCTTGTCTGTATGGTTGGCTTCTGGCCGATAGCTACTTTTATTCATTCTTCAGAGAGGAAAATTCCACTTTGATTTTGCTGGGTACCACAGGAAGTAACCTCAGCAGCATAGTGTCCCTCACACATAGTAGGACTGACTTAATGAAATCAAACTATTGACTCATTCCAGTGGGGTGTCTGGAACATTCAGTTACTTGGACAGATTCAGTCTTATAATACTTAATGCTATGTTTGAAATTATGGCTATCAAATTGTACTAATGAAATCTCAGGCTAAACAGAAACCCATTTTTAATCATCTGTGATCCAAGGAAACTTGACTGTAGTGGGAAGAGGTTTGGACTTGGAGGAATAGAAAAGTTACCTGGAAACATTTTTCAAAAAGTATATCTTAGCTACTACGTTTCCTAGCCTTCAGCAAGAATTCATGAGACCCTCCAAGGCAGGCATGTATAGTTGAAAAAGCTGTTCATGCAGTTTGGATTCCCTCTTCCTTAGCTTCTGTACCCTTCACCTCTGGAGTTTGGAAATCAATGGAGAAGTTGATCTCCAAGGGCCTATCTATAAAACTCTATGATTTTATTGGTAAAAATTCTCCTACCTGGTGATGCTTTTGTTTCCAGAAGTTATCAGTTCTATACTTCTCTTCTTTATGGGACTTGTTTATTGTGTGGTCATATTCTCTGATGTATGGGTCTTCATTCCAAAGTTTTTAGAGCTATAAGATAGAGGTAGTAAATTAAGTGAGGATCACTTTCTCTTTTTTCACTTTTTTGTTTGTCTTTGCTAGGATAGCATTCAACATCTTGGATCAGAGAGAAGATATCTTTAGGGGTTGCACATCTGCTGCTGAAACTCTGACTCAGTGCTATTACACTGGTAGAAATAGTAGCTCTAGCACATAGTAAGCACTCAAGAAATTGTTGTTCCAGCAAAGTACTTATATGGTTTAATAATGCACATTGTAGGAAAATATTGATTAAAAGTAATCTAAAATATCATCTCATTTTTTATTTTGACTCTTGGAATAAAGATTCAGACTTTTTCCTAGTTGCATTTAAATGTTTTTTGAACAAATATAAACTGGGTGACCTATGGTTTCTTAATAAGTTAAGTATAATCCTTCTAAAAATAAGTTATTTTTTTCTAAAAAGTTGTTTATGATTACCTGCTTATGGTCATTTGAGTGGGAAGGGAACTTTTATGCATCAGTCCATGGTAGAATGTCAAGCGGAGCCCCAGTTTAGTAAATTACTTGTCAGACATCTTACTATTTAAGTCCTTGGAGTCATCTCAATATGTTGTGCAAAAAATTACCACTTATTCAATAAATATATTAATTATTATGGTTAAAAAACATGTTTTCTTATTACAAAAACAATTGAAGTTTATTATAAAGAATTGCTAAGTGAAATAAGCCAGAGAAAGATAAATGCATATGATTTTACTTATATGTGGAATCTAATGAACAAAATAAATTAACAAACAAAAGAGAAATAGACTCATAGATACACAGAACAGACTGACAGCTGTCAGAGGGGAAGGGAATTGGGGGCTGGGTGAAAGAGGTGAAGGGATTAATCAAAGGAAAAAAGTAACTCATAGAAACAGATAGCAGTCTGGTGATTACAAAGGGAAAGGGAGGCGGGGGGAGGTAGAAGAGGGTAAAGGGGGGATAAATGGTGATGGAAGGAGACTTGACTTGGGGTGGTGAACACACAGTACAATATACAGGTGATGTGTTATAGAATTGTGCACCTGAAACTTACGTGATTTTATTAACCAAGGTCACCTCAATAAATTCACTTAAAAAAGAAAATGAATTGTGTCAAGAAGGAAAACAGATCAAAGTTACCTATAATTCTACCTGTGATGAGCATTGTGGAAAATTTTGGTGTGTTGCTGAAAATAATTTAATACTCACCTATGTTAATAAAAGGTTTTTAAAATATGGTGAAAATTTTCATATTTAAGGTAAACTATCTCAATAATTTTTAGGCATCATTTCTCAACCCCTCTTCATTTGTAATTTCCATGCTCTTAGTCTAGGGTTCATTAATACCTGGGCTTCATTACTTATAATATCCTAGATCCATAATCAATTTAGGAAATATGTGTAGTCATTCAGCAACAATTATCACATGCTTTTCCCTATGAAAGAGGTGCCCTGACTCCTTTTCTCCCATGGATTAGAGAATCTCCTACCCCTCTATGGTTGAGAGTTTTAAGGCAAAGAAGGGTATATACTTGGGTTACTTTTGTCAGATTCATGATCTTTTCACAGTGCTTTATTATTTTAATCATTGCTACTATCAAAATACTTCCTATCCTTGTTGTGGTTTGTTGGAAATTACAGAAAAACATGTTATATTTGTAATAGTGTGTAACTTACCTAAGTTTCTCAATTAAAATATTGAAAGTGTCTGCCCAATTCTTATTGAGTCAAAAGTGATTTAAATGTCTGATTTCTTTGTTAGTGCATGGTTCAAGCTCACTAAAACATATCAATTTTGATGTCATTTTATTTGTTTTTAAAGACCTCAGATATTCAGAGTGGGACAACTAGTAAATCTTATTAACTTATCTTGTTTACAGGAATCAAAGTGATTTTTCTCAAAGTGTAAAAATCTGGCTGAGCTGGCTAGAATCGACCTTGGATTAGTCTATATAAGAGCTCAGCATCTTAGGTGAGAGTCATTAGACTTGCAGCACTGCAGGCTGTATGTTATATCAGTAGCCAGGTGTGGGCAGTGATACAGGGGTTGGGAGATCTCTCTTACTGGCCCAGGGATCCAAGGCATTCGGTGCAAAACCTGGCTAGCAGCCCGAGTGAGTAGGAGCCATGTGACTCTGGTGAGTTGGAGTGTGCAATTGCCTCCTGCTTCAGAGCTACCTGATCCGAATACTAAGCAGAGCGAGTGCCGGGCTGAGTGTAAGACACTGAAGACACTGCAGAGAAAGGTGCTTATTCCAGAGGCGTTACAAAACATGGAGATTAAAGACCAGGGGGCCCAAATGGAGCCGCTGCTGCCTACGGTAAGAGACAACCTGCTGTCATGTAGATTTAACCGCGTTTGCTGCAAAAGCTGTCAGGCAAACGATCTGCTAGCTAGGTGCAGCAGTGTACTTTTGGGGTGGTGGATAGCTCCCACGGCATATGGTCAGGGGTCTCCTCCCATATCGGGTGACTGAAATGCATAACGCAAAGCACACGGTTTCCACCCCCCCTCTCAATATGGATGCACTATGGTGATGAAATGTCTCATGTTTGCTGCTGTTTGAAGAGATGGCTAGGTTTTAGCAGCAGGGGCAGCTGTGTGTCTTTCCCTGCCTGTTACAGCCTATCTCTGTTTCTCCGGCTGTGCAGTGGTGTTTTAAGCCCCTTTACAGAAGCCCCTTTTGTATCATATTTAGTCGTGATAAATTTCCTTCTCGAGTTTCATCCCCCTGACAGTGAGGTAAAGGAATCTGCTACTGTTGCAGCTCCAGAGATTTAGTCTCTGCAGAAACCGGGGGAAAGGATAGCAGAAGGATCGTGTTTTGTGTGTGTGTATTCTGTCAGTCTCTCTCAAAGGGAAATGTGTCATGGTTTACATACAAAGAAGATATGCATTTTGGGGAAATAGGCACATGATTCATATTTGAATATCTGAAAGATTCCTGAATTGTCATTTGGAAAAAAACTGTTTATTTCTGGGTCTTTAAGCCTCCTGGATCTCTAGATCTAATTCTTGGATAAGTAGTTGGTTTGTCTATCCTCTCCACAAAGCTTTCTGGCTGCCTCACAGACTTTGTAGATCCTCAGGCAACATCTTTCTCACCCTGGAACAGCTGATGTTACTGTGTTCAAGGAAAAAAAAAAGCAACAGTATTTTCTCAATGTCCTAGAGATGCCAAACGAAAGCTTCCAGCCATCTATCAAGGCTCACAGCTCAGAAATCTCCCTGCACCAAGCCAGGTGGAGGGGCTGTTCTCAGCTCTCTGCTACTCAGGTTTGTGACCCACCTAGCAGACGAGGGACTCGCAGCAAGCTGTCCATTTTTTTCTGAGTCTATTCCTAGGTTTTGAGCACACCTTTAAATCAAATAATACCTCACGGGGAGTGAGCAAATACTGGGCCACTGTATTTTTAGGGCCTTACCTCGTCTGCCGGCTCAAAATCTGCAAAAGATTTCAGTTTGCATCCTGGAATTGGCTTTAGCCACTGTGCATGCTCAGTTCTCCTCAGGACGCCAGATTTGGGCAGGGAGGGAGCAAGGAGAGGGAAGAATGCAAGAATCATCACTGAGATTGGAGCCTAAATAAGGGTTAGGGGCAGTGTCAGAGAAGGGGGTGGGGAAACGAAAGCATGCCAATTAGCCTGCCTGCTTAAAAGTGGAGATGTTTCTTTGTAGATCAGAGTGGAGTTATTTTATAAAATGAGAGTAAAAGGCCTTCCCAAACTTGAATAGCTACATAAATTAGGATTCTGTGGGTACTGAGAATAAAGGGCATCAAGAATGTCAGGGAACTATTGTTCCCTGTGATTGAGAGGAGCTATACACAGGAATTTGAGGATGCAGATTCATGGAAGATTAAGACATAGGGGAAAAGCCCTGTTTTGGGGGGAAGGGGTTGGACGTTGTCCTAGAAAAAGCAGTTTGAAGTCACTTTGATGTGGCATATGAGCTGTCACTTTTGGGGAACAATTGAAGGGTTTGGGAGCAAGTGAGGATTAACTGGAGGAATTTAGAAGAGATTGATACTGTGGGCTAGGTGGGCAATCAGTTTGTGGCTTAAAAGAGCAGAGAAAACACAAGTTTGTCTAGGAAAGAAGGTCTACAAGTAGATGGAAATTTTTGAAGAGTGAAAAGTTTGCATTGTATGTGGATGATGGCCAGTACAGAATAGTTACGAAATTTCATGGCAAGAGAGAGGATCATGTTAGCAGTTCATTACAAGAAAAATAAGCCAGAAAGGGTAGAAAGGAAGCTGAATTATTGGCCTACTTTTATATTTATATAGCATTTTCAACTTCCCCAAATGCTTTTGTGGATTTCTTTATTTTTTAGTTCCGAAAACCATCATGTTAAAGTGGATTTTACTATCTTAATTTTAAAGGTGAGAAATTAAGACACAGGGAGTTTGAATATCATGTCTAAGATCGCATAGTAAGGAAGCTAGGACTAGAATATAGGTCTTCTAAACCTAGTTCAGAAAAAAAGCGTTTATTTTTACATTACATTATTAACCAGGCTTATTATAATCAGATTCTGGATTGGAATTTTATGCTTAGAAGGGAAAGAAAGAAAGAAATAGTTTTGGGGTTTGTTTTAGAAAATGAGATGACTTTGCAAATAGTTATGAGGGAGGCAACATGGCGGAGCACTTGGGAACACAGCCTGCAGGCCCCAGCACTGCTGTGGGCTTGCTGTCTGATGTGCGAGTGTGGTAAGCCTTAGTTTCTTCAACTGAGAAATGGAAAGGGACTGATGTGCATCTCTTGGGTTTTGTGATGAGTAAATGAAATACCTTACGTCAAATACCTGACATTTACTCATAAGGGCTCAGTAAAAGTTAGCTATTATTATTGATGGAAATGTAGACGTTGAGATGAATTCCGGACTTCAGGTCTTATGAAGGGTGCTTGTCAGTACTACCTACTAGAGAAGAACAGTGGGGCAACGTAAAACTGGAAGACTGTGCAGTGGAGGAGGAAGGTGGAATTTTCAGTTATAGCTATGGAATCTTTGCAGTATGGTTGGAAAACTAATCAGAAAGGCATTAAAAACTGGATTAGGTATGGGCAGAAGCAGCCAGATGTAGGTAGATAAGAAGTCAGAGAGAAGAAAAATCACAAGAATAGACAAATATGCCAATGAATGAATGTATTAATTTATTGGTTCAAGTGAAAGGGAGGAAAAGATTCTTTTTAAGCCTCCAAGGTTTACCTTCATTTAGTATATAAAGTGCATCTTAAGGGTGTGTGTGGAGGAGGCCCTGATGTGTTTCCCTTTTCTCTGTTCTTAGGACTGATCATTTTCTTTGGTTGGGCCAGGCATCACTCTACTTTGTGGGCCCTAGCCCCTCTAAGGGTTAGGAAATTCAACTCATGTAGGCCCAGAGTATAGCCTGGCTTTGTTTGATAGCACCTGAGTGTTACATTCGAAGCTATTACAACAAGCCAGTTTCAGTAGAATTATTCACTTGTTAGATGTCTACTATCAGTCAAACATGTCCTTGGTGCTGGGGATGCAGCAAAGAACAGGATGGACGAAACCCTGTCTTCAAACATCTCACAATGTAGCTCGTCTAGAGATAGGGCTCGATTTAACTTTTTGAGAGACTGCTGTTTTCTCCTCAAATATTTAATCACTGTTATAAGCTCTTTGAGATGGGTATATATGGAGAGTATATGTAGCAATCATGATGGTGATATCATTTTAGTAATAATGATTTTAATCATTAAAAGTGTGAAGCCAGGAATTTGGAATGTTGCATATACTTCAAATTTTCTGTTGACGTTCAGTATTGAATTTGCTTCTAAGAGTGACAGTTGTTAAATTACCAGGCCATGGAAGAAGCTTCTAGGAAAGTGTTTTTATAACAAATATTTCTATCTTCTGCCATTTAATCTTAGGTGATAAGTAGTTGTTCCATGTTGGATCCCTTCTAAACTTCCAATGTTCTAAATGGAACTTACTTTTTTAAACTTATTTTCAACTGAGCTTACTCATAAAACTGCCTTGAAGTATGGAACTAAAGTAAAGATTACTTTTAAAAGGTAATTTGATAGTATAGGGTAGATGGTGGAATTGAGCACCTTTTAAATACTAATTACAGGTTTCTAAATGGCCTGATTTATTGAATCGTTTTATTTGTGAAAAACAGTTGTGAAAAATCTTCTATGTTTGTAAATCGGGGAAAGGAGAATGGGACCAAAAGGACAAAGTAAAAAAAGAGCACATAGGTTGGCTAAGTATTGATATTTCTATTTTACTTGAAGTAAATTTAGATCCACTATGAATTTAAAGAAAACACTCACTACACATGGTAATACATAGGAAGCAAAAAGCATGGTAAGAAATCAATTCTCATTTCCACTGGTATGACTTGAATTGTTACTCTACAGTGGTGAGGGACTGTAAAAATAGAATGCATATAGGATGCTAAGGTTGGTAATGAGTGATAGCACCTAAAGCCTTCAATGTTAACTTTAAGATAAAAATATTGAGGTCAGATAAGGAACTGGGATAGTTTATGAGAGACGGTTAGAAAATATCTGGGCCAAGGTCTGGAACTCAAATAGTGTCAGAGAGCATGGGCAGAAAATTATTCATACTTCCAGTGCATCATTTCTTTCGAATCTTGAAGTGATGGTTACTTCAGAAGTGAAACTGGCCTAGACTACAGAGCATTGTGTGAGGTTGCAAGTAAATGAAGAAATGCAGGTACCACTCTCAACCCTTCTGTGTGGAAATTGTTCACTCTTCCCTTCTCTTGCCACGTAGGATACATGAAGCTTGGTTATTTGGCTTTTTGTGGGGTTACACTTTCAATGTATATAGTAAATATTACTTAAGTGGTATTTACTTTTAGGTAAAATAACTGTAAATTTAAGTTCTAATATATTCTGCCACTTAAAAGCTTTATTTCAGATACTTCTTGGAGTATGTCGCTCTTATTTAGAAAGAGAGAATAATTAGTATACAATACACCTATTTTGTGGAATCATGTTTGCTTTGGTCAGAGAAGAACTGTAGAGGTCAACTGGAGACTGGATTTTAGACTAACTCCTTAATTTACGAGTGATGAAACTGAATACCAAAGAGATAAGAACATGTATTTCATGGCATGCCACTAGTTAATGGCAGAGCTTAGAATACAGCCCAAATCTCTTGATACCTACTTCATCATACTTTCTACTATTGTATAATTCCTATTCTAGCATGAACAGCTGAGTGTCAAATTAAAATGATGATGGTAATTAGATAATCTTTGTGAATTAATAGTGGATATTGTCTCAGGTTCACGCTAAACACAAACATCTATAGTCTTCATGATGATCCTGAAGGTTGCCAATGTTATGCAGTCTTATGGATAAAAATCTGGACTCGGGGGATTGGATAAGTTGTTCAGGTTCACATAGCTAATAAGTACTGAGCTAAGGTCTGAAAATATTGTATCTAATTGACTGTGTTCTTTTTAATGAAAGGCAATTACAAACTAAGAAGCAATCATATTATTAAATGGGCTTTCACTTCTACCTCTTCAAAAATCAAGGTACTATGATAAGGTACTATAAAATATGAGGCATTGCAGGCTACATATTGCATGATTCCATTTATATGAAATGTCCAGAACAGGCAAATCCTTAGAGACTAGAGTAGATTAATGGTTGTTAGGGCCTGAGTCATAGGAAGACTGCTAATAGCTATGGGGTTTCTTCTTGGCGCAATGAAAATATTCTGGAATTAGAAAGTGGTGATGGTTGTCCAACATTGTGAATATACTAAAAACCACTGAATTATACACTGCAAAATGATGAATTTAATCTAAAAATGCAAAAAAGTAAGTTATTGTTTACCCATTATCATTAACAGGGAGAAGGTGAAGATCTAAAAACAGTCTTTGTATCAGTTATATTTATATAAATAAAGGGAAAGAAAATAATGAAAATTAAAAATGTTTCTCCCCCTGCTTCTCTCTCCCCCAGATAGTCTCTACCACTAAAAGCATTTTCTTTTTTTTAAAAAAATTATTGTATTGTTGTTCAAGTACAATTGTCTGCTTTTACCCCCCAACACTCCACCCCCTGCCCCCAGCCATCCCCACCTCCCTTCCCTGCTTCCACGCCCCTGCTTGGCTTTGTCCATGGGTCCTTTATAGTGGTTCCTGAAAACTCTTCCCCTTTTTTTCCCCAGTTATCCCCTCCAGCCTCCCCTCTGGTTACTGTCAGATTGTTCTTAATTTCAATGTCTCTGGTTATATTTTGCTTGCTTATTTGTTTTGTTGATTAGGTTCCACTTAAAGGTGAGATCATATGGTATTTGTCTTTCACCAGGTGGCTTATTTCACTTAGCATAATTCACTCCAGTTCCAAAATGTATTTTCTTTGAGAAGATAATGTTGAGGTGGTCAGGGTTTTAGCAAACTGTTCGCAGACTTAGAGGTCTTTTGGAATATATCTTCAAAGCTGAGTTAAGAGAGTATACAGAATATAATATGTACAGAAAAGGAAGAGAACTATTTAACTTGGGTCAAATTGTTATTTCTTCTCCAAATCATTTTTCTGAATTTTCTCTTGATACACTTTAAACTTTAACATAAGGAACATCAGAGCAACAAAATTTCTAAGAAAAAAAAAATTAACCTCACTTTGTGTTACCAACATTGTCTTAAGGTTGTTGTTGGTCTAGCCTCATAAAGTGTTATGTTACTCTATGGTAAGTCAAACTCTGAAGAAGTTTTATACTGATTTTATAGTATGTTTCTGCCAAGATCTTATGATACTTAAGATTTTTTATATGTCATAATATATATACATCAATGACTTACATATCATAAAATTCTCCCATTGTAAGTGTACAATTCAGTGTTTTCAGTAAATTTACAGAGCTGTGTGACCATCACTACAATCAGTTCTGGAACATTCCATTGTCCCCCAAAAGTTTTCTCCAGCACATTTATAGTTAACATGCAACTCCAGCCCTAAGCAATGATTGATCTACTTTCTACTGATGTGCTTTTTGTCTCTATAAATTTGTCTTTTCTGAACATTTCACACAGTAGGCAGTGTTTTGTACCTGGCTTCATTTACTTAAGTGAAATATTTTGAGGTCCATCCATATTATGATATGTATTAGAAGTTTGTTCTTTTTTATTGCTGGAAGGTATTACATTGTGTGCATGTCTGACTTTTTTTTTTTTTTTTTGATAGTCTATGGTCATTTATATAGTTTCTAACTTTTAGCTATTACAAATAATGCTGCTATAGATTCTCATGTATATGTGTCCATGTGCACATTTGTTTACATTACTCCTGGGTAGAGTTTTACAAGTGGAATTGCTGGACAACATAGTAAGTTTATGTTTAATGTTTAAAGAAATTGTCAGATTCTTTCAATGAGCTTGTGTCATTTACATGTGCCATTTTACATGGATCAGTTGTACCAGTAATATAAGGGCTTTGGTTTCTTCACATTTTTGCCACCACTCAGTATTGTCTGTTTCTTTGAAGAGCTGTTCTGATGAGTGTGCTTTTGTGATTTTGATTTGCATTTTCATAATAAGTAATTATCTTAGTCTATTTGGATTGTTGTAACGAAAAACCACAGGCTGTGTGGTTTATTAACAACAGAAATTGATTTTTCACAGTTCTGGAAACTAGAAAGTCCAAGATCAAGGAATAGCAGATTGGGTATCTAGCTCGAGCCTGTTCCTGGTTCGTAGATGGCCACCTTTCGACTGTGTTCTTACGGAGTGGAGGGAGAAGGGAGCTCTCTGGGGCCTCTCTTACAAGGATTCTAATCCTTTGTAAAAGACCTAACCACCTCCTACTGCCCCATCTTCTAATGTCCCACACTGAGGATTGGGTTTTAACATAAGGCTTTTCAGGGAACACAATCATTCAATCTATAACATTAATATTGAATATCTTTTCATGTGCTTATTAGCAATTTGTATATCTTCCTCAGTAAAATGTCTGTTAATATTTTTCAACCATTTTTCAAATTGTAAGAGTTATGAAAATATATTTTGGATTCAAGTTTCTTGTTAGAAATGTGATTTTGTAAGTATTTTCTCACTTTATGGCCTTTAACTTGAACACAAAGTTTTTAATTTTTATGAGGTGCAACTTACAATTTTTTTTATTGTTGAATATGCTTTTGGTGTTGAACCTGAGAACTCTACCTGAGAAATCATGGCCACAAAAATTTTCAATTTTTTCCCCAAAACTTTTGTAGTGAGCTCTTATGTGTAGAGCAATGATGAATATTTTGAGTTAATTTTTGTGTACAGTGTGAGGTAAGAGTCTAAGGGTTGTTTGTTTGTTTGTTTGTGCATGTAGGTATCCAGCGCCCTGGCACCATTTGTTGAAAAGGCCAACTTTATTAAATTTTCTTTGCAGCTTTGTTGAAATTAAATTGACCACAACTATAAGATTATTTCATCTGGGCTGTGAAGTTGATCTATTTGTGTACCCTTTCCCTAATACCGCACTATCTTGATTATTGAGGCTTTATACAGTAAAATTTGAAATCAGTAGTGTAAGTCCTTCAACTTTGTTATTCTTTTTAAAAATTGTTTTGGCTATTCTATGTTCTTTGTATTTCCATACAAATTTTAGGGTCCACTAGTTGATTTTTACAAAAAAAATCTGCAAGGATTTTGATAGAGATTGCTTTGGATTTATAGATCAATTTGGGGAGACTTGCCACTTGACAATATTAAGTATTCCAAAACATGTACATGGACCCTCCATGTTTTTACATCTTTTACTTCTTATGACAGTATTTTGTAGTTTTATTTGTTTTAGTGAAGACTTCTATCCACTATATCAAGGATGACATGAAAATTCCTGAAGTGCCATTTGTGTAAAAGTTCCAATATTAAGCTTGGGCCCAATTCCAAATAGTTCAGGACTCCAGAGTCTTCTCCAAGGGTGAGAATAGAGATAATTTTGCTGACTCAGTAGGATAGAGTAAGAGTGTATTATAGACAAGGACTCTGTATGGTGTTGATTTAGTGATAGTCTTTGTATCAGTATTATTAAGACTTGCTCATTCATCATGAAAATCATGCTCTGAGGATCTTAAGTAAGTTTTTAAAGAAGGATTTTCCATTGTATTGAACATGTTAGGTTGCTGGAATGCCTCTAATGTTGATTTGTGCCCCTGCTTCTTTTTGCTTATTCTGAGAGACCAAAATTATTTAGGGAGGGCTGTTGCTTCCTAATGACTATTTTTTTCTTTTTGACTAATGAGGGTTTGATATTAAAGATGATAACCTAGTCAAATTCCAGAAAGCAAGTGCCAGAAAAAGTAGTTAAGTACATAGTAACTACTGAGTTGAATCAAAACATAGTTCTGCTTATGAAGCATATTTCATTATTGTTAGATTCATACTGCTTCTTTTTTAAATGTAGTGGTGATTTTCTGTTGATATTTAAACTGGTCTGGGAGTAAGCTACCAAAACAATTCTGATTCACTCAGAAATAAGAATGTAGTTAAAAATGGAATAAACATGTATATAGCAAGTAATAGACCTAAAGTATAATGTAACTTGTTATTTGAGTACATGCCATATAATTTGTGTTTTATTAACAAATAATTTTATGATATAAATGCCTGTCAAAAAATTTGGTATTATATATAATATATATTTTTAAATTTTATTTTAATTGTTGTTGAAGTACAGTTTTCTGCCTTTTACCCCCATCTCAGCCCACCCCTGAGCCCTCCCCACCTCCCTCTCATTTCCATCCCCCCCGTTTTTGTCCATGTGTCCTTTATACTTGTTCCTGCAAACCCTTTCCCTTTTCCCCTGAAAGTCCCTCCCTTCTGGTATTATATATTTTTAAAGAACACTTCTAGTAGATATAAAAAATTTAGTATTTTTTTCTAAAGAAAGGATCATTGAACACCTTAAACTCAAGGAACACCTGCATCCAAATCTTCAGGAGGGCTTATTAAAAATGCAAGTTCTGGACCTTACTCAAGCTTATTGGCTTAGAATATCAAGGGGGTGGTACCAATATACAAACAATTTAAAGAATTCTCTAGGTGATTCTTATTTCCATGCCATAATGTTAACATCTTACATAACCATAATTCATTATAAAAACTAGGAAATTAACATCAATATCATTTTATTAATTAAGCCATGCTATTTATTGGGATATCACCAGTATCACTAATGTCCTTTTTCTATTCTGGAATACCATTTTGTGTTTGGATGTCATCTCTCTTTAATCATCCTCAATTTGAGAGTCACTCAGCCTTTTCTTATCTTTCATGACCTTGACACTCTCAAAATGTACAGGTTAGTTTTCTTGTGGATCATCTCTCAACTTTAGTTCTCAAAATTAGATTGAGGTTATGCCTTTTTCTTTGTCAAGAATACCACTGGAGAGATGTTTCCTTATTAGTGCATCAAATCATGGAATAGATAATGTCTTATTTCTGGGGATGTTAACCTTGTTTATGGAGGTGTATGCCTGGTTTTCCAATGTAGAGTTAAACATTTCTCTTTTGTAATAATGAATCTGAATATTTTGGGAGAGATACTTTGAAACCATACAAATATTCAATTTCTCCTCAAAGTAATTTTAGCATTCAGCAGTGAATATTTCCTGCATATTACCTATTTATTACAGTGGTGTTGTGGTGTTTGTCTAATGGTGATTTTCTATTTCTCTCCCTTTTTTTGCATTTAGAAATTAGAGTTTTTTGTAGGGGAGAGCTATCACTTCTCCATTTGTTTACTTATTTAATTGCTTATTTTGGTATGGACTCAAAGAGATTTATTTTATTATATGGACCTTACTCCAGTACTCTCAGTATTTATTTTGTTGTTCACATGATTTCATCTTTGGACATTAGGAGCTCTTTCACCTGGCTCTCGTCCTTTCAATGTGCTCCCATTTTTTGGAGCATTTTCTTAATATCTGGCACCACAAGATTTTCCAGGATCATCTTGCATTTTCCTGTCTCAGCCATGGGATCAATCATTTCTTCAAGGAGCTACTAGGCTAATTTTTGAGGCTATTTATAAATATTGCCAAAATTCCTTCCAGAAAGTTTGTATAACCAGTTTTCATTTCCAGTAAAAGCTTCACTGGTATTTTAAAACTTTGACAATTGGCCTGGTAAACATTTTCCTAACATTTCCTTTCATATTGCATTCCCAACTTTGCCTGCTATTAGATAGCTTTGTTCTATGAAGCGATTTATTGTTTTAAATATAGTTCAGAAGAAATGTTGAACTATTTGAAAAATTTCTCAGTTTTGTTCACCTTAATCAAGGTATTGCTGAAATGCCGCTTACCTCTTAAGACAATTACTATCTTATCTCTTTTGTACATGGCTTCCTTACACAGTGAAGGTATGAATCTCTAGCCCTATCGATACAATCTGTACTAGATACTATTTTAGCCATGAAAAATTTCATTCTTCTTTAAATGAATGAAATGATTTCTCTGCTTCCTAAAAAACCATAGATATTCTTTAAAAAAAATTTTTTTTAAGAATGAAGATGGGAGAGATCCAGTTAAGAGGTGTTTCAGGGTGTTGTCTTTTTCTTTGGGTTTACAGTTTGTCTATGAGAGATTGGACACAGGCACTCAGATTTTATTTTTGTAGTAAGATGATTCTTATGTATAGCACTTTCCTCTTCTTCACTCCTTATGGAGGGATTATCATTCTTATTTGAAACACCTGTGACCTTTCATGTTATCAAAACCATGTTGAATTACCTGAAGATCCTGGTAGATGGCAAACTTGACAAAAGTAAGATTTCTAGATCTTCCTGTATGTTGTCACTTAAACAAAATGTGATGATTTGGACCCTGCTCATAATTCTCTGAGTTAATAATTCTTTTTATCTTTATATGATATGAAAAATTAATTAGTTCTTTAGAACTGACATGAGGATTAATCTATTTTAAATAAAATAATTTAGTAGCTGTAATTGTTTTATATTTGTCTTCACATTGTGAGTAAGGTAGTACTTTCTTTTTAATCTTTAACTTAAATATCCATTATAAATGGTTATCATAAAAGATAAACAACGAACAAATCCTGAACATTGAGCCTCTTAGCCTGATATTAGGAGCTGTTTAGAGACTAGTGCCAGTCTAACAGAAAGAGTTGGAATCTCCAGGATAGACTATTTCTGCAGCATAAGGTAATATAATATTTTGCCAAATCTTTGTAAGGACAAAATGAAGAAATTTAATTTTGATGAACTTAATATCAACTTTGTCCATTAAGAAATCCATGAAGTTTTCTTATAATTAGGGAAATTCTAACCATAGTGTACAAGGAGAGACCCCCCAAAACTGGAATTATCTTTTGGCATGCAGGCCCTTTGTAGTACAGGCTTCCCCTGTTAGGTGAGTATTCCAGGAACCCATCTGTATCAGTGTACCAGTTGGCATTGCTGTGAGAGGCTGCGTTTAGTGTCAGTGAAATTTTTTGAAGACTCTTTCAGTGTATTTACCCATTCATGATGGGTAATTTACAAGCACACCTGCCCACATTGCACTGAGTGTTCAGCAGTTTTTTTTTTTTAAATAAAAAATGGCATGACCCCTGTGCTCCACCCTCCCTATTCACCCAGTCTTGCCCCTAGCAACATTTTTTTTTTGTTGCTATGTCTGGGATGAAAGAAGTCCTCAAAGGGAAATACTTTGTTGATGTGGAAGAGGTGAAACAAAAAGTGGCAGAAGCACTGAAAGGCATCAAAATAGATGAGTTCAACAACTGTTTTGAACAATGGAAAAATGTCTCATAGGTGTGTTGCATCAAATGGAGAGTACTTTGAAGGTGACTAAAGTTTAACCATGTAAGAATAAATGCACAATTTAAAAAAAATAAATTTTGGGTTTTTTTGGGTCCCCTCTAGTATTCATTTAAATCATACTGAGTCAGCCCTGGCCTGAGCCACCGCTCAGTTGGTGGGAGCATTTTCCTGTACACCAAAATGTTGTCGGTTGACCCCTGGTCATGGCACCTGCCTAAGCTGTGGGTTTTATCCCTGGTTGGGGCATGTATGGGAGTCAAATGATCAATATTTCTCTCTGACATAGATGTTTCCCTCTCTCCCTCTCCGTCTCTCTCAAATCAATGAACATATCTTCCAGTGAGGATTAAAAAAAAAAAAAAAAACACCAAACACACTGAATAAGCCTTCAAAGCAGCTTTACATAGATTATAAGTTCACATGTTCCTTTTAATGATTTTAGAACATTATTCCACTTCCTTCCATACATAGTACTTACCTTTACCATCTCTCTTAGGCATACAATTCGGTATTCTAAGTCTTCCTCATCTTATCTAAACTGATTTCTCCCATCTTTGCATATGGCAGCATGATCTGGCCTATGCCAATAAAAGGGGCTTATATCTTTCCCTCCCTCCCTCCCTCCCTCCCTCCCTCCCTCCCTCCCTCCCTTCCTCCCTCCCTCCCTTCCTTCCTTCCTTCCTTCCTTCCTTCCTTCCTTCCTTCCTTCCTTCCTTCCTTCCTGTCTTTCTTTCTGTCTTTCTTTCTCTTTGAGTCACCCTGGATATTGATATATCTCAGTGCAAAATATCTAGTTAGCTCAGTAGCTGTCTTGATTTCAAACAGACCAAATATTTTAGAATGAATTCTATCACCTAACTTTCATGGTTACATTGAAACTTTTGACATTGGAATAAGTTTTTCTTGGAAAAATGTACTTTACTGATATTTTTCTTGGTTCAGAAAAATATCTTGAAGAGGGAACGGAAAGGCTTCAAAGTTTATTGAAACTCAGATTGTTCCATAAAAATATAATTTGATGATTATGTTTCAATAACTCATAAACACATAGTTACATTTATTTTAAAAAGTACCTGCCTAGTTAGAAAACAGGAAGCAAGAATACTTGACACAATGTAGTTGAACACAAACAGTAATACATGAGTGGCTCATATGTTTAGATAAATCTAGAAATGTTAATTAATTTGTCTACATTAATTACCGGTAAGAACAGAGGAATAAAGTCATAGCTTTACTGTCTTTTAAGAAATCTATCGAGGACTCGACCCACTCAGGGAGGCTTTGTACACTGTCCCAATTCTGGGCTGATGAAGCATTTGCACCACTTTGATTGTGAAGCCTTTGTGCGGATGCTCCATGGTAAAGGGAGAGTAAGATCGGTGCAAGTAAATCAAAGGTGATTCATACTATCTCTTTAATTTAATAGTTTCCATGTGCGGTGTTCTTTTTATGAGATGGCTAGCCATGTCGGGCCATAAGAGGAGACACAGGAGAGGCTGAGAAAAACAACGTTGGTCATCCCTATCAATCATTCTTCAAAGAAAACACAAAATAAACAGAATAAAATTTACTTCCTAAAATATTTTGAGACTTTTTGAACTACAATTTGACATGACAATAGGCTAAAATAAAATAAAAATGAATGGATCTTAATTCATTGAATGCTTCATGATAAGTAATTAGGTATCTGAAAGTTAGAGACTATTTGATTTTCAGGATTAATAATTTAATAATCAGAAGCAGTTGAGGAGGACATTATCCTTTGTGAAATAAGCTAGACACAGAAGACAAATACTGCATAATCTCACATGTAGAATCCAAGTAGCCAAACACATAGCAGCAGGGAGTAGAACAGCAGTTGCCAGGGGTTGGAGAGAGGAGAACATTGGGAGCGTTGGCCAAAGGGTACAGGGTTTCAGTTATGCAAAATAACCATGTTCTGGAGGTCCACTGTTGACAAAAGTGAACAGAAAAAAATATAAAAATAATAATGTGAGAATACTTCCATACAAAATATTTGTCAATATTGACAAATATTGATATTGTTATGTGAATCAGGTATTGATGAATAATAAATATATCAAGTAAAATTATGTTTGTGTCTGGGATAATATGATTACAATAGACAATGCAAAATAGTGAGGTAAAGAAAGATTGTTAAATAGATGATGGTAGGACACATAGATATTTTGGAAATTAAGTTAGACTGATTTCTACCTACTTCACAGTATATTCCAGACTGAATGTGGTAGAAACAGATGTGGCAATCTGTGTTTTCTTTGGACTATAAAATTGTATTTAAGCACTAAGGAAACAGAAGAAATAAAGATCTCTATATCATGTATATTTTATCAGTCTGTCTATTGAAGCAATTGAGAATTGGAAGGGAGTTCTTTATTCCTGAAAGTAGAGTTTTGTTCTGTGTTCTTTTATAAAATGGTCAGTTGGGTGTGGCCACAAGTGGAAACACAGGAGAGGTCCAGGAAAACCATGCTTAGCGGGCTCACAGGTCCTAGAGAGGGAGTCGTTGCCTGCCTGCCTGCCGCACCAAGGGGAAATGCCAGGGTTTGGGCAGGGGGCAGAAGACAGGAGCGAGAGTTTAGGCCAGAGCCTTCACTGGGATTTCCACAGGAAAAGCAAAACAGGGTAAATAGTTTGGTATTGTCCAGTTTGAATGATTCTGGTTTTGGGCTATTGGGGTTTTCTCTAGTTTCTAGGTAGCTGACCCTGGGATGATTTAGGGCAGTGGAAATACTGACTTGATTGTGTGAGTTAGAGAAGGAAATTGGGGGTATAGATTAGGGATTGGTTGGTTTGCATAGTGGGAAAGTTGTTAATCATCTTTATGATTTACCTGGCCTTGGCGGGCTCAGTCTCTCCCTGGGTCTGTAAGGCCTCAAATACTAGAGCATCAATGATACAGACCATAAGAAAATATAGTACTTACCTGGCCCGATAATAAGTGGATGCCAGATAGACAAATACAGAATCTAAGAAAATAGAACAAATGGATATCTTATGTAATCAATAAATTTACTTTAAAAAGGAGATAAAATAGAGTACCTGTCAGGCCATGTGTGACCATGTCACTTTATCAACATCCATGTTTAAGAAGGATTTGGGGAATTCCTGGTAACTTTCTCTCTTTTGGTTTTATATGCTCCCATAAAACTGTGGACTTTGATAGAAGTTTTATTAAAAATTAAGTATATATCAGTAATATTCTTATACTAACCAATTTCTTATAAACATGTTTTCCCAAAGCTCATATATTATAGCTTATTAACATAGAAACTTAATAGATATGCATAGGAAAGACCACATGTAATTCTCATTAGCCTTACCCTGATTTTGTCCCCCATCCTTTCACAAGTGGGTTAGTGAGGATTTTATTTTGGCCTCACTTTCTAATTACATATTCCTTCTGATAAGCCATGACAGTGGTTTTATATTATGTGAATAAAGAGACAAGAGTTCACCTTTGATTATTTTGGATGAAACCTGCACAAGAAAACACAGTGTATTGTTTGGACTTAGTTATATTTTCAAGAAGCTAAGATTTTTAAAAATGTAATATTTCCAAAGAATTTAGTGTTGGCTGAACATTTAAATGGAAAACCAAGTAAAGCAATTTTACGTAAATCTGAGAGCTAGTCAAGATAAAGACCAATGCATGTTTATCAAATGCTGATAATGTGTGTGGAAACTTTTACAGTCTTGTTCATTTTTATCACCTGAATTAAATAGTAAATTACCTTTAATATTAGTAAATATTTACATATATACAAGGGAAAGGAAATAGCTTAAGGAAAAAGTGGTAATTCCATACAGATGACTTCTATTAATGCACATAACTATTAAGTCAAGCTTTTAAAAAAGTTTGACAGAAGCTTAAATTTCCACTGAATGTAAAACTTCTAGTTTTACAAATGTTTCTAGTGTTAGTGGATTTTAAATAAAAGTCCATGTAGGGCTTTCAGTCAAGATGGAGGCATAGGTAAACATGCTCACACAACAACAAAAATTGCAACTAGACAACAAAACAAATATCACCCAGATTTGTCAGAAAATCAAGCTGTATGGAAGTCTGACATCCAAGGTTTTGAAGAAGCCACATTCATTCAGATGGGTAGGAGGGGCAGAGCTGTGGACACATGTGGAGAGGTACAGCTGTAGAGATATGGAATGGGTGGTCCCGTATCCACATGAGGTAGGTAAAAATTAGGAGGGATACTTTGGGAGCAAGGGACCCCACTCACATACCAGACCACCCAGCTCAGGGTTCCAAAGCTAGGATAAGTCCTCGTAACTTCTGGCTATAAAAAACAGTGGGGGTTGGGGTGGTGGAAGAAACTGTGGGATTCTCAGGAGTCACCTCTTAAAGGGCCCACAATGACTTAGGACTTACCTAGACACACCACCTTTGGGATTCAGCACCAAGGCAACAGCTGGAAGGACACCAGTGGCATCTGGGAAGAAATTGAAGTGACTGGCATCAGGGTGAGTGCCAAGAGACAGCTTCCCATGGGCAAAACTACAGAAGCTGGGCAATGGCATTGTCCTTTCTCTGAGCACTCCTCCCACACAAAGCAATGGAACAGTGAAACAGCTGCACTACGCTGGCAATTACCTAAGGTTCCTCCACATACAACTTACTGATGCATTTTTCTACAATATGCCGTACTACTAAGACAGGGAGTCAAAGCAACTCTACCTAATACATACCAAATCTACCAACTCTACCAAATACAAAGAGCCTGCCAAATTGAGAACACAAAGAAATATGGCCCAAATGAAAGAACAGAACAAAACTCCAGAAAAACAACTAAGCAAAATGGACATAAGCAACTTATCAGATGTAGAGTTCAAAACACTGCTTATCAGGAAGCTCAAGAAACTCATTGGGTACTTCAACAGCATAAAAAAGGCCCAGGTAGAAAAGGTGACATTTAGTGGAATAAAGAAAAATCTGCAGGGAACCAACAGTGGAGGGAATGTCACAAAGAATCAAATCAATGATTTGGAACATAAGGAAGGAAAAAAGCATTCAACCAGAACAGCAAGAAGAAAAAAGAATTAAAAAAAGATGAAGACAGGCTAAGCAGCCTTTGGGACATCTTCCTACTACCAACCTCTGAATCGTAGGGGTGCCAGAAGGAGAAGAGGAAGAGCAAGAATTGAAAACTTACTTGAAAAAAATAATGAAAGAAAATTTTCCTAATTTGGTGAAGGAAATAGACATACAAGTCCAGGAAGAACAGAGAGTCCCTAACAAGTTGAACTCAAAGAGGGCCACACCAAGACACATCATAATCAAAATGCCAAAGTTTACAGATAAAGAGGATCTTAAAAGCAGCAAAAGAAAAGCAGAGAGTTACTCACAAAGGAGTTCCCATAAGACTATCAGCTGATTTCTCAAAAGAAACTTTGCAGGCTAGAAGGGATTAGCAAGAAGTATTCAAAGTGATGAAAAGCAAGGACCTTCAACCTAGATTACTCTATCCAGCAAAGCTATCCTTTAGAATGGAAGGGGAGATAAAGTGCTTCCCAGAAAAGGTAAAATTAAAGGAGTTCATCATCACCATCACCAAGCCATTATTATATGAAATGTTAAAGGGAACTGTATAAGAAAAAGAAGATGAAAACTATGAATAGAAAATGGCAATAAATTCACAACTATCAACAATTGAATCTGAAAACAAACTAAGCAAACAAGCAGAACAGAAACAGAATCATAGATATGGAGATCATTTAGAGGGTTATCAGCTGGGAGGGGGAAGAGGGAGAATGGGAGAAAGGTGCAGGGATTAAGAAGTACAAATTCATAGGTACAAAATAGACAGGGTGATATTGAGAACAGGGTGATACTGAGAACAGGGTGATAATAAGTCATGCAAAGAACTTATATGCATGACCCATGGGCATGAGATAAGAGAGGAACTGCTGCAGGGAATGGGGGTACTGAGTGGAGGGGTCAAAGGGTGAAAAAGTGGGACAACTATATTAACAAATCAATAAATTTTAAAAATAGTTCATGTAATTCTATTATCTATTTATAATGCAGATAAACAGATAAATTGATTACATATCCATAGAAACCAGGTCTAGAATCAGGGTAGTGATATATAAAAATAAAGTATGGTTATGGCTTGTAATGAAAATTTATAATATTCTCTGGTTTAGATCTCTTGGCTTAATCCCATTAAAGACAAGCTACCTTTCTTTGTGATGTTTTCAACTTGAGCAGTTAAAATTTGCTTAACAATTCCTTTAAACCAAATTGACTCTTAGGATTCAAAAAAAATAAAACAGTGCAAAAATCTCTCAGTTTGAATTGTATATTACAAACATATAGGAAATATTTCACACTGTAAAGTAGAAAATGTCAGGTTAAATTGTTAATTTTCATGCTCTAATTCCAGATAGTGTGGAAGTCTTAATAGCTACACATTAGAGCTCAAATTCATCCTTATACAGGCTATTTACTGATTTGGATGTTCTATGTGGGAATCTAGAGATTTGAGGATATGTTTTCAAATGTTTAAATAAGTAAATATATATTTTATAATTTTCACTATACTCTAAAATTTTAACTAACAAATGATTTCTCACTTGTAAATTAATTACTTCTTTCAGAATTAGGCATAACCAATGTTACATTTTTTTTTATCTTTGTTATAGTGACAAGAGTCAAGTTCCTATGACGTAAAAAGTTTTCTCATTTGTTAAAATCCTTCCTTTAGCCTACTTTTTTGTATGTATTGTTTCTGAAACTTTCATTATCTTAGGTGACAAGAATTTTATAGCAATGTAATTTCTAACATTTTCCTCATTTATTCACAATTCTACAATAGGTAGTATTCTTTTAGTTGTTGCACATCTTTTATGCTGTGAGATTTTAAAACAGGCTTTTAAGAAACAGCTTTCTCTTTTTCTGGATTGATTATACATGATCTTCTTAATTGAAGACTGTTAACAGAATTTATTGTAGTTGTTTTCTCATTTGGAAAAATCAAATTACCTGGATTTAACTTTGAAACTAGGTGGTTCCTTAAATTTCCTTGTGACCAAGTAGTTAGCAACATTTACATGCTTATCATGTTTAATAGGGTTGTAATTGTTCCAACAATTGAACAAACTAATCTTAGGTATTTCAACTGTCAGGGTGATTGTGAAGGAACATATTTACTTTCATGTCCAAATTAGAGGTGATTAAACCATGAAGAATTTGAAATATTAACTGATAATCAAGATGATATGTCCAAATCAATGCACAGGTTTTTTTTTTTTTTAATGTACATGACTATAATAAAGTAACTTTTTAATGTGTTTGGTCAGTATTTTAGAACATTTAATACAAAATAATTTGTAGTTTTAAAAAGATTTTATTTACTTAATTTTAGAGAGAAGGGAATGGAGGGAGAATGAGTGGGAAAGAAGCATCCATATGAGAGAGAAACATCGATCTGTTGCCTCTTGTAGGAGCCCTGACTGGGGACTGAACCCACAGTGCAGGCATGTGCCCCGACTAGGAAGCGAACCAGCAACCTTTTGCTTTGCAGAACGACGCCCAACCAGCTGAACCACACTGGTCAGAACCAAAATAATTTGTATTTTTAAACTAGCATAGAGGTCCTCCAAAATTTGAAATTAATTTCAAAGGCAACTTAGAATAAATGTATGAATTAATTTGTCTAAGAAAAGAACTGTAAAAAAGATTCAAGCACAACAGTTTATGTGCATAATAAGTTATTAATGTGTTCCTATTGGATAAAAAAGGGAAAACTACCATATTTTTAGGACTCTAAGACGCACTGGACCATAAGACGCACCTAGGTTTTAGAGGAGGAAAATAGGAAAAAAAATTTGAAACAAAAAATGTGGTAAAAATTTTAATAACCTGTGACCCCGCTCCACCCCTGCCCTCCCCAGCAAGCCAGGTAAGCTACATTCAGACTATAAGATGCACCCTTCTTCCCCCCAAATTTGGGGGTGCGTCTTATAGTCCTAAAAATACAGTAGGTTGGTTGCTAAAAATGAAAGTAAAAAATTTGAGTACAGGTAATTTCTATTTCTGCGTTTTATACATTGTAAAACTTCTTCCCATCATCCTGCTATCGCATAGACCAGACAGGTCTGGTTAGATTGGTGGGTCTAGTGTCATGCTCCAGTTCTTTACTAATAGTACTTTGGGAAGAGTAGTGATACTAATTCAGTTACATAGCGGGATGACTAGTTTTTCCAAAATTCTTCAAAAGTTCGTTTTCTAGTAGAGCATCCACACATTTTTCAAAATATTATTGTATCTATGGTCACATTTCTGCTGCCTCCCCCTATTTCTCTTTATAAATAAGTAGAGTAAGCAGCATCATTTTCCAGAAAATATGATAAACAAATTCAGGTTCAATTGGATATTTGAGCAGCATGTGTTAAGTGGTGAAATCAGGACTAGAACTCAGATGTCTTAAATCTTAATTTGGTCTATATTTTTCTATTATTCTGTGAAATGGCAGACTTCCCTTATAATTTCCTCAGGTGAGGGTGTAACCATGCTTCCTTGAGCAGGTATTTCGTGTAGTTACTTGCACAGTCATTCACTTATTCATTCAGGTACTTATTGAAGTCATACAGTATGTGCCACTGAGTGTTAAGGACTTGGCTCAGCTGATTTTAGTTTCCCATATAACCTTGGTGCTTCCTTGGTTAGAATTTCGAAGGGATGACTTTGATGTTTATTGGGGTATTGTTATTGCTGAGACTCTAATAATAGATAAGCAGGACTTAAATGTTCTTTAAAACAAATTCCTAAAGCTTTAAAAATTAATGTAATTTATGAGGGGAAACCCCAAGAAAACCCCAGAATTTATTTATAAAAAATTGTGTATTTTTTCTTACATGTTTAAACGTCAGTCAACTTCAAAGTACTCTCCATTTGATGCAATGCACCTATTGAGACTTTTTTCCCCACTGCTCAAAAGTTTTTGAACTCTTTGATTTTGATGCTTTTTAGTGCTTCTGATGTTTTTTGTTTCACCTCTTCCACATGGACAAAATGTTTCCATTTGAGGACTTTTTCCACTGGGAAAACAACACAAAGTTGCTCAGGATGAGATTGGGTGAATAGGGAGGATGGGGCATGGAGGTCATGCTACTTTTGGTCAAAAACTGATGAACACTCAGCACAGTGTGGGCAGGTGCACTCGTAAATCACCCATCATGAAATGGGCAGACACTTGGAATAGTCTTCAGGAAAAAATTCACTGAAGCTGAACACAGCCTCTCACAGCAATGCCGGCTGGTACACTCATACAGATGGGTTCCTGGAACACTCACCTAGCAGGGGAAGCCTGTACTACAAGGGGCCTGCCTTCCAGAAGAGAATTCTCTTTTCTGGGGTTCCCCCTCATACTTGTAACTAATAGAGAGGCTTAGGTGTCAATTGATCAGCACCCTGAGGGCTGCCGCCCTCCATTCTCCAGAGAATTAAACTCTGTTTCCAGTTTGGTGAATATGCTTCTGGTACTGGCAGGTAGGTATCCATAGATAATACAAGACATTGTGGGTCTTTTCAAAAATTAAATCATGCTGTTGCTTTGTAAACTGCTTTTTAAAAAATTTAAAGAATATGTTTTAGAGATCTATACATGTTGGGCGATTGATCTACCTCATTGTTTACCTTTTGCATATTTTACAATATACATATCTATTTTCTATTGCCATTTAGATTGATTTCAGTTTTTTCCCTTTATAAAAAATTATATATGTTCTCTGTAGTAGATACTGAGAAACTTACTTGTATTTAAAATTTTAATAAATGTTGAGAAAGTTACTCTCCAGATTGGCTGACCAGTTTTTATGCAGCTTACGATATTTTTGTTAACCCATACTCTTTTACAAATATCTTTGAAAAATTTGTTTTGTCAACTTAATAGATAAAAATGTTAGTTTATTTCATAAACTGTGTATTTCCTTATATTTTAAGTTTCTTGTCCATTTCTTCTTCGAATTGCTTATTCATACTGTTTTTCCACTTTAAAAAGACTTTATCTTTTTTTTATAGATTCTTATAGAATTCTTATAGATTATAATATTTGTCTAGTAATTACATTACAAATTTTATTTTTCAGGTTTGCTTATTTGTGTCATTTTTTAATACAAATGTCTCATTGTGGATGCAGTCAAGTTTATTAATCTTTTCATTTGTCAATTTTTACTTTTTGTATTTTACAAATATGTTTTCTCATGTGTATTCTATTAAATTTTTTTTATCTTTAACCTAACCAGACTTTTTTTGTAGTGCTATGAGACATATATTTTACTTTATTACTTCAAACCTAGTGACTTTTTAAAAACTAATCTTTTTAGTGAGATTTACATGAAAGGGACAAAGATACAGAGACCTAGTATACCCTTCACCTAGCTTTCTTTAATATTAACATCATACATTATATATTTGTCAAAACTAATAAATTTATATATTAATTTCAACTGTATTATGAACTCTATTCAAGTTTCACCAATTTATCCACTTACGATCTTTTTCTGTTCTGGGACTTCGTACGAGATACCACATTGCATTTAGTGTTTATGTCTTAGTCTCTTATTATTTGCGATAGTTTCTTTCCTTATTTTTTATGACCTTGACAATTTCAAAGAGTATTAGATGTTTTCTACAATGATGTCCTTCAGTTTTGGTTTTCAGATGTCTTTCTCACAATTAGGCTGGGGTTGTATAGTTTTGGGAAGAACACTGCAGAGGTAAAGTACTTTCCTCACTATGTTGTATCAGGTGGTAATGATAGTAACATGACTTATCACTGGGATGTTAATCTTGATCCCTTAATGCAAGTAATGTCTGCCAGGTTTTTCCACTGTAAAGTTACTATTTTATGTTTTCCATGGCCTATTCTTTGAAAGCAAGTCTTTACGTTTAGTCCACACTCAAGGAGAGAGGAAGCTCTTCGTGGAAGAGATGAAGTGTGTACATACATTATGTTGAAATACTTGTATGAGAGATTTCCCCCTTCTCTCTCATGCATCTCTTTAGCCAATCATTTATTTATATCAATATAGACTCATGCATATTTGCTTTATACTTTGGATATAATACAGTACTATGTTATTTATTTTGTTTGTTTCAGTTGTTCCAGCTTTGGCCCTTGAGAATTTACAGATTGACTCCTAATAATTTTTTCATTGTTTTTTTGAAGGACCTTGTTGAATTAAAGGGAAAAGATATGTATGTCATTTAAAAAACTCCAAAGTAATAACATATACAAATACAATTTTTCTGACGTAGTGACCTTTTGCTTTGAAAATACTTAGGAGTTTAAGTCATGTAGGACATCTAATTTTTCAGGATTTTTTTTATATTTTGGAAAGTCTTTTTATAAAGTTGCTTTAACTTATTACTGTCTAATTATAAGTCAGTGGCAGAATATTAAGTAGTGAATGACTTGTTTACTATATGTAAAGGTTGGTAATTTAAATTATATTCAGAAATAAGAGAAAACATATAAGAAACTTTGTTTATCGATTGTGTAATTATTTGTTTTTAATTAAGTGAGGATGTATATAATGTATTAAAACGTAAGTGATCATTACTCAAAAATTACAAAGATTTACAAAGATTTATTTGTAAAAGTCAAATTTACAAAGATTACAATTTGACAAAGTCAAATTTACAAAGATTTATAATTTACTGGATTCTAAGATAAAACATTTCAGATCATATTGAAGAGGTATTTGATGATTTCTTTAGTTCAAAAGTAAATATATCATCATTAAAATCTTTTCTAATAGTGTAGCAAGCAATAATAATAATAATAGTACTGATAAAATTTGCTGCATTATGGAGTAAATTATGTTAACCCCTGAATATTCTTTTTTGTTATTAATTACCCTATATAGATACTTAGTGGAAAGATAAACCTCTCTGAGTGTTAACTAGCTTACTCTGAACCTCAGTTTATCTATCTGAAAAATAGATACCTAGTAATACGTATTTTGCATGGTTCTATAGGAGTTAATGAGAGAACATATAGAAGCATGTAGCATTAAGACTGACACATAAAAATCGATTTACAAATGTTATTTTCTTCCTTTTTGGCTATACCATACAAAATTTATAAAAATAAAAGTATTTGATAGTCTATTGATATAGATTTCTTTAGAGTTAAGGTATTCATTGCATAGAATTACTTATAGCATATTCCTTATATTTCTTTTTTTAAATATATTTTATCGATTATGCTATTACAGTTGTCCCATTTCTCCCCCATCATTCCCCTCCACCCTACACACCCTCTCCCACCCACATTCCCCCCTTGAGTTCACGTCCATGTGTCATAAGTTCTTTAGCTTCTACATCTCCCACACTATTCTTGCCCTCCCCTGTCTATTTTCTACCCACCGTCTATGCTATTTATTCTCTGTACCTTTTCCCCCCTCTCTCCTCCTCCCACGCCCCTGTTGCTAACCCTCCATATGATCTCCATTTCTGTGGTTCTGTTCCTGTTCTAGATGTTTGCTTAGTTTGCTTTTGTTTTAGGTATGGTTCTTAATAGCTGTGAGTTTGCTGTCTTTTCACTGTTATATTTTTATCTTCTTTTTCTTAGATAAGTCCCTCTAACATTTCATATAATAAGGGCTTGGTGATGATGAACTCCTTGAACTTGACCTTATCCGAGAAGCGCTTTATCTGTCCTTCCATTCTAAATGACAGCTTTGCTGGACAGAGCAATTTTGGATGTAGGTCCCTGCTTTTCAAGATTTCAAATATTTCTTTCCAGCCCCTTCTTGCCTGGAAGGTCTCTTTTGAGAAATCAGCTGACAGTCTGATGGGAACTCCTTTGTAGGTGACTGTCCCCTTATCCCTTGTTGCTTCTAGAATTCTCTGCTTCATTTGAATCTTGGCTAATGTAATTACATTGTGCCTTGATGTGTTCCTCCTTGGGTCCAACTTCTTTGGGACTCTCTGAGCTTCCTGGATTTCCTTCCTGGAAATCTATTTCCTTTGCCAGATTGGGGAAGTTCTCCTTTATTGTTTGTTCAAATAAATTTTCCACTTGTTGTTTTTCTTCTCCCCCTTCTGGGACCCCTATAATTTGGATGTTGGGACATTTAATGATGTCCCAGAGGTTCCTAAGCCTCTCCTCATTTTTTTGAATTCTTGTATCTTCCTCATTTTCTGTTTGGTTGTTAGTTTCTTCCTTCTGGTCCACTCCATGGATTTGAGTCCCAGTTTTCCTTCCATCTTTATCAGTTCCCCATGCATCTTCCTTCATTTCACGTATTGTAGCCTGTATTTTTTCATCTAATTTGTGAGCAAAATCAACCAATTCTGTGAGCATTTTGATGACCAGTGCTTTGAACTGTGCATCTGATAGGTTGGCTATCTCTTCACTGCTTAGAGGAATTGGCTCTGGGGCTTTGATTGGTTCTCCGGTTTGAGCCATTTTTTATTTTGGTTTTAGTCTGGTCATGGCTATTATGTATGAGGGGTGGAGCCTTAGGTGTTCCTCAGGGTGGGGCAGCCCAGTCGCTGGGTTGTGACGCTGTATGTGGGGGCAGGGCCTGAGAGGGAACAATGGCGCCTGCTCCACTCTTTCCTGGATTCAGTCCCTTCTGCCACTTCCCCTCTGCCTGGACCGTCTGTGCGCACGAATGTGGGACCACCTGGTCAGCCAGCTGCCTTTTGCGTCCTCACTGGGTCTGCACAGTTGCCCCCCTGTGCCCGGGGTTTGCCACCTGCCGCCTGTGGGCCTGAGGACCGCCAGCCACCGCCCGTGCAGCTGGGAACTGCGAGCCGCTGCTACTTGCGTTCCTGGGTCCGCACCTCCACTTTTTCCTGCCGCGACTCCGCCCCTCTTACCGGTCTGGATGAATGGTTGTTGGACTTCCATACAGTTCAATTTTCTATAAGTTCTGGTTGTTTTCTTGTTTCTAAATATTTGTTGTCCTTAATTTTGGTTGTGAGAGGAGGCACAGTGTGTCCGCCTACGTCTCCATCTTGGCCGGAAGTCATATTCCTTATATTTCATTTACTTAGATCACCTTGAATATGTATAAAGAATCAATAAAAACATAAATTCCCTAGGAGTTTTTTTAACAATGGGGCTGATGCTTATAACTTGCTGGTATCATGTTTTATCAAGAAATTATAACACCATTTTTTTATTTACATGTGATATAAAAATAGGCATTTATGATATATTTGATAAATATGTTAAAGCTTGGTCTGTTATTTGGAGATTATTAACATGGGGAGAAAATAAGATCTTTCTATGAAATTAAAGAGCTATCTTAAGAAACTAAATTATGAAATTATAATAGATGTGGGGCCAAGATGCAACCCTCAGGGCAATGACAATTAGTGACAGAGTTTTTTACTTCTTAATAACCTGCCTCTTTTCTACTTAGGGTGGTCTCATGCCATCATTTCCTTTTTTTTTCTTTCCCTGCAGGCAATGTGTGGTTTTAGATGTTAACTGACTTGTTAAATTAGAAGATAGTCACTCTCCTCAGTATATTTTTACATTTCTTCTGGGTTATCAAATTTGTTGGCATATAATTGTTTGGAGTAGTTTCTTATGATCCTATGTATTTTTTTAGTATTAGTTGTAATGTCCCTGCTTTCATTTCTGATTTCGTTGGAGTCTTTTCTCTCTTTTCTTAGTTTAGCTAAAGGTTTATCAATTTTGTTTATGTTTTTGAAAAATCAAGTTTTAGTATTGTTGATCTTTTGTTTTTCTGGTCTCAACATATTTTACAGATTCCTTTGCCAACCTGGCAAGGATACAAGGTTCTTAGATGTTTGGTTTTATTTATTTATTTATTTATTTATTTATTTATTTATATTCAAAGTCTGTTTGAGTCTCTTGAAATGTGACTTGATGCTTTTCATTAGTTTTGGGACATTCTTAGTCATTATATTTCCAAATATTGCCTCTTTCATTTTTTATCTCTCGTCCTCTGGAATTCCAATTCCATTAAGATTGGCTCATCTCATCATATGTATGATATCGCTTACTCTTTCTCCTGTATTTTCCGTAGATTGCCTCTTCAACCATTTTTTTTTTGAAAATTTTATTTTAATTGTTGTTCTTGTACAGTTTTATATCTTTTACTCCCATCCCAGCTTACCACCCCAGCCCCTACCACCTCCCTCCCATTTCCACCCCTCCTAGTTTTTTGTCCATGTGTCTTTTATACTTGTTGCTCTAATCCCTTCTCCTTTTCCCCTGAAATTCCCTCCCCTCTCCCCTCTGGTGACTGTCAGTTTGTTCTCAATTTCAGTGTCTTTGATTATATTTTGCTTGTTTGTTTGTTTTGTTTTTTAGGTTCCTGTTAAAGGTGAGATCATATGGTATTTGTCTTTCACTGCCTGGCTTATTTCACTTAGCATAATGCTCTCCAGTTCCATCCATGCTGTTGCAAAGAGTAGGAGCTCCTTCTTCCTTTCTGCTGCATAGAATTCCATTGTGTAAATGTACTTTTGATCTATCCTTCATCCATCGAGATCTTAGTTTTATTCATAAGTTTTGATTCTATATTTAATTCTGTCTAATTGATTCTTTCATAAATAGACAATGTTACTTTCTATAGTTTTATTTCTTTGAAAATTTTAACTTTGACCTTTATTGCCATAACTGTAGTAAATGCATTAAAAAATATTTTGTCTCTGATAATCTTTTCCACGGGGAACTGTTGGGTCCATGTCTGTTGCCTCTTTTTTATGGTTGTTCTTAGTCATGTTATTGTAGCTCCTCATTTCTTTGGTTATGTTTGATCATGTGTGGCACATTGTAAAATTATTAATAGAAATAATTTAAAATCTAAAATGATGTTATAATCATCTGAGATGATTTCTTTTCTCTGTTACTGCCAGGCATCCAGATAGCCAGCAATTCTGGGTCAACTTAATCTGATTTCAACGTGTGAGATTTTCTGTGACATTCAGATAATTCAGTGCATGACTGAAGTTGTGTGAAGGCTGTTTCACTTCCAGTTTATCCTTCTGTCCAGGTTAGAGCCTTCTGACATCTCAATCACAGCCACAGGTCCGCCAAATTTGCCTGGCTCCAAGGGGCTGTCTGAAGTATGGTTTCTCCTCTTAGCCAGATTAAACCAGCTCAGAACAACAATTCTAGTCTGTTTTTGGTCTATTTCTTGCCCAGTTATTTCTTACTGTTTCATTATCTCTTCTATGCTTTTAAAAAGATTTTAGTTATAGTGCATCTAGATTTTATAAAGGATTTTAGAGTTATTAGTGGAATCTGCCTGAAATACCTAGTCCACCATTACCATAAGTACAAGTCTTTTTACAATGCCTGTTTGCGTTGAAATTAAAGTATATCTCTAGGTGGTTCTTTGTAGGAAAACATGGACATAGAATTAAATTTTATTCTATATTGTCAATTAAAGATGAGTCCCATGGCTATTTTTGTACCTCATTTGTTCATTCAAAATGATATCTATTCTTACTCATAATTTCTCAGAGTAGATGGCTACATGTACATTTATAGCTTTATTTCTGAAATTAATTTTTATTTCTTTATTTCAGTAAGAATTAATTTTTAAGGCAAAGCATGAGTGAGTATATAGATGGCTATGCTGTTCTGATAGATGTAAAATTTGTAAGACCTGTTTAAAAATTTGAGGTAGATTTGAAACTTCTTTTGCTCCCAAAATTTTTTTATTGTAGTTCAGTTACAGTTGTCCCCATTTCCCCCCTGTTGTTGCATTGTGTTAGAAATAGTACTATAATAATTAGATTGTATCTAATAAAAAGATTAAAAAGGTTAGTTCTTATGGTATAAAATTTGATTTTACATCTTCCATCTGACAGCAATCATCCATGTGCATTGTAACTAAAATATCAAAGTCATAATAAACTTCTATAAAAAGATGTGGTTAACTTTAAAAAATAATTTTATAATTTATTGTACAATTTTTAAAGGTATAAGAGTAATAAGTAAGAGTGAATTAAATGTTTCCTTAGTTGGTGATAGACAGTCCTATTCACTAGTTTTTAGAGGGAGAGTATCTTTAAATATAACCTTGTCTATTGCTAAGCAGGTGCTTCTTTGTTCCCTCTCCTGGGCCATGGGGTTACCATATTTTTAGATTTTAACATGATTTTATTTGATTATAACACTTGTTCTCACTAGCAGAAGTGATTCTACTGATGATTTTAGGGCAGAGGCAAGTTAGTGAGAAGTATTTTGTGCAGGAAGAGTTCCTAATATTGTTTAAGTTGTCTTGGCCATAGGTTCTCTTCACATTACGTACTTATGGAGGGTATTGATGAGTAATGAACCAAATAAGGCATACAAAGAAAAGTCTAACAAGTGATTGTAATGTGATAAAAGCTTAATTAGTACCATAGATATTTTGACATTATAAAAATATTTACCATTTCAAACATTCTAAGAGGCATTTATTTTTTAATAACATAACATTTACTTTTTTGGTTTACTTTTTTCTTTTCTTTTTAAAAATATATTTTATTTAATGTGCTATTACAGTTGTCCTAATTTTCCCCCTTTGTCACTCTCTACCCAGTATCCCCTTTCCTTCCAGCAATCCCCTCTTAGTTCATGTCTGTGGGTCATGCATATAAGTTCTTTGGCTTCTTCTTTTCCTATACTCTTCTTAACCTCTCCTTTTCTATTTTGTACCTACCAATTATGCGTCTTAATCTCTGCACCTTTTTCCCCATTTGCCCCCTTCCCCCTCTTAGTTGACAACATTCTGAATGATCTCCCCATCTATTGTTCTGTTCCTGTTCTGCTTGTTTGCTTAGTTTGTTTTTGGTTATTGATAGTTGTAAATTTGTTGCCATTTTAATATTCATAGTTTTGACCTTCTTTTTCTTAAATAAGTTCCTTTAATGTTTTATGTAATAATGGCTTGGTGATGATGAACTCCTTTAGCTTTACCTTGTCTGGGAAACATTCTGTCAGCCCTTCCATTCTAAATGATACCTTTGCTGGATAGAGTAATTTAGGTTGTAGGTCCTTGCTTTTCATTCCTTTGAATACTTGTGCATGCCTTCTAGCCTGCAAAGTTTCCTATGAGAAACAAGCTGACAGTCTTATGGGAATGCTTTTGTAGGTAACTCTCTGCTTTCTCTTGCTGCTTTTAAGATTCTCTTTATCTTTTTTAAACCTTTGCATTTTAATTGTGAGGTGTCTTGGTGTGGTCCTCTTTGGGTCCAACTGGTTTGGTACTTTCTGTGCTTCCTGGACTTGTATGTCTCTTTCCTTTGCCAAATTAGTAAAGTTTTCTTTCATTGTTTTTTCAAGTAAGTTTTCAATTTCTTGCTTTTTCTTTTCTCCTGGCATCCCTATGGTTCATATGTTTGTACATTTTGAGATGTCTCAGAGGCTCCTTATACGATCCTAATTTTTTTTTGAATTCTTGTTTCTTCTTGCTGTTCTGGTTGAATGCATATTATTTCCTTACATTCTAAATCATTGTTTTGAATCCCAGTCATCCCCTCCACTGTTGGTTCCCTGCAGATTTTTCTTGATTTCATTTAGTGTAACCTTCATTTCTTCCCTTATGTTGTTTCCATACTCAGTGAGTTCTTTGAGCGTCCTGACCACCAGTGTTTTGAGCTCTAATTGTTTGTCTCCATTTCATTTAATTCTTTTTCTGGGGCTTTGTTCTGTTCTTTCATTTGGGCCCTATTTCTTTGCATCCTCATTTTGGCTGCCTCTCTATGTTTGTTTCTGTGTATTAGATAGAGCTGCTTTAACTCCCTGTCTTAGTAGTGTGGCCTACTGTAGAAAAGGGACCTGAAAATTTTGTGGGGTGAAGCCTTAGGTAACTACCAGGGCAGGGCAACCCTCTTCATTGCTTTGTGTCTCTGTGTGGGTAGAGGTCTTGGAGAGGGGACAGTGCCACTACCCGGCTTCTGCAGGTTTTCCTGGCACTTGCCCTGTTTCCAGTCACTTCACCCATTACCTATTTATGACTGTACCCTTCCACTGTTGCCCTGGTGGTGAGTGGGTTTGTGTATTTTCTAAATCCATGTGGGTCCTTTAAGCAGAGTCTCCTGAAATTCTGGCAGTTTTTTTCTATCACCCCAAACCCCCCACTGGTTTTTATAGCCAGTGGTTATGGGGATTTGCCTTCCGGGCACTGGAACTCTGGGCTGTATGGTCTGGCCTAGGGCTGGGATTGCTTGCTCCCAAGGTATCCCTCTCTATTTTTATCCACCATGTGTGATTGTCTGTTCTGCCATCACTGCCACCTCTTTGCATCACACCCTGTCTCTGCAACTCTCTGCCTGTTTCTGTGACTCCACCCCTACTACCCATCTCGATGAATGTGGCTTCTTTAAATCCCTGGTTGTCAGGCTTTCATACAGTTCAGTTTTCTGACAGTTCTGGGTGTTATTTGTTTTGAGATGTAGTTGTAATTCTTTATATGGTTGCATGAGGAGGTGAAGCATGTCTACCTATGCCTCCATCTTGACCAGAAGTCTCTTTTTTTCTTCAGAAAAAAATATTGAGTTAAAAACATTTTAATTCTATGTTACAGATAATATGATTCCTAGAAATCTGAGGAGGGCTATAATGGAGCAAGCTGAATCTTTATAGGGAAAAAGGAGTAGAGATGGTGCCAGAGGTCTGAAAAAGGAGTTGGAGGAAAATATGGAGCCAATTGGAATAAGAAATGTTTAAAAACAGTTATGGATAATGCAGAAATTAGCAAAAGCATGTGAAAGAGCAAGAAGATTAGAGAAACTGGGGCAGTTAGCTTTGATTGTCATTTTTTCAGGAGGCTTGGAGAGGTATAAAGAATAATAAAGGCGAAGAAATGTGCCAACAGATCCTTCAGGTGGCATTGTATTTGCAAGTTGCATCTACTTTGTCAGGGTTACAAAAAAAGAAAGCGTAACATGGACTATGAGTAGAGAAAATTTGTGACTGATGGAAATAACTAGATCTTTGATTGTAGAAAGCAGGGCTTTATCACTGCGAGGGGACAGATTTCCTCAGAACTACAGATATATTTTCTTTTCTTTTTTGTCCCACTCTCCCAAATTCTGTTCTTGGCTCTTCTCTGACTCATGGGGGAAAGTATTGTAGAAAAGGTAGGAGATCAGGCATCTTAACCAGGGTCTGATTCTTACTCACCAATTGAGTGACAAGTCAACCTCTGAATGGTTGTCTCCGTAGCTATAAAGTGGAAATAATAATAAATATATTATTATTTTACAGGGTTGTTTTAGTATAAGCTAAAATATTTTTTTGAAAATGCTTTGAACAATATACAAAATGCAAAATTTTATCTCATTCAATAGTTAGTAAAAGTGTATAGAGTCTTAGTGACCTGAGTGTAAAGCCTGGCATTCCGCTCTCCACTTTGGTCTAGTCCCTTAATCTCTCTGATTAGAGGCGTTCTTATTTATGTAATAAAGATATAATAACTGCACCTTACAGGATCGTGAGAATTGAATGTGACACTGTATGTGAAGAGTCTAGTGGGGTGCCTGGCCCACAGTACTTGATGAATGTGAGCCCCTTCCTTTACATAGTGACATTAGAAATCTGCTGCAGGATCCATTTACGTGACTCCATTTTGCTCATTATCTGTGCCTACCTCATTTGCTCTATAATGTACTTTGCTTTTATGTTCTTATAGCTTATATGCCATATGCAAAATTGTATGTATATTTCAGACTGCCAATAAATTCTAAGCTGCTGAAGGATAGACATCTAAAGTCAATTAGCAAAATAGAGGGAGAACTGAAATTGCATATTATATGGTGAACATTACTTATATTTTATCGATGATAGCAACCACCAAGAAAAGATGTTGGGGTACTTATAAAATGTTTTTGCTATGTGTTTAAGAAAATACTTTTATATATCTTTTAGAAATGAGTATTTAAAAACGGAATATATAGGAAAACACTCACCCAAACAAAAACTTGTACAAGAATGATTATAGTAACATTGTTCATAGTAGACAAAAGTAGGAAACCCTGAATGCCCTCAGCTGATGAATAGCTAATAAAATTTAGTATAGCCATAAATGGAATATTATGTGGCAACAAAGAAGAATGAAGTACTGATATGTCTACAGCATGAATGAACCTTAAACACATTATGTGAATTGAAAGAAATCAGTCACAAACACTGCATATTGTATGATTCCAATTATATGAAATATCCAGATTAGGCAAATCCGTAGTGACCAAAAGTAGATTAGAGGTTGCCTAAGGGCTGATGACGAAAGGAGAGTTGGCAGGAAAAATAAGTGACTGCTAATGGACACAGGGTTTCTTTTAGGGGTGATGGCTATATAACTCTGTAAATACAAATAAAGCTCTAAAAAACATGAAATTGCATGGCATTCTAGCATTTTGATGTAACCAAAGTATTTACTGCTTTTTCTTACCTCTCCTGACTTTGTTTTGAGCATTTATTGTGCGGCGTGTTCCATCTGCTATGTCATGAGTATACAAAATTGAAAACTGTAAGTCTGTATTGATGAATTTCCAGTAAGAACCAGTGGACACATATGAGACCATATTGTTGTTAGGACTTCGACCATATTTGGTCAAAAAACTGTATAAGCTATATAAAATCCTCTTGGATTAAAGTAAAGGGTAAAAGCACATGGCATACTTATTAAATACTTTGTATCCATTTTTATTGATTTAAATTTAGATATAAACTCTGATTATATGAGTAAGATTCCAGGCACACCCCAGATCACATGTTGTCCATTTAAAATTGTAGCTGTAACACTTTTAATTTATACTGTATGATTTTCTCTTATTGCTGCCTATTAGGACATTTTAATTTAATTTATTTCTCTTCTAGTGTATGATAGAAAATCAAATAAGAATAATGTTTAATGGCAATGTTGAAACAGTGGGCGGAAGGCATAGCACGATTTGGAATAGAAATCAAGACAGTCTGGATAATTTGCTTCTTTTATGAAAAATGTTGTATAAAATTGTCTTAGAGATTCTTTAGAATGCCTCTGAAAATGTACTGCTTCACCTTTTAGTGTTAGTTGTTGATGGATCTCTGAAGAATTCATTATATTTTTAGGTTTTCTGTTTGCTGGTTTCATTCTCATTTTTGCAGACTGAATTACTCAAACTGCATAGTTAACATAATTCATCCAAAATTGAGAGGGCACTAGAAGTGTTGAAACATAATCTTCCGGCAACATATTTTTTCACTATAAATGAAATTTTTGGAACATTAGGACACTTTACTTCAGGCAACAGAATTTTATTTAAAGTTGTAATATTAATAAGCTAAACATAGGACCCTCATGTCTGTTACTTTTAAAAAGTAAAAATAGTAGTTTTGTGAAATATGATTTTTTGAAGATAGTCTACTCATTAATAATTATTATTAAAGTGAATACTATCCCATCTCTGTGGAGTCTTTCATTTCCTCCCAACGCTGTGACATCGTGTGAGTGTGATACGTGGTGTATACACCCTTGATGTCATAGCCCATTGCTACAGAGACCTTAGGTGCTCATCCAGCCTCTTCCCTTATCTTGAGTAGATTGTCTACTGAAAATAACCAAAACTCTTTATTTATTGTGTGAGGAGGCAAATCTGGAGAGGCTCTCTAGCCTCCTTAAATTTGTAATTTATTATAATTAGTTTGTATTTAAAAGAGCTTTTTCTCTAAGGAGATGTAAGACTTTTTTAAAAAAAAAAAACATTTTCTGTGAATAATTCCTGTGACTAATATTCTACTCCGGCAAAGTAGGTAGGCTGTTACAAACACAACACGACTATAATAATAGTTATAGAAACCAAGCTCTTTCCCTTGTTTCCTACATTGTTGCCCTCGGATATCTTGACGCATGGTTAATTAGATTTCCATATAATCTGCTAGTCAGGTGAAGGCCTGAATAGTCAGAATTGAAACCAGCACGTTGCAGCCTTGGCCACAGTAGGATTTTTCAGAGCCATACGCATATTTTAAAGTTTAGCTCTAGGCCTTAATACATCAGTATTCCAGTTTCTTTACCCAGGAACTGAACCAGTGAAATATGCTCAGTAACAGTTACCTATTATTGGTCCTGAACTGAGAAACCATTGTTATCTGTGTTTGTCCTACATAAAGCTTCTTAGAAGTATCTGTTGTGTTTTGAAGTGGATTTTAATTGACTAGTTGAAGAGGATGATTGTTAGGTTGATAACATTCTTCTCTTTAACCTCCGTTTGACAGGAAGGGTAGGTGTGAACCTGGCAGTTTTGGTAGAGTGCGCTGCTCCTTCTGCCGTGCGTCTCTGCGGGGCCCACCGCTAACCGGGTGACTTGCTGTTGTCAGTTATGTAGGTCTACAATGTCACACTATTCTGCACAGTGCCTCGCTTGCCTTTGGGGATTCTCTCTATAACAGACAGTTTGTTTTGATTGTTTATATCCTGTTTCATTTCTGAAGGGACTGAAACAATTTTTAAAACACTAGAACTAAGTTTTTCAGAGGAAAACAGTCACATAGTAAACACATTTAAGAGAAATATATTTCCCCCAAAATATATCCTCCCAAAACTGAAGAATGAGAAGTTTATCTTGACTCATTTTGTACTCACACTCCCTCATCTTTTTCGTGGTGGCTTGGTGTTACAATTTCATTTTTCTGCACAATTATTGTAGGTGGCTATTTCCTACCATATTTGTTCTTTTGGGTTCTTGCTTTACATTTTAAATATCGTGTATTTAGTTGTAATATGAAATTGTAATTATTATATTCCATTAGAATGTAATATTATCTAATGCTCCTTTTATTTTATTTTTTATTTTTTGAAACTGAGTATTTATTTGAAATGAAAAAACTATCTAGAAATATTTAACAACACAGACATCTCCAAATTCAGAAAAACAAATCTTTATAAATTAACTATCATGCATACTTTTGTGATGCTTGTTTTCTATGTTTTGGGGCTGCATATTTTTTAATTGCCTCTTCATATTTTGTAATATTTAAAAAATATATAATCTTTATTATATTTTTTCATTACCATTTAGTGTGCTTATACCACCCTCCCCCCAGCAATCACACCCCTGTAGTCCGTGTCAATGTGTCCCTTTTCTTTTTTGCTTAAGCCCCCTCCTCCCACTAGCTGTCATCTGTTCCCCATCTATGAGTCTGTCTCTGTTTTGCTTGTTAGTTCAGTTTGTTTGTGAGATTCACATATGAGTGAAATCAATGGACAAAGGACCTGAATAGACACTTCTCCAAAGAGGACGTACAGGTGGCCAATAGATATATGAAAAGATGCTCAATGTCAGTAATCATCAGAGAAATACAAATTAAAACCACAATGAGATACCATCTAACATCTCTCAGAATGGCTATCATCAATAAAGCGAAAAACAGTAAGTGCTGACAAAGACGTGGACAAAGGGGAACTCTTTTGTTGGTAGGAATGCAGACTGGTGCAGCCACTGTGGAAAACAGTATGGAATTTCCTCAAAAAAATTAAAAATGGATCTGCCTTTTGACCCAGCAAACCCTCTTCTGGAAATATTTCCAAACCCAAAACACTATTTTGAAAGAACGTCAGCACCCCTATGTTCATTGCAGTGTTATTTACAATGGCCAAAATATGGAAGCAGCCCAAGTGTCCATCAGTAGATGAGTGGATAAAATAATATGGGATAATTACATAGTGGAATACTACTCAGGTGTGCAAAAGAAGAAAATTTTACTCTTTGCAACAAAATGGATGGACCTAGAGAACATTATGTTACATGAAATAGGCCAGTCAGAGAAATACTCCTTTTAACATATTTGAATCTAGATTTACCTTATTAATGGAAGAAGAAGATATAAAGTAGAAGAAATATAAGCTATAACACCATTTAGTTAAAGGAGGTAGAGACCACGAAACTGGGGTGAGGATGGTAACATGGAAGGGGAAGCAGAGTTACCTCTGTTGCAAGGAATTACAAAGTCAGAGCAGTGATACTAAAAGTTTTGTTTTATTGGTACATTATTTTTATTTTAATTTGTTTCCAAAGATTTTGATAGAACAATATGATTTTGTCAAATTATTGATATAATAAGAATATTTTTAACAGCCGGTGGTTTAGTGAGAGACCTTGATATTTATGCAGAAATGTGGAGGCTGTATATTTCATAATTGTATATGTTTTTTGTTAATAGGCATTTATAAAGCTATATTTCAGCTTCTAAGAAATTTTCTGAGGCAATAAAATGTGATCTCCTTGTTAGATTTGCTACAGTGCACTGGCGAAATACCAGGCCTCACTCAGGGAGTATTTTTAATAGTGGCTGTGGCCTGTTGGACACAGGAAAAGTGGAGGCGAGAAGCTCTGTGATTGTGGCAATTCTAACTCTGATTCTTCTTTTTTGATTTTGCATGTAATACTGTTTTTTTAATAACGTATGTGAGAGCTTGGGCTATCTCTATGACTGTCTTAGTTCATTTGGGCTACCATCCCCAAAATACCATAGACTAGGTGGCTTAAAAACAACACAAATTTATTTCTCACAATTCTGGAGTCTGGGGAGGCCAAGATCACGGCATTGGTGGGTTCAGTGCCTGATGAAGGTCCACATTATGGTTCAGAGAGAGCCACCTTTCTGCTGTCTTTATATATTAGAGGGGTAAAGGAGCTCTCTGGAATATCTTTTATAACATGAGAGCTCTACCTTCATAACCTAATAACCTCCCAAAGGCCACACCTCCAGTTACTCTGACATTGGAGATTAGGTGTCAACATATGAACTCTGAGAGAACACAAACATTTGGTGTACTGCAGTGGTACAATGTCACAAAAGTTAATATGCTTCGGTGAACAGGATAGTTGAAACTCTTGTGTAGTGCTATTGCAATAATACCCAAACATTACCTGGGCTAGCAAATAATCAGAACGGTATTTGTGCTTAAACCTTGGTAAATTGTACAATGTACAAAATTGGATATTTGATGTCTAATGAATAAAGCAATAGGAAAGTATTCTTAGAATTTATAACTAGAGGTAATGACACCTACAGGAGCTATTATAAATTCCATCACAGTGTCTTTGTGTAAAAAAACTTCCTGTAGTATATTTGGAGACTAAGATATCCATTGTTGGAGCAAATTATATCACTTACATGTGTAGTTCATATTTTAAAACAGCCTTTTCCTATAATATTTCTCTTTTAAAAATGTAATGTGCATTAAAGTCTTACATGGAGAATGAAAATATATATGGGAAACATTGACTTCTTCTTGTCTAAGTTTAGCAAGGATTTTTTTTTTCCATTTTGATCTTCCTACTTTTTTAGGGGAGTGAGTTGATATAACATCAGGTAGTTATATAGTACTATAGTTGGTTTTATGGGCAAAGTCAGGTCTCTTTGATGATCTGCAGTTCATATTCACATGGTTTCCTTTGTGGGCACATTTTTGGGGTATGTGAAGTCTTGAGAAACAGTTTAAAAAGGAGGGGCAACACCAAAAATTTCTATTTTTACTTTGACATTTATTTTACCTTAAAGAATATACTACAATTAAAATTTGAAATGTATTTCTAGAAAAGTCTTGTATGACATTTAGTATGCAAATTATTTTGGAAACTGAAGAATGTATTTCTGTAAGCAGAATTAAAGGGGTCTATGAAAGGCAGGTTTAATCCAAAAATAGTAGCAGCTTTTGATAAATGCTTCTGTGGTAAGTCCTTAGAATGAGTTCATTTTCCCTTGGAATTAATGATAAATGAGGTAATCATGCACTTAAATGTTTCAAAAGAGGTTATTATTATTTTGGGGGGTTAAAGATTTTTTATTTTATTTATTTTTAGACAGGGGGAAGGGAAGGAGAGAGGAAGAGAAACATCAATGTGTGGTTGTCTCTTGTGCGCCTCCTACTGGGGACCTGGCCTGCAACCCCGGCATGTGTCCCGACTAAGTATGGAACCAGTGACCCTTTTGTTTGCAGGCCCAAGCTCAATCCACTGGAGCTACACCAGCCAGGGCTATTATTATTATTTTTATTTTCAGGCCCAAATATAAGAGAGGCTGTGTAGTGTAATGATGACAAAGATAGAAGTTTAATATTTCAGCCTGGCCTATGGCATGGGTAGGGTCATATTTTGAATGGAGCCAGCTGAGGTGTCCTAGGTCACTAACTAAATATACATATGTTCTAATCTTGGCTGAATCATTTTGTTTTTGTAGTTGAGTTACATGTGTGAGGTGGCAATGGTTTTTCACATAAAGGAGAAGTAGAAAACAAGGAGGGTGGTCCTCTGAAAAAGAAAGCATGTTTGAATATTGGTTTCACCACTCATGTTGGATCTGGGGATCTCAATTAAAAGCTAAACATATAGTAGTAGATACTTTGGATCACTAAATTCTCAAAAAAGGACCAAATACTTTTTTGACAATGGAAAGGAATATTTTTGTTTTCATGAATAAACTTTGTTTTAGTATAAAAATTTAAGGATTCCACACAAGTACACGCTCACATATAACAATGAGCCACAGAAAACCAGCTTGTGTAGTTTAAATGGTAGCATTTGAGGCAGTGAGATGAAGCCAGAAGGAGCCTTGCGGACATCTTTCAGGGTGGTTTGTGTGTGGGTGTGGCATGAGCCTCATGTATTCACGCTTTCTTTGTTCAAATTCAGATCTTTCTGTGGAAAACTCTTAAGATAGCCTTCAAAGAACTATCATTTAGTTGGACATTATTTTATTTAAATGACACTATTTGTGGGTTTTTTGCAAATAAACATGCGTGCTCTCAGCTATTTAAAATTTCAATGTAAAAAATAATAATAAAAGGTAAGCATCATATACTTGTGATATAGCAGATCCAAACTGAGATAAAAGCTGTATTAGTATACAGTAATTGCTAACAATGAAATATTTTTGAGAATATCAAAATTAACATGTAGTTTGCTCATGACAAATATTATATCTAAGAAAATTTCAGAAGCTTTGAAATGATACTGTCTTTGTTAGAGTGCCAGTTCTTTTGGTATGTATTTCCTTTTGTCACCTGGGGCAATTTTTCCAACACGTAACACATGTGATGTTTTTTCTGCATTTGGAATAATCAGCTTTTCCCAGTGCTCATTAAGGGGGAAAAAACCTGCAGCCAAGGTATTAACACAAAGCAAGGTATTAACAGTGCCCAATCTCCACCAAATACCATGTTTCTTTGTCTATTACCTAATTAACATACTTTAATGAGTTCACCAAGTTTAATGAATACTTCATGTAAAACTAAGCACTTTCTACCTCCTAGATTAATCTGACACCTGATGTAACAGATCTGGCTAGAATATGAATAATTCATGAGCTAGTATTTCTCAAATAACAAATAATAAAGAATATAAACCATTTAATATGGAAGGAGTTCTTAAAGATTTGCTCTTTACTTACTTGAACGTAGTATAATTCTCTCCAGCACCTGCTGAAATGCATGTTCTAGTTAATAATAGCTGGAAAGAAACAATGTGATTTATGTAAATATATTTCTGTTCATGCTAATGATTTAAAAAATACAATGAATCTTTTAATAGTAAAACTCACTGCTTATAAGTTATGTTCTAAAAATAGACTCAGTTACTTGGACACTATTGGGTTGGTCTCCAAAGCCCTTTTTAGTTTTATGATGTGAATAATAAATATTTCTTTCATGAAAAATTTACTTTTGAACTGTTGAAGTTGGACAGAATATTCATGATAATGTTGATAATTTTTATTGATTTGTATCGATGTGTAGTTTGTGTATTTACATCTATGTGCAGCACTTAATTTCCTACTATATTTGGGGTTATATAATAGGTCTGAGAATTTTAAGCAACCCCATGTGAAGTTAATGTCTGGGTATTATGATCTGTTTTCCTCCCATAGTCTTCAGCCTTTGGAAAGAAAAGGAGCAGAGAATTATATAATTTTATGATGATATGTTTGTAAATATTAAAAATATTGCCAAGTATTATTATTGTGTTCTAGGTTTTGTTCTAGGATCTGGTGAAACAGATGAAAACCAATATCTCTGCCCTCAGGGGGCTTAGGCTCTAATATGAAGACAAATTAATAAATAATTTCAATACAATATGACAAGACCTATACAGGAGGTTATTATGTACACATACTTAACCATTTGTGATTCAGCAAGAAGAAGAACTGTCTAGTTTGATATTGCACAAAGTAGAACAGGAAGACATTGTGGACAATCTTTATTTACCATTTCAGCCATATGTTCAGTATAATCTATAACCATAAGCTAATGTGGATTTTCCTTAATATCAAAATCTACCTACCAAGATGAGTTGATATCAGTTACTTTGAGAAAAAAAATTCAAGTAACATTGACATCATTCAAACTATTTTTTGCTCTTCTTCTTTTAGGTTTGTATTCAGGGCCTATGGCAAAATGTTGTGACTGTAGTAGCAGATTTTCATGCTTTGAGGGTAGATTTAATTTTTGAAAAGAACCAAAAATTATCTAGAACAAAATATGTCAAATATGAATAACAGCACAATATTATTTTTGTTATTTAAAAATACTTCTACTACTACTGCTAAAATAACATATACAACAATCAAACAAGAGTGTGACTTTGAAGCAGTCAGTCTAATTTTCTTCTTCACTTGTAACTTGACTCCAAAAGCAGTTTTTAAAAAGTATCAAAATATTTTGCATTGAAGCAGCAATGCTGGTATATGTTGCTTTGGTAACAGATGCTTTAGAGTTGCAGTATCTATGTGTTAGTTGACTAATACATGGCTCTGGTTAGAAAACTTTTAAATACGCCACCAGAGTAAGGGATGTCAGATTTTCTTGAGCCCTCTTGGAATTTTGCATTTAAAAGTTCAGTTGCAGATGAGGAAGAGAGGAAGAAACTTGAATATGCCACTAAGGAATAAATGAAGGAATCAAGGAAATTTAGCCTAGAGAAGAGAGGCTTTAGAGAGAATACGATGGATGTTTGAAATTATCTGAAGGGCTCCTTGGCTGGTGTGGCTCAGTAGATTGAATGCCAGCCTCTGAACCATGGGATCGCTGGTTTGATTCCCAGTCAGGGAACATGCCTGGACTGTGGGCCAGGTGTCCAATAGGGAGCATGGGATGCCACACATTGATGTTCTTCTCCCTCTCTTTCTTCCTCCTTACCCCTATCTCTAGATAAATAAATAAATAAAATCTTTTAAAAAATAAATTATTAAAAGGTTATCTGAAGGGCTTACTTGTAGAAGAATTAGGCTTATTCTGTGTGTCACAAGAGGATAAAGCTAGAGCCAGTGAGTGGGTGCTACAGAGAAACAGTTTACCCCCAAATGGATCAGGCAGTGAGTTCCCCATCACTAGAAGTATTCAAATATACAACACATGATCACTTGATTGTATTGAGAATGGAATTGAAATAATAGATGATAATGTTTTATCAACCCTGTGATTCTATCCTTGACAGCTGAAGATTTTCCTTTCCAAAATAGATTTTACTGGGGCAAGGAATCCATAACTTTCTTTATATATGTTTTAATTCTTGTATCTTGGAATATATTCTGGTTATAATATAGTCTTTTGAAATATATTACTTGATTTTTATATAGAGAGAATATGGTTATGTATAATTTTCCCTTTTTAGAGGACTCTTTAAAGATTTCTGAATGTATTAATTTATCCTTATTCCTGGTTTTCTACATCTAATTTGTGCACAGAGAAATAAGGCTGAATTTTTACCTTTTGACTTGTTTCATTTAGAATGTTCTACAAGATCCCAGTTTCATTGTTAACTGAAAGCACTGTGTCATGCTGTCGAGTTCTAGCTTTTATGGTTTATGCTAGAAATTTTGTGTAGAGGGCCTTTGTGCCTCTTTTGAATGAACTAGTTTGTATCTGCTTCAGGTTAAAGCTTGCCCTTTGTATTATTTACAATAAATTAGTTTCTGAATATCACTCGAAATGCTAGCTACAAGGTATATGACTATAAAACAATTTCCATTATATCAGAAAAAACAGTTTACTTTTAGCTCACTAGGTTGACTGTATCTTTTATTTTGGTGAAGAAATAAGGCACATTCAATGTCGTTGATACCAAGTTGAGGTTATGGGATTGAGTAGAATTTGTAAACTTTATAGACAAATATTTTTTTTTTATTCAGGAACACTGAAGGATGTATTTACATGAAAAGGTAGTTGGTCTGTTTCACTTATTTAAGGTTATATATTAAAAAATACAGATTAGCATTTTCTTGGACTGCCCCTGAAAGCCTAAGCAGATTAATTTGGTAATTAAATGTGCCATAGTTAGTTTTGGTGCAGTTAGTTTGGTACACAGGTACTGTTACGTGCAATGCTAATGTCAGTGAAACACTTAGATATATAAATCATTTTGTAATGATGTGTATTTTTAAAAAGATTTTATTTTATTTTTTAGAGAAGGAAAGGGAGAGAGAAAGAGAAAGGAACAGCAATGTGTGGTTGCCTCTCACGCACCCGCCACTGGGAACCCGGCCTGCAACCCAGGCATGTGCTGTAGACTGGGAATCGAACCAGCGATCCTTTGATTCCTAGGCAGGGCTGATGTGTATTTTTTATAGTACAGCAGGTTCTCAATGTCCTTTCATTTAACGTTCTCTCGATATAACACTGATGAGATGCTATAGGAATTTAACTTTTGTTTATACCGATTAGCCTGTGGTAAAATTGATTTAATTATATGAGGGGGGACCCACGAAAATGGGTTTATCTTCTGGAGGGCAGGCCCCTTGTAGCACAGATTTCCACTCCACTAGGTGAGTGTTCCAGGAACCCATCTGTATCGGTGTACAGGTTGGTGGTGTTCTGAGAGGCTTCAGTGAATTTTTTTTAAGACTCTTTCAACTCTTTTGTCCATTTCAGGATGAGTGATTTACGAGTGCACCTGCCCATGAGTGCTGAGTGTTTAGCCCTTTTTTGACCCAAACTAGCATGACCTATTTACCTGATTTGCCCCTAGCAACTTTTTGTTTCTTTGTTTGTTTCCCTGGATGAAAAAAGTACTCAAAGGGAAACATTTTGCTGATGTGGAAGAGGTGAAACAAAAAACAGCAGATGCACTAAAATGTATTAAAACAGTTAGTTCAAAAACTGTTTTGAGCAGTGGAAAAAATGTCTCAGCTGTATTATGTCAAATGGAGAGTATTTTGAAGGTGACTGAAGTGTAAACATGTAAGAATAAATGCACAATTCTTTTTAGAAATTTTATTATTCTTATTATTTTTACAATTATTCAAGTAGAGTTTTCTCCATTTTCCCATCACCACTTTCCCCTGCCCCATCCTCAATCCTGCCCCCCTTTGACTTTGTCCATGGGTCCTTTATACATGTTCCTTGACTTGACCCTTCTCCTTCTTTCCCCCTGTTATCACCTTCCACCCGTCCCTCTGGTTACTGTCAGTTTGTTCTTTATTTCCATGTCTCTTGTCATGTTTTATTGCTTATTTGTTTTGTTGATTAGGTTCTACTTATACTCGAGATCATATGGTATTTGTCTTTCTTCTTCTGGTTTATTTCACTTAGTGTAATGCTCTCCAGTTCCATCTATGCTCTTGAGAAGAGTAGGAGCTCCTTCTTTCTTTCTGCTCCATAGAATTCCATTGTGTAAATGTACCAGTTTTTTGATCCACTCATTTACTGATGGGCACTTAGGTTGCTTCCAGCACTTGGCTGTTGTAAATTGTGCTGCTATGAACATTGGGGTGCATAGGTTCTTTTGAATCGGTGTTTCAGGATTGTTAGGGTATAGTCCCAGCAGTAGAATTGCTGGGTCAAAAGGCAGTTCCATTTTTAGTTTTGGAGGAAACTCCATATTGTTTTTCACAGTGGCTGCACCAGTCTGAATTCCCACAGACAGTGTACTAGGGTTCTCTTTTCTCCACAACCTCACCAGCACTTGTTGTTTGTTGATTTGTTTACAATGGCCATTGTGACTGGTGTGAAATGGTATCTCATTGTGGTTTTAATTTGCATCTCTCTGATGGCTAGTGATGTTGAACATCCTTTCACATGTCTCTGGGCCCTCTGTATGTCCTCTTTGGAGAAGTGTCTGTTCAGATCCTTTGCCCATTTTGAATTGGATTGTCTGTCTTCCTGGAGTAGAGTCATGTAAGTTCTTTATCTTGGAAATCAAACCCTTGTCCGAGGTATCATTGGCAAATATATTTCCCATATGGCTGGTTCCCTTTTCATCTTACTACTGTTTTCTTTAGCCATACAGAAGCTTTTTAATTTGATGAAGTCCCATTTGTTTATTCTTTCCTTTATGTCCCTTGCTGTAGGGGGCACATAGGTGAAAATATTGCTGCGTGGAATATCTCAGATTTTCCTGACTGCTCTCCTCTAGGACTTTTATGGTGTCATAACTTATATTTAGGTCTTTTACTCATCTTGAGTTTATTTTTGTGTATGGTGTAAGTTGGTGGTTGAGTTTCATTTTTTTTGCATGTATCTTTCCAGATCTCCCAACACCATTTGTTGAAGAGGCTATTTTTACTCCATTTTATGCTTCTCCCTGCTTTGAATATTAATTGACCATAGAGACATGGGTTTATTCTGGGCTCTCAATTCTATTCCACTGAAGTATGTGTCTGTTCTTATGCCAGTACCAGACTGTTTTGATTACCATGGCCTTGTAATATAGTTTGCTACCAGGTATTGTGATCCCTCCTACTTTGTTCTCCTTTCTCAAAATTACTGTGGCTATTCAGGGTAATTTATGGTTCCATATAAATTTTTGCAATGTTTGTTCTATATTTGTGAAATATGTCATTGGTATTTTAACAGGGATTGCATTGAATATGTAGATTGCTTTGGGTAGTATGGACATTTTGATGATGTTCATTCTTCCAATCCATGAGCATGGTATAATGTTTCTATTTATTTGAATCTTTATCAATTTCTTTCTTTAGTATTGTGTAATTTTCTGAGTGCAGGTATTTTTTATAAATAAATTCCATTATTGGTGTCCCCCTTGTACATTGTTTCACTTAAAGTCACAGAACCTGTGGACAACATTAAGTGAGGATTTACTGTATTAAACTGGAACTAAGACTATCATATGATACATAAATGTAGGGCACAGTTGAAATTTTTAAATATGACTAACCCTCACAAATATGATTAACATCTAGAATAGGCAGAGGGAGGTATGTTACTCATATTTTTATTTTAAAGATGAGGAAACAGGTGTTCGTTTTTGCTATCACTTTGTAAAATACTAATGTAGTCAGTTTTAATTTAGGTTACCAATTAAGGCCTCGAATTGGGTGACTCAGTAAAACTGACTAGACTCATTCTGCAGCCATGGTTTGATATAATTTCCAAAAGCTAATGAAAACCCAGCTAGCTGCCTTTTCAGGGTTATAAGTTAGGGTTTGGGGTTAAAAATAAGTTAATATAAGTTAATGGTCTGAGTTAAAAATCTTGGTCTACAGTTTACTGTCTGTGTGTGTCTTGCTGTCTTTCTTATCCTCAGTTTTTATATCCATAGATTTGTTATAATAACTGTACCTACTTCTTGTAGTGTAGTGTTGTGGTGGGGGTTAAGTGAGTTAATAGATATAAAGTGTTTATAACAGTGCCTGGCACACAGTAATAAATATTATTATTATTATTTCAGCCTCTAGGGTTTTACACAGTATTTAGTTTTCTGAGGAACAGCCTGTCACATTTCTACTATTCAGAGCCCTTCCTCCTTCCCTCTGTCCCTTTCTTCTTCCTTTCCTTCCTTTGGCAAACATTTATCGAACATTTACTATACTCCAGGCATTGGATATGAGGGGAAGAAAATTTCATTTTCACTATTCGTTAGATTGAACAATCTGCTGGTCTAGAAGGTCACTCGCTCTGAGTTGAATGAGATGATTATATTAGAATCTTTGATCCCTCAACTTTTCTTATCTTTCAAGTTTTGTGTTCTTTTTGCTCTTAGCTAGGTTTTGTTTTATGTCTACATAACTTTCTTCCCTGTAAACTTTGTGTTCACATAGTTTTCATGGTCACAGGATTAATTCTATCTGCAAAGTATTTTATGCATGCTTCTTTCTACTTGAATATAGCATTTCCTGTAGTTAGGGAATTAAATTCTCCAGGGTCCAGATCAAACCTCACTCACTCTTCTGTAAAGTTGTTTTAGACCACTCTAAGTGCGAGATTTCTCTTCCTCCACTGAGGGCCTGTTGTATTCATCTGAGCCTCTTACATGGTGCTTGCTGAGTAGCCTTTGAATGCAGGAGTTATTTTAGTATTTTTTTTGTACTCTGCCTGCCAGCATTTGGTACTGAATAGGCACAATAATAATAAATCTTCAGTAAATATCAGTTGATTTGATTTGTTGACACAGGCAGGGTTTCTTTATGTTATGTATTTCAATGTAAACTATAATGTAAATTCAAAAGTTGTCTGAAAATAATTAAACTTAAATCTTTTAATAGCTTTTCAATTTTTTTTCATTTCAGAGTTTAGGGAATTTTTAGCTTCTAAATTATAATACTAGGTACTTGGGGAGACATGTAAATAGATATAAATAATCTCTGATCTTAAGGTACTTGTAATTCACAAAGGGGGGAAGTGTAAGTCAAGGCAGAAGGAAATGTGTTTTGGTAATGTGTAGGAAGGACTATTTAACTTCGATTGGGTGATTTAGAGAATGCTAAAATCAACAGTGTGGCATCTGAGCTGGACTTTGATTCCTGGGAGGAATTTGGTAGAAAGAGAAGGAGGGTGCAGGCAAACCGTCATGACATGAAGACAGGGCACTTGGGGGATGTGATGAGAAGTGAGGCTGGTGATGTAGTCTGGGACCAGTTTATTAAAGACCTGATAGCTTTTGAGAAGTGAAATAACATAGTCCAAACTGTTTAAGCATGATAGCCCTGGTGGCCTGTTTAGAGAGCAATACTATTTGAATGATTTAAAAAGGAAACTTTACTTTTTTAACAAGAAGTTTTTCTACGTGATGAATTTTTAGAAACTTGAGAAATATCTGAAGAGTACCTTTCATAATTTTATGTCGTAAAACCCTCCGAATTTCTAATAAGAAATGAAGTAACAAATATCCACTGTCCTTTTTTTTTTTTTTTTTTTTTAGTTAGAGACAGCATCCTTTCTGATGAACTGAGTTCTTTCTTCACCTTACTGATTTTCTCTATTGCCTTTTACTTTGAGGATTGTTAGAATTATGGAAACCTTTTATGCTAGCATTACTTAGCTTTTTGCATATAGATGTTTGTGCTTTCAAGATGTTATATAAACAAGCAACCCACTGCTCAGCAAAAATAAATACTGGCATTAACAATTGAGGTTAGCGCACTGGCCAGAGGGTTCATGTGGATGGAGCAACGTCCCATACACTAAAAGGTTATGGGTTGGATCCCTGGCCCGGGTACATGTGGAGGCAACTGATTGATGTTTCTCTCTCACATTGGTGTTTCTCTTTCTCTCTCCTTTCCTCTGTCACTAAAATCAATAAACATATCCTTGGGTGAGGATTTTAAAAAGTTGAGGCTAATAGGCATTAACTTCATGGTCCTAATTATTGATCTAATTCCCAGTCAGTATTAAATCTCAATGCTAAATTATTCCAAAGTGAATATCTAATTTTATACTTCTCTAAGTGTAATGAGTGCTGTGAGTAGATTTTTGATGTTTTCTTTTAATTGTAGTGATTTTGGTTATTGTAAAAATATGTGTTACAGAGATACAAGGTAAAAGAAAAACATCTTGAGATGGTGCAGTTTGGAAAATGAGGACAGTTATTTTAGGTCATCAAATAAGGGTCAAACCATTGTGGATTTTCTGCATATCAGGCCAATGCTTATTTCAGCTGGATATGTTAAAGCATTGCACTGGGAAACTGCTTTGGGCAGGGAGCTGAGGAATGAATTGTATACTGAGTGATAACACTAAACTGTCCGGTGAAGAATGGAATTTGCGACATGGGATTAGCTACATGTTGTGAGAGTCTGAGGTTGTATCTGGACTCTTTTCCTAACTCACTGTGTGACCCTGAGATGTTAGTTTCCTGACTTTAAAATAAAGAACATAATACCTTGCCCTGATTCCAGTTGATTTGTCATGAGGGTCAGTTTCATCAAGTCAAGGTGTACTTTGAAATATTTTATAGAAATACCTTAGTAAAATTATAATCATTCTCTCTGGAGATGGTAGTACTTTTAAAAAGAGAAATTAGTATTAATTTTGAATAAATGGCTGGAATTGGGAGGGAGAGGGAGAGGAATAAACTTTTTATTTTCAAAATTCTCTAAAAGGTACAACCTGGTAAGATTTCCCTAGCAGCAATGAATATGATCTTATTTTAAAATAATGCATCTTTGTTTCTACATTTCATTATAATGCCATATAGAAATTTGAAAAGGTATTCTTGATACATGAGAATCTTGAGGATAAAGCAGTTAAGTAGTAATGTATTTTTTAAAATGAGGATTAGAAGTTCATTGTTTTTCAGACATGTTTACAAAAAAACAATCTATTTTTTTAAAATTGATAAGTTTCAGGCGCCTATGGCATCGGAATGTCCTCTTTGCAAAAGTGTCTATTTAGGTCATTTGCCCACTTTTTAATTGGGTGTTTTCCTGGTGTTAAGTTGCTTGAGTTCTTTATAAATTTTTGATATTAACCCCTTGTTAGAGGCATCATTGGTGAACCCCATTCAGTCAGTTGTCTTTTCATTTTTCTGATGCCAAACCTTTTTAGTTTGATATAGCCCCATTTCTTTATTTTTTCCTTTTGTTTCCCTTGCCCAAGGAGACTTGTCTTATTGTTGCCTCACATTTAATTTTTAATCATTTCAATATATTTATGGCTGCTAATTCAGGTTTATATCAACCTGCCTTTATTGCAGTTAATTTTTAATGTTTAATTTTTACTAGTTTTAGCTTTCAATAACAGTTTACATTTAATATTATTCTATATGAGGTTCAGATGCATAGCATAGTGGTTAGCCAATCATATATTTTACAAAGTGGTCTCCTCGATATTTCAAGTACCAACCTGACCCCATACATAGGATTGGGAGAAGGGAGGTTAGTTACCCTTTCGTGTTATTACACTGGAATAATTTGTTTTAAGAAATTAAAGTTTTCTTTAAAAAATAGGTAAGTTTCAAGATGATGATCACATTTAGTGTCAGCTGGAAGGGCTTTAAACTATGTTTGTAGAGTCATTAATTAGATAAGTATTTAGTCTGTGATCCCTAAGAAGGTGGTGTGGTGTACTAAAATGATGTGGAAGGTGGTAGGAAGCAGGTCTGAATTTGAAACCCAGATTGTCTACCACTCCTGGATGTGAGATTTTTGGAAACTATTTTAGTCTCTGTGGACCTTAGTGTCCTTATCTATAAAATGAGACAAAAATTCCTATTTCATGGAATTATGAGGATTATGGATAATAAGTACTCATTGTGTTATAGCAGATATTTAATCGATGATAACTATTATAATTATTTCTTCTTCTTCTGCTAAGCACTGTGCTAGTAGGTGAGAATAAACATCTTTCTGTACCAAAGGAAGGAGTTCCCTTCCTGTTTGGAATACACTGTTCTAATGAAAGTGGAGACATCTAGTTGATCACCTAAAATTTTATCACCAATGATTTGATTTTCATAGCATGCTTGAGAATAGATGACATTGTGTCTAAGAAATATATACATGGCCTGTTTATATATGCTCTAATTTGGAAAGAAAATGATCTTCCTCACTTTCTCCCTCCCTCTGTCATAAAAATATGCAAACACTTTTGCTGAGCACCTACTTGACACAGCTATGGTGTTATGTCCTCGGGATGTAGCAGTGAGCAAGACAGAAATGACTCCAGCTATTAAAGAGCCTATGTTCTAGAAAGACAGACATAAAGAACTAAGGGAACTAGTTTTGTTAATTCAAACATTTAAGAGAGAGTGAAAGGAACCAAACACCTTTAAGCTTGACATTTCTTGAAATGGGACCTTGTTTCTCTTTCCAAGTTATAGCAGCTTAATGGGAGTTTTAATAAAAAGTTCTTAACACAGCAGACCTATTCCATTTCAATGATCTTAAGAAAATAAAATCCATTTCAAGATTAGAGTTGTGAAGTTGCAGTTGGCCCAGCTTACTGAAGCTGTAATTAACTTTGCGTGACAGTGGCCTCCGAGGCCCAGCCTGTGTTATGTGAGGAGGGAGCAACTCTCATTTGGCCATTGACTTAATTATGCCCTTGGGGTCATCTCGAAACCTTAGGAAGGTGTTCTCCTGTTCTATTTTTGTATTTTCTGACCCTTTCCTATGGCAAAGATGACCTTCATCATGGTGAATATCTTTCTGACAGAGGGAGGACGACCTAAAGCCTGAACTCACAGTGCCTGCCCATCTCATAGGGCTCTGAATGCCACAAAGTGCAGAAGTGGCGCCCATCGGCCACGTTCCAGGGCCCATGTCTTGCTCTGGTAGCTTTTATCAAATAATAATTTTCTAAGAATCAAAAATGAACGTCATTATAGTTAGTTTTTATTTTGGAAGACAGTTATAAGTTTCATACAAGTAAGTTGTAAAGGTAAAGAAACTATAACATATGCTGCACTTATTAGCCACACGACTGTAGCAAGGCGCTTAACCTCTTTAGCTTTCCCTTGTCCTCAACTGCAAGTGAGAGGAGTCGCCTAGACCTCTTCTAAGCTCCTTCTTGACTCCCAAAGAATTATGTACTTCTGTAATTCTGTGAATCTTTTTTCTTATGTTACCTTTTACCTGTCTACATTTTATTATTTATTTACATTTTATTTATTTAAATAAAAATAACTACATTTCTGCTCCAATTAATTTTTACCAAAAAAACCCCTCATGAAAAATAGGTAAAAGCACATGCTGTTTATTTAAAAAAATTAAAATAAAATTTTGAAATCATGGCTTTTCTATTCCTTTTTTAAAAACTCTTCTGTCACAAGTATTTGATTTCCCCAATGAAATAACGTATTTTCTTCTTTTAGGTTTTTATTAAAACTAAAATTCTGTGTTTTAATTAAATAGTTTGGGAAAACACCCTTTATGCTAAACCTCTAGATTGGACTTGAGGGCCAGACCCCATAGATATGTTTCAAGGGCTCCATGAGTTACTTGAAATTGTAGGCACAATGCTCTGTGGATATGCTTCGTCTACTTATGTGAGCAGAGAGCTTTTCAAAGGAGCTTTTCAAATCATCAGATTTTCAAAGGAGACCCTTTATCCCACAAAACTGAAAACTAAAAAATGACTTCCTGCATCAGGTAGATCAGCAAAAGGTATTACCTTGAGAGATTCTTTATGATACAACCATGGTACTAGGGTGGATAAGAATGATCAGTTTATGTCCTTTTGAGAAGGTTATGGGCTCTATCATGGACCATGGTGGCAAATGCTGAAATACCATTTAAAATAAGAAGCAAGGTCATTCATTGCCTTTTCTGTTGCTCTTTTAATGAGAAGTTTGACATACAAATACCAGTTCTTTTCTGTACTCTGTACCTCATGTCTTATGTCAACTTTACAGGTATGGTGATGTTGGGTTAATTTGCTATCTGAAAAATTTACTTCATAGCTGATAAGAAATTTTAATAACTTATAAATTAAAGTTGTTTATTTTCGAGGCCAAGGTATTTAAGTTGTAAGAAGAACTATATTGCAATAAATTAAGTGCAACTATTATAAATACTAAAAAATAGTAAAATATCTACATTGAAGAATTTAACTATATGTATAATATTATATATTGTATATTAAAACTATATAAAACATTGACACAAAAATTGACCTTAATTCAAAAATTTTGAGAGTTACTAGTGCCTTGAGCTGCTTCACAGAAAAATATTCCAATTGCTTGGAAAATGCAGTGCGGGTTGGACTCACTTTGGTGCTTCTGTACAGATGGTGCTTTCTGAAGTTGTGCTGTATAGTGACCCTTGACAAATGTTATGTACATTTCTTTTTAGCCACTGAAGACTCTGAGACACTATAGTAACATTTTTAACTTTGTTTATTGTATTGGATAACTGAAAAAAGTCATCTCTATTAAAATTTGGTGAAGCCAGTGCTCTGCAGAACATCAGGGAATTATTACAAATGGATTTAACCAGCTATCTTATTCTTGAGGTAGTGAATGTTACACACTTTGAAATATGAGATGTGTCTGGAAAAAGTCCAACCATTGTTAATATAATGAAAAAGGCTTGTGCAACATCAATATAACCTGGCAGCCAAGGAGAGTGGACTGCAGTGCACATGGGTGAATAATGACGACTTCACTGTACTAGTCAGTGGGGGTGGTAGATATTATTGAGTGAGCATGTGTACTGTGTGGCCGTCACATTAAAAATGTCTGAGTGAGTAGAAAAAGAAACCTGCATCAAATTTTGCATTAAGCTTGAACATTCCTCCATGGAAACTATTTGGATGATTCAGAAGGCCTTAAGTGTGGGTGAGTAGTGATTGGCAGCTTCATCACCACAGTGTTCCTCATCTTGGTACAGAGTTTTTTGGCAAAACATCAAATCACCCAGATGACTCAGACCCCGCTACAGCCCAGATTTGGTGCCCTGCAACTTCTGGCTTTTCCCAAAACTAAAATCACCTTTGAGAGGGAAGAGATTTCAGACCATGAGATCTCTTCGATGAGATTCAGAAAATATGGTGGGGCAGCTGATGGTGATTGGGAGAACTGTGTGAGGTCCCAAGGAACCTTCTTTAAAGGGGACTGAGGGCCATTGTCCTATATTCAAGTTTTCTTATATCTTGTATCTTCAATAAATGTCTCTATTTGTTATATTACATGGCTGGATACCTTCTAGACAGCTCTCCTCTTCAGTTTAGTTTAAGTAATATGTGATAGACACTCAGATATTTTTGCCAGAATTACTATAAAGTTTTGGTCAAGTAGTGGGTGGTAACATTTATTGAGTACTTATGATGCATAATTTATTATCTTAGTTATATGATAGGTGCTATTCCTATATTTATTTTATATATACTTATATATTATATTAAATACATATAAATAAAAATAAGTATAGATAAAATGTATATTATATATTATATGTATTTATTTTATATATGAGAAAACTGAAACCTAAAGAAACAGGTGACTTGACAAGTTTTGACAAGTTGCCCAATGGTTGGTACAATCAGGAATAAACTTGGATGGGAGTTCTGGCCAAGATGGAGGTGTAAGTAGAAATACTTCACTTCCTTGCATAATGAAAAGAAGGATAAAAACCAATTTAGAAACAAAAACAGCCATAACTTCTAGAAAAATCAAACTGCATGGAACTCCAACAACCAAGGAGATAAAGAAACATTCATCTAGACTGGTAGGAGGGGCAGAGATAGGCAGCCAGTTGGAGAGGACTCATGGCAAGGTGGTGGACCATGTAGGCGAGGCCAGGGCTGGCAGATTGGGTGTTCCCACATTTGCATGGATAAACCAGGAGGAACAATGGGGGAGTGAGACTGACCAGGAAATGCAAGGTTTTAGCACAGGAAACTAAAGACTCAGAAACCTCTCCCGTAAAATCCTGTGGGGATTGCAAAGGCAGGAGAAACTCTCAGTTTCACAGGAGAGTCCATTGGAGAGGCCCATGGTTCCTAGGATATACACAAACCCACCCACCAGGGAATCTGCACCTAAAAGGGCACAATCTGCTTGTGGGAAGCAAGGGAAGTGATGGAAAGTGGGGTGAAAGCCAAGCAAGTGGCACTGTTCCCTTTCTGATCTCCCACCATAGACAGTGCCACAATGCGGTTGAGAGGGTTGCCTCACCCTGGAGAATACCTAAGGCTCCACCTCTTACAACATAACAGGCGTGCCAAGACAAAGAAATATGGCCCAAATGAAAGAACAGATCAAAATTCCAGAAAAAGAACTAAGCAACAAGGAGATAGACAACCTATCTGATGCAGAGTTTAAAACACTGGTAATCAGAGTACGCACAGAAATGGTTGAGTATGCCCACAAAATAGAGGAAAAAGTGAAGGCTATGAAAAGTGAAATGAAGGAAAATGTATAAGGAACCAACAGTGAAGGGATGGAAACTGGAACTCAAATCAACTATTTGGGGCAGAAGGAAGAAATAAACATTCAACCAGAACAGAATAAAGAAATAAGAACTCAAAAAAAAAAAAAAAAATGAGGAGAGGCTTAGGAACCTCTGGGATAGCTTTAAATGTTCCAACATCTGAATCATAGGGGTGCCAGAAGGAGAAGAGGAAGAGCAAGTAATTGAACTCTTATTTGAAAATACAATAAAGGAGAACTTCTCTAATATGGCAAAGGAAATAGACCTCCAGGAAGTCCAGGAAGCTCAGAGAGTCCCAAAGAAGTCGAACCCAAGGAAACACACACCAAGGCACATCATAATTACATTAGCCGAGATTAAAATGAAGGAGAGAATCTTAGAAGCAGCAAGAGAAAAGGAGACAGTTATCTACAAAGGAGTTCCCATAAGACTATCAGCTGATTTCTCCAAAGAAACCTTGCAGGCAAGAAGGGGCTAGAAAGAAGTATTTAAATTCATGAAAGGCAAGGACCTACATCCAAGATTACTCTATCCAGCAAAGCTATTATTTAGAATGGAAGGACAAATAAAGTGCTTCCCAAATAAGGTCAAGTTAAAGGAGTTCATCATCACCAAGCCCTTATTATATGAAATATTAAAGGGACTTATCTAAGAAATAGAAGAAGATCAAAAACTATGAACAAGAAAATGACAGCAAACACAACTATCAACAACTGAACCTAAACTGTACAGTAGGTACCGTACTGTACCAGGCAAGGTTAGTGGCTATTAAAAATACCACCAGGGCAGGGCTATCCAGACATGTTTGGTAGTATGTCGACTGTACAAATAAGACACTGTACAGCTTAAAAACAAATCTTATACAACCTTACATTCAACTATTTTCTTTAAAAGGAGTGAGTTGTGTACAGGGGATTAAATGCTTTATAGACAAGAAAGAAAAGCTCCACTAGAATGAACTTACTCATCTTCATCATCATCATCTTCATTTTCATCTTCTTCATCCCCCTGCTCTTCCTCTTCCTCCTCTTTCTTCTTTTTTGTGCTTTTTTCATCCTTGACAATTCCCTTTTTTGCTGCATCAGGCTTCTCTTTAGCTTGGTACGCAGCAATATCCTTTTTGTATTTCTCTTTCAGTTTAGCAGCCTTCCTTTCATAAAGCTGCTTGTCATCAAAATGTTAACTTTAGACCCATTCTTCCTTATAACTTGACTTTCTTTAGGCCCAACTGAATGCCTTTGAGGACCCAAATCTGTCCTAATGTGGTGGTTGGCTTATATAATGATTCCTGGGGAGTGACTGCATACGAAATGGGAATAGAGCATTGCATTAAGCTTTGGTTACTTCTGAGTACCTTTAAGACATGGAGAAAGTACTTTACCTACTTAGAAACTTGCCCATTTTCACAATTTACAGAAAGGAAATAGTGTACACATGGAGCCAGATGCTCATCATTTTCTCTCAGAAATGACTTTAAATTAATACAGAAAAAGTTTTTATTAATGCCAAAATGAAGGATTACATAGATACTTAAAACTTATTATTATAATATACACATGATAAAGTGCATAAATCTTAGGTGTACAATAAGTGAATGTTTATGTACACATATGCCTGTGTAGCACCCATTCTGTTGGAGATATATAGATTTTCTAATACCTATGAAGCCTCCTTCCTGCCCCTCCTTAGTCATTATTCTTTCTTACCCAGAGGTAACCATCACTCCAATGTCTATCACCATAGATTAGTTTTACTGGTTCTTGAGCTTCATATATGTTGAAATCATACAGTATGAACCCCTTAGTATTTGATTTCTTTTGTTTATCATTGTGTATGTGAGATTCATCCATGTTCTTGTATATAACTTGAGTAAAATTATTAGGGTATAGGATATACATACATTTTACTTCAGTATCTATTGCCCACAAATTTTTCAAAGTGGTTTCATCAATTTACATTCCCACTAGTAATATATGTGAGTTTTCTTTGTCCCATATACTTGGTAACACTTGGCATTGTCATTCTTTTTTTAAAATGTATTTTATTGATTATGCAATTACAGTTGTCCCATTTTTTCTCCCTCTTATTCCCCTCCACCCTGTACCACCCCTCTCACTATCATTCCTCCACATTAATTGATGTCCATGGGTCATACATATAAGTTCTTTGGATTCTCCATTTCTCATACTATTCTTATGTCATTCTTAAATTTTAGCCATTCTTATGAGTGTTCAGTGACATATATCTTTCATGCATAGGGAGGAATTTAAGACTTGTCTATCTTTAGCCTGTTTTTCAGTTCAACAAATATTTATTTAGAGCTTATTGTGTTCAAGGTGCTCAAATGTACATAGTCCAAATTTACTGTCCAAAGTTAAGTCATCTTTTGCTTAATGGAGCATAAAATCATTTAATCAGTACATATTTAATTATACCTGCTAAGTACTAAACTATGTGCTCAGTGATGGAAAGGATACAAAAAGTAAAGGTAGAAGCCTTGTCCTTGTCCTCAATGATTGTACAGTCTGTTTAGGTGGTAAAAACAACACACATAAAATGACTAATTCAAAGTAAATGATGGCATGTAAGTGCTAAATTGTATGTGGTAGAATTTAAGTAATATAGGAAGAAGGAATTGATATTGGTGTTCCTTTGGTTACCTTTAGAAGCTCTCTTCTTCCTCAGCTTCCCATATTGAATCAATGATGAAGTGCTGTCAATTTTACTTTCTAAGTATCTGGAGTCCTTTGCATTTTCTACCACATCTGCAGTTCAACATTTTTGGTTTGTTTGTTCATGTGTACTATATTAAAATTGCTTTGTGACTGCCCTCTACGCCTTCATTTTGCATTTCTTTTCTTTCTATTCTTCTATTAGAGCGTTCTTTCTTAAACATCTAGGTCTCATTACTTGAAGTCACTCTCCTACTTAAAATTCTTCGATTTTTTTTCATTGGTTTTAGGGCAAAGTCAACTCTTTAGCATGTTACTTTAGACTTGATCATACTCTAGGCCAGCCAATATTTTTAGAATTTATTCTTGCCATTTCTTTCAGGTATACATACAATTTTCCATATACTCTGAATTACTTCCATCTTCCTGAACCCACTAAGATATTTCATGGTTTTGCATATGGTATTTCTCTTGATGTTTCTCTTTCTTAAAGACTTAGATGAAAGTTCACTTCTTTTAGGACGCCATTTCTAATCTACCATCTATGTCTGGTTTACATTCTGCTTCTCTGTGCTTCATGTATTCAGAGCTCCATGCATTCAGCTTACAGAGTATTGTAACTGTTGATTCACTTATTCATTTTCTCTACTAGACTAGGACCTTGAGGGCAAGACAAATATCATACTTAATATATGCTCAGTAAATATATAGATTATCTGGAATTTTAACCACTTACTGTATAGGATTTTTATAGATGAACATGAAGAGATAAAGTATTTCTAAAAGGTGGGATTTATAGCAAAAACATGGAGGTGGGACTTAGCATTATATGTATGAGAAGAGGAGAAATAAGTAGAGTGGGGTATGGGAAGGAGGGCCTGTGTTGGAAGTAGTTGACTTAAGGGATTGTTTGTGTTGAAAAATACAAGACTAGAGGCTGAAAAAGTGGGATGAGGTCAGATTATATAGGGCCTTGAGGATCCGATAGAGAGGTTTAGTCTTGTGTGGATAGCAAGTGGTAGCCATTATAGGTTTTTGCAGAGGAGAATAATGTGATGAAAGCAAGTTCTAAGTAATATTATTTCAGAAGAAATCTGTAGAATGGATTTTAGAGGACAGAGTAGAGCCAGTGAGATCAAATAGAGGGCTTTCAACGTAAATTAGGTGAGATGATGAGAATTTAGGCAATAGTAATGGCTGTGCAGATACAGAGTGAGACAGCAACAAGTAATATTTTAAAGATTTTGTTTATTCATTTATTTAAGAAAGAGGAGAAAGGAAGGAGAAAGAGAGGGAGAGAAACATCTATGTGCAAGAGAAACAAGGGTTGGTTGCCTCTTGCACTCCCCCAACTGGGGATCTGGCCTGCAACCCAGGTATGTGCCCTAACTGGGAGTTGAACTGGTGACCTTTTGGTTTGTGGGATGATGCTCAACCCACTGAGTCACCCCACACAGGGCAAAATAATATTTTAAAGGACACATTGATATGACTTAGCAGTAGATTGGGACTTTTTTTAAAAAATTAAAACTCTCCTCAGTTCAGTAAGAAGCTGGAGTGTTGGCTTACCCAATTTTACTTAAAAAATATTAAGTTGCAGCCTTTTCTCCTTCATCTTGTAAAGATTCCATTTACATAAAAATTTTCACTATTATTTCCTATACACTCAGATCCATTTGTAATTATCATAGGCTGGCAATCTTTCTTTCTCTGAAGTCGGCTGCTAACTTTCATGCACATGAGTCATGTAATTCCTCACTGTCAGCACTTCTCATCAGCCATGCACTGTTTTAGACTTAATCATCACGCGTCATGAAGCCACCTAGAATCAGAGGCTCATGGAATTCTAAAAGCGGAAAGGACTGTACAGTTCATACTCATTTTGGAGATGGAAATCTGAGGCCAAAAATATTAAGTGAGTTATCTATTGTAACATAGCTAATTAGTTTGAAGTCTTTTGTATTTTAGTGCAGTATACTTTCCTTTAAACTATATCATAGTGTATTTTCTAACCCTAAATTTCTATGTTCCAAAACATGCTTAGCCCTTTCATAGATCAGAAAGTTAGTAACTTTGCTGCTTATATTCCTATGTTCACTGAACAAACTCCCTGTTTTTACTAGGATTCCTATATTTAGTAAGTACTTGACTCCACTGAATGCGTTCTCACTACATATGACTGCTTGTTTGGTCTCTAGGACATTATAGCTATTTTAATACTTTCCTTACTAATATACTAAGCTCTGTAATCTTTTGATGAGTTCACTGTGCTTCTTTCTTCCTCTTCTCAATTTTTATGTCTCTGTTCCTAGAATGCAGACCTAATAAAAAAAAAAAGAAATTGTTGAATTATGCTGACACGAACCACTATAATTTCATGCCATTGGTTCTTAGTATTGTCATATCTATTCCTATTTCTTCTTTGGGTTGATGTTTCTATTTCTCTACTTTTTATTAAAGTATGGTATACATACAGGAAAATATGATTTTCCTTTGTCTTTTGAGAAAATTAAGACCTTCAGGAAAATTAGACTATCCTCTTTCTTCTTAACCTAATATGTCACCTTGTCCTTCCTTTGATCATTTTCCCAAAGTGTATTTTGTAAAAAACTAGTAAACCAAAGTATTTGTAGAAAATAGAATTCCATGTCAAATATATTCTGAAAATATTCATTTTATATCCCTTTCTTGAATTTAACTAACTGAAAGGCTCTAAGAAATCTATTAGTAAAGACAGTTTTATAATTTCATTTAATCCAGTGTTTAATAAATTAAGTTGTCCACAAACCATTTTTGTTTCAACAACCATCGATATAATATCCTTTAGTACTAATGCAACATAAAGTGAATGAGTAAAGATGATGTTGTTAGAGCTCTATGCTTGTAAGAATGGTAGGTACTATAGGGAAAAGGAAGTGATTACGATGGCACTTGATGGGAAGACAAATGAAGTCAGTTTTTAGTTTTTAAGATGACATGTGGAAATTTTCATAATTTATGTTCAGTGAGATGCTGTTTTGTTTATCTAATTCTACATAACAGACACTGAAATTAATGGTGGAGACTTACTGAAAGAAGGTGAAGGAATTAGTCAAAGAACATGTATGAAGGACTCGTGGACATGAACAGCAGTGTGGGGATTACTATGGGAGTGAGGCACAGGCTGGATGGAGGGGGGCAAAAGGGAAAAATCGGGACAAATGTAATAGCATAAACACTAAAACATTTTTTAAAAGTTTTGTAATGTAAAAATTAACATTTGTTTATGATACTGTGCTCTGGCTTGGGCTCATCTGTGTGGCTCTTTGGTTGTTCTTGAGGATTCTTATCTGGAATTGACTAGGGAGTGGGCTCCGCTATGATGCTGGGCCTATGGGATTTTTTTTTTTTTGCTCCATGTAGTCTTAAATTCTCTCCCTATTCAGGTGGTCTCTGCTATTGCTGCCTCCAGATGGGTAGACAGACTTCATGGCAGCTCATGGCTCCCAACAGTGAAAAAGTGAAAGCTACCAGGCTTCCTGAAGGCATTGGCTTAGAATTAGCACGGCATGATCTATGCTACATCTTATTGTCTAAGCAAGTCATGAGCCTATGTTAGATTCAAGGTTAGGGAACTACTGAAGGATGTGAATACGGTGTAGCATGGTAGATTGGGGGCCACCATGCAGCAAACTACCACAGATGCCATATAGCAAATGGAATAGAAAGTGGATCAGCTTAAGAAGAAGGTGTTAAAACTTCTTACTTAGTTATCTGTTTTATACACTAGAACATTGAGCCAAGGACTGTATTTGGTTCACTATTACATTCCCAGCCCTAAGGGCAGTGTGAGGTACTTAGGAGTAATTCAACAAACTTGTGTGCAATAAATGAATATGTGATGAATATAAAAAGAAGAGCAGAGGGTTAAGTACTGAATCTACAGAAGTGATTCACAGAGTGGGAACAGTGGGAAAACCAGCCAAGGACGAGTTTTAAAGGAAAGGACAGTAGATAATAGTATTCATTGTAGCAGAAAAGTCAAAAAGGGTTAAGGTAGAGAAAGGACTATAGACCATTATTTGTATACCTTGAAGCTGCAAATATCATTCTTTGTTCTGTATTCCTTTGATGGTAGGTTGAAATGTTTTTAGAGATTTCTCAGGTATTTAAATCTCTAATTTAACCAAATTTTATACTTTTAGGCACTTTGAAGTTAGTGATAGCCCTAGTGAATTTGTATTATGGTAATTAGAATGAAAGAGAAATAATGCTTGACAAATAGCTGACACATTTTTATAAAGTGTTATCATTTTGTAAAATTGTTAATAATGTATAGAGAAAATAAAAACTAGTAAGATCAGAAAATGCAATAGACTCTAGAGTTATAATCAGAACTAGAAATCACATTTTTTTATTGTGGTAAAATATATATGTAAGATAAAATTTACCGTTTTAACTGTTTTGAGTGTACAGTTCAGTGGCACTGAGTACCATTCACATTGTTGTGCATCTGTCACCACTACCCATCTTTAAAACTTTTCCATTGTCCCATTCTGAAATTCTGTACCCATTAAATACTAACTTCCCATTTTGCCTCCCCCAATTGCTGGTAATCACAATTATACTTCCTTTTCTGACTACTCTAGGTTTGTTACATAAGTGGAATCATACAATATTTTTCTTTTTGTGTTGGGCATATTGGACTTAGCATAATGTTGTTAAGGTTCACCCATTTTGAAGTCTGTAACAGAATTCCAGCCCTTTTTAAGGCTGAATAATATTCAATTGTATGTATATGCCATAGTTTATCTATTCACCTGTTGAGATATGTATATATATGTTCAGAGAGATACTGTTTTGTTTATCTAATTCTACATAACAAACCACCCCAAATTCACCTGTCTCCATTTACCTGTCTCTCTCTATATTTATATTATATATAAACTCAAATATATGTATGTATGTATGTATGTATGTGTATATGTATTGTTTCCACATTTTGGTAACTGTTACTTTTTTTCTGCATGAACAAAAACATTTCTGCATGTTTTCTCTCTTTGATATCTATTTGAATTCTTCATATTCACTCTTCTAGTTCTGCTTGTTCAAAACAATTTCTGGAAAAGTGCCCCGAAGAGAAGCATGAAAGACCCATTCCTAGTTGTAGGTAGAAAGCAGAGCCACATTTTTTCATGGTTGTATAAGATCTTGAACAGGACTTGAAAGAAAAATATGATGTTTGCCTGGGGACAAGGATCTTATAAAAGGAGAGGGAAAGAATTGTGCAACTGTGCGACCTCAGACAATGTACTTGATCTATGTGAGCCTCTGTCTCCTCAACTGTAAAATATAGAAACAACATTCATCTTACACTTTGTTGCAGGGATTAAATGAAAGTACTTCCCTTACAGGAGGTTAAAAATAAAAGGAAGTTTCTGTATGTGTGTCCGTTCTTGCATCATGGATGGTGGATTTAATAAATATGGATCAAATTCTCACGATGATGTAAGTTAAGATACAGGATTGTTGCATAATCACACAGGGGGCTGAGGAGAGTGTGGTTAAAGATGGGTAGTTATTGTCCAGAGTTGCTGAATGTGAAGTCCAAAAAATGCCAGTTAAGGAATCACATGCTATGCATGTTAAGAGACTGCAGGAAGAGAAGGTAAGGGACAGGTTCACATACAGACCCCAGAGAGAAGCATGAGGGCAGACAGCCTAATTGCAGGCGTTGCCTTGAAGTTGAGCTGCTTATCACCCGGGCAACTCAGTTTTGCTAGATCCAGAGTGATTACAGCAGGGATTTATTTATTCAGTTACGGTTAATGATTCTTCTTAGCAACACTGGGTAGGTCAGTTAAAAACTAATAATGGCTACCATTTATCAGGTATTTGTTATGTTCTAGACCCTATGTGAGGTACATTGCCTATGTCATTTTATTTAATCCCCACAATCATTCTGTGAGGTATGTACCATTACCAATCCCATTCTATAGATGAAGAAATTGAGATTTAGAGTTTAAGTAATTTGTCCAAGATTACAAGGCTAGTAAGTGGTTAAGTTAATATTTGAGCTCAAGCACTTTTACTTAACTGTATTTTTAAGCAGTACACAAAAATTAATTTTCCCCTTTTTATAACCTGATAACTTTCATCCAAGGTTATTTGATTTAAGAAGTTTATCAATTACTAAGTTTTAAAAGATATAATCAGGAAGAGTAAAATAATAAAGTAATCAGTATTTTACTTAATGTTAATTTTCTCTTTGATTAGGAAAACAAATTTAAAGAACTTCATACATTTCTACAAAAAGCAATATACATAAAAATGATTCAAAATAAGAGATGCTGCAGTTAAGCCTGGAAAGGATGTTACAAAGTCATTAATATTGTATTTTTTCAAGTAATAGTGTTACTATTAACACTTTTTCTTCTAAGAAAATTGTACCAGAGGAGAGGCCTAGCCTTTTATTTTATTCATCTAGTAAATATTTGTTAAACATCTACTGGAGATTATGTACTATAAAGATTTGCAATATTAAGAAGAGCACAGTTCTTGTCTTCAAAGAGGACATAGTCTAATTGTGAGAACAGACAATCGAATACTGTAATATCAAATACAAGGTCCTGGGGACAGAGCAATTAACCCCGAATAGGAAGGCAGAGAAAGTGAAGGTAAGAGAAGAGAATTCTGTTGAAGCTGGGGTGCCCAAAATTCAAGCAGACATTATTAAAAATAGAAAAAAATAAAATTAAAATCCAAATTACAGACTTGGAAAAAGATTTACAGCATATGTAATACTCAATTCAATGATGAATACTTTTGGCATATAAATCACTTTTATAAACAATCTTAAAATCAAATTCCTTAGGATTGCTGGGATTTGAGAGAGGAAGTTTACAAACACATGTAGAAGAATAAAGGAAGAACACATTCTTCCTTGTGGAAGAATAAAGTGAGCAAGCAATTGTCAAAAGAATTACAAATCACCTCAAAAGTAGTAGAAATGAGAAATTAGTATAAAATTGAGATAATGTGTTTTTTACTTATCAATTTGTTAAAGTTCAGAAGGTCAGTAATAACCAGTATTGATGTGGGAAGGATAAGGGCAAGGGGCACCCTCATTCACATACAGGCGCAGATTAAATAGTTTGGTTCCTCCTAGAGGACACTTTGGTGACATGTATTGGGAGCATTAATTTCTTCTGTGAGAGAAATTTTACTTCCAGTAACTCATTTAAAGTAAAAAAATAACCAAAATCTGAGCAAAATTGTATTGTAGCACATTTTACAACAGCAAAATGTCAGAAATGGCGTTGGCTAACTGAGTAGGTGTCCTTGCAGTGGACTGAGGCCCTGCCACAAGCACTGGGGTATCCAAGACTTTTCAGAAAATCAGTAAATGCGCACAATGAATTCCTAAGTGGGAAAAATGTTACAAAAACCTGTGTATTATAATTCTGTGTGTGTAGGTATTGGAGGGACATCCATCAAAATGCTTTCAGCAGATCTTCCCAATGTGTTCAAACTGCAGGTCAGTTTTTCTTCTCTGTGCTCTTTTTTTCCCACATTCTCAGTGATAAACAAGTATAATTTAGTGATTAGGAAAAAGAAATAGATATGCTTTTAAAATAGTGTCTTGGATTTATAAATTGGGATAATCATATAAGCCAATTTAGCAAGTGTCAGTTCAATTATGTCATGAAGTAAATTATATTTAAAACTTTAATATAGTCTTTCCTAATTTTACTGTTTTTTCTCTTTAATCTATCTTATTCCAAAGAAAATTTCTTATAGACTTTTGTTAAGCAATGTCTACACATTAAGAAACATGGTAAGCAATGTTTATCTTTATCTCAATGTAATTACTTTTTATTCATAAAAATAACAGTATAATTGCATTTTATTCAATGACCAAATAAAAGAAAATGGATTTAAGTTATAGTAAGAAAATTATTTTAAAATGTTTTTTCAAAGTAAACACTAAATAGTGTTACCAAGAAAAAGCTCTCCATTTTCTAATTATGTCTAAATAATAAAAACAAAGAAAAACAAAGAAATAGGATTTAAAAACCATATGTTTTAGAAAGCTTAGTCATTAATTTTCAATGAGGCAAAATCATTTGACTTATGACCCTTTGCTATGCTTATAATTTTGTAACTTTATACCATTAAAGAGAGAATATATTCTTCTTTTTTATATCTAGAATAATAAAAAGTATACCCTAGATTGATTATGAAGTTATTGACTCAAATAGTCTTTAAATACATCTCTTGTGTAAAGTCTGAAATGCATTAGAACTCACTGAGGTTTGATAGTTAAGACCTCAACCATTATGTTATTTCATTTATTGTTTTTCTAAATTTATTAGCTAAAACTTCTGTAATCAAAGCTATATTTCAAAAAATTGTGTTTTGGAACTATTTCTTTGATGTTATGGAAAATAAATTTTGGGGGATTGGAACCAACTAAAGTATTTCTTTGGCACTTTTATGTCCTTTCTTTAGTGTTCCACTAACAACTATAGAAAAACTTGTTTTCACAGTGCTATTAATATAATTTGGTGTTGGCTTCATTAATCAGGAGAGAATAAAGAGAAAGTTATGAAAATAAAGTACTGTCTTACCAGAAATGATTGAGTTTTCAGTAAATAGGATTTAGAAATCATAGTTTTTTAAAAGCAAGATCTTTCAGATGTTATAGTATATTTTTTATTAATGCTTTTGGGCAGCAAAATTTTTTCCTAGTTAAATCAACACTTTAGTGGTCAATTCAACTATGCATTAAGTACAGATGGCCCTTGGCAAAATCATTAAATAAAATAAATACATCTTCAGACCTTTCACCTTTCTTTTGGAGCATTTCTGTGGAGATGCTTTACCCAGGTTCTTTTTGATATGTTCTGCCCTGAGCACCCCATCTTCCTGGGCTACTTAACAAAAACTATGGGGGGTGGAAATGGGAGGAAGGTGGGGAGGGCTGGGGTGGTGGGCTGGGTGCGGGGTAAAAGACAGAAAACTGTACAATATCAACAATTAAAAAATACTGATTAAAAAAAGAAAGAAAGAAAAAAAAAGAAGAAAAAAAAACAAAAAAAACAACACTTTCTTGTTTTCCAAAGAATGTAATGATTCACAGCACATCCTAACCTTCAGAAAGGATTTACAAGTTCTAAGTAACATAATTTCTTAATTCAGTAAAATGTGGAATTACAGCTGAAACTGAGAATTTTAGGCACTGTTGGCATTTTGCCTGTGTCTTAAATCATAGTGTGTGTTCACCCAATCCATCTACTCTGTTCCTGGGACTATGTGCACAAAACCTATCTTGTTAGGTACCCTTTTATACTATGGCAGGCGCCATTCGTATACTAAAAGGTATGGGATCAGTATCATAGAATCAATTCCCTTAAACTAGAATTTGAAAGAGGTGATGACCATGTTAATATAAATATTAATCATATATATGAATATAGACTGTGTGCATGGAAAGAGTAGATAAAATATGTTTTAAATTGTGTTTATTTTCTGCCATCAGATATGATGCAGTGAGTTACAAATACAAACTTTCACTGTGCATTGAGAAAATGAAAAACACATTTATATAGATTTAACCCAATAGTTTATTCATTCTCCTTAACAAAGAAAAAGTTTTAAATTTAATTTGAAAAATGATGGGCTGTGTTTCTATAGACCGGTAATTATTATTGTCATTGTTTGAAAAAATAAATAATATCAAGTACTTATGCCCTGCAGTCTATGATTTTAAAGAATAGTGAAATATGTTTCCTGCCTTCAAGAGATTTATAATCTCATTGAGGAGATAGCCCTTCACTCTTTTGTTTAGCAAACACTTATTGAATGTGTATGTATGCAAATTCAAAATCCTTTCTCTTAAGAATTCACAGGCTAAGGAGAAGGTAAAACACCCACATGAATACAATGAAACAAGTTTGTAAATGGTCAGCTGGCAAAATAGTAGTTCAAATAAATGTGAAGCTGTATAAGCTAAGTGTCAAATGAATGAGGTTAATAATAGAACTTTGGAGGGAGGCATAGTTATCTAGGTATAAGGCAGTTGAGGAAAATTTCACTTAGGAGGTAAGACTTAAATTCTTCTTAAAAAAAAAAAAGAAAGAAAGAGAAAAAGAATTGAAGTGGACCCTGTGGTGAGGACACTCAAGAAGAGGGACTTGTGAACCTGTGGTTCCAGGCATTGGAATGTTATCCTTTGTCTATGCATAAATTAACATTTTTCAGAGACTTTTTAAAAATCCTCACCCAAGGATATGTTTATTGATTTGAGAGAGAGTAAGTGAGAGAAGCATTGATGTGAGAAAAAAAAAAAAAACATTGATCGGTTGCCTCCCGTATATGCCCTGAGTGGAGATCAAACCCAAAACCTAGCTATGCGTCCTGATTGGGGATTGAACCTGCCACCTTTTTGTGTACAGCAGCACTCCTCAACCTTTTTGGCACCAGGGACTGGTTTTGTGGAAGACAGTTTTTCTATGGACTTGGTGGGGGCAAGGATGGTTTCTAGATGATTAAAGTGCATTAGATTTACTGTGCATTTTATTTCTATTATTATTACATTGTAATGTATAATAAAATAATTATACAACTCACCATAATGCGGAATCAGTGGGAGACCTCTCATCTGTCAGAATGTCTATCATTAATAAATCAATCGAAAACAAGTGCTGATGAAGATGTGGAGAAAAGGGAACCCTAGTGCACTATTGGTGGGAATGCAGACTAGTGCAGCCACCATGGAAACCAGTATGGAATTTCCTCAAAAAAGTAAAAATGAAACTGCCTTTTGACCCAGCAATTCCACTGCTGGGAATATACCCTAAGAATCCCAAATCGCCAATTCTAAAGAACCGATGCACTCCTATGTTCATTAGCGGCAGTATGTGCAATAGCCAAGTGCTAGAAACAGCCTAAGGGCCCATCAGTAAATGAGTTGATCAAAAATCTGTGGTAGATTTACACAATGGAATACTATGCAGCAAAGAGAAAGAAGGAGCTGCTACCTTTTGTGACAGCGTGGAAGGAATTGGAGAATATCTTGCTAAGGAAATAAGCCAGTCTGTGAAAGACAAATGATCTTTCCTATAAGAAGAATGTAATGAACAAAATAAACTAATGAGCAAAATAGAAGCAGAGACATGGAAATATGGAACAGACTGACAGTAACAAGAAAGGAGGGTGGTGGGGGGTAATGGTGGAAAGAAGGGGAAGGGACTAGTCAAAGAACATGTATGACTGACCCACAGACATCGACAACAGGGTGAGAATTGACTGTGGGAGTGGGGGGTGGGATGGGCAGAGGAAGGCAATAGGGGAGAAATTGGGACCACTGTAATAGAATAACAATAAAAAATAAAATATTAATAAAAAATAAGAGAAATCTCTGGAGCAGTTCTCATAACTTAAAAACTCTGGCCAGTGATCTACCTTTAGAATGCCATCTCACTACTGTGTACAAGAGAAGACGTGTGCTGCATCCATCTCCTCTCAGAGCTGTGTGAACAGACATGAATTAAGGGCATGTACTTTAATGTGGTTGATAATTTTAATCACATCTTGCAAAATGTTGTTAAGTTCAGGTAACATTTTTGGCTAGCCAGCATTTCACTATGGATGATGCAGTGCATAGACTGACATTCAAAAGTGACCTCTTTGACCCAAGTAGTGAAACCAGAAAGCTGTCCAGTCATGGCAGCCGCTCTGTCCATGCATACACTGACATAAAATGACCAATTCAGGTTCCTGATATGTGCTCATTCAAAGACTTGAATAGCTCTCAAGCTGTGGTGTTGGTTGGCAACGAAAGTGCACATAGCATATCCCCATGCATGTCTTCCTGAAACATACATTGCACAAAAACAAGCATCGCCACCTTTTTGTCAATATCAGTAGACTCGTCAACCTGGATTGCGTACCACAGTGACTCATTAATCCTAATGCTTGTGCCTCAATATCCTCTGCTGTTTCACTGATTTGTCTAGTTGGGTGCTGGCCGAAAGAGAAACAAGTGCCACCTTTTGAACTGCAGCCTCTCCTGAAAGTTTACAACAAATGTCGTTAGCAGCAGGCAGGATCAACTCCTCACCAATGGTAAAGGGCTTCTCAGCTTCAGCAACACGGTTAGCTACTAAGAATGATCCTCTTGGTGCAGACACATTTGAGGAAGTGGTGGCCTTCAGTAATTGCTTCTGTTCTTCATGTTCATGTTTGTTTTTTTCTTTTGAAAAACTCCAAAGGCTTGTCTTTTAATGCAGGGTGCTTGGTCTCCATGTGGTGAAGCAGTCTTGAAGTCTTCATGGCTTCGTTGGATAGTCGGTCACCACATATTGTTCAAAGTGGGCTTGGAGACTGTGAATCACCTGTTAAAAATGAACCTGTAATTTAAGTAGGACTCTTGGTCTTTTAAACACAGCTTCCATTTGTTGGCAGTCTTAGAGTCTTCTGCTGCATCATCGTTGGGTCTCTCCCCCTTTCCAAAGAAGCTCTCCAGTGATATTTGTTTTTACTCATTTTGGCTAGGGTTAGCTTGTGGGCTTACTGAAACTGTGACTAAGACAAGTGTTCAGTGTGGGAAAGAGGTGTGGCCTGAAGTGTAAATAAGATAATGGGTGGGCCATGCATGAACTAAAATAAGTGTCATATTCTAAGTTGAATCCTGCCACCAGGTGCAGCTGTACAATTGAAGTGCATCAACTCATTTGCCACTATAAAGTCTGCTACCAGATGCAGCTTCATTGTTGCTTGCCACTCACTGATGGAGTTCTGCTATGAGTCTGCAAGTAACTGATTTATTATGGTCTCTGCGCAGTCAAACCTCTCTGCTAATGATAATCTGTATTTGCAGCCACCAGCGCTAGCATCACCACCTCAGCTTCGCTTCAGATCATCAGGCATTAGATTCTCATAAGGAGCATGCAACCTAGATCCCTCACTTGTGCAGTTCACAATAGGGTTCATGCTCCTATGAGAATCTAATGCTGCCCCTGATCTGACAGGTGGAGCTCAGATGGCAATGCAAGAGATGGGGAGTGACTGTAAATACAGATGAAGCTTCACTTGCTCACCCATTGCTCACCTCCTGCTGTGTGGCCTGGTTCCTAACAGGCCAAGGACCAGTATAGTGGCCAGGGGGTTGGGCCACTATACAGAATGAAGCTCCGACTGACTGAGCAATCTGGCCAGGGCACCATTTTTCAGAGACTTAAAAAAATTTTATGTAAGTATGTAGAAATATCAAATTATTCAAAGAAAAAATATAAGGATAATTATTGTGATGCATTTTCCTATAGGTTGGAATTTTGAACATTGAAAATATTTGACTCACTTCATTGTGAAAAAATATTTCTTGTCTGCATTGTGATAGACTTTTGTTATGGCAAGTTGCTCCCCAAGTATTCAAGTGTAAGATAGTGAGATTTCCTTATGAAAATTAAACTTTAAAGCCAACACGTAATATTGAAAGATATGAAACATTGCCTAAAGGACCAAATGATCCCCAAACCTAAAACAGTTCATTAAAACCAATTGGAGTATTAACATTGCTGAAGAAAGACTGTTCAGCTAGGAGGAATAGTCAGCAGCCAGGTGATCACAGATGAAGGAAGGTCACTGGGACAGATGCCGATAGATAGTATCCATCAGGTCTAATGTAGGGCATTGGATACTTGGCCTGTCTAACACCTCTGATGACCTATCTAGATATAGATGAGATATCTTTACTTTGAACTATCAAATATTTGAATTTTATAACTAACCCATCTAGCTTTGGTACTGTGTTCACAAAAAGGACTTCTGTTTGCAGCGTGACTTTCCAAGGTGATGGACTTGAGAGACAATAATACCTCAGCAGTCATGTACTATATACATTAGTAAATTTTGGTAAATGAACCAAATTGTGTCTGTTAGGGTGCAAGTTTAAAAGAAGCACACCTTGACACATTCACTGAGGATTCTTGAGAGACATCTGACCTTTCCTTTTATTATTCACTTTACCTACATTCTCCAATAATTTTTTCTGGAACATGTGTGACTTTGAGATACACCATTTATTACATGTGACCTGGTGCTATAGCTGCTTACTGTAAATAAGCAAATAAAAAATGTGGGGCTGGGCAACAAATAAATTGAGTTCAAAAATTAAACATGAAAAACCTCCACAAGTGTTCAGAACCCTCAACTCTCATGAAACTTGTATGTACAAATTATATGTTTGCCCTGTTCTTATCTGTTTACAGCTTTCTTTTTCTCTGAATATACTTCAAGCTGCCTAAGGCCAGGGACCATATTTTACATCTTAGTGACCTCATTGCGCTTAAGCAGCATACCATGGAATGAATGAAATTCAGAAACTACAGCAGATGTTAAAAAAAATACAGCCTTTCTGCCTCTGTGTATACTTTTTTACAGGAAGGAATTAATGTTAGAAGCAATGGGACAAAAACATTGTGAGGACAAAGGCTTTAACAGAGAATCATGGAGGCATGACAAACTATTTTGTGAACAGTCCAGACGCTTGTTTGATTTATGTTCCGTGAAAGAAGTGTTTGATGTGGATGTGCTAGTTCACCTAATTAATTTAAAACAGGACTTAAAATCTCCTTAACCCAATTTAAAACTTAAAACATAACCAACCATCAGTCAACAGGAAATATATTTGCAGAACTTTTCTTTGGAAGAATACTAACATTTCATTCTGTCAGCATTTTTTGCTTCTAATATAGGTAATTATTTTACCTACTTTAAAATTTCTGCTGGATTTAGATGATGTTGAGATAGTTTGTTTAAAAATTCTTAGTATGTCAACATTGAATAATTTTGTATATTTCTGTGTTCTGTGGTAAAAGTCATTATAGCCTTTAGACTAAATTTCATTAACCCGTTTAATTCCCTTATTTCTCATATTCAATGCCCAAATCCCATCCCTTTTAACCAACAAGCATATCTGGAATCTATTTCTCTCCATTCCTACTGTGATCTTTATCCCTGTTCAAAATTCTATAACTTGTCACTCTTCCTCCAATTTTGTTTTACTCATTCGACTCTCCAGTGGAGCCAGGATAGTCTAAAGCTACAATACTGATCAAGTCGATGACCTCTCATTCTCCTGAGAATAAACCTCAAACTCTTTGAATGGCTTTTGAGGCTTTGGGTTATTGCACTTTGGCTTACCTTTCTGTCCTACTTCCCCTTTATAGTGTAACCATGCCATGTTTATCATTCTTGAGTGTGACCTGCTCAGGATCTTCTCCATTTTAACAGTAATTACTTAGGGAGATCCTTTCTGTTCTCTAGATCATGGTCAGATGCCCTTTTATTGCTTTCATATCTCTTGTTTCTTCTGTCAAAACAAAACATTCTTATTTAATTATCTACTTTTGTAATAACATATTTTTGTCCTCGTGGGTCTCCAGAACCTATACAGTATCTGACATGTAGACAAGTGTTTAATATTTTATATGTGAATATACAAAGGGATGTGGTGTAGTTTAGGAGACCCTTAGTGAGAAGATAGGTCTTCAAGAATGAGCACCTATTTTTATTGCAATAAGAGAATAAATGCTGCATAGGTGAGACATATTTCCTTGCATATGATTTTTCATTCAAGCATTTTTCATTCAGTTTTTCATTGTGTGCATTTAGGTAAAATACTGAACCCTTTGTTTGAACTTATGCAGTTAGAGGCACTAATTTCTCTAAGAGGATGGCACGGATCAGGCTTTAAAGAAGCCTGATTTCCTTGTTTTGTACAAATAAATATTATACAATTTTAGGATACAATACCTCCCCCCCAAATTTATTGAGATACAATTGATGTAACAGTGTGTATGTTTAAGGTGTGCAACACATTGATTTGCCACTCACCTATTTGATACACTTTTATATTGCGAAATGATTGGCACCATAGTACAGTTTCTAAGTATTTGGCAGAATATTGTCAACTGTAACCACTATGCTGTGCACTGGTTCCTCAGAGCTTTCCTCCCATAACTGGGTCTTTGTACTCCGTGAGCAACATCACCCCTTTCCCCCACCTCTCCAGCCCCTTAAAGAAGCCCAATACTTAGGATTCATTTGGACTAGTTTTCATGATAATACATGTTCTACTTATCAAATGTTGTGAGTGGGAGGAGGGAAATTATACTGATTTATTACAAGTCTAAATTTATCTAAAAACATTTGCTGTATAGCACTTTAGCTCCTATTAGATTTAGTTTAGTTTATTTCACAGGTGTATAAATAGTGTTCATAGGTATACAAATAAAGTGTTTATTAACTCAGATTATCCATAATGGGGAAGCTGTTTTAGGGTAATATGTTGGTACTTGTTCTAATTTCAAATTCAGATTGATTGACTATAATTTTACTCTATTTTTGTTTTATTTCTAAAACACAATTTTTGTGACTTGGTAAAGAGAAAGTATTTTTATATATAATTTTAGAGGATGTTGGTTCTCTATCATCAGGCTATTTTATCAGTCTTAAAATTTCCTGATTCTAGTCTGTTGTAGTAAAAGAAAGCATCATAGGAACTTTGATGAACACAAACAAGACACAATGAAAAATCACAAGAAAAATGTCAATAACTTAACATAGGTTTCATTCCTGGATTCATCATGCACTTTTGGGATTTAATACTTGCACATTGTCTTTTCCAGAAGATATTAAGGAAACATACAACAGGCATTTTGATTTGCAGCATGTTGGTCTGGAGAATATGGAAAAAAAGTTCCTGAGAAAAGTGAAATGCTTTTACCTACTTATCAGTCTACTGTTATATACAATTATTAAAGATTGACAGAATAAAAAATTGTCAGTTTTAGGGACTTCTAATTTTAACAGATTGGATGACTGATCATACACAAAGTTTGGAGGGAAGATTCCCTTTAAAAATTACAGCTTTTCTTGTTAAATCATTATACTAAAGCTTAGTCACGTATGGAGAAAACTGCCTAATAATTAAGAATTGCCATTTATCATGGCATTTGCAACAGACACATTGATACTTAATTAAATAGAACGTTACTTATTTTTAAAGAGCTGAAAAAAAACTCTCCTGAAAATTGAAATCTTTGTAGTAGTAGAAGTGGGGAACCTGGATGATGTGGATCATTCTGTGTTTGATGATGCAGAATTGCTCTAAGCAGTAAGCTTACTATTTTCAGAGAGCATTAGCAGCTTCAGCAAATAGAAAACATAACTGTGTCATCCTCCCTTAATACAGGGTGTTTGTAACTGCAAAGGGGAGACGATAAGCAGTACTCGTATATGAGACCTGATATCTTCATTATGGCTTAAAAAATACCGGAAAAGATACTGATGGACAGATCTGCTGTTTGATGTTTTCTTCACTAGCCCTGAAGATGCTGAGACATAGAGATGGCTGTGATTATCTTTTGTAAGACAGGAAATGCAGTCTTTAGGGGTTTCTGGAAATAGAAAGGTCATGCAGTCTGGAGCCTGTGAACCTTTTCAGTTTCTAAGTCATCAGGTATGACCTCATGAATTATGATAAAACTATTAGATTATAGAGTTATTGCTTTTTCTAGCCCTTAATCATTTGGAATATATTAACCTATGTGATTATTTATTATTAGATTTTCCTTAGGATATTTGAACAAGTAATATTTAGAGTAATAGACACCAACTAAACAATATGAATTTTGGAAATGTGTGTGTGTATTTGAGTTTTTGTTTACTTTAGCTTTTGTGGGGGAAAGTGGGGATTGAGGAAAAGATTCTTTGTGTGTGATTATAAACAGGGTTTGGGGCTTTAGAGATTTTTCCAGATTAAGGCTGAATACTGTATCCTTTATTGGGACTGATAAAAATAGCATGCATTGTTCAAGCCGATAAGGATACTTCATATTTACCTGCTTCTATATAGTGACATATTAAAACAGTTTTATTTGGAATTTCCTGGTTAGAAATAGGTGTTGCCACCATTATAGTGTGCAACCACACAGCAACATGAATGTGATGAGTAGAGTCATGTTTATTAGCATCTGAGCTATAAGCTGATTTCCTGAAATTCCTGTTTCAGTATCTGAACTGTCTTAAAAGGCATTGGTTTTAATAATTTCTCTGGTCTATTGAAATAATGATGCTCTTTGTCCTCTTAATGTAGATATCTGCTAATGTATTGCTTACAGATGAAAGCAGATGATAAATCTTTTTTTTTAAGAGAAAGCTTGTGACATTTAAGCTTGTTTAAGGTTTTTGACCCAGAGATATTCTGCATTTGCTTACTTTCATTTTCAAAATGAAAATACTTGACCACATTTGGCATATTAACTACAAAGAGTAGAGAATCATCACAGCAAAGAATTTGGATTTATATATGCATTTTATCCTGGAACACTCTTATTTTAAACTATTTTTACCTATTGAGTTATAATACAATTAACTTTGGTCTGTGGTAGCATATTTTGAGAATTACATGCTTGAATAATTACAAAGTGTGCCTGGGTTTGACATTCAGATTCTGAAGGAAATATATTTTATTTTTTGTATTATACATATTTCTGCCTCAGTTTTAGAGGACTTGGTGGTTACTTCCCTAGGCATTCCATATTAAATGAGCAAAAAGAGATAAAAATTGCAGCATTTCTCAATAGAAAGTTTTGTATTTGTGATTTTGAGGCATGATTAGGATTTAATGCTTCTTTAGGGTGAAGTGATATAGTATTAAAAATGAATATATTTGTCAAAAGACTGAAGTGCAAGTCTGAAACAGTGATTTAATTCAATTCTCCTTTTTAATTAAAACCACATTGAAAAATTATACCTACTGATATTGGCTATAATTTATATGTTATTCAGGCTACTTAGCCAGCTTATATTCTTATTAGTAGGGAAGATTGCCATATTTTAAGCTTGATTAGTTTTGGAATGATTTGAATATACCTTTTAGTTGCTACAAAACCTGTTTAATCTGTTAGAATTTATTTTCAGTATTTGCATGTATTAGTCACTGTGAGTACATTCTGTTTCTTGGCATTGCTTTGAGATTCCTCTAAGTATTGGTTTCACAGCATTCTTCTATTTTCACTGTATTTATGACCTTTCAAAAGAGCCAGATCATAAAGATTTTTGAGTTACTTTCCTGTAATGGTACTCAAATAAGGATATCTCAAAAGTTTTGTAAGATGAAAATTTACTTTCTTAGAGTTATTCTTTTACAAGTAGGAGAGATTCTCTCTGTTTCTATGTCAAAATATATTACCTTAAAAAGTAAGTATTGGTTAGAATGTTGCAGACATTTAAGTGTAATGTTAACCATTTTGCCTGTCCAGCAAGATGATCTTGACCTTTTGAATGGTGAAACTCATTGTAAGTCTGCCTAGTAACAATATGTCACTTTCTTTTTATAATGATTGTCTCTTTCTGTACCACTTTATGTGTGTGTTTCATTGTATATCATAAAGATTTCTAAAGATAAGCTGTCTTGATCAACTATTTGAGGAACTGTTCAATTCAGTACTCATTATGTGCAAGCTGGTCATTTGCACATTACTGTCTTGGTTGTTGTAGGGAATACAGAAAAGAAAAGTTGTTTCCTGCTACCAAGATAATAAGAAAATATACATGAGCTATGTCTGCATTTTGAATTGACCTTTCAATGGTTGTATGCTACAATCAGCTTTAATTTATAAACTAATGATCCTATAATGAGTTATTCATAACTCTTTTTTCTCATGCAAATGTCTTGGTATTAGAGAAATAAAGATTTAGTTAAACTATATAATCAAGCATTTAATAATTTTGAAAACTGTATTACGTTCTTTTATAACACATAATTTGTTTCACCAGGGCATTATAAATTGAATCAATAAAATGACCTTGTATATTTTACAAGCCGTAGTTGTTCATTTATTTTGAGAGTGAAGGTCAGTCTAGCTCATTTGCAGGTGGCAGAAGCAAGGAATCCCAAGAGTTAGCTCAGAACAGGAATGTGACCAATCCAGTCTAATTCCAGGTCGTAGATAGCTAATTATGTATTATGAAAGGGAGTTTTGACTTCATAGGGACTAAACTTTTGGAAATAAAGAGTAGCAAGTTTGGGAGTATTTGTTGCCAACAAAGTCATTTGTGAAGCCCTTTGTACAAAATGGGGTGGAGGAGATAAGGTTCACCATAGGCTCTGAGAAAGGGAACTGGGAGGAACTAGTATGGAAGTGGGCCTTAACCAGCTGGCTGTTGGACATCCAGGGATTGCTCTCTGCTCTTTTATACTAGTATGCTGGAGGAAAGCATCAGGGGGTGGGTAGAGCATACGCAAAACCCTTGTTTCCCCAAGACCCCAAACTGGGGCATGCTGCCCAATAGTGCCTCCAAAGCACCTGTTTTCTTGTATTAGAGCAATGAAAACTTGATTTGAACATTCTTCTGGCTTGTATAGTCTGATGGTTAAGCATCCAGACCGCCACATTCATATGTTCAAATCTTAGCTATACCACTTACCAGCAGTGCGATCCTGGGCAGGTTACTTAACCTTGTTGGGAATCAGTTTCCTTATTTGTTAATGTAGGGTTGGTTAGTAATGGCAACTACTTCAAAGAGTTGTTGTGAAGACCAAGTGAGTTAATGTGTATTGTATAAAAGCACTTAGAAGAGTAGCAAGCACATCACTGCCAACGTTAACAATTGACAGATATTATTATATGCATTCAAAGAGATAGGATAGCCTATTGGCAAGTATTGGTAATGGTAGTTGTAGAGTTTAGTTTTGTTCCCTGTCTCATTCTCCTTATCAAATAAAAATTGAGTCAAAAACATGGTACACCAAATAAAGATGATTATTAAAAAAAGGTAAGCAAAGAAAACATGCTACCTTTCATTGAGTTCTAACATTTACTGATTATAATAATTGTAATGATGAAGAATTTTGTGTTTAAAGTTTTTTGCATCTGCTTACTAGGCTGATTTAAACTTCTATAGTATTCTGTGTGTAGATCCTTTGATTTTTTTTTATGTTATACCAAGTACATTCATGACCAAAAAATTTTTGGACTTCCAGGAAAATTTAATAGCAATGTTGGGTCTTTTTTTAGTTAAAATTGAAGAATAAAATTAAGGAGTAAAATCAAAGTTTAAAGAAAATAATAGAAACAAGTTATATAGCTTAGATTTCATGATGTGAGTTATTTTTTAAATCATAAAAAATCCCAGGGTAAAAACTTCACTGATGCCCTGGCTGATGTGGCTCAGTGGATTGAGTGCTGGCCTGTAAACTGAAAGGTCACAGATTCGATGTCCAGTCAGGGCACATGCCTGGGTTGTGGCCATGTCCCCAGGTGGGGATGTGTGAGAGGCAACCCGATGTTTCTCTCCCTCTCTTTCTCCCTGCCTTTCCCTTTCTCTAAAAGTAAATAAAATCTTCAAAAAAATGAGTAAAAACTTCACTGAAAGTTAAATGCACTTTGCTTTAGTAATTATATTTTTAATGAATATTTTTATTATTGAGATGCTAATATGCAATATGTTATATAAAGACAGTACTGTATATGAATAGAACATTTCAAATTTCTATTTGATAAAGAATAATATTTTGAATCACTGATGATTATTTAATAGAAAAACATCTATTTGCTTAAAAAATTGTCATGTGTCTAAGTACAAGTGAATAATTTGGTGTTAGGATGAAATCCAAATGGTTCAGTGTTACATTTTGTGACATCTTTGCATTTTAGTTGTTTTCTCTTGAGCAACTTCCTTAGTGTACAGCTATTTCCCCCAAACTGGCACAGTATCAAACAAACCTCAGCATAATTCAGTGTGTTAAAGCAAACAATCATACAAAACCGTACAGTGTTTTGGTCACAGTACTGGGCAAGGATATAAACACCCATGGGTTACTTCCTTCAGAAGGTCATAGCTAGTGAGTCATATACTCTAATTGCCTGTAACTGTTAAACAGTGAGGGAAGTCGTGAGTGCCACGGAGATTCAAAAGAGAGATGAAAATAGCAAAAGTATTCTTTTGTGAGTACAATGGGCAGGATATTTCAAGCTGAGTGGGGAGAGGAGAGGAGAGGCAGGCTAGATGGAATATTTGGGAAGTATGAAACAGGTAGCCTCCGAAGTAGATCTTGAAGACTGACCAAGATAGGGGAAAGATCATTTCAGGCAGAAGAAACAACGTGAGCCAAGGTAGGGAGGCAGAAAGCAAGTAATGCACTTGAGTAGCAGGGAATAGTTCATTTTGGCCGTAGCCTAGTGGGGTAAATTAGATGATTATCACAGGAAGGGTTTGTTGGGACCAGATAGAGTCGAGCCTTGAGTGTCAGATTATTATTTCTAAACTAAGAGCACTTCTATGCTGATCTACTTATTCTTGGGAGAGAATAAAATAAAAAACAAAAGAGCAGTACCTATATTTTACAGTCATTTTCATAGCTCTAACCCTCTTGAGACTTTGGAAATGAAAATTAAATTCCTGAGTAGATTATTAGTAGTTAGACAAGGTAGGGGGTAGAAGCAAAATGAAGGATTTTAATAAAATTCTCTATCAAAATTGCATTTGAGAGCATTTCTCAGTCTATGCGCAACCACTCAGAAGTCCTAGATTTCAGATCCTAAGAGACCTCCTGCTTGTCCCTGATGTAAACTCTATTTTATTGTTGGTAATCTGATTTAGCTTTGGCTTTATTTTTGACATTTCCTAGACCAAGGACAATCTAAAGGGATCATTTTAATACAATGAATACGCATGTCACTATGGTGAATATTTGAATAATAAGGACTTAATCTTAGGGAATATTGAAAATAGAAATTGCTATTTATAATAATGGAAGTCACAGGGATATTTTCATTTCGAAGTGATAAAGTAAACCGTCATTGCTAATACTTTTAATATGACCTTTAAATCTACTCCATATACCAGAAGCATTCCAGTATTGCCTGAGGCTAGTTAAAAAGCTGGGTAATATCCAAGAGCAGATTTCCTTTAGATGTAACAGCTGGGATGTGACTTTTGTTTTCAGGCCCAGGAAGATAACATTTGTACCTAGGAAATGTACAAAAATTGAAATTGATGCTCTCATTTAGTACATTGTCCATATAAAATATGTCAGAAGTAAAACTGGTGTGAATAAAAGTGAAATCAGACACACTTGTTCTTCTTACTCTATATTTAGAGCAAGAGCAGACCCAGAGAACTGAGACTCTGTTTCTTCTTAATAGATGTCTGCAATATTAGGAAACCCTATTTTCTAGAAGTTCTTGTAAGGTTGCTGTTATTAACCCTTGTGACATCACACCACTTGGGAAAGAGCTGTGCATAAGGTAGGGAGCAAGCAAATTTTTCAGTTCTTGTTTAAAATCATAGACCTGTGTCTGCAAGAAACCTTGGAAATCATTGGGCTTTGTGGGTTGCTTTAATACTTTTAAATATTTAAACATTTTTTTCTCAAAAAATAGATAAAAGACTTTAGTGAAGTGATCCTTTCTCCATTTAAGCCTTTTTAAAAATGATAATACAGGAATATAGATAAGAATAAGTTAAAAAGGAATCGAATATTTCTTTATCAAGGTTCTCTTTCTAAAAGGCAATAGAGCCTGGTTTCAATGAAGTGCTTTGCAAAGTGTGCTGTGTATAAATGTATACCATCTATTCCTATGATTTCTTTCAAGTCTCATTCAGTCTACTAAGAATTTGACTCTGTTGTGCAGCCTGGAGGGAGGCAGTGCGGTACAGTAGTTAAGAGCTAGAGATCTAGAGTTGGATTCGTTTGGATCCCATATCTTCCATTTTACTGGCAATGTCTGTTTTAGGAATGTTAACTGATCTCTCTTTCCTCAGTATTGTCACCTGTAAAATGGGGAAACTAATATGCTAATTTCTAGAATTAAGAAAAAGCTACAAAAGATATAAAACAAATCCAAACTTCAAGGAACTTACATTATCTTATATGTAAAGTATTATATATGAGGTCTGTCCAGAAGGTATCCAGCCATGTAATATGAAAAATAGAGACATTTATTGGAAAAGATACAAGGCACAAGAAACATTGTACACAGCACAATGATGCCTTAGTCTCCTTCAAAGTGGGAACCTTGGGACCTCGCACAGTTCTCCCAGTGTCTCTTCCACTGTTCAAAACACTGCAAAATCCTTTGCTGGAATTGCCATCAGCTTGCCCCATCATATTTTCCTCAATCTCATCAACAATCTGAAATCTCTTCCCTCTCAAAAGTGATTTTAGTTTTGGGAACAGCTAGAAATCTTAGGGCGCCAAATCTGGGCTGTAGTGGGGCTGAATCACCTGGTGATTTGATGTTTTGCCAAAAGCTCTTCATGAAACATGATGCACAAGAGGGCGTGTGGTCATGATGAAGCTGCCAGTCACCAGTTGCGCATAGCTGTGGTCTTCTGAATCAATAGTTTCCATGGATGAATGTTCAAGCTTAACACAAAATGTGATGCAGATTTGTTGTTCCACTTGCTCAATCATTTTGAATGTGACAGCCACATTGTACACATGCTCACTCAACGGTATCTAACACCCACACTGACTAGTACAGTGAAGTTATCATTGTTCATACATGTGCATTCCAGCCCATTCTCCTTGCCTGCCACATCACATTGATGTCATACAAACTGTTCTGGTTCTATTAACAAAGTTGGACTTTTTTGAGACAGACCTTGTACATATATACCCACACACACATATACCCATGTTTAGTACATATATACACACACACTCACACACATTATACTTTAATTATGTATATAGTATACTACAAAAGAAACTAACTGGCTTGCTTAAGATGAAAATTGCCAACGAAGTAGAGGATAACATGGGGTTCAGACCTGGAAGTCTAGCTCTAGAGCTCTTGCTCTTTACCACTGTGTTATGCTGCTTGGAGTCACATACACTTGAATTAGACAGCCAGGTATAAGTTAGTATATTCTAAATGCTGAATTAAGATGAGAGACATCAATGTAAACTGCAATTACCATGGAAGATACCATTGAAGAGGTGAGATTTGACTTTCATTATGTTCATTTCTGCTTTCTCTTTCACTATAAATAATATACATAAAGTCATCATCACAGTTCCTGCCGTAGGTGCTTAATAAATTTTGGTGGTTGTTATGATCCCAATCTATTTGATAATTTTTTTCTAAATATCCCCTATGTGGTGTAATATACTGTTTGAGAACCCTGAATCCAATCTATAGTCATGAGTTAAATTACCCACTAGTGTTCATTGTGATTATGCATCAGAGTCACATATTTAGTTTTTTAAAAACATCGATGCTCCAAGCTTATCTTTGAAGTACTAAATAAAATCTGTGAAGATAAAACCCAGGCTTCTATATTTACAGAAAGCTTTCCAAGTGAATCTGATGGGCAGCCAAAATGGAGAACTGCTGCTTTACATGGTGATAAATTATAAATCTATAGCTCAAATCTAACCTCTGTCAGGAGTTCCAGACTCTGCATCATGATAGACATCTCTGCTAATTTATGTTGTACCTCCAACTTGGTATGTCTCAAATTAAACTTACTATTTTCTTTTCAAAATCTCTTTATCTTTCCTAGTATGATGACCTCATAATCATTTTCAACCTCTCTATTCCAACCTTAGATCCAGTTACTCACCAAAATGTGTGGATTGTTTCTCCTAAGGAGTTCAAAATTTACCCCTCCTTTCCCCATTGTCTTGACCTCAGTGTGAGTTCACATTCATTTATCCCCTGGACTAATTTCTTAATTGGTATTTCTTTTTATTCACATCATCTATCTCCAAAGCAACCTACTCACCACTCAGCTGCCAGAGTACTGTTTCTGACATGTAAACCAGAAAAAGACATTTGACTACCTGAACTCATTCTAAGGTTCCCCATTACCTTCAACATAATTTTCAGAGTTAAGAACTTATATTAGTTTCTCTTTCTGACTTATTTTACTTAGCATAATGCACTCCTGGTCTATCTATGGTGTTACACAAGCCAAAATTTCCTTCTTACTCATGGCTGAATAACATTCTGTTGTATTAATTTTATCCATTTATCTATTAACAGACTTGGTTGTTTCTGTATCTTGGCTATTGTGAATAATGTGGCAAAGAACATGGGGTGTAGGTATCTCTTTGAGGTAGTGATTTTTATTTCTTTTGGATATATACCCAGAATTGGAATTGTTGGATAATATGGTAATTATATTTTTACTTTTTTGAGGAATGAGGAAGAGGCATTTCAATTTAGCCATCTTTAGTTAACCTTGGTTTAAATTCTAGTTAGAGAGACAGGTTGTCTCAAGCCTTTACAGCACAGTCCTCTCGCCATGGCAGGGTGGCTTAGTTGGTTGAGCATCATTCTGTACACCAGCAGCCCCAAACTATTTGGCATCAGAGACTGGTTTCATGGAAGACAATTTTTCCATGGACCCAGGGCTGGGGACAGTGGAGATGGGGGACAGGAGGCGGAGCTCAGACAGTAATGCAGCAAAGCATTAAGCTTTGCTTGCTTGCCCACCACTCACCTGCTGCTGTGTGGCCCGGTCCAGCAGCTCAAGGGTTGGGGACCCCTGCTGTACACCAAAAGGTTGTGGGTTTGATCCCTGGTCAGGGCACATACCTAGGTTGCTGGTTTGATCCATGGTTGGTATGGATATGGGAGGCAACCAATCGATGTTTCTTTCTCTCTTTCTCTCTCTTCCTCTCTCTCTCTAAAAATTATTAAATATATTTGTGGGTGAGGATTAAAAAACAAATGCTATCTTTTCTGCATTAGGCCCCTCATTCCTGTTTGTTTTTGCCTGCTCTTTCTTATGCTTCAATATTTATTTAGATTGCACAACATCTCCTTTTGAAATATTTCCTCATCCCTACAGTGATAGGTAGGGTTTTTTAAATACTAGAATACTACTGGATTCTAGTATTTACCTTAATTGATGAACAATACTTGCTGTATTGTAGTTATTGATTTTCCTGTCTTGACTATAAACTGTTTAATGGCAAAGGCAGGATTTTTAATTTTTTATTAATCCTCACCTGAGGACATGTTTTTTATTGATTTCAGAACAAGAAAGGATGGGGAGAGCGAGAGAGAGAGAGAGAGAAACATCATCATCAATGGGAGAGAGAAACATTGATGGGTTGCATCCTGTACACATCCTGACCAGGGATTGGACTCACAACCTAGATATGTGCCCTGACCAAGAATCGATCCTAAAACCTTTTGGTGTATGGGATAATACTCCAACCAATGGAGCCCCTCAGCCAGGGTGTGCTTTTTATTTCTTTATAGCCAGCACTAATATAATGCCTGACACATTGTCTACTTAATAAATAATTTTTTGTTGAATAATAAAATGGGAAGTGAATATGAAATGTTCATGGAGAAATATGGCCTGTGTGACTTAGGTAACCATTAGGAACTCATAGTAGCTGAGATGTATAAATAGACTTGAACTAGACTCTGAAGTGTTTTAAGTTAAATTAAGGAATTTCATAATGTAATACCTTTGTAGTGTAGCATATCAGTTAAGAGTAATGACTTTTGTTCAAACTCAGTCTCTACCTCTTAGTACTGAAGATTCCTGGAAAAGTATTTTAGCCTCTTTAAGCCTCAGAATACTCATTGTTTAATGGGTAAACGTGTGTAAAGTTTTATTACTGTGTCTGGCACACTATAATCCTTACAATGAATGTTAGTTATTACTACTGCAGTTATGTGTAACATTGAGAAAGATTAGACAGCTAAGTGGTTTCACAATGTATAGTTGGAATTATCCAATGATTGACCATTGTGATGGTAAACAGAAACTCAACAATTGAAACCTACTTAATCCTATTAACCAATATCACCCCAATAAACTTACAAAAAGAATACCAAAATTTAAATTTTAGTTCTAGTTCTATATTGGCTTACTGCAAATCTTAAATGTATCTTAATATATGTTCTCATATAAAAATTATGGTAAAAGTAGTAGTATTAATGTTTTCTGTGCTAGAATGTTCTAATGATTTGAGATGTCTAAAAAAAATCTATCAAATTAAAAAGAGTGGGAATTTATTTTCTTTGAAGTCACTGATACCACCATTCTTTCAGCCAATTGCTTGGACTGTTCTTTTACTAATTTACCTTGATAATCTTGTTTGTCCCTTAAGATTCAGTTGAAGCATCAGTTAGTGGGAGTAGATGGTCATTTATATATTTCATAGAATACTAATCCTCTTCCTGGTACAGCATTTGAAAAATACATACTTGTATGTCATTTACTTACGATGTAAAAATCCTAGAAGACAAGTGTGTCTTTTAATTCAGTATCCCCACTGTGTAGTACAGATTCTGGCACATGTTAACTTTTTAGTAAGTATTGACACAATAAATAGATTATATCATATAAATTTAAGAGTACTGAAGTATGCTTTAGGTCAGTCAAAAATAAAAAGGTTTCTGAAGCTCATTCAGGAGTTATTTACTGTGAACTAGAGATTAGAAATATGTGTTAGCAATTATAGTTAACTATAAGAGTAGCAGAATGTATATTAGGAATACAATAATAATAAGAAGAATTTATTACCCTTGGTATATTCTGGAAGGATAGTAGGATTAAAGATGAAGTACCATAAGGAGTTAGAATTATCAGACAGAATACACATAACTACTTTTCTTTTTTCTCCAAAATCCTACTAAAAAGACCAAAATTTTTAATCTTTTATCTCTTTTAAAAGTAACTTAAGGTGGGAAGATTGAGAGAAGAAATAAAACAGTGACAAAATTTTGTAAGCAAAAAATGCAGAAGGAAATTATCAAATAATCTGACAACTGAGAAATAGAATTGTAAACTGGCAGTGACAAAAATGGATAACCAACTGAGTTTATACTGAAAAGATACCAGGTACCTCTAATAGAATCTATCTGCTAAAGCCAACACTACTGTTTTAAAATCCAATCACATTTCCAGATCCTCTTTTTCCTTCACTTTAGCCAATCAGGCAAATATCCCACCTCTACTCCAGCAGTAGCCTGGAGTTTTATTCTTTAGAGGGTTAAACAGAGTATTTATGGACTGAATAACCCAGGTACAGTTAAGATCAGAAAGCACCATATTAAAAACAGCTGGATTCAATATGCATGCTGTGATCCCAGATCTTTCCTGCCACTTTGCTCTTAGAAAGCTGGCAGCCAGGCTTTTGTCCACCAGATGATATCGGGGCATCCAGCTGGAATCTAACAATCTCAAGAGGGAAGTCTCAGACGTATTGACATTGTGTTCCCCAGTGAAGTAGCCAAACCAAATCACTTTATAATATGCTCAAAGTTGATCTGCCCTGTCCATGCTCAGGACTTTCAATTAGCTTTTTAGTTTTATATCTTAAATATGAACCCACAAACAAAGATCATGGCACTTCCTCATTTTAATGATAATTCTATTTTTATTTTTATTTTAAAAGGTTATATTTTTTATTTTTTGATTGTTGTTCAAGTACAGTTGTCTCCATTTTCCCCCCACTTCTCCCCCCCCGCCCACCCATCTCTGCCTCCCACCCTTGATCCTACCCGCTTTGGCTTTGTCCATGGGTCCTTTATACATGTTCATTCTTTTGCCCTTTCCCTTTCTTTCCTTGTTATCTTCCTCCTCCCTCCCCTCGGGTCACTGTCAGTTTGCTTTTTATTTCCATGTCTCTGGTTCTATTTTGCTCAGGCGTTTGTTTTGTTGATTAGGTTCCACTTATAGGTGAGATCATATGGTATTTGTCTTTCACCACCTGGCTTATTTCACTTAGCATAATGTTCTTCAGTTCCATCCATGCTGTCACAAAGGGTAGGAGTTCCTTCTTTCTTTCTGCTGCTGTAGTATACCATTGTGTAAATGTACCATAATTTTTTGATCCAGTCACTTACTGATGGGCACTTAGGTTGCTTCTAGCACTCGGCTATTGTAAATTGTGATGCTATTTGAACATTGGGGTGCATAGGTTCTCTTGAATTGGTGTTTTAGGATTCTTAAGGTATAATCCCAGCAGTGGAATTGCCAGGCCAAAAGGTAGTTTTGTTTTTAGTTTTTTGAGAAAACTCCCTACTGTTTTCTACAGTGGCTGCATCAGTCTGCATTCCCACAAACAGTGTGCTAGGGTTTCCTTATCTCCACAACCTCTCCAGCACTTGTTGTTTGTTGATTTGTTTATGGTAGCCAATTTCTGACTGGTGTGAAGTGGTATTTCGTTGTGGTGTATTTTTTAAATATATTTTATTGATTATGCTATTATAGTTGTCCCATTTCTCCCCCATCATTCCCCTCCACCCTACACACCCCCTCCCACCCACATTCCCCTCCTTTAGTTCATGTCCATGTGTCATAAGTTCTTTAGCTTCTACATTTCCCATGCTATTCTTGCCCTCCCCATGTCTATTTTCTACCCACTGTCTATGCTACTTATTCTCTGTACCTTTTCCCCCTCTCTTCTCCCACTCCCCTGTTGCTAACCCTCCATATGATCTCCATTTCTGTGGTTCTGTTCCTCTTCTAGTTGTTTGCTTAGTTTGCTTTTGTTTTAGATGTGGTTGTTAATATGTGAGTTTGCTGTCTTTTCACTGTCATATTTTTTATCTTCTTTTTCTTAGATAAGTCCCTTGAACATTTCATATAATAAGGGCTTGGTGATGATGAACTCCTTTAACTTGACCTTATCTGAGAAGCACTTTATCTTCCCTTCCATTCTAAATGACAGCTTCGCTGGATAGAACAATCTTGGATGTAGGTCCTTGCCTTTCATGACTTGGAATACTTGTTTCCAGCCCCTTCTTGCCTGTAAGGTCTCTTTTGAGAAATCAGCTGACAGTCTGATGGGAACTCCTTTGTAGGTGACTGTCCCCTTATCCCTTGCTGCTTCTAGAATTCTCTCCTTCATGTTAATCTTGGCTAATGTAATTATGGTGTGCCTTGGTGTGTTCCTCTTTGGGTCCAAGTTCTTTGGGACTCTCTGAGCTTCCTGGACTTCCTGGAAGTCTATTTCCTTTGCCAGATTGGGGAAGTTCTCCTTTATTATTTGTTGAAATAAGTTTTCCACTTGTTGCTCTTCTTCTTCCCCTTCTAGTACCCCTATAATTCGGATGTTGGGATGTTTAAAGATGTCCCGGAGGTTCCTAAGCCTCTCCTCATTTTTTTGAATTCTTATTTCTTACTTGTTTTCTGTTTGGTTGTTTGTTTCTTTCTTCTGGTCCACTCCATTGATTTGAGTTCCAGTTTTCCTCCCATCTCTATTGGTTCCCTGTGCATTTTTCCTTCCTTTCACTTATTGTAGCCTTCATTTTGTCATCTAATTTGTGAGCAAAATCAACCAATTCTGTGAGCATTCTGATCACCAGGGCTTTGAACTGTGCATCTGATAGGTTGGCTATCTCTTCATTGCTTAGAGAAATTGGCTCTGGGGATTTGATTTGTTCTCCCATTTGAGCCATTTTTGTTGTTTGTTTGTTTTTTGTTTGTTTTTTTGGTCTGGTCACAGCTGTTATGTAGTGAGGGGTGGAACCTTAGGTGTTCCCCAGGGCAGGGCAGCCCAGTCGCTGGGTAGTGATGCTGTATGTGGGGGCAGGGTCTGAGAGGGAACAATGGCGCTTGCTCTGCTCTCTCTTGGATTCCAGTCCCTTCTGCCACTTCCCCTTTGCCTGGATTATCTGCGTGCAAATGTGGGACCACCTGGTCAGCCAGCCACCTTGTGTGGCCTCACTGGGTCTGCACAGTTGCCACCCCGTGCCCAGGGTCCGCTAGCCACCACCTGTATACCTGGGAACAGCCAGCCACTGCTGCCTGCGTGTGCCCAGGTCTCTACCGCCACACCTCCACTTTTTCCTGCCTGACTCCACCCCTCTTACTGGTCTGGATGAATGGTTGTTGGACTTCCATACAGTTCAATTTTCTATCAGTTCCAGTTGTTTTCTTGTTTCTAAGTATTCGTTGTTCTTAATTTTGGTTGTGAGAGGAGGCACAGTGTGTCCACCTATGCCTCTGTCTTGGCTGGAAGTCCTCGTTGTGGTTTTCTGATGGCTAATGATGCTGAGCATTCTTTCATATGTCTCTAGACCCTCTGTATGTCTTCCTTGGAAAAGTGTCTGTTCAAATCTTTTGCCCATTTTTTAATTGGGTTGTTTATCTTTCTAAAGTGGAGTCATGTGAGTTATTTTTTTTAAAAAAATTTATTTTAATTGCTGTTGTAAAGTTTTCTGTCTTTTACTCCCATCCCAGCCCACTGCCCCAGCCCTCCCCACCTCCCTCCCATTTCTTTATATATATATTTTGGAGATCAAACTTTGTCCAAGGTGTCACTGGCAAATATGTTTTCCATATAGTTGGTTTTCTTTTGATTTTAATGCTGTTTCCTTTAGCCATGCAGAAGCTTTTTAATTTGATGAGGTCCCATTTGTTTATTCTTTCCTTTATGTCCCTTGCTCTAGGGGACATATTGGTGAAAATATTGCTGCATGGAATGTCTGAGACTTTCCTGCCTATGTTTTCCTCTAGAATTTTAATGGTGTCACAGCTTATTTTTAAGTCTTTTATCCACCTTGAATTTATTTTTGTTTATGGTGTAGGTTGGTGCTTGAGTTTCATTTTTTTGCATGTAGCTGTCCAGATCTCTCAACACCATTTGTAGAGGAGGCGATTTTTACCTCATTTTATGCTTCTGTCCCCTTTCTCAAATATTAATTGATCATAGAGACTTTGGTTTATTTCTAGGCTCTCTATTCTGTTCCATTGGTCTATGTGTCTGTTCTTATGCCAGTACCAGACTGTTTTGATTACCATGGCCTTGAAATATAGTTTGATATCAGGTATTGTGATCCCTCCTACTTCGCTCTTCTTTCTCAAGGTTGCTGTGGCTATTCAGGGTCATTATGGTTCCATATAAATTTTTGAAATGTTTGTTCTGTATCTGTGAAATATGTCATTGGTGTTTTAACAAGAATTGCATTGAATCTATAAATTGCTTTGGGTAATATGGACATTTTAATGATGTTAATTCTTTCAATCCATGAGCACAGTGTATGCTTCCATTTATTTGTGTCTTCCTTAATTTCTTTCTTCAGTGTTCTGTAGTTTTCTCAGGTGGGTCTCTTGTAGGCAGCATATTTGTGGGTCATGTTTTCTTATCCATTCAGTTACCTTATGTCTTTTGATTGGAACATTTAATCCATTAACTTTTAAAGTTATTATTGATAGGTATTTATTCATTTTCCCCCTTTGTACATCCATTCATCTCTCTCTCACTCTTTTTCTTCCCCTTCTTGAAGCAGTAGATCATGACACTTCTAAGCAAAACTTCTACCATAAAAGATAGAGGTCTATGTGTTTTTTTCTTAATTTGACACCAAAAGCAGAGGTAACAAAAGGAAAAATAAACAAGTAGGACTAGCTCAAATTGAAAAGCTTCTGAATAGCAAAGGAAACCATTAACAAAATGAAAAGGCAACCCACTGATTGGAAGAACCTATTTACAAATTACACATCTGTTAAGGGGCTGATATCCAAAATGTATAAATGACTCATACAAGTCAATAGAGAAAAAAGAGCAGAAGATGCAAATGGACATTTTTTTCCAAAGAAGAGATACAGAAGGCCAACAGGTACATGAAAAGATGCTCAGCATCACTAATTATGCAAACTAGGCAAATCAAAACCACAGTGAGATGTCATTTCACACTTGTTAGTTACTATTGTCAAAAAGACAAGAAATGAGTGTTAGTGAGGATGTGGAAGAAAAAAAAAACCCTTGTGTAATGTTGGAGGGAATGTAAATTGGTGCAGCCATTATGGAAAACTGTATGGAGAGTTCTCAAAAAAGTAAAATTGAACTACCATATGATCCAGTAATTCCATATCTGGGTATTTGTCCAAAGGAAACAAGAGCACTAGCTTGAAAAGCTGTATGTACCCCATGTTTGTTGCATCATTATTTACAATAGCCAAGATATGAAAACAACCTACATGTCTATTGACAGACAAATGCGTAAAGAAACTGTGATACGTATATCTTTATATACATATAAAACTCAGCCATAGCAGGATGACAGATAAGGGGTGGGGGAGGTGAGGGTGAGGAGGGACTGAACTCATGGACAGGGACAACGTTACATGGACATTACATGGATGACATGGACAACAGTCTGTGATTGCTGGGGGTAGGGGTGAATAAGGGGACTAAATGGTAATGGAAATATACAATAAAAAATTAAAAAAAGAAATACAAGAAAAAATAAATTCCACCCCCCTCCAAAAAAAGAATGAAATCTTTATTTACAACAATATGAATGGAACTTGAGGGTACTATGCTCAATGAAATAATTCAGATAAAGAAAGACAAATACCATATGTTCTCACTTATATGTGGAATCTAAGAAAATAAAGAAAGAAGAAAACTATTAAAAAATTCAAGCTCATAGATACAGAGAACAGAAGGGTGGTTGCCAGAGGCAGGGGTGGAAGTGGGCAAATGGATAAAGGAAATCAAAAGGTACAAACTTCCGTAAATGGAGGTGTAATGCACAGCATGGTGGTTATAGTTACTAATATTGTGTTACATATTGAAAATTGTTAGAGTAGATCTTAAAAGTTCTCATCACAAGAAAACAAAGTTCTGTAACTATGTATGGTGGCAGATGTTAACTAGACTTATTGTGATGATCCGTTTGCAATATATATGGATATCAAATCATTGTCGTAAACCTGAACCTAATATAAATGTTATATGTCAGTTATATCTCAATTTAATAAGTGGCCAAAATAAATAGTAAAAATAAATCTCCTCAGAGCAAAGAGCATGATGGGAAATGAAAACTTGGAAAGTTCTAATAATATTAAAGAGAATAAGACAAGATACTGCACCCGTTAAACAAAAAAGAGGGTGCTATTATACAATAACATTGAGAGAACAAATAAGAGTTTTTGGAAATTAAAAATATGATAGCAGAAATGAAAAACTAAAGGGAAAGTCTTAAAGGTAAAGGTGAGGTAATCTCCTAGAAAGCTGACAGAAAAATAGAATATAGGACAGAATGAATGAGGATGTTGGAAAACACAGGTCCAAAAGCCAAGATAGCAGTTCTACAAGGAGAGAACATGGAAAAAGAAAAGAAATAATTTAAAATAAATTTTAAATATTATGAGAATAGAGTACACGTGTCTCAAGATTTAAAGGGCACACCAAAAGCCCAGCACAATAAATAAAACCAGTCTCACATGAAGGCACATCATTATGAAATTTGAGTAGACTGAGATTAAAAAAGATCCCAAAAGCTTTCAGAAGGAAAATAAACAAAATTCTATCAAGATTGATAAAAACAGAAGACACAAATTACCAATATCAGTAATAAAAGAGGGAATATTATTATAAGAACTTCAGACATTTTAAAGTTAATAAGGGAATACTAGGAAAAACTTTATGTGCATAACTTTATCAGTTTGAAGAAATGAATCAATTCCTTGAAAATAACATACGATCAAATCTCAGAATGAAATAGATAAACTAAATAGCCATTTAACATTTAAATAAGTTGAATCTAAATGAGAAGCATCTTTAAATTAAATTTATTGGGGTGACATCGATTAATGAGATTCTATAGGTTTCAGGTGCACATTTGTGTACTACATGATATGCACACTGCACTGCCTGCCCTCCACCAAAAGTCAGATCACCTTTCATCACCATGTACTTGGCCCCCTTTACCCTTTACTATCTTAGCTATTTCTGACTGGAAAGTAGAAATATATGGCTGAGATGCTTCTACTAGAGAATTCTACAAAAAAAATTTAAGGAAGAAATAACACCAATTCTATAAAATCCTTTCCAGAATATAGAGTGGAAGGAACACTTTTCAACCCACTTTATGAAACCAGAATTACCATGCTACCAAAATCACACAAAAGCAGTACAAACAAAGAAAATGTACAGACCAATATCCCTCATAAACACTGATGTAGACATTTTCCACAAAATATTAGTAAATTGAGCCCATACATTTATAAAAAGAATAATACATCATCACCAATAGGCTTCATCCTGAAAGTATAAGGCTGGATTAATATTTTCAAACCAATCAAAGTAATCTACAATAATAACAGACTAAGAAAAAGCACATGATAATTTTATTGATGTAGAAAAGCATTTGACACAATTCTACATCCATTCTAGGAAAAAAAAAAGCCTCTCAGAAAACTAGGAATAGAAGGAAAATTCTTCAACTTTAAAGGGCATCTCCCCAAACCTACAGTTAAACGTGATACTTAATGGTGAGAGACTGAATGAAAACTCTCCCTATAAGATGAGGATCAAGACAAAGATGTGAACTCTCACCACTTCTATTCTACATTGTACTAGAAGACCTAGCATGTGCTATAAGCAAGAAAAGGAAAGAAAACCAAACAGATTAAAAAGGAAGAAACAAAACTGTTCACTGACATGACTGTTTACGTAGAAAATGCCAAAGAATCTAACAAACCAATAAACAGAACTCATAAAACCAATTATTTAGCAAGGTTTCTAGATAGAAGGTCAACACAGACATATGAACATATGAAAGAATGTGGTTAAAAGGGGATAGCACAAAGAGTATCTTGGGGTGACAGAACTATTCTGTATTGATGTGGTAGTGCTTACAGAATATGTATATGTGATAAAGCTCATAGAGCTATACACCAATTAAAAACCATAATTGTAGGAGGCCATTAGATCATTAGATTTATAAGATGTACTATGATAAGAATAAATGCAAAAAGATGATGTCCATAGGTTACGAAACAATTTTCAAAAATACAGTATGTTGGGAGGTTCCTGTTGGCAATTTCCTCAAAAAATTAAACATAGAATTACCATATGATTCAACATTTCCAAATAAGGGTGTACATTCCAAAATAATTGAAAAGAGGATCTCAATTGTTTGCACACCTATGTTCATTGCATCATTATTCACAATAGCCAAGAGGTGTAATCAATCTAAATATCTATCGCTAGATAACTGGAAAAACAAAATGTGGCATATACATTTAATGGAATGTTATATAGCTTTAAACAAGAAGGAAATTCTGTCACGTGCTGGAAACTTGAGGACATTTTCAAGATGAAATAATGTAATCATAAAAAGACAACTATTATATGATTATATTATATGATTTCATATAACATGAAATCAATATATGAAATAACATACCTAGAGTAGTCAAATTTACAGAAACAGAAGGTGGAATGGTGGTTGCTAGGAGGTGGAGGAAGTTATTTAATGGATATTGGGTTTCACTTTGGCAAGATGAAAAAATTTTAGAAATCTGTGGCACAACAATGCGCATATAGTTAGCACTTCTGTACACTTAAAAATGATTTAGATTGTAAATTTTATGTTTCATGCCTAGGAAGCATAAAATTGGAACTTCTCATTGAAAGAAATGGGAAAAGCTAATGCCAGAAAAATAGAACTAGAAACACATTTCGAGGCATACTTTTTTTCATAGATAATCTATTATACTACTGAACTGATTTTAAACCATATTCATAACAAGTGGCAAAGAACTTTGAAGGTTGCTACATGGGAAAGAACTGACACTATTATTTCTCTTCTGCACAGAGACATGTAGTACTTATGATTAGGTAACTATTATAGGATCCTAAATCCAATAACAATTGATGAGTCATAAAGACATATATTTCTAGTCATTTAATAAATGCAATTATGAATTGAAATTGTGTTTTAGTTAGTTTACTTGTTTGATGAGGCCATCAATGACTTAGATGAAAGTAAAGGGCAGATTTTATTTTAGTACAAATGCCTTTAGTCTAATCTCTTTTGAGTCCTCAGAAGAATGTCATTAAATTATATAGTGTCCCCTCATTGCTTCTGATTTTAAATATAATTTAATATTGTCCTTCTTTAGGGTATTTTTATTTTTGTTCTCTATATCCCTTGAATTTTAAGATAATTAGAAAATTTAAAATCATAAATTTTTTATTTTTTATTTTTATTTTTGTTCTTTATTAGATCTCCCACATTTTGACATTTGTATAATTAGGAAAATTACTTCACTTAAAGCTGATATTAAATGTAATAGAAGTCATTTTTTTAGTATATTGCATGCCTAAGATTTTTTACTCCTTTATTAATGATGTGGTAAAATATATCACTAATAAACAATGACTGAGGTTAAAGAAAAAAATCACTGACCTTTACTTCTAAAATTACTTCTTTTCACTGCTTTTCTTATCATTGAAGTTCACCTTCTGAAATTTAATTTATTGTATTCCTCAGTATAATTTTAGTTATCTAAAAATATTTTGAAATTTCCTTGTTTATTTAATCCATAATACCTTACAAATATTATTTTATTATTCCCATTCTGGCTTGGTTTGTTGGTTTTCTAATATTAGGAAACTTTTTTCTATTTTCAGTTTGCAAATTATTGAATATTCAAATCCAATTCACCTATAAATCATTAAAATACAGACACTAGGGGAGTATTTCAGTTTAAATAATTTGTATAATTGACTACTGTGTATGTACGCCAACTCAGAGCTGTCCTGATTTATGATGAGAAGGCTAAATACTTGTGCACTACTCTAAATTTTGTAGGTTTTTACAAAGTTGTAAAGAACAAGTCTTTATTGATGATGAAAAAGGTAGTAATTGCTAATTTTATTTGAAAATGTATGAGAAACACATATAGAAAACCAAAGCGGGTGGGTTTCAGGCTGGGAGGCAGGGATGGATGAGGCGGTGGTGGTGTGTGGTGGGGTGAAAATGTAGACAAATGTACTTGAGTAAGTAATAATAAAAATAAATAAATAAATAAATAAAGTGTATATGTATACCTTTATTCCCTTCCTATAATTGATACTGATGATTCCTACAAGTCTATAACATATAGGAAAGATAGCTGGGTTTGGGGTGTCAGAAAAGGATAAGGGTATTGGTATATGGAAGGATAATAAATGTTATCTTACTCCAAAGCACAAATAAGTACTTGAATAGAGATCAAAACTCATTATTATACTGAAGTAGAAATAGTTTAATATAAAAAATTCAAGTATTGTCCAACTAGAGAGGACCTTAGAGATCATGGAGTTGATTTTTCAACTTATGTTACTTTTATTTTCTTTACATTTCTTTATGTCCTTTAGTTTCTCGGCTCAGGATTCCTTCTTGCATCTCAGACATCCTTTTTGGAATTATTTTATTTCTTCTTGAAGTATGTAGTTAAAAAATCTTTTAGAAAGAATATTGTGGTAATAAATTGTCTCTGTTTCTGTTTCTCTGGTGGAAGAGGGTATAAGGGGGATAAATGGTAATGGGAAAAATACAATTAAAATAAACAATTAAAAAAGAATGGAACTGGAGAGCATCATGCTAAGAGAAATAAGCCAGGCAGTGAAAGACAAATACCATATGATCTCACCTTTAACAGGAACCTAATCAACAAAACAAACAAACAAGCATAATATAACCAAAGACACTGAAATTGAGAACAGGCTGACAGTCACCAGAGGGAAGAGGGGAGGGAATTTCAGGGGAAAAGGGGAAGGGTTTACAAGAACAAGTATAAAGGACACATGGACAAAAACTATGGGGGGTGGAAATGGGAAGGAGGTGGGGAGGGCTGGGGTGGTGGGCTGGGGTGGGAGTAAAAGACGGAAAACTGTACAAGATCAACAATTAAAATAAAATTTTAAAAAAGAGAAACAAAAATGTTATCTTAGCTGGATATTCTCTTACAGATTAATAATTATTACCTCTAGTATCCTGAAGATATTATTTTACTATCTTCTAGCTTCTACTTTGATTAGTTTATCATTCCCTTGTAGGTGATCTTTTATTCCTTGCCACTTTAAAAAAGTGTCATTCTGCAGTTTCACATAATATGTGTAGGTATAAATTGTCTTAATTATCCTTTTTGTTATTCATCGTGATTTCTGAATCTAAGGATTCATGACTATCATTTTTACCTATTATTTTCAATCAGTACTATCCCTCATTTTCTCTATTCTTATCTACTAGAACTCCAGCTAGGTATATGTTAGACTTTATCATATTATTCTCTATTTTATTTTTTTAATTTTTTTTATTGTTGTTCAAGTATAGATTTCTGCTTCCCCCTGATCCCTCCCCACCACCCCAGCTCTCTCTACTTCCTTCCCCTGTTTCCACCCCCTCTTGTTATTGTCCATGTGTCCTTTATAGCTGTAAACCCTTCACCCTTACCCACCTTTATCCCCTCCTGTCTCCCCTCTGGTCAATGTCAGCCTGTTCTCAATTTCAGTGTCTTTGATTATATTTTACTTGCTTGTTCATTTTGTTGATTAGGTTCCATTTATAGGTGAGATCATATGGTATTTGTCTTTCACCCTGGCTTATTTCACTTAGCATAATATTCTCCAGTTCCATACATGCTGTCACGAAGGGTAGGAGCTCCTTCTTTCTTTCTGCTGCATAGTATTCTATTGTGTAACGTATCGTAGTTGTTTGATCCACTCATTTACTAGTGGGCATTTCGGTTGCTTCCAGCACTTGGCTATTGTAAATTGTGCTGCTATTTGAATATTGAGGTACATAGGTTCTTTTGAATTTGTATTTCAGGCTATAATCCCAGTAGTGGAATTGCTGGGTCAAAAGGTAGTTCCATTTTTTGTTTTTTGAGGAAATTCTATACTGTTTTACACAGTGGCTGCACCAATCTGCATTTCCCACAAACAGTACACTAGGATTCCCTTTTTTCCACAACCTCTCGAGCACTTGCTGTTTGTTGATTTGTTTATGGTGGTCATTCTGACTGGTGTGAAGTGGTATCTCATAGTGGTTTTAATTTGCGTCTCTCAGATGGCTAGTGATGCTGAGCATCCTTTTATATGTCTCTGGACCCTCTGTATGTCCTCCTTGGAGAAGTATCTGTTCAAGTCCTTTGCCCATTTTTAAATTGGGTTGTTTGTCTTCCTGGAGTGGAGTCATGTGAGTTCTTTATATACTTTGGAGATTAAACTCTTGTCCATGGTATCATTAGCAAATATGTTTTTCAGTGATCTCTAGGAGAGATCATATTCTTTAGGTCACAGTGACAATAATAAGTACAATCCTGTATATTGTGATGAAATCAATTCTAAGCTAGGATTAGCTCAGCATTGGAAGACTTTCACCCCTGAACATTTGAACCCTGAAGTTGACTCTGGGATATTTCATGTCAACTAATGAACTTCCCTGACCTAACTGTGTACTCCCCTGCCTAATCTTTGAAGTTTGCATGCATGGAGTTTTTAAGTAAATGAGATAAGAGAAATGTTGAGGTTTTTATATGATGATTTACCTTTTACTTTTGTAGCCCTGAGAGAGCATTTTAGTCTCCAATTCTTAGTCTCAGTTCTATTTTTTCTTATACATATAAAGATGAAATAACACATTTACTTTGCATAAGTGAATGAAATTTAATTGCCATTTCCCCAATTAGTTGCTTTAGAAAGGAACTCAATGGCTTTTATTAAAAATACATAGAGGAGTAGCCAGAGTGGTTTGTTGGGCCACTTTAGAATATATTTTATATGATTTAATTAATACAGTATATCCAATAGATAGATTTAATTTATATTACCAGAGGTTGTATAATCTATATTCTAGAGTAGATATCATATTTTAAATAACTAATTTCAAAGTAATATGCTAGTTAAAATAGGTGGCTTCAATTAGTTTATGAAAATCTAATGTACCAAGTGCAACTCAAAGTTATACTTGACTTATATGCTTAGATTTCAGTTCAAGTAGTATTTTATTGAACTCTTATGATATGTTAATATCCAAGCCTATGCTTGCACATCTATTGTCCTAATTAATACAGCATAATACAATTGGAGGTTAAAGAGATGACCCTTTTATATTTGTATAATACTTAAGCTTACATGGTAATGAACAAAAACAGCTGACTCCAGAATAAATATGGATGCAATATGTTGAATGTTAATACTGAATCTAAGTGTTAATGTTCAATTTTTTTTATTTCATAATTTAAAATAAAAGTTAATGAGGATATGGACAAGAAAACCAAGAAGTTAAAATCCTGCACCTATTTGGTATTGAAAACATGATAATTTCTATAGATTAAATAATAGATACATATGTTGAATATTAACATTGAATCTATATGTTAATATTAATTTCTTGGTTTCATAATTTCAGATAAAAGGTAATGAGATGAATGAGAAAATCAAGAAGTTAAAGTTCTGTATCTCTTATTTAATGAAATGTAACAAGCATTGTACTAAAGCAGAGTATGTAAATAACCTGGTGAAATGATATGTTAGAAAATACATGTTTTTAAAAATTTATATTTTATTGATTATAGTGTTATAGCCATCCCAATTTTCCCCTCTTTGACCCCTCCACCCAGCACCCCTGACTCCCTCTGGCAATCCCAACACCTTTGCTCATGTGTGTAAAGCTCTTTGGCTACTCAATTTCCTATACTGTACTTTACATCCCCATGATTATTCTGTAACTACCTAGTTGTACTTCTTAATGCCCTCACCTTTTCTCCCATTCCTCCAACCCGCTCTCATCTAGCAATCATTGAAATGTTCTCTATATTCATGATTCCATCTCTCTTCTTGTTTGCTTAGTTTGTTTTTTAGATTCAATTGTTGATAGGTATGTGTTTATTGCCATTTTATGTTCATAATTTTGATCTTCTTTTTCTTAAATAAGTCACTTTAACATATCATATAATAATGGCTTGGTGATGATGAACTCCTTTAGTTTTTTCTTGTTAGGGAAACCGTTTATATGCCCTTCAATTGTAAGTGTTAGCTTTGCTGGGTAGAGCAGTCTTGGCTGTAGTTCCCTGCTTTTCATCACTTTGAATATTTCTTGCCAATCCCTTCTGGCCTTCAAACTTTGAGAAATCAGCTGATAGTCTTCTGAGAACTCCTTTGTAGGTAACTGCTTTTCTCTTGCTGCTTTTAAGATTATCTCTTTATCTTTAACCTGTGGCATTTTAATTATGATGTGTCTTGGTGTGGTCCTCTTTGGGTCCAACTTGTTTGGGACTCCCTGTGCTTCCTGGACCTGTATGTTTATTTACTTTACCAAATTAGGGAAATTTTCTTTCATTATATTTTCAAACAAGTTTTCAACTTTTTGCTCTTTCTTTTTTCCTTCTGGCACTCCTGTGATTCAAAGTTGGTACTTTTGAAGTTGTCCCAGAGGCTCCTTACTCTGTCCTTGTTTTTCTTTTTGTCATTTTGATTGAATTTATTTCTTCCATATGTTGTACATCTTTAATTTGATTCTCATTTCATCCACTCTACTGTTGATTCCCTGTAAATTTTTATTTATTTCTCTTAGCGTAACCTTTATTTGTGCCTGGGACTTTTTTATGCTGTGAAGTACCCAATGAGTTATTTGAGCATCCTCACGACCTTTGTTTTGAACTCTGCATCTGACAGATTGCTCATCTGCTTGTTGTTTAATTCTTTTTCTGGAGTTTTGATCTGTTCTTTCGGTTGGGCCATGTTTCTTTGTCTCTTCATTTTGGCTGCTACCCTGTGTTTGTTTCTGTGTGTTTGGTAGGGCTGCTTTGACTCCATGTCCTAGTAGTGTGGCCTGTTGTAGGAAATCACACTCATAAATTGAATGGGGTGGAACATTAAGTAATCACCTGGTGGGGCAACCTGTGTGAACCAGGTTGATGGAGTCTCAGGTATGGTGTGGCTGCTCTGTGGATCTGTGTGGTAGAGGCCTCAGGAAATGAACAATGGCTGCTGCCTGGCCTCTGGAATTTTGTCTGGGAGAAAAATGTCTACTGGTGCTCACTTTGACGCCAGACACTTTGTTTTTCCCTGTATACCACTGGTGTTGGTCAAGCTGCTGCCCCAGTGCTGGAGCCCAGAGGGCATGAGTCAGCATATATCCTAAGTCCACTGCAGACCCTTTAAGAGGTGATGCCTGAGAATCCTGTGGTTTCTTCCACTGCCCCAACCCCCACTGCTTTTTATAGCCAGAAGTTATGGGGACTTATGTCTCAGGCACTGGAGCCCTGGGCTGGGTGGTCTGGTGTTGGGCTGGGAATCTCTTGCTCCTGAAATCTCTCTCCTGATTTGTATGCACCACACATGGGAGTGGGACTGCCTGTTCCATGTCTCTGTGTCTCTCCCCGTCCTACCCATCTGAATTAGTGTGATTTCTTTAATTCCTTCATTGTTGGACATCCATATAGCTCAATATTCTGATGATTTTGGGTGATAGTTATTTTGTAGTTTGGTTGTAATTTTTGCTGTGGTTGCGTGAGGAGGTGAGCCATGTTTACCTATGCCTCCATCTTGGCTGGAAATCTGCAGTTGTTTTAAAAGATTTCCATTGTAAACTATAGTGAAATACTGTTCCTTCTGCCCTTTGACAATGAATGCCTGGTTTAACTCTTGGCATTCTTCCTAAAAACACCTCAGGGGGCAGAGATGCCTTCCAATGTAGCTTATATTTGAGTATGTCTTGCATACAAGATAAGTTTGCGTTGTAAATGTATCAAGAACAGACTCTAAAGAGGCTGAAACTTGCATTTGTCTGGTTCAGGAATATTATATAAATCATGTCTTTAGTTTTTTCTATTGCTTTCATTGCTCAAATCAACAGATATTTAAAATTTTCCAAACAGAAAAGTGATGAGCTATGAATTTTGTCTTTGTTTTTAGTTTTTCACTCATTCATAGTGTAGGGTTCTTTTACTCTGATTTCAAACACTTTGCCCTGACCTGACTCAGCCCATATTTTCTGAAAGACAAGGGACTACAGGATTTAAAATATGTCCTTCTGCTTTCCATTTGGCTGATCTTTTTATGTTGAAATATGTTGTCTCCAATTCTACAGTTGAAAGTACTGATTTGTAAAACATGGAGATCAAATTTTTATATCAAGATTATGTTTAGGAATTAACCTTTCAAAGAAGAAGCAGAAATCTTGGAAGATTTATTCACCTTTAGTCTGCGTTTTCATTTCTCCTTTTGTTGTTAGTTTTCACTTTTAAGACAATTTTAAGTAGGTATCCAAAATCAAAGTGTATTTTACTTTATTCAGTATTTTGTATTTTTCCATTCCTGCATGGTCAAAGTGAATTGTACTTCCCCTCCCTTCAATTATTTTATTGAGTACCAAAATAAGTGAGTGTATTGCTCTGAGTGTGTACAAAATGCAGACAATAGAACCTCTGCCTAGCTATTTTAAATAGGTTTAAAAAAATAGAAACTGAATGGAAGTTTAATGCACCTGACTGGATTTTACAGTTTAGTTTGAATAAAATGCATTATATTGAAGCAAAATAATTAGAGTTGTAGTTTACCTAATAATTGCTACTAATTGCTTTCAAGGGATTAGATCTATCCAACCTCTTTTTTAATGGCAGTGGAAATATGTCAACCATAGCATTAGTGGTGTTAATACTAATGATTTTTATATTTTCCATGTATAGTTCAAAATGTCATCTTGTTAAGAAGAAATCTTTATCAGAGATAAAAATGCATGTAACTAAATTGACAAGATAACTGTTTGTTTTCTGTTTTTCATCTCACCAACAAATGATGCCAACTGGAAGATTTGATTGCCTTCAATTTCATGGAAAATTGGTTGATATTCCTTCTCTGAATATGTGCAGCCAAATTAATTTTACATTCCTTAAACTAACACTTGACAATCAAATAAAATAATCACATGTACAAGTGACTGAATTGAATCCCTAAAATATTAGATCATATTAAAAGTTTATTTTCTGGGAGGACAAAGATGGCAGCAAGGTAGGACGGAGCAGATTCCACTTACCCCTACACACATGGGAGAAAAACCTAGCCTATCTACGGAGGAACAGAGCAAGCAGCCAATAGCACCCCAGCATATATGAAAATAAGAGACCAAAAATTGTAGTGGACATTGAAAAACCAAACAGTAAGGAGAGTGCTTCAGGACAATAAGGTCCCAGGGACCAGCACGGAGACCAAGGTGGCTGTAGCCCCAGACCTGGTGCCTGCCGGGTCTGCCACAGGGTCCTTGGGAGAGAGCTGGGTCAACGGCTCCCTCCACAGCCAAACAAGGTTTGAGCAGCACAGGGAGAGACCTGGTTGCTTGAAGTCTCATAAGAGGGAAATAAGGACTCAGTGGCAAACACACAGGGGCTGTGAGCACCCATGGAGTCTGTAGACACTGGTTGGGAAGAGTTGAGAGTCGTGCAGTGACGGGCCCAGACCCCAATAGTCCCCAGTCTGGCTGGAGAATTGGGCTGTGCCAGAGGCCAGGCCGCTGTACTGAGCAGCACGCTTGAGTAGGAGGAATTTCTCAAAAAGTGAAAAGAGAGACAGTGTTTGGGAACTTCTCTTGCAGCAGCCGCTCTGGCTACCTCCCCGCCCAGCCAGGCAGCGATCCCGAGGTTGCATGGAAGGCCCTGTGCATCCCATAGCACTGGGAAGGGTGTGCACCCAGATCTATGGGACCATCACAGCCTGGCTGAGCACACACATGCCCACACTCCAGCCCACAGTGGTAACCCTGGGGAAAGAGAGCTCTGAGGAAGGCCTCGATCCCACACCCAAGGCGAAGGGGAGAGGTGCCAGGCTAGCTCTGGGGAGAGTGTGCAAAGCTGACTGAGTGCAGATCGGGAAGGGAGAAAAGCCATACCAATCGCCCCTCAGCCTGCTCCAGCCAGCAAGACCAAAAAACCGATTTGGTCAGTTTGAAACCAATAAGAGGCTTTTTTTAAGTAATTTTTTTATTTTTCAATTCCCCTTCCTTCCTTCCTTCCTTCCTTCCTTCCTTCCTTCCTTCCTTCCTTCCTTCCTTCCTGTTTTATTCCTTCTTCTTTTCCTTCCAATTTTATCTCTTCTTCCTATTTCTGCTTTTTTTTAAATACCAACACGTGAGACAAAAAACCTGGAACTGTGAAAAAACCAGAGTTGGACCCAAAAAGGGGGCATCCCAACAGCTGAGACAGTGAGACAAATTTCACTTTGCTATTACAGAGAACCTGCAAGTTATTGCATATTTGTATTATTATTTTTTCATTATTCTTACATCTTTTATTTTAATAGTATTTTTGTATTCCTCTTCTTTCTGTATAGTCTTCTTTGCTTGGCTTGTTATATTGTATCATTTGACAGGTTTCCCCTGTTCTCTCGTTCATAGTGTATTGCTAATTTACCGTCCTTCACTTCACATGCATTCCATTAGCACACTACTCAAGGTCCCATACTCCCTATTCTTGTTATCCAGATCACATAAATTCTGTTATATGATTCTTGCTCTAATATTATTGTAAATAACAGCTGTTCCATACAATTGTAAATACTTCACAACACCCCTCCTAGATCTTAGCCCACTTCACGGTTTCCTGAACTCTATTACTGTAGTGGTTAACTCCATTCCCTCACACATTACACCTATTTACTCTCCTTTATTCTCACCTTCCCTTAGAATCTGACCTCCCACAACCTCACTGCTCTCTAGATCCAACTCACCATCCTTCCCTCCCCAACCAGAGTCTTATCTTCTTTCTATCCTTTTAAAAAAGTGGCTAGCTGGGTGGAAGGTCATGATTAAGACTATACATAGTCAAAGGATCTCCTATCTCTTCTCTACCGGCTGCTACTGTAAATATCATAGAATACTCTTTTGTTGTCTTAAACCATTTTGACTTCCCCCTCCAACTGATCACAAAAAAGAGTAGGTAGAAGCAGTTGAACACCAGGATACCCAGAGGAAACCCAACAAAAGAACCACCAACAGATAACAACAGAAGAAGGTGAAGGAGGGAATGGAAACCACACAAACCTCAATCCAGGACCTATCTGGAAATACAACAAAATAGTGGAGAAATTACCCAGAACAAACAACTGAACAAAAGAAAGAGAGAATCATCAAAACCTTTTACACACAGAGGAACCAGCTTCAATACAACCTGCCCTCACCAACACAACAAAATACAAGAGGTGGTGGACAGAGTGACCCTCAGTTAACCAGCTGGTGGGAAGGACCCACCAAAGAAAAACCCAACAACAATCAAAACCCAAAGACAAACACAGAGCCAACTTAAACGACAGCCCAAGACCAGTGAGCTCAGAAGATCAAGGAGACTGCACCACCGAATCTTACAGGCATTCTACCACAGAAGTTCACACCATAAACCCAGGGAGCCAGAACAGATCAATTTAAGAAGCTGAGGATAACAAGAAGAGTCTCACAAACAATGGGAAGAGAAAGAAACGATCTCCAAATAAAAGGAAAGGAGGCAGCCTCAGAAAGAATGCTAAATGAAATAGAGGCAACTCAACTATCAGATAGTGAGTTCAAAGCAGTGGTTGTCAGGAAGCTCAATGAGCTCTCAATGAGCTACCATAAACTACAGGGAAGTTATGATGAACTCACTGCAAACTATATCAACATGAAAAAGGAAATAGAAACAAGGGCCAAGAGGAAATGAAGAATACAAGTTCTGAACTGAAGAACACAGTAGAAGGAATCGAAAGCAGGATCAATGAAGCAGAAGATCAGATCAGTGAGTTGGAAGACAAAGTAGGAAAAAAACACAGAAAGAGCAAGAAAAGGTAAAGAGGCTCAGAAAGAATGAAGAGGGATTAAAAGAAATGCAATAATATCCGTATAACAGGGATATCAGAAGGAGAAGAAGAAAAGCAAGGGATAGAAAACCTATTTGAAAAAGTAATGATGGAAAACTTCCCTAATTTGATGAGAAAAAAAGTCACACAAATGCAGGAAACACAGTCCCAATCAAGAGGAACACAAAGAGGCCCACTTCAAGACACATCATAATTAAAATGGCAAAATTCCAAGACAAAGAGAGAATCTTAAAGGCAGCAAGGGAGAAAAAGGAAGTAACATACAAGGGAGCCCCGATAAGGTTAGCAGCTGACTTCTCAATGGAAACGCTCCAAGCCAGAAGACAATGGCAAGAATTATTCCAAGTAATGAGCACCAGAGGCCTGCAACCAAGACTACTTTACCCAGCAAGGCTCTCGATCAAGATAGAAGGCCAAATAAGGAGCTTCCCAGACAAAAGAAGTCTAAAAGAATACACCTCCACCAAACCAGTTTTGCAAGAGATGCTAAAGGGACTGCTTTAGGGAAAGGAAGAGAGAGAGAGAGAGAGAGAGAGAGAGAGAGAGAGAGAGAGAGAGAGAGAGAGAGAAACACAGGTACAAAAATGGCAACAAATAAGTACCTATCAATAATAACCTTAAACGTAAATGGATTAAATGCTCCAATCAAAAGACATAAAATAGCTTAATGGATAAGAAAGCATGACCCACATATATGCTGCCTACAAGAGACCCACCTCAGGACAAAAAACCTACACAGACTCAAAGTGAAGGGCTGGAAACAAATTTTCCAAGCAAATGGTCAGGAAAAAAAAGCTGGGGTAGCAATACTCATATCAGACAAAATAGACTTCCAAAGAAGGGCCATAAAGAGAGACCCAGAAGGTCACTACATAATACTCAAGGGAAGAATCCACCAAGAAGACATAAACATTGTAAATATATATGCACCCAACATAGGAGCACCCAATACATAAAGAAAATCTTAGAGGACTTCAAGAAAGATATTGACAGCAACACAATTATAGTAGGGGGTTTTAACACCCCACTGTCAGAGATGGACAGATCTTCGAGGCAAAATATCAACAAAGATATTGTGGCATTGAACAAGGTCCTAGATGAAATGGATTTAATTGATATATATATAGAGAGAGAGTCCTTCATCCCAAAGAAGCTACATACACTTTCTTTTCAAATGCACATGGAACATTTTCAAAGATAGACCACATGATAGGACACAAAACAAGCCTCAACAAATTAAAGAAAATTGAAATCATACCAAGCATTTTCTCCGACCCCAAGGGACTAAAACTAGAAACCAACCCCAAGGAAAAAACCCAAAACACTCAGAATCATGGCGATTGAATAGCATGCTATTAAACAATGAATGGGTCAAGAATGAAATTAGGAAAGAAATCAAAAAGTCTCTGGAAACAGATGAAAATGAACTCACAACAGCCCAAAACTTATGGGACACAATGAAGGTAGTCCTGAGAGGGAAGTTCATAGCGATATAGGCCTACCTGAAAAAGATAGAAACATTGCAAACAAAGAACCTAACCCTATGCTTACAAGAACTTGAGGAACAACAACAAAGATGGCCCAGAGCAAGTAGAAGGAAGGAAATAACCAAAGTCAGAGCAGAATTAAATGACATAGAGACTAAAAGCACAATTCTAAGGATCAATGAATCCAGGAGCTGGCTCTTTGAAAAGATAAACAAAATTGACAAGCCTTTAAGTAGGCTCATTAAGAAAAAAAGAGAGAAGACCCAAGTAAACACAATCAGAAATGAAAGAGGAGAGATTACAATTGACACCGCAGAAATACAAAGGATTGTAAGAAATTACTATGAAGAACTGTATGCCAAGAAATTTGAAAACCTAGGTGAAATGGACAAGTTTTTAGAAAAATACAATCTTCCAAAACTCAATGAAGAAGAAGCAGAAAGCTTGAAAAGACAATAACAGCAGATGCAATTGAAGCAGGAATCAAAAAACTCCCAAAACTCAAAAGCTCTGGACCAGATGGTTTCACAGGAGAATTCTACAAAACATTTAAGGAAGAGCTAACCCCTATTCTCCACAGACTATTTGAAAAAATCCAAAAAGATGGAAGACTCCCAAACTCTTTTTATGAAGCCAGCATCATCTTAATCCCAAAACCAGATAAAGACACAACAAAGAAAGAAAACTTCAGGCCAGTATTGTTGATCAACATAGATGCTAAAATCCTCAACCAAGTATTGGCAAACCACCTCCAGCAATACATTAAAAAGATCATACACCATGACCAAGTGGGATTCATCCCAGGGATGCAAGGATGGTTAGATATTCACAAATCAGTAAATGTAATACATCACATAAGCAAAAGCAAAAACAAAAATCACATGATCATATCAATAGATGCTGAAAAAGCTTTTGATAAGGTACAGCATCCATTTATGATAAGCACCCATTTACTCAGCAAAGTAGGAATAGAGGGAGCATTCCTCAACATAATAAAGGCCATATATGAGAGACGTACAGCCAATATCATACTCAATGGGCAAAAACTAAAATCTTTTCCACTAAGAACAGGAACAAGACAAGGTTGTCCACTTTCACCCCTTCTATTCAACATAGTATTGGAAATTTTAGCCACAGCGATCAGACAAGAAAAGGAAATAAAAGGCATCGAAATTGGAAAGGAGGAAATAAAACTGTCATTGTTTGCTAGATGACATGATAGTATACATAGAAAATCCTATAGACTCCACCAAAAAACTGCTTGACCTAATAAATGAATTTGGCAAAACAGCACGATTCAAAGTCAATATCCAGAAATCAAAGGCATTTTTGTATACCAACAATGAAACAGCAGAAGCAGAAGTCAAGGGAAAAAATCCCATTCGATATAGCAAAAAGAAAAATAAAATACTTAGGAATAAACCTAACCAAGAAGGTAAAAGACTGTATGCAGAAAACTACACAACACTAAAGAAAGAAATCAAGGAAGACACAAACAAATGGAAACATATACCACATTTATGGATTGGAAGAATTAATATCATCAAAATGTCCATACTACCCAAAGCAATTTACAGATTCAATGCAATACCTATCAAAGTACCAATGGCATATTTCACAGACATAGAACAAAGACTTCAAAAATTTATATGGAACCATAAATGACCATGAATAGCTGCAGCAATTTCGAGAATGAAGAGCAAAGTAGGAGGGATCACAATACCTGATACCAAACTGTATTACAAGGCTATGGTAATCAAAACAGCCTGGTACTGGCATAAAAACAGGCACATGGACCAGTGGAACAGAACAGAAAGCCCAGAAATAAACCCAATTCTCCTCAGTCAATTAATATTTGGCAAAGCGGGCAGCAATATAAAATGGAGTGAAAATAGTCTCTTCAACAAATGGTGTTGGTAGAACTGGACAGCTACATGCAAAAAAATGAAACTCGAGCACCAACTTATACCATACAAAAAATAAATTCAGATGGATAAAAGATTTAAATATAAATTGTGACACCATGAAAGTCCTAGAGGAGAACATAGGCAGGGAAATCTCACATATTTCATGCAGCAACATTTTCACTGATATGTCCCCTACAGCAAGGAACATAAAGGAAAGAATAAACAAATGGGATCTCATCAAAATAAAAAGCTTCTGCACAGCTAAAGAAAACAGTATTAAAGTAAAAAGACAACCAACGTATGGAAAAACATATTTGCTAATGATACCTCAGACAAGTGTTTAATCTCCAAAATATATAAAGAACTTACAGAACTCCACTCTAAAAAGACAAGCAACCCAATTAAAATATGGGCAAAGGACTTGAACAGACACTTCTCCAAGGAGGACATGCAGAGGATCCAGAGACACATGAAAAGATGCTCAGTATCACTAGCTATCAGAGAGATGCAAATTAAAACCACAATGAGATACCATTTCAGACCAGAGAGAATGGCCATTATAAACAAAACAACGAACAACAAGTGTTGGAGAGATTGTGGAGAAAAGGGGACCCTAGTGAACTGCTGGTGGGATTGCAGACTGGTACAATCACTGTGGAAAACAGTGTGGAATTTCCTCAGAAAACTAAAAATGGATCTGCCTTTTGACTCAGCAATTCCACTGCTAGGATTCTATCCTAAGAACCTTGAAACACCAATCCAAAAGGACATATGCACCCCAATATTCATGGCAGTACAATTTACAATAGCTAAATGTTGGAAACAACCTAGGTGCCCATCAGTAAATGAATGGATCAAAAAACTCTGGTACATTTACACAATGGAATTCTATGCAGCAGAAAGAAAGAAGGAGCTCCTACTCTTTGCAACAGCATGAATGGAACTGGGAAGCTTAATGCTAAGTGAAATAAGCCAGGCAGTGAAAGACAAATACCACATAATCTCACCTTTAACAGGAACCTAAACAACAAAACAAAAAAACAAGCAAAATATAACCAAAGACACTGAAATAGAGAACAGGCTGACAGTGACCAGAGGGAAGAGGGGAGGGAATTTCAGGGGAAAAGGGGAAGGGTCTACAGGAACAAGTATAAAGGACACATGGACAAAACTAGGGGAGGAGTGAAAATGGGAGGGAGGTGGGAAGGGCTGTGGGGGTGGGCTGAGATGGGAGTACAAGACAGAAAACTCTGCTTGAACAGCAATTAAAATTAAAAAGTTTATTTTCCTGTTGTCTGTGTCTGTGAGTTTTTGTTTGTTTGCCTTTATTCATTTGTTCCTTGTAGTTTTATACCCCAAGATGAATGAAATCATATGGTTTTTGACTTCCTTTGCATGACTTCTTTTGTTTAGCATGATGTTATTTAGATCCATCTATGTTGTTGCAATGGCATATTTCAAACATTAGACACAGGCAACAGTTTGGGGGTTACCAGAGGGAAAGAGGGGTGAGGGGATTGTAAAGGCTAAAGGGGCCCAAATATGGTGACAGGAGATTTCACTTTAGGTGGTAAGCAAATAATGCATCGTACATATGTATCATAGAATTGTACACTTGACATTTTATTAACCAATGTCACCCCAATAAATTTAATTTAAAAAGGTTGAAAACAAGAAAATACTTTGAGCTTCTAACCTTAAAAATACCTTTATTAATTTTAATCGTATTGTTATTTCTTTAACATAAGTTTGTAAATAACATTTTTATCTCTGAAGAAATTGTATTTTCTGCAATTAAGAGAATGTATGTACTATTATTTGGTCTTCTTTTTTTCCCATCCCACAGAGAAATGATGAAGAGGCAGTTGTGGATAGGGGTGGAACTCGTTCTATTCTCAAAACACACTTTGAGAAAGAAGATTTAGAAGGTAAGGCATTTTCCCTGCTTGGATAGCTCTTCCTAATTTTGTTTCAAAGTGAAATGTGAAATTCATCATGATGTGGAGAATTGCAAACGTTGATATCAGAATAATGGTGGTGGTGGTTGGTGGATATGATGCAGTCTGGAATGCCGATAGGCAGACGTGAAAACAGTAAGAACATTCACCCAGGAGACATTTACTGAACCTCTGCTATATTCCAGGCTGTGTTGTCTTCCACTTTTTCAATATTCCTTGTTTCAAAGAATTACAATCAACTAGAGAATAAAAAGAAAAAAAAAATGACAGACTAGCACCTGTGGCGCTATGCGAGAGGGGAGAATAGGACAGCAGGGACGTCTAACTCAGCCTGCGCTGTCAGAGTGGGGTCTCACTTGGAAGAGTTAAAGACACTTTGGTGTTCTAGTTTTACTCCTGTGTCTATGGGAGAGAGTTGGCAGTACCATTTGTTTGTGTCCCCAGTATGAAGGGGAAAAGGCAGAAAACTGTACTTGAACAACAATAAAAAAAAAAAAAAAGAAGAAGGTCAGATACTTCAACAGGGAGGCTTGTGGACTTGTAGTAGCTCTGAAACCAAGTTGTACTGGTTTCAAATATTAGTTCTGCCCTTATTCGCCACAAAAGCCTCAGCTAGTTAGTTAACTTCTCTGCACCTTCTTTTTCTCAACTGCTAAAATAAGGATAACAATGGAAAATATTTTCTAAAATTTCTATAATAATTAAGGGAAAAGTACTTAGAATAGTATCTGACATAAATCAAGTTATATAAGTATTGACAATTATCATTACATCACAATTTAATGTATATACACTATTAGTTCATTTTTATTTTTAACCAGAAATTATTACTAGTGAGATACGAGGTAGATGGTATTTTTCATCTTCTGGTTGAAAAGTGAAACCCAGGTAGTCTTAAGTAAAATTAATTAGAAAGAGCTGCTAATAATCCATCACAGCTGAGAAGTAAGGGTTTATTCCCCTTAAGAATTTTAATATAACCACTTAAATTACAATTAAATTCATTGTTCTTTTGTTTTATCCATAGCTACAACAATTAAATAACAGGAGAATTAATATAATGGTTAGAGACAACTTTCCACAAGTATATCTACTGTGTGCCTGACATTTGGTGTGGTGCATGGAAAATACCCAGGTCTGGAAAGGTTATACTTACTGGGTGTATGTAGTGTGATTTGCTATGCTATCCATATTCATTATGCAAATTGATGGTAGCACAAACTTGCAAAACCTAAAGGGATTATGGATCATAAAATAATTATTTCTTGGATTTGAAATGCCATTATATCAGCAGCAGATTTATCTTCCTGCTTGTGTTATGACTTCAGCTATACTTGTATTTACTAAACACACACAAGAAAACCTAATAAACTAAGAAGTTAGTCTAAAAATATACTCAGTTTCAGGAAAAGGCCATCTTGGGATGAAAGACTGATGGAAATCCACATGTGGATAATTGGAAATTAACAGTTAATAATTTACAAATAATTATAGTAGAACCCTAATTGGTCCCTTTGGATGGAAAATACATAATGCAAAAATAATATTTAATAATGTCATTTTAATTATCATATGAACATGAATTATATACATTTTCTTTGGGTGACAGTGCACAATGCTTATTAAAAGAGAATTCTGATTGGCAAAACACAACTCATAAGCCAGATTTTGTTTTGCTTATTGATATCTATAGTGGATATTTTAATCCCAGAGATGAATAATTTTGGCTTACTGGTGATTGAAATTAACATCACAGAATGCAAGTGTAATGCTACATTTAGACTTTTGAAGGAAAATAGGGAAACCCTTATTTATATTGACTTTCTAAATATTTTTTTTGGTCTCAAACCATATTACACAGGTAAACATCTGAGCATTTGAAGATACTTTGGAGGGTTCTGCTGTGATGCACACAAAGAATTGCTCTGAATCAGAAAATAATGCAGGAGCAATGTGATAGATAGCATGGTTTAGGAAAAATCAACTGGCAGCATAATATAAAATGGGTAGTCTAAGAGTGCCAATTAGGAAGGTAGCATTACTAGGGGTAATGCTGGTGGTAGTTTCTCCCTTTGTGTAAAGGACCAGAGCTCTACTTTATAAGAGCATCTTCAGTAATGTAGATAAAACACAGTTCATAAAATATTTTCAATTAAAATTTAATTAATTTATTTAATTTTTCCAGCTTTATTGAGATATAATTGATATATAACTATAAATTTAATGTGTATGATAGGAAGATGGGACACACAAATGTAATGAGAAATAATTACTATAATAAGGTTAGTTCCATCACATCCATCACCTCACATAATCACCTTCTTTATGTACGTGTGGTGAACATTTAAGACTACTCCTAGCAACATTGAAATACATAATGCAGTGTTGTTAACTGCAGTCACCATGCTGCACAATAGATCCTAGAACATATTCATTTTATAACTGGAAGTTTGGCCAGTATCTCTCCATTTCTCCACCCCCCAGCCTGTGGCAACCACCATTTCAATTAAAATTTTAAATTTGAAAATTACTGTTTCTCAGTACTGTGTATTTGAGGTCTGTCTGGAGAAAGTCCAGCCATTGTTAATATGATGAGATCAGTTGTGTGGCATCGATGTAACCTGGAAGCCAAGGAGAGTGGACTGGAATGCACATGGGTGAACACTGATGACTTCACTGTAATAGTCAGTGGGGGCTTTAGATGCCACTGAATGAGCATGTATACTGTGTGGCCATCACATTCAAAATGACTAAGCAAGTAGAGCAATGAATTTGCATCAAATTTTGTGTTAAGCTTGAACGTTCCTCTGCAAAAACTATTTGGATGATTCAGAAGGCCACAGCTGTGGCGAATGGAGATTGGCAGTTTCCTCACAAAAATACACCCATTCGTGCATCACATCTTGTGCAGAAATTTTTGGTGAATCACCCAGGTGACTCAGCCCCCACTGCAACCCAGATTTGGTGCCCTGCAAGTTCTGGCTTTTCCCAAGACTAGAATAGCCTTTGGGAGGGAAGATATTTCAGATCATCAATGAGATATGGGGAAATATGATGGGGCTGTTGATGCCAATTCCAACAAAGGATTTTACAGAGTGTTTTGAACAGTGGAAGAGACACTGGGAGAACTGTGTGAGGTCCCAAGATGCCTACTTTGAAGGAGACTGAAGCATCACTGTCCTATATATAATGTTTCTTGTATCTTGTGTCTTCTTCAATAAATTCTCTATTTTTCATATTACATGCTGGATACCTTCTGGACAGACCTCATATACACATACTTAACTAATGAAATTACTGGTGTAATGTAACTTCCTGACTATGGCTTGTAGAAATGCCAGGTGGTTAAAATATAGAGTCCCAGCTGAAATATGCTTAATGGAAAATGATTAACTGACCAAAATCAACAGCTTGGTGCATATGAATACTCTGATGTTATAGTATTCACATATATTATACATTCTGATGAATGATGTGTCAAGTGTATAATTTTCTCCCTCTAAAACTATCCATTTGTTTTACATATATCTTATATCATTTTTCTCAGTCTTTTCCTCTTATTACATAAAGTCAAGAACATACAATTTTACTAGATTCTATTAACTTTCTCTTTTTCTACATCATATAGTCAATAGATTCTTTGAATCTATTTCAGCAGTGTCTGTTCTCATCCCTCCCTTTTTTTCCTGCTTCCTCTGCTCTAATTCTTTCCCTTTCTGTATACTGTGTACTATGTGTTTCCCACAGTCCACTCTCTTTAATATTGTTCTTTCTCTACATCCTTCTGCTCCCAATACTAATCTGTAATTAGCAGCACTGAATCCCTATAATTAGATCACTCAGGATTCTGAGTAGAGCAAACATTATTCAGATTAACCAATTTTTATTTTCATTTTTACTTCATAATACATCCTTGTGTTATTAGTAGTGTCTAAAGTATAAGATTACAAAAGGAGTAATGCATTAATACCTTGAAGTTCTTTTTTGTACTTGTCCTTTAGTACATGTATAGTAGACCCAGTGGCCAAATAAAATACACAATGCTCAGTTAAATTTGAATTTTACATAAACAAGGAATAACTTTTTGTATAGGTATACCATGTAATATTTTTATCGTTTTGAAATTTTTAAGCCTGTCAACCTTCGCAGTGGATGTTATGATGAATCACCAATATTCCCCTTTTAAGGATGGAGGTATTTATTTCACCAGTTGCCATGGGTGTTGCCTGCTTTTGGTTCATATCTAAATTCTTCCCCCAGAAATTACTTTTAGCTGAAGGGCGCTGCCTCTTGCCTATGGGCATAATGAATTCAATTCATGGTCAGTGAAGTTGAAAAGCCCCAAACTGATACAACTTTGAAAGGTTGTCTCAGCTTCAGAGTCTCCTATAGAATCAATTGAGGCTTTTATTGCAATTATACCATAATTTTTTTTTTGCTACCCAATGCTGCTGCTCATATTTCCTCACAGATGTTATTGTTGACTGTACTCTTCAACAAAACCCTAGAATACTCCTCAGAGTCTGTTTCCTGAAGAAGCTGACCAACTTTTTTATTGACCATTTCCCTGGCCCCTGAACAGTACTAATAGACATATTTGGTAATTGACAGGACCTTAAAATTTGTTTCTTAGCCTATGGGGTTGAGAAATATTGCAGAGAGTGAGAATATTGCCATGGCCATGATAGTAAATGAAAATCAATATTACATCTGATGGGAAATGGCAGAGATTTGTGTCATTTTTAAAGACCTAAAGTATGTACCAGTTTGGCCACTACAGAAGCTTGTCAAATCTTAGAGGAGGTAGTGGGGTATTGCAAAAGCAGCCAAATGGTAGCATGAATCACAGCTGCTGGATCAGTTGTATGATCTTTGCTAGAGGAGGTTAACGTGGCCTCAGGTGCATGGTATGCAGCTGTGATCTGGCAATTGCATTTTTTAAATTACTGTCAAGAAGGAGAACCAGAAATAAACATTCTCTTGGGAAGTACAACAACATCTATTTATGGTCTTCCTCCTGGGTTGTGCTAGTGCTACTTTCTTGTGTCATGATAGAGTCCAAAGGGATTTGGACTGAGTGGGTATTCTATAGAGAGTCACACTGGTTCGCTACATTGATTAAATGAACAAGACATGGAAAGTGTGTTGGAGGGCTTGATAAGATGGGTGCATTTCAGAGTATGTTTCCAAGCAAGTTTGATTAAAGGATGAAAGAATGTGCAACACTATACTGAGCCTGAAACTCCAGGGTGGATAGATGGATAGGTGGGGTCAGTTTCCAATGGGCCCAATAAAAATCACCAAGTGCTTCTTCAGTTACTTTTACTCACCTCGATACTCTCTCTTCATTGTTTATCTTGGTCCAACCTTTCTCAGAATGAAGGTGTGCACTTCAGATAAGACCACTGTTATACCATCGGCAGACATAAAAGTAAATTAATGACAAGTCACTAAAAATAGTATGTCCTATTAATAATTGGATGATAGTAAAGAGGAAAATAATAGCTAAAGATGTTTGCTATTATTATAGCCATTTTGACCAACCAATTTCCAATCAAGCTGATACTGTCAAACAACTGGATTTTTTTTTTCAAAAAATTAAAAAAATATATTTTTATTGTGGTAAAAATGCATAACATAAAATTGACCATCTTAACCATTTCTAAGTATTTATTTCAGTAGTGTTAAGCATATTCACATTGTTGTGTAACCAATCTACAGAACGTTTTCATCTTGGAAAACTGAAACTCTATACAGCTCCCCATTTCCTCCTTCCCCACACTGCTAGCAACCACAATTCTACTCTGTTCCTATGGATCTGACTACTCTACATACTTCATATAAGTGAATCATGAAGTGTTTGCTCTTTGGGCACTGGCTTGTTTTACTTAGCACAATGTTGTCAAAGTTCATCTATGTTCTAGCATGTGTTACAATTTCCTTCCTTTTGAAGTCTGAATATATTCCATTGCATATGGAATATATAGTGTGAATATATATACACCATACACTATATATATAATGTGTGATATACTGTGTGCATATATATGTAGTGTATATATAATGTGTATATATACATACTATACACCATATATATAGTGTGTGTATATATATAGTGTGTGTATAGATATACATATAGTATATATATACATGCTGTATTTTATCTATTCACGTGATGATGGACATGACTGCTTCTATCTCTTGGCTGTTGTGAATAGTGTTATTATGAATGTGGGTGTGTAAATATGTCTTAGAGATCCTGCTTTCAGTTGTTTTGAATATATAACCCATAGTGGGATTGCTGGATCATAGGTTAATTCTATTTTTGTTTTTTGGAGAAGCTGCCATACTGTTTCCCACAGCAGATAAAGAATTTTACATTCCCACCAAGAGTGCACAAGAATTGTATCTCCACATCCTCACCAACACTTGCGATTTTCTTTCTTTCCCTCTCTCTCTCTTTCCTTTCCTCCCTCCCCCCTTTTCCCTCCTTCCTTCCTTCCTTCCTTCCTTCCTTCCTTCCTTCCTTCCTTCCTTCCTTCCTTCCTTCCTCTCTATATTAGCCCTCTTAATGAGTGTGAAGTGATACCTCATTGTAGTTATTATTTGCATTTTCCTAATAATTAGTGATTTTAAGCATCTTCTCATATGCTTTTTGGCCATTTGTGTTTCATCTTTGGAGAAATCTCTGTTTCAGTTCTTTGCTCATTGTTTATTATTGTTGTTGAGTTGTAGGAGTTATGTATATATATTACAGATATTAACCTCTTGTCAGATATATGATTTACAAATGTTTTCTCCCATTCCATAGTTTGCATTTTCACTCTGTTGATTGTGTCTATTCATATGCAGTAATTTTTACTTTTGATATAGTACAATTTGTCTAGTTCCACTTTTGTTCCCTGTGCTTTTTGTGTGATTTCTAGGAAATCTCTGTCAAATCCATTGTCGTAAAGTTTTCTCCAATGCTTTCTTCCAATTTGTAGTTTTTGGACCTAATATTTAGGTCTTTGATTCATTTTGAATTAATTTTGGTACATGGTACAGAATGCCTACACCTGTACTCTTCATATTTCTTTGCTGCTTAACATTACACTTGTTACAGCTCATGTTCTCTCCATAGGTTCATTTCCCCCCAAATCATTGATATATAAAGAACCTATTTAGTGACTATTTCTTTTAATTTTACAATACCTGGTATTTTTTATTATCTGAGAACATAGAAAAGGCAGTAAAACCTTAGGAAAATTATTAAAGACTTTCTGTTAAAAAACTTTTAGATTGCCCCATACCAAATTGGTGCCTTCTCATCTCCATTTATTAGTGATTTTCCTCCACACAGAATTAGAATGGCAATTCTCCCCATATACTTGAATTACCTGATCCCTCCTGGCAGAATGATCATCTTCCTCCTCCCAACTCCTCTTTCTGAGTTTACACCTATCTTTGTGTTATATATATTTGTTATTTTTCTTATTTGATTATAAGCTTGTTGAGGGACAAATCTTCACCTTACACATAATTACATTTCTCTCATGATATCCAGCACTTCCTCTTAAACTAAATAGGTGCAGCTACAAATGTGTTGTATTGAATTGTATTTACATATAATTCAATAATATGTAACTAATCATATAATAAATTAAGTTTATAAAATGCAATTAGGTGCATAATTAACAGTCATCAAATATTTAATTACCTTTCAAACAACATGTAAATACAGTAGTTTCTAATTATGTTTCACTGTATCTGGATAAATAAATCTAGTTACATTTTAATATTTTGTTTAAGAATTCATAAATTTAAAACTTTAGTGGAAAAGTTAAACTAACCTTTAAATCTAGGTCTACATATTAAATAAAAATGACATTTTCTATATCATAATTGCTTTTAGAAGATATTAAATTATTTTAAAGCCAAGGATTCAACAGAGGAATCTATGCCCCATCTTCATATTCTTTTGCTCATTCTATTTGAGGAAAAAATAGTTGGTTTACTAGTTTATTTTCTTTTTTTTGGACCACTTAATGTAAAGTGGACCCAAAGTCCAGAGATAATGTAATTAAAGCACCTAGCACAAAGCAATAATAAAACATAATTCTGATTTATGAATGGTAACAACCTCCTACTTTCTTCATTTCACTCAATGCATTCCTCAGCACTTAAGAGAACTAAAGTGTTTTTCTGACCACAATCATTGCAGTGTACAAAGTGTATCTTCTCACAATATAAGCAGGAGTAGACAGCCAATCAATTTGGACTTTTCTCTTGAAGCTATCGCCATCCACCAATATTGATTAAGTGCTAATGGGATACAACCACTGCTTTATGTTCTTCATTCTCTAAGGAGATTTAGATGGTAGAGCTATCAATAGAGCATTTGAAATAAATCACTGGAAATAAACCGCATTGGCCACTTTGCACATAAATGTTTACATTTAAAGTTATCAATGAATATAAATGCTGATAATAGTGAATATGTATTAAATAATCAAATGAGGTAATGTGCTCGATTTTTTTAAATAATATATGCCTGTAATTTCCAGTTATTACTGGAACCTTAATAGAATTGATTCCATTTGGGTACGAGTATTCTGAGATTGCTTGGTTGCGTGCTCTTGTATTTTCTCTCAGTAACTTGGCTTACTCCTCCCATTCTGTCTGTCCTCTTTCCTGTTTACCTAGTCATTTCTACTGCCTCAGTACATCAAAGCTGCTAATGGCATAATGAAAAAAAATCTGATTTTCTTTCCTTTCTTTCTCTATCATTTCTACCCCTTAATGAGCTTCAGGTGGGAAGATAATAAAGGAAACCAAAATGATTGAAATCCTAATGAGGGAAAGGTGAAATTTTAATTTTCTGCTGGTAAATTAAAATTTTGTTTGTTCTTGCTACAGGAAGATATGAATATTCTTTTTGACTACTTTAAAACTTCTTTTAAATTACCTTAGAAGCATCTGTAATAAAATCAGTATAGTCTTATTAACAAAAGATTTCTAATTTCTAGATAATTTAGAATTACACCTATTTTTTTCTTTGTATAACTCAGTTTTTTCTTATAATGATAAATTGCCATGATTTTAGATAATGGTATAGCAGGAAAGTATTTTATGACATCTCAGTGATTAATACAAAACAATAGCACCAGCAATAGCAACACAATTAATAACAATATTAATCATGAAAATGAAAGTCATCTTTAGTAAGTTGAAATATTAACCTATATAAATGGCTTATTTCTCTCCTGCTCTCTCACTTTCATTTTCAGGTTGATTAGTCTGCATCCTATTTAATTATTTTAAAAAAGCACTCTTTATTAACAACTACAGTGGCTCTTTGTCCTCACCATTTTGAGTTCTCTATTGCTTTTTATCTTTTTATCATACCTTTTTTTAAAATTGAATTTATTGGTGGGAACTTGGTTTACAAAACCATACAAGCTTCAAGTGTATAACTCAACGAAACATCATTATCTCCATACTCCCTGTATCATGCGCCCATGGCCCAAAGCAAAGTTTTTTTCATCCCAATTTATCCCTCCTTTGCCCACCTTTCCCTCTGGTTATCACTACATGGTTGTCTGTGTCTGTGTGTCATATATGGGTGGGTTTTTTCTTAATCCCCTCACCTTTCATCTGGCCCCCCAACCACCCTCCCCTCTGATAGCTTTCAGTTTGTCCCATATATCTATGCCTCAGTTTCTGTTTTGTCAGTTTATTTGGTTGATTAGATTCCACATATAAATGAGATCATATGACTGGCTTATTTAACTTAGCATAATAATCTCCAGGTTCATCCATGCTGTTGCAAAAGGTTAAGATTTCTTTTTTGTTTTATTTTTTTACAGCGGAGTAATATTCCCTTGTGTAAATATACCACAGCTTTCCTTTTTCTTTTCATTTTAATGGCAGTGACAGTTAAATATGATGTATAATAGAACATGGATAACTTTTTATCAAAACATTTTTTCTAATTTTTTAATACTGTGGAATTCCATTTTAAATGAAAACATCAGATACTGTCATAAGAAAAACAATTTGAAAAGTTCAATTTAGATGTAACCACAGCTTTTTAAAAATCCACTTATCTACTGATGGGCACTAGGGCTGCTTCCAAATCTTGGCTATTGTAAATAACACTGCAGTGAACATAGGGGTGCATATATTCTTTTGAATTAGTGTTAAGGATTTCTTTGGCTATATTCCCAGAAGTGGGATTACTGGATCAGAAGACAGTTCCATTTTTAGTTTGTTGAGGAAGCTCGATACTCTTTTCCACAGTGGCTGCACCAGTCTGCATTCCCACCAACAGTGCAAAAGCATTCCCTTTTCTCCACATCTTCGCCAGCACTTGTTTGTTGATTTATTGATGATGGCCATTCTGACAGTATGAAGTGATACCTCATTGTGGTTTTAATTTGCATCTCTCCGATGATTATCGATGAGCATCTTTTCATATGTTTATTGGCCATCTGTATGTCCTCTTTAGAGAAGTGTCTACTCAGGTTCTTTGCTCATTTCTTAATTAGGTCGTTTGTCTTCTTGGTGTTCAGTTGGATGAATTCTTTATGTATTTTGAAAATTAACCCTTTACCAGATGTATCATTGGCAAATATGTCTCCCATTCAGTGGTTTACCTTTTCAATTTTTTTGATGGTTTCTTTTTCTGTGTAAAATCTTTTTAGTGTGATATAGTCCCATTTATTTATTTTTTTCCTTTGTTTCACTCACCCCAGGAAATATATAGGCAAAAATATTGCTATAAGAAATGTTTCAAATTTTACTGCTTGTGTTTTCTTCTAGGATTTTTATAGTTTCACAACTTACATTTAAATTTTTAATCATTTGAGTTTATTCTTGTGTATGTGGGTGTAAGTTGGTGTAGTTTCATTGTTCATGTATCTGTCCAATTTTCCCAACACCATTTATCAAAGAGACTGTCTTTACCCCACTGTATGTTCTTGCCTCCTTTGTCAAATATTAATGGGCTATAAAGGCTTTGTCTGTGCTCTCTGTTTGGTTTCATTGATTTATATGCTTGTTCTTTTTTTTTTTAAATATATTTTATTGATTGTTATTACAGTTGTCCCGTTTCTCCCCCATCATTCCCCCCACCCTGCACACCCTCTCCCACCCACATTCCCCCTTTTAGTTCATGTCCTTGTGTCATAAGTTCTTTAGCTTCTACATTTCCCACACTATTCTTACCCTGACCCTGTCTATTTTCTACCCACTATCTATGCTACTCATTCTCTGTACCTTCCCCCCCTCTCCTCCTCCCATGCCCCTGTTGCTAACCCTCCATATGATCTCCATTTCTGTGGTTCTGTTCCTGTTCTAGCTGTTTGCTTAGTTTGCTTTTGTTTTAGGTGTGGTTCTTAATAGCTGTGAGTTTGCTGTCTTTTCATTGTCATATTTTTGATCTTCTTTTTCTTAGATAAGTCCCTTTAACATTTCATATAATAAGAGCTTGGTGATGATGAACTCCTTGAACTTGACCTTATCTGAGAAGCGCTTTATCTGTCCTTCCATTCTAAATGACAGCTTTGCTGGAAAGAGCAATTTTGGATGTAGGTCCCTGCTTTTCAAGATTTCAAATATTTCTTTCCAGCCCCTTCTTGCCTGTAAGGTCTCTTTTGAGAAATCAGCGGACAGTCTGATGGAACTCCTTTGTAGGTGACTGTCCCCTTATCCCTTGCTGCTTCTAGAATTTTCTCCTTCATTTTAATCTTGGCTAATGTAATTACGATGTGCTTTGATGTGTTCCTCCTTGGGCCCAACTTCTTTGGGACTCTCTGAGCTTCCTGAACTTCCTGGTAGTCTATTTCCTTTGCCATATTGGGGAATTTCTCCTTTATTATTTGTTCAAATAAGTTTTCTACTTGTTGCTCTTCTTCCCCTTCTGGGACCCCTATAATTTGGATGTTGGGATGTTTAACGATGTCCTGGAAGTTCCTAAGCCTCTCCTCATTTTTTTGAATTCTTGTTTCTTCCTCGTTTTCTGTTTGGTTGTTAGTTTCTTCCTTCTGGTCCACTCCATTGATTTGAGTCCCAGTTTTCCTCCCATCTCTATCGGTTCCCCATGCGTCTTCCTTCATTTCACGTATTGTAGCCTGCATTTTCTCATCTAATTTATGAGCAAAATCAACCAATTCTGTGAGCATTTTGATGACCAGTGCTTTGAACTGTGCATCTGATAGGTTGGCTATCTCTTTGTTGCTTAGAGGAATTGACTCTGGGGTTTTCATTTTTTCTCCGGTTTGAGACATTTTTGGTGGGTTTTTTTGTTTTGTTTTGGTTTTAGTCTGGTCACAGCTATTACGTAGAGGGGTGGAGCCTTAGGTTTTCCTCAGGGCGGGGCAGCCCAGTCGCTGGGTTGTGACGCTATAGGTGGGGGCGGGGTCCGAGAGGGAAGAATGGCGCCTGTTCCACTCTTTTCTGGACTCCGGTCCCTTCTGCTGCTTCCCCTTCGCCTGGATTATCTGCGCACGCGCGCGTGCTGTTACGTAGTGAGGGGTGGAGCCTCAGGCACTCCCCAGTATGGGGCAGCCCAGTCTCTGGGTTGTGACGCTGTATGTGGGGGCGGGGTCTGAGAGGGACCAATGGCGCCTGCTCCGCTGCTCTCTCCTGAATTCAGTCCCTTCCGCCACTTCCCCTCTGCCTGGACCGTCTGCGTGCGCGAATGCGGGATCCCCTGGACAGCCAGCCGCCCTGTGCGTCCTCACTGGGTCTGCACAGTTGCCCCCCTGTGCCCGGGGTCCACCAGCTGCCGCCTGGGCGCCCGAGGACTGCCAGCCACCGCCCGTGCACCTGGGAACTGCGAGCCGCTGCTACTTGTGTTCCTGGGTCCGCACCTCCACTTTCTCCTGCCGCGACTCCGCCCCTCTTACCGGTCTGGATGAATGGTTGTTGGACTTCCGTACAGTTCAATTTTCTATAAGTTCTGGTTGTTTTCTTGTTTCTAAATATTTGTTGTTCTTAATTTTGGTTGTGAGAGGAGGTACAGTGTGTTCGCCTACGCCTCCATCTTGGCCGGATATATGCTTGTTCTTATGACAATATCATGCTGTTTTGATTACTACAGTCTTATAGAATAGTTTGATACCTTTATTCTCCTTTTTTAGTATTGCTGAGGCTATTTGGGGTCTTTTGTGGCTCCATATAAATGTTTGGAGTATTTTTTTCTAGATTTGTGAGATATGCCATTAGCATTTTAAAAGGAATTACATTGAATCTGTACATTGCTTCAGGTAGTATGGACATTTTAATGATGTTAATTTTTCCTATCCATGAACATACTATATGAGTCCACTTATTTGTTTGTTCCTCAATTTTCTTCTTCAGTATCTTATAAATTTCTGAGAATAGGTCTTTTACCTCCTTGGATAAATTTACCCTAAGTACCTTACTTTTTGTTGCAATAATAAAGAGGATTGTTTTCTCAATTTCTTTTTTCTGATAGTTCATTATTGATGTATAAAAATGCCACCAATCTCTGAATATTAATTGTGTATCTTGCTACTTTGCCAGATTCGCTTATTAGATCTTGTAGTTTTTTGGGGGAGTCTTTAGGGTTTTCTGTGTATGCTACCATGTCATCTGCGAATAATGACAGTTTTACCTCCTTTTCTCTCTGGCTGCCTTTGATTTCTTCTTCTTGTCTCATTGCTGTGACTAGGACTTCCGGTACTATATTGAATAGAGATGGTGAAAGTGGACATCCCTATCTCATTTCTGACCTTAAGGGAAATGCTTTTAGTTTTTCTCTATTGCTTTTAAAACTTTTGAGTAAACCTTTGTTTTTAGATCTCTCTTCTCTCATCTCTCCCCCTTTGCTTCTCTTCTCCATCATGTCTTCCTTGGTATTTTCTATTTTATCCACTGGCTCCTCTTACTCTGTGTGGCATTTCTACATTTTTCCCAAAATGAAAATACCTCTCACAGTTTCATTGCTTTCAAAGTTATTAAAATAATATTAACTCAGTTAGAAGATTCAAGCAATGTAATCATGTGTAGGAAGTCAAAACAATTCCAAATCCCACCAACTAGAAATAATACTGTTAATATTCTGAACACAATAACAACATAAATATTTTAAGCAAAATATTAATTTAATTATATATGTTAGAAACACATGTAATGATAACTAAATTACATATATAAATGGAATTATAGTTCATTTTTATCTTTTAAACTACTCTTTTCTGATTCAAAAAATTCAACATCTTTCCATGTTAATATAGATATTACCCATTTAAATTGTACTTAGTATTTCATTACATGGACATATGATGCTTTATTTAACCAATCCTTATCAATGGACATTTTGACTATTCTCATTTTTCCATTTTACACAAAGCTGCTATGAACACGATTGTATGTGTATCTCTGTGCACTTGATTTCCCCGATATAATTCTCAGGAGAATCAGTGGGTCAAATGATTATAAAGTTAATATTTTGATGCATTTTTATATTGTCTTCCAGAATGATTGTATTCAGATATACTCCTATTAACATAATGTGGGAAGTTCCATCCATTTCTTCAAACCTTTGACAAGTCTCAACTATCTTTTTATTTATTTATTTTATTTTTTTATTGTTCAATTACAGTTGTCCCCATTTTCCCCCCATTGCTCTCTCTTGCCCTACCCACCCCCATCTCCCATATTTCAGTCCTCCTCCACCCTGGTTGTCTTTGTCCATGGGGCCTTTATACATGTTCCTTGACTTGACCCTTCAATTAACTTCTAAATGTTGTTTTTTCTCCACGTACGCCCCTGATTTTTTCCCCCTTATTCTTCATACTCTCCCCAGTTGATTCACTTCCCAGAATGTTTCTTCCACCTATTAGTACTGCAGGAATCCACATGGACTCTAGATGCGTCCTGTAGACCTTCATACAATGAATAAACCTAAGGTAGATGTATCTACATGGTATCTACATGGAAGAAGATGAATATGACCAGAGTAGTTGAGAAAATAGTTAAAGGAGTAGTTAGCAAAAACACGACTGCTAACTTAAAGTATTTGAAAGATTGTTATATGGAAGATGAAATAGACTATCATTTTATGTTACATGAAATTAGTACAGTTTTGCATGAGGAAAAAATCTATTAAGTTTTTAAAATTGCTCTATTGCACAGGTGGCAAACGCAAGGCCCACAGGCCGAATCCGGCCCTCCACCTTGTTTCTACCTACCTGTAGCACCCCGCTCTCGCTTAACTGTTAAGTAGTTGCATTTATACAGTCCTAAAATTATATTTGGCCCTTTGAAGGCAACTGCGAGGCTGATGTGGCCCCTGGTGAAAATGAGTTGGACACCTGCTCTATTGGATATGACTACTTAGAAATACTTAGTTTTAGAAATGTTAACTTCAACTCCTTTTTATTTCACATGTTAAAATGAAAGGTTGCAATTAGGTAATCTCTAAAGATTTTTCCATCTCTGAATTCTATGATCTTTAAGAGAACTTTTAGAGTGTGCTTTAAAATGTATGTTCCTTGTTAATTCTGACTGACAAGAAAAGTTCATTAGTTTTACATTTGAAAAGGACTGTTCACCCTGTATAAAAGAAGGGTTTAAAAATGTCCTATAAATTATTCATGCCCCTTGAAAACCACAGAAACTTACTCTGTATCTTTTTTCTTTTTAAAATATTTTATTATTTATGCTATTACAGTTGTCTCACTTTCCCCTGCTTCGATGCCCTCACCCAGCCCACTCCCTCCTTCCACAGTCATGTCCACACCGTTGTTCATGTCCATGGGTCCTTCATAAATGTTCTTTGACTAATCCCTTTACCTTCTTTCAATCAGTCCCCACCTCTTACAGTTGTCAGTCTATTTCATGATTCTGTGCCTCTGGTTCTATTTTGCTCATTCGTTTATTTTGTTCATTAGATTCCTCTTATAAGTGAGATCATATGGTATTTGTCTTTCCCCAAGTGGCTTATATATTTTTTGAAGAAAAAAGAAATTAAAGTAGGGTAGATGAGGTTTAAAAAATACCACCTAATATAAATTTTTAATCAAAAGTTTATGTCTGACTTTATCATCTTGAGATATATAATTAGGTCATATTTGGTTAACATTCAAAATGTAATGACTCAGAGGTACTACCTGCCTGGTAGTATTATGGAGGTGTATTGTATTTCTTCAGGAATTCTCCCAAGGTTCCCTGGAGTTACTTCATCTAAGTGGTTGTATCAGACTTTAATGTCTCTAATCTGTTGCTGCTCTCAGTGAGAATAAATTGAACTTCATATTCATTCATTCATTCATTCATTCACTCCTCCAGCTCTCCACTGTATGCCTATTATTAAGTGCCAGATCCTTTCCCAGGTACCAATGAATCAGCTGTGAAAAGTAAAAGATAAAAATATGGATTTTATATACTAGATTTGCCCCTCAAATTTGATCTCCACAAATGTTTAACACTGGACAGCCTAGCCTATTAGTGCATTTTCAGTTTCTTCCACCACCAGGTAGAAGTGTAGTGGCATCCAAGAAGTAGAGATAATGCAAGTTGCACTAGAGTTATGTGACCACCTACCATCCTTTGGTGCAAAGCCCTGCCCACTAAAGCTATTGATCGTCATAATTTATTTGACAGTGTTGTCCAGTGAGCCACACTACCTCCTCTTCTGTATACATACACACCAAAACACACCTTGAACCTTAAATGTTAAACTTCTTAGTGACACAAGCATTTAATATCCATTATTGTAAGGGCACACATGTGTCCCTTTCTCCACTCAAGGTAAGTTCCTTAGTACCTAAGTGACTTTGTCAGAAAGGCCTTTAGCATCAATCACATGATGGGCATAGGTCAGCTGTGTGTGTATGCACACGCCCTTTGTAATCTAGTGGGTGCTGTTGAGTTTGGAAAATGGCCATCATGTGGCCCCATCTCGATGTTTCCTCGAGATGGGGATGGAAGTAGGGGAATATTATCCATTCCTGCTTGTCTTCATTTACAGCACTGTACTCTGTTCAGATATGGTTTAGCAACTTTAACTCTCAAAGCAAAGGAATTTGGGTTTAGCTTCTCTTCTTCCTAATAGATTCTTTGGATCTTGCCTGAATGTGAAAATTAAAATGGATGCAGGAAGGAGGATGCCCCCTAATTTCACTTTCCAACATCTTAGCTCTATGCTTTTCCTCACCCAAAATGATTATTTTATATTTTCCACTCAAAGGTGAGTACTTACTTAATATCCATGTAATTACTGAACTGCGCAAAGTGGATCTTGAAGAAATTGAAGTCAGCCTTATTAAGGTAAATTGATCAGATCACCTCTAGGTATAGAAAATTGTCAACAACCTAAAAAAAGAAAGAAAGAAAAAGAAAAAGTAGGAAGTTTCATCTTCATAGTCCCACCAGGCACCAGTCGGTATTATTCTGATTATCCTCCCACTCAACATCCCCCGCCCCCACACAGCCTTGATTTGTGGCATTTGCCAATTTTCATGAGCTGATTTCACATCATCAAAGTGTTTTCACCGAACACATAGCTAAGAAGAGAGATGTACACCCCTGACTCCGGAGACTGGTGTAAGAGCTTCAGCACACGACTGGTGCCAGCTTACACATGTGTATAGTAACATGCAAGTCCTTGTTTTCATCCAAAATTTCCTGAAAAAAATTGAAAAATAAGAAACATAGTTTCTATATGTCAGTATGAATCCATGTTTATTGCAAGGAATGTTTAAGGAAATAACACATGATTCTGTTCACTTCCTGATGAAAACAAATTACGTGTGCTAATACATGTCTCTGGACCATGTGTGTGCCCGCATTGCCCTTTTTCACAAGGCATGTTATCTATATTTCACTTGCTGATACAAATCCTATTTCTCTGAGCCCGTTTTTCTGTAAGCCAGTGTTTAAACTTTTCAGCCTACTGTGGCATAAAATGTTGTAAAAAGTGGTTAAGATTTAATAATTAATTCTTCAAGAAATACTTGCTGAGCTCTCAATATGCCAGATACTAAAAATATAAACACATTAATTAGACCATATTGCCTCCAATAGATCCTATCATAGGCATTATATACCTGATTATATAATTAGTTATTTAATTGGAATTTTGAAAAGTTTTACTGGAAGTTCAAGGTGCTAAGGGAATACTTACTGGTGGTTATGTATGATAAAATTAGACATATTTAATAGACCTGATTACATGGTGACATAAAAGTTCCTAGAAGCAACAGAGGGAAAAACCAATGCCCAGATACTCCCCAGGCCTTTGTTTCTATCATATTTGCTAATGTCTCATAGGTCAAAACAAGTCACATAGCCAAGCCCAGATTTATAGGTTGGTAGAATAGATTCTACCCTTGATGGGAGAAAATGCAAAAAAATGGTGTGGCCATTAAAAACAAAATCTACCACAGCATCTACTTCTTATTTGCAAACATCCTTACAGGAATGAAAAGTGTTTTTAATCTTTGCTTTTAGATGTTTTGTTTAATTCCTTCAATTTCACAGGTGAATCTTGCAACTATCTTCTTGGAAATCTCTTTCCTTCTCAATGACTCTTCAGTTTTTCCAAGCAAGCCTTTGTGTCCTTCATTACTATAATTCCCTGAATAAGGCACTTTCTACATGTGCATATCTTTCAAATTAATACAATGCAAAACTAAATCTGAAAGATTTTATAGTTTTGCATTTTTGCTCATTTCGCTGAAGCAAAGTGGCAGTGCTGTTCAGAAATCATAATTTAGTTAAAATGAGGTTGGGGTGGTGAGAAGTACCACCTTCTCTTTTGTATTTATTTTTTAAGTATCCTAGGACATATGCCCACCTCTTCCTTGCAGAATAAAACAAGGAAACATAAGTGTTTTAAAATAATAGTGAAATTGCACACTTTTGTCATTATAAAAATGGATGTCCCATGTCAACTTTTTTCCCTGCTCCAACATCTTCTAAAAGCTTTTCTTTTTTGCCCACACTACCTGTTTTTCTAGATTTCCTACTCTTCTGCTAATCCAGAACCAATGTACTGTGGCCCAGCTCAAGTCGTATGTTCTCCAGAAACTTTCCTTACTTGCCCAAGTTATCCTTAGTTTCACTCTGTTATGAACTCCTACAGAATTTAAAGCCTGGTACCACATAACATTAGCTTTAATGTAGGTCTTTTTTACTCCTTTTATTTGTATTATTTGCTGCTGTCCTCTTTGAATTTGAGCCCTCAATGATTGGATGGTTATCCTTTTTTAAGTGAAGGTGTTATGACATTATCCTGTCATATAACCTATAAAAATTGCGAGTTCCCTGTCCCTTTTTCTTAGAAAATACGTATTGTTAGGGTTCATTCATTTATTCAAGAAATGTTGAGGCTTACTATGTTCCAAGTTAAAAATAAACACTGCTATCTCAAGGTACAAAGCATTACAGTTGCTATTTTGCTCAAGACAGTGTTATAAACTTATAGGAAATAGTATTTTTGAAAATATGTCATAATAACTTCTAAACTTGTAAATCTCAAACAACTTTTTTTTTTTAACTATGGCTTTTTCATGAGCAACTCTGGCATTTTCAAAATATCTATTTTCTATGGAGAATAGCCACAGTCATGCGGCCTTTTTTTTGTACTGGTTGCAAATATGGCCCTAGGGTCCAGTGACTCTGACCAGTGCTGGCGTTTGACTTTCTCATTCAGCAAAACAACTGCAAGAAACAACAGGGCAGTAGCCTAATAATATGTCTGCTTTGCATACACACAGTCACTCACACCCTCTTGGTCCCTTTTCTTTCTGTTGCTTTCCCTCAGTGAGAATTTGTGTTTGGCTTAGAGTTCTTTGATATATTATGATAAATGATGCCTTGTTATGTTTTCTGACTGTTAGACTCTCCATGCAATTAAAAAGATCACATGCTCAGTCAGTTTAATGTATTTGACCTTTTCCCATGATTGACACATACTAAATAAAATGCTGTAGCAACTCACTAATTATGTACCAGCTTTTTGTATTCATTATATAGAAAACAGAAAGCTCGACTCCTTCCCTGCCAGCTAAATAAAAGAGAATAGTTTGTTAGTATTATTAATCACAGTAAATCACATCTTTATCCCCAAATGCATCCCTTTCCTCACTGCATTTTGTAAACAGTATACTGTGATCACAGCCACATCGGAGAGGTGTTTTAGTACTGGTATCTCTTATTTAAGGAAATATTTACAGTAATCCTGGACCTTCTCAACAAGATAATACCCACACAATTTAAATATCAAAACCCAAAATTTGTTAGCAAGATTTGTGCTAAAAAAGCAGTGTTGTCTTTAATGAATCCTTTGTTTTTCTAATGGGGAAATTGTATTTTCTCTCAACTAACATACAGGTAAATTCTCAATAAAATTTAGTGTTCTATGCTTATCTCTAAAAAAAAACTTTTAGTATTGCTGTTCCATTCTTCCTAACATTTTCAGAATATATTCACATCTCAATGATCTGTATTTTTATTATTTTAGGGGGTTTTAACATGACATAAAGTTAATTTGTTAACTGGTTTGACTAATTTAAAAAAGTGCTCATTTGAAAGGGTGCCCCCTTTAAACTAAAATTTTGGTCATCATAAAATTAAAATTATTCCTAATAATCTTTAAAACTAATTTAGGTTAGGTTTAATAAATGCCAAGTCATTTCAGAATAATAACATTTATTGCTGAGTTTCTTGAGTTTTTCTTAAGTAATATCTATGAGAATTAAAATTCAATTTTGGGTATAACATTATAGGAAAAATTTATGGTAATATTAACCTGGAAATGTTATTTATTTAAATACTGTTTTCCACAGAATCTGAACTCATTTTCAAGTTCCTTAGGTCAGGTTATTACAGTTGGGATTTTAAAAGCTGTCAATATAGAAAGAAGAAGGAAGACAATGAAATAGGACAGAAAATTTTATTTTGCCTTTGTATTCATTTAAGACACTGAAGGTGAGGACAATGAAAAGGAAAGGGAACTAACGAATATGAGTATCTACTATGTTATAGGCCTCATGTTTAATATTTTTTGTCTATTGTATTATCTCATACAGTCTTTGTAGAAAACCTCTAAACCCATTGATAATCTTTATATCTATATTAATTTTGTCCTGAAAGCAAACATGAAGTTTTGGGATCACATGAAGACTGTTATTGTTACTTACAGCAATAACCACATTGGTCTCCACGCCCCATTCTTCCCTTTCAGTGTGAGGTGACACACACAGGAGGAGAGCTCTAAGATTACGAACCTGGGAATTTGTGGGGAAATTGCTGTGTAGAATAGCTGTCTTCTCCTTTATTGAGAGAGGGAGAGAAATCTTTTCTCCCTTATATAGATCAATCTCAGGAAAAAGGGGGAAGGCCCCCAGTTCAAACCCTTTGGAATATAAACCAGTAGCTTTGGGGCTTCATTATCTTCAAAGTGTGAACACACAAATCTGGGAGATGTGTCTATATCTCTTTAAGGATCTCTATTCAGTGAATCTTTAACTTCTGAAGCTTATCCTTTAACTCAGATTCAAACTGTTCTTTGCTTTAGATAATTTAATCATGCAGAAACATGAAAATATTTTCTCTATGGCTTTATAATCATAAATATGGTAGTTTCAGTACTGTTGCAATGAGATTTGTGGTCATTAGCTTTGTTTCTGTTCTTACTTTTGTGAATGAATTTACTAGATAACACAGTATGTCTGTTATTTATATTTTTTACTTAAAATATCTCTGCTTATGCAAGGATTTATATACTCAATAAAAATTTATTGAGCACCAAGAACTCTCAAGCACTGTTTTGGATCTATTTATCCAGCTGGAATATATTTAACAAGACAGTGGGAAGTTTCCAGGATGGCAGTGAGCACAGTAAGGAGGCCTTATGGCTGGCATGAGGGGGAGTGAAGGGGACATCATCAGGAGATGACATCAGAACTACAGGAGTGGGGCATGCAGATCACATAGGCCTTGTAAAGCATTAGCAAACCCTTGACTTTTTCTCTGAATGAAATGGAGTGACACCACAAAGTTTAGTTGAGGAATGACATGATCTAACTTGCATTTTAAGGGGACAACATTGGCTGCTGTGTGTTAGAACAGACTGCCGGGACTAAAGATAGAGTCGAGAAGCCCTCTAAGGAGGTGATTGCAATAACACAGGTTGCGTATGATGTGGCCCTGACCAGAGTGGTGAAGTGAAATAGTAAGTGGAATAATTCTTGGATGTATTTCGAAAGTTGTCCCAACAGATTTCCCAATTGATTGGTTATGGGCTTAACAAAAAAGAGGAGTCTTTTATGGTTCCAAGGTTTTGGTCTAAGCAACTAGAAAAATGTTTTGTCATCCAGTGAGATGGACAAGATTGTGGAGGAGCAACTTTTTGTGGAGGGAGTTGGGATGACAGCAGATTAGGAATTCAGTGCTGAACATTCTTATTTTAAGATGTCTTTTGGACATGCTGTGGTTGTGTCAGGTAAGCAGTTGGATATGTTGGTTTGGAGTTTGGAAAAAAGGCTTGTGTCGGAGATACAAAATTGGGAGCTGCCCACATCAGATGGTATTACCGGCAGAATTAAGTTTTGTGGGGCCTGAAGGTTATGCTATTTTCTGGATTCTCAGAAAAAGAATTTAAAGTTTGAATATAAATTAGGTACAGAGACAAATATTTATTTAGAATAGAAAAATTTAAACAAATACTTATTCGAAAACATAAAAGTACAAGATTATAACATTTGGAGAAAAAACATGATATTCTTAATTAACTGCCTGACATACATCTGTATTCTTTTTTTTTTTTGTATTCTTTTTCTCCTACATTTTCACCTCTAATATCAAACATTTAAAATATTATTTTCTGTTGAGAATATAGAAAATTAATCCAGTCTTTATCATGATTAATGAAAATTTATTTTTATTCCAGATAGTCCAGAAAAGTTTCTTTTATCTCTACAATTTACTTACAATTTCATGGAAAATTACAAGGTGATCTTAAAACTTAAGAAAATGCTTATCAGGCTTCTTGCATATATGGCCTGTAAGATTTGGAAGAATGTTCCAGAGAGTAACCCTGGCCCTGTACTATTGAAACCTTGCTTTTTCTCCACTACTCACATGCTTCCAGATTGCAGTGCCTCTGATATTGTGACTCTACTTTATCCTTGAACCTTTGTGTCACAATATTAGGTGAGTTTGGCCCAATTGATACTGAGCGTATCGCTGGAAGCCATTCCTACTCCAGGATAGCTAACAATAACTTACTCACGTGGAAGTGACTGTGAATCACATAAATATGTTTCATTTGAACCAACCTAAATATATCTCCAACTGTTTCCTTTGAATTTCCCAAATTGCCCACACTCAAGTGCTCCCCATCATGAAGGTATCTTAAATTCACAAATTTTCCTAAAATATGTGACCATAAGAACACAGTGCTAGCCCTCTCCCCCTTACACATAATCTACTCCTGACACAAATATTCCTTTATTTGCTCATGCTTTTGCTTTCTCAGAGGATATATTTCTTTATAGCTACTCAGTGCTATGAGTAGCTATGAGTCTTGAATTTTTTAATTAAAAGTCTTTATTTTTAAAAGCAGTTTGAGGTTTGCAGAGATTGTGCAGAAAGTACAGAGTTACGCCCTTCCCTGCAGTTCCCCTATTACCAATATTTTGCATTAGTGAGGTACCTTTCCTAAAATTGATGAACCAATATTAATAGATTATTATTAACTAAAGTGCACAGTTTACAGTGGAGTTCATTCTTTGTTTCCACTTACAGTATTATACAAGATGGTGCCACTTCTCTAATAATGCCTTATGTTCCACCTATTCATCCCTAACCCCTGCCCCTGAATCCCTGGCAAACTCTTATTTTTTTAAACGTCTTTGTAGTTTTACCTTTTCCAGAATGTCATGTAGTTGCAATCCCATTGTATAGAGCTTTCTCACTGACTTCTTTCACTTAGCAATATGCATTTTGTTTTCTCTGTCTTTTTGTGGTTGATAACTCCTTTTTATTGTTGAACAATACTCCATTGTTTATTCATTCACCTATTAAAGGACATCTTGGTTATTTCCCATTGTTGACAATTATGAATAAAACAGATATGAACAATTTTGTGCTGAGTTTTGTGTGGACATTGGTTTTCAACTCATTGGGACAAATACCTGCAAGTGAATTGGGTATTGAGATTAGAATCTAGACAGATCTTACACATTTTACAATAATTAACTCAAAGCGGATCATAGAGCTAAATGTAAAAACAAAAATTATACAACTTGTAGATTCCAGAGGACAAAATCTAGGTGGCTTTGAATTGGGTAAATGACTTTTTACATACAACATAAAAGAAAAAATATTAAATCGGACTTTTCTAAAATTAAAACTTGTACTATGTGAAAGGCAGTTATGAAAAGGAAAATACAAACCACAGACTAGGAGAATATACTTACAAAAGATGTATCTGATAATGGACTGTTATCTAAAATATAAATAGACAAAAAGTAGAAATAATAAAATAAAAAGTAAAATAAATGTAAAAATAATTTAAAAATCAATAAAATATACAAAGACCTCTTAAAAGTCAACAATAAGAAATAAACAATCCAGTTACATCCATGCCATTGCGAAAGGTATAAGCTCCTTCTTTCTCCCTGCTGCATAGAATTCCATTGTGTAAATGTATTATAGATTTTTTTTTAATGAAACAAGATGGGTTATGTTTTATTTTATTTTATTTTTTTAAAGATTTTTATTTATCTTTAGAGGGGAAGGGTAGGAGAGATGGAGGGAGAGAAATATCAATGTATGGTTGCCTTTCATGTGTCCCCTACTGGGAACTGGCTTGCAACCCAGGCATGTGCCCTGACTGGGAATCGAACCGCGATCCTTTGATTCGCAGGCCCGCGCTCAATCCACTGAGCTACACCAGCCAGGGCAGTTTTTTTCTTATTATAGTTTTTTAATCCACTCATTTACTGATGAGCACTTAGGTTGCTTCCAGCACTTGGCTATTGTAAATTGTGCTGCTATGAACATTGGGATGCATAGGTTCTTTTTGACTGGTGTTTCAGGGTTCTTAGGGTATAATCCCAGCAGTGGAATTGCTGGGTCAAAAGGCAGTTCTATTTTTAGTTTTCTGAGGAAATTCCATACTGTTTTCCACAGTGGCTGCACCAGTCTGTATTCCCACCAACAGTGCACTAGGGTTCCATTTTCTCCACATCCTCTCCAACACTTGCTTATTGATTTGTTTATGTTGGCCATTCTGATGGGTGTGAGGAGGAGAGCATTACACTAAGTGAAATAAGCCAGGCAGTGAGGGACAAATACCATATGATCTCATCTTTAACTGGAACATAATCAACAAAAGAAAAAAGCAAACAAAATATAACCAGAGTCATTGAAGTTAAGAACAATCTAACAATAGTCAGAGGTGGGGGGAGAGGACAGTGGGGAGAAGGGTTTTCAGGAACTACTATAAAGGACACATGGACAAAACCAAGCGGGAGGGTGGAAGCAAGGGATGGAGGTGGGTTTGGAGGGGGGGGCGGGGGTGGGAAGAAAATATAGACAACTGTAATTGAACAACAATAAAATAATTTAAATTAAAAAATAAAATAAAGAAAATAATCCAATTACAAAATAGGAAAAGACCTGAAAGGACATCTCACCAAAGACGATATACAGGCGGTAAATAAACATATGTAAGGATGCTCAACATCATATTTTGCAAATATGGAATTGTAAACTCAAACAATAAGGTTATCACTACACACCTACTAGGATAGCTAAAATCCAAAGTAATGACAACACTAAATGTGAGTAAGGATGTGATACTGCAGGAACATTCATTCATTGCTGATTGAAATGCAAAATGGTACAGCCACTTTGGAAGAGAGTCTGCAGTTTGTAACAAAGATAAACATAGTTTATTATATAATCCATCAATTACACTCATTGTTATTTACCCAAATATGTCTTGACTTTTTAATTAGCCCTGCAAGATTCTGCCTTGGGAAATTTCTTCAGCCTGGTCTACTTTGCATTTACTATACTTAAAGACATCAGTTCAGCTGTGTTTCTTGGTATCCTCTTCTCACCTGATTAAGTTTGGATATAGTTTCAGATTGTTTATTTTAGCCTTGATTTGGCAAATTCTTAGGATATTACTTCTGGCTATTGCCCATCAGATTAACACTCCACAAAGTCAATATTTGCTGCACCCAACCAACCAGGCCCTTTGGACTTGCCAGCAAGTTTCATGGTGCCTCTTATTTTTGTCTGTCTGGGAATGGTTATCTTAATCAGTAACGGTTAGAAACCTTAGCAATCTTTAAGGTTTAGCTTAAGTACCACCTCTCTGTAAAGCCTTCATTTGCAACTCTAGGGAATATTCACTGTCTAAACTTCTTCAATTTTTACTTATTTCCCTGTCTATTCAAAATGCAGTCAAGAAATTTCAGATAAACATTAATTTTCAACTGTAATGGCCAATTTTTAGTCTTAATCTTGTTTGAATCCTTTATACAATAGCATATAAACTGGTATCTGCTCCCTTCTTGAAACTCTCTTTGGCGTCTTTTTAAATTTTTTAAATTGTGAAGTGAAGCATACATACAGAAAAGTGCAGAAAGCTTATGTATAAAGTTTAATAAGTATTTGTAGAGCAAATACTTGTGTCAAGAAATAGAATATTTCTAGCATCACAGAAGCTGCTCATGTGACTCTCCCCAGTCCTAACTCCTCCTCTCCTTTATGCCAGAGGTAACAATTATTCTGGCTTTTCTATCGATGTTTTTTTGTGTATGCATCATGGAATGCAGTAGTGTTTGTGAGATTCATCTATGTTGCTGTGCATATCTGTAGATTTTTTATTACTGTTGTATATATCCCATTGTTTGAATGCAACCTACTGCATTTACATATTTTATTAATGGATTTTTGGGTTTGTTTTGAGTGTTTTGTCTTTACAAACAGTGCTTCTTGAGGTATTCATACACACACACACCTGCATAAATTTCTCTAGAGTCCAGAGAAACTGCTATGTCATAAAATATGGCTATTTTCAACTTCAATAGAAAATGACATACTGTTTCAAAGTAGATCTTCCAATAGTATACTACTACTAGTACTATATGAGAAACTGGTATGCATCACACCAAGACACAGAATTGGCAACCATTTCAATTTTTGCCAAGGTCATAAGAATATAGAGATATCTCATTTTGGTTTGAATTTCTATTTCCCTGAGTTGAGCACCATTCCCTACATTTATTACTCATTTGGATTTTCTGTTTTGTTATGTGCTTGTCCAAGTGTTTTTTTCTTGCCTATTTTCCCCATTGAGTTTCCACCTTTTTTCATAGGATTTATAGATTTCATGTTTTGTGGCTCCCACACTGTCTTTTAATAAATTTCCTGATGTTAATGTGATAAAATTTATTAATATTTTATGTTATTGTTAAGAAATTGTTTCCTTACTTGGAGTCAAAAAGACAGTTCCCAGACAGAGTAGAGATAAAAAGCAGGTATGTAATCTCACATGTCTGTGAGTGAAAGTTTGTGATTTCATCTTTTTATTGTTTTTAAACCTTTGCTTTCTCTTTTTCTGATTCTTAAGTGCTAATTTTATGCAAGGCTCTATCTGAATCCTCTTTCTTGCTCTGTATCTTTCTCCCTGACTGATAGCTTTCAATTTGTTAAAGTAGAGGAATACAGTGTAGTGATGGTCCAAGAAATTTGAAGTTACTAATGTTTAAGATGCGAAAGCTGGTAAATTATTTTAAGGATTCATATTTGTAGTATGTCTTGATATCTGAGTTTCCTAATATGTTATAAGTTATTTTTCTTTCAAGCTTTTCTTTACAAGTTTTAGATTATTTGATCAATTTACAATGAAAATAATGATGTTGAAAATTTGCAGTTGTGTTGACTGCATAGATTAATACATGTCTGTTTGGGTGAGGGGATTTCATCTTTTCCTTATTGATTCTGGTACCTATGTCCAGGAGATGCCCAGGGCAGTATATCATACTTTTTATGTAAGTTGGGAAAGCTGAAAGCTGCTGATAAATAAGAATAAAATAATGTCTTATTTGTATCCTTGATACCTAGCATAATATCACTCAATAAATTGTTCATCATATCAGTAAACATTTGTTAGGTACTTGCTCTATGCTAGGCACTGCATCAGGTGCCAAAGATACAATGTGAGTAGATACATGGGCTTTTCCCAGGGAAGAGTCACAAGAGAAAAACTGCTTGTAAGTACATAATTACAAGCAACAGTCATTGTGCTTTGGTGTATGAGATTAAGGGGGAAAAGTGGTCAACTATATGTGGAGTGAGGGGGTGTGGAAAAGTTTTAAAATCCTTGAACTGAGAGTTTGGAGATAGAGAAGTACTCATTAGATAGTCAGGAGAGACAAAGGTGTTTCGTACAGTAGGAAGAATAAGAAAGCGTTAAGTAAAAGCAGAGAGATTTGAGAAAGTCTGGAAAATTCAGAAATGAAGGGGTACATACCACCTTGTAGTGTCTGGCAGAGTATGTTTAGAAGCCTGGCCAGAGAAATAGGCAAAGGTCATATATCAGTTGGCCTTATAGAGTGGTAAAATTTTTATCCTATAGGCAACAGAGAGCAACCAGTGAGTTTAAATCAGGAGAATAATGTAGTCATATTTTCATTTTTGAGGAAAAAAATCCATCAGTACACAGGATAGATGAGGTGGGACAAGATTGGATTTGCAAAAGAAAATGCTAAGGAGAATTTTCTGATAGTCCCAGTGAGAAATGATCAGGGTCCAGACTAAGATAGTAGCCCTAGGGGTGTTGAAGAGGGGATGGATTTATGAGAATCCAGTGATAAATCGGATGGGCTTTGAGATGACTGGGCAGATAGTGTGTTTACTGAGATAGGTAATAGATAGTTATTACTTGGGGAACAAAGAAAAGGGTGAATTTCATGCACATCCTGAACTTGAACTTGACATGCCTTTGGGAAGGATGTCTGTAGTCTGAGAGAGAGTTTGAAGTGCCAAGATATGGGTCTCAGAGCCTGATATATATATAAAATTGAATATATTATTAAATATGTAAATGTATATATAAAATAGTTATATATATAAAATACATGTGATTATCTATTTATCTACCTACCTATCTATCCACCCATCTATCTACCTATCTATTAGTTGAAATCATGAGATCAAGGACAGAGTCCTGGAGATTCCAACCTTGAATGGGTAAATGGAAGAAGAAACGTCAAAGGAAACTGATATAAATAAAACAAAGGAAGAAGGAAGAGGGCCAAGAGAAAGTTGTCATAGAGAAGAAAGTGGCCAATGGTATCATGTGCCACAGATAGGAACAGTAGAGCTGAAAACACTCCACAGGACTTGGCATTACTAGAGACCATGGTGAAATCTGGTTTATTAGAGACTGATCATTTCAGACACTTAACTGGGAAAAGAAAGGAACTGATAAGATAACTGGTTAGTTGAGGGTATGTAGAAAATAGAATGAATTTTTTAAATGACAATAGTATAGTTATAAACTGGGGAAATAGACACAGAGATTAAGACAGTTAATAAACTAATGGTGATTATAAAATATATAAACAAATACTTAGTATTATAAATGTTTGTGATAACCTGCAGTATACTTGAATAGATGTAGTACCAAAATATAGTACCAAGCCCCTAAGATTTATACCCATCATAAACACAGAAACTATGTGCTGGATTGAATCGAACTGAGTTTTCATTAACATGGAAATCATCATCTTCTGTGAATAATTTAGAGTTTAATTTGTGCTTTTACTTCTAATGAAGGTCATCGGACATTATTTATTGGAGTTCATGTGCCCCTGGGAGGAAGGAAAAGCCATCGACGGCATAGGCATCGTGGTCATAAACACAGGAAGAGAGACAGAGAGAGAGATTCGGGATTAGATGATGGAAGGGAGTCACCTTCCTTCGGTAAGAATTGCCTTGTTTTTATTACATTTGTGACTGTAATAATATTGTCCTTGCTTGTGCAATCCAAATGAACAGTATACTTCATAGTCATAAAATTGTTTAAACCTTTCTAAAATATGTTGTGTTGGACAGATGGGGAGAAGAGAGAAAGAGAAAGCTTAATCTTTATTTTTCTCTTAATGTATTTGCTTTGTGAAAGTGAGAACTGTCTTGGATTTATGATTGAGGAAAATACGCTTAAGTAGAAATTCTTTGTTGTAGAAACTCTTCATAATTTATATAAATAATAGTCATTGCTCTAAGTAGCTTGAAAATCCAGAGGGAAATGCTTTACAAAGTTCCCACTTACACTATTGCTAATCTACCCAGATTTCATTTTAGGATGTAAAGTTTCTACTATTTTGAATGCTCTTCCTTTGAAAGTAGGTACAGAATATCTACATATAGTGCGATGGCTGTTGTTAACAATTTCTTGGAGCCATGAGAGCCTGTGTACATGATGTAAGCAAGAACCAAGCTTTCAGTCCTTGACCTTCCCATCTCCTCTGACGTTCTTCACTGCACCCAGCTCACTTACCCATCCCCAATTACTCCACCTCTAAGTTCACTAATGCACTCACCCTGCTCTTCCAGCACCATTTCTCTTCTTATTTGCTTGTGCAACTACTTGATCTCTTTACCTTTTTTCTATCCATGTAATAATCTTTATTTATTTTCTTATCCTACTGTGATTTGTAGCTGGTAATTTTAGTAATACTTTTGCTAATATTCTAAAAACTTGTGGTCCCCTGTTATAGTGTTCTTCATCTTCACCCCTGGTTTAAAAAAAATGGATACTAATGTTGGGTTTCCTCCATGTGTCCGCTTTCTCCCTGCCCTCCAAGTAGGCACGCTCTGTGGGACCCAGGCGTGCAACAGGGTGGATTGTATGTAACCATTTGAACTCATGATCTAAGGGGAGCTTCAGCACTTCTTCCCAATTCTATTGCATTTCCTTAAGTTTTGAAAAAAAAATATATTTTCAGCTTTCTTTACCACTGTCCAGCATGCCCCTTTTCACCATCACTTAGCAGATGGTTTGTACCTCAGAAGGAAAATATGTCACCAGAATTAACTCACTCAACTTCCCTTCTATTAAACATACAGGCCTATATGGTTACATCTGCATCTATCCTTTTTCCCCTTTTAATGCAATAAGGGAGTTTTCTTTTCAATTATGTTTGTTTCCTGTTCTCTCCCACATGGAAACTTACACAATTTATAGCCGAAATGACTCTCTCTCTCAACTGGATTATTCTCCTCATCCTTCAAGCAGGATGGAGTCTCCTCTATTTTAAATAGTTCCCAACCTCCTTCAAACCCACATTCCCCCATTCATCTGTATTCAGATATGAAGTAATTTAGTGGCATGTGAAGTCTGGGGTAACAATTTTACTTGTGATGCCATATAGATATTGCTTTACCCAATAGCTGTTTTTGCTAAGTATTGAGGAGAAGTCTGTAGTCTTTGCCTTTTTATTTTTGGAGTTTCTCTTTGGAACTTCAGTGCTTATAGACATTTTTCTGTGTCCTTTTGTTTAGGAAAACTTGCTAAAATAGGCCTAATGGTGGGTATATTAAAAGGCCTTTTCAATCTGTTTACACAGATATTTTTCCACATAGAGAACATTTTTCTCTTTTATCTAATTCTGTTCCATTTACTTTGGTCCCTTATTTGTGAATTAATTATCTGCATGCTGGACTTATGATATCTGCTCTTTATCATTTTCCTTTGTAGCTTAAAATCACCCTCTCTATATTATTAGTTTGGTTATCTGTAGCATCAGTTCTGCATTTTACTACTTTTATTGGGGATATTGATTTTGCTCTTGCATTTTTAGTTTCCTTAAATTTCTTTCTTATCTCATTTTATTTTATTTACATTTTCATCTGTTTTTTCCTAATTCATTTTTGTTTTTCTTCTTGGTAGAGTCTGTGTTTTCATAGTCTAATGAGGATCCCCACAAATTATGGACATTTTATTTTGATCCTGATGTAGATATTTTTCAGAGGTATGATCTTCCTTTGGACCATCTGGATATTTTGACTTTCCATTGACTTGTAATATGTTCATAGGCTCCCATTTTTTCTCTTTGCTCATCTTTTTGTAAGGCAAGGTATATTTATACTAATATGTCCAGCTATTTCCCAAGGTTTCTCAGAGAGGAGCTGTCATCAGTGTGCTCCTTGTCTCCATCACTGTATAAAGTTATGGGTGTCAAATACTAAGTCTCTCTGTTTTGAGAGGCCTATATTATCATTATAACCATCCCACTAGCATCAACATTAATTATTATCAATAACATGTATAAAATGCTTTATAATAGGAAAAATAATTTTGCATGCATAGTTTCCTCTCTTGGGACTTAGCCCTACCTCCTTCCAAAAGACTAATTCTGGAAGATGGATATATGTTCTGTTTACTATATATTGTTATGATTTCACAAGAAATTTGAAATTACAATTGAAATAAGTGTGACAAAGAGAAGTATTGAGTGCTATGAATTAGGATAACAGATACCTGATTTAATTGTTTGCATATAAATTGTCTTATATGTGTGTTTGTGTGTGTGTTTTGCAAGGTTGGTTAGGTAGGCTTGCTCAAGTGTTTATTACATCGAAGTAGACACTGAATGATATATAAGAGAGGAGATGGTGTATGCAGTGACCCTAAAGTGTGAAAAAGCATGATATTTAAAAAAATCTGAAAGACGGCTAATATACTGGGGATAGAATAGGGAAAAGAGTGGCAGAAAATAAGGCTAATGAATTAAGTAGGGGTAGGGTCCTACCACAAACATTTGTACAAACTGAACTAACGAGCAAGATAAAGACAGACTCACAGATGGAGAACAGGCTGGCAGCTTGGGGGTGGGGTGAGGATGGGGGTGGAGGGATTGAGCAAAAAAGAAAAAAGAGAGAGAAAGAACCTAGCAATCCTACTCCTATATACTTACTCTAGAAATATAAAAACTTATGTTTAACTGAAAAACCCGTAGAAGAATACTTACAATAGTTCTATTTATAATTGCCCCAAACTGGAAACAACCTAGATATCCTTTGACAAGTGGATGGATAAGCAAACTGTGTGTTTCTACAATGGACTATTCCTGAGCAGTAGAAACAATAAACTGCTGATACACTCAGTGACACAGATAAATTTCAAAACCTGAAAGACATTCTACTAAGTGAATAATGATAATCACAAAAGGTTATGTGTCATATTTTTCCATTTATATGACATTTGGAAAAGGAAAAGCTGTAAGGAGTAGAGACCAGATCAGTTGTTTGCTGGGGGTTAGGGAGAGACTTGGGTGTGACTACAAAGAAACATCACAAGGGAGTTTTTTGGTAAATTATATTCAGTGTGGTTTTAGTATAAGTGAATTTTATCATGGTCTACTGTTTGGGATATTTAAATATATATATGCATATATATATATCGTATATGATGAGAGGTGTGTGAGAGAAATAGAAGTAGTTTTCATGGATGTTACAAATAATCCAAAATAACATTCACATTTGATTTGATTTTTGATAATATCTATACATTATTTACTATTTTATTTATTCTATGAAATTTTGCTAGGCTTAATATAATGCTAAATTTAGTTTTAACTCCTAGGTTTACTTTAGATGCGTGTGGTAGTGGGGGTAGGGGCGTTGGAATGGTGAAGAAGGAGGAGGCCGGGACATTTTGATCATGAAGTCTTGGTAATGCGTATTCATGTCTCTGGTTTTCCATAGATACCCCTTCACAGCGGGTACAGTTTATTCTTGGAACTGAAGATGATGACGAGGAGCACATTCCTCATGACCTTTTCACAGAGCTGGATGAGATTTGCTGGCGTGAAGGTGAGGATGCTGAGTGGCGAGAAACAGCCAGGTGAGGATTTTCATTGAAGAGTAAATGTATACTAAAGAATTTTCATGCTATTTGGAAAACAGTTTTCTGCTGCCATGATTTGGTGAACATGCATGAGTGCTGCTAATTTCTGAAATTGCTCAGCTGGCCTGGGCATATCCTATAATGGGGTATGGGTCAGCATGAACTCTGAAGGCAGTGATTATCATAAACAGTGATGTAGAGCCAGCAGCACTGCAGTCTTAGAGATAAACAGTAGCATCATTTGTGTGTCATCAGGAAAACAACAGAAATCTAACAGTAATTTCTTTCTTTCTTTTTGATCGCTAGCTTTTACCCAAACTAGTGATATTATATGATAATTTCAGTGGGGGAGCTTTTTAAAAGGAAGGATAAACATTATAAGAGGATTTAGGTATAGTCCTGGATTTATGTACAATTTGGTCAGTATAAAATATATTTTTAAATGTGTTTCTAGGGTATGTATACATTCAAACACAGTGGTTTTCAAAATTACTTTCTAAAGATTATTTTTTATGTCATTTGTAATTAATATTGCTACATTGCTATATAGTTGAATTACTATAAAAAGTAATAAACTAAATTTTGTACTTACTGTTTATTTATTCCTTCTCATTTATTAATATTTTGAAATAATCTATTTTGTGCCAGGTGCAATGGATATAGAACAATAACAACAAAAAAAATAGAACTCGCCTTTAACAATGTCACAGTCTAATTTGGGGATTTAAACAAGTAAACAAAGTTGTAAATGGTCTATAATAAATTCTGTTATACAAGAATACCCAAGGAATTGTGGGCATACCTAGAACTGTAACTCTCTGCTTCTAAAATTTTACTGTGAATACCAATCACATGTAATCTTGTTGAAATGTATGTTTAGTAGGCCTCAGGCACAGTGTCAGATTTTAATAATCTTCCAGGTGGTGTCACACCAATATTTTGGGTTGAGGACCACATTTTGAGTAGCAGGGATTTAAAACACTAGGGTGAAAAGAAAATAACTTCTTAGGTGACCTCTAAGATGGCAGCAGAGTAGGAGGATAAATCACGTACCTTTTCCTAGAACCAGACTGGAAATAAAATTAAAGAAAAGAACAATTTCTCAAGTCGAACTAAAAGCTACTTGAAAAAGACACTTGACCAGGGATGGCCAAAAAACCACCCACAGACCCGTAAAAAGGGCTGGGACATCTTAAAGGGGCCAGCCTACTTTACACAGATGGCCAGCTGAGGAGGCAGCACAGCTATAAGAGCTTCCCTGTGAGAGGAGAGAAGCTAGGACCATAGATTGGGTTCCCAAACACAGAGAAGCAGTGCCGAGTGTAGCCCATCACATAGCAAAAACAGTGGTGAAAGGCCATGGAGCCTTTCTCTGCTGTGGAGAGACAAAAACTCCTGGAGACCATCCCACCATCTTTTTTTTCCCCCTAAAGGGGCAGAGCAAGGGGTTTGTACTCACAGCTACTCTCTTTGGGCCCCAGTGAAGAGAAGGGGGTTGGACTGAAGGCACTGGAGGAAAACTAGAGTGGAAGGCATTGGGAAGAGGCATTGGGAGAGTGGCTGTGGAATTTTTCAAGGCGAGATATACATGGGCTCCACAGGAGCCATCTTTCTTGAGAAAAGCTAGCCCTCCCCAAGGGAAAATCATTTACCTTGCCCTGTAGGATTCCATTCCACCACCCTCTGGAATCCTCTTTGTTCCCCCTTGCATTTTTTTTCTTCTGCTTTCAGTTTGGCTCTGTCTTGGTGTTTTTTTGTTTGTTTGTTTGTTTGTCTGTCTGTCTGTCTGTCTGTATGTATGTATGTATTTATTTATTTTCTTCGATCCTGCATCTTAACTCCTGCTAAGGAGACAGCAACATAAACAGACTTGGGGAATATAAGAGACTGCCTGAAGTATGCATCCAACCCATTCACTTTCCTGGGAAACAGATTGGCACTTCCCTCTCACAGGAGAGTCGTAGAAACACCCTACAGCATCTGACAGACCCAAACACTGGGCTCACAAGGCCTACTAGGGTCCTGCCCTGACAAGTACAGGGGAAAATTCCCAGACAGACTAGTAGCTCAGGGAGAGGGAAGATACTCACTATCTTCCCTGAAGTTTGAAAGGCACCTGCCACAGGAGATCCAGGAATCACAGCCCACTGTTTCCATCAGAAGCCTTCTCAGAAATAGTTGGGTCTGCAAGTAGCCTAAGATTGACAGCAGGCTGGCAGACAGAGAAAGGCAGAGGTGGATCCTGCGGTGACATGGGACATTTGCTGACACACCTCTGGACCCAGTGCTGATAAAAGCCAGCTTTGCAGAGCAGCTTGGTCAGTCCTGGGAACAACAAAGCCTAGAGGAATCAGCCAGAAGCTATGGATTCATTGTAGGTTCAATAAGGCAGTCAAGGACAAGATGTGGACAGCATCTGACATCAGCTTACACCAGACTCAGATGTTAGAGCTGCATCCAAAGGGAGAAATCAGAAGGCAAGAACCACACTCTACTGAGACAAATCCATTTTGTTTTTTTCACCATTTTCACTCTTTTTCTTTTTCATAGCCCTTTCATTATTTTTGTATCTACTTTTTCCTTTTTCTTCTATTTTTGGTGTTCTATTTTTTCTTTTATACCTCTTATTTTACTCTCACCTTTGATTACCCCACTGTTCCCTTCTTTCCTTTTATTATTTTTGTTAATTTTTCTCTACCTATGTTCCTTCTCCCCACTTCTCTCTTTTGATTCATCACTAGTTCTATTCTCTTTTCTCCTATAATTATCACTTTTCTTTCTTTCGCTCTTCTCATTTTCTTTTTCCTTTTCTCTTTTATCTACTATGCCATTTATCTTCCCACTTTTATTCCTCTTTGCTCTTTTGTAGTTGATATTGCTGTTGTGATTGGTGGGTTGCTTGTCTTATTGTTTAGATCAGGAGACCAGGGAGTCTGCACCACTGGGTCCCACAGGATTTCTACTACATAAGGCTACTCCACAAGAGAAGGAGTCAAAGCAGATTAATCTAATACTTAGAAGCAAACACAAAGAGACAACTAAAATGGGGAGACAAAGAAACAACCCCCCAGATGAAAGAAAAGGACGAATCTCCAGAAAAAGAACTAAATGAAATAGAGGCAAGTAATTTTTCAGACAAAGAGTTCAAAGTAATGGTTATAAGGATGCTCAAAGAGCTTAGTGAGAACTACGAGAAACTTAGTGGGAACTACATCAGTATGAAAAAGGACATAGAAACTATGAATGAGAACCAGGTAGAGATGAAGAATACAATATCTGAAATGAAGAATACACTAGAAGGAATTTAAAGCAGGCTAGATGAAGCAGAGGATCAAAGCAGTGAGTTGTAAGACAAGGTAGAAAAAAACACCCCGTCAGATCAACAAAATGAAAAAAAGCTTTAAAAAGAATGAGGATAGTTTAAGGAAGCATCAGGACAACACAAAATATGACAACATTTGCACCATAGGGATAGCAGAAGGAGAAAAAGGGGAGCAAGGGCTAGAAAACCTGTTTGAAAAAAGTAATGACAGAAAACTTCCCTAACTTGGTGAAGGAAAAAGTCATACAAGTTCAGGAAGCACAGAAGTTCCCAATCAAGATGAACCCAAAGAGGCCTACTCCAAGATACATCACAATTAAAATGGCAAAATTTGAAGACAAAGAGAGAATTGTAAAAGCAGCAAGGGGGAAACAGCTAGTAACATACAGTGGAGCTCCAATAAGGCTATTAGCTGATTTCTCAACAGAAAAACCGTAATCTAGAAGGGACTGACATGAAATATTCCAAGTAATGACAAGCAAGGACCTACAACCAAGACTACTCTGTGCAGCAAGGCTGTCATTTAAAATGGAAGGAAATATAAAGAGCTTCCCAGATTTAAAAAAATGCTAAAAGAGTATATCTCCACCAAATCAGGTCTGCCAGAGAGGCTAAAGGGACTGCTTTAAGTAAAAACAGAAATAGAGGGGGCAGGTGAAAGAGAGGAACAGAAGTACAAAGGGGAAAAATGACTACGTGTAAGTTCCTATCTATAATAACCTTAAATGTAAATGGATTAAATACTCCAATCAAAAGACACAGAATAACTGAATGGATAAAAATCATGACCTGCTTATATGCAGTCTATAGAGAGACCCACCTCAGAGCAAAAGATCTACACAGGCTGAAAATGAAGGGATGGAAAAAAATATTCCATGAAAATGGACATGAAAAAACAACTGGGGTAGCAATACTTATATCAGACAAAATAGACTTAAAAACAAAGGCCATAACAACAAACAAAAAAGGTCACTACGTATTACTTAAGGGAGTAGTCAGCGAGAGGATATAACCCTTCTAAATATATATGCACCCAATATAGGAGCACCTAAATATATAAAGAAAATCTTGGAGGATCTTAAGAAAGAAATTGAGAGCAATACAGTCATTGTAGAGGATTTTAACACCACAATGTCAACAACAATGGATAGATCTTCCAAACAAAAAATCAATAAGGATATTATGGCATTAAACAATACTTTAGATGAAATGGACTTAATTGATATTAAAGAACATTTCACCTCAAAAAAGCAAAATATACATTCTTCTCAAATGCACATGGAACATTTTTCAAAACAGACCACATGGTAGGACACAAAACAAGCCTCAACAAATTTAGGAAAATTAAAATCGCATCAAGCATCTTCTCACATCACAAGTGCTTGAAAGTAGAAACAAACCTCAAGAAAAAAACTCAAAAACATTCAAATACATGGAGGCTGAACAACATGTTTTTGAATAATGAGTGGGTTAACAATGAGATCAAGGGACAAATCAAAAAGTATCTGGAAACAAATGAAAATGAGGACACAACAATCCAAAATCTATGGGACACAGCAAAAGCAGTTCTAAGAGGGAAGTTCATAGCATTATTGGCCTACCTACAGAAGACAGAAAAATCTCAAATAACAACATAAACCAACACTTAAAAGAACTTTGGTAACAACAACAAACAAAGCCCAGAGGGAGCAAAAAGAAGGAAATAATCAAGATTAGAGTGGAATGAAATGACATAGAGACTAAAAAAAAAAAAAAAAAAAAAAATTTCAAAGGACCAATGAATCCAGGATCTGGTTCTCTGAAAAGATAAACAAAACTGACAAACCTTAAACTAGATTCATCAAGAAAAAAACATCAAGGACCCCAAATATAAAAGAGGTGTAACAACTGGTACCACAGAAATGCAAAGAACTGTAAGAAATCACTATGAACAACTGTATGCCAAGAAATTGGACAAACTGGGTGAAATAAATACATTTCTAGAAAAACACAATTCTTCCAAATCTGAATCAAGAAGAAGCAAAAAACCTGAATAGACTGATAACAACTAGCAAAATCGAAGCTGTAATAAAAAAACTCTTGGCACACAAAAGACCTGGACCAGATGGCTTCACAGGCGAATTTTACCAAACAATCAAAGAAGAATTAACACCTGTCTTTCTCAAACTGTTCCAGAAGTTCAAGAAGAGGGAAGATTCTCAAACTCTTGTTATGAGGCCAGTATTATCCTAATTCCTAAACCAGGTAAAGACACAGCAATTAAAGAAAAATTACAGGCCAATATTTCTTATGAACATAGACACTAAAATCCTTAACAGAATACTAGCAAACCAGATCCAGCAATACATTAAAAATATCATACACCATGATCAAGTGAGATTCATCCCAGGGATGCAAGGATAGTACAATATTTGCAAGTCAATAGATGTAATATATCATATAAAGAAAACGAAAGACAAAAATCACATGATCATATCAATAGATGCTGCAAAAGCATTTGATAAAGTCCAGCACCCATTTATGATAAAAAAAACTCAGCAAAGTGGGACTAGAGGGAGCACACCTCAACATAATAAAGGCCATATATGAAAATATCATATTCAAAATGAAAAAACTAAAAGCATTCCTGGTCTCCTCTTAAGATCAGGAACAAGACAAGGGTGTTCACTTTCACCACTCTCATTCGACCTTAGTCAGAGCGATAAAACAAGAAGGAAAAATAAAAGGCGTCCAAATTCGAAAGGAGGAAGTAAATGTGTCATTATTCGCAGATGACATGATAGCGTACACAGAAAACCCTATAGGCTCTACCAAAAACCTATTCGACCAATTTGTCAAAGTAGGGAATACAAAGTCAACAGTCAGAAATTGATGGCATTTTTGTACACCAACCATGAACTTTCAGAAAGAGAAACTAAGAAAAAATCCCATTTACTATATCAACAACAACAACAAAAAATAAAGTACCTAGGAGTAAATTTAACCAAGGAGGTAAAAGACCTATACTCGGAAAACTATAGAACACTGCAGAAAGATACCGAGGAATTTACAAATAAATGAAAGCATATACTGTGTTCATGGAATGGAAGGATTAACATCATTAGAATGGCCATACTACCCAAAACAATCTATAGATTCAAGGCAATCCCTATTAAAATATCAATGGCATATTTCACAGATATAGAACAAAGACTCCAAAAATTTATATGGAACCAAAAAAGACCCCGAATAGCCTCAGCAATCTTGAGAAAGAAGAACAAAATTGGAGGAATCACAATACCTAATATCAAGCTTTACTACAAGGCCACTGTAATCAAAACGGTCTGGTACTGGCATAAAAGCAGACACATAGGTCAATGGAACAGAATAGAGAGTCCAGAAATAAACCCAAGTCTTTACAGTCAATTAATATTTGACAAAGGGGACATGAACATACAATGGAATAAAAATAGTCTCTTCAATAAATGATGTTGGGAGAACTGGACTGGTACATACAAAATAATGAAACTAGACCACCAACTTATACCATACACCAGAATGTACTCAGGATGGATAAAAGGCTTAAATATAAACTGTGATACCATCAAAATACTAGTGGGAAAAATAGGCAGTAAAATTTTGGATATCTAACATAGCAATATTTTTGCCAATATATCTCCTAGGGCAAGGGAAATAAAGGAAAAAATTAACAAATGGGACTACATCACACTAAAAAGCTTCTGCAAGGCTAAAGAAACCATCATCAAATGAAAAGAGAACTGACTTCATGGGACAACGTATTTGCCAACAATACATTGGACAAGCATTCAATACATTGGACAAGCATCCAATAGTACATTGGACAAGCATTCAAAATATATAAAGAACACATACAACTCAACACCAGGAAGACAAACAATCCAATTAAAAAACTGGGCAAAGGACCTGAACAGACACTTTTCCAAGGAAGACATAGAGAAGGCCCCTAAGCATATGAAAAGATGCTCAGTACCACTAGCCATCGAGAGATGCAAATTAAAACCACAATGAGATATCACCTCCAACCAGTCAGAATGGCCATCATTAATAGGTCAACAAACAACAGGTGCTGAGGGGATGTGGAGAAAAGGGAATCCTAGTGCACCGTTGGTAGGAATGCAAACTGGTGCAGCCACTGTGGAAAATAGTATGGAGTTTCCTCAGAAAATTAAAAATGGAACTGCCCTTTTACCCAGTGATTCCACTCCTGGGAATATACCCTAAGAATCCTGAAACACCAATTCAAAGGCATTTATGCATCGCTGTGTTCATAGCCTGTGCGATATATAATAGCCAAGTTTTGGAAACAGCCTAAGTCCCATCAGTATATGAGTAGATTAAAAAACTGTGGTACATTTACACAATGGAATACTATGCAGTAGAAAGAAAGAAGGAGATCATAACCTTTGCAACAGCTTGAATGGAACTGGAGACTATCATGCAAGTGAAATAAGCCAGTCAGTAAAAGACAGATACCATATGATCTCACTGATAAGTTGAATCTAATGAACCAAATAAACTAGGGAGCAAAATAGAACCAGAGGTATAGAATCATGGAATAGACTGACAACTGTAAGACGGGAGGAGGGAGATGGGGACTGAATGAAAGAAGATGAAGGGATTAGTTAAAGAATATATAAGAAAGGCTCATGGACATTGACAGTGGTGTGGGGACTGATTATGGAAAGGTGGGAGGCCCAGGTAGGGAGGAAGAAGGGACAATTATAGTAGCATAAACAATAAAATGTAAAAAAAATAGTAATAATATAAAATTAAATTAAAAAAGAAAACACTTCAGAATCACCAAACTTTATCAGGTGATGACTGTACTTAAAACTGAGTATTTGAAAATGTAATTATACAGTTGGTGAAAGACAAATACAATATGATCTCATTTACATGAGGAATCTAATGAATGAAATAAATTAATGAGCAAAAAACCCAAACACTTCCTAGCATCACTTAATAATATATTTGGACCATTTTCCATGTTATCAATACAGATTTAAATCTTTTAATGACTGTTACATTGAGTTATATGGATAAACTTTATTTAGCCAGGCTTGATAGTGATTTAGGTTGTTTTATTTTTTTTACTATGGTCATTGCTGCAGTGATTATTTACACACATGTTTGGCATTATTTTGTGGGTATTTATGTAGGATGAATTTATAAAAGTGGAAATGTACCAAAAAGAATACTTTTTAAAAATCTTGGTAGATATTTCAAAATTGCTTTCTTAATTTTTTAGTAATTTATACTTTAATTAACATTGTGTGAGAGTGCTTATTTCCCCCAAATTCTTGTCACACTAAATCATCAAACTTTATTTTTATAGATGAAAAATAAATCTCATTGTTTTAATTTGCATTTGTTAATTGTTAGTGGGATTGAACACCTTTTCATGTTTTTATTTTATTCATACGAACGAATTGCTTCTTTTATTTATCCATTTTATATAAAATCATCATTCTCTTTATTAGCTTATTTTAATATGTTAAATTGGTGGAATGTTATTTTGTGTAAATTACCTTTTTAAGTAAAAAATTTACTAATTTAATTTTTTATGCTGCTTTCTGTTATGACATTTTAAACATAAAACCAAATTTAAAATAATTTTTAGCCCTGGCTGGTGTAGCTCAGTGGATTGAGCTCGGGCCTGCGAACCAAAGGATCGAGGTTCGATTCCCAGTCAGGGCACATGCCTGGGTTGCAGGCCAGTTCCCAGCAGGGGACACACAAGAGGCAACCATACATTGATATTTCTCTCCCTCTCCCTTTCTCCTACCTTTTCTCTCTAAAGATAAATAAATAAAAATCTTTAAAAAATGAAGTAAAATATTAAAAAATAAATAAAGTAATTTTTATATGATGGTTAATTTTAAGATTTAGAAACTTTACCTCATATGTTTCTTTCAATTGCATCAAAAACTAAATACTTTGGAGTTTTTAATATACATAATACATATAGTCATTTGTTTTTGCTTGATGAAAAACATAATCTTCACAAATTAGTGATATAACTGGTGTTATGACTCATGTATAAGGAATACAAAGTGCAAAACTTCCTGTGTAAGACTAGAAACGTGTCTTCAACTGGTTACAAGAAGGAGGTGTTCCTGGATGACTTGAAGGATTTCTTTAATATTTCTTTCTTTACTTTCATCCCATTCAATAGAGCTGAGAAGTTTGGAATATGTGTTTAACTCCCTTATTCTTAAAATGGTTGTTGATTTTTTCACCTTCCAGCTCAAATACTTAACTGTTCATTTTAACCAGTAACTTCCTTGTAATGTGCCCAGTCTCATAAAGCTAGGAGATGACAGAGCAATGCTAGAATCTAGTCATTTACTTTGTCACAGTTGAGCAGGTAGGATTTTTATCATAGTCTAATAGATTGAGTTGAAAAACTTGTTTATCCTAAACCACCAAAGTATATTATTTATTTATAAAGAATCAAAGAGATGATCCAGTTAGTTATTAGTATTCTTGACCATTACCCGATAGGACCTATTTTCTTAGCCATGCTTCTGGAACCTTATGCATGAGGTTCAGGGAGACATCTGATGAGTAGTCAAATAGTAACAGACGTTGAAGGGGAAGGTAGATGAACTTTGGTTGAGACCAATATAGGAAATATAGGAGAAAGAACTGAACATATTTATTGAAGACTTATAAATGTAGTGGGTTTTAAAGTGGCAGAAGTAATTTTGTTCTGGTGGCCCTAATTCATTTTAAAAGGCTAATTTTAGTTAATTCATTATTCTATCTGATTTTTCAAATGCAACTGAATTCTAATAATCATTAGCATAACCGTTTGAAGCACTCCACTCTTTTGATTAGTATTCTATGGGGATTAATAATTTTCTACCCTAGAAGAAGGAAAAAGGACATTTTATCAGAACATTGCACCTGTCATATATCACATCTTGAATAATTTATGCCCACTGTTGTTGCCAAGTAAAACTTGAGCAAAGTTTTAGATTTTGAAGCTAAATTTTAAATCATAATTATTTAATAAATGTTTGTGAAAACCAGCTGTTCACTTTTAAAAACCCTAAAAGAAGCCATATGACAAGGCCTAACAATATCAACACAATTAGAATGTTCTGCTTATAAATAGCATAGTGTTATTAATAGAAACGTGCTCAGAGATACCACAGCTGTGCAATTGTGGAGACAACATGCTTGACTCACTGTGGTTGCCCTTTAAAAGTGCTTTCCACAAATGAGCTCTAAAGAGGCAAAGCAGGGCGTAGAGGTTACGCCTCTGACACATATGTGATAGTGTAGAAAGGATTATTACCTCAAAATTATTTTATTGATGTTGTGAAGGTATGTGATATTCAAAAATAGCAAAGCTTCAAGTTATCAAGATTTTTCAGTGTAATGTGAGGTATGAAGATGATATGGATTAAAAACAGCGAATGTCTATAAACTCTACGTTTGGATATATTTCATTTCCCCTTTCCTGTTAAAATAGGCACTTCCGGATTACATATGTGATTCCCAAGCCTGCACTAACCATGTTCCCACTCTAACCCCCATCCTATCCCCATCCCTACCCAAAAGAGGGTATTGTCCTTGAACCCATGTCTTCCCCCAAGGCTATAATTTTGGATGGATGGTAATAACTCCTTTACTTACTATATAAGTAGAATGAGGGAATAAAAATTCTTTAGAAAGATCAACTGAATTAGTGAAAATAGAATAAAGAGAAAGAGTTAATGTCTATGGAAAACATCTATTTCTAATTTGCAGAAGAATTTTATTTTGTAGATTTTAAATATGAGTATTATAGAGATTATTATCAACTTAATTCTCAAAGAGCTGTTGTTTAGTACAAAGAGATTGCAATGTGTTAATCATGGATGAAAACAGATCAGAACAAACTAAAGGAAGTGAAAATATTCCCCTAGTTTAAATCCACCCCTCCCCTTAGAAAATGTCGTGCAGTTGACCTGTAATCTTGATTTTTTTCATTGTTCATTACTTCTCATTCATGCCTGCGAAACTCTTGTTTGCTTTGGTTTGCTAATCAAACAAATGTCAGCTGAGTTTATTTGAAAACTGGAATAAATTGCAGCACTTTAGGTCATTAACAGCAATCAGACATTTTGCAACCGACAGAATATTCAATGACTTCAGATCTTGAAACAGGATTTAATGCATTCCCAGACCTCTTAATTTCTATCTTTGAAGTATAAAATGCAATGAAAAAACCCAGAAAATAGTTATACTTATGTATTTGTGTCTATATACAAATGTTATTGTAGTCTTTAAAAATATTTAAATAACTTAAAGTTTTTGGCATTATTCTGAAACTGGCATGAAGCACTGAATCCTGAAATGTTTAGTAACTTGATATTTATAATTTGCGGGTTCCTTTCTATGGAGAGGATCTTTCACTTCCTCCATAATGATCATGAAACCTGTGGCTATATCAAACCATCCACACAGGTAAGGTATATTTGGTCAGCTGAGCTACCAAACTTCTCAGAACTCCCAGAGATTTCATTCTTCCTTCCCAAAAGGCCAAGTGCCAAATTTGAAGGAAATTATTCTAAAGGAAAGAATACCTTTTGGATTTGCATTTTTAATGAAAATAAAGGGCTATTTTATGTATTTATTTTTGTTTGCCTTTTGGGGGGGGCGTTATTCATTATGTTTTTCTTGTTGTGGTTCAGTTACATTTGCCCCACATTTTCCTCTTTGCTCTCTCCTGCCCTGCCCCCCATCCCACAGTCAATCCTGACCCCTTCTCTGTGCCCATGAGTCCTCTATTCATGTTCCTTGACTTGCACCTTCCCCTTCCTTCTCCTGTTAACCCCCTCCCTTCTCCCCTCTGGTCACTGTCAGCTTGTTCTGTATTTCCATGTCTCTGATTCTATTTTCTTCATTTGTTTGTTTTGTGATTAGGTTACACTTATAAGTGAGATCATATAGTATTTGTCTTTCACTGCCTGGCTTATTTCACTTAGCATAATGCTCTCCAGTTCCAGCCATGCTGTTTCGAAGGGTAGGAGCTCCCTCTTTCTTTCTGCTGCATAGTATTCCATTGTGTAAATGTACCATCGTTTTTTGATCCATTCATTTACTAATGGGCACCTAGGTTGCTTCCAACACTTGGCTATTGTAAATTGTGCTGCTATGAACATAGGGGTGTATAGGATCTTTTGGATTGGTGTTTCAGCGTTCTTAGTGTATAATCCCAGCAGTGGAATTGCTGGGTCAAAAGGCAGTTCCATTTTTAGTTTTCTGAGGAAACTCCATACTGTTTTCCACAGTGGCTGCCCCAGTCTGCATTCCCACCAATAGTGCACTACGGTTCCATTTTCTCCACCACCTCACCTGCAGTTGTTGTTTATTGATTTGTTAATAATGGCCATTCTGACCAGTGTGAAGTCATATCTCATTGTGGTTTTAATTTGCATCTCTCTGATGGCTAGCGATGTTGAGCATTTTTTCATGTGTCTCTCTGGGCTCTCTGTATTTCCTCCTTGGAGAAGTGTCTACTCAGGTCCTTAGCCCATTTTTTTTAAAAAAACAGAATGCCTTCCTTTTTTTTTTTAAATATTTTATTTATTTATTTATTTATTTTTAGAGGAGAAGGGTAGGAAAGAGAGAGGGAGAGAAATATCAATGTATGGTTGCCTCTCATGTGTCCCCTGCTGGGAACTGACCTGCAACCGAGGCATGTGCCCTGGCTGGGAATTGAACCTGGATCATTTGGTTCGTAGGCCCGCGCTCAATCCACTGAGCTACACCAGCCAGGGCTAGAATGCCTTCCTTTTTAAAAAATATTTTATTTATTTCATTTTTAAACAGAGGGGAAGGGAGGGAGAGAGAGAGGGAGAGAAACACTATTGTGTGGTTGCCTCACTCACATCCCCTTCTAGGGACCAGGCCTACAACCTAGGGATGTGCCCTGATGGGGAGTCAAACCAGCAACCCTTTGGTTTGCAGGCTGGCATTCAATACACTGAGCCACACCAGCCAGGGACCTTAGCCCATTTTTTAATTGGGTTGTTTTCCTTCCTGCTGTGGAGTCATGTGAGTTCTTTATACATTTTGGAGATCAAACCCTTGTCCAATGTATCACTGGCAAATATGTTTTCTCATATGGTTGGTTCCCTTTTCATTTTGATGAGTTTTCTTTAGCTATGCAGAAGCTTTTTGAGAAGAACAAAGTGAGAGGGATCACAATACCTGATATCAAACTATATTGCAAGGCCACTGTAATCAAAACAGTGTGATTTGATTACAACAGCATAAGAACAGAAACATAGACCTATTTAACAGAATAGAGAGCCCAAAATAAATTTGTGTCTTTATGGTCAATTAATATTTGACAAAGGTGCAGGAACATAAAATGGAGTAAAAATACCCTGTTAAACAAGCAGTGTTGGGAGATCTGGACAAGTACATGCAAAAAAAAAAAAAAAAAAAAAAAAAAGAAACAAGATCACCAAATTATACCATACACCAAAATAAACTCAAGATGGTTAAGACTTATATATAAGTCGTTGACACCATAAAGGTCCTAGAGGAGAACAGAGGCAGGAAAATTTCAGATATCCTGCACAGCAATATTTTCACTGATACATTCCCTAGGGTAAGGGATTTAAAGGATAAGAATAAATAAATGGGACTACATGAATTTGTTTTTAAAATGTCTTTTTAGGTAGACATGTAGGTTGATGGAGCAGAATAAGGAACTGAGAAAATCCAATACAAAAATACTACTGAATTGTGACAAGGGGAGCTATTAAATAGAAGAATTGTCTTTTCAACAAATGGTGCTAGAACAATTAGACATCTACAGGTAAAAAATTATTAACCTCAATCTAAACTTTGCAGTGTATACGAAACTTAATTGAAAGTAAATCATAAGTGTAAAACATAAAGCTATGAAAATTTTAGAGAAAGCATAGGAGAAAATCTTCAGGACTTGGGGCTAGACAAGTTTTGGAGCATGATACCAAAAACACAATTCATAAAAGAAAATATTCATAAACTGACTTTAGTCTAGAAACTTTTATGCTGTGAGAAACCCTATTAAGATGATGAAAAACAAGCTACAGAGAAAAAATATTTGCAAAACACACATTTGACAAAAATATTATATAGAGAATATAAAAAGAACTCTCAAATTTCAACAGTATTAAAACAATCAATTAGAAAAATGGGCAAAAACATAAACACATTTCACCAAACAGGAGACACAATGAAAAATAACCACACGAAAAGATGTTCAACATCATTAGCCATTAAGTAAGTTCAAAATAAAGCCACTATGAAATATCACCTCACATCTAATAGGATAGCTAATTTAAAAAAGTAGTCATAAAGCAAATAGTGAGAATGTGGAGATAATAGACCTCTCACCCATTGCTGGTATGAATATAAAATTGTATAGCTACTCTAGAAAACAGTTTGTCAGTTAAAAAAAATAAAACTTAACAGATGTTTACTATATGACCCAGCAATCGCAGTCTTGGGCATTTATCCCAGAGAAATTAAAACTTATGTTCACACAAAAACCTCTGCATGAATGTTTTTAGGATCATTATTTGTAATAGCAATAACCCATAAACAATCCAAATACCCTTCAATGGATGAGTGGTTAAAGTCTGGTATATCCATCCATGCAATGGAATATGGCTCAACAATAAAAAGTAACAAACAGCTGTTATATACCACTTAGATGAATCTCAAAGGCATTATGCTTAGTAAAAAAAATCTCAAAAGGTTGAAAACCATGTAATTCAATGTATATAATATCTTTAAAATGACAATATAGTGATGAGGAACAAAGGTGAGCATGAGCAAGATCCTTTGTGATGATGGAACAGTTTTCTTCTATCCTTGTGATGATCCTTTGTGGTGATAGAACAATTTTGTATGTCTATCGTGAGACAAAAAGGCACAAGACTATACACTCATGCACACCCCCCCCCCCACACAAATTTTTTCCAGGGCTCTTAAAATTTAAATTTTTACTTTCAAAGGAGCCAAGATAAAATAAGTTGGGCGTTTTATTATTTATTTAATCATCTTCACTGTTATCTGGAAGTATAAAATTTAACTATAATTTTCCTTATAAGAAAGTATTTCATAGTCTATATAGGTCCAGAAACCCATGAGTACTTCAGAAGTGAATTTATTATTAGTGTTATCAAAGCTCACAAACAGTATTATTGTATGGATTAGTTTATAGATTTATACTTGAATAATTAAGAAACAATATAATTTTTAGTCATATAGAAACATGTTTCAGGATTTCTTACTTGAGTAAAATTTTTAAATATGGTATTTTAGAAACAATTTTACAGGTAGGGATGACAGAAAGTACTATAGCTCTAGAAACATTAATTGAAGACATTTTTCAATTGCAAGAAATCTATAGTCCCTTTACACTCTTTCATAATCCTGTCTTCTTTATTACCCAAAAGACTGAAAACTTCAAATCAAACATGTTTCTTCAGTCCAAATAACAGCAGAATAGCAGCTGTTCTATACACTTCCTTCTTTTGCCTTTTTTGTCTAAAACCAGCATCAGAAGAGAATAGTATACAAAGTGATAAGAGGGTTAATAAAAGTTGTATCCACTCTCTTGGTGCTATGTCTATAGATAATGTAAAAAAAGGGAGAGAACAGAAAAACTTTTAACCTGAGATTTGTTCCAGACAAGGATGAAAATCAAATGTTAAATCAATTATTTCAACTATAGACATTAGCAAAATATGTTTCCGCTAAGAAAGTCTGTAAATTCAACCAAAGTAATTGTATTATGGTGGAAAATGGGCACAGACTCTAGAGAAGAACAACTTGGAATTGAATCTGGTTGACAAGATCCCCGGCTTGCGGATTTTGGGCAAGTTTTTAATGTGTTGAATTTGTCTTATCATTTTATAGATGAGAAAAACATGGCCTACGGAAACTCAAAGACTTTTCCTTGGCCACATGGCAGTTGAGCTAGGGAGTAGGGACAAAACCTAGATTTCCTTTTTTTCCCGACTGGTCCAAGACTTTCACATTACCTTCTCTTCCCAAAATGTCTGCCAAGAGGTTGATCCTCTGAGATGTTAACATTAATAATGTAACCATGGCTTTACTTCTAAACCTCGTAAGAAATACTAATTTATTATATTTAGTTAAAATTGTATTTGTTGTCATCATCATTATAATTATTATTTGATGCTGGTATAAATAGCTTAAATGGTAATCTGTATCAGTTTAGAATAACCTAAATTATGTCAAAAAATACCCTGCAGTCTCCATGGCTTAAAATCACAAAGGCTTTCTTATGTCTCATGACACATGTTCGTCATGGATTAATGGAGACTCTACACATCCCATCATTGTAGCTACTTAGAGACCCCAGCTGGTAGAGCAGCCTCCATCTTGAATATTTCTGATGTCCAGAACTTGTCAACAGTCACATGGCCTCCCCCAGTTAGATGGGAGGTAGGTAGGCGTGTCCTATTCTTTACTGTAAAGAGAGAACCAATTATAGTTCATCAATGATACTATGCTTTTACCATCATATGATTTATGAAGTGTTATGGCCCTGTTAATTTCTAAAAATGTTAAAAACAACTAATATGAAAAACTTCAAACTATGTAAACAAAATATCTTATAAAATTGCCAGCAATTTTAGAGATACTATCAGTGATTTGGGGCTTAAATGTAAGTTTTTTTAAACTTCAAGCATTTTATACTTATGATAGGCATAGTTATTCTTCACTGTCTGTAAGCTAGTCTTCCCAATTGGTTTTCTTTTCACTTCCCCAAAACTTTTTGCTCCCTGAACAGTGAGGAAAGATGCATAGCTGTCTGTATTTTTCTTGGGACTCTGCACATTGATCATTCTGATTAGTCTTTGTGGTTGGTTATCTTTGGCTGATCCAGTGCTTCCCTAAATAGATACTGCAACGTATTTGTCCTCCGTTAGAGTAGGATCACTTGGTTACATAAAACAGTAATATAATATCGTATAGAAAATTTGAGTGATATTGCATTGAGAGAAGAAGTTAGGGCAAAATGACTAAGTAGAAAAAGAATGAGGAAAATGGTGGAGAATGAGGAAAATGGTGGAGGATGAGGAAAATGGTGGAGGATGAGGAAGGAAAGACAATTATGGTAATATTCATTACAGATGTTGGAATTAAATTAGTTATCTATATGGATTAGAGGGCAAGTCCCTAAAAGAAGAGATTTGGTGATTGTGCCAGAGCAGTGAAATCATTGGTTTCTCTTCATTGCTTTCATTTATACTGAGAAAGAATCTCAGATATTACTATTTATTTCACTGCAAGAGGGCAATGGTGTCCATTTGGCACCATGATATCAAGGTTCTTCTATTCCCCATTCCTGGCAGAAAGGCCTAGGGAATGAGGGCTGAGCTCAGCTCTTGTTAAGTTTAGTACCTAGGAGGTGACTGCAGTCATTAGATTTTATCCAAACAGGCCTAATAAGTATTTTTCCTATAGAATAGGCCCCAAATTATACTAGATTCTTTAATCAAATGGAAAAATTATCAACAGACTCAAATATTCAGTTTTAAGACCTCTCACTAAAGAAAAATGAGTATTATTTTCTTATGCATCTTTTCCAATTACCATTATTTTTCATGAAGTATATATATACTCTTTCTTAGTTCCATAACAGATTCATTATGATCACTGAGGAAACATTTTATTAAAATATTTTTTCAGAGCTAGACAAACTAATGACAATAATATGAGTTTTCTGTTTCAAGATGTTATTCAATGACAAAAAGAATGCTTGTTAAATTACATTAAAATGATATAAACTGAATGACTTGGGCTAGCTTTTGCTTACATCCAAAACCCATGAAATCAAGAAGCAATGTGAACAATTTTATATTTCCACTTTTTATTATTGGCATAAAGCATCATTGATGCACAACATAATATCCAATGTTCTGATAATGTTTATTTGTACAGGTGGTTGAAATTTGAAGAAGATGTGGAAGATGGAGGAGAGAGGTGGAGCAAACCGTATGTGGCGACTCTGTCACTGCACAGCTTGTTTGAGTTGAGAAGCTGTATTCTGAATGGAACTGTGTTGCTGGACATGCATGCCAATACTTTAGAAGAAATTGCAGGTATATCTTTTTTCCCCTTAGCCTGTATCACTCTTATGGCTACAGATGATTTTTTTTATCACCTTTTCCTTATAATTGTATACATGTGTGACCTTTGGAAAATTCTCATGATCAGCATGTAAGACTGTAAAAATAATTTTTCTTACTCCTTTGCTTAAGGTAAAACAAGTTGAATGTCAGAAAAATATAGTTTAACTGGTCCAATAAAAAGTCTGGAACAAGAATCTAGGTATTCTGACTTCCATTTAGTATTTGTTGTTTTTCACTATTGTATTTAATGAGAATGTCACCATTAGAAAATTTAAGGAAAAATAATATTGTTAGAGATTGAGTTGTTTCAATATTAAAGTACATGAAACAGGCCCTGGCCAGGTAAGTTAGAAAGTTGTTCTGATACGCCAAAGTTGCAGGTTGCATCCCAGCAGGGCACATGTAGGAATCAACCAATGAACATGTAAATAGGTTGAACAACAAATTGATGTCTCTCTCTCTGTTTCTCTCTTGCCCTTCTTCTCTTAAATCAATTAAAAAAATTTAAAAATGCATGAAATAACGATATATGAAATTCAACTTCAATAGATGTTGAATTTTGTTAAATGATTTTTCTGTATCTATTGAAATTATGTTTTTTATCCTTTGTTTTGTTAATTTGGTGTACCACATTGATCAATTTGAACATGTTAAACCACCCTTGTGTCCCTAGAATATATCCCACCTGATTATGGTATGTGATCCTTGTAAGTATTGTTGAATTTGGTTTGCTAATATTTTGTTGAGGATTTTTATATCCATGTTCATCAGGGTTATTGGTTTTTAATTTTTTTTTTGTGGTGTCTTTAATTCTGATATCTGTTAATGCTGGCCTCATAAAATAAGTGTGGAAATATCCCTTTCTCCTCGATTTTTTGGAATAATTTGAGAAGGTGGTATTAACTCTTCTTTATACATTTGGTAGAATTCACCTGTGATGCCATCTAGTTATGGATTTTTTTTGTTTGGCAGTTTTAAAATTGGTGATTTAATTTTATACTTGTAATTGGTGTTTTCAGATTTTTTTATTTCTTCATAGCCCAGGCTTAGAAAGTTGTGTATGTCTTGTAATTTAACCATTTTTCCTAGGTTATCTATTTGTTGGTATATAATTGTAGTAGTTTCTTATTTTCCTTTGTATTTCTTTGGTCTTATTTGTAATTTCTGTTTGTTTTTTTTTTCTGATTTAATTTATTTGGAACTTTTTTTCTTGATAAGTCTGGCTAAAGTTTTCTTAATTTTATCTTTTCAGAGAACCAGCTTTTAGTTTTATTGATCTTTTCTCTTTTTTTTCTACTTCATTTATTTTCACTCTGATCTTTATTATCTCCTTTATTCTACTAATTAGATTTTGTTTTTTCTTCTTTTTCTAGTTCCTTTAGGTGTAAAGTTAAATTGTTTACTTGTGATTTTTCTTGTTTCTGGAGGTAGGCAGACATGGTTATGAACTTTACTTTTAGAACTCCTTTTGCTGCATCCCATAGATTTGGAAAGTTTTGCTTCCATTTGTCTGAAGGGTTTTTTTGCTTTCTCCTTGATTTCTTCATTTGCACATTGGTTGTTTAGCAGTATGTTGTTTAATCCCCATGTGTCTGTGGGTTTTTTCCCTAGTTTTCTTCTTTGAATTGATTTCCGGTTTCATATGGCTGTGTTCAGAAAAGAGGCTTGATATGATTTCAATCTTCGTGAATTTATTGTTTAGTTGTCTAATATGTGATATATCCTGAGAATATTACATGTGCATTTGAAAAGAATGTGTATTCTGTAGTTTTTTAATCAAATGTTCTATCTATATCAAGTCCATCTCTGCTAATATTTCCTTTAGGCCCAGTATTTCCTTATTGATTTTCTTTTTTTAAAACACTTCATTGTTGTTCTTGTGTAGTTTTCTGTCTTTTACTCCCATCCCAGCCCACCTCTTCATTGATTTTCTGTGTGGATGATCTATTCATTGATGTAAGTAGAGTTTTAAAGTCCCCTACTATTGATGAAATATTGTCAATTTCTTCCTCTTTGTCTATTAATATTTGCTTTATATATTTAGGGGCTCCTATGATTATAGAATAAATATTTACAAATGTTATTTCCTCTTCTTAGATTTACCTCTCTATAAGTTAAAAAGCTTTTTTTAAATATTTTGTTAGTCTTTGTTTTAAAGCCTATTCTATTTGATGTCAATATTGCTATTCCAGCCTTCCTTTTTCCCCCTCACATGGAGTATCTTCTCTATTCCTTCACTTTCAATCTATGTGTGTCTTTAGATCTGAAGTGAGTCTCTTGTAGGCAGCATATAGATGGGTCTTGTATTTTTTATCCACTCATACACTCTGTATCTTTTGATTGGAACATTTAGTCTGTTTACATTGAAAGTAGTTATTGATTGATATGTACTTATTGCCATTTTGTTAATTGCTTTTTATTATTTTTGTAGTTCATCTCTTTTTGTTTTTTCCTTCTCTAGATCTCTTCTTGCAGTGTGATGGTTTTCTTCAATAGTATGTTTGCATTCCTTTCTCTTTATTTTTTGTGTGTTGTAGGTATTTGGTTTGTGGTTACCATGAGATTCATATATATCTATATAAGTCTATTCTAAAGTTATAGGCACATAAATTCAAATAAGTTCAAAAGCTCTACATTTTTACTCTCCCTGTTTTATATTTTTCACATCATATATTACATCTTTTTATTTTGTGTGTCCCCTACTTTTTGTAGTTATAAGTGGTTTTGCAACTTTTATCTTTTAAATTTTTCACTTGCTTTTTAGTAGCTGTTTCACTGCCTTTGTTATATACATATTTTCCTTTACCAGTAAGATATTTTCTTTCATATGTTTTCTTATATCCAGCTATGTTTTTTCCTAGCTTAAAGTTGATTCTTTAACATGTCTTGTTAAAGGCTGGTTTAGTGGTGATGAACCCCTTTAATGTTTGCTTGCCTGGGGAACTCTATATCTTACTCAAATCTGAATGATATCTTTGCCAGGTAGAGTATTCTTGAGTGTAAGTTTTTTCTTCTCAGTATTAATTATATCCTCCCACTTCCTTCTGGTCTGCAAAATTGCTGCTGAAAAATCAGCTGATAGTACTATAGAGTTTCTCTTGTATGAGATTGGTTGTTTTTCTGTTGCTGCCTTGAAGATTGTCTTTTTATCTTTTTTAAAAGATCTTATTTATTTATTTATTTTTAGAGAGGGGAAGGGAAAGAGAGGGAGAGAAACATCAATGTGTGGTTGCCTCTTGTGTGCCCCCCACTGGGGACCTGGCCTGCAACCCAGGCATGTGCCCTGCCTGGAAATCAAACTGGCAACCCTTTGATTCGCAGGCCGGTACTCAATCCACTGAGCCACACCAGCCATGGCTGTCTTTTTATCTTTAACTTTAGCCATTTTAATTGTAATATATCTTGGTGTGGTTCTCTTTGGATTCATTTTGTCTGGAACTCTGTGACTCCTGAACCTGAATACCTAGTTCCTTATCTAGGTTATAGAAGTTTTCAGTCATTATATCTTTAAATAAGTTTTCTGTCCCTCTCTTGCTTTTTCCCTTTTTTGGCCCTTCCATGATGTGAATGTTAGTACACTTGATGTTGTCCCAGAGAACCCTTAAAGTATTCTCTATTTTAAAATATTCTTTTTTCTTTTTGCTGTTTTTAATGGAGTGATTTCTACTATTCTATTTTCTAGATCACCAACCTGTTCTTCTGTGTTATCTAGTCTGTATTGATTCCCTCTAGTACACTTTTTTCTTTTTTTTAGTATTGTTCAATTACAGTTGTCCCCATTTTATTTAAATTATTGTATGTTTCAGCTTTGCTTGGGTATTTCTTATACTTTTAAATCTTTGCTGTTGGTCTCACAGTGTTCCTTCATTCTCTTCCTGAGTTAAGTGAGTATGTTTTATGACTGTTAATTTGAACTCTTTATAAGTAAATTACTTACCTCAGTTCCATTAGTGTTTTTTTTCTTTTTTTTGAGGGGTGGTATTCTATCTTGTTATTTCATTTGGAACATAATCCTTTGTTCCTCATTTTTTAAAATTTACTTTGTAAATTTCTATGAGTTAGGCAAAAACTCATAGAAACCTCTCCCAGTCTTGAAGGAGTGGACCTGTGTGGGAACAACTGCTGAGTAGACTGCATGTACCAGGTGGTTTTGGCAGGCCAACTGGAGCAGGCACAGGCTGGTGGATCCCTGGGCATCCATTCAAGACTCACACTGGCAAGATTTCTAGAGCTGGGGCTTTGGACCTGGGAGGTCTTGAGATCTGCTGCAATAGTTCCCTCTTGACAGGAAAGCTGGATCAAGCAGATGTTGTGGGGATCCTGGAGTATCCCACACTGGGAGTGCACCAAGTAGGGTGTTTGGAGTTGGAGGGAACATGGGCTGAGATTTCCCAGTGCATGCTGCACTGGGGTGTTTTGGGCAGGACAGCTGATACTAGAGCAGGCATAGGCCACAGGGGTTCCAAAGTGAGTAGCACTGGAGTTACCTTGGCGTGATGGCTAGAGCTAGTGTGAGCCAGGGATTCAAGTGCATTGGGGCAACCTTTGCAGACTGCCTGAAGCATCTGGACTGTGCTCCCACTTGCTATATTAATGGTGAAGGAGAAATGTAAAAAAAATGGTACTCACTAGTGCCTCTGATCCTACAGAGACTTCCAGCTGTTCTTCATCTATTTGGTAGACACTCTTGTGTTAATAAATGGATTTCCTTCATATGTAGTCTAGGTGCCCTTTACCTGCTGTCTCCTCACTGTGCCCCAGGCCAAGCAAGTCTTCAGGGAGCAATCAGTGATATTTCTTCCTATTAAAAGTCATTGTGTTGTGGGTGGAGTCCCTATTGTTACCATGTCTCTGTCTCTCCTATTCTTCTCAATGTGGTTCCTCTATCATTTGTTGTGCAGAAGCTGTTCAGTTAGCCCTAGTTCTTCTTTAGAAAGAATAGTTTTATATGTAGATGTATATTAGGTATGTTGGTGGGTGGAGGTGGATTCAGGGTCTTTCTATGTCCCCACTTTGGACCTACCTTCCCCAAAGTTCTCTAATAAACATTTTAATATTTTAATTGGGGATCAAACAACTGGACTTTTCATAGTATTTTGTAGTTTAGGAAACTCTTTTTAGTACTTTTAGTCTTTTTTATTTTTAAAATTTTATTTAATTTATTGTTCAAGTACAGTTTTCTGTCCTTTACTCCCTTCCCAGCCCACCCACTCATCCCTCCCCACCTCCCGCCCAGTTCCACCCCCCGTAGTTTTTGTCCATGTTTCCTTTATATTTGTTCCTGTAAACCCTTCCCCTCCCCCCCAAAAATTCCCCTGAAATTCCCCCACTCCTCTGGTCACTGTCAGCCTGTTCTCTATTTCAGTGTCTGGTTATATTTTGCTTCTTTGTTTGTTTTGTTGTTTAGGTTCCTGTTAAAGGTGAGACCATATGGTATTTGTCTTTCACTGCCTGGCTTATTTCATTTAGCATAAAGCTTCCCAGTTCCATTCATGCTGTTGCAAAGGGTAGGAGCTCCTTCTTTCTTTCTGTTGAATAGAATTCCATTGTGTAAATGTACCATAGTTTTTTCGATCCATTCATTTATTGATGGGCACCTAGGTTGCTTCCAACACTTGGCTATTGTAAATTGTGCTGCTGTGAACATTGGAATGCATATGTTCTTTTGGATTGGTGTTTCAGGGTTCTTAGGATAGAATCCTAGCAGTGGAATTGCTGGGTCAAAAGGTGGATCCATTTTTAGTTTTCTTAGAAAATTCCATACTGTTTTCCACAGTGATTGTACCAGTCTGCAATCCCACCAACAGTGCACTAGGGTCCCCTTTTCTCCACAACCTCTCCAATACTTGCTGTTTGTTGCTTTGTTTATGAGGGCCATTCTGACTGGTGTCAAGTGGTATCTCATTGTGGTTTTAATTTGCATCTTTCTGATAGCTAGCTATATTGAGCATCTTTTCATGTGTCTCTGGATCCTCTGTATGTCCTCCTTGGAGAAGTGTCTGCCCAAGTCCTCTGCCCATTTTTTAATTGGGTTGCTTGTCTTCTTAGAGTGGAGTCGTGTAAGTTCTTTGTATATTTTGGAAATTAAACCCTTATCTGAGGTATCATTGGCAAATATGTTTTCCCACACAGTCGGTTCTCTTTTTATTTTAATATTGTTTTCCTTGGCCATGCAGAAGCTTTTTATTTTGATGAGATCTCATTTGTTTATTCTATCCTTTATGTCCCTTGCTTTAGGGGACATATCAGTACAAATGTTGCTGCGTGTAATATCTGAGATTTTCCTGCCTATATTCTCCTCTAGGACTTTAATGGTGTATGGACATTTTGATGATATTAATTCTTCCAATCTATGAATGCGGTATATGTTTCCATTTGTTCGTGTCTTCCTTGATTTCTTTCTTGTGTAGTTTTCTGCATACAGGTCTTTTACCTCCTTGGTTAGGTTTATTCCTAGGTATTTTATTTTTCTTTTTGCTATGGCAAATGGGATTTTTTTCTTGATTTCTGCTTCTGCTGTTTCATTGTTGGTATACAAAAATGCCTTTGATTTCTGGATATTGACTTTGTATCCAGCTGTTTTGCCAAATTCATTTATTAGGTTGAGCAGTTTTTTTGGCCAAGTCTATAGGATTTTCTATGTACACTATCATGTCATCTACAAACAGTTTACACTGTCTTTTTGATACATAAAACAAACTTGAGGCTTAGTATTATTATTGTTATCCTTACTTCATACCTAAAGATACTGAAATTCAGAAGTTTCTAGGTTGTGCCCAATGTAAAGAGTTTATTTCTGCTACTTTTGTTAGTGATAGCATTACCTTTGAAAATGGATTAATCCAAATAAATGTTGGATTGACTACATATAATGAAGCTGTAAAATTTCTCAATCTGGCTAAATTAGCTTCATAAAATACCATTCATAGTTTTATCAGGCTTTAAATTTCTTAAAATGTATAATTTTTACTGCTGTCTTTAGAAATATATTCCTACCAGCAAATATCCCATTAATCTGACTAAAACTCTCTTGTTTATTTTATTACCTTAATACAGTTTTATTGTCTAAATTTATGCTTCCTTTCTTTACCTCTGCCCCCTTCCTCAAACTCAATTCAAGACTGTTAGCTGTGTTAAATCTAGCTTTTAAAAGCAAATTACAGTTTCTAAGTCTATCCTTACAAATGGAAGTAGTTCAGTGAAAGTCCCAATATCCCAAATAGCTTTTTAGTTTTCTTTCCGTTCTTCTAATTAGTTTGTATTTTTCTGTCTCCAATGTAGTCCAACTTGAATGCCCCATTTTCAATGTAGGTCAATCTGTAAAATGTTATTCATAAGATAGTAGTTTAGAGCTAACACCACATAGATAAATATTATTGAAAATACTTGTGTTGACTCTTATATCCTTAGATTCCTTTTCAATTATTAATGAAAACAGACTCTCTCTGAGTGATTTTGATTTGACTTACTTAATTCAAAGATATTTATTTCTACCCTCAATAAAATCTCATTTAAACATTTCTCCCTATAGCTTGTAATTATTTTCTTATTGCTTACTTGCTGCCATTTTTCCCTTCGTGACAATTAAACTATATTTTTAAGAAATATATCACTGAGGCCACTTGCAGAGATGGGAATAATTTTTTAAAATTTATATTCATTTTATTTCTTTTTTATTGTTGTCCAATTACAGTTGTCTCCATTTTACCACCACCACTTTTCCCCAGCCCACCCACCCCCACCTACCACCCTCAATCCTACCCCCATTTAAAACCACAATGAGATACCCCTTCACACTGGTCAGAATGGCAATCATAAACAAATCAACAAACAACAAGTACTGACGAGATTTTGGAGAAAAGTGAACCCTACTACACTGTTGGTGGTAATGCAGACTGGTGCAGCCACTGTGGAAAATAGTATGGAATCTCCTCAAAAAACTAAAGATGGAACTGCCCTTTGACCGGGCAATTCTACTGCTGGGATTATACCCAAAGAACACTGAAACCCCAGTCCAAAAGAACCTATGCACCCCAATGTTCATAGCAGCACAATGCACAATAGACAAGTGCTGGAAGCAACCTAAGTGCCCATCAGGAAATGAATGGATCAAAAAACTATGGTTCATTTACACAATGGAATTCTATTCAGCAGAAAGAAAGGAGCTCCTACCCTTTGCTACCGCATGGATGGATCTGGAGAGCATTATGCTAAGTGAAAAGGCCAGGCAGTAAAAAACAAATACCATATGATCTCACCTATCAGTGGAACCTAATCAACAAAACAAACAAACAGGCAAAATAGAACCCAAGACACTGAGATAAAGAACAAACTGACAGTAACCAGAGGGAAGTGGGGAGGAGGATACTGAGGAAAAGAAGGGGAAGAAATGTCATTTTTTTAATTAACCTATAATTATAAATTTGATTTCATTTTACTTTATGACAATTTGTCTCCATAGCAATTAACAATAAGACCTGAAATTTCTTTTTAACTCTTATTTATCATATTTTTCAATATGTTAGACAGTTACTAACATATTAATCACCCATTCTAGTTTTCTAAAAGCTGGATATTGTAGTTTACCTTTAAGGGCTCTAAACCTGAGTACTTTGCAAATGCCCAGCCTCAGCAGCATTCATGTTTTTTAGATATTTTCTAGCAGAGGAGTAGGATCCAGATATTATTTTAGAATGATGAAGGATTTTTATATCACTATTCTGATGTTTTTGATCGACTCTTAGATAATTCTCTAAAGAGGTTTTGTAGACTTAGCAGGAGAAAATCCTGTTTATATCTGGCAGGACTGTCAAGAATTTCTGGTATAATTAAAGTGGGATTTTCTTTTGGAAAAAGTTAATTTAAAAATGTCTATTTCTCAATGTTTCAAAGAACTCAGAATAAATGTAAACTTCTTTGTTCAAAATACTACTTAACTCTTTTAAATCCAAAATTCTCAAAATATATTTTCTTACCATAACTTAGTCTGATAAGGAAATCAGTTATATTAAAAATTATTCTTAATTAAATTTTATAAATCATAGGCAGTTTTACAGTCTATGTTCATCTCTTTGAAATACAGTGCTCTAAAGATGAATAATGAAAATATTCTTTCAGTAGTTGTGTACTTGAACCTAATTCTGTCAGTGAGAGTAAGAAACTAAAACTAAACCAAAGTTAGTAACATGGAAAGGTTATCAATTATTGCTCTCAAGTCATTAAAATAACTTCTATTGACTAAAATCTCTTTTTGAAGTAAAAACCCATTGTTTTCTCCACTTAATATAATACACAAATTTAGGAGTATGGGAACAGTCATACATTTTTCAGTATGCTTGTAATATGCAGTACTTGGCCTGGAAAGTCAGTATTCTCATAGTAGTTTACAGTTTTAGTGTGTATGTTCCTGGTAGTGCTGTCAACCAGACTGTAGAATTTGAATTCATCCTATTTCCCATTCCTCCCCCAGCATCATTATGACAATGGCTTTTTAGGACAAAGCATTTATATGATAATTTTTAAAGAATTTGGAGATTTATACAGAATCTGTAAAATATCATAGTCTCTGGAGGTTTTCATTCAGTAGTTAAATGGATTGATCATAATAAAATAATCATCTGATTGGACCTAGAGGGTATTATACTGAGTGAAATAAGTCAGTCAGAGAAAGGGAAATGCCATATGATTTCACATATGTATGGAATCTAAAGAACAATATAAATAACTAAACAAAACAGAAATGGACTCATAGATACAGAAAACAGACCGACAATTGCCAGAGGGGAGGGTGTTTAAAGGACTAGGTGAAAACATTGTATGTAAAAAATTAAAATAAAAAATTATACTTTGAGTCAAAAAATAAATAATTGCCTGATTAAGATGTAAAGTAATATGTCATTTTTCTTAGGCCTTTTTACACAAACGCTGCTAATTTTTCCAGGATCAGCTTAGTGCTAGAAGAACATGACCTATTTATCCTTTTTCTTCTTGCTCCTTTTATCATCCAGATCCTGAAATTGTGCTTTGACAGGCTAGACTGTATTATTTAGACATCATAGCTGCTGAGATTGTAGGACTTGACTCTAGGCCCAAAGCCATTATGATCCATTATCCTTTCCTACTTTTCAAGGTTAATACTAATATATATTATAGCAGTGAAGAGAACAATGTAAGTGATTAGTGAATCAGACTCCCTTTGGTACTTAAACATCACCTCAGTATAACTTCTATTCTCAAGCAAGGTGATTAACTTTTCCAGTTCATTAAGGTACTATTTGATGCAGTTACAACTCAGAGGAGTTTCTGTGTATTTCTATGTGACTAATGAGTAGATGAGTGGTTTTTTTCCTATTTGCTTTCTCTTGTGTAACTCTTTCAAATCTTATCTCTGGAAAACTGTGAAGCTAGTGATTTACAGGATTGTGTAGTACTCAAGCTTAGAAAGACTGTGCTTTAGTAGGAATTAAAACTGATAACTATCTGCATGATTTTTTATATTAACCCCTTTGATTCTGATTGGAATATTGAACCGGGGTACATATCATGACTTATAGCTGAAACTACTTTACAATGGTATAACTTTGATGTTTTAATAACCTACTTTACAACTCCCAAAGTGAAGTATATAATGCACATTTTATATGCACTTTTCAGCCTTAATAAGGTTTCAGTGTAAAGTCACATATGTTGACAATTTATCCTTTTCCTTATTTCAAATTTTTCCAGGAGAATTATAACTATTGATGTCCAAAAGACTGAAGTATACATTAATTATTCTATAGTATCATTCATTTTCAATTGGAAGGGACTTTGGAGGTAATTATAGTGAACATTACATTACAGCTGACTTCCATATGTGCATCCTACCCCTTTCCATTTTAAACAGCAAAGTGATAGAGCAAAGGTGGGCACTGCCTAATTTTGTCAGACTTACGAGCTAAGAATAATTATTACATTTTCCGTGACTGAAAAATCATAAAAAGAGGTTAAAATTTTGTGACATGAAAATTATATGAAATTCAAATTTCATTGTCCATAACAAAGTTTTATTGAAACAACCATGCTTATGTGTGTACATGTTATCTTTGAGTACTTTTGTGCTGTAAAGACAGAACTGAGTAATTGTGACAGAGATTGGATGGTCCACACTCCTGAGATATTTGTTATTTGGCCCATTATAGAAAATGTTTGTCTACCTCTGGTTTAGAGAACTTACTGTAGCCGTGGCTGGTTTAGCTTAGTGGATTGAGTATGGGCCTGTGAACCCAAGGGTTATTGGTTCAATTCCTGGTCAGGGCACATTCCTGGGTTGTGGGCCAGGTACCCAGCAGGGGCCACATGAGAGGTAACCACACATTGATGTTTCTTCCCTTCTCTTTTTCCCTCCCTTCCCTTCTCTTTAAAAATAAATAAATGAAATATTTAAAAAGAGAGAGAGAACTTACTGTAGAGTGAAAGGCAGTTCTTTATTATTTTAAACCAGTTGTGGTGGCCCTTCATTTTTGCCAGTGATTTGTTCAGCTTAGTCAGGGCTCTATCAGTTGACATAGGAAAATTTTTCCTGGGCAAGGCAAAAAAATAACTTTTTTTTTGAGAAAAAGTCACAAAAAGGCAAAGAATGTATGGATACAAAGATATGTATTTCCTTGTTGGCTGGTAGCCACCCTGTGACAAGGAAAATCAGCCTGAGGTTGAAGCTCCCACCTAGAGAAGCAGAACACTGATGGAATCACAGAGACATGGAATCAAATCCAGCCTAAATTTGATCTTTCTGTTTTTCAAGCCAGTGAAATTACTGTTTTAGTTTGATTTGGATTTTCTGTTATTGATAAACCAAACTTTGCCTCCACTTGATATACTATTAAAAAATACAGATGGATGTATTAAAACCTCAGAATTCAAACCAGGAAACTTTAACCTACTTAATGAAAATTGCAAATAAAATTTTGTACTGGGATTTTTTTTACTGATGGCCTCAATATTCCAATTAGTGCATTATGTGCTTAGTCCTGGCAACAACATATGAGATAGATAGTATCTCCATCCTACAAGTAAGGAGCCTGAGACGATTCAGCTTTACAAGGCCACACAGCTAGAATGTGGTACAATGATCCAAGTCTCTTTCCCTAGTCCATTTCCTTTCACATGGAAGAAAGGCATTGTTTATAATGGAGAATTCTGCCAATTTTCAGATCCTTAGTGTGTTCAGTGGGGCAGTGGAAGGTAATTCATTGTGATCTGCTTGCTTCACATAAGGAGTTAATGTCTCAAAAAATCAAATAGCATTAATATTTGATAATCTAAAAGCAGATTAATTATACTAGGGTTCATTGAGATGATCTTTGTATTACCAAGAAACTTAAAATGCTTTTATTTATTTACTTATTTTATAGGCATTTCTGACACTCCATATGGTAAATATTAATCTGCTTACTTATAGCCTTCTGAAATCTTCCTTTTATACTTTGGTTTATGGTTATAGAAGGCCTTTTTAATGTAAACATGTTTTCAAGGAAAGTTCAAGGAAGGCTGACTTTATATCAGTGTGAAAGAGTTCTTTTCTCTTCAGATGAGAACAACTAGACACCCTCCTAAGCCTTCCTGCATCAGATTTTTACAGGTGGACTTTTGTTCACTGAAAGAAAAAACATGGAAACTTTTCTCTACTAAAAAAGGGAGAAAGACCATATTAATAATATGTCTGTCTGAAATATAATATTCTATAAGGTCATTACATATTTAAAATGGAATGGTTTGTAATATAAATTTCCCCAAGCCTTTGTTGTGCAACAGTTCCACAGAGTTCTAAGGGATTTTTAAAGAATGCAGTTCTATTTGAAGATGTATAATATTATCTAGAGGATGGATATTAGACGCCATGGTTCCTGGCTGGTGCACTACAGGAAAGCTGTGCTAATCTTCCTGCCTTCCCTCTTCAGATATGGTCCTTGACCAACAAGTGAGCTCAGGTCAGCTCAACGAAGATGTGCGCCACAGAGTCCACGAAGCACTGATGAAACAGCATCACCACCAGAATCAGAAAAAACTCACGAACAGAATCCCCATTGTTCGTTCCTTTGCTGATATTGGCAAGAAACAATCAGAACCGAATTCCATGGATAAAAATGGTAAATGTTTCTTTATTTTACTCTTTATGTTTATATAGGTGTCTGAAATATCAAAGTGCTTCTAAATCCTTTAAGGTATATTTTATTTGAAAGTGATCTATTGAAATTTAGATGTAAAATTGCTTCTTTTTGTATATACATATGTGTGTGTGTATAGTTTTATTATCAAGCATCGGATTGTAGAAATTTTAACAAGAATTTAGTTTTCCTGAAAGGTTTATGAAAGAATGCAAGGGAAACTTTTATCTAATAAGAAGTTATAGACTTCAAGTTATAGAAGGTAGGTTCCAAACATAACTGAGCATTAGTTGCATGGTCTTTGTCTCTGTCTCAGCTTGAGAATGTAATGTAATGCTTTGATGTACAATCCTAGAGTTAAAATGAATATAATCATTATTTAGTGTTTGTGGGAAAAATATACTAGTTTCATGTTGCTTGTAGTCAACAATTCCATTAGAGAATACGATTAAAAAGGCTAGCTAGTGCACTGCTGTGGCTGTACATACATTAATCCTGATTTCCAGTTCATGGGCTCGTTGCTGTTGCGCTGTTGCATCTTCAACATCCATAGGGCCACCGCACTTATCATCTCCACACACAAACACCAAAGACACCAACCACTGTTTTCTGGCAGTCATGACTTACTCCTTATGGTTGTGTTTCACACTGTTTTATCCTCCCTGTGTATTTTGTTCTTTCTTGTATCCATTTGGCCCTTCATCATTTACAGTAAGGAAATTGCTTATGAATTTCTTCTTATTATCTATCCTTTCCATTAGTCTTACGAAGGAAAATGAAGTTACATAAGGATAATATGAATTGTTAAACTGCCATTAGCTATGAAAGTTTCTAAGTTTAAAAGATAAATAATGAAATGTCATTTCAAATGCTTTACTAGAAAGATTCTGATTTCTACACATGGGCTAAAGTATATGTATTGTCAGCCTGGATTATTTTATGTAATTTCATTATTATTTTCATGCTTTGGCAATGCCTTAAATACAAATGCATGAACATGAATTTTCCTCAGATTTTGCATTATACTCCCTCTAAGAATTAACTCTTGGTGAATGCAAGCCAGTAAAAAAGAAATAAATACCTGTCTTCACTTCATTACTTATACTGGAAAGCAGACAATAAAATATATGTCTGTATTAATGATACACATTTACTCAAAGATGCAAGGATCTTGGCCTTGAACTAACCATAATTTTTATATCACAGATTTCACTGGGGATAATATTCGCTGTGAAATAATTTTATTTCATTAAGTTCTTGAAGGAAAGAGAGTGCTAAATTTACTATATGAGACATTTATTATAATATCATGTAAACCTGGACACACTATTTGTTACTGATTTAAACTTCTGTTAAATATAGGAAGAGCTGATGGAATTATGGACTTGAATCACAAGTTGACATATAGAAACATATAAATAGAAAATTTTCTGAAAGCATGTCTTTTGTCTTACTCAGAAAACTGCTTAGTATTTCTGAAAACTAACATGTGAGTAATTCTGAAGTGATTCTGTCACCTCTGTACAATCAGCCTTTATCTGAACATATACAGATCCTTTTGAGGCGTACTTTAGGGTAATAAAAACTTGGAAGCATTTCTAATAAGATTCATACATCCAATTAAGTATTGTTGTATACTGTTCTGTCAAAAGTGGTCTTCTAAGTTTGGGCTTATAACACCTCCTCATGACTCTGTTTGCTTCCTCACATACTTTGCATAAATATATATATTGAGACTTCTGAAAATATATATAGACTTCACCAATTTAGAATTAAATCTATACAGAATTGAATAAAGAGTGAAAGACCTTTATTACTAAGGTTCTCAATTTATTTGTGAACTCTGACAAACTCTAGATAAACAAACATCAAAATTCATAGACATAAACATAGATTTATGGATTCTGTTTCAAAATATGCAATAGAGATTTAAATTTTTGTGTAGTAGTACAGAGAGATGCAAATGGATTTTTAAATGCAAAAAATGGAATAATAATATTCTTATTATTTAAAAAAATATCTTCAGGTTCCATTTATAAGTGAGATGACAGTGGAAAGAGGGGAGCGGGAGGGAGAGACTGGTTGAAAGAATGGGAAAGGACTAGTCAAAGAACATGTATGAATGACCCATGGACATGGACAACGAACGGTGTTGGGATCGACTGTTGAATGGGGCACAGGTTGGGTGGAGGGGGACAAAGGGGCAAAAATTGGGACAGCTGTAATAGCATAAACAATAAAATATTTAGAAGGAAAAAAATCTCTTCAGTAGAGGATTTCATGTAAAAAGACTGACTTTTCATTTAAGATTATAGACTAGAGATTAGAGTGAAGATTTTCTAGAAACTTAAAAACAGAAAACATTTTTCTTCCTGAGCATAGGGTAGAATTAACCACTCTCTTATTTAATATACTTTTATTTTAAAGGCAAAACAGTAGGAATTCCCTAAAAAATTAACTGATTCTTATGTAAATAAATCTAAAAGAATGATATAGAATAAGGTTTCTACTTTCTTAATTGACTTGTTCTTTTAGCATGCTATACCTTGGATAGCAGTCCCTAGGTTTAAACATTTAGATAAGTCAATCTGAATTTCAAATATGGGTTATTCACAGTATAGGTTTTATATATTTGTAAGACAGTGATTTCCTTGCTCCTCTCCTCCTGAAGTCTAAAATGTCTTGTTCAGTTTTTTAGTGATTTGTGATAATTTATTCAATGTAATCTCCAAATACTACACTAGTTTTTTTTTTTTTTTTTGTATAATTGTTTTCTTGGTGTTCAGCACATTCTCTTAAGGGCTAAGATGCAGGATACTATGGATTCACCATGCATATTTCATGCCACCATGCTGTGTTTAACTTTCACTTTTCATTAAGCATCAAAACTGTGAGAATTAAATGTCTGATTCTGTTTCAATAAAAAGTGACAGTTACTTTCGGCAAAACAACAGCAAATAGTAATAGGAAAATAATATCTTTTTTAACCTTAGAACCCTGAAAAAGATATGGGTAGAAAATTCTCAAAATAAATTTATCAAGAATATTCAAATAATTCCTTGAAACTAGAGGGACTTTCTAAAAATAAAAATAAGACTTCTATGTTAAATTATCTAGAAAAAAATTTATCAGTATTTGTATGTATCATTTAGGTCATGCATGCAATTATATTTTGAGACATTTGGATTACAAATGTATTATAAAATATTATTACTTTAGTGATAAAGTTTATATTTAAGAAATAATTTAGGACTCTTAGTTTTCTTAGTTGTAGGGTATCTTCATTCCACTGGGTCTTTTATTGATAATTCTAACTTGAATTCTTTTCCTTCAGATATTTTTCTCCTTCCTATTCCGAACACTTTCCAGTTGTACCTTTTATTTAAGATCTCAGAAGGAGTTAAAAGGCAGGAGGTCTCTGACTTACTTTCAGAGCCTTGGGTTACAGGAGAACATTTAGGTTTGGAAGGATGGGGCACGTGCTGGCTCTTCAGGCCGCACACGCTCCCAGCCAGTACAACAATCCACAATGTAGGTGTACGGATGGCAGATGGTTTTTATTTATGACATTTGGAAGGCACTTTTATTGCTTTGTAATCACTACTTTTATAAATGTTGGACTTTTTATTTTCGGATACATAATGTTTTTATGTGTGTTTAGTATTTATATGCTTTCTTATTTTTTTAACCACTGTGGTATCATAAGATACCAAGAGTTTAAAGATTATCCCTCATAATACTCTACCTTGAAGAAAATAACCTAGAATAATAATTCTTAGAATCACTTGAAAGAAAACAGTGAAAGATTCATTTAGATGAGAGAATTAAACATTGCATGATGAAGGTATTTTCCATTGTTCCCCAAATATCAGGATGACATCACTGACAATTGATGGGTCTGTTTAGAGGCTGTTATTGCTACTGAGTTTTGGAATGCCAAGATTAGATTTTTAACAGCAAAAATATTTTTAGTATGATGTGTTTAAATTTGTTATTTCTTATGTTACATTAACTACTTTCAGGCATAATAATTTTTTCCAGGTTTAAATATGTGCATACTTTTTATGTTTTTGAAGTGTGGCTCACTTAACACTTTCTAATTATCTAGCTTTTCTTTCATGTTTTCTATTCCCATAAATTAATGTATTGTTACACATGTATGTAACTTTGTCATTCATCTTTATATTTCTTTATTTTGCTCTGTCTTGTGTCTGTCTCTAACAGGCTCATCTCATCTCTGTACCTCCCTCATCTCCTACCCTTTGGGTACTCTAAATGCGTTGAAGTTTTCTGAGGTAGTGTAAACCAGCTTGGTCTCTAGGATAATAGTAATGTACCTCCATGTCTTCATCCCAGTTTCCTTCTATTACACATGATTTTCAGTATGTTAAGCAGTAGCAAATAATGATATACCTTAAGTATATATTATTCTCCTATTAATTTGAATTTGGCCAAATAGAAATTTAAAAGCTTCTGTTTTACAATAGTTATGTATATAACTTATTTAAAGAAGAAGACTATAGGTAAGGACTTAAATGTATGAATATAATATTTAAAGATTTTTGACAACATATTTTATCTTTGTGTTTCAAGAAGATGTTTTAGTGATCCTTATATTACTTAAAGTAAAATTAGTACTTTTGACATAATCTCATGTTACCCCCCTACAACTTGACCATAAGAGAAATGTCTATGCCAGTTTCACAATGAACCTCATGCAAAATGTATGCAGTTGCAAGAGAAAGCCCGAGCTTCCATTTCCTGGAGAGTAGTCACCGGGAATCACTCTCAGGCTTCTCCTGTGCTTGCCCACCCCTTTCCTGATTGGCCTTAGAGAAATTAATGGTCTATAATAACTTTTTATCTGACTGATATGTGATCCCTACATGGAGATCTAGAGGAAAAAATTGAATTCATGATTAGAAGGAAAATTTATTCAAGCAGTTGCTAATATGAAGACTGCATAATATGCACCTTAATGGATAAGGTACGTGACATATTGAAATGGATAACATTAAAAATGGTGGATTCTTTGAATTTAAAGGTTTGGAAAAACAAATACATTTGGTAAATATGTAGGATTATGTTAGGTTTCTCAAATGTTTACACTTAAATAATCATGAACTCTTCCCAGTTCTTACCAATGGTGTCCATTTTTCATCAGTTTTTGTATAATTTACCCTGAATGTAATAAGGTTATTGAGTTAGTAAGTGTTTTTTAATTGTTTTTGGATAGTCATCTTCATGCTAATAACAGATGTGATTAAACATTGTAATGATATTTACTTATAGGATATATTAATATGAACAGTGATTGGTGTATGAAACGATGGTCATACAAGAAAGTAGATAAAAACATGTATGTTCTCAAGCATTGTGGCCTAGGGATTAGATGGATTATTATAAAATTAGCATTTATAAAGCTTCCACACATGTATGTGAGTGCTAAATCCTAACTTCATGCTATTTTGTCTTGGAGAGGGAAATACTCTAGCAAATCCTTTGTTATCCTTTTAGAAAACATAGTAGTTCACTTCTGTTTGAAGGTAAAATCCTTGCCTGAAAACTGTTATTCTATGAACTACTATTGTTTTAGACATCAGTGAGAAAATAAAGGGTGCCCTTTTAAAACCTAAATTTGCTGATTCTTTTTATGTAATAGTATTTGAAGTAATGAAAGTCATTTCGAAATTCAAACTCATCACCTTCTTTTGAAAGACAGTAATAGTTGAAATAAACTAAAGAAATTAGTATTTAGACAGATGAAGATTATAATTGATGACAGAATTATAAAAAAATTATTCTAATTTATGAGATTTACAGTAGTTAATAGACTATAATTCATGTGGGGATTTTAGTTTGATAGATAGATAGATAATAAAATTTTCAGCTTTGTTTAAAAAATTCTAAGTTTTTTCAAAGTAACCCAAACCAAAATTATCAGTTTAATTTTAAAATTATATTACTTATACACTTTTCTGTATCCTACCAAGTTTTCAGATACTGCCTTAAAGATATACACATTTAATGCATATTCTTTCATTTTAATGAATTAATATACATATTGAAAATAAGTTTTGGAGCACTCCTTAAACTTTGCAAGCCATTTGATGTGATTAAATATTTTTAACTACTAATATTTACTACTGTTGTTTAACTATTACTGCTGACCAATAAGATACCAAATTTGTGTTTTATATTCCTGTATTATAGTCTGGTAGTTTTTTATGCTCCCCCCCCGTATTAACATACATATCTAAAATCGAAAAGAAGCAAGGATTTACTACCATTTAATATGTTTCCTGCTAGTTAAGTACTCTCCACTAGGTCAATATCCATATCACTTAAAATATTCATAGAAAATAGGCTTAAATCCCTCCCTAATTCTCAGCTTCATGAGGTAATATTTTGTAAGATTTTCATCATATTGTAACAAGAGTTTCATAGAACTATAAATCTCAAAATATATTAATATTCACAAGGCAAAATCCAAGTACCAATGTTGTAAACATATCATATAAGCTGAAAATAATTTGTGAAATGCTCTATATTCAAAGAATATTTATGGAAACATAAGCTGTTTAATTTTTTCAATTCTAAATTGTAGCATAGTCTATGACTAAATTTCTTTGAAGTTGATTACTTTGCATTGGATTGAATCTTTTTTGTGTTTTTTTTTCTGACTGAATTAAATAGTTGTTTTCCATGTAGTTTTATACCCCATGAAATAACTTATTATAAGAAAGCACATATATGTTTATTTAATTTTTTTAATGCCTTGAATTTCACCACTCAATTTTACAGAACATTCAGAAAATTTAGGTTTAAATCTATCTAATGTTCTAACTTATGAAAATATGGAGAATGATGTGAAACTGGCGATTGAAGACATCTGTTAGCACAAATGCATTATGTAAAAGATTTTTTAAAAATTACAGTTACTATATTGAGAATGATAAATGGCTGCTAATGAACAGTGCACAGTCAAAGCTGCACGTTACAGTTAGAAATGGGAGAATGAAAAGAGATGATTCTGCTTAACTCTGGTATTGCTCTAAAGCCTATATATGCAATTTGGAATATGCTATAATCAGAATTTATGTACATAGTTAAAGGCAAATTTTCTTTAAAAATTAATTTTAAAAATCTTCACCAAATGTATTATTCTAGTTTGTTTAGTGAAGGCAAAGACTATTTCATTTCTAGAAGAAACTTAAGCCCTTTACTTTCTGGCAATAAAACAATATTAAAACATAAAAAAATGTTATCTATTAATGAATGACCCCTGAGAAGCTTAATAGTGCACAAAGCAAAATTCAAGTAATATTTAAAAGTAAATTAGTGTTTTAAATCATAGTTGGTAATTTCTAGTTAGCAATGAACAAGCAGGCTTTCAGGAGAAAATGTAAAGAAATGGTTTTATTTGTAGATGCATTAGTAGTTCAGAGAAGTTCAGATGAGTACAGACTGAAGTAAGTGGAGATGAGACTCAAGGTGAACTTTGAATCCAGTTGAAATGTAGGTGGGTAGAGAGAAGAATGAGGCAGACACAACAGAGTATCCTCCTGACATGTAAGACTGATGAGAGTAAGAGCAGTAGTTTGGAGTCAATTATTGTAAATGTGGTTATGGCTTTAAAGATGGGTCATCATCATTCATTTCACAATGAAAGGGTGGAGAGAGGTTAAGGAAAAAGAGAGATATGTGAAATTTTGCAAACCTCATTAATTTTTATCATTTAGTTGCTAAACAAGGAGAGCTTACAGACAGTTGCAATTAAAAAAATGTTTCATAATTAGTGAATAATGAAATTTAATTATCCTTTGCTAGCCATTGTCACCTTCCCAGCTCTCATGCCCACTTAACATCATAATCTTCCCTGTAATTGGGGGAAGATGACAAAGTAATTAAGTTTCTGGTTAGTGTTAATGGAAAATTAATACAATTCAAGTTTATTGATCTTTTCTCTGCAGACTAATATTTGTATGCTTATACAATCAAATAATGAGAAGCACAAAATCATATTCACAGTTTTTATAGTGTGTGAGGTAAAGGTATTTCTAACTGAAGCTTTCATATAGACATCTCTAAAAGTTATGGTCAAAGTATTTTTTCTCATTAGCTTGTTTTTTTAGATGCAATAAAAGCTATAAATATGCTGTATATTTTTCAGATAAATATTTACCCATTTTAAAAATTATGCATTTTAAATTCTTCATCTGAGCTTAAATTATAACAGATGTCTATCTTATCTTTTCAAAAATATATGTCATTAGTATTGGATGAAATGTAAAAATCAATGATGTTAGTTTTAAATATTTTAGTAGGTAATCTTTCTTCATAAGAAATAACTATTTAATTAGAGTTTTAATTTGAGAATTTGTTTATCTTTTCTTGACTGAATTCTCCTGTTTCTATCTGTAACTGATAAATGAGAATATTTTTATTGATAAAGATCTAGTTATATTGACTCTTCATACTTACCTCATAAATTCATTAAGTAACCTATATTAGTTTAGCTTAATTCATATTTCACTCAATATGTCTGGAATTATATAAGTAATTGTTTGTATTCTATATTAACAATCTCTTTTAGCAGGTCAGGTTGTTTCTCCACAGTCTGCTCCAGCCTCTGTTGAAAATAAAAACGATGTGAGCAGAGAAAACAGCACCGTTGACTTTAGCAAGGTAAGCTTCTTTCTCTCTCATTTAAGTAAGCTACAGTATTATTACTGGAAACTACTATACACTTTAAGAGGTGTTAACACAATTTTTTGCATGCACAGTTTTTGTTACTTAGCTGAAGCGGGATATTGTTATAGTGTTAGCATTTAAGTTCAAATGTAACATTTTACTTGTTCACCAAACCAAATGTGTAAGTTTTATGCATAGTCTTTAGGTATGAGCCATTCGGTATAATATATCTCTTCCAGTAAAAAGAATAACTGGACTTCATGGCTAATTTAACAGAAGTTTATTATTTAATATCTGTTTATTTTTTCAAAATTATTTTTTCCTCTGTGGAAAAACAAATCATATAAAGTTTTCATTGTCACAGTTCAGAGAAAGGCATTAATGTAGGAACACACTAGAACATAGTGGAACTGAACAAAGTTTCTAATAAAAGCATAATAAAGATGGACTATTGAGGGATATATTTAATTACAGCTAATTAAAATGAAATCATTTACTTAAATTATTCTGTGAAAATAATGTAATTTTGGCTAGCAAATTTCTGACATTTTATATGTGCAATTGTAGGCTATGGCAAACTAACACTTAAACAGGAAAGAGGAGTTTCAATACTGATCCAAAATGAAGAGGGTCAACAATTTTCTTTATCTGAGTGGCTGAAACAATAGTAACTCAAAGTGTCTTCCCCTCCATAAAGTTCTTGGCACTGGCGATGATTGTAACAGTGGGAAGAGGTGGCGACAGGAGGCAGTAGAAGTTGACTGCCTCAAGCTTCTGAAAAGTATAATAATAGCGATCAGCTCCTCGTTGCTGTTTCAGAATCTCTCTGCCAAAGCCTAAGTGGTCTAGGTCTGGTCATGTGCATGCTCTCCCTCTGGTGCCTGGCGGAGTCTCTGTGGGAGCATGGTGTACCAGCTTAAGTCTGTTAATTATGCGCGCAGGGACTGGGAGGCCAACAAAAGGGGCATGCTAGTCCATGTGGGATGAAACAAAGGCAAGAAAAAGGACCTCCACACCAGCAAGAGAGAGAGGTGAGGGCATACTCGGGCTATGTTTCCATGATGGGTCAAAGCTCATTTCACTGTATGGAGGCATGTGATTCAAACATTAAGCCAGTTCAAATGTAATCCATTTGCTATTCCAAAAAAATATCTTTTTAAAATATTACATCTTCATTCATCTCTAAGTTGGAATAAAATTGTTGCAAACTACCATACATTTAATTTCTGATATTCTTCATTTGAAATAATATCTTAAAAGCAGTGACATAAGAAATTGCTTATTTATTTATGTAGGCATTAACAGTACACCATGGGCATATTTAACATTCTCAAAAACAATAATAATAAATCAAATTCTTTCAACTAAATTACCATTTAACCTTTTTTAAAAAGGATATAACCCCGTCACATTGAATTTTATATCTCCATACAATTTTGCTTTGAGTTGTCTGATCTGTCCTTGGCAGCCTCAAAAATGCTTCATCATATTTGAAAGAAAATAAATTTTGCCATTTGGAGACAGTAGTCTTATAGTTATGTCCCCTAAAACAAGTAGACTACAGAAAACTGTGAAAACTTTAGTGAAAACTTTCACTACAGTGAAAAACAGATTTTCTTTCCTTTAATCCTCTTCTTCTTATTGCATTTCCAACTACTTGTCCATTTCATTTTTTAATAGGCAAGTTAAATTTCTAGAGCCCTCCACTCCATGCCAACCATTTATATTCCTCAGTCACTTGTCCACAGCCTGGCACATTGGAGGGATCATGGCTTTTGAGAAAGGGTGTGAGATCTGGAATCCTAACTTTTGCATTTATAAACTATCTGATCTTGAAGAATGTCTCTGAACTTCAGCTCTTTCATTTGTAAAATGAGACTAATAATACTATTTATAGCTGTATTGTAAAAATCAAATGAAATATATAGAGTGCCTGGCAGAGTGCTGGAAATAGCAGGCATTCAATACAAGGTGGCTGCTATTATTATTATTATTACTATTATTATTATTATTATTATTGGGAATGATGTTAAAAACAAATACTGAACCAGAATCTAATGATTTAGTCTCTACCAGATCTCTAGTGCTTTGTACAGTATTTGGGATGTCCCATTGAATGAATTCTGTGAGATTCAAAATAATTTAAGTATTTAATTCAGGAATGCTTTTGAACAACCAAGTAATACTAATTACTTTATAACCTAGAAGTGCAGAGCAGTAGGGCTTGAAAAGACCAAATGTGACTGATCTATCATTATGGAAACAAAATTTAGTGCCAAATTTTGCAGGTACATGAGATAAGGTTTTTTAGCCTAATGATTTCAGTTGGTAGTAAATTTATCACAGCTCAGCTAGTCTCTGGGTTACTTTGTCAATTTAAATATTTTCAGTTTTTATATGTAGTTTCTAAACCCGAATAGAATTTTGAGATGTTAAGGGTAAACAAAGTGTATTCATTTCAAGTGACTTGATCCTATAGTCTATCTATACTCAATCTACATTTTTTAACCCTTTTAATGGATAGGCCCATCAAACTCCCTAATTTAGGAATGCTTATGAATATAATCTAAGTTGTCAGGTTGTCACTTTCTGTAATGTTTTTATAAAGCAGATGTGTCAAAACACTCTGTGTCTTCATTTTTTAAACCAACTTGCAGAGGGTGGTTAATTTGGTATTTCCCAAATTTTGGTGGTATTTCTTTTATTTCAAATGATCCAAAGAAAACTTCACATTATTTTCTATGTAGAAAGAACTTTCTTTTGCATCTATCCTGAGTATGTAAAACATAGTATAAAGAGTTTTATTGTTAATCCATGAACTCCAGGAAAATTTAGAGACCTTCTCATTTAGAAGGTGAGAAAGCTGAATCCCAGAGAGATTTAATAGAGCTGCTTAAGATCACTGGCTTGTTCGTGTCACAGCACCATTTCTCCCCAGAGGATCCCTATTGATTTTCTTGTACTTTCCGTAATGGGCTTAAGACTTAAACTTTCCCCCTGAAGTCCCATCTGTTTTTCTTTCACATCTCAGTGTATAGTTTGTCCAGACATTCCCAGTTCCACCATGATCTTCTGTCTAACCTTGTTCCCTAGAGATACAACTGTTTCAAACCCGCAATCTAAGCACCAAATGCCCAGAATGAAACAGCTTTCTCTTCTTAGCAGAACGGTCTGGAGAGCCCAGGATCAGGGATGTAAATCCCGATCCATAGAGTATACCTTGATTTCTTCAAGGTCTTATTCATTGGAGCAGAAAATTTCAGGCTTTCTTTATGTTCATTACAAGCGTTTTAGTCTACTTGAGGATTGTCTTAGGGGTGCATTCAACCTAGTTCCTTCCTCAATTATTGTTCCTGTAAATAATAATTTTATTACAGGTCAAATTATTATCTTTAAATGTGAACTTTTGTTATATTAAAAGGTAGTTATATTGCCAAATAAGGATTTTTATGAATTATATATTAATACAAATGCAAAAATATAGAGCTGCCCCAGGAATAATATATAATTGCAATATAGTAATATAATTAAATAATATATTATATAATTTATTACCCTCCCAAGTATATAATTACTTCAAGAATAATATAATATAATGAGTGTAATATGATGGCTACTCCAGATATCTATTATTTAACTATAATTTATTATATTTAAGGTAAAAAGATAATTTGTTAATACTGAAATAAAATTATGTGTATTTAATGCCTTTTCTAAATTATGTATATCAATTCTTTATATATCAGGAATTATGTAATACAAAAATAAAATCATGTTTAAAGACTATATATTTCTTTTTATAAAATTAAACTATTTTAGCACTATGTACTTCTTGATTTAATTAAATTACATCTTAAAGCAGTTATTTGTATAATTGCCACCTGTCTAGGGCACAGACTTCAATAGTTAAAACTACGGCACTTTTCAAGCAACAAATGAGTTTATAGAAAGTTTTTCAGTTGGAATTTAGACTTTTCATTAAAGTCATGAAAGGTATTATCAATATTGATAATTGATCTTGTTTATTGATCTTGTTTATTGATCTTGTTTATCAATTATAGATTTTCTTAAAAAGCTATTTTTTATTTTAAATTTTGTTCTAGCACATTAACATTGTATAACTGTTTTGATATTGGTGGGAAAACTTCTTTACTCTTTTAAGCTCTGAAAGACTTAGGAAGATTTATTATGTTTTTCTCACAGGGCTGATAATGTATGGGTAATTTATTCCCTTTTTGAAAATTTATGCTTTATAGTGAAGTTATAAAGCATTAGTAATTGGAAACATTTTCAACATATGCATATCTCCTAACTAGAAAAATAAATACAAAAATATGATAATAATTCCTATAAAATTTAACCTATTATTAAGATAAATAAATACTTTTGTGTCTTTAAATCAAAAGGTTAGATTCTATAAGATGAAAATACTTACATGTAATATCCTAAGGTATATGCTTTATGAGTTTACAAATGTGTATTTGGAAATATATTTATAGATGAAAACTTTGGAATTTTAAAATATTTGTCATAATTTTTATAGGCAGTTTTGCTTTGTTAAATCATTTTTCTTTAAAATAGAACATTGGTTCTGCTGGATATTTTAATAGAGTACTATAGATTATTTTTATATTCCTTAGGATAAAATGTACACTCCACATAATGAGTTTTATGGTTTGTGATACCTTTGTTTTACAGATAAATTAAGTAGTTATAAACCTTCTAAATACTTGTGCTGAGGTCTTGATTTCAGAAAGCAGCACATTTAATGTAGTCACTTAAAGTCCAGCCTGTGGACTTTCTAAAGTACTCTTAAAAGGTTTAATTATTTTCATTTTAAACTTCTTGGAAAAATTGTTCTCAAATTATTAAACTTGCAAAAGAATTATCTGGCCTTAAAAAAAGTCTCTACCTCATCTCTGTTTGCCAGAGCTCTTTTCTCTCTCTCTCTAGCCTATTCCCACTTTGATCTTTGGCCCCCATTTCATTAATGCAAACGCAGAAAACCAATTACTATAGCAGATAAAAATCTTATTTTCAAGATTTCCTATAAAGTGATTTCCATAAAAAGCAACTCAAATGAATTAGAAACAAGAAACAGGCTATGTAAAATTGACTTTAAAGTCACTGCTTGGTTTGCATTGAGGTCCTGTGCATAACAAGTAATATTTACTCTTAAGAACATTAACATTCATTTTTCAGTCCTCACCCTCTACTTTAAGCACTTTTTCTTGTTAAGGATCACTTTTGTTTTGTGTGCATTCATTTCAATCACAGACATCTCATATCAAGAAATTCAAGTATGGCTCTTTAGCCACACCAAATGTTAATATTTTCATTCTTGTTTTCTTTACTTTGTCGTATCTAAATTCTCTGATGAGAAATTAAAATTCAAGAATGATCAGGCTAAGTATAGAATGTGAAGGATATGGAATAAAGATGAAGACAAAAAGTCATAATTAACTCTGTAAGGACAAATGTGTTTATATTTCTTCTTTGGATAGGCATATTTTGAGTATTAATTGATTAAAATGTATTATGCACAAAGTTTAGGTAATGTAACATAAAATATTTAAATCTATTGGAAAATCCTAATTATATTATGATTAAAGTATATTAACTTAATTGAGTGCATGCTCTTTTCTTCCTGAAAATTTCAAGATTGCTGATACTGAAGAAGTTTCTTTTAGAGATATTGAATAGAGAAACTAGAATATTCAGCTTATTGATAACAAATTAGGAAAATACACAGGTAAAGAAATAAAGATATTTGTAAAGGACAAAAGACATTTTTAACTACTTAAAATATTTTACTTGTAGTATATTTATATAAGCTATATTTATTAAAACTATATTGATAGACTACCATATGTGAAGCACTGTTCACAATTGAGCAAATTTTTCCAGCTTTGATTTACCTTTCTTTACTTCATGATGCTTGCAGGTTGATCTGCATTTTATGAAAAAGATTCCTCCAGGTGCTGAAGCTTCAAACATCTTAGTCGGGGAGTTGGAGTTTTTGGATCGAACTATAGTTGCGTTTGTCAGGTTGTCTCCAGCTGTATTGCTTCAAGGACTGGCTGAAGTCCCAATCCCAACCAGGTAAAAAGTATAAGAGCCTCTTTTGCATTTTTCTTAAACCATTTTTTAATATAGAGAAAAGAAACAAAGAATAAATATAATTTATTCAAAGTTTTTTTCTCGAAACTAATCCACAAAACTCTTGTTTCTTCTTGTTTGTGGAGGAGACAGAAAAGTTCTTTAAAAACTTTTCTTTAGTCCTTCCTCTCAAACTTTTATGTTTTCTTGTAGACATACTCCTCATCTCTAAATGCCCTGGTCTACATCACCAAGTAAATCCTTTCTTATAAGTTTGGTAAAAAGTAATGGAGTATTAGGCTTTTCTCAAAGATTGCACTTGACTGTGGGCTAAACAAGATCCTGTATATGAGTGTGGTCAAACTCAAAGCAACCGAAGTTTTCAAGGCTTAGTTTATCCTTGAATGAGTAGGCCCTTCCGTAGTACATGTAAGTGGCAAGTTGAGGCCAGTCCCTGCTGTATCTGATGTACTGTGTGTTTCCGTCCTGGGCACAGCACACCTCCCATATGTAGTGTAGAGTCTGAAGGATCGTTGGTAGTAACATCATGGTAATATGTCTGAATCCAAATCAAAGGTACAAATTTAATTTGATTATCTAAACTTGTTTTTCACTGAACTATTCACAAAACCAACAACAATTTAGAGATAGTATAAACTGAATTGTAATTGTTTATAATTTATCTCTATTTTATAGACATAAGACTGACCACAGGCAAAAAATGTACAGAAAAATATCATTGACTTCAGCACATTAGGTTTCTAGCAAATTCAGCCGGGAACCTTGTTTTCTTCCCTTCCCCCTCCATCCAATGTGATTTCTATATAAAGACTTGCACTCCGATCTTCTTTTCATAGAAAGACATATCTCTTTGGGGCCTCATCTTTCACATGACTGGTGCCCACTGTTTGATGCTCCGTTTCAGATACTGTTAGTATGTCTCCTCTTCCCAAGCATCAAATGCCTCAGCCTGGTTAAGATGACATAAAGTTTAGGTGCTATGGCATCTGAGTTTGTAATATGTTTCCTCTGTGAACCTTTGGCCTTAACTCAAAACACAGCAGATCATATTACTCTGTGTTTTGATTATGGATAAGACATCCCCAAAATATGGAATAGTTTAGTCAGGAGACCCTCTCTGTGTAAGAGCTCAGCTCACTGAATGGGATTCAGTGTTCAAGTACTTATTTCCCAATCAGGTTTAAGGAACGAACCTGGTTATCAGTCAGGTCACAAAAAGAAGTTCATCCTTTTGGAGGGCTACTGAGACTTCTGATACAAACCAACATTTATATAAAAAGGGTAAGGATGACCTGAGTGCATTGAAGTGGCATGTGACTGTCTATATGATCAAAGCTAATTTTTCTACGCACCTATTTTGCAACCTATCCAGAGTTTCTGGGAGTTTGGGATTAAGATTTAAGATGTCAAACTTATTAATTGTAGAAGTATTATTTTAGTAGTTTAAAATTCCTTTTTAGTCTTCCAAGCAGGGCATTCTTGTTCCACAATTTAGTATAGTGTCAGATGAACTCTGAGTAAATGAACTCTGAGTAAACCATTTATGACCACGATGGTTCTTGTATTTCAAAAGAAAGAAAAGAAAAATTCTCAAAAGTAAAGTCATAATGGGGTTATGCACCCTCACTTTGAAAACAGCCAAGGTTTAGGTGACCTCATTTCATACCGACATAGCAAAATATGTGGAGAGAACAATGGAAGAAAAATTAGGGGCATGGTAGAGCCACTGTATAGGGAGGGACTAAAAAAGTTAGGAACAGTGAAAAATAGAAGGTTAGTTAGATAAAGAAAGCCGTTTGAGATTCCTAATTCTCCTTTCTTAGGAGGACAAAAGGTCACTCCATGACTATAATAGCAACACATAGTAAAAATGTCAGAAAATAATCTTTTAGGACTTTATAAATAGCCCATGGAACAGAAACATGAAAGAGACACATGTATGTAGGTTGGAATTTTCTTAAAAGTGTAATAGTTGATAAAGCATCTGCTACCACACTAAACTATTCCTGTTTGAAATATACAGTGGACATTTCTGTATGGAATAAATTGACTTGGATTCATTTTCAACTGACAGAAAAACTTCCTTTTAGACTCTATAGGGCCCCATAATATATGCTTCATGTAAAAATATGTATAATTGCTAAAGTTTATAAGTAAATGAAGTGTAGAGTTATAGTACCTATTTTTGTATACCTTACAAAGACATTTGTCTTCATACTTCAGAGCATAAACCACTTAACAAGTGGTTGTATTGCAGAATATAGGACATTTAAAATTTTTCACAATTTCCCAGCAGCACTTTCCTTTTCAGAGACAAGACGACTACCAGTTCTACAGAGGTAGAGCACGTGCTGATTTCTTCAAAAACTCCAGTTATGATGATGAGTTTGACAGACTTTCACCCTATTTAGATGGAATATCACAGTGCAGCCGGTATTTTTATTCCTCCAGCCTAAAAATGGGGAGCATTAGTTCCCCATTTTTTTCTTGCCTAACTCGTCTTTGATTTCTGACAAAATTTTTTTTCTGTTTATGTACATTTTACACACACCTATTGTTTTTTGATCATATGTTCTTTCTTTGTTCATACAAGGAAATTATATTACCTTTCCCTCCAGATCTACAATTTGCTTGTTCGTGAATTCTCTTTTTTATAATTCAGGAAGTTTTAATCAGATTTTACTTTTGTCACCTTACTCTAAGAATTATAGAATTCTTACAATTCTCACTAACAACTGTGTAGGCTCTACCGGTATTGAAATTAGGGAAACACTGAGATCAAAATAACCACAGATTACCATTGCTTAAGAGCATAAGAGTCAAGCAGTATGAAATATTTCAAAACAATAAACTGTGAAAAAATACCAAAGTATTTGACATAGAAATCCCCATCTGCAGTAATTCCTTTGAGATGAGTGATTCTGTACTACTAAAATAATTTTTACATTTCTACCATGAAACATTTGCTTTATTTTTTTCTTAATTACAGATTTTTGTTCATTCTTCTGGGACCCCTGGGAAAGGGTCAACAGTACCATGAGATTGGCAGATCAATTGCAACCCTAATGACAGATGAGGTATTTATTCAAGTTCATTGGGAACATTTCGCCCACTAGGTACACCTAACTTTGGGGCTCCTGTATTTGTGACAATTTACTGTGAATTCAATTTCTCTGTATTGAATCCCCCTTCTTCTGTGATTTCACTATAAAATTTCTTTTGGAAAAATTTGTTTAAAAGGGGAAATAAATTCACGCACATGAACATAATGCTTTGAAATCTCATAGTCTAAAAATGTGTTATTTAGTAACATTTAAAATACATGTATTAATGTTCCCCTTGCATTATATGTTTTCAGAGCAAGTAGTATTACTATCATTGAAAATCTTGTTTTGGGCAAATCAATTTAAAAATTTTTTTAAATATTTATTTATTTATTTTTAGAGAGAGGGGAAGGAAGGGAGAAAGAGAGGGAAAGAAACATCAATGAGAGAGAAACTGATCAGTTGCCACTTGCATACACCCTGACCAGGGACTGAACCTGCAACCTGGGTGTCTGGACCCAAATTGAACTTGTGACCTTTCGCCCTGTGGGCCAATACCCAACCAATTGAGCCACCCTGGTCAGGGCTTGAAAAAAATTTTGATAACTTTACTGAAATAAAAGTCACATGGCACATAATGTGTACCCATTTGAAGAGTACGGTTCATTGTTTTTTTAGTATGTTCAGTGTTGTATGCAACCACAGTGAGTGGGCAAAATAATTTTAAGTTCTTGAGAAAAAACAATGGCAGTTTATCTGAATAGTATACATGACAATAAAAATGATGCAACGTTCATGGGCCTATGTAGCTGTTCTTAACCTGGGAGTGTTTGAACCATTAGAAAACTAGTTGGATTCAAGTCATCCCTCTGATACAGCACATACATTTTTTATGTAGAAGATGTGTACGCTGATTTTTTGAACTGAAAATAGCTTTTGTCAGCTTCTCAAAGAGTTGTATATCTCAAAAATTTAAGATCAATAAAAAAGAACATAAAATGTAGTATTATATAACTGGTTTTTTGTATTCCCCAACACCTTATGGAGATATATTTTTATCATTTTATTGTTCTTCTTATTAAAGAGGAGCAGATGCAAAAGATCACAGAAGGAGCATAAATTCAATACTTAGTAGTAAATAACAAATGGGGTTATACAATTTTAGAATCTCTTCTAAATAATTTAATGATGTATTTACTGAACTTTACATAGCTTTGAATACTTTAAATTCTGTAAAAAGAGCTAATTAATATTGTGTATCACTTTTCATAGCCTTATGAAATCTGAAAATTTGAACTTGTTTTGATAGAAATTACTCTACTCAAATTATGTTTTATGGTTTTATATCAGTTTCTTGTTGATATCTACATATAGGAAACCAAAAGTTAGAAGAAACACTTTTTTTAAATCAGTTTCAGAAAAAAACAGCTTATTGAGTATATTAGTTTCCTATGCCTGCCATAAAAAAATTATACAAACTGGGTGATGAAAACAAGAATAATGTATTTTCTCATACTTTGGTGGGGGGAGGGTAGGGCAGAAGTCTATGAGAGCTTTAGAGGAGAACCTTCCCTTGTTTCTCTAGCTAGCTTCTGGCGGCTCATCGTGCTCTTTGGCTTGTGGCAGCAAAATACCAGTCTTGGTCTCCATCTTCACAGGGCCTTCTCCCTTGTGTCTCTGTGTGTCATCTACTTTTCTGTCTCTTTTAAAGACACTCACTAGATTTAGAGCCCATCCTTATTCAGGATGACCTCATGTTAAGATTCTTACCTTAATTATATCTGCAAAGGTGTAACTCAAATATACAGTCACATTCTCAGGTTCGGGTGGAGATATATATATTTTCCCGGGTGGAGATATATATATTTTCCATCCACTACAATATGTAACATTTTATTGAAGAAACCTGGGAGAAGATAACAGAGTGAAAAAAAAAGGGTTTCATGAGGATCACAAACCTGCTCTAGTAGAACTCTTTATGAGATAGCACTCACAGTATCTTTGCTTGTACTATTTCCATGTTGATTAATACTTTGCAATTTTTATAGTATTACAAAATAAATGATGCTGTTATTTGTATTCTACAAATTCATGGGCATATATATTTCATGTTATATTATGTATTCACATGTAAGACATCGGGGTATTATATTAAGATATCTTCGGGGCATGGATCATGTTACATGGTGAAAAGAGCATATTGTGTCATGGGAGGTCCATACATACCCAAGGTGTCTCTCTTCCCAAACTTCCCCTCCTCTAATGAGGAGTTAAGATTTTCTCATTGGAAAGATGTCAGTGTCCAGGTTTTTAACTAATCAAGTGGACATAGAATAATAAAGAAACATTCATGTTTTTTAAATTTTAGATTTAGAATAAGAGCAGATAAGGACTTCCATTTATTTCCTTGATTAATGAGGGACCTAATGAGGGCTCAGACACGAATTATTTAGACTTAGAGCTTAGCTTTAGTGCACTTGGTAACTCCCTGAGAACAGTGGCATGGTAAGTCATGGCAGGGAAAGTCAGTCAGAGATTTACTCCAAAAGAAGAGATCTGTTAACTACAATAGGACATGTTAATTACAAATGTCCATTCAGTGACTATCAACTATGTTTAAAAACTTTTAATAGAGAAAATAATATTTTATTGTTAAAAGCCAATGTGGAAAAATTATTCTGCTTATCTAAGTGCTTTGAAGGCTATTAGGTAATTGTACTCATTAAGAACTCAATTTAACATGTTGATTCATAAAGTGCACTTTAAGAAAATGGTGAATTGGATTGAATTATCAAACTGTTAATTCCATGAAAGCAGTTACCACTTATTCATTTTAGTGCCCTTATTTTTGTCAGGAGCTTAAATAAATATTTGTTGATGAGCTCTTTGTGTGTTTTTCCTCTCTGTACTGGGAAATCCTATTTTTTTCTTTTGTATCTTCAGACTTAGTATGTTGTCTGGCACTCAGAGCTCAATAAGTTCCTTTTTTAATTTAAATTTTATTCTTTAATTGCAGTTTACATTCAATATCACTTTGTATTAGTTTCAGGTATATAGTTTAGTGGTTAGATAATCATATATGATTTCATTTACATGTGAAATCTGAGGAATAAAATAAAATAAAAATAGACTCAATAAGTTTTTTAAAAGGTTTTACTTATTTATTTTTAAAGATAGGGGAAGGGTGACAGGAAGAGAGGGAGAGAAACACTAATCAGTTGCCTCCCCTGTGTGTCCCGGGTCCCACACCTGAAACCCAGGCGTGTGCCCTGACCAGGAATTGAACCAACAACCTTTTGCTTTATGGGATGACACCCAACCAACTGGGCCACGCTGGTCAGGGCTCAACGTGTTTTTTTTGTTGTTGTTTGTTTTTTTTTTTTAAGGAATTGAATACTGAATGTGTTAGTCATTTTTAGCAATACCTTATCTTGAATTACTCCAATCATTTATTTTCTATTTTTCTGTTGAGTATTACTAGAGATAAAACATATGATTGTATTTATTAGCACTACTACCAACATATTAGTCTCTTTTGATTCTTGAAAATTATTACACTTCAATGACCTTTTATTTATGTAGATAGTATGCCAATGTTTATCATAATAGAACTTGAAATTGGGAATTTAAAAAATTTTGTATTTGTTTAAATATAATAATAATAAAGCCATTGTATATTAACACAAATAACATAGTTTTGTGAAACAAAAGCAAAAAGAAAAACTAAGAAAATTACTGAGATGAGTACCATTGTTTTTCTTTTTCTTGTTCTGGATTTTTGAGCCAACAATTTTCTCTCTGTGTCATCTAGATTTTAAGTCAGCAGAGACTCTGTTCAGTCAGCAAAGACAGCCAATAGATAGTAATTACTTAAGAAATTCATTTGAAATGAATGTTCAGATTTTTCCTATCCTTAATATAAACCCTCTTACTGCTTACTATACCATCTACCATTGAGGTGCTGCTTGAATCTGAATCTCAAGAGCTTTAAGGTTCAGGCTCTACCTGGTCCTGAATATCATAGCTTTCTTCATCTCTTAGCAGTGATTCCATCACTACCACTGTACTGAAACTGCTCTAAGTAAGGTCACCATTTTCAAATGGTGTATCCTGTCTTTGGTACTCATATCACTTAATATCTTACTGGCTTTGACATTATTGAACCCTTCTTTCTTTCCCATGAAGAACAGCTAAAAATAGTCATGTGCTAAATCTTTGAGATTTGTGTTATCCCTTACCCTGAGGTCATAAATACACTCTTCTATATTATGTTCAGTGGGTTTCATACTTCATCTCTCACATGTAAGTTTTTAATCTACCTAGAATTGCATTTGGTAAGATGTGGGTAGAGATCCAATTTCATTTTTATATAGATAATCACTTGACTTAGTACTGTTTATTGATTTGTTCATTATTTACTTCAATGGATATAGCAATGCCTGCATTCAAACAAAAATTAGCCATCTCTGTCTCATCACTGTCTTTATTATAGCAGCTTTACTATAATGCATCTTCATCTCTAGTAGGACAAATCCCTCCCTCATTTTATTCTTCATTATTTCATTGAATTTGTATTTATCAAATGTGAACTATTTATCAGGCACTCTTGCAGTTACTTGGGATGTATCAGTGAGCAAATTGGACAACATCCTTTCTTTCATTGAACTAATAGTCTAGTGGAAAGACAGACTAACATAGATAAGTAAAAAATGTGATATATGGTGATAAGTGCTGTGGAGGACACCATGAAATCAGGGAAGGGAGATAGTGGCGGGATGGGGAGTGCTGCAGATAAAAATTAGGTGGTCAGGGAAGGCCTTACCAGGAAGACATTTCAGCAGAGAACTAAAGGAGGAAGAAGAGCAAGCTATTCAGATACCTGAGGGAAGAGCTTTCCAAGAAAAAAGATAAACAAGAGCAAATGCTTTGAAACTGGAGTGTGCCAGCAGTATCTGGGGAACAGCAAGAAGGAGAACACGGTGGGACAGGAGGGAGAGAGGGAGGAACAGTAGGCAATGAGGTCAGAGAAGTAACCGGTCAGTCTGTGTAGGAGTTTCGTGGGTCATGTAAGGATTTTGAGTTGGGATGCAAATGGAAGATTTTGAATAGAGAAATGACATGATATATCCTGTATTTTAAAAGGATCACTGAACTTCTGGGGTCAGCCCTTGTAGAGGAGCAAGAATAAAAGCAGAGACCTCTTAAGAGTCCATTGCAATGACCTATCTAGGCAAGCAATGGTGGTGAGAGAAAGCAGTGCAATTCCAGTCAAAAATCCCAACAGGGTTTATCAAGGAGCTTGATAAGCTTATTCTACTCAATGTATGGAACAGAGGTCTAAAATAGTAAAAGCAGGCTTGAAGGAACAAAACAAATACATTTGCTGTTTGTTTGTTTGCTCATTTGTTTTTTCCTACTTCACTAGTGCTTTTTCTCGGTCTTCTTTTCTGGATCCTTCCTTCTTCCCTCCCACTGCATTGAGGAGAAATTCGCTCCTTAATTAGCCACTCTGGCTCCTATGTTATCAGTTTCTCCCACTCTACTATGTCATTTTTATTACCTTACAAACATGTTCCAAACCTCCTGTCTTTTGAAAAGAAGAGAAAGGAAGGGAGGAGAAAGGTGAGAAGGAGAGAGGAAGGAAGGAAGGAAGTAAAGAAGAAAAAAAGGGAAGACACTTCCTGGTTGTACGAACTCGGACAAGTTAACTTCAACTCTCTCTGCCTCAATTTCCTCATCTTCAAACTGGGAACGATAATATTAGTGCATATTTCATGTTATTACTGTGATAAGTATATATTTATTATCTGCTGTACATTGAAGATAAAGTGGTGGAAATTAAAGGCATTTTGCTGGCCTCATGGAACAACCATGAAGGCATTCTTGACCCCTCTATTTCTTTCACACCTAAATCTAATTCATCAGTAAATCTTCCTGGCTCTAGTTTCACAACATTTCCAGAATGCTACTACTTCTCCCTTTCCGAACTGTTATCACCTGGCTTTCACTCCTATCACCTGGTCTATCCCCATTATTGCTCTATTATTGCCATGGACTCCTAGTTGTTATCTTTGCCCTTGCACCATTTATTCTGCTCTCACCCCTGAAGCTAGCACAGTCAGTATTTTGCTCAAGACCCGCTAATGGCTTCCCATCAGAGTAAAAGTCAAAGTCCTTATAATAATCTACAGAGCCCCAAAGGATGTATTTCTGCTTCTTTTACCTTATCTCTCCAACTTATCTCCTGTTGCCCTCCCTCTAGCTCACTCCTCCTTAAGGAACTGGCGGCCTCCTTGTTATTTCTCAAATATGACATGTGTTCTCTTACCTGAGAATTTTTGAACTGGCTATTCTATCAGCCTGGAAAGCTCTTGCTTCTGAGAGCTACATGTCTTGCATCCTTAACTACTTAAGGATTTTGCTGAAATGTCTACTCATTGAGGATTTCCTTCAACTCGTTTAAAATTATAGTATCCCCCAGTCATACCCTTATTCTTCTCTTCTGCTTTATTCTTCTCCATACACTTTCCACCATCCAACAAACTCTATACTTATATTGCTTATTTTTATCTCTCCACTCCCTCTAAAATGTAAGCTCCATGAGGGAATGGATTTTTGTTGATTTTGTTCACTGCTCTATCCCTAGCACATGAATACTTCAATAAATATTTATTGAATGAATGTTCAGAGCTCATGTTTTAGTAGAAAAAGGCATTAAACAACTAATTAAATAATTAGCAATTGTAATGAGTAATTATAATTACAGAGAAAGCTGTCAAGAAAAAGGACAAGGTGTCAGGGGAGTATTAACGAGATGTCTAGTCTTTGAGAGTGGATCAGAGAAGGCTTTTCAAGAAGTCAGATGTATATTGAAATCAGGATGTTAGGGTAGCTAGACAAACAGAAGGGAAAAGAGCAATGTAAAATAATTAGGCTATTGGGGAAAATGATAGGAAAACAATAATAAATAAAAATTTTATGATAAAATCAAACTGTGATATGTATGTATATATGTTATATGTATGTATATATCTCTATATATACATCTTTGAGGAGCTTTGAAATAATAAGGAATCGGCTATTCTGGATGAATTTGGATGTTCATCTATCTAAAGTAGGTATAAGATCATGTGATCTCCTGAAGCAGCTTTTAAATTAAATGAGATTAAATCAAGAAAGATTTCAAGAGAATAGCTATTAGCGGATAAAGAGTAGAGCAACTAAACTCTCATTCCGATTAAGATCATTTGCGATTCTTAAAAGTTCAGATTAGGTCTCGTGGGCATATAAAGATCTTAATCCTCTTCTATAGAAGAGAACAACTATTCTGAGCCATAAACTTAGTGGTTTATGAAAAGAAAATCTGTATTTTCATATTTAAAAATTCTCTTTCTCAAAATATAACTAAAACATTAATATATTTTGATGTCTTTATATTCTCCTAGGAAAGAGGTGTGTATTTATCACACTAGTGATTTGTGTGTGTGTGAAATGTTCTTAGTTGCAAGGTAAAGATAAAGTCTTTGAAAATCATTATCACTTCTTTAGCAGTTTAGAATGTCAAACCACTCACTAAAACAAATGGTCTAAGAATAGAAAGGAATATGTGAAAGTAAAATTTTCCTGTAAAGTTTGGGGCATTTGGTTACTGTAGTATAGATTAGCATAAAGAATAATACATTAGTCCCAAATCTCAAATGTTTGTTAAATTTCATATTATCCAAAATACAGAAAATGTCATAAATATTTATATTATGTTTAGTATAAACTAATTTTTCCCATTTATTTTTTTACCCACTTTTTATTTATTAAGTATGTTACTCATACGTAAGAGATTAAGAATTCTACAAGAATAACCAACTGAAATCTCTGTGGCTTATAACAACCAGGATTTATTTCTGTTGTGCTCTGTGTCCATCACAAACTGGCAGAGAGGCTCTGCTAATTATAGCCATTCAGGCTCATAGAAGCTTCAGTTTGACCTGTTTTCTCAGTCACTATAGCAGACAAAAGGCTATGTGATAAATCACAACTGGGGCTCATAACTTCCATTGGAAAGCGACATATATACACCTAAATAGAGTGTACCTGACCCTAATATGGAAGAAGGCAAGGGCTGCACTCCTCCTCTGTATCTAGAAGACCTGCGTTATCTGTCCATAGCTAAAATGACTACCACAGGCAGTGTGTGTGTGTGTGTGTGTGTGTGTGTAAATGTGGCTCATATTTTGAATGGAAATATACTTTCTAAACTGTATAGAAATGTATCAGAAAACCCTATTTTATAACCTTATTATTACTTAATGATTGAAACAATTAACCTTTTAAATTAGTTTATGTATGCCAGGATGTAAATATTGCTGAAATTTATAATATATTCTATAAATTTTATCTCTATTTTTAAGCAAGAGCATCTTTCAGAAAGTTTGATTTACTATACATAAATAACCTTTGCGGAACTTGAATCATTAATTCTATTTTAATGAGCTTCCTTCTGTGTGAGCTAAAAAAATAATACTTTCCTCCCACCTTCTGAGTCTTCTAGGCTGGGCTAATAACCAAATTAACAGAGACACATTAACAGGAGAAAATCAAAGTTTAATACATGCATGTGGGGAGTTCATAGGCAGAAAATTCCAAAGAGAGTGAGGCAAAACTGGGTATCTAAGACATTTTGTACAGAGGAGAACAGGATGCCTGGGAACAGGGTATTAGATTTCAGAAGTGAGAATGGGCCATTTACAGGTAGTTGAAGAAGCGTGAAACACATCAGGCAGGAAAATCCTTGCCAGGTGACTCAGAAACAACGGGACACAGAGGGCATCTAACAAACGGCACCTGCCTGAGGCCCTCTTGTTTACCATACTTAATTCAAATCCGGCTAAGGCTGCGTTCTAAGATCTTCCCGCGGCAGATTTCTCTCTTTGAATCTCTTGGGCTGGAAAGGGGAGAGATCAAAGGTTCTTTTTGAGTCTTTTGTTTCTCATAAATAGCTGAAAATCAATATCTCTTCAAAAGCAGTTTTAGGGTGGCAGAATTTTGTCTTTTCACTTCCACCCTCCTTGCCCTTTTCCTTACTCTTGCCTCCAGAAATTCCAACATTCATTCTAGCACTCCAAGAAAAAAAAAGGTATCTTTGAGTATTCATATATTAAACTAAATTATAATATTTTGTTACATTAACAACTTCTGTTTCTTCAAATTGTATAATCACGTGTGAGATGACTAGGAAATGAAAACACTGAACACATTAAGATTTTATAATTTTTTTAAAAGTCTATTAATGATATTTCTTTTCCTTCTATAGGTATTTCATGATGTTGCTTACAAGGCTAAAGATCGTAATGACTTGGTATCGGGAATTGATGAATTTCTGGATCAGGTTACTGTTCTCCCTCCTGGGGAATGGGATCCAAGCATTCGTATCGAGCCTCCAAAAAATGTTCCTTCCCAGGTATGTATATTTGAAAATACTCAAAATTCCCTAATTTTTGTCTTTTACAAACATCTACCAAAAGACTACAACCTATCAAAAGGATTCAAATGATTTAAATTATCATCTCTGTGATATTGTGCTGGATAATAAGAAATACAAAGTTGGAGTTCTTCCTGCTTCTGGCACAGAGTTCCTAAAACCTTTGGAATTTCCTGTGATGAGAACATCAAAAGTGCCTTTTGTTATGTTAAGGAGGTGGCTTTTGGAACTCACTTAAGATGGGGGCTGATTGCCAGGAAGCCAACCACGTGATTAGCCCACCTCCAGGGAAGGGACAGGGGTGGGAGATTTAGTTCAATCACCAATGAATGGCCAGTGGTTTAGTCAGTCATGGCTATGAATGAAGCCTGCATAAAACCTCAAAGAGACGGTTTGGAGAGCTTCAAGAGTGGGGAACACATGGAGGTTGAGGAGAATTGTGCACCCGGAGAGGAGAGGACTGAAAGCTTCTTGCCCTTTCCCTATACCTTGCCTTACACATCTCTAACACCTGCTGTTCCTGAGTTATATCCTTTTACAATAAACTGATGTCCTAATAAGTAAAATGTTTCTCTGAATTCTGGAAGCCACTCTAGCAAATTGGTTGAAGCCCAAAGAGAGGGTCTTGGGAACCTCTGATTCCCGTCAGTCAGAAGCTCAGTTAACAACCTGAGATTGCAACTGGCATCTGAGGTGGGGGTGGGGTTGACGGGGCTGACTTGCAGGATTGAGCCTTCAACCTGCGGTACCTGATGCTGTTTCTGGGGAGATAGCGTCTGAATTGAGTTGAATCATAGGACACCCAGCTGGTGTCCGGAGCATTGCCTGTTGGTGTTAGGAATCCCCCTTCTCTCCACTTCAGAACTGGTACCAGAAACTGACCTTTAAAGGCAGGGGTATGGAGTTACAAAGTCTTCCTGATTTTATTCAACATATTTCACTGAGAAATTTGGTGCATGGATGATATGCTACTAAATCAGTCCTCTATGCTTGGAAAAACTTTAGAACCACCTTAAAACATATACTGGAGGAAAATTAAATTTAAATGAAGATATAAAATATGGTTAAGAAAAAGCCCATTACTGTCTTCCTATATTCTGATGCATCACTTTGAAGCTAGCATGTATTAGGAAAATTCAAAGGCATGAGTTAGTCATATTACACAGAAAACTCTGTTACTGCTAATCATCTTAGTGATTGGGAAACATTTTAATTAAAATTTGTATGTTTATATTACTTTTGTGTGAGTATATGGTATAAAAATTACAAAAATTCTGCCTACAAAAATCTAATGTGTGTGTACTCACTATATATAGAATCCAGAAAGATGGAAACAAAGACTGTTGCAATTAGTTAGGGTTACTTCACGGGGGGCATAACTTTGTTAAGACTCACTACCAAAGGTTTGTTAAGCCCACTCACAGTGTTGCCTTTGTTTCTACTGAATCTGCCTCCTACAATTGTCCCAGTTGTCATCTACTCGGCCTTGTCTTTGGCTCTTGTCCCTGCGGAGTCCAACCTGGTCTGACTTTACTACACTAGTTGCAGTAACAGATGGCCTAATTGGCCCACCCCCTGGACAGAGACGTTCTTCTGGTTAGCCAGAGGTGGGCAAATGAACAGGTACACCACTCAGACCTGAGTGTTTTAAAAAGTCATCTTAATCCTACTATCAATTTAAGGAAAATAAGCTGATATCTGTTTCAGGTCTGCATTTTCATTCTGAAGTCATTTTGTAGCATTAAAGATAATTTTCTTTTCTTGGCAATTATAATTTTGTGATTCTATAAGTGCAGCCACATAGTTTCGGTTGATCCACTACTAAAATAAAAGAAGTTGCTTAAGGCCCTGACTGGTGTGGCTCAGTGGATTGAACAAAGACCTGCAAACCAGAGGGTTGCTGATTAGATTCCCAGACAGGGTATGTGCATGGGTTTCGGGCCAGGTCCCCAGCAGCGGGTGTGTGAGAGGCAACCACACGTTGATGTTTCTCTCCCTCTCTTTCTCCTTCTCTTTCCCTCTCTAAAATAAATAAAACCTTAAAAAAAAGAAGTTGCTTAAGGAGTAATTTTAAGGCTTATGCATTGTCTTATTTTTGTGCTTGTGTACATACATCTTTGCACTTACAATAGTAGAAAAGTCAATATAATGCTTCCTGAAGTACTAAGAACCTCTTTAATTGATTTTATTTGGAAAATTTAATGACAATATTAATATATTGAGACTGAGACTTTAAAAATCACTTTTAAATATCAATTAGTTTTTCAAACATTAGAACTGAAGACAAGCATTTTTTTAAACACCTTGACTTTGAGGAATGATGTTATTGAGGCAAGTTGAAGCACGGGGGCTCTGTATTTTTTAAATTATTTTTATGAATCTCTACCAGAACTTATGGGATTCTGGATATTGGGAGGTAGTAGTGGAAAGAACATTGAGTTGAGAATCATGGCACCTGCATTCTGCTATCATCTATTTGTACAACCTTGAATAGATACTCTAATCTGTCTGTATGGATGTTCTATATCAGCATGTCCAAAAGAACTTTCTGCAGGAACAGAGCTTTTCTATGTTTATGATATATAGTAAGCCAAGCCACTACTACTCACTCGAATTGTGCCTGCTGCAACTGAGGCAGTGAATTTTATACTTCTACTTAAATTTAAATAGCCACTTGTTTTTAGTGGCTATCATATTAGCAGAGTTTATGCTGGGTTTGAATCAGATATAGGCTGTATGCTTCTGTACAAGATTAATATTTTTAATGTATGTTGTAACATACTATGAAACTGTGTTTTCTTTTTTTAGATGGAGCAAAATAAATTCAAATATATTAAGCACTCTTACCTCATACTTGTTCAGATAATACTTCCCCCATGGGCTTCTTTCCATGGTTTTTATTCTTTTGAAATGTATAAAAATGGACTTTTAAATACTTTGCCTTTCAGTTAAGAGAATAACCAGTCACCTCAATGATGACCCTAGAAATATCATTAGAACTTGTATCAGTCATTATAATCACTCCCTTTTGTATATTCTCAACTTCTTTCCTTCCTTCATGCCATTTACTTGCTTGTCAAAACTACAACCCTGTGTGAATTCAACTCTTTAGTTTTACCTGCACTGTTACAGCTGAATGTGGCTGAAAGAAAACACATAATTACACTGACTGATCTCACATAATTCTTGACCACCTACCTCAAGTGAGCTCTTAATGTTGCAAGTTCATCAGACTACCTTAGTCCAATCATTCTCTCTAGATGACATTTCACACCTGTTTTCTCTCCTCAAACCCTCATCATATCCTTTCTGACCTTCACTCTCAGATGTTGACTTGCTTTCTATTCCCCTGAGAAATATGAAATGATTAAAGGAATTGTCAGACTCTCACCACCGCCCTTACCCACCTGCCGGCATCTGCAGCCACATACTCTGCCTCCTGTGTAATACTACTGATGAATTATCCAAAGTCAGCCTTCTATCAGTGCACTAGACCCCATCTCTTCACACCAACTCAGACGTTATCATAAACCAATTCTCCTTTTTCTCCCCTATATCCGCAATGTTTTGTTCTGTGTTATATCATTTTTGTTAGCTTCCAACATTGTTAATCTTCGTGTTTTAAAAAAGAATTGTTAGTATTGCTTGCACTGCAACCAAATGCCACTAGAAAGTTTTCTGTACTACTTGCCTCTAATTCCTCTCCTCCAATTCTCTCTTAAACCTACTCAAATAAGTCTTTTGACTACATCAATCACTTCACTAGAATTACTTACAGGAAAGTCACCAAAGATCTCTACAATACAAAATTCCATGGCTAATTCTCAATCTGCATTTTATTTAGTCTATCAATCAGCAGCATTTGACAGAGTTGATAACTCCTTGCTATTCTTTCTTGGCTCCAAAACACCACACTCTAAGTTTTCCTCATTGTGCCTTGGTATCACACCTTCCCTGTCTTCTTTTCTGGTCCCCACCCCCCCCCCCCACCTTGTCTCTAATTTCTTTATGTTGAAGTGATATGGGACTCAGTCCTTAGTAATGATTCTCTCTACTACCTGTACTCATCCTCCTGGTAATATCTTCCAACCTTTATAGCTTTAAATCCTCTCTCAAAGTTATTTTTCTCCTTGAACTTGAAAGTTATTTATCCAAATGCTTGTTCTGTGTCTCCACTTGTATGTCTTTTAGATATCTAAAACTTAACATGCTCTAAGTTTGAACTGAATGGTACACTGTCTCAACTTTCTGTCCTGTATACATCTTTGCAGTTTATGTTAGGAAAGTCAATATAGTGCTTCCTGAAGTAAATAAGAAACTGATCTTTTCTTAAATTATATCCTGTCTGTACCATCCCATCTTGGTAGGACTAATTCTACACTTACAACTGTACTAACTCCACGATTACAGTTGATCAAGCCAAAAACATTTATTATTTTCTCTTACACTTAACTTCTCTTCTGCCAGAAAATACTCTTGGCATTGCCTTCAGCATTTATCTAGAATTATACAATTTCTCATTAATGTTACTGCTACCATTCTATTTCAAGATGCCATCATAATACTCTTGGATTATTGAAATAGCTTTCCAACTGGTCTTGTTTCTACCCTTGCCCCCTAGAATATGTCCTCAACACAGTCGCCAGCCTAACTCCAAGTTAGCTAATGCTGCTCCTGTCCTCAAAACCCTGTACAAATTCCTCATTTCACTGAGAATAAAAGCCAAACACTTACAATGGTCTGTTACTTAATCCCTTTACTTCTCAGAAGTCATCTCCTACCACTTCCTTCTTTGTTCCCTCCTCTCCAACCATGTTGGCCTCCTCGCTTCTTCTTTAAACCCTTCAGCCACACTCCTGCCTTAAGACTATCCCACTGGCTATTCTTTCTACCTGAATATCCACCAGTTATTGTCATGGATAATTCCCTGATTCCCTCAAGTTTTTCTCAAATGAGATTTTCTCACTGATCCTGCCTGACCACTGTATTTATAATTGCTACTCCCTCCTCCCCACTGCCCATCCTATACCTCAGTACCACCCCTACTCTGCTCTAAATTTTTATTTTTCCATAGCTTTTAATCAGTCTAAAATACCTTAGAATTAATGTACTTATTTGTTTATTGTTTGCCTTCCCCATTAGAATGTAAACTCCACAGGCCTGATTTGTCCACTGGTCACAGTGTGGGGGCCTAGTACCTGACACAAATTGACTCTCAATAAGTATTTGTTGATTGAATTAATGAAAATCTGAGTGGTCAAATATCTACTCACCAATTGATTTGTTTTAAAATGTCAAAGTACATGTGTTTCTGAACAAAAATATTTTCTATATTATTCCTCAGAATATTCACTGACACTATTCATACAAACTTCTCTTTTCAATTTTTTCTCCCTTACTACAAAATGAATGCTTCTTGAGGAAACAGGTTCTTTTGACTGGCAAATATCCTCATGGTTTATCATTTGCCTTATCAGTGTATAGCCTTTCCTGTTGTAAAATAATGAGTTAACTTATCCATTAATGGATAATTTCCCAGAAGATCCAATAATATCACTTGCTTTCTAAGACTTGTGGAAGCTAAGAAATGTTTTCCTAGGGGATTGGTTAGTGAACATTCTGATGGTCACTTTTATAGTCCTTTACTAGTATATGCTAATTATTTACCTATAAAGGCAATTTTTTGTTTATTCACAGAAATCCTTCATTTTATCTTTTCAGTTCATTGTATCTAATCGTATTCCTGGAAAATTGTAAAAATATTAAACAATAAACTTTCTTATATTTTGTGCATTTTAAAACCTATTTTTCTCATGTTTTAAATCTGTACTATTTTATGTACCCATTGTACATATCCTATTTCTTTTTTTTTAATTTTTATTTTCATTGTTGATCTTGTACAGTTTTCTGTCTTTTATTCTCACCCGAACCCGCCACCCCAGCCCTCCCCACCTCCCTCCCATTTCCACCCCCCCCATAGTTTTTGTCCATGTGTCCTTTATACTTGTTCCTGTAAATCCTTCCCCTTTTCCCCTGAAATTCCCTCCCCTCTCCCCTCTGGTGACTTTCAGCCTGTTCCCAATTTCCACGTCTTTGGTTATATTATGCTTGTTTGTTTGTTTTGTTGATTAGGTTCCTGTTAAAGGTGAGATCATATGGTATTTGTCTTTCACTGCCTGGCTTACTTCGCTTAGCATTTCAAGTTACCATCATAATACTCTTGGATTAATGAAATGGCTAATAAAACGTACAGGTTTAAAACATGAGAAAAATGTCCCAATGTACATAAGATCCTTTGATAATTCACTTTTCTTCTTCATGTTTACAATAAACATGAAAAACATTTATATGCTTCCGTTATTTTTAAATGGCAGTCAAGTAAAAATTATAATTGCACTGTTTAAATTTTTAAAATTATTTTAGGCACTTTTGAATACATTGGTGTGCTCTAAGATTACCAATAGATATAATTTTTATGATTTTCAAAAATCTCAGTGACAAAAGTAGGTGGAACAGACCTATGGGAAATAGCACTTGTATAAACCTCAGTTAATTTGGCATTGATTCAGTTAGAAGCTCCTTTTTGCGACAGTCTTTAGGATCTCTAAGAGTCAGAAAGGACAATGTTATAAATAATTCCTTGGGTAGGAAGATATCAGCTAGAATCTAAGAGGGAAATGCAGTTAAAAAGTAGCTAATGATAATAGTTAATGTTTATCGAACAGTTGAACTATGCCAGGCATGTTACATTACCATATCTAGCACCTCCTCACCCCAACCTACCCAGCCCTGGTCACTCTGTGCCCTTCTCTAACTTCATTTTTTTCATAGCTATCTCTACCTGACGTTATAGGGTTAATTGCTTGTCTTCATTAATAGAATGCTTTTCTTGCTCACCTTTGAGTATTTCTAGCATCCATAACAGTAAGTGCCACACACTCCATACTCAGTAACTATTAGATGAAAGAATAAATAAATGTCCAAAGCCCCATTTAATTCTTACAATCAAGTTTCATAATGGGTATGAAACTTTGGAAAACTAGTTAACTTGCTGGAGGTCTTAGCTACCCTGCCTATTGCCTCAAGGGAAAAATTTTGGTTTTGTTATTTAAAACTAGCATCTAGTATTACAAACAAAAACAAGCACACTTCCAACAGGAGAAGAGGAAGATTCCTGCTGTACCAAATGGAACAGCAGCTCACGGGGAAGCAGAGCCCCATGGAGGACACAGTGGACCTGAACTCCAGCGAACAGGAAGGTGAGTGAAAGGCACGTGTATGTGACTTCGAAAACCACACGACATACTATTCTTCTGTGCCAGGAATTGCTGTTTTGAGATCTAATTTTTTTAATAGTTTGAATACCTGTTCTTTGGGAGTAATAATGCCAATTAATTTTATTTCTCTGTAGTTACTGATTGTCATTATTATTAAGTCAGAACAGGGTCTACACCATTCCATATTATCTTACCCGGTCTTTTATTTTGCTGTGCATAAAATGCATTCACAGATTCTTAGAATGAATAAGGAAACTGTCAGTTGTCTCTTCCAAAAGAGTTCATTGAAAGCTTCAAGTTCAAGATGGAAATAAAAATAAATACCAGGAACTCAGTCTTGTAGACTCTATCTCATTACATGCAAGTAGATGTATATAACAGTATTTTTTATTTTTATGATTGTAATTTGAAAGAGCTATATGATTTATTTTTCTAATCACACATTTTTGACGAGATGAAAGCTTCAATTTATTTCTTAAAATGGTTCTTTATGGTTTTTTGACAGCTTGTCTCTCTCCAAGCAATGTGTGAGCAGAAAATCAGAAACCCTTGGGTGGGTCTCTCTTCAGAGAATATGTGCACACAGCCTCCATTATAATTGAAGGCAATTGCAAAGGCTTTGCAGGATTGGTACTCCCTTCCCCTCAAGGCCGTTTCCTGTACTGTTTTCACTGTGTTTTCTAAGCTGACTTCCTGGTTTCTGACAACTCTGTGCATTTTAATTCTCCTCTGTTCTTTCTTTTTATCTATGTTTGTCTCTGAGGAAATGTCCTTTAATGTCTTCCTCAGGCTGCATACCTATTAGAAACGGTTCAAACAATTTTTTCCTTTTCCCTTTACTAGAAGCATTATTACTCCTTCTGTTTGCTTTCATATTTTCAAATGCTGTCTTTTTATTTTTGGTGGTAATAGTTTTCTCTCTCTCAGGTGTAACGCGCCACATAGCTTAGATTTTTTTCGAAGTTCACTTTTCCTTACTGCTTCCTAAATCCTCCCAGGTCACCAATATCCGGTATCTTCGCTTCTCCAGAGTTCTTCCACAGATTCTGTTGCTGACATGGCTTGAAGTATCCATTACTCATCTGCTCTCCCGGAGTTGCTGGTGTACATCTGATCTGGGCTGCTCTTGCACTGTTCTCTGTAATGACCTCCCACTTCCGGATTTAGATTATTGCCGCTAAAAGCACATTATTACACAGTAATATAAGAGCTATTTAGACTAATGTATGGTCTAATATGTACAGTGTTTTAATAGCAAGTGCTATCAAGCCTATAAATATTAACTACTAATGAATAGTTTATAACCACCTCAAATTCTTTTGGGGATTAGGTGGGATATAAATCATAAACGAATGACTAGATAGACTAGTAGATTAAATCCACTTTGAATTGTGACTTTGACAAATTAACAGATCATTCAGAAATGATCCCCAAAATTTTAAAACATGCATATGTTTTATATAATGCAGGTAGAGGAACCTAAGATGGTGTGTGTGTGTGCGTGTGCATGTGCGTGTGCGTGTGCGTGCGTGTGTGTGTGTGTGAATTTCACAGGTTCTCTGCAAGAGTTTCTGAGTTTCAAATGTCCTTTTTATTTTTTCAGTTAAAAATTTACCCTCTCAACCTTTGGTACTCCATATCCCTTTAATGGAGGGAGCCACTAGGAAAACAAAGTGATTCTATCAATCACATAATAGTGAGAAAGTTACTGATATGGTACTATTATGTGCATGTTAGTCAGTTCAGGGAAATTAAAAATAATATTCAAAAATTTTAGTTATACTGAAGATGTATATTTATAAGGCAAAGCAAATGTGTTTCTCAAGAGGACAATCATTTTGGAAGTGACTGTTAGCTTGCAAATTAATATTTCTATTTAGAAAATAAATAATAAAAGCTTAATATTTTCCTATAATTTAAGTATATTCAGCATACTGCCAGTATATTGGAACATAAAATAGGTACTTTTTTAACTTCCATGTAGGAACTTAACCATAGTCTTATTCATTTTAACATGGAGTCTTTATCCGATGAAGCATAGAGAACTTTTCATAGTCGTGTTACATCCGTATGGTATTATTAAATGTTCAAAGAATGAGAATATCTGTTCATTAATATTCTTATTCCTAATAAGCCAAAAACATTTTAGTCCTCAAATTTTAGGCAGCATTTCACAGTTTAATACTATTTCCTCCCCTCCCTGCTAATCCTCTTTTAAGTGTTTCCTGATGGTTTTGGATATATTTGAAAAAAATGAATTTATACCAAGTAAAGTCATTATTGTCTTGTGAATGGCAGACAATGGTATATATTTAGGCAATAATGAGTTCAAATTGATAGCTATAAGTTCTCCTCCTAGTTGCCTTTTCCTAACATTGAAAACAACTGTGGAACCTGTCTGTCTCATTCAAAGGCCATGTTGATGCCTGTCTGAAACAGTATCTGGTAAGGGTTTTTGTTTGTATATTTTTTATTTCTAATTTTTGGCAGAGAGAGTAGGTAACTGGAGTCTTGGTTAAACACTTTTTTTTATAGGCTTATGTTCACTATTGGAGTATTAAAAAGCCTGTTTACCCTTCCTCCATCAGTTTCATCTATGCTTATTAAATACAATGCAAATAATTAGAAAATACTGCCAACAATCGCAGTAGTAGGCCTGAGTTTAGGAGTAAGTTGATGTAGAAATGGCACAGAAATTGAGTAATTCTAAATCTCATTTGAAATTTGATGAACAGCTCTGAACCTTGTTTGAGAGAACCTGGGATTTTTTTGGCTGTTGACACAGTATTTGGTGAGGAACTGAGGAAGCAGATGTGCAAAGCCATCCCTGTAGACCATAATACATTGTAGCAGGTTAATTAATATTGGGTCTCATCTCAGCTGATGGAAAACCTATACTGTGACCTGGCAACAAAGATAATGAGCATTTTGATTTGTATGTTTTTTATATTTGGATTTCACTATTGTGTTTCCCCCCTGTCTTAGGATTTTTGGGGGACTTATTTTAGATATCAAAAGAAAAGCTCCATACTTCTGGAGTGACTTCAGAGATGCTTTCAGCCTGCAGTGCTTAGCATCTTTTCTATTTCTCTACTGCGCGTGTATGTCTCCGGTCATCACGTTTGGAGGACTGCTGGGAGAAGCCACGGAAGGTCGTATAGTACGTATTATGCTTTTCTCTGAAGTTTGAAATTCATCAGTTTTTGAGATTCATAGTTAGATAAGTAAGCATTTATTTTGGATTCCTTTATGAGGACAGATCTTATGTATGGTCTGGCAGATGACATCATGTGAATTTTCTGGATGGCTGGTAGACCTGGTAATCTGTGAGGGGACTATCACATGACAATGAAATCCGAGTCTTACACAAGTTTCTCATTTCATCTCTGGCCCCCAGTCCTAGGCTAGTTTTAGGCTGTGGTTCTTACCTCACAGGAGGTCTATAACCCATTTATGTAGGCCTTGCTTCTGTCCATTCATTTATCAGAAAATACGTAAACTTTTAGTAAGCAAAAGAAAAGCAAGATAAGGAAGGTGGAGAAGCCACATCCCTATTCACTGCCATTTGTTTTCTGCTGACTGCCTGCCTCTTTTTTTATTCTCTTGTCCCACATCTTGCCCAAGGTTGCTAGGCATGTCATAGCAAAAGGAAAAGAATATCCCCATGGATTTTAAACATTTCTCCCTAGTTATAATGGTTGCCTGTACAACTTAGATAATGACATAATTTATCTCTCTACACAGAGTGCAATCGAATCTCTCTTTGGAGCATCCATGACCGGGATAGCCTATTCTCTCTTTGGTGGACAGCCTCTTACCATATTAGGCAGTACAGGACCAGTTTTGGTGTTTGAAAAGATTTTGTTTAAGTTTTGCAAGTAAGTGTTATATACTTTGGGCCCCTTGCCCCTTTCTGTTTCTCTACTGTATTTATAGTTCTCCCAACATCACATTTGCAGTCTGCTGGGAGAGGTGAAGTGGCTGATTTGATCGCATTTGCCATTTTTATCTCTCCATGAAAATGAAGAAAAAGCAAAAAGATTTGTGTATAATGTTTTGTAATGTTTGTAAAAAATTGTATTCAGTTCTCAACACTGAGAACCCCTGTTAGTTTTATCCCCTTAAATGCTCCCTTTAGACAAAGTCATGAGTTTAGATACTTCCAGGATGTGAAGCTTATTTACTTGCACTTCATGAATTAGACTTATTTCCATCTGTTTCAAATGGTAGCAAGCTGTTAAATGACCTTCTTTCTACTATTCTTTTTCTCCTCCTAGAGAATATGGGCTGTCATACCTATCTTTAAGAGCTAGTATTGGACTTTGGACTGCAACCCTATGTATCATACTTGTGGCCACGGATGCAAGCTCCCTTGTTTGCTATATCACTCGGTTTACGGAAGAAGCTTTTGCTTCTCTTATTTGCATCATTTTCATTTATGAAGCCCTAGAGAAGTTGTTTGAACTCAGTGAAGCATATCCAATCAACATGCATAATGATTTGGAACTGCTGACACAGTACTCGTAAGTACCATTTCCACTGTTGGCTGTGAGCTTTTCTTTTTACAAATATTGCTATTGTTATAAGAAATATGAGGAACTTACTCAGCAGATAGAGTGCCTTAAATTGATTCAGAACCTCAATCCTGGACACTCAGAATTGAACAGGATTTTAAAAGTCATCTAATGAGCCACTCATCTGACACTTGAGTTCTCAGTATAACGACTCTGCCAAGAACAGCTTTTGGGGATTCTATTTGTCAAGAATTCCCTGTTAAGTAGATAATGAACCAAGGTCAACCTTGCTATGTAGGCATTTTGTTTTTTGCAAAATATATATGGTTTTGGTTGTTTCAGGGCATTTTCTTTAAATTTTTTTAAAAATAGATTTTATTTTTATTTCATTTTAGGGAGAAGGGAAGGGAGGGAAAGAAACATTGATTGGTTGCCTCTCACACGCTCCCCACTGGGGACCTGGCCCACAACCCAGGCACATGCCCTGACTGGGAACTGGACCAGTGACCTTTTGGTTCACAGGCCGCAGTGCTCAATCCACTGAGATACACCAACCAGGGCTCAGGGCCCTTTGAATTTAGTATAATCCAAAGGAAACAGTGAAAATATAAGATTTCAGATTTAGGGTAATGAGGTGGAAGAGATTCATTGGGTCTAAATTGTATTTGACTGATGTTTGAAAATGATAAAAACCTAAACAAAAATCACTGAATTGAAATATGATGGTAAGAGACATGACTTGAGGTTATGAACACACCATACAGTATACAGATGATGTGTTATAGAATTAGACACCTTAAACCTATATAATTTTATTAACCAGTATAACCCAATTTAAAAAAATATAATATTGCTTTTAGAGCTTATGACATTTATAATGGAAGTACTTAGATATTTCCTGTTAAATTTAATATACAGTTTAGGATAAAAAATGGGATCAGACCTATTGTTCTTCTAGTTTTAGCATGCCAATACTTTAGACTTTCTCAAAGGCTGTATTTTATACCGTGTGTGGACATTATATTGGGTTAGCCAAAAATCTGTATTTTTTCCATAAAACATAAGAGACATTTTAAATTTTCATCAATAACTTTATTGATTTGATGTATTGAGTATGTCGGCTGTCTCCCATGTGATATAACGTGATCGTTTTCAATTATGTCTCAATTTGATCACTATCAACTTCAAGTGACCTCCCCCACCGTGGTGTGTTGTCCAGTGAGAAATCTCCAGCATGAAACTTGGCAAACCACTTTGACATGTTCAGTCACAGTACCGTCTCTACACACTGCACAAATCTTTTTTTTTGCATTTCAGTTATATTTTTACCTTTCTTGAAATAATAAAATATAATATCTTGAAAAATGTTATGTATTTTCTTCCATCTTCAATATTAAAATGGCTACACAAAAATTCACCAATTTTGATACGTTTTTTTAAAAAAATTCCTGCTGACACGACAGCTGTCACAATACAATCTAACAAAATTGTTTCAAATGCAGTTAAAGACAACTAAGTGCTACTGGAGCCATCTTATGGAAAAAATCCAAACAAATTTTTGGTCAACCCAATATAAGTCCTTTCTTTGATTTTTGAATTTTTTTAAAAAGATTTTTATTTATTTACCTTTAGAGGGGAAGGGTAGGAGAGAGGGAGAGGGAGAGAAATATCAATGTAGGGTTGCCTCTCATGTGTCCCCTGCTGGGAACTGGCCTGCAACCTAGGCATGTGCCCTGACTGGGAATCAAATGGGGATCCTTTGGTTCCCAGGCCCACGCTCAGTCCACTGAGCTACACCAGCCAGGGCTGATTTTTGAATTTTTTGTTGCATTTGTGTATATATTTTTATATAGCAAATATTTGAAACAGTATATTCTTTATGAGGCAGTTATAACCTCTGCATCAACCACCCATGATTTTATTAACTGCTTAGATATGGCCTCAAATGTTTTGAAGATTTATTATCTTTGTTTGTTATTAGAGGAAGTTGGAATTTTTGAAATTAGACTGAAGTAGTGCAATGTTATAATTTTGTTAAGAAAGATGTAATGATAGAACTAAAAATAACACAATTTTATCTATTTAATTATTTATTAAATTTTATTTTTCAATTACAGTTTACATTTAATATTATTTTGTATTAGTTACACGTGTACTGCGTAGTGGTTAGACAATCCTATCCTCTACAAAGTAATTCCCCTGATATTTCAGCTACTCACCCAACACCATACATAGTTATTATAATATTATTGACTATGTTTTCTATGCTGTACTCTACATTCTTGTGACTTTTCTGTAACCAACTTGTACTTCCTAAACCTTTCACCTTTTTTCACCCATACCCTCAACCCCCTCTCCTCTGGCACCATCAGTTTGTTCTGTATATCTATGAGTTTCCTTCACTATGCAAAATCTTTTTTAGTTTTATGTAGTCCCATTTGGTTTTGTTTGTTTTATTATTTATTTGTTTGTTTGTTTTGCTTGCCTGAGGCGTTATATCAGAAAAAATATTACTAGAGAAATGGTCAAGATGTTACCACCTATATTTTATTTTAGGATTTTTATGGTTTTAAGACTTACAGTTAAGTCTTTAATCTATTTTTAAGTTTATTCTTGTGTATGATATGCTAAGGTGGTATAGTTTCATTTTTTGCCTATATCTGTCCAATTTTCTCAACACCATTAATTGAACAGACTGTCTTTACCCAATTGTATGTTCTTGCTTCCTTTGTCAAATATTAATTGACCATATAGGTATGGGTTTATTTTTAGGCCGTCTATTCCATTCAGTTGATCTACGTGTCTGTTTTTATGCCAACACCATGCTGTTTTGATTACTGAAGCCTTGTAGTATAGTTTGATATCAGGCAGTGTGATACCTCCAACTTTGTTCTTCTTTCTCAAAATTGCTGTTTTGTGGTTCCATATAAATTTTTGGGTTATTTGTTCTAGTTTTGTGAAAAACACTATTGGTATTTTGATAGGAATTTCACTGAATCTATAGATTGCTTTCGGAAGTACAGACATTTTGATGATATTAATTTTTTCTATCTATGAATGCAATATATGCTTACATTTATTTGTATCGTCTTCAGTTTCTTTCTTTAATTTCTTATAATTCTTGTATACCTCCTTGACTAAAGTTAATCTTAGGCATTTTTTGATGCAATTGTAAATGGTATTATTTTCTTAATTTCTCTTTCTGGTAGTTCATTATTTGTGTATAAAAATGCAACCAAGTTCTGAATATTTATTTTGTATCCTGCTACTTTACTGAATTGCTTTATCAGTTCTAGTAGTTTTTTTGTAGAATCTTTAGGATTTTCTATATATGGTATCATGTCATCTGCAAAAATGATAGTTTTATTTCTTCCTTTCCAATTTGAATGCCTTTTATTTCTTCTTGTTTCATTGCTATGGCTAGGACTTCCAGTGTTATGTTGAATAAGAGTGGTAAAAGTGGACATAACTGTCTTGTTCCTGATTTTGAGGAAAATACTTTTTTTTTCATTGAGTGTGTTGAGGTATATTCCCCCTATTCCCACTTTGCTGAGAATTTTTATCATAAATGGGTGCTGATTTTGTCAAATGTTCTTCTGCATCTACTGATGTGACTATATGATTTTTAATGTTTCATTTTGGAAAATAACATGATTTTTAGTACTTTTTCTTGGTCTTCAGAGATAGCTTTATAGTATACCTCTGTTTTGGGGCAAGAAAATCAGAGTAAAAACAAAATAACTCCCAATGAAAGCAAATATTGAGGGTGCTGTGAACAGGGTTCAGAAATGGATGAAGGAGGTGTCAGGGATACTCAGCAAACAGGCAGATGGGAAGAGCAGTTTGATCAGAATGAGTGATAACAAGGATACTTGCCTTTCCATTTATCTTCAGTTGCAAAATGAGCAGCGTCTCCTAATTTGAATATCTTTGCTAGGGTGTATACTTATTTCTGCTATGTATACTTATTTCAAACCTACGATATGCCAGACACTAACTATGTCAGGTGCTAAGGAAATGGTGAAAAATCCTCTGTTCTCAACGAGCTTCCAGTTTAATAGGGAATGCAGACAAAGAGACAACACAAAGAAATGAGTGCTATGTGAAGGGATTGGTACAGAATGCTATGGTATCACATCAGAGGACCACCTGACTCAAGTTTTGGGTTCAGAGAAGACTTCCTGGGTGAAGTGACATAGAAGACCAAAGAATGAGTAGGAGTTAGAAGGGTGCTGAGAAATAGGGCTGCAGAGAGGTTCAGAAGGAGGGAATGGCATAGGCCCGGATGCAAGCGGTTCATCAGTGCTTTGCAATATCTGTTCAAAGTCATACAGATAGTGGCAAAGGAGAAATCAGACTTAGAACTGATAACTCTGATATAATTTTCAGTACACTGATGAATACAAATAAGCTCTCAAAAACAATACAGAACAAATAAAATAGGTGAGAGCAGAACTCTTCTTTTTGAAGTGGTGTGGAGGCAGCGATTATCCACCTTTTCAGCTGTCCCCTGTGCCCTTAGTGGCAGTTTCTAAGGTATCTCAGACTGAGGATCACAGTTTAAAGTCCCCTAGTCTAGAAAGGAGAAAGATCAGAGAAGCTAGGACTGAGCCCTGATAATGGTCACAGCTTGAAGGTAGAAGAATGAAAATATTGTAATCAACGGATAACAAATTAGAAAGAGGCCGCAGGAAAGGGAAAAAACCATGAATAATATCAGGTTGTAGAAGGCAAGAAACAACACCGTGTCAAGAAATCTTTAGAGATTTGTTATAGAGATCAAAGAGAATAAAAAGGAGAGGTCATTGTTAACTTTAAGACACTCTGTTGAGTGGAGAGGAGAGGCATGAATAGAAGCCAGTTTGCAAAAAATGAAGACGGGAGTAGGTCGTAAAGAAATGAGAAAAGGCCACTTGTGCGTAGGCCACTTTGGTGTCAAGGAAAGTGAAAAACAGTGCCTTACGAGCAGACAACGAGATCACGAGATTGATAATTTGTGATAAAAAAGAGCTGTGTGTTTTTAAAAATGAGGACACAGACAGAGGAAAGAGAGACAAGAGATAATAGAAACAGAGTGGATAAACATGGGATTGCAAAATTCCAGGAATCAAAGAGTGATGAGATCAAGACAAATTTGGGGGTTAAGTAAAACAAATGATCAGAAGACTAATTTGAGAAAGAAAATATTGCTTGATTTGTCCGTGGTTCCTGCCTGTCACGGTGATCAGGATGAGAGGACACAGGCCCTGATTTACTTTATGTTTCCATCTCTGCTTTTTTAAAAAAGATTCCCACCAGGTTATACTTTATACTCCATCACAGTGTGCACATATGAAACCTAATTATTAGAAGCCTGAGTAGGAATGTGGACTAATCCCTGTGTTCCATTGCCCAAGTGCCCTTCTCAACCAAAATTGGGGAGGTAGGAGGCATGGAAAGATTTATTCATCCTGATGGATTGTGAGGTTTTAATGTCTCCTGGACCTGAAATGGGTGTAAGAGAAACACAGAGAATGACAGTCTCCTTGGGAAACGTGGTTACTGCACTGTCTTCTGTTTTGATTCATGCCCGTTTCCTGAATCACTCATGCTGTGTACATGACTCTGATCAGGTTTTGCCATTCATTACGTGCTCTTTGGAAAAGCAAAACTAATCTTTTTTGCTAGGCATGCAATGCATAAATTTATCAGCATACTTTTAGTCATGTGTATTAAAGAAAATAAGTAAAAGTTACTGCTAACAATAATGACAATTTAGCATATAATCTCACACTTTTGCACAAAACATTTTGTGTTTCATGAAGTTCACATGACACCTTCAGTGGTTTTCTGTTCCTGTCACTGTGACCTACTCGGTTTTAAGTGTCATTATATTCATGCTCACCTAGAGTTTTCTACTCATACTGCTGGCCTTGTGCTTTCACAGTTTTTGTGAGACAAATTCTTAGAAAATGTCAAAGCTAGGATGCAATACATATGAGTTGCAGCCTTTGCAATTTTAACATGCCTTTACTCTCACATATTTTGCTTAGGTGTAAGATGTTGAAAAAGAGGCCTCATCTACTTTTCAAAGGCAATTTTTTATACTTGGGCCTCCTATATGCATATCTCCTTAAATTCATAGTTTTTTCAACCAACTAACAAAATGTATTAATGTCTTTAAGACTAGGATGCCTTGTACCTGTGGCATCCAACATTATAATGTGGTAATATGTAGACCTTGTATTTGAAGCCATAGCGTTCCTTTTATTGTGCCAACAGCAAATGTCAAGAGAATCAATTTAGTTTCAAGAATATATACATTTCACCAGATGATCAAGCTGAATTTGTCAAGTTAGCAATAAGTAATGAGTTTGTGGAAATAACTTTTTCTAGGTTGCTTTGTTTTTAAGAAATGGCAAAAATAGAATGAAGCATTCTGCTCATAAGAGATGAAATGTGTCTTCAAATATATTGTAATAATTTAACACCTTCAAATATGGCTAGCTAAAGAAAGTTAGGGATCATATTAACTCTTTGCAGCTGGTTGGATCAAAGCAAAGAGCAGGGTCTATTACCCTAGTTTCCAATATAGTAGCATACTGGAATTGAATAATATCCAATCATTACCAAGCTGTTATCAAGTGTAATCTCACTACTAGGTTATGGGAAGGGCTTCCCGCCCCCCATCTTTTTGTTTTTGTTTTGTGTGTTTTTTTTTCAGCCCCATCCTTCTGCATAACTCAGGACAATGATTTATTGTGGTAAATGTTATTTACTGTCTGATTTTATACTCATGGAAGAATATTATTTTTATAATCTCCTTAACCACATTTAAGCCCCTTTTAAAAAGGCAGAAAATGTAACAATTTTATCTCCCATAGCCCCAGCATAATAGTATAGAATATAGTAATACTTAATGCCTATCGATTAACTGAACATGTTGTAAAATAATTGACATCATCTGACGAATCATGTTAGACCAATAAAGATAATTGCACTGTTTTATAGTATCTTTAACACTACCCTTAAAGATTTCAAGTAGAAATTTTGAATAAACTTGAGATGTTTTGAGAATCTTACTGTAAGATAAAAATATACAAACTGAATTCACGAACTAGTTCTGACTGAAAATTTAGATAGGGCGCCAACATGGCGGAGAAGTCGTCAGAAGCCAGGCAGGACTGCAGCCTGCAGCACAGCTCCAGACATGGATCAGAGATGTGGGGAGAAAGAGGATGCAAGGGAGGTTGTCAAAGCTCATTGACCTGTTAGTCCTGACTAGTAAAAAAATAAAAAATAAAACTCAGATTTAGGGAAACCCCTGTGTCTCAACTTTTTAATCACTTTTTTACTACATATACACTTGACTAAGTTTATCCAGAATTGCTTACAACATAACTTTATAATTGTATTTTTTATGTATTTATTTGTGTAATGTATGTGTAACTCCACTAGATTAATCTCCATGACTATTAGGCAGGCACACCTTTGTAACCCCTGTGGCAGCAAAGTGCTTGGCACACATAATAAAATGTACATGTTTGTTCATTGTTTTATATTTCTGAAATGCTTCTTGCAACTTGTACGTGAATTTAACCTAGAATTTTTTCTCTATTAAAAAGCTGATACTAAGAAAGTAGATTATCTGACATCTTGGAACCAAATAAATATAATAGTAAGCTCTCAATAAATCATTCTTCAATAAATAAATTTCTGACAACCATCTTTTTATTGATTCTTAATCCAAACACTTGCTACCTTTGTTTTCCCTTCCTGCTTTTGAACTAAATTCTTGTTTTAATAAAGACTTATCTCCAGTAGTAATAATATCCAGTATAAGTTTATTATTTACCTGTTTATCCTTATTGTTCTTAATGAATTATGAATCTTTGAATTACAAGATTGTCGCTTCATCTTTCTGCCCCCAGAGATCCAGGGGTTTAGTAGACACTAGTAAGCCTTTGTTAAGTGTCTTTTAACAATATTACTTCTCAGATCTACCTCCAGCTGCTATTTTCTTTCTCTGTAACCACAGATTTGCAAACTTTAAATAGATTTATCTTTCATACTTTCTTGTCACATAGCTATTTAAAGACAAAAACTTGCATGAGCATCCATATTAGAGGGAGAGTACTAAGCAGGGATTGATGATTTCCTTAAGATACATTGAATTTCCTGACTGGGCATGGCTCAGTTGGTTGAATGTTGTCCCACAAAGCAAAAGGTCACCAGTTCAATTCTCGGTCAGGTCACATACCTGGGTTGCAGGCCTGGTCCTTGGTTGGGGTGCATGCAAGAGGCAATCAGTTGATGTTTCTTTTATACGTTGATGTTTCTCTCCCTATCTTTCTCCCTCTCTTCACCTCTGTCTTAAATAAATTTAAAAAAATTTTTTTAAAAATACATTGAATGAAAAAATATACATTGAATGGCCATAGGTCATGTGTTTGCATATCAAATACACAGTATTTCACTTTGTTAAGATGTGATGATCATTCTCAGAAAGACTGATTAATATCAGGCTAATTTTATTTCCTCCAAAAATTTCATTTAGATATCTAAAAGAGTGAAACACCCATGGCATATTTTTTAATAAAAAATGCATGAAATGTTTGCCCATATTTCCCAATAAATGTTTGTTTAATATATATGTCCATATGTGCATCTGAAAAAATGGTATCCTCATCTTTGCTATTCTGAGATACATAGTATTATTTGCCTGTAGGTAGTGGGATCTACCAGCTTCTTAATAGTTCTTAGCACTGCTGGAATTGATTTTTTTTTTAAATCATTGTTTCTCAGTGTAATCAGATAAAATCAGAGAAAGCTTAAATAAGCAACAGTTTTTTTTTTAAGTCAGGTATTTATAATAAAATAGTCTTCCAAAAATTCCACTGGAATTTTACATCCTTGAAACCCATTGTAAATGAAAAAAATGAATAATGAAAGCATGCAGTTATTTGACAGAATAAATAGAAACAGCTATAAAGAGTTGTGAACCATTGCTCTAGCAACTGTCTAGCAGTTTCAGTTTCTAAATATCAGTTAAAACAAGTACACTGAAGTTTAATTTTTTAAATTAAAGTTTTAATTCCAGGGAAAGTAACAATTAAAACATCTTTTTAAATACATCACTTTATATTTACTAAAATCCTATGGAGCAGATAGAATCTATTTAATAGAGCAAGTTGATGGCTTATGACTTATTAATAGTCACATAGGCGTGCCAAAGGGTAGAGCCCACGTTTCTCAGTGTCGTGCTTTCTCTGTTAGGTGGCGTGATCTCATTCTGCCCCGCAGCTTTATCTCACCTGTTCAGCACATTGTCATGAATTCTTTATGAGATTAATATAATGCCAGTGTTGGCCCTTTGTATATGATTTGATAATTTTACCCAGGGTATCAGTCATTCTTTGGGGGATAGTTTGAGCAAGTTAATGTTGTTCATGTAAAATGTTGCTACATTATTCATTCATTGTTGGATATTATAAGTATTACCACTGTGTCCTTTATACTTTCAGTCATGCAAAAAAGATGCTTAAAGCCTTTGCTAATAATTTATTTTGGAACAAGAAACACTTCCCTTTAACTATGGAAGTTATTTTGTTAATTGCTATGAACATTATTTCTACTCAGTATTTCTAGTACTAGCCAAGTTCAGTTAGCTTAGAATAATTTTTCCATGTATAAATTCGATTCTTGGTTATATAAGGTGTTCTTCTTATGTACTTTATCTTTATTATTTACCAAACAGGAAAACATCAAGTGAAGAGGTGTATATATAACTCTTAGAAAGAAAGAAGTTTACTTTGTAAAAACATTCTATTGCCATAGCTTTCAGTTTTAGGCAAAATAGTTTTTATATATCACCTAAAAACTATCTTTATAAATATTTTCTCTGCAAAGCTGTTCAAATATTGTGTGAAGGGTAACTAAATATGTTCTGTGAATGAATGTTCATTATTAGTCACAGTGAAGTTTACGTTGAGGCCAGTTTTGCTGCTTCTGCTCACCCCACTATGTTGCTCATCTCTTCATTGCATCGGTGCCTACCAGGTGTCTTCACAGTCTATAAAAACTTGCTCTAAAGATGATTAGTAAGAGACTACTTTTATTTCAAAAAGTTTCATTTTCATATTTAAAAGAATGAACCACTTCTAGTAAAAATTTTTTTCAATTATAAAAGCAGACTTTTAGGAAGTAAGAGAGGAGGTCAGACTCACTCTGAAATCATGTCCCTTGATGTTATGGATTGAATTGTGTTTCACCAAAATTCACTTGTGAAAGCCCTAATCCTCAGTACTTTAGAATATGACTATATTTGGAGACAGGGCCTTTAAAGAGGTAATTAAGGTTAAATGAGGTCATATGGGTAGGTCCTAATTAAATCTGACTTGCGTCCTATAAGAAGAGGAATTTGACACACAAAGAGACACCAGAATGCACACACACATAGAAAGGACCATGCGAGGACATAGCAAGAGGGTAGCATCTGCAAGCCGAACGCAGAGGCCCCAGAGGAAATCAACCTCAATGACACTTTGATCTTAAACTTCTAGCCTCCAGAACTGTAAGAAAATGATTTGATTGTTTAAGCCACCCAGTCTGTGGTATTTTGGTATAGCAGCCCTAGAAAACTAGTCTACTGAGTAAATGCTTATAGTTTAGTTCTATTTATGTTTGGAGTTGTAACAGCAAACTCTCTGAAGTCTTTCCCCCTGTTAATGGCAATTCCATTCTTTCAGCTGTTCAGATGAAAAAAAAAAAAAAACCCAACAAACCATGAATTTATTTTTGACTACTTTCTCACTCACCCAGACTTTTCAACAAATATAATGGCTCTCTATATAAACTTTAAATACTACATACCACCCTCTCTACCTCCATAATCTCTTGTCTAGATCATTACAGTTGCCTTCCAACTGGTGTCCCTGATTTTACACTTGCTCTTCCACAGGCTGTTCTCTATGAAACCGCCAGAATTACTCTCCTATAACCCAACACAGAGCATGTCACACTGCTTCTCAAAGCCCACTGGTGGGGCTTAAAAACACTGCATGTTCATAAATATGTTAAAAACGTAAGAACTACTGAAAGAAATATGTCAAAAATTACAGTAATTGATGGAAAGACTATGATAGATTTTTTTATTTTATAAATATTATACAGTGTGGCTTTATTATTTTGCTAACTCAAAATACTTTTGAAATAGAAAAAAGAACAGACATAAAAAACATGTTTGGCTTTTACAGATAGATCATAATTCTCTGATTTGACACCACATACAATATTAATGCTTAGCTTGCCGCACAGCACTCTGGGGGCTAATTTACTCAATAAAGAGACTTCAAAAAACAAAAATGAATCACAAACCATTACTGCTGAGCACACACAGGAAGGCACTAATAATAACTACAAAGATAAAAAAGAGATCATCTGTAACCCATGACTAAAATTAGTAATAATGTTGAAGGGAGTTCTACCAAATTATGTTTTCCAGAAGACAGCCACAGGCTCTTCTCCTGGAAAGAAGATTGATCACCTCCATTAGCCTTGAAACCAAAGCAAAGACTTTTGGATGAGGGCATTTAATTATAATGTTTATCTGATCACTCTGTAGTCATTTACATAAACAAGATGACTTAGAGCACACACATTTGGGGGAGGGGGTGGACAGTAAAGTATAGTATTTGGTGAAGAGTGTATTTTAAGCCAAACAATTTAACTTAGCATAAGAAGATTGGCTAAAGAACCAAAGTCCAGCATTCAGCACTTTTGTACCTAAAGACACTTTTTTGCATTAATACTTCCATCTTATGACTAGAGTCACTAAAAATTACTTTGTGTGAAATTGACAGAAAAATTAATCCAATCTTTTTATCTCCTTACATTGCTGTCTCTAGTGTTTTTTTTTTTCTTTTCCTTTTCTCTTCTTTTTGTAGTTTTGGATCGGAGTTATTTGACTAAGTTCATCAGTATAGGTGAAATACAGGAAAGTGGGTATTTTCTTCTCATTTTATTATTGATTTATTTAGAATATCTGCCTTTGATATTCAAGAACATAAAATCTAAATAGCTAGAGACTTCTTTGAACCAACAAGGGAAAGGTTGGGTAGAGAGATCTTTTTCCTACTTCCTGCCCCAGCATGTGGCCTCTGAGAACTGTCCGCTGGGATTTCAAAACTCAGAGGTGCGGGCTGAGGAAGGAGCAGTACCTGTTTCCTTAAGGTAGCAGTTGTCATGTTCACCTTACACAGGAAACAGTAATGATTTTGTTGTTGGTTGGCTATCCATGATATCTGTGGTGTATAAAGTGTATCTTTTAGATTCAAAAGTGTATCTTTCCATTTTGAAATTCATTTACTGATGAGGAATGTAATTAATAAAAGATAGGCCTGACAAGGATGTACAGGTGACTAATGTGCACTAGTAGACCCGACTCTCCAAAAAACTGTTTTTTCTATGAACTCGCCATTTATATAACAAATTTCTTAGTATTTTCAGAACAGCACTGTGAGAATGTCAGTGTACTCCTGGGAATGGAGTGACACATTTTGGCATTGTCCTCACTGACATAGTACAGTCACTCTGAGAAACAAACCAGGGCCCTGAGGGAATGGCGCACACACAAGCCAAGTGAAGGAAGTCATTCCAGGCCCGGTTTAAATGATACTATGAGAAATGGGAATCTGGAGAGTGGTAGTGTAGTATCATGATAAGAGGGCAGGGCTGCTGGGAGTTTTGGGGGGAATATCTTAAAGGAGATAGGTTGTGAAAGGGGAAGCGAGGAAGCCCACACAGTAAAATGTAGATTCCTTAATTTGTTTGGGAGCCATCTCGTTCATCTGGCTACGCTGATGGAAATGGCACAGACTGAATTCCAGAGGAAGCATTTACTAACTGAAAGAGCAGAGGTTTCAGGGTCAAGCAGGCCTGCATTCAAATCTAATTCTATCAGCATGTATGGCTGTTTCCTCCATCTGTAAAGTGTGGAGATCAAACTATCAAACTAGAAAACAAAGTGCCTCATATCATGCATGTGGTGGCTGCTGCCTCTACAGAATACAGTTAGACCAGAAATAAGACAATGTTAACTAAAGGAACTTCCTTTGCCTACTCCATCTCCCATGGGCTCCATCTGTAAGGAAAATAGACCAGAAATCCCATATCTGACGTCATCCTTTCCATGGTACCAGCCTGCTGCCGAGCTGTCCTTTCTCATTTTTAAATGGGCACAAAAATACCTGTCCTACCACTCATGGGAGTGATTTGAGATTTGATATTGTATCAAAGCATTTTATAACCCACAGAACAACAATATGTAAGGTACTTTATAGTGAACATTGACTACATTCTAGGAATAGTACTGGAAGCTTTACTTATGTTAAGTGCCCTTTTAAAGCCTCAACCTGATGCTGCACACTTATTATAATTGTTTTTGATGTGTTAATCAAAGCTCAAAGAGGTTGTGTGATTTCCTAAGTTCAAATAGGTCCAAAGGGGCAGAGTCAAGATTCATTTCGATACTACTTCCGAATGGAAGCTTTACTTCTCTTTCCACTCAGAGCTCAGGATTTATTAAGTAAATAAGATGGTGGGTGTCATTAATGAAAAAGGGAGGGGGTTGGAAATCACTGAATAATCTGTCCCTTCAGCAAAGCTAACAAAGAAAACATCCTGATAAAATCAGTGCTTGTATTTTAGAACAGACCACCTGAAAACCTTGGGCCTTCATACATTTTTAAAATAGTTTTTATGTATTGAGTATAAAGGGAAAATAGATTCTTTAGGTAAAAAAATATGGTGTGCCATCCCAGCCAGATCCAAGCTTCGAATTTGTTATAAGTTCCATTCTAGCCATATTGCAAACATATACACAAATCACAAACAACACAAAAATAGGAAAAACATAAGGACTTCCTTTGTTTTTGGAAAATAGAATGGGAAACAACAGAAAGTTCTCAGAAATATAGAGAAACATTTTTTCATAATTGCTAACATCTCCTTTAGGCATTAAGATAGATTTCTGTTTACAATCTTAATAATTGCTAATATATCTCCTTTAGGCGTTGAGATACATTTCTATTTATAATCTTAATGCAGCTATATTTTTACTCTTTATAAAAATAAGGTCTCCCAATAAAAACAGGGTATTTTACCAAACTCATCTATAATTTCCATCACTACAAATGTAGGTATATACCTCAGGTTCTAATTTCTTAGAATATTTGGCAAATAGGTTTTAGTCATTGGAATGAATAATTGCTCAGGAAAGCAGCACTACCTCATTCAAGATGATTTGGTAGTCAACATTTGTTTTCCAGTAAAATGGAAATTTCATGAGCAGAAACATTGAACTCCTTGAGAATACATCAGTGAAGAGAATGCTTCTGAGCAAATTATACATCAGTGAAGAGAATGCAGCTTCTGAGCAAATTATACCTTAGCCAGTTGGTCCCAGATCTGGGGTCTTCTTCACTCCTTATTACAGCTCTGCCAGACACAATCATGTAAGCCCCTTTTTAATCAAGTTATTTGTTTTATTGCTATTGAGTTATAGGAACACCTTATATAGTTTGGATATTAATGACTTATGAGATACATCATTTTCAAATATTTTCTCCCATTACAGAGGTTGATTTTTCACTTTGTTGATTGTTTACTTTGCTGTCCAGAAACTTTAGTTTGATGTGGTCCCACTGTATATTTTTGCTTTTGTTGCCTGTGATTTTGATGTTATATCCAAGAAATATTGGTAAAACTAATGTCATAAAGTTTTCCCCTCTGTTCTTCTAGGAATTTTTATAGACTCAAGCCTTACATTTAAGTCTTTAACCCATCTTGAGTTGTATGGTATAAGATAAGGGTCCAATTTTATTTTTTTGCAGGTGGATATCCACCATTCGTTGAAGAGACTGTTCTTTTTTTTACCACTGGGTTGTCTTGATGTCCTTGTCACATATCATCTGACTGTATATGTGGGGGGTTATTTCTGGGCTCTCTATTCTGTTCTATTGTTCTATATGTCTGTATTTATGTCAATACCATATTCTTTTGATTACTGTAGCTTTGTAATATGTTTTGAAACCAGAAAATGTAAGGCATTCAACAACTTTGTTCTTCTTTCTCAAGATGGTTTTGTCTATTCAGGATCCTTTGTGGTACCATATGAATTTTAGGATTTTTTTTCCTATAAAAAGTGCCATTGGGATTTTGATAGAAATTTCATTGAATTTGTAGGTGACTTTGTGTAGTATGGGCATTTTAACAACACTAAGTCTTCCAATACATGAACACTTTTTATCTTTCATTTATTTGTGTCTTCTTTTTTTTTTCTTTCAGTGATGTTTTATAGTTTTAAGGGTAGATGCCTTTCACCCCCTTGGTTAAGTTTATTTCTAACTCTTTTATTCTTTTTGATGTTGTTGTAAATGGAATTGTTTTCTCAATTTCTTTTTCAGACTGTTCATTGTTAGTGTAACTGATTTTCATCTGTTGATTTTTGTTCCACAACTTTGCTGAGTTCATTTATTCTACCAGTTTCTTGTGTGCAATCTTTTAAAATCTACTCTTTTCCTCATTTCATAACTTTTTTATTTATTAATTTGCTTTCTAATTAAGAATGCATGCAAAAAAACCAGTAAAATCTGCAAAAATATCAGCATTTAAAAAATTCTCCCTTAAATTTAATTTGATGGTGTGATTCAATATAGAATTCTAGGTTCAAAATAGTTTTGCCTCGTACTGTTCATAGTACTTCTGAGACAAAAGTCTGATGCCATTCTATGAAGTCATGTCCATGAGTATGCAGTATTGCAGGGAAGATTTCTGAAATGAGCAATAGCTAGTTCCTGTGTTTTCAGCTCCAACTCTTACTTTACTTCTTTGTTGAGTGCGAGCCCTTCTCTGTGTCCAGAACTCTTTGGGATTCTACCGGGTAGGCCAGATCCCTCCTCCACTGCAGCTGGTGTTCAAAAGTGGACTGCCTGGTTTGGAATTCTGGTTCTGACTTTTCTAGCTTGTGTCACCTTTGCCAAGTCACTTGTCCCTCTATATTTTCATATGCATAATACTAGTATGTTAAGGATTATATATACAAGTACTATTATTGTTATTATTCCTCTGTTCGGCTTTTTTAAACATCTTGCTTTTCATATTCCATTGGTTTACATATTTCTTTTGTTGACCTTTCTGGCATGCTTATTTTTATACTATTCCTTTGCTTAATGAATTCTGGGTAATGAGATAAAATAAGTATGTGAATTCAGTTCTTTTTAAGCCAGAAGCTAGATCTGGTTCTCAATTTTAGAAAATATTCAGCAATTTAATGGCTTTAGTGTTATTTCTTTTAAAAATAATTTACATTTTTAAATAAATTATTCTCTTTATATTTATATAGTATCTTTAGTATATTTTCCTAGTGATCTAATTACCCAGAACCAAAATTAAACAGGAATTTTTTTCTGTAGATTCATAGCAATAGTAGCAAAACTCTTCTAATGCTGGTTAGAGTTTAAAGCATTGGAAGTAAAATAAGAAGAGCATCAGCATGTTCAAGAAGGCCTAGTGTTCTTTTGTGTTACATCAAGGTAAAAGTTAATAGTTTTACTGCATTTTGTGAAAGCTTAAAAAAGGGAACCAAAATTAATACTGATTGTGATCATAATCATAGCAGCCACAGTTTCAAAGCTGCCTAATACCAGGCAATTCATATATATCAAGTTACTTAATCTTCACAATAGAATGCTTGAATAATTTGCTCATGGCCACACAGCCTGTAAAGAACAGAGCTTTATGACACAAAGGCCTGTCTTCCATGACTACATAGAGCCAATCTGGGACTTAGGAACCTATAGCTTTGAATAGCTTGCATTGATAAACATCTATTACAGCATGTTATGTACTTTTGTTTCCCTTTTGCTGTATCTTCTCCCTCTGTTGTCATAAAGGTCATTGCAGCCACCCGTGGTAGCTAGTGCTTGCATATCCATTCCCTTAAATTCCTGTCACCAAGTTTCTCATTGGAACCATCTGTCCTCTTAGAGGCTCAGCTCTGAGTGAGCCCAGCTGGGAATCCTAAAACCTCCCTCGGCGAGACCAGGAACCATGCCATCCGTACTGCCAAAGTCAGGTGGAGCTTCTTGCAATAATAGACACTCAAGTTTGAGTGTTCAATAATGAGTGAGTAGTGGTAAAGAAAACAGATTGATTTCCTGATGTTGAAGACAGAAGAGTGACTGTTGCTTAGGCAGAGGGATTTACCAAGTAGAAACTGGAAGATACTTTCCTGTAGAGGTAATGTTAGAAATGATAGTTAGGTCCTACAGTTCTGTAATACCACTATAACTTCAGTCCAACTAATTTTCATCTTATGCAGCATATGTGAGTTAATCTGGAAGCCCAACCACGATTTATAAAATGTTTCTATAACAAAAAGCTTTCCGAAGAACTAATACTAGGATTGTGAATGAAGTTTTGGAAATAAATCACTTGTAAATTGAAGTTAGCTTTCTAAAGCCTTTAATTTATTGGTCATCTTTTCTTGTGTCTTCTCATTGATTAATAAAGTTATAAAGAATATGAGATCAGAAACTATTTTCTATTACATAATGATATCACTTTCTTATTCTCTCTGCTGCTACCCCCACCCAGCAATTATTATGGTTCCTTATGTGTAGTAGATATTCAAAAACTTATGTGTATTGATTGTTTGATATTTAATATGGCTATCACTCAGAATAAAAATAGTATGTCCTGAGATATCTAGACTTCGAACTAGCTTTAATTTTGAATTACATAGCAAAGTTATTAATGATCTTTATAATATGAATTAAATAACTCCAACTTCAAGTGATATGTTTTTACAATATTAAAAATAAGTAAATTATAATCATAGATGTGGATGTTTAGTATTTTTTTCCTCTTGACTTACGATTTAGAGACAAATGGTCATTTTAAAGTCTAGAAGGCATGCTGATTTGAAAAGTGCCCAAAGCCCTGTGTTCTAACCTTCACTTTAAAAAACTTTCTCTGGCTGGGACAGAGAGGAAGTGACCTCTTCCCGGGAAATACTGCAGAGCGGTCTGGCGCCCTGGCAATACATCTCCTTTGCTTTCCAGAAACGGTCTGTCCCGGATGTGGTGTAGGATGACCTGACCTCTTATCTCTTAGTTGGAGGAAGGCCATGACTAGGGAAGAAAGACTCATATTCCATGTTTGCCTAGAGTACAATGACAAAAAAAGATGCTTTTTTCACAAACTGCACATTTTGCCTTTTCAGATGTAACTGTGTGGAACCCCATAATCCCAGCAACGACACACTAAAGGAATGGAGGGAGTCCAATGTTTCTGCCTCTGACATAATTTGGGAGAACCTAACTGTGTCCGTAAGTGAGACATTGAAAAAGGTCATATTTTGAATTACATTACAGTTTTGGGGCTTTTGTTAACATTGTGAGTGAATTATCACCACTAATGTAAATTTTTTTGAATGCATACTACTATAAAAGTGTTGGTTTTTTCTTAACTTTACTTGTTTTAAGTATTCATCAGTAAACTGACATTTTCTTTCACTATTAAATTTTTCTAATAGTCAGTGGGCCTGACTCGCTCTAAAAGCAGACATACACAGCATAATATGAGTAGACTAACTGAAGGCGTATTGCATGAGAATGGTGTTGACCTGCATGAAACCATATGGCAGAATGAAGTTGGCCTTCTGTGTAAAGAAACCAAAACTCTTTTAGTTTGCTCTGTAATACTGCTCCAGCTGTTCAGAATATGCTGATGGTGAGGGGCTGTTTGTTAGTATTTTAGTGTAAATATTGAAGTCTTTGGGAAGAACAGAAATCGATCTATTAACAAAATTCTGGCACCTCCTTCAGGAAGAGATTTCTTCTATTTTCTTCTTAACTCCCACTCAGGAAAGAGGATTGCAACATATTTTGCACCTTAAGTCCTGTACCTTTTAAAAACTTTTATTTTGCTCATTTCTGCTTCGTGATTATTTTCTCTCACAGTTATAGTTCTCCATTCTTCTGAATCTATTGTTATGCTTGTGCACTCATTTTTTCATCTGTATTTGCTTCCCTTGCTTCTGTTTAGTCAAATCTCACAATTGGAAAAATTGAAAGGGGTCTTCTTTTTATAAATTCTAAAAAATCTGAGTCATCCTAGTTTCTTTTTATTCTCCTCGGTTACAAACATTATGATCCAAAGCTTCTTCTACTTAACCTACTTGTATAAGCTCAAATCCCATTGTAACATTAGCATAAAACTGTGTGAATTCCATTTCATTTTATGAAACATATCATTTTAGTAAGTGAGACAATTAGTGGAACAAAGAAATCTTTTTCATTTTGCAAATATTGTAAAACTCTGAATGTGATTTTTTAAAGTTGAGGTATAATTAATATGTAACATTATATTAGTTTCAGGCATACAGCATAATGATTCAATATTTGTATATATTACAAAGTGATGACTATAATAAGTCTAATTAACATCTGTCACCATACGTAGTTACAGAATTTGTTTCTTGTGATGAGAACTTTTAAAGTCTACTCTCTCAGCAACTTTCAAATATGAAAAGGATTTTTGTAAGAGCACTTAACCTGTTGCCTATTTTGTCAATTTTCCTCATTAAATGTTTTCTTTAGAATCAAAATCAAATTATTTACACTCTTTTTAAAATCCAGTCTTGACCTATCTTTTACTACCTTTATTTTTGCCCATGTCATTTTCTTTAGACTAAACCCTCACTCGTCCATGTTATGGATGACCACCTATAACTACGCCATGGTTGATCCATGCAATGGTGTATCTTCTGTCTATATGTTCTTTTTTGTAAATGATAAGGATATTATGTCAAAAGAATCAATTCAAAAACTCCTGTAGTCCCATCTCCAAATTATTTAACATGATAATTTACTCTATATGCTTAATATTTTCTGAATAATTTAATGCTAAATAGTAATATTCATTCTATATAGCTGCAAGACTCACAGAACAGCAGATCTGGCTTGCCATGAGTTAATTTTAGATATTAGAAGTTTCAGAGTCGAGCAGAGTACAGTGAACAGTATTTTGCAATCAAAGTTTATCTAGCACTGTGTATAGTTTATTTTTTAAGTTCTGTCAGAAATTTTCATATTTTTATTAGTTAAATGCAGTTTTGCATTAGATAATGGCTAATCTTGACCAGAAATAGTCTTATCACCAAAGGGAATGTTACATAATGAAAAGATTTTGTAATTTTTAAGTCAGTGAAGAGCATTAAGATTCTTTTGTCTTAATTATTATACCAGGGCTTCTTATTTAAAAAATTTTTATACCAGGGTTTTTAAAAAAGCATCATCACAAGTATCACCAAAACCATTTTATTAATAAAGTTCTATGCTAACGGCTATTGTAACTACTTCATAAAGATAGTAACATAACATTTACTTTCTATAGTATACATTTGACAGATTTTTTAAATTGAATTTTTACACATCATGATAGTTATTACCTTGCTAACTCACCAAGGACAAATAGCTCTAGCTTTCTTTGATTGTCCCAAACTGCTGTGTGCATAGTGAGTATTCCCTAAATATTTAGTGATTATTTTGAAAAGATAGTCTTATATCACAAATGTACTGTTTAACATGTCTTGTTTTTATTTATTTTTCAGTTTTATTGAGGTATAATTGACAAAAATTATTTGCATTTAAGGTATTCCACATAAATTTTCAATACATGTATTACATCATGAAGTGATTATCACAATCAAGCTAACTAACATACCAATCTCTCACATAGTTGCCTTTTTTTGTGAGAACAGTTAAAATCTACTCTTTTAGTAGATTTTGACTATATAATATAGTATCATTAAACATAGTCACTATGTGGTTGATTAGATCCTCAGAAACTATTTTTTTCACGTAACTGAACCCTTGGGCCCTTGGACCAGTATTTCTCCATTTTACTGCTCAGCTTTCCCACTACTTTGTCTAGTAATTGCTCTACTGGTATCTGTGAGCAGGAGTAGGAAAGAAACACACACACAAAAAACAAGAATTCATTTTTGGTACTTTATTTTTCACAGAGTTTGAGAAAGGAAAATTAAAGCTATAATTAGGACCTGAGGGATTTTTCTTTGGTTTTTCAATTAGCCAAGTTGTGCTCTGTATTAGCTTAATATGAATAATTAGAATTCAACCTTAGCTAGCAAGGAAGGTATTTGCAGTTAGATTAGAAAAGGGGGAAAGAATTCTTTCTGATAATTAAAAGGTGTACTAACAATATTTCTTAAGAATCCTAGCCTTAGGGGTAGCTGCCCCAACTAGATTTACTGGTTGGTTGTTTTTTCTTGGATAACTGTGCAGTTATCTGTGGTTTATTCTAGAATCTTTAGAAAGTATTTGTTTTCTGTTACACAGGGACTCCAGGGCCCGAGGCATTGTTCAGGAGGTGGGTTTTGTGCTGGTGATCGATCTGTCAGTCTACATTTTCCTTTAAGCTCTCTCTGTACTATGGCACAATTCCATTTCTGTTCTGGTCCAGAATATCCCTAGGATTGATGAGGTCACTGGTTTATTTATACAATTATTTTCTCTGTTTTAAAATAAAAATACTCTAGTAGTCTAATCTTTAAAATAGAATAAGAGACACCAAAATGATTTTAAAAGAAAATTTCATTTTCTAAATATTAGTGTTTGACTCAAGTTTTCTTGGACAAAAAAAAATTTTTTTGACTTTGCTGCCACCTCATGGCCAAGGCAGTAATTAGAGGTGATCCTTCAGGACTTACAAAAATACACCCCAGAAAAAAAAGACTGAAGTCGTGCTAAATATGAGCTTGGTCTTGCCGATTGAGTAACATTTTCTGTTTTGTTCTGTGATCTGAGTTCAAGCCCAATCTTTGACTCACAGTTTCATTTCAGTAATAATATTGGGTTGGCCAAAAAGTCCAAATGTATTGTTCTGTAAAATAAAGGACACATTTTTCATTCATCTATAACTTCATTGATTTGGATATGTTGAGTCTGTCAGCTCTCTCCTGTGTGATGTAACACTGATGGTTCTCAATTAATGTCTCAATTTGATCACTATCAACTTCAACTGGCTACCCCACCATGGAGCATCATCCAGCAAGAAATCTCCAGCACAAAACTTTGCAAATCACTCTTGATGCATTCAATCAGTCACAGCACCTCCTCCATACACTGCACAAATCTTTTTTGTGTTGCAGCTGTGTTTTTACCTTCCTTGAATAAGTAAGGCATAATATGCTGAAAATGTGTATTTTCTTCCATCTTCAATATCAAAATGCCTACACAATAATTCACCAATTTTGATAAGCTTGTTTAAATGCCTGCTGATATGACAGCTGTCATAATAATTTAATGAAATTGTTTTGAATGAAGTTAGACAACTAAGTGCTACTAGAGCATCATACAGAAAAAAAAAAACAAACTTTTTGGCCAACCCCAAAGTTTGTCATCTTTTTTGTAGCTTTTGGACTCAATAACTTTACAAAAGTGTGCTCTTCTTTAATAAGCAACAGTATTTCCACCATGGGCACCATGTTTGCATCGTAGCTCTGCTGCCACCAGTGGCAGTGAGGTCATAGTGAATGATTTAAACTCTCCTTGTCTCAGTTTCCTCAGACATGAAATCGAAATAATAACATCTACTTGTTTTATAGGCTTGATGTGAAAATTAATTAAGATGATGCATTTAAACTAATTAAGACGTATTTTAATGGTTTGGCATAGTGTCTGACCTTAGTAATCCCTCGCTTTCAAGTGCGTCATATTTTCAATAAATATGGTGTTAGGAACTTAGTGGATACAAGGTTAAATACACATTGATTGGTAAATCAATTAGTTTTATAGATTTAAGTTTAATTTTAAAAAGGCAAACATTTTAAAAGTGGTTGATGTCCAAATTTTACCCGATATAAATCTTTGATATTGCTCACTCCCTGACCTATCCAGATAGAATTTGTCAAGTGTAATGCGCTGTCTGTTAAATCACTGTGAGAGCCACAGAGGAAACACTTCGGCAACTTGACTGCAATTCATCTTCAGATGTTAGATTGCTGAAAGAGCTGTGTCTATTTTCTCTTAATTGCTCCATTTGTTTTACCTCCTCTGGCAGGAATGCAAGTCTTTGCATGGAGAGTATGTTGGACGAGCCTGCGGTCACGATCACCCATACGTTCCAGATGTTCTGTTTTGGTCAGTGATCCTGTTTTTCTCCACAGTTACTCTGTCAGCCACCCTGAAGCAGTTCAAGACCAGCCGCTATTTTCCAACCAAGGTACTTAGACTACAGTTTTCTTGATTAAAATGTAAACCAACAGCATGTTTTATAGTCATACATGTTTTAAGACAAAAGGAAGAGCAATTGCTGTGATGAAAGGAGCCACTAAAAAACATTTGTGTAAGTGAGCTGCCAGATTAGGAGGGGAGATAGGTGAGGGAGGGAGGTACAGTAAAAGCACTTTTGAGACAGGCGCTAGGAGGGCACTTGACCTCCAGGCTTTTCTCCTTAACTTCAGATCCCAAAGATGAATTCCTAGGTTTTGGAAACTGAAAGCACACTCTGCGTTACTGATTGTCACTGTCTTGCCCAGTGAACAGTGGGAACTATTCCAGGCTGACAGATACCTCGTTGGAGCCGCTGTTGCATTCTCTAATTGGGAAAGCCCTTGCAAAACTCATTGGAATACTATTCTTTTTTATTTTTAAAGTGTCAGACCCTCCCCCTAACCCACCACGTTTGCATCTGCATATTTGGAAAGGAAAGTAAACAGAGAAACAGCTTAGTTCAATATTTAACACTGCAAAGTAACACCTATAATGTCTGACTCAGCCAATAAAAAATGAGAAAAAAAGACCCAAGAAAATAAGCTTCTTAAGGATGAGCCGAGATTGTAATCAAAATTGCACCCTGGGAAAATGTTTCAAGAACTGTATCCTCTGCAGAAAAGTTCTGTTTTTGTTACCTCTTTCCATAGGGTGGAGGTATTTCTTTCCCTCAAAAGTTTAATTTGATTAAATTATTTTTGTGGCTTAAAACAATAATCTCCTGCATTTTTGTGTGTGTTCATGTGTGTGTCATAGAGTCATACTAGTAAAGAAGCCAGATCTTATTGATAATTATATAAGGATTTTTGCTTAAACATAGCTTTATGCGTGAGAAATGGCTTTAAAACTGACTTACCTAGAGTAACTTTTTAATTTGCCCAGTCTGTTGTGCATATTCCTTGCTGCCCTACTTATATCCCAGATAAAATAACTAAAATATTACGCTTCTTTAATAAAAATGATAATTTATATTATGCTGCTTCAGGTTTATCATATTAAAGTGTTTCCTGAGTAAGAGTCCTAAAATTTAGCCAAATTCCAGCCACACAACCTTGATCTATGTTCTCAATGTTCATACACTTAGCTTCATAATAAACTTAGATTTTTAAATAAATATTAAAAATAACACAATCACCATTATAGCTCTTTCACAATGCCTCATTCTGGAAAGGCTGACTGTATATTCATCTTACTGACAAAGATACATAAATATATATTCATGTTCTGACAAAACTAATGATAATATCATAGTATGCATAAATTTATATTGTGATGTTATTAAGTGTTTATAAAGTGTGACTGTAGATTATGTTCCTGAGTATTCCTGTCTATTTAGTTTCTTCAAGTGACAAATGTTTTCATTATTTTTAGGTTCGATCCATAGTGAGTGACTTTGCTGTCTTTCTTACAATTCTGTGTATGGTTTTAATTGATTATGCCATTGGGATCCCATCTCCAAAGCTACAAGTACCAAGTGTTTTCAAGGTGAATTTATAACAGCATTTACTATTTACCTCTTCATGTTTGTAGGCCTAATCTTCACTTAGATAATGGCTATAACCCTAGAATTTGGGATTTTCATGAAAATATAAAGATATAGATTAATAAAATGCCCACACCATGACTAAAATTTTGGTCTATTATTTTAAACATAGGAACCACAGAATAGAAACCAAGAGGCCACTTGAAAATATTTCCTGTCAATATTTCCAGTTGAAATACCTATATATAACACTGCTATGAGATAAGGAAGTGTTTTGAAACTAAGGGAAATGTGTTATCTTGATACAGAATTCCCTGATGGGTAGAGCTTGAAAAACAAATAAAAATAGGTCTGAAATCGAATTCTGACCATGTTACTAAGATTGTGACCTTGGGCCAGTTACTTGAACCTCTCTGAGCCTTGGTTTTCTCACCTGTCAAGTGGAGTCAGGGACTCCCTCAGAATTATTGTCAAAAAGACTTATTTTGGGCCCTGGCTGGTGGCTCAGGTGGTTGGATCATCCTCCTGTAGACCAAAAGGTTGCAGGTTCGGATTTCTGGTCAGGGCGTATACACAGGTGCTGGGTGCAATCCCTGGTGAGGGTGCATACAACAGGTGACCAATTGATGTGTCTCTCACATAGATCTCTCTCTCTCTCTCTCTCTCTCTCAAAGCAATGAAAAAAAATGTCCTCAGGTGAGGAAATGAATGAATGAATGAATAAGAAAGACAGATTTGCACTGGGGTTTATCTCCGGTACCAACCATGTTCAGAGCCCTTCCCTGAACCCCTGATGTCACGGTGTCTTTTTGCTGTTTTCAGATAATGGCCTGTGCACATACCTAAAATAATAGTTACATGCAGTTGTCAACATACTACTTGTAAATATAAATAAGCCTGCCAACTGTAAATGATATTATTTTACTTAATATGAGAATTGATTAAGAACACAGGTTTTTGCACCAGTCTGTCAGAGTTCAAATCCTATTTCCACCACTTAACTAGCTTTGGGATCTTCGGTAATTTGCAGGACCTTTCTAGGTCTCAGTTTCCTTATCTGTATCTCCTTATCTATTGTGAAGGAAAAAAATGAGTTAAAATATCTAAAGCACTTAGAATGGTCCCTGGACCTTACAAATGCTTTGTAAACATTAGTATTATTAATTATAGCTCACTCAGCAGATTCGTTTGTGATTAGGGTTTTCCTGGTAGCATCTGTCAGATATAATTTGATTAAATACTCATTAATCCAGTTAATAACTATGTACATTCTCTTATTTTTCACAGCCCACCCGAGATGACCGTGGCTGGTTCGTTACACCTGTAGGTCCAAATCCGTGGTGGACAGTAATAGCTGCTGTTATTCCAGCTTTGCTTTGTACCATTCTAATTTTCATGGACCAGCAGATCACAGCTGTCATCATCAACAGAAAAGAGCATAAGCTGAAGGTATATCTTAATGTTAATTTTAATGTAAATCATGGTGACCTGATTGACATCAAGTGATGTTCTTCTACTTTATATTCTGTAGTCATTTTTACAGTGAAATATTAAAATAATGTTTTCAGGTTCATAATTTTTATTGTCTATATTCAGGATACTCTATCTTACAATAAACTTCCACTTCATTATTTTTAATGACTTAATTAATTTATAGCACTTGGCTGAGCTTTAAACTCTGAAACCTTGTCTCCAGGGCTTAAAATAAAAACATTGCCTAAATTTTAACTTTCTTTACCATGTCTAACATATTTTAATAAAATAATGTACTTGCTGAAGTGCCGCTTTATCAATTTATCTTCCATTGAGGATTTCACTAGTTCTTGATTTGAGTCCAACTATGTCTATTAGATTATATCCGTTGTTGGAATAACTTACATCTTCAGATATATCTCATTTCTTCAGTTATTCTTCTGTCTATAATGCCTGTGACAACAAAACCCATTTATAAACGTTAAAGTTTTTAAGTGACACCTTTGTTGAGTTTTATTGCAGATATCAATGACTTCTGTCTCTTTTATTTTTAACCAAAAGAATATATTTGGTATATGTTATTTGTTATATTCTGACCCTATCATTTTGCAACTGCAAATGATAAAATTGTTTACTGGTATACAGTTTGCCTGAGATAAGTAATGTGAGTACTATCACTTATAGGAATGTACTAAATAAAATAAAAATCATTGAATGGTTACAAATTATCTAAATCAAACTTTATAAAAACAAAGCATGCACTGTTCTGTTTTGTGCTGGTATCATATACATACTCTTTAAACTCTAGAAAAAGGTCCATTGTTAGAGCAACAGAAATCATGCTTTACAGGATTTACAAGTATGTTTGTTACAAAGATTAAAATCTCTGATTGAACTATTTGACGGGAAATAGTAATAACATAAATGTAAGGAAGCACAATGATTCGTAATGTCTTACTAAAAAGGAATTTTGTGTGTATATTGAAGAGAATGAGTCTATCTTAAAACAAAGAGCGTTTTTTATTCTCTTTGTAGAAAGTAACTTGTGAGTGGTTAAAACCTCTTTTGAAAGTTCATGCTTATTTTTGTCAAAATTCTTAATTATTAAGACTATATTTTACAAAAATAGCTCATAAAAGTATTAGAAACGAAACCAGTAGTGCTGGTATATGTTTAACAACCAGCCCTTTGCGTATAAAAAAGAGAGAGAGATCCTTATTCATAATGTTTGCTGACTTCCATAGTATGAATACTCCCATCGTGGCCCATTTTATGCTACCAGTGTGACATCAATTGGCAGGAAATTTTTTTGAAAATTAAACAATTGGCTCTGATAAGCCTGTATGAGCTGGCTCCCAAAATACCGCTGAACTGTGCAATTCAACATTGGAAACTTTAAATCATTTACAGCCCTCAACACAAGGAATTCAGACCTCCAGGTTTAACAGCCTACTTATTTTATATCAATCACTTAAAAGTGTTATTTGCTTTTAAAATATTAGCCTTCTGCAAAAGCAAGTGCCATCACAACTTAATTATTAAAGTTACATAGTTGATTGAATATACCTATAAAACAAGTGTTAAGTACTTTACATTGTTAGTCTGTTACTCTCTAAGAAGTAGGAAAACAGTTTTCCTAAACATCAGTTTATTTTTTTAAAACCGAAAACATCTATACTTTTCATTGTAATGTAATACATGATTTCAGTTAAAAAGTTAGATAATATAAATAGTTAATAGGAAAAAGTGGGAAAATATTACAATTTCATTACCCAGAGATAATATAGTTAACATTTTGACATATACCCAAGTATATATTTTCATACTATAGATATCATTTGCATTTTTTAACATAAGGGCATTATCATGGTAATTACCCCATGTCAACAGTATAAATCTGCATTATCATTTTAAATGGCTGTAGGTATATTTCATTTTCTAAAACAGGTTTTAGAATGAACTGAAAGACCCCCTCCTATTTTAAGAAGAAAATAAGTTGTACAATCATTGATTCCCTTTCAAAGAAAAAAAATTTGTCTTTTTAGTAAGATAGAAATCCCAGAGTTTCTCTGAAAAATTATCCTGTTAAAGGTTATCAGCTAAACTGATGGAGGCAGTATTTTTTTCTAAGTATTAGTGGAATCATATTAAAACAAAATGTGACAGTAAGTGAACATTTGCTGAAGGTGATATCTTTTTGGCCGTTCTCTATCGTTGCTCCTTCCAGTTTCTCAGCCTTGTGAATCGGACAGCACTTGCTTCTGTTCTTTATGAGCCTGTGGTAGGCCCCCGACATCCACAGTCTTTGCCAAATGCCAGACCAACAAACACAGTGTTTTCCTTCTTTCCATACTGTGTGGGGTGGCTAAAATACAAGACAGCATTCTTTACATGGTTTTCAGCTACTTGCATTTATAGAATTAAGTGTAGAACAAAAACATTTAATATTTTTGTCACTAAAATCAATGAGGTTACATTAATAAACTATATTATATTATTTGTACATTATTTTGTACTATACAAATAAATAACCATGTAATCAAAAGATTTATATTTTTGCCCCTTAACAGCACGGATTTAGTAAGTAACAAGAGCAAAGCTGACTTAATCATAAACAGCTATATTTCCCCATGTGAAAGAGCCGGTCTGTTCTTGACCACTGCGGGTCTGAGCACCCCATCTTTCTCCTTGGATGTGGATATTTGCAAAGCAAGTTCCTTGTGGTAAAGACATGTTTTATCTACACTGAGCACCTTTTTCCCTTGTTGGGCTATAACCTTCGTCTTTTATAAGCTTTGGTGCTCTACTGCTGCTGATTTCCCTGTTGACAATAACGAACATTCACTTTCTCAGGACATTCTGTACCCAGAGTGGCGGTTAGCTCTGTAGCCGTTCTCCCCACCATCGCTTCCCTGAAATGTTCACACGGTCTCCTAGCTCTGACTGAAACCACACTGTTGTGAAAGGAGATATACTTCTTGAGTGTCTCCCCAGACCACAATTTAACTACATTTTCAGCTAATTTTTTTTTCTTACTTGAAAACCTTTTTTGCCTTGGGTGGAGCATTCCCAGAAATAGTTCATCGAAGCATGTTTTGTAGTTTCTGTACCAAGCACCTGGTGGATTCCACATCGTGTATCTAAGTGTATCTAGGTCTACATCATATACCCCAGTCACCTCAGAATTTAGTTGTTCATTCCTTATCTCTTCTAACTTATCTTGTAGGTCTTCCCACTTTTTCTTTATTTCCATTACCAAAACTAGTAGCTGTTTTTCTTTTAGAATTTTTTATGCCACTAAAAATGATTTTCATTATTTATCAAGTGTTGCCACACAGACAGGAAAGCTGTGTTGATCTGCAGAGGTGAGACCAAATTCACTGGCTCAGTAACTTACTCCTCCCTCAGAATGAAAAAGCTCAAAATTAGCCAAACTCCAACTCACTGTACCCCATGATCTTCTGGGTTGTTCATGGTGATCACATTGTAATGTACATAAGTATTGAATCTATGTCATGCACCTGAAACTAATAGAATATAGTACATCAACTATACTTTAATAAAAAATGTAAAAGCTGCAAATATAAAAATTTGAGAATGTACATTATTGCCTATATTAATATAGATATAGATCCATATTCTTATCTAGCATTTTTTGCTTATTTATTTCTTCCTAAGAGAAGAATAGGTTAAATGAATCTCTTTGAAAAGCATTAAAAATGTTTGTTTTTTTTAAAAAATGTATTCTCTAAAAGTGGAAAGAGAGATATTATTTTACAGAAAAGAAAGTTTCTGCTCAGATACAACTGTGGGCTTTTCTACATGTTTCTGTAGACAGTTCAGGCTTCTTTTGACATCATTTTTAATAAACAGCAATACAATCCCAGATCACTTGGGTAAATGAATGCATTTGCAACATTCATTTGGCACCGCATTCTCTTGATGATTATGGCATTTGATATGTTCTTTTCTGCCCTCTTTGTCAGCCTGGTTCTTCATGTCAATCTATAGTCTTTTATGTGGTTAACTTGACAGATGCAGGAAATTGCTGCCAAGCTCTGAAATGAATTTTTTCAGCAGTGGCATCTGGGTATCAGATGGTCCTCTTGGCTGGCCTCTTGTCTTGCTGCATGTTGGTTTTAGTGGGGTCTGCTGTAGCATCACCTGTTGCTATGCTCCCTTTTCCTTCCATATGTCCATTTCCCGTGATTCATGGATGAATGTGAGAATAAAAGCTCTGGTTCTGTCTTTATTTCAGAAAAAAAAATCTACAGAAATATGTTAGAAGGTGCAGAGTGCTCTCTCTGACAAAGGGATACTTCCCTTTGGCTGTCATGTCTCTCAGCTAATGATTTGGTTACAAAGACCAAGTTTTTAAAGACATTTTAAATGAAAGGGAAGGAGAAGGACAGTGGTTAATTAGTAGAAGTGCCAGAATTGCTTTATTTCTTTGAGTCATATCAAATTAAGATGCTCCCATTGTTGTACAACATAATCATTGGGGTGGGAGGGGGTTCTTTTTTTGTTTTTATTATGTACTTGTACTTTACAAAGCTAGCTTTCTAAGGAAATTATTTCCTCTGAAAGCATTATTTTGTTTGCTTCCTACAATCCCGAATCTTACTGTTTACATTTGTATCATATTTTTTTTTATGTCCCTCTTTTGGCCATTACCTTTTTTTTTTAATTTTTATTTTAATTGTTGATCTTGTACAGTTTTCTGTCTTTTATTCTCACCCGAATCCACCACCCCCGTATCATATTTTTAAAACACTAAATAAGAGCTATAGGAAATCACTATCATGAAGAGTCCTTCCTCATTTTTGAAGCCATAGTGAACATGGGTCTGAGTGTGCAAGCTCAAGGCCCCAAATCTTCTGCCCTCTGACTTTTATCTCCCTATTGGTAGCACCTGTTCCATAATCTCTCAGCAACACTAATGCTTTGCACAACCCCAGGGGGCATCATTCACACCGTACTCCCTCAGAGGCAGAAGCTTGAGTAAGTCCTTCATTGTTCTCTCTCTCACTCCAGAGTCTCTAGGACGAAACAATCCTCTAACTCGTTAAGACATTGTCCTTTAAATGGACCCAAATTTGAGTTCTGTTCCATGCAACTACGTTTTCCAAAATGCTCTGCAGATGGACCTGAGGAAGATCTACATAGTAGAATGCTCTACTATGGCCCTGGTGAAGCTTTTTGTCGAAGCAGATACCACGGTGTTTCTCTTCCCACTCTCCAGCTCTTAGTAATGAAAGACCCTCCTGCAGTACTCATAAGGAAAATTTTCTAGTGTCATCTTCGCAAGGCGTTTTGGTGAACTGGAGCATTGCCCCAACAAAGCTGACCCACTAAATTGATGGCAATGCATAAGGAAAAAGTCGTTATGTGGATATCTCCTATTTTCTCCTCATCACCTCCTGCACTTTTATGATTTGGCAGGGATGGGCAGAAAGGAAAGGAAGTACAACTGACTTTAAGGGTGTTTTTCTTAATACAACAATTAACAAAGCAAAATAGCAGAAATGAAATACTACCATGACAAATATGCAACCAATACTCAATATGTTTCACTCCAGGCTATATGAGCTTTCATACTAACTACAAACTGCTTGCAGTTTGGTAAAACTGCCTGTGGGAAAAAAAGGCAAAATTATTCTTCTAGAAGAACTGGTGATGTTTGCTTATGATTATGATAACAAATTTAACAGCTACACTTATTTAAAAATTACACATATTAAATTTGATTCCAAAAGATGTTTCAGTGATGCATATTTCCTTTTTAAAAAGTTAATCTGTAATTTATTGATTCCTTATCATGTGCCAATGATTGTGCTAAAAACTAAGGGAAATACAGAAAAATTATATGATAAATTACCTGCCTTTAAGATATATACATTTATTGAGGAGCTTTGAAACAAATGAGGACAAAAGAGAAATTCATTGTTCAACTGCTAGAATGTAATAGCCTCTAACGTTTGATCAGTGTGTACCATTTACCCACTATTGTTCTAAATGATTTACGAAATCAAATAATGTGATTCTTGCAACAACCCAAAGAGGTTGGTAATCATTATCATTTTTTCAGATACAGAAACAGATGTACAAGAGATTACTGTATTTTTCAGACTATAAGATGCACCCCCAATTTGGGGGGAATAATGGTGGTTCAATGCTGCTGTTGAGTTCTGTTTACATTTACATTGGTGAAATATTATGTTATTTATGTTATTAAATGTTTTACCACATTTTTTGCTTCAATTTTTTATCCTGTTTTTCTCCTCTAAAACCTAGGTGTGTCTTGTCCAAAAAATATGGGTAAATCATTTATCCAAGGTCATTGATTGAGCCAGCATTTGATTCCAGACCACTTGTGTCTAGAAACTAAACCCTTAACCACTTACTATACTGCTTCTCATTAAGAGTTGGAATGTAAATGAGGCCAAACCCTTTGCTTCTTGTCAATTTCCCAAAGGGGATAGAGAGAGATTAATGCTGCTGTTCCCCATTTTCAATTCTCTCTTCAGAGGGGACTGACCTAATCACCCTCTCCAAGAGATCAGTCTTCAAATCCCCTTGCATCCATTTTTCCTGTTTGGTGCAAAAGAGCACTTAAGTTTGCAATACTGGGAGGTTAGTGGCCATAGAGTAGCATCCTAGAGGAGATAGAAAACACAAAAACTATGATTTTTTAAGGAGAAGCTAAAGTTTTCCTATCACCGAAACCAAAACAAATGGGAACAAGATAGTAGATATACATGTTTCCATGATATTATTTCTCCCAAAGTCACCCATTGAAAGAGAAGAGGGTAATTGGAAACTGGGTTTGAAAAAAATTGATCTCTGGAAGGTCCAGGAAGTGGTCTCTGTCCATGATCAGCTCATTCTTAGCTCTGTTGTTGTCGCAGTCCTTGACTGTGTCTTCTCAGCCTGATACCTGATATATAGTTGGCACTTAATGATTTTTTTAATCAATAATGAATGAATTGTGAGTAATGTTAATTGTGAATTGACTCTCTCATATAAGGAAACTATGGAAGTGACTGTATTTGATAATGACCTTACTTATTCAATAAAAATAGCGTGAAAACTAATGTAACATTAACCTAGAATACATTAAATCTGTTAAAGTTTAGAAGTTATAGAAGGCACTATAATCATAATTGCAGTAGGAACACATCTGCAATATTTCTTTAAGTGAATTATATATCTTGAGGCTATTTACCTTTTTATCTTTAATTTATTTTGCATTTTAGAATCAGTCATATAAGACTCAAGATAGCATCTTCCATCTACTCTTACCATTTCATGGTGATCGTGTTGTCTGTATGCAAATTCAGGTTCTATGAGAATACTCTTTTTTTTTTTTTTTTTTTTTTAACAGAAAGGTTGTGGATACCACCTGGATCTATTAATGGTGGCTGTCATGCTTGGTGTGTGCTCCATCATGGGCCTTCCATGGTTCGTAGCTGCCACTGTTCTTTCCATCACCCATGTCAACAGCCTAAAGCTGGAATCGGAATGTTCAGCTCCAGGAGAACAACCCAAATTTCTTGGCATTCGGGAGCAGAGAGTTACTGGGCTTATGATTTTTATTCTTATGGGTTCATCAGTCTTTATGACCAGCATTCTGAAGGTAATAAAATCTGCCTTTATGAATTTGAGAGAAGGCAAAATGTATTTATTATTGTTTAAGGAATTTCATTTGAAACTACACCAATATGCAAATATTTTATGGCATGTGATGAAAGTGATGAATTTCTTTGCCATGTTTATATAACTTAATGGGGAAAATTATGTGCTGTACTTTTAAAATCCTTAAATACATAAGAATTTGGTCTGGCAAAGTAAAATGATGTGTAAATTATTACCATAATTCTGAAATAGTGACAAAGTTGTGGGGAAGAGTCATTTATTGCTGACTGACTTGTGACCTAAATTCACTGCAGAACTACACAAAATAAAGCTATTATTTTCTAATCACTGGAAAGCTTTATTTGCAATTAACATTACTCAGTATAAGATAGAGGTACAGAAGTGAGCAGTGTCGTGGTCATGGCCACATACACTGTTTTATGTGTTTCATAAAACTAATAACATAAGAGCATTAAAGAGTAATTATTTTGTCATGTAAGTTTATCAGATATTTCCAAGATTTTATTATAATAAATTCTAGTTGTCCATAATTTGAAAATTCTAATTGAATTAGTTTATATGTTTATTTTTATTTAATCATTTCACAAGTATGTTTGCAAGAATTGATTTACATGTTATATAAATAACTCTAGAGACAGAATGATGCTGAGCTATTCCAAGAAAAAGAGAAAAATTGAACAATCTGCAATTTTATAATATCTGATATAATATAGGAACAATGCCTAAGTATTAGCTCCATTCTTCACCTTTAATCCAAACACCCTATTTGAAAATAACTTGTACCTTTTCTTCAATTGTTCTTTTACAGTTTATTCCCATGCCAGTGCTGTATGGAGTATTTCTTTATATGGGTGCTTCATCTTTAAAGGGAATTCAGGTAAATTACTAATAGTAATACAGGCACATCTCTGATGACTTACCTTAAGGTCTATTGATGCTAAGTCATGTGATAGTTAAGAAAATAACATCATCTTAGAAACAAGCTTTAAAACATAATTAATTTTTTAAACTGATCAGAATTTACAGAAGTTAAAGATCCTCATCAGCATAATCTTAAGGCATTTTTGTTTATCATAAGTGTATTAAAACTAAAAGATTTAGATTTTATAACTCTTAGAAAACTAATCATAGTACATTTCAAAGTACATATAAATACTTTTTAATCTTTGCTATTGTAATTATGGTTATGGATATCTATCCATGAGAACAGAAAAAAATTTTATGCACAAAAATATTCATTGTAACATATACTTTCAAAATGTTAGAAACAATCCAGTTAACCAACATGAGTAAATAATTAAGTAATCTGTGGTACATTCACTGAAAAGTGATAATTAATGATGACCATAAAAAGTTACATGGCAGAAAAATGTATGGCATACGCAAACTGAAAAAAGTAGGAGAAGAGGTACTATGGGCTTATACAGCTATGAGTGTTGGTCATATTAAAAAGGGAGACAGAGAAATAAAACCATTTTGTTAAGAGTGAGATTCTGGGTGATTTTTTTCTTTTGCATTTACTTTTCTATTATTATAGTTGTATTTATAGAATGATTTTAAATATTGAACTAAAAATAAAGGTATAAGGTAAGGCAGTTTCAAAGTATAAGGAAAACCTTATTAATTGTTTAATGAAGTATTGGTTGAATAAATATAGTTGTTGTATTAGTTTCCTATTGTTGCATAACAGATTACTATAAAATTTAGTGTCTTAAAACAACAATCATTTTTTATCTCACAATCTCTGTGGGTCATGAATTTCAGAACATATTAGCCACGTCTGGCTCAAGACGTGTCATGTGGTTGCTGTCAGGATATGGACAAAGGCTGCAGTCATCTGAAGATTTGAGTAGGGATGAGGGTTGCTTGTAAGAGACTTACCACACAGCTGTGAGCAAGAGGCATTGGTTCCTGCCTTGCTATTGGTAGGAAGCCTTAGAGTTTTCCCACATGGACCTCTCCATAGGTCGCTCAAGGGTCCTCATGGCATGCAAGTTAACTTCCATCAGAGTGCGCAGTTAGAGAAAGAGGAAGTCACCGTGCCTTTTGACTTAGTCTCCAAAGTTGCCTGTGGTCACTTCCACTTCTTACTGTCTGTTGGAAACAAAATCACTATGGCTAGCTCACACACAAGGGGAAGGAAATTAGACTTCATCTTTTGAAGAGAAAATCACTAAAGAATTTGTGGATACATTTTAAAACCACACAAGTGTTTTCTAAATCTTTATAGAGGCTTTCAGCAAATTGTTCCTGCTTATGGTACTGTAGTAGGTTGAATAGTGTTCCCCCAGAATTCGTTTCTGCCTGGAATCTCAGACTGTGACCTTATTTGGAAATAGAATCTTTGCAGATGTAATTAATTATGGATCTCAAGTCAGCTCACCCAGAATTTAGGGTGAACTCTAAATCCAATCACTGGGGACTTGAGAGAGGGCACAGAAAAGGGCCACATGAAGATGGAGGCAGAGATTGGACTTCCGCTGCCAGGGAACTTCAGGAGCCACCTGAGGCGGGAAGAGGCAAGGACAGTTGCTCCCTTATGGCTTTCAGAAGGAGGCCAGTGCAGCAAGCACCTTGATTTTGTTCTCCACAACTATGGGGGAGTAAATTTGTCTTGTTTTAAGCCACAAGCTGTGATAATTTGTTACAGTTGCACTAGGAAACTAACAGATTTCTACTTAAATTTGTCATTGAATAATATTGTTTTCTAACTTAACATCATTGATCTAAAATACTTAAATTTTCTTGGGAAAAAAGACTAATTAGGAGGGTTATTAATTGTATCGTATAGTTTATTTTTATTGAGTAAAAGGAAAATAAATTGTCATTTTTTTCACACAGTTTGACTCATTGCTGTTCAAAGACATAAAAGAAAAGTCACCTTACAAAATGTTATTAATTTATCAGATTAACACTTAGGTAGAGCACAGGGTGTGGGATGGTGAGCTTAAGTTCAACTACAGACCATAAGAGAAATTGAAATAGAGAAGTTTATTACTCACAGGTCCTGGAGGAAGTTACTGGCCCTGGGCCAACTGCAAGGGCAAGTTAAAGACAGAGAGATGAAGACAGGACCTAGGGTACATGCTTTTATTAGGGTCTGTGGATAGAGTGTTTTGGAGTTCCTGGGCTAAGGCCAGATGGGTGAATTCAAAACTAGAAAGCAGGGTTTTGGTAAGTGGCTGGGAGTCCTACCTGAGGGGTGCATCAGGGGAAGGCACTGGGAGGCAGGGGAGACTGTTGATCACAAGGGCTGTTTGGGAAGTCCTATCAGGAAGTTCTGTTTTTGTGACTCTGTGGGCTTTTATCTAGGGAATGCAATTACATGAGGGACTGATGTAGTTCAAGATCAATGCAGGCCACCAGGCCAAACAAAATGGATGCCAAGGCAACCATGTCACTGAGTAGAGTAGCTCAGCCAAACTCTTGACACTGAGGAACAGGCAGCACAGACACTCTTTTCCTGCAGGAACAATGAGCCAGCTTCCGACTTTGGGAGAAAGAAAACCGCTTATCCTTAGGACGGTGCTAGATGTTAGACCTGAGGCAAACTTTAATATGAAGTCATTGTAAGATCATCAAACATCCAAAGTGGATAGGATGTCTGTTCATCCCGACACTGGGCAACGTCAGCTTAGGAGTGGGGGATGGTTGAGAAGTGCTATGCATTTAAATTTTACTCAAATTAGTTTTAACTGGCTCATTTATAATTTTATGTATGAAAGTATATTTTGAAAGAATTGGTTTGGTAAGGCAGATAGGAAGAGTATTGAAGAGATTTTAATTACTTATTGTTGTTGTTTTTTTTGCCTTTGGCAAAAGTTCCATGGGTACTAATTTCATCTGTAATTGCAAAGTATTTATTATTAGGCACCAGGCTCACATAAATATAGGAGCAGAAGTTTAAGAAACAAAGTTAAATCACTTTGATAGATTTTAACAGATTTCCCCCTAATTCCGCTTACATGATTTTATACTTATAAGGTTTAGAACTAAACAAGAATATCAGATTTTGGAATTATTTCTTTCCAATGAAAATTGAGGAAAACATTATCAAAGGCCCGTGAGAAAAAATGTAATGAGTTTTAAATAGCACAAACAAAACAGCAAGTAGGGTGTCACACTGAGGGAGAGAGTTAGTGAAAATTTAAGAGAGCCTGGAGCTCAGGGAGTTGAAATCCATATTTGGAACTTTGTGGCTAACTCAGTTTGGAAATGGAAAATTGATATTAGGAGAAGATGAATACCAAATGCAAAACTCAGACTACATTTATCATGATTATCATTACTTAAGTAGTAATAAACATGTGCTGAATACCAAGAGTTCAAAGAGCATGCTAATTAGTTACTCTGTATGTGGTAGGAACCTGTATTTTACCTGATCATTTTGCAATATTAAGAAACTTATTATCCAGACTGCTCACTGTGCAGCATGGCAGAAAAAACAGAGCACAGTGTTCTCATGAATGCTGTTTCTGTACTCAGATATATAACTGCTTCTATATTCATTCCAACACTTCAGGAGTCCCAAGGAAAGCAAATGTGCCATTTAAACAATAACAATTGAAGCACCCACACACTGATGTGCACTTATGCAAGAACATAACTTCACAAAGGAGAAACGGTGACTGAGGAAAATGAGTTCTATAGAAACTGAAACATTCAATAATAAGCCAGAAGATTTTACTTTATTTCTTCCCTATTCCCACTACCACCATGTACCAAGTTTTATTTGCTGGTTTAATGACATGTAATTTTAAGATATATTTAGGAGATAGAAATTAAAAGACCTAATAATGAACTATGGAGAGGAATGAATCAAGAAAAAATTCAGCACTTAGTATTCTGCAGAGAAGGTTTTCAATAAATGTTTTTGGAAGGCAATAATGAATATTAATAAATAAATGAACAGTATTTGAGCTAATGTACATATCATTCTGGTTTAGAAGATCAAGGAAAGATCATGCCATACCATAAGATGGGGTACACAGAGGAGAGATGGGTTTATGTTGAGTTTGGGATTATTATTATACATGTAAGCAGATTTTGGTAAAAGATGTTTTGATCCTAACACTTGACTCAATGCACATTTGTTCCTTGGCATATTAGAGTAATTCTGGAATATTTGACAAGAATTGCTTATAGTTCTCTTGTAAATTAGCTAATGAATAATAGCTAATAGTACTCTTTTAAAAATGCATAACAGATATACTGTAGAAATGGCATGAGATAGGACTGTGATTAAAAGCGTGTTCTAAATAATCACTTCTTGTTGGGAACATTCAAAATTAATAACTTTGGCCTGAGAAATGTTAAGCAAAAAATACACATAAAATGAACTAACATGCAATACACTTTGTTAGTAAGTAAAATGTGATTAAAGATTTAAGGTTTTTCTGAAAATTTAGTATATACAAAATTGAATTGAGAAAATTAGCTTTCATGGATAAAAATGGCCACCAAGCAAAAGCTATAACAACATTACATAGTTATAGTTATATAAAATAGTTGTACTTTCTTTTATGTAAATTTAAACAGAAATAACATCTATTCAGATGAAAATAATTTTTATAAAATGCAATTGAAAAATATGAGGTCTGTCCAGAAAAAGTCCAGCCATGGTTAAAATAACAGTGTACAGTTTGGGTGACATCAACATAACCTGACAGCCAAGAAGAGTGGACTGGAATGTGCATGTGTGAACAATGATGTCTTCACTGTATTAATCAGGGGGGACAGTAAACACTGTTGAGTGAGCGTGTGTACTGTGTGGGCATCGCATTCAAAATGACTGAGTGAATAGAGCAATGAATCTGCATCAAATTTTGTGTTAAGCTTGAACATTCCTCTGTGGAAACCATTTGGATGATTCAGAAGGCCACAGCTATGGGCAACTGGTGATTGGCAGCTTCACCACAATGCACCCACACGTGCATCACATCATGTGCAGTTTTTTGGCAAAACATCAAATCAACCAGGTGACTTGGCCCCACTAAAGCAGATTTGGCACCATGCAACTTCTGTTTTTTCCCCAAACTAAAGTCACCTTTGAAAGGGAAGAGATTTCAGACTGTTAATGGAATTCAGGAAAATATGATGGGGCAGCTGATGGCAATTGGGAGAACTGTGTGAGGTTCCAAAGTGCCTACTTTGAAGGGGACTGAGGCATCATTGTCCTATGTATAATGTTTCTTGTATTTTGTATCTTCTTCAATAAATGCCTCTATTTTTCAGGTTACATGGCTGGATACCTTCTGGACAGACCTCATATCTAAATGGTTTGACAATGCAGCAGAGAAAATTTATGAAGAAGTTATTTGTAAATTGATTTAACACAGTTTTCTCTAAAATACTTTATTAACAATAATTCATCTAGGTTAAATCTTTGTGGCTAAGATATTTCAGCTTGTAAAAATACCACCAAACCTTGTTGGAGATCAGAGCGGCAAAGCCCAAACAGCAGAGTCAATATAATGTGGTCACAACATCATACTCAGCAGCTGGATGTGGGAGGAGAGCTCAGGAGACAGAGAGTGGAAATAGAGATCTAGGTGTGGGAGTCTTTATCTGGTATGTAAAAGTTGAAGCCATGGGTAGGGAGCTATCCCAGAGAGAAAAGGACTGAGAATGGGAGTCCAGGAAGCCCTGGTGCTACAGGGGCAAATAAAGGAAGAGGCTGTCATATGACAATGAAAAAGAGGATGCTTGTGGTGTTTTGTCTCCCAAGGCAATACTCTCTCAGGTTAGCAACATTTAGTATTATTGTCTTTAATATTTTTAAACTCTTCTGAATTATATCCTGAGTCTATATTCAAGAAAATGGGGTATTATAAAACTGAAATCATAGCATTTCAAGAGTGTATGCATAACAATCCTGCTGGCCAGATGCCCGGATGTCAACTTAAATGTGATCCAGATGAACCATATCAGACCACATCAGACATTTACTTCTTCCACTTTTATTGTTGTCTGTGAAATCAATTTAGCCTGTTTATCTTTTAGTTCTTTGATAGAATAAAGCTCTTCTGGATGCCTGCAAAACATCAACCAGATTTTATATATCTAAGGCATGTACCACTTCGAAAAGTCCATCTCTTCACAGTCATTCAGATGAGTTGCCTTGTCCTTTTGTGGATAATAAAGGTTTCAAGAGCTGCTATAGTCTTTCCCATGATGGTATGAAACTTCCTTTTTTCTCTTCCTGTAATTTCCTGCTCTTATTGGAAACCCATGAACTGAAATTGAAACAGCAGAGTCATTCTGAACAATTATGGGAAACCCTGGTATAAACTTTAACAACTAAAACTGGTGACTAAGATTGGGATTGAGATTGTATATGAATTGCAATGATTCATATTAGTTTTGTCTCTATCATTCTGAATATTGGTAGTAGTTTGAATTAATTGAAGTTGGATGGAAAAATGCAAACTTTCCAAATTTAACTTTAAAAATACACCAGCAAATCTGAAACGTTAAGGGGATTTTTATTTTTTTATTTATTTAAAAAAAAATTTTTTTAAGATTTTTTATTTATTTATCTTTAGAAGGGAAGGGTAGGAGAGAGGGAGAGAGATATCAATGTATGGTTGCCTCTCGTGTGTCCCCTGCTGGGAACTGGCCTGCAATCCAGGCATGTACCCTGACTGGGAATCGAACCGCGATCCTCTGGTTCGCAGGCCCACGCTCAATCCACTGAGCTACACAAGCCAGGGCAAGTTAAGGGGATTTTTAAAAATTAAATTTCATTAAATATTTCAGAGAAGTTTTAAGTACTTCAAAATTATAGTGCATTTGAATGATTATAACTTTAAGTATTATCAGCATAGTTAAGAATGTTTTGTATTCATTTAATATAAAGCAAGCTATTAACTAGATGTATTTAAGAAAACAGTTGAATAATTTTATAGTTTTTCAAATAGCTTCTTTAAATGACTTCTATAATGGGTAGGTGACATCATAGCTATTATGTGGAACATGTGGTAAGAAAGAGAAATGAAGGAAGCAAAATTACAGACAAAATCTGTTTTTTATATATATATATATATATATATATATATATATATATATATATATATATCTTCAGATTTATCTCAGTCCTAATTGAAATTGACTTGTTTCTACCAACAGACAAACATGTCCCATTAATATTTTCCCCTGTTTTACACTATGTTATTATTTATTTCAGGTGTTAGCTCTGGTATTTGTAAGAAAGTTGATGGACTTTTTGTTTACCAAACGGGAACTCAGCTGGTTAGATGATTTAATGCCTGAGAGTAAGAAAAAGAAACTAGAAGATGCTGAAAAAGAAGTAAGTCAGAGCCGAATAAATACCTTACAAAGAAAGTGAAGCACTTGTGCATAGGAGCTCTTTGCGAAACTAGATTACTGTGTTTACCTTTAGATGGTTAGTGGTTAACAACCGCAGGGGGACAAGTTTGGAAGATTAATTGTTTTAAAATCTTAAAGTTGGAACTTGAACAAACAGAAAGCATGCATGTTATACATGGGAAATCAATCCCTAGTGAAATATGAAAATACTTTATAGTTCATGATCACCCGGATTGTACAGTTTATTTTTCTGATTCCTCTTCTATTGATGGAAGAAACTCACTCATGCTTAATTATTTCCAAATAATGGTCATTCAATGATTGCTTTCTGGTTGAATGTGCGAGAAATGAAAAGGAGACCTTATAGCTGTTGGTATTTTTCTAGGGGACAATGTTTTAATCAGAAGATAATTTTAACTGAAGGATACAATGATTTATTCTTGAAATAGATGGAATGCTTAAGAGGAAAACATGATGATCCGACTTGCTTTTAAAGTGACTTAAGATTACTGTTTGAGAAACTTTTGAGATTTAATTACTTTGACAGAGTACTGATTTATCCTATTCTGTTTCATGTATTAAAACAATATAAGTTTTATGGAGTAAAACTCATGTGTAAGTCCAGGTCTATTTTGAAGGCTATTAATCATAGTGTTTTTTAAGGTATATGAAACCTATGAAGAGTATAAATGAAAAGAGTGAGCAGTACATTATTTAGCAAAATGATTGAACCCATAAATTATAAAACAGAGGAACTAAATTTCCATGCGAATAGAAATGACAAGGAAAGAAAATATCTGATGAAAATTGTGCATTCTTTGCGCTTTTTTAAAATTTTACAAGGTGGTTAGTAAATGTATTTAGTTTCTTACTACAGTATAATTTCTCAAACCATGGGTATAATTGTCTCTTCTTGGGGTGCCTGTTTGCAAACCTTTCAATGTTCTTAAGTTTTATCCAGTCATTAGTTGAACCTTGATTAGGAAACAAAGTCTAATGAGATTTCTGTGCAGATGCTTCTACAAATATGGCTGCATAATGTAATACGTGACTGTCTGGCATTTCTTCACTATCCTGTGGTGTCCCATCATCTACAGAATATGGATCCCCACATTTTGAAATTGATCATGATGATGTATTTTAACACTGTACGAACATTTCAGTTTTCTCAAATATTGTAAAGGTATACTTAGACTCATATTTCTAGTAAATTTAATATAAAATAAAAATATAAAAATTTTATTTTTCTTTTTGATATATTTTCAAGTATGAGACTTTTTTAAAAAATAATACTTTAATGAGAATATTTTGATAGTCTCTATTTCTTTTTTGGGGTTTAGGTAAAGTTTTGTTCTCATCATCAGATGCTATTCAAGAAAAATATGACATGATTTGGTATAAATTAAATGTAAATAAGGTGGGCACCAGAATATAGAAGTTCCGAAGACTTAAATTATGTGTGCTTGATGTAATTAAAACTGTGCAGGTTGAAAACAATTTCCAAGAAGTTTTAAATTCCAAAGAAAATAATTTGAATTCAAAATCTATAAGTTTTCCCTACATCTTTTTGATAATGAGAATACTATTAAGTAGCTTACAAACGTGATTTTGCTTTATTTTTTGGCTTTGGTTTCCTGTCGGATATCTTTGCTACTTCTGTAGGAAAAAGGTAGCAACAGTCCCATTCCCATAATAATCCTTCCATGGCATTCTCCTTCCAGGTACATACTATGGAACATCTTTGCCCTTTTAGAACTTTGTAAAATAAAAAATGATATTTCTATATAACATTATGTTTATACATTTTATCATTAAGCAATTTTAGTTTCTTCCTTTATATGTCTGTGAAATAGGAACAAATTTGATAGTAAGCATACGAGTATTAGAATCTGCCATTTCCATTGCCCAGAACCACTCACATAGCTACATATGTGTGATACTTATATGCCTGTGTACCACACATCCATTTTGGAATTGATTGATTTCAGGCAGTCAGAGATGCTATTTAATGAACATCTAAACTTTTTATGATACAGATCTACTGTACTCCAGTGGGTGTCTATTGTTTTCTGATTATGAAGATGATTTGAAAAGTAATTAAATATTGCTAAATTTCCTAGAACTCATGTTTTCCAACAGGACACAAAAATACGTTAAAGATTGATCGAGGCAAATTTACAGCGGTATCCTTCAGATCTGCATATGAGAAAAAGTGGGGAAAGCCCTTGCAGTACATTAAATCAGGGAGGCTTAAGAACCCTCAACATTTCATATAGATTAATATCATGACACTTTCATGTGATCCTCAGCACAAGGCAAGAAACAAGAGAACCAATAACAGAGTGAAGAAATAATCCATAATTGAACATTAAAATATAGATCTGACCAGGAGGAATAAAAAGGTAATTCTCCATCTGACAACTACAGGAAGAAAAGGAAGTTTAAAGATGTTCACTTTCTAACTTGGAATTAGTATTGAAAGAGTGTGATTAATGTAGTCAATAAGAAGATTTAAGGAGTATTACACTGAAACTTATATGTGGGTTGATTTTCTACATGGTCACCTGGACCTCAGTATTTCCCTTTATTGAGGGTGAGGACTCTGCTGAAGGGTGCACTCTCCTTACTGTGGCAGGTTATGCCGAGGCCCAGTTTTGCTAGAGACTGTGCATGAAGGTGGTAAATGGACAAGTTCTATGGAAATGTTGCATTTCTGCAATTACTCAAATTAATTGAGTAACTCTCATTTGATATGAAGATGATAAAGAGCAGAAATGTCTCAGCACCCTGAGACTTGAATTTAAAGAAGGCTCACCCTTCGTCCTCTTGATAGTTACAAGCTTGTACCTTTATCCTCCAGGGTTTTCCTATCATTAGCTCACTTCTGGTCTCATGGCATTGACAAAACATTAGTCTAACCTTAAAATTCAATAATGCGTTAAGCAGAATAAATAGCTACACAGGCCAGTCCAAGGTCGCAGAGCTTCTGTTCCAAATTTTCATGTACTTCATGCATATGCATATGCATATGGTTCAGTTTTTAGAAAGAAAGGATTATAATCAGGATAGAAATGAATATTGGAACCCTGACATTTTGCACATTGCTCTGTGTAAAGGGAAGACTGCAGAATCAAATTCTGGATGTCCAAATGTGCTCAGAGTACCAACATGCCTTCCTTGCTACTTAAATATTCTCTAGGACATTGTACACATTTGACAAAAGGGCTGCTGTTAAAAGCAGAAAGCCCCAGCAGAATGTTTGCTCCTGGGTGGGGGGAGAAGGTGGTTAATGTTTGATAAATCCTGGAAATTCAACTCTGGGCAGTGATCATGATGTGACACCTCTTGGTCTATGGGATATTCACTCTAACATACGCTATAGAAAGAGGCAAAAAAGGGGCAAGTGAGACTTGTGATCTGTATGAAGCAGAATCATGAGCCAGGCCAAGAAGATGCAAAAGCAATCTAAAAACAAGGGCAGTTAAGCAAATTACAGAGCACGTCCTACTGCTAAAAAAGGTCAGAATTGGTTGTGGATTTGGGACGCGTAGCCTAATTATTACACAAACAAATGTTATTTCTAATTGACGCTTAATATGAGGTAAGCATATTTTTCTTCAGTCAGTGGGTTTTCAAAGTGTAGTCCCAGGACTTCTGCATCAGCTGGCACCTGCAACTTGTTAAAAAGACAAACTTGTGGACCCTATGCCATATTTTCTATTCAAAACTCTGGGGGTAGATAGTGATCTGGTCTATGCAGAACTCCAGGTGATTCCCATCCACACTAAATTCCAGGTAAGATTTTTCCTAAAACCACCGTATCTTTATCTCCAGAATATACTCTTCTAAATCTAAGATTACTCGATGAGAATTTTTGTATTTTATAATATTCACATAAGTCATTTAGAGACAGTCAAATATTCTGATGAAAAACATGTTACATCCACCGACTTATATGAATTCTGTGTGGACTACTCCTCTACACCTTTTATTCTTTTTAGCTTTCATCATTAAACTGAGTAGTTTATGTATTGGCTCTTCCATCTTTGGGAATTTTAAGAAATACATTTTAGAGATATAATATTTTATGGAATTCTGAGTATTGTATGTGTATGTATAATCTATATTTCTATGTAATGTCTGCAACATTATCTATTCTATCAGTAATTGAGAAAGGAAATTGTAGACTCTTAATGTATTGGATAAAATGAAGGGGTTAAATTTGATTTCTGAAATCCCTTACATTTCTAAAGATCTATGAATTCCAAAATTTCTGGATATTTCTCTCTCCAGTACTCTAAGAATCTTTGTGAACATTGACCGTCTGCTGTTATTTGTACTTTGAGCTATTTGAGGGCTCCCACATAGATAAAAACTTTGCCTGAGAAATGGACATAATAACAGATGCTACCTGCTCCACTAACAGTAGAAAATTGTTAGGTTCTTGGTATATGAATTGTATTTTTTTAGTTTGCAGCCTAGCATTCAATCCAGTGAGCCACATCAGCCAGGGCTAAGAATTGTATTTTTTATGCTATCAAAAAATATAATTCAGATTCATAATGTAATTTTATATGTAGTATCATATTCATCAAACACCCCACAATTTAACTCTAATTTTATTTTCCACAAATATTCAGCACAGGCTTTTGACTGTAGCCAGACTAGGGTTTTTGTTTGTTTGTTTGATTTTTAGATTTTATGTATTTATTTTCAGAGAGTGGGGAAGGGAGGGAGAGACACATTGGTGTGTGAGAGATACATCAATCAGTTACCTCTAGCACACCTCCTACTGGATACCTAGCTTGCAACCCAGGCATGTGCCCTGACTGGGAATCAAACTGGCAACCTTTCAGTTCAGCAGGCTGGCACTCAGTCCACTGAGGCACATCAGCCAGGGCCAGACTAGTTTTTCTGGCCATTGTCATGCAAACATATCTTACTAATAACCACCTTTTATCTTTGGCCTACATATTTTCTTTTCATCTAGAGTTTCTTCCTTTCTACTGCCAAACTGATAAAATAAGATGGACTCAGATACCTCTTCCTCTGTCCCTATACTGTTTTTTTAGAGACTTCGTTTATTTATTTTTAGAGAGAGGGGAAGGGAGGGAGAAAGAGAGGGAAAGAAACATTGGCCCACAACCCAGGCATGGGCCCTGACTGGGAGTTGAACCTGCGATCTTTCAGTTTGCAGGCTGGTGCTCAATCCACTGAGCCACACCAGCCAGGGCTTCTGTCCCCATGTTTTTTAACATGATGCTACTCATCATCTGAGAATAGGGTTTATATCTATCTTTCTTTTCATTGCTGTACCCCTAGTACCTGGAAGACTACCTGTCTTGTGGGTGATGCTTAATATATATTTATTGAATATATTAATAAATAATTCCTGGATAATTATTCTTACTGTGTGCCTAGCACATAATACATGCTTAGTAAATGTCTGAGTGCTTTTGAATAGATTTTTTTAAAGCCTCAATTTCCCTGCCTCTTACTGGCTATAGCATTAACTGTAATTCACTTATTTAGTATCTGAAAAATGCTTTGGACTATCTTAATTAAAAGATGCTGTTCAAAGTGCAGTACGAATATTCCTCTAGTCAAATTTGCAAAACCCCTCAAATATTCTTGGGTCATCTATGATCATCATCCTTTTAACATCTTCGCCATTTTGTAGGTAGAATTCAGCATTTTTTGACGGACACTGTGTAAGTGAAGGGCTGAGTGGAACTCATTTTAAGGTACTTTGGACTTATAAAGCAATGAATGCTCAGTTAGCTTTATGCTCTCACTTTTTTTCTTTTCCTGTATGATTGAAATAAACTAGGTTGTATTGTCGTGATGACTAGTGCCTGATTTGACTGCTCTTCCCCAGAAAGTCTTAATTTTTGGCTGCCTCAGAGCACTGCCTGGGATGCAGTCAGCCCTCCATCCCAAGTGCAGGGGCCCACCCAGCCTCCTTCTGGCGCGGAAGGCAGCGGCTGCTCTGCCACCTTCTCTTCAGATAAGCACGGCTTACAAATGCTATCTTTAGAGGTGATGAGTTTTTGTTTGGATAGAATTATGACTAGTATAAAGCCCACACATGCTAACAAGCCACAGAGTGCAAAATAATTATTGAAAGCAATTTGAGAGAAAAGTGGAAAATCATCTGAGGCAAAAACAAAATTGTTTCTAAAGGTTTGGTCCCATTTTTTTGCTGTTAGATTGAATCTCGAGCCTTGGTTTTCTGCTGCCGGGTCACCTAAGCACTGATGACATTATTCTTTTCTTCGGCTTTTGAAAGTTTACTCTTTTATTAAAACTTTCTACCTGGCTTTTTGACATTTTATTCAAAGTTGACCATAAAAGATACCATATACCAACTTTACCTTTTGGTGGATAATCAAGTAAAGATTTGCATTTGGGCTGTTTCTTGGTTTTACTTCAATAGCATTTGGGAGCACTGCATGCTTCCTCTTTATGTTCATCCCTGCTCCTGAAGGTAACCTTTTCTATAGATAAATAATCATATCTATCTGGGAGGAATCATATACTCTGCTCCTAGCCTCAAGGGTGTGCACATGAGTTAATATGTCACATGTATTATGTTCCATGTATGGTGACTAACCCATTTGCAAGCCATGTCATATTCCAGGCTACAAATTTGCCCTGCTTAGATGCTTAAATGTGTAATTTAAAACCAATAGTACTATCTACTTACCATAAATTTGTTATAATAGTACTGCCAAATGCCAAGGGGGACAGGCACAATACACAAGTAATAAAGTATATCCAATGGGTCTTAAAGAAAATTTTCCTTAAAGAACAACAGAGAAAGAGAATAGAGTTAATTTCTGTAATGCAAAGCGGGTAACAGATGCATTCCAATGGTACCACAGGGTATAAATGTAATATAGGATTTGGAGGGGTGTGCTTATAAGCAGAGAAGCAGCAGAACTCATGCACTCCTCTGGCCTCTCCACAGTTCCGCAGCATTGGCTGGGCATAGGTATTCTGCATGCAGCATGGCCAAGGTCCTAGTAGATGGCAGTCTGCCTTGGGTAGCTGGTTGGGTATGTAAGCAAGCTCTCTAAGAGTGAAAAGGAGACCCGCCCCCACATTATGTTATGTAGTCATAGGTTAGTTGAAGAGGCTCTAGCAAACACTGTTTCTTAACTGACAAGAAATATGGCTACGGCTCTTCAGATTAGGCAACATGCAAGTTGAAGGCCAACGTCTGTATTCCGATGGTGCTAGGAACAGCCTTGTTGGCCAAGAATAATGACATCAGCCAAAGGTCATATCCCTCTGGAAACTAATTTAAATCAGCTAAGCTACTGAAAAAGGGAAGGCAATCAGCCTCTTGGTTATTCCTATTTTTTTCTTTTCAGTTCCCATTTGGTCAGGGAGTTACCTAATTCCTCATCTTTATACAACTTAAAATTCCATTTCTAGAGTTTGAACCAATAATTCTAACATTTTTAAATGGTCCCAAATACCATTGCTAATTGAATTTGAAAATTACTAATTGAAACTTTGAAAATAAATGCATTAACCTGGAGCTATAATCTACAAATAATTAAATTTCTTTTTTGCATGTGTATATGGAAAAAAGGTGATGATAACACTATTGAAAACTCAACCAGGACATTTCAGTATGATGACATAAGATTATCTTTGTCCCAAAGATATAGCTTCCTCATATATAGTTTTTTCATATATATATTTCTCCATATATATAGCTATATATATGAAGAAATAAATATATAAAGTATTTCCACTCTTTGGGAAAAGTGAGATATTGTCATTGGAAAAAGAAATGTGAAGCATAAAACCAGAGCCTGAGGGGAAAACACATGTGAGTTTCGGTCCACACAAGGAGACACCTTCCCCTGTCTCTCTGCAAGTCTCGGAAGTCTCTAGAGTAGTGGTTCTCAGATAAGCATCATCGGTGTCACCTGGAAACTTATTAGAAATGTCAGTTCTTGGGCCCGACTTCAGACCCACTGAATGAGAGACTCTGGAGGTGGGACCCAGCAATCTGTATTTTTAAAAAGATTTTATTTTTAGAGAGAGGGAATGGGAGGGGTAAAGACAGGGAGAGACACGTTGATGTGAGAGAGAGATATCAAGCAGGACTGCTGCCAGTACGTACCCCAACCAGGGACCGAACGTACAACCCAGGCATGTGCCCTGGCCAGAATCGAACAGGTGACCTTTTGCTTTGCAGGACGACACCCAACCAATCGAGCCACACCGGTCAGGGCAGCAGTGTATATTGTTAACAAGCTCTTGACTCTAACAAACTAATGTTTGAGGACCACTGCTCTGAATACTTCCCTCATTCCCTTCTAATGGAGCATTCTGGGAATATAATTTCAACTTTATAACAATGAAAACAATTTTGTCCTTATAAAATTAGATTGAGCTTTTTAAAAAATTTGCTTGGAAGTTAACCGTGTTTTACATTGAGTGACATGAAGGAGATTGTTGTTAGCATTTAAATTACTTTGTAATCAGAGACTCTCATTAATTACTTATGTTCTTGGTAACTGATGCTTTCTTTGTTGAAGGGACCTGTGCTAGCATTAATAAATGCAAACAAAGTGGAAGGTCCTGGGGTTAATGAGACAGTGAAACATTAATCTGCATTTTTTTCTCAATGTAAAAGGAAGACTCATCAGGTTCACTTTATATATTTCACATTTATCGTTCCAGGAAGAACAAAGTATGCTAGCTATGGAAGATGAGGGCGCAGTGCAACTGCCGTTGGAAGGGCATTACAGGTAAAAACATGCAATTTCAGAAATGGAATGTCTATTTAAAATTTTTATACTATAAGGATTCCTCCATAACTTCACTGAAGTTGTATTAGAGTAGAAAGAGCTGAAAGTGGAAATTAGATTAGCCCATCCCCGTACCAGGTTCTGTCACTAACAGCCACGTGACTGGCCAAGTAGCTTAAAATGAAGGGAGGTAGGGAGTTATTGTTTCAAGTCGTTTCTTTTCATATTTTTAGTGGATATAAAAACTCTTTTTCATATCCTCTCAAAATAGTACCTGAAGACAAGTGAAGACTCAATTCTGGGATAAATGAGCAAGGTATTCACTAAATTGACCACAGCCAAATGTTTAAACTCTGGGATGTTGTCTCTAAAAGGCACTTCCAAAGAAATAATTTATTTTCTGAGTTAAAGGATTCTGTTTTACCAGTCATTTTAGGAAATGTTTATGTAACTCTAAAATATGTGAATTGTCTTCATGCACAAAGGCATAGCAAAAGAAAGCAAACTCCTATAAATTATAATAAAAAATTTAAAAGCTGTGTAGCCAAAAATTCTATGTATGATCTCAAAGTACTCAAGAAAAATATAAGGTAATGCCAATAAAAAAGCAGAGAAAACTTTTCTCTGAGGAGGAAATTTGTCATAGTGTTAAAAAAATAGGAGAGAATCTTCTAGATCTTTAGGATCTAACGAAAATCATATGCCCTCGATTTAAAAAATATAATTATGTACCAAGTAGGCATGAGAACAAGTATAGAAAGTATTTTATCTTTTTGAAAACAATATTTAAGTTTTAAAATCCTTTTGATTATTTAGTTAAATCAAATCAACATATTCTCAATGAGTTCCATAGAAACCTAGTTTCACATGGTACCTGAACTTTCAAAAGGATTATGTGGTTGAATAAGTTTGGAAAATGTCCTATACTGTATTTCAGTTTGGGCATTTACAAATCACATTGGCATATTAAAAAAAAAATCTAAGTAGTACTGCATTAAAAAAAGTTCAACTGTTTAATCAAACATTTTCCATACTTGCTTGTTCATAAGACTGTCACGTAATATCATAAAAAACTGTGTTCCACCTAATATTTGGGGGGGAATTACTTGATCTTATGCTTTGAGTTACCAAAGGCTGGGTGTTTTAGAGGAATTGAAGAACACTTGTCCAGACTGGACAACAGAAGGGGCCAAGGTTTTGCTCCAGACCCTTAATGTGTCTCTTAAAAGTTGGATTTGCTGCTCTCTGGTGAGCAAACTCCAGGGAGGGTCATGTGAGCTCTGCCTAGGATTTCTTTAGAACCTAATTTTTTTTTTCACAGCAGAGTATGCTTTCTATGTGTAGTAAGAAGAGTGCTATTTTCTTATTCAGTGAAACTTTCCTTGACTTGGCTTATGATTTATCTCTGCTGCAATTTGGTTGTATTTTTAGCCTGGAAATATTTTGGAGCATTATGAATGTGACCTATAACTAGTGCCATTTTAATTGCAAAAAAAGCACCCAACATTGTACAGGTGTTGATATTACAAGCTCCCCTAGCCTTTTGGAAAGACCTCTGCCAAGTACACAGGTTGCCTTCATTTATTCAACAAATATTTATTGAGTAAGTAGGAAGCGCCAAGCTCTGGGGAACAACAGTGGACCAGTGGTCAAGAATCCCTCATGAGGAGCTCCAGTGGCGCAATCGGTTAGTGCACGGTACTTATAAGAAACCCTCATGAAGTTTATAGTCAAGAAGACTACAAGTAGGGAGAGACAGAAAATAAGTGAGTGAAAAAGTAAAATAGTATAGTATTTCAGATGATGAACTATACAGTACGACAAGAAACAAAAAAAAAAAAAAAGAGGAATGAGAGCACTATGAGGGGATGGAAGTAGAAATTTTAAACAGAGGAAGTGGCGAAGTCCTGAGTAGGTGGCATCTAAACAAAGGAGGGAAAGGGTTGTGCCATGTGAAGGAGCATTAATGTAGTCAGGAGTAGTCAGAAGGCCACTACATTTTGACGGAAGAGAAAGGAACAGGGGTGTAAGAGCAGGTGATGCAATTGGAGGGTTGGGGTAGGAACAGAGCCTTACTGTCCATCTACTTGGCTTTTACTCTGCGTGGGAATCACCATACAGTGTGAGCAGAGGAGTGAATGATCTGCTCTGCTACCAACATTAGGGGCAGAGGCTAAGCAGCGGACATGCAGAACCCGACTGCTACAATTGGCAATGAATTTGGATAACTGCAGCCAAAGACAGTTTCTATATAATTAGAATATTTTGTTTAGATTTTTATTTTTCATAAAATTTTTTTAAATTTTTTTATTTCTTTATTTTTTAGAGAGAGGGGAAGGGAAGGAGAAAGAGAGGGAGAGAAACATCAATGTGTGGTTGCCTCTCCCATAGCCCCCACCGGGGACCTGGCCTGCAACCCAGGCATGTGCCCTGACTGGGAATCGAACTGTGACCATTTGGTTCACAGCCCGTGCTCAATCCACTGAACTACACCAGCCAGGGCTTATTTTTCATAAAATTTTTAATAATTGAGAAAACTATTCAATACTTCTTAATTTTTAATTATCATGAATACTATACTATATAAGACTGTCCTATATTTAGTTCCTATACTAGATAACTTCAGTTACTTATTTAATGTTTATTATTTCATTTTGGGTAAACAATCTAGAGATGATCCATCGGTGATCAATATTTCTGATGAAATGTCAAAGACTGCCTTGTGGAGGAACCTTCTGATTACTGCCGATAACTCAAAAGATAAGGAGTCAAGCTTTCCTTCTAAAAGGTTTGAATTCTAAAATAATGTGAATTTAAACTGATGCCAGTCATTTTATGACATGAATCCATTAGCAAAAGTGTAATAACATTTCATCAAATTTATATCTAAAGTATTTCAGATAATTCTTTTTAAAAGTGGGTAAAAATTATAATGATCACATTTGTTGTTATATTTTTCATCTCCCTTTCAAATTAAAAGTTCACTCCAAAACGATGACAGTGGGGGGGAATTGGTGCTATAAATGGGTCCCAATGCACGACATCTTTGGACATTCATTTTGGCCTACTCTTTTGCAGTAGGATTGTATTGTATTCCCTTATCATTCACTTCCTAAGAGCCCTGTTGATGTCTGACCACATTTTGCACTCCCTCATGTCCTTTTTAAACCTCACATGGCACATGAAATGGTGGTTTTATATTTAGTACATATCCAGTCTCCAAATCAGCCATTTGAAAATCTTCCCTAACCTTCTTACCCCAAAACTTTCAGCTCCAGAAAGTTCTGTTCATTCTTACTTATCTGTATGAAAACATTACAGACAATTCCTGTAGCTGTGCATGATAGTTTTAAATGCATGCTGGGTGAAGAATGTGTCCTTAAATATCAAGAGTCATCATAGGATTTCCAACTGAATTTTCCAGAATTTATAAATAAGAGTTCAAACCATGAGCCTTCTTAGATGCTGATTGAAAGAAAAATCTCTAAGTTATGCTACTATCTCTTCTTATTAAAGAGTGATTGAGGGATTTGGGACAGTGAATAATTATTAATTTCCTTTTATTTTCATGACCTTAAATTAACTTTTTCTGCTTAATTTTTATATTACATTTTTGTCATAAGCTCCCCTTCCTAATCACTCTAGAAGCTGATTCCCCAAAGGTAAGACTCTCTCCCTCAAACCTACTCCTTAATTGTATTTCCTTATGTTAACTGATGTCTTCTAAATCTGGTCAGCCTTTGTTCCCTGTGTGAGTTTTGGGGAGGCAAAAGACAAGAAGAGTCGTGGGCTTAGCTCCAGTGTCAGCCTGAGTGTTTATGGCATTCCTATGACGACTCAGCTCTTATAAAGGGGTTGAAACTTGAGTGAATTTTTTCCCATATGATCTATACAGATACATCCCATGTAAATCAACATACTTCACAGAACTATGTTTAGTAATGACATGAAATTTCTATATTGGAAAAAGGAAATTTATCCCTCGCATTAAGAGACTGCAATGCTGGGCACTTCCATTTATGCACCACCATGCTTCCAAACCTGCAAGCTCTGTCTGCTTCCTGAAAAATATTTGGAAACATGGGCTGGAAAAAGAAGCTACATTATGCTTAGAGAGTATCTCTTGTTGCTGGTTTTTGTCACCCCAAAATGGCATGCTGCTTCAGTGTCATCTCTAACCCCAACAGCAAAAACAAGACAAACAGTAGATGTGCAGAGTTCACCTCCAGAAACCTGGGGATTCATTCTCTCTCTCTGTCTGTCTCTCTCTGTGTCTGTCTCCCTCCTGCCCGCTGCACCCCACCCCCTCTGTCAGCTACCTCCAGTACTTCAAAGGAGTTTAATATGAATTACTCAGTAGGCTCTCTCAAAGACTTTTGGTTGATGCTTCCTGTCTTCTAACGGGACTTTAAAATCTTTACGTATATTTTTGCTTAGCTCAAGCAGAAATTGTAGTCTATTCTAAAACATGCTGTATATTCCTTTCCCAAAGATCCCTGCTGCAGTCTGGGAGAGTCATGTTCACACTGACTCAATTTTGCTAGAAGTCTTGGGAGAAAATCAGAGTTAGGAGAGGGGTAACTTCTCAAACTCTTTGAAACATCGCTTGTGGACCCTTTAATATTAAAAATATGGCATTTCTCTGATTTAAAAAAAAATGTGAACCCAAAACATTACCAGACAGTCATGACAGGGCCTAGGAAATCAGAGCAAACAAGAGAATCCAGGATAGAAGAAGGTGGTGGCTGTGGGGGACACAGAGAAGCAGGAAGTGTGGCCCCAGGGCCTAGCCTCTCCCACCAGGGGAAAACCAAGTGCTGCTTTTCCCAGTGTTGCCAGGTACCTTCCCAAGAAACATCGATCTTGGGTGTTAATTTTATAAAGCGTAGCAGTTGCTCACCTATTCTATTTCTACCAGTCCATTCACTAAGCTGCAGAGGAGCTTGTCCCATGTATGAAGAGAACTGCTAGGATTAAACTAGGATTAAATTACACATCCCACAGATGTGCTGGAGTTTGCCGTTAGTTCTTAGATCCCTCTTTCACTTAAACTGGATAAAATATTATGGACAATGAAACGTGAATGAAATAATGGAGAAAGTGTAACTGCTATCCCCAACTCCACTAAAAAAGGTATCCAGGTTTCTGTGGTGGGCATGTAGGCCTTATGCAAGGATGGAAAACTAGGGGTTGAGGCTAGGGAGCCAGCTTTGGTCTCAAGAGATACAGACCCTGGTGTCCAGGTCTTTAAGCTTGTTTTTGCCAATGGTTATAGTCTAGCAGGCACAAAATTTTTATGGCTCCTGGTCATCATACTTCAATGTCCCAACAGATCCAAACAGAAAGCAGTGGCTTTGGGAAGGTATTGCAGTTATTAGTATTGGTGGTTGTGAGGTTTCTGGAAGCCACACTCTTCCTGTCATTTTCCACTGTTATGAAAATGAGAGACTACCACTAACCAAGATATATTTTTTCACATGGAAACTTACAGATTTTATCACCTCTAAAGATAAAAAGAATGAGTAAACTTTCATTCTACAATAGTTTGAATCTCGTGCTAGTGGGAACATGTGTTCAAAGAATAAAAAACAAGTGGTTATATCAAAATATAAAGAATGATCTTTAAAACTAGACCTGCTTAAAGCATATTACTTTGTTCACTAGAGTTAATCTACTGTCTAAAGCAATCTAGATATGTGGTTTTTTTTTAAACAACTAGGTTTTTCTAGTGAAAAGCATCACTAGACTTTACTGTTTACTTTAAAGAGTACCTAAAATATCATGACATAAAAACTTATGCTTGAACCAAAGAAAACCAGAGACATAGTTTGCACTATGGATCCATATAATACTGTAAGAAGCATCTGATGGTCTCAAATCTTCCACATATTCCCATGACTGACATTTATTTTGAACCTTCCTGGTAAATGGGATACCCTTCCTGCTCCCTCATGTACCCCCACTCCCACTACCTTCTTCTATCCTGGATTCTCTTTCTTGCTTTGGTTTGCTAGGCCCTGTCATAACTTTTTAGCTAATGCCATTTATAAGCACTATTTTGGTGTCGTTGAAAAATAACAGTTTCAAGATTGCTTAGCAGCATGGACGTGGTGGGTCAGGGTTTGCTCTCTCTTAAAATATTACTTTCTTTAATTTTAAATTGTAACTCCTCAAGGTCAAGGGCGCTGTCTCATCCATCTTGTACCCATTGGTCTTTGCAGAATACTATTTAATATATATTACATTAAATATATAATACATGTCATACATGTGGCATATAATAACAATATGTGGCAATGCATGTTTATTATAATACATAATAGGTATGATATATAGTTAATAAATGTATGTTGTTTATTTATTACAATGAAAATTTAGAACTGATGGTCAATGAGAAAGTTAGTATAACAAGGAATAGAGTAATGGCCATATAGTAAGAAAATTCAAGGTGATATTTTTTATAGATACTGTGAGGTGGTTATAAAATTTCTGCTTCATAGTGTGCTGAAATTTAATCTAATACCCAAACTACTGGTTTTAAAGAAGAAAAAATCCCAATCATAATTGGTAGTGGTTTTGTAACCAAACACCCAGTATGAACAAAGCAGGACATCAGGAGGAAGCATGTCTGTGAATCAAGTTGACATTCTGAGTCTCTTTGTCCACCTTTGGTGACTAATTGTGCGTGAGAAATGTGCTCATTTGTCAAAAGATCATATAGCAGGGCATTGCGCACACAGGACTGTGCCTGTGGGGGGCCAGTGCATTTCTGTCCCCTCAGTCTCCCACAGCCAGGATCTGCTATTCTATCTTTCAAAAGACAAGAAGAGTTCATTAAAGTTGAGCATAGCAGCCTCAGAAGCCTGGCATTCGTACTACAAGTGAAGTTGGTCACCTAGTCCACACTAATTTCCAGACAAGGAAACAAAGTTCCAGCGAAGTTAAATGGCCAGCCAAAGTCATACAGCTCATTCTTAGTTTCTGGGAACCAAATGCAATTTTCTGTTCCAAGCCCCCGGCTTCCTTCACTGCCCCCTACTGGCCTGCTTCATTGGCTCTGTTCAGCACCTGAGACTAGAGTCAGGTAGAGCCCAAGGAAAAGTTAATTTGGAAGTGGGGCAGCAGACACTTGTCATAGGAAAGAAACTTAAAGTAGAAGAAAGTGAGTCATTTAGATAGAGAAGTTAAAAATACAGAGTTAAGGCTCTCAACACATCATGTGCACACTGTCATCTCTTCTCATGGAAGGAGAGAAGAGAAGGGAGAAAAGTTGCTTTGCTCTGACCTGTAAGTAGTGTGTGCTGAGAAGTGTGGCAGGCATAAACCTGAGCGCCATAGACGCTCACTCACACCAGCTCTCAGCACTGGCAGCGTGCCACCGATGGCAGAAGCTCCGACACTTCTTACCTGATGGTGCCGGGTGGTGGTGACAACTGAGAAGGGCTGTTTCTAGCTTGAATTGGAGGAAAAACAATTTAAAAAACACACTCTCAGAATGTGTCTAAGTTATTGACCATTATAAAAGCTGCACAGGAGGCCCCGTGGAAATAAGAGTTTCAATTGTCACTTTATGACTAGGAGAGGGTTACAAAGCCCAGGATTTCCCCACCAGCAGCTATTTCATAAGTTTACATTAAGGGCCAAAGTTAGCAGTATCAATGCCTGGGTAGTCCAAGCTCAGGGCCTCAGAGAGTGCCAGCAGCAGAGTGGGACGCAGAGCAGCTTGGATATGGAGGGCTCTGCCCTGGGCTGGAACTGGTGGGGGGCAAGTACTCTGCCCTTCTGGGAGCACATACCTTTGGTGTGAGCTTCATGCATAGGAGCGCATTGTTCAAATTTTACATAAAAACTGTCAACATAAGAGTAGGGAAAATAAATGATACTGAATAAAAAGAAGATGAAAATGGGAGAGTCACATTACCAGCATGCCCATTAATAAAATTAAGTGAAGGATAGATAAAATAGAAGCCACTTGAGACAGAGTTTATGCTGGAAGGGGTGAGGTGAGACATTGCTCCTTTGCTGGACAGGTTTTGTCTGTGAAGAGGCCACAAAGGCATCTGGTGGGCAGCGCAAAGGGTGACTGCCTCCTTCTAGGCCTGCAAAGGTGTGTTTCCTACTGACCAGGACACACTTCTCACCGAGAACCAGGATCCAGTTCATGTACCAAGGACGGGCCACTTCCAGCAGAGCCCAGAAATAGCTTCTGTGACATCTTGGTTGTGTCATTTATAGAGTCAGTACTATCTTAAGACAAGGCATGACTGGAGTTTTCACTAATCAGCGGTGATTCACTTGCCCAAATGAAAACCATGGTATTAATATTGCATGCTTTTAGAACTGTTTTAAAAATGTCCAGTTTTTGAATTCTTCCTTTTCTGCAATTCTTGGTCTCTATCTCACTGAGTACAGAGGATTTTAATTGTTGCTATCTATCTATGTATGCTTTGCAGCATGAAAAAGCAATGCGTAGGGTCCCTCGTGCTGCTTTGGGGTCGGTGGGTTTTGTGTCTGAGCAAACAGATCTTATGGTAGCCATGCTGGATTTCAGTAATAAACCTCTCCTTTTTCTCCCCCCTGTAGCACTGAAAGCCGAGAAGAGAAGAAAGCTGACTCACAGAAAGGTGTTGACAGGGAGACTTGTCTATGACTTGATCTTCAATTTATTTTTTACAAATATATGAGAAGAGTGCCACAATTCTTAATAAAACTGCTTTGATCATGTATTGTAAATTCTGTCTCTCATCCCAAACCCACCTTCATACTGTAAGTAGTGCACTACTTGTTTCGTTTCTGTGTTTAAACTTCTGAGCATTGAGACACCCTTGTGAGCATTTACAGTAGCTAATGCAAGAACCTTGCAGCGCTTGCGTGTGTGCGGCGTTTGTAAACACTGGATTCTCATTGTCAGTTTCGTGAGAGCAATAGCTTTCTTAAAGAGATGAGTAATATTTACCTAGTTTGTATTTTCTTACTGTAGTGACCTGAAGACACCTGGTAATTTCATTGAGAAGAATTTTGAAAGGTAGTCTTCTTATTTTTTACAGCTTAGCGTTAGTGACTTATTTCAAAAGACCCAAATCAAAAATTTAGTTGGAAAGCATTTTTTAATAACTGAATTTATGCATTTGCTTGATTTAATGATACATTTAATACTTCAGAATTTGTATGTGACTAAAACTTAAATTTGAAAAAAATACGGAGAGACCTATTCACAACTTGTTTAAAAGAATCAGACATTAATGCAAAGAGTCAAGTAGTATTTGCTTAAGATTCAAGTTGTGCTTACATAATCAAATATTAGGCTTGTATGGAAATGCTTTAGAAAACCAAGTTTTATGAGATTTTCCCAAAAAACCTCTATCAGAAATGTGCTGTTAAATTTTTCTCCTACTAGCAACAGATATTTTCCAAATAAACACACATATACACACACACACACATTCGTGGAATACCAGTGGTGAGTCACTGCACATGAAACCCCACTGCCGTGCAGTTGCTCTGCTGCTAAAAGTCGTGCGCTGCTCACGCTGCTCCTGCATCACGTTCGGATGTTAGACTGATGGGTCTCTCGTTGGCATTGTTTTCTGTAAAGCTCTTTTCCACTTTTTAATTAAATGCATGTTGTAAAAGAATAATCTTTTAAATGAAATTTTTAGATTCTGTTTGAGAAGCTTCTGTAGATATTTCAGTTCATATGAAATCATCTTTACTAAGCTTATCCAGAGGAAGAAAAGTCAAGAATTTTTGAGCATTACTAAAAGTGTTTTGTTTTAGTTGAATGTGAAGTTAACAAAGACTACGTCTCATAGTACACTTGTTTCCTAATAATGATCAGTGATCATCAACATTATAATCCTCAGTGTCCAATTTTATAATCATTCAAAGCCCTGTCCTGAAAGCTATTAATTACATATTCTGTATATAAGTATGCGTGAAAATTGAGCAACAACAGCAATGAAAACCAAATGCTCTTGTGGTTAAGCTTATGAGGGAAATAAAACTATCACAAAGCCTTCATTAGGTTCAACATTTTGATACCTTCTGAAAAATTCCTCTCACAATATCTTAAGGAGCCATTTATTTTATGGAACATAAGCCTAAAAAAATATAAGAAGAATATGTAGTTCATAAAGTCTATGTTTATCAATGCCAAGGGAAAAATACAGAAACTTTCCATTCTAATATGTTGCCTTTGTGTATTTTATAATACAGATACTATATTGTAAACATTCCCATTGTTTTATGATTTAGACTAGTTGTACATGCCAGTCAGTCCCATAAGCAGCCTTTTAGTGTTTTAATATATTAATAACCATTCTGTTCAAAATGATCATAGTGAAATAAAACCTTCACATGATCACCTATTTGAATAAGCAATCATATCCGATGAAATTCTGTATTTCTGAGTATTTTTATAGTCATTTTGTTTTCATGTGAATCTTAATGAGATCCCTATGTTAATCCTAATATTTTGAAATCATATAAAATATAGGAAAAATGTAGTGCTATATATTTCCTCCTAATTTCAGATTCCTGGTCAAAATTAGTGACTATCTTGAATGTAATTTATTGCAAAGTAATGTGTGAATGTGACTAGGATATTGTGTTTTTCACAATAAGAAATGTTATGTGGAAATAAATATTTAACCTAACTAATTTTCTTGCACATTTTAAATTGTGACCTGAGTGTTTTGTCCTTTCTACCCTGTAGAGTTAATCAGTAAATCAATGTAGAACATTTTGATTGTTCGAACATAATATTTAAATTTAGACACCCGTGATATAAAGAAAGCTTGGTAAAGTAGACATTTCAAGAGTACCAATACAGTTCAAACTTTATGAGAGCTGTATTAGAATGTATGTCTTCATTTTCCCATACAGTAGTACTGGTCATATAGCATTGCTCACCATGACCTGTAAAAGCATCCAATGTCATTAGTAGGATTTCTCATTATTGAAACTTCTTAGACGTCTGTTTTTATCTGCCATGGGAAAAGCGTTTCCTAAAATCTGTCTCCTCCCTGTTTATCACAGTAGGTCAGTTGACCCTTATTCTCTCGTAGCCATCTGGCTGTCTGTTAGGGAGATAATTGCATTCAGAACATTCAGGTTAATATTTTTCTCTTGACTTGTGAGTTGACTTTGAAATTGCTACCATTTCACAGCTTTTGATATTGGAAAGATTTTTCCTAGATGTAATGTGAATATCTCCTCAGTGTAGTTTAAATTCATACATAGCCTGATTAGAAACTTCCCACTGACAAGCCACAAGCAACTCATATTTCAATGCGATCTCTAGATCTTAGAGAATTTTTCTTGGCTCTTAAAAGTGTAGCCCAGTTTTTCTTTTTTCTTTTTTAATATATCTTATTGATTATGCTATTACAGTTGGCTCATTTTTTTCTCCCCTTTATTCTCCTCCACCCTGTACCCCCATCCCATCAGCATCCCCCCACCTTAGTTCATGTCCATGGGTCATATATATAAGTTCTTTGGCTTCTCCTTTTCCTATACTATTCTTAACCTCCCCCTGCCTATATTGTACCTACAATTTATGCTTCTTAATCCCTGAAACTTTTCCCTCATTCTCCCCTTTCCCCTTCCTCACTGATAACCCTCCATGTGATCTCCATTTCTGTGATTCTGTTCGTGTTCTACTTGTTTACTTAGTTTGTTTTTAGGTTCACTTGTTGATAGTTGTGAGTTTGTTATCTTCATTGACCTACTTCTCTTTCTGTTTAACTTTAGCGTATTTGCTCCTGGGCACTTAACCATTTTATTATAATTGTAAGGTTGCTCTCCATATTTTCCAAAATAGCTATCTCATATATTCACACAATAGAATGAAATGAGATGACAACCACTTCATAAATTACATTATGAATCTAATTTAGATAATATGATGATTCTCTAAATACCTACTTTGAAAGACTACTTGTAATCAGTCCCCTTGAAGAAACCCAACATTCCAGGTTACCAGTAATACTTTGTTTTAGAGATCTATTTGGGTGTTTTCCTTAGAAAGCTGTAGGCCACTGATAGAACCATTACTCCAATTCAATTGTTATCGGTTCATTGTCCCCTATCCTTTGTGCTGGAACTTTGAAAATGGCACTTCGATGCTTACTTTTCAGGGCAGGGCAGACAACATAGCTAAGTTCGTGTTATGATTAAAGCAGTAAATAATTCAAGGATGGAACTTTGAGTAAGGCAGAGTTTAAGGAAAATGTTATATGAGGTAGCATATGAATTAAGATGGAAATGGGGCAGGAAACCTACTCCAAGAACTGCAGAGATTCCCCATCACATGTCAGTATTGAAATAAAAATGAAAAAGAATTAAAGTATGTGTTATAACTGGGTACTGACATATTTAGTATATGGCGTATTTGGAAGCCAACAAACAGCCCAATGTGGTGGAGTGTTAGGAGGGTAGTGGAAACCTGTAAGAAAAGGTAGAAACACAGCTTGAAAACATTATAAATCATGTTGAATTCTGTATTAGGATATTTAAATTTTATCCATGAAGAGTTTTGAGTAATGGGGAGGTGTGGATTTTGGGGAAGTTTAGTCTGGCAGCACCGTAGAGATTATTGTGGAGAAAAAGTGAAACCACTTTCTCAGGGATGCTGCTCCCAGGATGACTTTCAGAAACTTAAACAAAACTCCTTGGGTCCTTAATTGGTCACTCCAGGTACAGTAGCTTTGTTATCAATCCTTTTATGTAGAGAACTCCTGGGTATAAAATGTCTTGGGTTTTATTTGAAAAAAATGTTCTGAAATACATGATATCAGCAGTAATTCTGAGACTATGAAAGAAATCTATATTCAGTACAAAGTTCAGCTGATGTCTGGCTCATCTGGGTCCAAAACCACCTGCCCTCTGCCCATGCTTTTATTCCCTTCATTGCATCCATTTTTACCACAGACTTAGAATTGTTTTGACGTCATCTTGCCATCAAGTATTGTGGGGGGGCTCTGCCCCCAGGGCCCCACCCAGCTGCCACAGATGAGAATAAATCTATCAAGACATGATCTGCTTGGGGAGGAGAGGTGGCCAATCTCTCAAAGAAGAAGGGCCAAGAGCCCCTTCCTCAATGGCTTTTACTAGGTTCATTTTACATAGGAATACAAGTAAAGGTCATTAGTCATTGTCAGGCAGCAAGGATCAAACAATAGATAACATACAAAGAACTCTGAGGGCTTATTCTGAGTCAGGGTCTGTTAGTTAAGGGGCTACAAAACTTTGGGAAACAAACTCATTTCCTGCTCCGACCCTTATCATTTAGTTGAGAGCATTCTTAGCAAAGCAGGTTTCACAGGATTTTATATATTCTTTCTTAGGCCTGATCACCCGAGGAGCCCACCCTATCCAGCACAGTGCTGCACTGCCCTCTGTCATTGTTTCAGGCTTAAGTGGAGCAGAGTCAGCAAGGCAGCCAAGAGATAAGGAAACTTCTCAAAGACAGAATGACGGGTCAGGCTATGTCAGGATAGCCGAGGGGCAAGGGTCCATCACCCACTTTTGCTATAGCCCCCCGAGTCCTTCCTTGAGGGCCTCCCATGTGATCGTGCCTGTCTTAGGTGTTCCCTCCCTTGAGGGAATCTTACTCATCATTGGCTATCCGACCAAGCATTGGGGGCCGGTTATGGATGAAGCAGAAACAGAAGCACCCCTGCTAGGAAGATAAGCTTTGTCTCCTTAGTGGCTCACAGTCTGAAGCTTCACTCACTCAGCCTTAGCCATGGGAGCGGCTTACAGCTCCTGAAACCAGGCAGGGGGGTTCCCAACAGAGTATGGCTGGAGTCATAGATGTCTGCCATGTGACTGACTTCTGTCATTTCTTTATAGCTTTCTGAAAGTAGGAATAGTGTGTTTTTTCCCTCTGTAACTCTCCAGAGCCTAGTTTTGTGTTCTTATCCACCCAGCAAAGGCTGTGGACAGAGTTATAAGTCCAGTGTGTCAGAGATCAGTTTATTAAGAAGGATTAAAGATCCAAAAAGGATTCTCACTTACGTGTTAGTATTGGAACAAAAATAAATGCTTCTTTTTGAAGGTGCGTGTAGCACCTGTGGACACTGAAGCCTCAAGTGAAAGCCTGTGCAGTCTATGGAGTATTAGACTGGGAGAAGCAGCTCAATAGTTGTGACTAGGGGGAGGGACAAGGGGAAAGAAAGGCACCAGGCATAAGATACAATGCCAGACATAGTACATAAATCACATGTGCAACAAGGTCTGTCTGGAAAAAGTCCAGCCACTGTTAATATGACGAGAATGGTTTGTACATGTATGTAACCTGGCAGCCAAGGAGAGTGGACTGGAATGTGCATGTGTGAACAATGATGACTTCACTGTACCAGTCAGTGGGAGCGGTAGATGCATTGAATAAACACATGTACTGTGTGGCTGTCACATTCAAAATGACTGAGTGAATAGAGCAGCAAATCTGCATCAAATTCTGTGTTGAGCTTGAACATTCCTCTGCGAAAACTATTTGGATGATTCAGAAGGCCACAGCTATGGGCAACTGGTGATTGGCAGCTTCATCACCACAATCTGCCTGCTCAGGCATCATGTCTCTTGAAGAGTTTTTTGGTGAAACATCAAATCACCCACGTGACTCAGTCCCCCTACAGCCCAGATTTGGTGCCTTGTGACTTCTGACTTTTCCCAAAACTAAAATCACCTTTGAAAGGGAAGAGATTTCAGACCATCGATAAGATTCAGGAAAATAATTACGAGGCAGGTGATGGTGATTGGGAGAACTGTGTGAGGTCCCAAGGTGCCTCCTTTGAAGGGGACTGAGGTGTCATTGTCCTGTGTATAATGTTTTTTGTATCTTGTATCTTCTTCAATAAATGTCTCTTATTTTTATTTGTCACATGGCTGGATACCTTCTGAACAGACTATACCATATTTTGCCATGTATAATGCATGCCCACATTTTTGTGTGCATTATACATGGGATTATTATACTCATCATTATACCCATTATATGTAATCTTTATACCCATGTATAATGCACAGCCTTATTTTTCCCTTAAAAATTTGGGCAAGAAAGTGAACATTATACATGGCAAAATATGGTGTGTATATATACACACACACTTCAAATTCAGAAACTGGGGTTCAAAGAGGCTAAGTAATGGTCTTTAAAATGTTTCTCACTGAAAATGGTGGCTTTGAGATGCTAACCATGTCCATGTAACCTCAGCTGCTGTATCCTGTAGCCTCCAGCAGGAGACGAGGTATAGAAGCCTTCCTCATTTAACAGAGCACTCAATTCTAGTTTATGCAACCAGGGTTAACTTGGCTTACTTGGGTTAAGATGTGTAATATTTCTCCTCAGCTGTGTTACATTTCCTTTGTCACTCCTGTAGCTGTGATTAACATTGGAAACCAAACCTACTCAATAACATCCTTTTTATTCCTTTGCTTATGAGTCATACATATTATCATGACTTTGGGTAGGAGAAACTTAATGGAATAGTTAGCGTTTTGGTTGTTTGATGAGTCACACTTCTCACTATACTTGTGTTTTAACTATCTCACAAATTTGGGATGATTGTTCAGATGAAAGATTAAGTAGAATAGGAACTTTGAGTTCGTCGAAGTTTAAAGTCTGTAGTACAAGAAAAGATTTTCTTCTAGATTTAATTGTAAGAAAATTATCTTTTTATTAATTCAAATTCTTGGGCTTAAATATTAATATTATCATATAAAGGTGACATTCAGAAAGATGATAAATTTCTACTGAGTATGGCATTGGTCTTACTAATATCATCCTCCAAGCTTTTCTTACAAATAGTGATATTATGCTTTATTAATGTGTTCATCTCCCATTCTCAAACATCTATGTCCCTCAGAAATCTTGAATACACACACCAGGTCATTCAAGCTGTATTTAAAAATGTTCTCAAACACTACTAAAAGAACTGTCACAATTCGATAGAAAAAAATTCTCTCACTTTGCACTCTGAAAAAAGGCATTCTTGTGGTTTTGGTATGTTTTACATTTAGAGATTATTAAATCTTAAATATTGTAAAAATCTACTAGATTTATAAATTGGAATTCTCACATCAACTTATAGCAAAATCAGCAAATGCCAAGTGGTGGAGCTGGTAGCCTCAGTGACCACCTGTGAATAAGAAAGGAAACACGTAGAATAACATTCATGCTGATGTATTCATCAATCTTTATGGTGATGACCTTGAGTCATTGAGGATACAATGAGTTATATTCTATGCCTGCTATTTTAGAAAGCATGGAGGTACGTAATAATTTTAGTAAGGTTTCCAACCAAAAATGTTCAAATAATTTTTAAAGTGATTTTCCATAAAGTTTGATCAAAACTTAAAAAGCAGACTCTGTATCCACTGAAGAGAGGTGAAGCGGTCCCTTCCTCCGATGCATGCACTCCTGGGTCCTGGTGCTCTACGACAGGTTGTTTGTGAAAGGGATCCCAGCGTCCACGCACCTGCGGAAGCTGTCTGCACCAGGCAAGTCCACACACCTTACAGCATCATTAGTTCCTGGGTGTTTCAAACTTGCAGACTAAATTTACCTCTAAATTGTCCATTTCTTTAACTTCCTTTTCCAAAATGCTAATTTAAAACTCTTATTGGAGAGTAACGCTTCTCCTTGGAGGGTCAAATGAAATCTGTTTTAACTTCAGTCACATTATTACCATTTACAGTCTTAATTATGCAAAAAATATGCTGGGATTATTTTATTACTTCTGGTCCCCAAAGAAAATACTTAGCATGTTTAGACACTAAAAGAACAATGATTCTTAGTTTTGATATTGTACATGACTTGTATAATAATACCAAGTCAGACATTGTACATGATTAGATATTGTACAATGGTCTTATTAATATTTGATATTGTACAATGTATGAATTCAGTTAAGATAAAATAATTTCTATTTAATTTGCTTTATGATGTGAACATATGCTCTATGACTACTGTTCTGGATATAGAACTCTGCAAAAATTGGTACAACTACTCACTATGATTGAATCCTATCAAGAAATAAAATTGTACCAAGAGACCTACAATGTTTGAATGTCAGTTTATAATTCCAGTGGATGAGTAGGATTTGAAACTTGAAGTGAAGTTACTCAATGGTATGCTCTGGAAATACAATTGAAGCTATAATTTCACAATCCTCTGTCCATTCTTATGCATGACTCATCAGTTTAATACTGAATTAACAGATTTTTCCCATTTCTTTCATTTTAAGGTATTTATACTATAGCTCACTCTGTCTGAAATAACTTTTTCCTAGCAAATGGTCTGAAGCTAAGTTTAAGTTTATAAAATCAATTTTTTATAAATGAAGACATTTTGCAAGTAATTGAGCAAAACACCACATTTCCTCAGTTATCTAGGCGTTACTTTGCTAGGCTAAAGTCAGCCTCTGAAATCTATGCTTTCAGTAATATAGTTGTATGATCCGAAAGTCGTCAAAGCCTTAAGTGATTGACTTGACTGTCTTTAATTCTACTGAGTCATCCGAGCTACCAAGATGATATTGTTGATATTATTGATAGTTGTTCTTATAGTATGAGCCTCTTCCTAGTTACCTGGAATAGAATTATGAATTACTATATAAATAACCAAAATTATTTTAAGTTGATCTTTTTCAAAAGTTATACATATAGATAAACATATGGTAACACAAATTATATATGAATTGGATAAGAATCCTATGAACCGCTTAATTTAACACATTTCTATGTATCTATTTTTGATAAGAACTGAACTCTCCATGTTTACAAGACTATTCAGGATAACAAGCAAAATAAAAGAGCCTTTCTGGACAAATATGCCCATATGCCAAAGTGGCGTAGGTCTGATTAGAGACATAAAACTCATTACCTCTGGAAAAAATGAAGGCTCATTTATTAAATGACCAGGAGCAATTCTACAGTATGTAGAATGGGAATAGTAATATAGAACTTTATAGTTTATTTTTAATTTTTAAAAACAAGTCCAAGGAAGTAAAAATATTCTTTTAAAAAATTATTTATTTATTTTTAGACAGAGGGGAAGGGAGGGAGAAAGAGAGGGAGAGAAATATCAATGTGTGGTTGCCTCTCATGTGCCCCCTGGGGGACCCAGCCTGCAACCCAGGCATGTGCCCTGACTGGGAATCGAACTGGCAACCCTTTGGTTTGCAGGCTGGCTCTCAATCCACTGCAGCACACCAGCCAGGGTATAAAAATATTCTTTTAATTAAGACACTCAAAGAAATAAGAAAATGGGTGCAAGGACTCCTTTAAGTTAGGATTTATGATATAAATATTTTCATCTTTTAACAGGGCAAGCTGATGTTCACATCCTAGCTCCAAGCTGCTTCTTTCAGGAGGAAACATCAGCGTTTTTTAAAGTATGATTAAAATGCTTTGCCATCACCCCTGCTGTGTTTTTGTAGCACCTATAGCCATTACCGGCACCTGGGGGGCCTGCATTGATGGCAGTTTCTCTCTCATTTCGTTGGAGTCTGTTCAACTGCTGTGGTTTTACGCAGAAGTCAATGCTTTGCATAGATGATTTCCTGAGACGGTTTGAATAGTTTTTCTCAGAAAACGGCCATTCTGGCTGTGAACAGCTCGTGTCTGAGAGAAGCTGACAGCAGACTGGTCAGGTCAGCATGCTTGGCCCTGGGTTCCCAGCCATGCCCTGCAGGCTCTCTCCCTACCGGCCTTTGCTCACCGCCACTTCAGTGATATCCCTGCCTACATCTTGCCATTTCTTCAAAGAAGAGAACAAGATTTGGACTAGTCTATTGGAAAAAAATAAAATAAAATGCTGCCAGGAAACCTATGCAAAGCTCCCTCCAAAACAATTCATAGTTGTTTCAGCAACTGATGTAGAAATGATTTTAAATAATAAAACCAGACTGAGTAATTCAAATTTTTGTAAGGCCGGTAAAGAAAGTAGTCCCCACTTAGGGTTCTAGATATGAAATTTGGGAACAGTTAATGTTGAATTTCTTGATTTGAGTTATCTTTTTTAAAGATCATCTTGACAGTGTGGTTTAAAGATAATGAGAACAAAGTGGCCCTTCATAATCTTTAAGTGGCATGCTGTTCTATTAGAGGCACTATGGTAAAGAGAAGCACTGTTTTATGAAGTGGGTCATGTGGGTATATATGTGTTGGTGTGCGGCGTTGGTAGCGATTCCATGGTCTTCGTCAGTGTACCACTGGAGAGAAAAAGAAAAAGATCAGAATTAGAGAATCAGTTGTCTTTTCCCCCCAATCAATTCAAATGAGCATGCAGAGAATAAAACAGGATGTGTTAATCCCTGAATCAGTGTATGAACTGAAACATAATCCAAGAGGGCGTCCAATTCCCCCAGAGCTTTTCTTGGGCATTGTTCTGTCCTGCAGAAGAAGGTGTTGAGAGAACTCACTGTGAATTTGCCTTTCCTGCACAGTACTTTAAGGATATGTATATTCTAACAAAAATATCCAAATCCATTTTCAAATTTGAATCAAAGGACACTTAAAACCATGTCAAGCACCGGAGGGATGCTTATCCCATTAAGCTCACTAGTTTTAATTAAGTATCATCAAGTGTCGAATTTCTCTTGCACCATAATAAGATAAACTGTATTAAAATATATGAGTTTTGGCTCTGACTGGTGTGGCTCAGGTGGCTGGGTGTCGTCTCCCAAAGCAGAAGTTCGCTAATTCAATTCCGGGTCAGGGCATATGCTTGAGTTGTAGGTTCGGTCCCCGGTTGGGTCACATACGAGAGGCAACCAATGATGTTTTTCTCTCACATTGATATTTCCCTCTTTTTCTCCCTCCCTTCCCCCCCAAAATAAAGAAATAAAATCAATCAATCAATCAATGAAAAGTTAGTTTTGGCCCTGGCCAGGTAGCTCAGGTGGTTAGAGCATTGTCCCAATACGCTAAGGTTGCAGGTTAGATCCCCTGTCAGGGCACCTAGAGGAATGAACCAGTGAATGCATAAATAAGTAGAACAATAAATTGATGTTTTTTCTCTCTTTCTCTCCCTTCTAAAATCAATAAATAAAATAAATAAGTTTTTAAAAGGCAATTTTTTCCTAATATATGTCAGTAAGGAGATAGAAAAATCTATTATAGTATTCCATATAAATGTTTAACAGAAGTGAAGTCAAAAGTCAAATATATTATTTTCAAACACTTGAGATTTCTTACCAGAAGTTTCTTTTGATCTCTGTGTGACTTTTGTGTAGAAGGAGTTGATGCCCTGAGGCAAAACTGTATCAACTCCTATGGCATTTAGCGACTGGAACATCATGGCCAGGCAAACATATATTATGGAGGCATAAATTAACTCTTAAAAATTGCTTAATTAAAGTATGTCTTTTCTTTGAATAGTGAAAAAGTAAACCACAACCTATTCTATGAACCTGACCTTAAGGATGTCTAGCAGGTATTTGGGGTGTTGAGTGACTGGGCATCGTCTGAACTGAGCACAGAGCTGTGTGTGTGTTTGAAGAGAGTGAGGAAAAGCAGACTGTTCTAGCTGATACAGACAAGACAGCATTTTACACAAAAACATTTAGTGCAACACACCTACATATACATATAGACACACATATATAAGTGTATATATAGTTTTTCTTAATCAGAAAATGTCTAGTGCAGAAAGTGAATTCCACTTAATAAATACCTAGAAACTTCCTTCTGTCTAGGCAATAGCTGCTTTAGCCACTTCAGACTTTATAATAAACAGTCTAATTGTTTATTGCCTGTGGCTGGTCAACAAGAGATAACATGGCAGTTGCAAAACCTGAAGTGTGCTGATTATTTATATCCCACTGTTGTTAGAATGGCCAGTAATACATACTAGACAGAAATGGATTTTCATATTTGAATTGGGCTATTATCATGCTGGCTTCACATCAGAGTTACTCTGCCACACATTTACTGAGTAAGTGATTACTTTGGAGTCAAAATAGGTTGACTGAACCACCACATGAGTAGGAGAGCAGTTTTTGACACACAGGATTTGCAATATTGTGCTTCTTAGCTCCCAACTCTTTAATATCATTCAACATTACTCTGCCTATGGCTCAGGGATATCACTTCTCCAACTTTTCACTGGAAGCATAAAACCCCTTTTAATCCTGTTCTGTCTCCTGAGACCTCTGTGGGGCACAGTATCCCAAAGAGGAGAAACCAGAACTCATCAGCAAGTAAGTTCCTTCCCCCTGTGCAAAGTTTTGCTATACCATTGCCTGGAAATCCACTCCAGCTTCCACCAAGGCTTTGGAGATCTGTGCTGACTGCTGAAAATGAACGTTATCTGCAGGGAGAGAAAGGAAACATAAAGTCACTAATAGCAGCTCCAGTTTTCCGATAATGGAAGGGTGGGAAAGGCATAAAAAGAAAGGGGCTGTTCGAAGTTCCAGGACTCAGCATCCCATTTAGCCCAAGACAAGTGAGTTGTGGAAAGCAACACTGTTTTATTGAAGTAGATGTAACAGTCTTGCCCCTCATGCTTTTGTTTTGTCAGTAGTGAAATTGCAAACCTGTCTGTGATACTAAAAAGTCTAATTAACTGAAACTCACCATCTGCTGTTCCATGAATAAGGAGGTACTCAACTTGTTTAAAATTTTCAGCTCTGCTCATGACTGTTGAATTCTGGAATTGGGAAAAAAGAATGTCATTATTCAAAAAAAGATCTGCCATAAACTGATTTTTCACTTCAGTTTACAAAATAAAATGTTTTCAGCTGGGGCCCCCTTTGATACAAAATATAGCAAACCGATATTCAAGCAAATGCTGTCTGCATGCATGGCAGAATGCATAGCATGCCCTGTGCCTGGGAGACAGGACTGGAGAGGGAAGATGCCACATCTCCCTTGCACATGTAGGAAGAGGGTACCTGCCGCCCAGGCTGCATGCAAAACCCCTTGAGTTCCAGATCCTAGATTGGCTGTGTCCTATGCATTAGCACAGGGCAGAGTCTCATATTAGCAATGTATGTTCCATGGGCTTATGCTGTAGTTCAGCCAAAAAGTGTATTGCCATGGCAACCATGTGTCACATGGTGCCATACATGCTACATTTCAAAGAGCCTGTACATAGCATTTGCAAGTAAACATACTCTGCAATATGTCACATGAACTTTGATCCACATTGCTAGGCTCTGATTGAGAAGCAAGTATACCTCTTTGGGAGCAGATGTTTAAAATCTAGGCAAATGTAACATATGGGAGGGGAAATGGGTGAAAAAGATCAAGAACGGCCTTTGGAAATCAGTGGGTTGTTGTCTGCTTCATTTTGTATTGGGGAATGTGTTGCAATTGGATCGAGGTGTTCCCAAATCAGCCAGAGAAATAGGGGCAAATATTGGGCAGTCCGCTTTTTGATGATCGCTTTGTGGCCCCAGAATGAGGGTGGAGTCTTGGATGGAAAAAGCCTTCGAAAGTATGGAACTGGTCATCTGATCTTCATTTGGGGATGTCTACAAAGTTGGGATGAAGGTAAAAATGTGGCACAGACACGTAAGTGCCTTTGGGAAGGCACGAGCTGGACTCTGCTTCTTTGGGAGGGAAGAGCCGGAGCCCTCGGCTGCAGGGTTAGCCTCATCCAGCCAGTCCCACAGCATCTTGGTGAACCAAAGCCAAGGTTTGCATTTTACAGACATCTTTGTAATGAACACGAGCACCAGCTTAATATTTTTGATGGGAACCCTGGTTGTCTGGCAGGAAGGTGAACGGGGCTAAGGTTGAAGTGCTTGTTCAAGTTCTCTATCTGCGAGCTGCACACCAGAAGACCGGCAGGGATCTGAGCTTTGCTTCCCATAAAATGGGAATGAGAATAACTCCTCTTACTCCCTTCCAGAAATCGGAGTCAAGAGACGTGAGCCCCACCACCTGTTTAGGTCAAATCACTGACACTGATGTGAGAATGCTGTGACACAGCGTTCCTGGAGAAAAGTCATTCTTTCTACAACTTTCAGGACAGAGTTAACCAATGTGTTTCAGGGACTGACGCTCCCAAAGTCGTGTCATCCTGAAAAGCTTAGAACAGATGCCCTCGTGCTCCTGACCAGGCTGGTTCCCACTTGTCCTGACCACATTGCATTTCGGACCCATTTCTGACCCTAGGAATCAGCACCTAGGACTTGTGAAAAGTAACATTTTTATTTTACTTCATTTTAAAGAAGTGTTTTATCTGGTGAGAAGTCCCAGATAAGTCCATTCATGTGTGACTCCGTCCATCCATCCATCATCCATCCATCAATCCACCCCAACATTACCCCATTCATTCTTCCATCCATTCATTATTTTTTTCATCTAGTCCACCAGTATTTATTTGTGAAATACGTCACTAACAATAAGAGATCCATGAGAAAAAAAGATTTGTCTTCGTTGTTTATCACTCTATCCTTAGCATCTAATACATTGTTAAATATTAATCAAATGAATAAATGAGAGAAATTTAAGCACCTGTGTTGTACTATTCACTATATGTTGTTCGATTTTGCCGAGGCAAGTGGGAACAGCTAGGGTAGGTGGAATAAAATATTCTTATTCAGAAACGTACCAAGATATGTTTTGCCCACTCTCAACGCATACACCAGGCCATTAGTAAGAGTAGCTAACATTTACTGTTTACTCTGTCAGTTACTCTGCTAAGCAGCATAAATTTATAGAAGCACGGATCTATTTAATCCTCATAACATTCCTGTGGGATCCTGCTTTCTCTGTGGAGACGACGAGGTTCAGAAGCACGTGACTTGCACCAGGTTTCATCTGAGGGAAGCGACAGGACTGGACACAAAGTCTGACAGCAGAGCCCTTTCTACTTCCTACGCTGCGTGTGATCTGGTCTTCCAGCAACGGAGCAGCAGGAAATAAATGGTTAATGAATTCTCCTGGAATTTGGAGTGCACAGATACAATGGGCACCCTTTGGCCCCTGTGCCCAGACTGAATTAATTGGGAGAGATCTTGATCTGCGAGCCCTGTGAGATTTATGAGGCATGGTTTCTGACTGTGCCCATGAGGCAGAGCCTAAAGCAGCAATCGAAGCCTGAGCAGTTTTCCGTTCTTCAGAGGGGGAAAGGATCCGAATCAACCTCCCTAAAGGTCGGTGTAGGATTTTAAGCCAGAGATGGGAGAGGTTAGGGCTTGATCCCCGACAGTGCACATTAAGAATCTGAGCCCAGGCCCTGGTGCCCTTTAGAGCCCTCAGCCTGACCCTTTCTGCCGGCCCCTGTCTCAGCCCGTGCTGGTGGCACTGCTGGGTCCTCCACCTCGTTTCTCACCACATTGCATAGAGCTCTTTGCCCGCAGAAGACAGCCCACTTTAACACCTAGACCTGACTCAAATATACACTGGTGTCCCCTCACCTCACCTCTGAAAGCCTGGCAGTCCTTCCTTGCTTGGCAACTGGAACAGCAAAAGCTGCTCCTACAACCTCCCTGAGCCATACAACTGAGATGTGACACTGAAACACAGAGTAATGGCTAGGAGACATATAAATACACAGGACAGTTAGCAAGGAATGTGATAACTACTGGAGTTTGGACCAAAACAGTTTCTGGCTGCCTTTTTTTTTCTTAAATGGAGTGAATACAGGCTGAAAGAAGACAATTTTTATAAACAAGTAAAACCCTGAGCCTAAGATAAATGTTGTGATGTACACACTGTAGCTGTGATGAACTAGACATGGTGAGAAATGCAACATACTGAGAAAAAGACGAAAACTGTGATAAAAGTGTCATGATGCAAATTGTTTTACATTAACAATATTACACTACAAAGAAAGAAAGACAAATACTTTAATGCAGCAAAAGAAAAATAAAACAAAAGCTTCTCCTGCAACTGCAAGATAAGTGTGCCATTGCCAAAGCCCACATCCCCCTGCTCACTGGGAGACTCCTCAAGAGGGACCTCTCTGTGCGAGGAGGGAGACAGGCAGCCTGAGGCACACGCCGCTTTAAGACACTCAGGCTGCTGAGAACATTCTTCCCCCCAAAAGATGCAGCTGTGTCACCTTGCCTCATTTCCTAGCAGACTGAGCATGCTGGTTTCTCAAAAAAGACTCTTGATGATCCACTGTATGGTGCCCTTTAACCTGTGAAAGTCCACACCCAAAGCCAGGGAAAGGAATGCATGAAAGAAATGCATGATTAACAGTTAGAAACAATTTAATTGTGCTATTTTAACCCACCCAAATAGGATAATCCCCACTTGCCTGTTGATGGAAACAGAAATAAAAAAGGAAATGGATGACTAAGTTAGAAGCCGAATAGTCTATCACCAACTACTAAAAAGGAAGCTAAGAGTGATAAATGGGCAAAGATGCAATGGTGGTGCAGTTGGCACCCTCCTGAGGCTAAAAACTTCCGGAGGGCCCCGCTGCCAGCAACAGCCTGGCAAAGCAAAGTGGGAAGGATCGGTCCAGTGGCAGTGCCGATTCCACAGCATCTCTGCAAGGAGCTTTTCCTGCAAGCCCCAAGAAGAACCATCTGTAGCTCTTCGTTGGATCATGCTGGTTCCTCAGTTACCTTCCAACAAATAAATCTTTGTATTTTTGAAATAAAAGAGAGAGCTGATAAGAGTGGGGAAGTACTGCGAGAGACAGAAGGTCTAACGATTTTTAAGCTACCCCTTGTGCCATCCAGGAGCCATCAGGACAATTTGCTTGCTGAGGACAGTGGGGGTGGCTGCCATGGTTTGAAAGCTTAGTTCACGGCAGGCACAGGTATCTCACTTAATTCTTGCTATAACCCTGTGGGGTGGGTATGATTATCCCCATTATTCAGATGAGGAAACTGAGGTTCAGAGAGCTTACTTAGCCTTCCCAAGCTCATACTGCTAGTAAGTGCTGGCACTAGATTTTGAGCACAGGGCTAATCCCAAAGCCCATTCACATCAGAGCCAGACAGCGTGCATCACCGTTTCCAGGACCTAGTAGAAAGAGTAAACAGCCACGGTCTAAAGGGCAGCCTGCTACTTCAGTGACCTATTACCTGGGTGTACCAACTCCTCTATGCATCCACCCACTTGAAACCAAAGCCTTCATAAATAACATTAAATGATGGTATTTGGGGAAGCACCATTAATGTCACAGAAAACAGAGGCCATAGAAAATATTTAAGAGAAATTAATTCAACCCACTATATCAGATGTTTTACTTGTTTACATCTATCAAACAACTGTCCCCATGAGATGCCAAGGAAAGAGCTCCCATCAGCCCAGCAGGGGGCTCTGCCTCAGGCCTCAGCGAGCAGCACTGGCTTCTTTAAAGATCACACAGCAGTCAACATTTTATCAGCACTCAACAAACAAGTTAAGGTTTGGCTTAAATCTGAAGGTCTCTCTCCCTTTGGCATATTCTGGGATAATAGAACAAATGTCAAATCAGTACAAGATGGCATATTTACAAAATTGCACCCTGTTTTGCATAACCTAACGATGCAGCAGTTCTTAAGGATTGAACATTTCAAATCTGCTAGCAGAAGACTGCCAAATCTATGACTGTTTCATACACTTGCCAAAAGCCTATCAAATTTTGAGCAAAATGCAAAATAAATCTCCTCTACAAGTTAAATCAGTCCCTTCTGTGTGTTCCAGGCTGCCCTCTTCTCCCGACAACAAGGCTCAAGACTTGGGTCTCATTCCACTTGCCCCCGATCTTACCTTCTCCTCCAACGTGTATTTATAAATCCATGCTCTCCCCAGTAGGATGTCCTGCCTTATTGGCCCCCATTTGGCCTGCTCTTCCCACAACCCTTCTTTGGTGTTATCCTTCAGTTTATCAGACCTGCTTCACAGATCCCTGGAGAACCAGCTCAGTCTGCTACTCACATGTGTACCATGCCACGCGGCCTTGTCCCTGTTTGCAGCCAGTGGAGAGCATCTATGCTCGTCCTCTCCATCTTCCTGAATCTCTCTAGATTGGCCTCAGATAAATACCCTCTCCCTTTCCTACTTCTCAGTATCTATCTGTTATATAACAGTTTTGTGCCTCGGTTTCTGTGTCAGTAAAATCGAGATGCCCGAAGCACTTATCTCAGAGAATTTGAGGGAGAATTGAACCTACCAGTTGGTGTAAAGAGCTTAGAATAGTGTTGGGTCACAAAAGCAAGCATTTAATAAATAAAAGAAATAAATGAAACCGGATGCCCCTGGTTGAGGGGAGTGGTGGAAAGATGAAACCCTAACTTCTTGTCTACTTCCTTTCCCATCCCTTCATACTTGGAAGATACAGAATTCCTGGGATTCCACAGTCGCAATTGGGCAATCGCTCCTCTTTTTCATACATATTAAGTACTTAGTCTTATTTAAGTTCATGCATCATTACCTACTCTCTTTTATTTATCTCCCAAAATTTGGGGGGCACGTTTTGTCTCATCAACAAGGTAATGTCTGAATGGTTAAAACCCCAAGGGCCTTAAATGGGTGAATGAAAGTCGACCACATGTGGGTACTTTTTATAGATTTGACTGGAAGACCTATGACTGACCATACTAGAAACTCGGCAGCAATTTAGTCAGGAACCCCCTCCTTAAGGTCTGGCCATGGTTGCTAATTGCTTGTTATTGCTATTGGAGGTGAGGTGTGTCTCCCTGGCTGACTCTTTTGCTCAAGTCTGTCACCATTTTCATCTGCTGTGGACTGAGACTCACTGTAGACACATGTGTGAGTACAGAGCGACACTGCCTATTAGCTGTGTTTGTCACCCTTCCATTTTGGCTGCCAACTTAGAGCTTCTGCGACTATCTCTAGTTTTAAGGAGATGGACAATTTCCTTCTTCTTTGAGTTTCTGGTGCTCCTGCCTTGCCACTCAGCAGTGGTGGGTGATTATCTACAAAAAGATTCTTACGGAGTCACTGTTTTGTCACTGCATTGGGCCCAAGCCGTAATTTCAGGGTCCCCTAATCTATATGACAGTTCTGTAAGAGTGGGAAGGGGCACGCTCCCTGGTTGGATGCAGCCTCCTCGGTGCACGCCTTTTGGAAAGCGGCACAGACCGGCTTCCGGCAGTGCAGGAGCTGCACGGTGCTCCATGGCCTCCCTGGCTGTGCCCTGGGAATTTACAAATGGTTCCACCAAGTCCCTTTCCTAAATGGTAAGTAGAACTTTTATTTCCCAAAGTGTGCTTCTCTTGGTGATGTGGGTTTCTCTAAATTCTCCCAAATATGGGTCATCAATGACCCAAGAATGAATCCTCTTTCTCATTTGAGTTTTATTAAAAATTATATTCTCTTCCAAAGGCTCTAATGCTGGCTACTGCACTGATGATTCATTAGCTGAAAAGGTGAACAAAGTTTAGGGCTTTGCTTCTTGCAACCACTTGGGGCCTTTCTATGCTGGGTGTGCCGAAGAGAGTCAACTGGCCAGAGTGAGTGGGAATCGTTTTCAAAATATGTCCTTCTGACCCAGGAAATGCAAAGGGCAGTGAAAGCCTCTGAGAAAGTATCTTCTTTGTCTTTTCAAAGGGGAAGGGAGGATGGAAGGAGGGAGGGAGTGCAGGGGGCGGGGGGAAGAGGGAGAGAGTGAGAACACAAACATAAACCACCTGGGAAAAAGAAGTAAAAAAAGATGGGGTCCAGAGGGGCAGCTGGGGCCTTGGAGGAAAATAGAATTTTTGAATATATTCTTGCCAGAGACAAAAGCACAGGCTCATTTAAAAAACAAAGGAGGGCAGCTTTATTCTAAAGCCTGCTGTGCACCAAATATAGGCACTTAGATTCAGTTCTCCACATTCAGAGGAAGTAATATATTAGGGTGGAAAGAATTCTGTGATTGCATTTGCCTCACTTTCTCCTGCCCACCTTAACAATTGCCCACCCAAATAATTCTTCTGAGTAACACATTGGGAACCTTTAGCTCCCTGGTACTGGCAGTTTTAACGTGTCCATTGCCAGCCATGAATTTTGTGCCAAGAAAACCCGACTCCTGGCGGTGGAAGGATTAAACAGTCCTCGGGTGCCATCTGTGCAGTGATTCAAAAGAGTAACTTGGTGCACCCAGTGTGCGTGTGTTGCCATTGGCAGTAGGAAGTGACTTCTGTTTACATGACTACCTCACCCGGTGGAACACCTGAGGGGGGAGATGAAAATGGCCATCGCAGTGGGGGTAGGTTGAGGAAGAAGGGCACCGCGGTGGGAATGAAGAGCCTACACGAAGGTCTAAAAAAGAAGGATGCAATGGCAGATTAAAAGTTATTATCCTATAAGAGAAGGGCTGATTTAAGAGGAAATGCCGTGTTGGCAGATGTTCATCTGGGGAGGTAGGCTTCCTTTGATGTCAGGGTTTGGATTTGACCATGGGCTTCTAGGTTCAAAGACTTTTTAACGTGGGAGTTTTAAGTGAATTTTTGACTCATGATCCACTACCACCTGGAGTCAGGGTTAGGATTCTGGACTGTATACCTTCAATGGTTTGGGAGTTTATTTTTAGTACATTGGGCTATCTTAAAGGACCCTTTGGCTACTCAACAAATACGGTGGACTGTAGGAGGGATGGTTTTCAAATATAAGCATCCTGCTCAGGTCATTGACAAGAAAATCCCATCTGTAAAATAAGAGAAGTGGTGGAGATACATTTTTATAACATGTTTCCCTTCAAAGAGTTTTAAAATTAAACCTTGAAGAGTTTTAAAGTTTATACTTCATCGTGAGTAATCAAAAGAATATGATTTTGAGTAAAACCTTGAATAGCTAATAATACCACAGGGGGAAAATGGGAGTTCAAGAGAGAGAAATGGAGGATTAGAGAGATCTGAGGAAAATGCCACACATTCCAAAGAGGGTGCCACTCCTCCTGGAGACCAGTACTGGTCTCCTAATAGACCGTGGAAAGGAAATGTCATTACAAGCTGAGGGAAAAGATGACAAAGCCACAAAAAGGAAAAGCGCCCACATACTCAGAGAACACCAAGCAGCCCAGGTAAACTGGGGCGTTGTAGAAGGCTGTCGAACACCTGGTGAAAGTTGAGCACACAGGGAAGGCCCACTAAAGTGCTGTGGGTGGAGGTTAATCTCATAGCTCTGTGGGGTACAGAGTGTAGAACGAAAGCTGAGGGGAGAGCAATTGGGTTCTTGTTGTCAAAGGAGAGGTAGTCATGTGACAGGAGCAATGAGGTTGTGAAGAAAGGAAAAGGTGTCTGAAGAAGCTTATTGGCTGTGGAAGAGAAAGAGCTGGAAGAATTGAGTCCAAAGTATCATGTGGGACAATTAGCCAAAATGGGGACAGCCTGATTACAGGGCTGCTTTGTAGTGGAAGATGATTTGTGCATCTCACTTTACAGGTTGTTACTTTTCCTTCTTGACTGAAAAACACACACAGGAACAAACACAGATGTACATGCCTCCCCACCCACCCGTCACTAGCCTCGTTAAATAAAACTGAAAGTAAGAGGTAGAAGTATGCTGTCTTTACTTATGTTACAAAACTAGAAATTTTGAATTTTATTGTTTTGATCAAATGGCTTTAGAATCCATAGTAAAAAACATCTTCAAAAATGTACAGATAATGCCCAGAGAAATGTATCAATAGGAAGCCCGTATCTTGAGAATTGTGGCGCAGATAAATTGTTCTCTTAAATTATTCTTTTTTTTTTCTTTCTTTCTTTTTAATTAACTGTCCAGGGAAGAGGTTTGAATTTCCTTTGGAGAATGTAAACATCGGATGATTTGCCTTGTCATCTGAAGTTTCAGGGTTTTTGACTAACATGACAGAATCAGGAACCTTCTGGATGGGCCAAACTGCTAGAAGGGTCCCTACTACTTAGCCTAACACTTCCATCCACACCAACGTGGCTCTGGCTTTGCGGCAGCATCCACACTAGCACATGGGGCTGCCAATGACAGTGGCACCCAGATCATATTTCAAATGCTAGAGCCCATCTGCAGAGCAACCTGCCCACAGAGTCTCCCATCAGGCAACCAGCCTGTTGGATGCACTTGAGTAATTAGGGTTCAAGGACTTTTCAGGGTATCACCCAACTGCACCTTCTCCTCACTTGCATTACTGAACTCTTGCGTGAAAAAACTGTACATATTTGACTATGAATAAGAAAATTACAGGCTTGTGCATACATCTTAATTATGAAATACCATAAGAATTGTAATAGATAGCTAAAGGTTTAGAGTCTTCTGGGCTCTAAAAAATATGCTGAATTTGACATGTTTTCTAAACTGAAAATTTTGTAATTAAAGTAATTATCTGGTGTTGCTTTGTATTTCCAAATGAATGCATATTGTGACCTATATAGCATACGATAAAGACTGTAATTATGCAGAATATAGTAGGAGAAGCTACTGAAGTATCTTTAAACCACCTGTGTTATTTTTTCAACAAGAATTTTGTTGGAAATAAAAATATATATATTTTATGGATAGATACAATTTTAAATGTTCTTAAACCACTTATAAATAGGTTATAAAATGGATCTGGTTCCTCATTTCTTACCTTGTAATGGTCAAGGTTGTCTTTTGGAGTTGGGAAACCCATGTAACGTTCTGTGTATACTGAGTCTTCAATGGAGAAAAGAAAAAAAGTTAATTTGTACAAAAAAACCCTTTCTTCCTTTTTGGGGGTTCCTTTATGTGCTTTGGTATGCCTTGCTTTGCATAGGTCTATAGCGTGACCCTCAGAAGTATCTCCTCCAGATCATTTTTGTCCGACTTGTTAATGTGGCCAGGCACCTGCTCAGAACGCTGCCTTTCCACACTCATCCTGGCCCATCCCCACGCAGCCCTCGTGATGAGGCAGAGAGAGATCATGCTAGATGATCTCCATCAATAAAACCCCATCAATAATCCATCTTCAGGAGAGTCAAACAGGAGGTGCTAGGAGGTCAGGAATCTTTACATTTTCACCTGATCTCAAAGAATCTTAATTAGGAAGTCGCTTTGTGCCACAGTTGCTTTGAATGTTTTAGTCCTGACACATTGTAAGCCCTAATTTAGAATATGCTGTTACACTTTGGGACTCTCTAATAATGTTCAATTACTAGTTGCTTACTTAAATCATTTTTTTGGCAGGTTGAAAGTCCCTATGATAAAAAGAGAATTTGGTTATCATTTATTTGCTATATAATCCCATATCGGCTCAGCTACTTCATCATAATGCAAGTTAAACACTAATTTTCTTTACTTTTGTGGAGATGCATCAATTTTGATGTAGTAGTAGTTGAGTATTGTAAAACAGATTACATCAATATCTGTCTGTTGAAATGATATAAGCTGTTTAATCTACAGATATGATAGAAAAACATGCATTATTGGTTTGGTTACTTTGGGTTATTAAATATGTTTTTGCTCTATTTTAAAAATTAAATTATACATCATATCTATCATATATATTATATCCATAATATTCACACACACACACACACACACACACACACACACACACATATCTTAAAATACCAGGGAGAAAATTTGCTGTGGCTGAATTCCAATATAACTTAAAAAATCTGAAATAGCTGTTTTGAAAGATGCTCCTTTAAATGCCTAGATTACAGTAAACAAATAAGTTTAAGAATAGTATGTTGCCATTGTGCTACCTAAGTTAACCAATTGAATTTCACTACGATGGTACTGGTATTTTAACACTGATCTCATTCATTCTTTAAATGAATGCATCATTAAAACCACAACCTTCAGCAACATTCTTACCCTCTTTGTATGACTGGCATTGTAGATTAAAAAGTACATTGATAATGAGAATTAATTGTTCCACATGTCTTCTTTTTAAATGCCATTTCTATGGAAGTCTAAATATCTTCCTCCAAAATTGATAAGAGAGATATTTTATCAGTTTGATTATAATGAATATAAACTATACGTAATTTTACATACCTAGATGGCACTAAAATAGAAAATGTAATATTTTAAAGGATTCTTTATAAGATCTTCATAAAATGCTTATATATTTTGATAATTAAATATGAATAACTTAGGTTGCACATTTGACAGGGGGAGGGGAATTTCCTTTAAAGGCAAAGTAAATTTTTCCTCAAACTACCACAGACTTTAATTTTTCTTGTCCTAGAACATAATAACCTTTTCTCCCTATGCTAACCAAATTTATAAGTTTAAGAAGGTGTGAGATTTTTAAAATTGTATTTTAAAAATGAGTAAGACAGTTAAACTTTTAGAAATATGCCTGAAATGCCATTTATGTGTTCATTCTCTCTGATCTTTTATGTAAAATTGTTCAAATTTACACATATAAGAATTCTAGAAAGTTCCTATGTGTTAGGTTGGTCCATCTACATTTAATGAAGCCCTCTTCTTATCATTAATGGTTCTAAACTCAGAAGGATTGTTTCTATTATTTTATTAACCACCAGAGGTCTCCAAAAACAAGCCATTCAATAAATAGAATGATTATTAATATCAGGCGAAAAAGTGTTTTATAAAAACAAACCCATTGTGTAAGGATCAAATCCTATGTTCTTCAATTTTTTTATAAGAAAGATAGCAATATATTTTTCTTTTTTACACTGGCTTCTCCTGATTTGGAGAAGCTTTTAAAAAACATTTTCCACAAGATTAGTCTTACCATATGTTAGGGCATAAAATATTTAATGAGCATATTCATTATCAATGATTCTATCCTTACACTACATAAAGAACTTGAGATGGGGTTAGAAAAGGCACCAAAAAAATTTCATTTCCTTATCAGCTCCGACTCATCTCTCTTACCCACTGTTGCACGCCTCACTCCATCCCCCTTGGGAATTATAGTCTTACAAGTGTATGATGCCTAATAGAATAAGATTTTCTCAACAATGAAGACGATAGTGTAGAGTGGCTTTCGCTTGCTTAGAGACAGTGGAGAAAAACAAACCTCCCAGGAATTCCTGTCTCTACTCTCCTCTTTCTGCCCAAAGCCCTATTTGTATTTGATCTATACCAGAAGAGGAAGAGCTCCATGCTTCTTTTAAGCCCAACACTCAAGTTAGAATAAAGATAAGGAAAGGTGTCTTTGCAGAAATGTAGGACTGGGGATGTTTTGGAATTTGGAAAACAGAATTTGTTTATGAGACTTGTCGGTAAGAAATCTGGAAAACAGAATTTGTTGATAACTAAATGTGTAGATAACATATAATGCCACCCAGCCTTTCATGACAGCAGAATAAGTGAGATTATTTTATTAAAGGTGTCCATAAATCACTAGTAGGGTAAATTAGCTTATTCACTGTAAAAACACTGAAACCTAAAAAGGAATGGTTTTGTCATGTGAACTCAAGGTCAACACTAAGTATCTCTTTGCACTCGGAAGCAATTACATACCATAGAATTCCCAGGCTGACACAGGCGCCACGGCTATTCCACACTTGAACACGCCACTTCCCGCTCCCAAGACCATTGAGGTTGCGTACCCTCCATATGACTAAGGAATGGAAACAGTTATTTTTATGGAGGTAAAGGAATTAAGAACATATGGTAGGCGAGTTGCAGTTTCCACATTTCTCACATCTTTATATACTGTGCCTCTTTAGAGATAGAAGGCATGGTACAAGAGGCTTAAATTGGCCTTAATTGGGCAGTATCTAAAGACTACATTTTCAGAGCTCTAGTCCCTTTTCTTCGTAAGTGTGAGGGGAAAAGCACTGAAAAGTTGTTGGGTAGTACAATTAAAGAAAAAATAAAAACAATAAACAGTAAATCTTTACTGACTTTGACTCATGAGAAAAGTTCCCCTCCCTCCCTCCTGCCCTTTCTCCTTCCCTCCCGCTCTCCCTCTGCCTTTTCTTCCTCACCCCTCTCACAGCATAAAGAACAAAGGTGTAAGCTTGGCTATAGGAACTCGCCGTCTAGAGAGCTAAGACATTTTATTCGGACCTTCTTAGATCGAAATGAGAGACAAGATTTCCACCTTAAAATATTTCCATACAAAAGGTATAATATTATCCAGCCTTTGGGTTGTATTTGCTAAGAAACGTGTGTAGAGACATCAGCCAAACAAATACTCACCCAGCCCCAAATTGCAATTCGTTTTTCATCCACAAATCCCATTTTTGAAAATTGTCTAAAATACATGGAAGAAGTCTACGAATTAGTATTACAGTGCATATAGAAAATGAAGATAAATGTGCAAGTGTGACATTTTTTTACATTCTTTCTCTCTCTCTTTTTTAATTTCTTTGATATTGTACAGTTTTCTCTTTTACTCCCACCCCAGCCCACCTCCCTCCCATTTCCACCCCCTCATAGTTTTTGTCCATGTCTCCTTTATACTTGTTGCTCTGAACCCTTACCCTTTTCCCTTGAAATTCCCTCCCCTCTCCCCTCTCCCCTCTGGTGACTGTCAGCCTGTTCTCAATTTCAGTGTCTTTCGTTCTATTATGCTTGTTTGTTTGTTTTGTTGATTAGGTTCCTGTTAAAGGTGAGATCATATGGTATTTATCTTTCACTGCCTGGCTTATTTCACTTAGCATGATGCTCTCCAGTTCCATCCATGCTGTCGCAAAGGGTAGGAGCTCCTTCTTTCTTTCTGCTGCATAGAATTCCATTTTGTAAGCAACCTAGGTGCCCATCAGTAAATAAATGGATCAAAAAACTGTGGTACATTTACACAATGGAATTCTATGCACAAGTGTGACATTTGTTCTCTATTTCATTCTGTTAGAAACTAAGATATATTACTGCCAGCAATCAAATAAATACCTGAGACAAATGTCTATCATTTTTAACTTCCGAGCCAGATGAATAAGATCACTTTTGTTGGAGTCCATAAAATTTGTGTGTATGTGTGCGTGGTGTATGATTCACAGAAAACAAATCCTGGCAGTTTTTTTTCACAGCTTTATAAAAAAATTTGCAGCCCAGATGCACTTTTCTTTCCATAATTGAATTTAAATTTCTCCAGATGTTTTTCAGTTTGAGAGAGAATGTCTCTGCCATGGAGAAATATAGGGGCATGGAGAACATCTGGGTAGGGCTTAGAAATGTATCTGAGCTCCTCCTACCTGAGAACTTAAAAACCATTCTCTAAATAGGTGGTATCAGAATCATTTTCACCGGGGGCCACATCATCCTTGCAGTTGCCTTCAAAGGGCCGAATGTAATTTCGACTCCTTAACAGTTAAGGAGTGGTTACATTTATACAGTCCTAAAATTATTTTGGCTCTTCGAAGGCAACTGGGAGGCTGATGTGGCCCTCAGTGAAAATGAGTTTGACACCCCTGCACATAAATCCCTTCTAATGCTTGGTGTGGATTAGTTAGCTGGGGTGCCATAAATCAGAAAGGCTTTTCCCTGATAGATTAAGAAGTCTTTTTGCCACACAACTGTGTTCAAGATTGGAATCCAGGTAAAGGAAGAAGAAAAATGTTTTATGCTAAAAATGTTAATCTTAGCCTTACATCAAAGGATAATTTATTTACTTTTTAAAATATCTAGCAATTGGGACACTTAATTTTATAGTATTGAGGGACATGGGGAACCCTTGCTTTGACCTATATGTGACTTTGAGAATCTGTGTTTTCAATTGATAATGTACATCTTAGGCTGCCCCAAGTTAAACGATATCAATTAGGCAATATTATTAAAAAATTTAATGTACTTTTCAACTCATCATCTTCTTCATGTAAACTTTTAAAACTTAGAATAGATATGTACAAAAATATACACCAAGTCATGAATGTGCAGGTTGATTAATCTTTACAAAGTTAGCATACCCCTGAACAAAGATACACCACCTTACTATCACCCAGAAGTCTCTGGTTTATTTCTCCGTTGCAAAAACAAAAAAAAAAATGTAATGTTTTCCTTTTATTGGATTCCATAAAAATGTCACCTAAATCTTTACGTGAATTGGGTCATTTAGCCACTCCTGTGTGCCTGGCTTCTTTCATTCAACAGTCTGTGAGATTCATCTGCGTGGTTGTGTATAGTTCTTTTTGGTTGCTGAAAAACTACCCCATTATATAGGCACACTATAGCTCATTACTTTTTAAAACTAGAGTTTTCTATCGTGGACACTAAATTCTGTAATTTTAGAACTTGTTTCGGTCAGCCTTGAGAGACCCTGGAAATGATGTCTTCTCGCACAGAGGACCAATCTGGATAAATAAACATTTATTTAAAAAATATTGCAGTTTAATTCTTTTTTAAAATCCTCACCCAAGAATATATTTATTAATTTTAGAGGAGGAAATGGGGCGAGAGAGAAAAAGAGAGAGAAACATCTATGTGAGAGGGTAACATCGATCAGTTGCCCCGAGAATCAAACCCTGATCAATTGGGAACTGAACCTACAACCTGTTGGTGCATGGATGATGCGCTGACCAAGTAAGCCACCTGGCTAGGGCCATATAGCTTCATTTTTGAACAAATTTGTCCTTTTTTTAGTATACTCTCCCTTTTTTTGGTTTTAAGGAAAATACTTAATTTTTTAAAAAGATTTTATTCATTTTTAGAGAGAAGGGAAGGGAAGGAGTAAGAGAGGGAGAGAAACATCAATGTGTGGCTGCCTCTCACGTGGCCCCCACTGGGGACCTGGCCCACAACCCAGGCATGTGCCCCGACTGGGAATCGAACCTGCAGCCCTTTGGTTTGCAGCCTGCGCTCAACCCACTTAGCTACATCAGCCAGGGCAAAAAATACTTAATTCTTAGTGTTTGTGTAAGAGATTCAGGGATGCTCAATAAATTGACATTTCTTCCATTGTTCCTTTGCTTAAAGGCCTCTTCCTCCACCCATTTAATCACTTGTGATTTTTCTGCATTTCCTGGTTTATGATTTCACAATATTATTTTAAGTCACCTACTTATTATGTATGCTTCTGCAGACATCCATGAACTTGGTTATAGAAACTCAAAGATTACATTTCCCATTTACCAGTTGAATAAAATTGAATGTAAGAGTTGGAGTCAAACCTGGATTCAAATCCTGACTGACTCTGGCAAATTACCTAACTTAAGACCGTCCATTTCTTTACGTGAAACATGGAATACTAACATCCACCTCCCAGCTTTGCTGTGCAGCTTTGATGGCAAAGCAGGTGAAACATTCTCCACATTTACATGTACATTAAGGAGTAACCATCTAAGTCAGATCACATTTCTCTCTAGTCCCACAGCCAGAGAGCACAAGAAGTAAATGTGATTCATACTTCACGAAGCCTTTATAACTGTGAATAATGAGGGTTGTGCTCCACAATTTGTCCTGTAGTCGGTGTACAGTAACCCTCATCCAGCCGGCTGTGTGAGTCACTTCTAGGGCTTCATAGCCTTCACCCTCCTCCAGAATAAATGAACACTGAACTCTCTACTTGTCCCTGACTGCAGGGTTGGTTTGCTTGCTTCATTAGCTGTTTACCCAGGTGTACATTTATCCCTCAACATGTCCATGTGTTTAGTGAATTTCGAGTCTCTGTTCCTTTAAGGCAGTAGCACATAAGTCACTTTCCTTTCTACAGTCACACACAGACAGGGATTTAGGAAATATCTTTTTTTAACTTTATATAAACCTGTAATGACATACAGTTTTATCTAAACATGGTTATCTTCACAAAAATCCACTCCAAGAATGAAAAATTACAAATTCATGCCAGGTCACTTGAAATTCCTTATACTTTATGAATTTAAAATATAAATTGTGGGGAGGGATAATTAGATGAACTTTGAATTTATCTCCTAGTCACTCACCTGGCTGCTTCAATTTGATCCTCAATTTCAAGTGTTCCCAGTCTTCTGTTGATTGCATGCATGATCTTATCTCCTTGGTAACCACTTCCTCTGCCATCGAAGCTAGCTACTATAATGTTTTCTGTGCTTGCAAGGTAAGTAGCCCAGTTGAGTGTGAAGGTAGCATCTGCTTTTTGACTACAGGGGCCTGCATACCTGTGGGGAAAATTTTTTTTTAGCCTGTGTGGTTTTCCTGAGTTGAATAAGGAGTACTTGCATGTCCATTCATTGTGGACGAGTTGTGTGCATCTTTTCTAATCATGAGCCTGAAGTCATGCCAGACACCCAAGTATCCATGGTAGGTACTCTAAAACTTGGCAACATGACTCTAATGGTCAAGTGCGTCCTTCCAAGACGGGAAAGATTTCATTTTTGAAGATTGTTATCAAACAGACTTCTTTGGCCAACATTTTCTAAGTCATATATAATTTGGAAATCACAGAAATAAACTCTCTGATAGTTGGGATGGGGGGTTATGTTATGAAAAAATAATGAAGACAACAAATGCAGCTTTGGAAATACTGTTCCATGTCAGCTTACAAACATTCCTGAAGCACAAGTGTATTTCCTAGGTTGGAACTTCCTTAAGGACTTTGACTGCTGTATGATACACACTGCGTTTCCTCCACTATTCAACACCACGCCGCACACTACTGCTCCCGTGGACCAAAGTAAGAATGGCCACAATTCTTTAAAACTTTGAAAGAGAAAGAAATAGGCTATGTTGGAAATTGGGTATGCTGTTCGGCCTTCTATTTATGAACAAGTTTAACTCTCTTGCATCTGCAGTCTTCACAAGCTACAACTCACCCCACACACAACTGGATGCAAAATCTCTCTCAAGCCTTCTCATTTCCCTTCGTTAATCAGGAGAAGCTCCCACCCCTCGCTCATTGCTTTTCATTTGACTATGTCACCTTTGCACCATCTATCGGACTCCTAGACCAAGACCTTCTCCAATAGCTCTCTCCCCTCCCCAGCCCACTGCTTCTGCCCAGCTGTTCACTGCCCTTCCATAGGGTTAGACAAGGCCTGCTTCATGCCTTCACTAACATCTTCCTCCCTTGCCTTAGAGACGGCAGTCAAAAGAACTTTAATTTTACACAAAGTATCATATTACTTTAATTATAAAACACATATTATAACATTCTAACTTTAAAAAGGACACAGTCATGCATTTCTTGGGCACATCACATTTTTTAACATTTTTAAACATGATATGCTTTGGTTCTGTCAATGATATTAAATTTGGTAGAATAACATCTTCCTTTAGTAGCAGTTATGTATCAAGTTACCTAACACATCCTAACATTAAACAACATTGTTTTTAAAAATAGAAAACAAGGATTTAGATATCTAAAGATGTGAAAAGCAAAATCATTAGAAAGAAATGAACGTTAAATTTACCTTTTTTTTTTTTTTTAACTTTCTTAATGGAGATGCCTAATCATTACTCACTGGGTAGTTAAAGAAGATAAAATATCATTCTTTTCTAAAAGGTCCTTTTTTTAGACTTGAGGCCATTTAAAGCCTAAAGCAAATTAGTGTCACTACAGTCAAAACTAGGCTCAATGAAAATCAAATAGCATATTTAGAAATTTAAAATACTGCTCTTCTTGAGCTTTTATGTTTTGTTTACGTGAAACTGTAAATACAATGGAACAAGATTGTGTCTAATGCTAATATGTGTACCCTTCCTTCTTCTTCTTCTTCTTTTTTTTTTTCTCATAACAACAGAAAAGTAAAGTTCCTGAGCTTGAGCTGCAGTTTTCTCTTCAAGATAATGGACCCAGTAGAATTTACCACATGAGTTTGCAGTGTGAACAAAACCAGGCGAATTAGCTGGCACGCAGCTGGCACCCAGTACACTTGTTTTGTTGTAAAGGAGGGAAATGAGTCACACTCAAACAGGAAGAGTGGAATTGTGGCATTATGGGTGAAGTCAGCACAATTTTAGAAGGATTAAAGTTAAATGTATTCCTAATAATTATCAAAAGTATTTTACAAAGCTGCCATATTTAGAGATTACATGAATTCACAGTCACTGCTCGAAAACTGGTGATTTCAGAGCTTTAAGATTTGAAGAACTTTGGATTATAATACTTTCCTGTATAATGTGATTCTCTTCACCAAAAAGAGGAATGGAAAATACCAGGCAGTGATATTAGTGATATTTCGGGAACTGAAGAAAAGAAACCTGATGTCCTATTGAAACAAAGGCAATCATGGAAAATGTTTTGGCTATATCTGGGGGTATGGAAACTACAGAGGCTATTCATACCCATCTTGCTCATTAAAATCTCCACGCTGAAAGGATAAAAATGGGGACTTGAGAATTCCTTTGGAATTCCCTTGGAATTCAGGGAAACAAATCAAAACAAAATCCATATGCTCTTATGATGAAAGACAGTGTCTCTCTTCTCCATTAGGAAGAAGGCAGAAAATGCATGTTTGGGTCTGTTATTGCAAAATAGGTGGAGGAAATAGTAAAACTGCGGCACAATGATCCAGGGAGAGAGAAAGGATGTGTTTTCCTTTATTTTTCAGTAAGCTACACTGGGCAAAAAAAAAAAAAGTATGATAGTTAACTTCTAAATTTTTAGTTCCCTCCTCTTGAATACTTACACTTCTAGTAGCAGAGGATATTTCTTGGATTTATCAAAATTAGGAGGCAAGATCATCTGATACCAAAATTCTAAACAAACAGAAAGATTAATTAGTGAATTAAGAACAATGATTAGCACATGATTTTGGTTCCTTATCTGTTAGTGATAAATTATATCTAGAGCTTAACAGTTTTTTAAATTCGAACAGAAAAAGAAAATGAACCATTTGCATTCAGCATGTTTTTAAGAAATAAAACCATTCTCTTTCAGGTTAAAATACTAGTTCGGATTAACAATATAAGTTGTTTCAATCAATCTATTAAATACATCAGTGCCTTGTAAGATAAAAGTGCATTTCAAAATTGCTAATATTTTGTTTTTATGATTCTATCCTCTGGTATTGGATCTACTTATCTAGTTTGTTTATGGCTTATGTTCTAAGTTTGCCTCCAAAATGTTTTCCTTTTCTTGAATTTCCTTGAAGATGTTCAGGATATTTAGTTGGCCCCAACTCTATTTTAATGACATTTTTGTAATTCATATTGCCGTCTCAGACCCCAGAGTTAAGTTCCCATTTCCAGCTGTGCGTTTCACAGCATGAAATCAGGTTTCTGCAGAGCAAACTGCTGAGCACGTTTCACATGACGTTTCCCAGATCTGTTCAGTTCTCTCTGCTTGATTTCACATCAGTTTAATAAAATTTGTCCCTAAATAACGAATCAGTTTCCTTTGCTCCCAAGTTCAGGATAATGAGCTTGACTAATAAATCTAAAAGAGAAAAAAGTGATAGTTCCATATTCTAATAAGATCACCTCCAGCTTCAATAGATTTGACCTGTAGGAAAATTTTTCCCTCTCTCTAGAAAGACTTCTTCCTTGTGTTTATCTTTGTCTTTGTTTTCTGTTACAATTATTTTAGTTGATGAAAAAAGAAAGATGTAGGAGTCAAATCTTTATATGGAGTTTCTTCAATTTGCATTTTACTAATTGTTTTATGCCTTTTGATTAAATGTGCTTATAAGAACAAAAATGTTAGTCTCTATTACATTTCAAATTATCTGTTGATCATAATGCTTTTAATCAATATGCCAAACACATCCTTTGATCTGTCTTTAGTTTGAATCAGCACTAGTTGATTGGAAGTATTTTAGTTCCACCTTTTTGAAGATATGCAGCCTGTTCTTTGGGGGATTGTTTCTAATCCCTAGTCCCATCTCCCCCTGCCCCCTCCTAGTAGACTTCCCAGGGCCTTCTGGTGCCAGAGTTTGAAAGGTATAATCACCTTCCATCTGGACCCACCCCTTCTGGCAGCTCTATCCTTCCCTTTCTGTCATATTATCCACCCAAATCTTCTGGTTTCCTTAGCTGTAAAACCTTTCGAGTTCCCCACTGTTTACCAACTAAAATAGAAGGTCACATTTCAGCATTCAGTGCCTTCTGCACCTGGCCGTCCACTGAGCTCTCCAGAACTCGAAGCCCTTGCCAGTTGAGCCTGAATCAAGGGGCAGCTGCTCTGGCAGTACTTGGGAATTTCTTACAAACTCAGAATCCTGGGCCCACCCCGACCAGAATGTGCATGCTAATAAGGTCGCAGGGCTGGAGATACATAATGCGTACTCATTTTTGAATAGTACTGTTCTAGGCTGTTCTTCAGAAGTACCCTACACTTTGCAGTGCTTTTCCTGACATTTAAAATTAGATGAGTTGAGTCTTTTCTATCATTATCCTATATTTAAAAAAATAAATCTAAAATAAATCCTGATGGGTTTTCTGCTCCTTTATGAGTTGTCAGCCCTTAAAAAACAAAACAAAATGAAACAAAAAAAAAACAAGCAAGCAAATAAAATGAACAAATTACAAGATTTTCTACTCAAAGAAACCCATTTTTCTTAGTTGCCCCTGAATATAATCCATGATCGAGCAACCAGGCCAGGCACTGGGCTAACTCTTGAGGCATAACGGTGAAGAAAAATTCAAGATTTATCTCCTGAGACTGAAGTTTCAACATTTTATAGCCAGCTTTAATTTTTGTTATTCAATCATCTTAGATATTTTTGATATCTTTGGGTTAAGGTGAAGTACATGAGGATATTGTTAAGTTAAAGACACAATTAAGATTTAATAGTAAAACGGAGTTACAATTGAGATAAATGATGCTGTATTTTAACACAAAAGAATATAAAAGTAGTTCTTGTGACAAAACATTTCATAGGAAAATAACCTTAAATTATATATATACTCTGAAATACATATTTTCAGATCAAGTTATTATATTTAGTTTTATTTTTATTGGTGTTTTCATGAAAAGTTCTGTTCTAAGATAAATTTAACTTACTTGTTCCATTCAAAGTAATAAAGTTCAGTTCTTTTTTTGGCATCTGGACATTCTCCAGCATTTTTTTCAAAGCTGAATTGTCTTCCAGAACTCTCAGCTCTAAACAATATTCGAGATATGGAAATTCATTACAATGTGAAGAAGCTGGATTGTGCAAAGCATAGCAAACAAGTGGGCAATTCACTGATGGGACTACACATGCTTCAGGTTATACACCTGTGTTCAATGTCATTGTTAAGACACTCTAAACCCAAACAAAATCTCACTACTGTAAGTAGATTTTGGTTCCATTTACACACACTTTACTAAAAAACAAATGAATGGTGAAGTAAGAGAAAATACCTGTATCATTGCTGCTGCTATGCAGAGTATACAGGGGGAGACCAGGGCCTGTTAACACAATCAGGAAAAATACATTTTAGTGAAGTACTCTTTAAAAAAAGAAGGTAGCATATGTTTCAAAAATAGCATTTACTACTATTTAACTTTGACAGAATTTTGATAGTATTTAAATTTGATAGAATAAATATCATAATGGATAAAGGGCTTGATAAGTGTTAGGTGCTTTTCCTTCCTTAAAATAAGTGCAATTTGAATGTGAACATGAGAAGTATTACCAGAAAGGTACAGGGCTCAGGAGAATGAAGAAATGAACTTCTGGACCTGCTGGTGCCTTGGTCACATTATCATTCCTGTGCCTAATTTCTTCATTTGTGCACTAAGCCATGGGTCCCCTGGAGAGCTGCTATGCTTCCCTGCTCTAAATCCACAATCTGGGGAGGGTCACACCAGTCCTCAGGGACTGCCCCCACCCCAGGGTGGGGCTCTGGAGCCAGCCTCACCTAGGGGAGGGACAGATTTCCCTCCCGCTGCCCACACAGCAGAGGCCTAGAGCCTGGCGGCACATCTGCACAGTGCCTGACTTGGCTAAGCGATTCCTTCCTGGCATGCAAAAGTGTTTTTCTCACCCTTCCATATCTTCACTGTTTATCCCAACTGTGGTAGCTGCAGAGTAGAAGGTAATGTATAGAAAAGCTATTTTTTGAGCTATTTAATTTTATACATTTGGATAATATTAATTTTTACCTGATCAGAACCACAGTGAAGGCATTATACAGACCCGGGTTTGAATCCTGGGTTACCTGCCGTGTGCCTTAGGATGACATATCTATGCTTCAATCTCCTCATATAAAATGAACATAATATTACCTACATTTTAGATTTTCTCAAGGATCAAACAACATCATGAATATAAAACTTATAGCACAATGCTTATTATAAAACATCTGCCCAAGAAATGGTGACCGAAAACAGCCATGGTAAAGAGCCATTAAGAAAAATGTAAGAGTAAATAAAATATGCTAGTAAAGAAAGATTCAGATAACTGGTTTGGAGACATTTTGGTGAGAAACAGTTCTGTTCAGAATACCCGGATCCTTTCTGTCACTTTGAGAAGTAATTCAGCTGAGAAATAATTCAGCACAGTGCTTAATGGAGGGCTTGAGAGGCAGAGGCCTGTGTTCAAATTCTGCCTTTAGTAGCTGTGTGACCTGTGGAAGTTCTATTGGCTTTCCCTGTTCAGGCTTCTTCACTCATGATAAAGAAAACAATAATAACAACAGAAACAGAAGTCAGAGCAGTGAGCAAGCTGGTTAACAGGCACCATCCACATACATTTCTCATGGAAAAGGGAAGGTGCAAAAAATGATAATTGAAAAAATATACTATATGTGCATATATATTAGGATGAAGTGCCTCTGTTATGCATGCGCTCTGGGGTGTGACTGTTTTCAGTCTAAAGAAACCTCTTGGTTAGAAGGGGAAAGAAAAGTGATTAACTCATCATTCAGACATGAATGATAAAAAGAGGACTTATATGATTTCAAGAACTTCTCGGATTCAAAAGGAGAGAACTGAGCAGGACAGAAAGAATGCTTCCCAAACTGGACACAGAAAGAGAGACTTTAGGGATGGAGATGCTAAGCCAGGAGGGTGGTAAGAAGGTTTTCCAGATAGAGGAGGGGCCATCAGCTGGGGAGTGGAAGGGGAGTGAAAGCTCGCAGGCAGGGGGATGGAGGGAGCTACTTCAGATAGACACTGTGGGTACTCCCTGCTGCTCTACCTCCCTGTAGCCAGTTCAGACTTACCGGAACATCTCAGCTGATAGTACTTCGCTTCTTTACTAAATGATACAGAATAGTACTGACACCTTTCTGGGTGCAGCTCACAAGTAACACATGTCACCTTTGTGTAGTTACTGAGGTGGATTCTGTAAAACCAATGATGGAAAGTAAGTGTTTGGTAAAAGGATAAATCGAATAATGCCATATATTTCAAGATGTCTGATTGCCAAAACAATCCTCAAAAACTTTTAAAAGTGAAAAATATACATTAATTGATTAATAACCTCAAACCTCCCATTGTTTGGAAATGTCACAAAACATCTAATGAAATCATTCTCTTTTGTTGACATGCAGATTGATTTCTAAAGGAATAAAAGCATTTGGAAACAAATTCAGTTTAATATATTAGTTAGGACAAGTTCCCCCTCACCCCTCAAAGAAGAAGTCAAGAAATTGTGCACCAGCTTAAAAGACTCAAGTCAACTTGATAAATATCTTACTTATAAAGATTTCTTTGTCCTGGTTTTCCATTATATTCATTACTAATGTAGTATCTGGGAAGAAAATAAATGAAGTATATGTTAATTATGTTTTTTAAGAAAAGTCAAGTACACTCCATTTAACTTAACACCAAGCATTAGTGCTCATACAAATGCTTACCCTTCTGTCACTGTTTTCCCTGCCCTCTTGCCCCTAGAAGCCATCTTCCCCATCATCTCTAGATAGGAGATTCTTTTTTATTTATCAGACTAAAATGTCTCAATGCAGGGATTGCTCCCTTAACTAAATTGGCAATTAACATCTCAAAGAAGTCTTTTGTAAGAAAAATTTAACTGGACAACTACCCTAAGGTTGAGACACCATTTGCCTATACCGCTTTCCTTATTTTCTGATTTATAACATAAACTGCTAGGTGGCAGCAGGCCCATCTTCCCGAGAGCAGCAGAGCCACTTCTAAAGAGACCCTTCAGAAACTGTTATGGGTAGTGGGCGCATTCTTCCATGGTAAGACCAGAAAGGAATTATAAACGTGCCTGAGATTCTAATGAAAATTAACACTCCCTTTCCCACCAGCTCCTGGGAGTTGACAGCCTCGGCAAAGCTTTCCAGTTCCCAGAGGAAGGCCGAGACATGGACAGAGAAAATAGCCACTTCAAGCCTTCCCAAAATTCAGTGCCAGTTGAAATTTAACAAAATGCCCTGGGGTGCTAGTTCAGTGTTCCAAGATGGTTCAGAAAAAGAGGCTACAGATCTTCTAAAGTAAAGCAGGTAAGAGCAAGAGGTAGAGCTGCTTGGTGGCAGGGTATCAAATCTGCTAAGCATATGTGAAAATCATTAAGGCTTCCATATGTTAAAAAGAAAAAAGTACTGAACACATTCCAAACAGACTACTTTTTATTTGTATGAGATTTTTCCCTATTTCTCAGCAAAGAGGGCATGATTGTGACAAATACGTTTACATCCTAGAGTACTCACAGGTAATTGTTGGTAAGGGCTTCTATCCTGATGACTTCCCAGGCTCCTTTTGTAATAAATGTGCAATACTGATTGGGCTTTAAAAAAAAAAAAAAAAAAAAAAGGTTGATTAGACTCTCTCCAACCAAGATTAAGAAGAGAATTAAATCATTTATATCAGGAGTTCAGATAATCTCAAATCTTTTTCTTAGGTCTCCCTACCCCATCCACCTTACTAGATACCACCCAGGAATTTGAAATAGTCTGATTATTTGTACACATTCATCAATTTTTATGAAATGACCTCCACTTAAAGTCAATTAAAAAAAAAAAAAGGGTGGGAGATCAACCTGAAAGGAATTGTGTAAGAATACTTACTTCCTTATCTACTTGGAAAAGACAAATGTGTTTGTAGCCCTCATTATTGCTGATGACCTTGTAGAAGCTATTCCCATCAGAGGTAAAGTGGGGTTCTGCAGGCTTAAACTAGAAAATATTAGAAAAAAATGTTAAGGCACATTAGTCTCATCTCAGTACCAACTTTCATTTTAGAAATTACAACACCTATGCGTGAAACCCATGCTTCATTTACTTGCCAAATGAAACCACAGTGTCTTGAAAAAAAATTCTCCTTCTACAAAATGCAGACAAAAAGATCTAATGCCTAGAGAACTCTTTTGTGAGGAGTGAATGAGAGAAGGCCACAAAGAGGCAGCCATGGGATACTTGACACACGGCAGTGGTCACTGCTCTTCTCGGACATCTCTCTTTGGAGGATAGCTCTGACTCCTGCCTACAAGTGTGCAAAAATTAGTATTAGCTGTTCAGTTTCAAGAAGTGAATTTCCTCCATGTCACAAATGTGCTTTCTTGAAACACACTAATATTATATATGACTGTTTCAGGTTGGAGGTGGTTTGTCATTTGAGGGATTTTTTTCTTTTGCCTGTCTTTTACACAGATTTCTTTTTGAAAGTCAGAAAGTCTTTCACTATTTCTGGGCCAGATACCATAAGAAATGTGTCTTATATTTCAGTACAGAAACATTCATAGGGTTATCATTTTATCTAAGTCTTTTCATTTTGCTAAATAAGATCAACAGTTTACCAAAAATAGTTGTATGGAAATACAGAACAGAATTTCCCTTTTTTACAGTTCAATAAAGATAGTTCTCAGAATGTAATGTAGTTTAAGCAGGATAGTATCTACCCCAGCCTGAAAAGGATATGCCGCTTAACAACTTCAATTTCTTCACTACATTGGAGAGCAGGTAGGAGATGGTCTTTTAAAATTGTTGGTGCACTTCTCCCTTCATGTCTCCCCTCTCCTCAGCTCCCGTTTTAGGAACGAGGAAAAATGCTTCCCTGCTCTATTTAGTGATTCAAAGCAAATTCATTTATGGAGCAAGCTGAGGCGTGCAGTACACTTGGTGTTCTCATTACAGAGCTCTGAAACACATTCCCCTCTCTAGACCTGTGTTCACAGCCTTATCTTTTTAATACATTTCCCTGTTTCCCCTGGATGGAGTTGTGCCTAGGAGAAATGTGTGAAAAGTGGCATCTGTCTGGTTAAATACAGAGAGGAAAAAACATATTTTTTTCAGAGAGTCGTGAGGAAGTGTAGCACGTCTCTTGCCATGGAGGAAACCACTTTTCATGTTGGCAAACCTCTCCCCTCTGCCCAATGAATGCCTGAAGAAAAAGGACGTGTGAATGCTCTTGGAGCTCCCAGCCCAGCTGGAAGGAGCCAGGTTCCTGAAACGGGGCGCCTCTCATTAGTACCCAATGAGAGGTGAGATCTTGACATGTTTTGCGTCACTTTGTTTCTCTCTTAAAGGAGACTTAATGGAGGTGGTCACAAAAATTAGGTGACATTTCATCTTCATCTTTTGCATGAGGTGCCATGGTGGCCGGAGTGTCTTCACCAACTTGCTTCACTCCATAGCTTCCAGCGCCGCAGTCAATGATGCTGCCCAAGGTGGAGCATGCTGGGAGTGAGAAGCCTGAGGGATCTCTGAGGGTCATCGTGCTTCCTTGGATTCAGCTTTGCATCTGGAGACTATCAAAGTGTGAACCCACATGAGTATGATTTCCTCCAAAGAGAGCTGCATGGGGGGATGAAGTGTATGCCACTGAATTTCTGCTGGGTGTACAAGTAGTCCCATCTTCTGCATTCATGCAGACTATAAATGCAAATCATGTTTTCTGCCTCTGAAGCACATAACTTCAAATATGAGGTCAACAAGCACATTCAGTACCTTGGCCGACTTTCAGCAATGGTTGTTTTTAACATACCGGGAGCTACAATTTGCCCAGAGTATGTTTTTTATTTTGCCTGCTCCTCATTATCACTTCTCGGCCTTTTGGCTGAAATCAAGTGTATGCTCTTCATTGATTTTCCACTTGCCCCCTTACTTTTTCCAACTGAGTATGTTAAATATTCTCTATAAGAAGACATCTCTGCAGGGAGCATTTAAATATTTTGAGAAACAGGTCAACAAATATCTCTATTATTAACAAATCACATAGGGCCCTTGTTTGGTATATCCACATATCAAATAGCTCTGAGTATTTGATGCCTACTACAGAAAAACCTGTAACTCTTAAATACTCACTCTTCCAACCCAGCCAGTAGTGCTCTCTTCAATATGCTGTCGTCCCTAGGGAGGACAAAAGACAAAGTGTTTTAAAAGGAAGTGAGATATGAGTTCAATCCTTCAGCTGTAATTTGTGGTAATACAAATAAAATTTCACTTAAAATAATTAAAAACTTCTACATTCATATACTTGTATCTACACTGGCATTTTTTAGATATATAACTATATTATATCATTTACCTCTCTTACCTAGAGCTCTGTCCTGGGTCAAAACCCACCTGCTGTCTTGGAAGCCCTACTGGCATTTCAGTTCAACAGGTACAGAACTAGGGATAATCTCATTACCTTTCCTCCCTCCTGACCAGCTTGTTCTTACTCCTTCATTCTTCTCCTGGTGAATGGCCAATTCACCCAAGCCATAGACCTGGGAATTATTCTAGACTCCTACTCTTCTGAGGAGCTAGTCACCTGCCTCAGCCCTGTCATCTGGTTCTTTACTTCTCTCGTCTTTGTCCACCACTACTGCCCTAGTTCATGGTCTCAGGCTTTGCTTGGTATGTTATCCTAGTCTCCTGGTTGGACACTCTGCTGCTCTTCTGTTCTCTCAGTCAGCTCTCCACTCTGCTCAGCCCACAGCCTATATCATTTGACAATAGATAGCTCTATCTCATTATGATTCTCTCCTCTTTAAAACCACGAAATAGCTCCCCTTGTCTTATAAGATATGCTCAAGCTCCTCAGAATGTCACCTGAGCTTCAGTCTGGATCTCTGACTTCAGTTCTCACCATTGTCCTTCTCTCCCAATGCCTAGTCCTATGTATCTGCAGACCCCGCATGCTCTAAGCTGTTCACAATGCACAACCTCTGCTCAGACGGCCTTTATGCCCTTATCTGCCCAGCATATGGCAACTTATTCCAGAAGGCTCCAGGTGTTCCCCACAACACCTCCCACCCCACTATATCTGTCCTCAGTCAAGTTGGTCATATTCCTTTGCTCTACATTCCTTGCACTTTGCTTATACCTTTTTAGGGCACAATGCCCTTGTATTAGGGTAGTTTAATTGGCAGAAATCAAAGAACTTAGGTTTTACAGTGTGCATTCTGGCTGCCATGTGACCAGAGCAACCTCCCTAACCTTACTGAGCCTCAGTCTCCACAGTGTGTGGCTACTGTGACTATTCAAGAAATGGTAGCTATTATTATTGATTTTTATAATGGAATTCCCTAATAGAAGATAAAATCTGGGGGAAAGGCATGCTGTCTAATCCTTCCTTCCTTCCTTCCTTCCTTCCTTCCTTCCTTCCTTCCTTCCTTCCTTCCTTCCTTCCTTCCAACAGTGCTCATCACAGAGCTTGGAACATAATAGATATTCAATGCCTGCTGCATAAAGGCATGAATGAATGAATCAAGATATGGGCTGCCCAAACTTTCTAAGGTAACAATTTGTCCTGTGCCTAACCAGGATGGAAACACCTAGGGGCGGTGCACAGGACCCATTACCAGAAAAGCAGTTTGTAGAGGTATCCCTGATTTATGCCCACAAACCTCCACCAGGCTTCACTCCTCCTGCAGGGACTGACTCCCAAAGGAGTTTTAACCCTGATCCACCAGCCTGGCTGCACCTTGTGGTCCCCTGGCTGTACCCTCACCCTACCCCATACCAGCACCTCAAGGTTGGATCAAATTTGCATTTGCTTCAACGTTTCCACCCACTCACACTGGTAGTTATCTAAATTCTAAAGTTTTTTGCTGCCTATCAGCTTTTTGCTGATACAGTATAGATTTGTAGCCTCTTGGTATTTGTTTTGTCTCATATATATACTCAGCACATCATTCTCCATTTCCTGTATTTTCTCCATTGAAACATGGAGACTTTTCAGAGTCTGGTCCTCTTGGACTTTTGAATTTTGACATCAAATTCTACCTTCTCGGTTTCCAATCACCACCCTTCCCAAGTGATAGCATCCACAACCAAAACAATGTAACTAGTGAGTGAACGTGAAATAGAAGCACCAACAGATACCAGATTGCTAAAAGTTAGTCAAGACTGACTTACTGCCTGAGGGTCAAAGAGTTGGAAAGGATAGAAGTTCAAACGTCATATCCTGACTCCCAAACTGTTACTCTCTCCCTGTTTTCGCACAGCTCCTCGGAAATGGAACATCCCATTTAACCTTACCACCGAGCAATTCCATCTTCCACTGGACTCCTCATAGTCACAAATATCTGTTACTGAATAGTTCTGCATCCTCCGGAGCCACTGCAAAGAAATCCTTTCTTTGGTTACCCATGTCACATCACACAAATAGTGATCCCTGGAAGGAAGGAAGGAGGAAGGAGAGATTAATCATTTCCAAATCTTGGCATAAATGGACATTTCACTCAATGAAATGAATCTTGAAGGAAATACAGTTTTAAATGGCTGTTGAAAGCATGTAATACTATTGTATAAAAAGGAGCTTCTTCTGAAAGTAACCTCACAGAGTCCTCTGACCATAAATTCTTAACTGGGGAGGCTATGGTGGGCAGTCATGCCCCAGTCTAACTTCTTCAGTAAAAGGTTTATCTCTGCCTTAAGGAAGCCCTGCCCATTGTTTTAATGCACCTTAGAAAAGTCTCTTTTCAGCCCCTCAAAAGCAAAACCACCCTCAAGAGAGCACATAACTGTGTTCACTATCCTCTAATCCAATCACAATCCTGACTCGCTTTCTCCCACCTTCATGTAGTCCTCCATGTGTGCCCTCCCTAACTCCAAATGCATAAAGGAAGATGCCACCTGCCGATTTCCAAAGCATCTTCTCAGTTCGTAGGGGTCTTACTTCCAGGTATATCCTCTGTTTGACTCAAATTAACTTTTATAAAATTTTTCTACGGGTTACATTAACACCAGACTATTACACCTTTTCTTAAAGTTCAAAGTATAATCTGAATTTAAATGGAAATTAAAATAAATTTGACCGGATGAAAGCGGCTAACATCAAATGGTGGTTTAGCATACATGACGGGATATTTCAAATCCTCAACTCGGCCCTTGGTGGTTCTGGGAGTCGAAGGTGACATTTCCCTATCTCTTTTCCTTCCTGTGGGAACATTACCTTGAGATCAGTGACACTGACTGAGTTTCAAGTATGTTCTGGTGATTTGAGTGCTTCTCTAAAAAACTCTTCTTATTTGGGTGAAACTACAGCTGACCTTTTTCTCAACTGAATGTTCAAAGGAGAAAAATTGACTCATCTTTACAGACTTTGGAAATCAAATACTTATATTTTATAAAACCTCTCAAGAGTCAAAACCTGAGTAATATGAAGACATTAAGAAACCCTTTGGTATTTTAAAGTAAATTTATTCAAATAGAGATTATCTCTAGCAATGCATTCTCCTACCACACATACCTTTAAACGTTTTTGGAACTACATTTTGATTTGTAGTGAGATGCATGGAAGTCGTAATTACTTTGCTGATAGCCTCCCTAACACTATGTGCTCTGGATATTTTATTTGATTTGCCTTCCCCACCTCCCATTGTGAGTCTGTACATCTGTTCTTAAATTGCCCCTTTCACTGTCTGATCAAAGCCTCTGTCCTTTTGTCAGAAGGATTCTGAAAGAATCTTTTCTTCCCACATCTTCTAATCTGGCCCTGTGGCTGTATTCCCTTCCCCAAAAAATGCTCTGAGATCCTCCCTTGCTCTTTCCTTCACAGGCTTCCCCCATCCTTCCTCTTGTCATTTTGTCGACGGCTCTCTGAGGTAAGACCACAACTATCTGTTCACAGCATAACACCAGGGCTTAGGAGAATACCCACACAGAACAAGCACTCACTAAAATTGTGTGGAACACAGCTCTGAAGAAAGGCGGCGGGGGGCGGGGGGAGGCAGAATCGTGTGCTGTCTTTTGCAGCCTAAATGGCTCTGTCCTTCCTCAGAATTCACGGATCACTTCCTGTTTCCATTCCCTTCACAGACACTAAATCAAGCACCAAGTACATATTGAGCACTGAGGATGGATCAGGTGCTGGATAAAGCACTTTAAGCCCCTCACTACATCACTATCCCCCTTTTACAGCTGGGAACACAGTATGTTCATGCACCCAAGAGTACGAGGGCCTCTAGGTTGTCCCATATAGATGGCAGATGTTGAAAAAAGACCAACCCCCTTCACCCCGGGACTCCTTTCCACTGCAGTCTTTTCCAATGCTTAAGTACCTATTCACTATCTTGCCCACACAGCTGGCTGGCTAGTACTCCATGAACATCCTCTGAGTTTTCCCAGCTGCCCTGCTTTGTGCCACCTGTGTTCAGTCTGAAACAACTGCCATGCTCTAACTCCTTTAGGTCTTACCCAAGTATCCCCTGTCCACCTCCTTCCACACTGCTCTCACCAGCCTTAAGATGCTTATCACGAGAGGCCAGGCTCCAGAAAGAGCCTTCCCCTTTCCTAAGGTGGCCTTGTAACAGTGGGAAGTAAAACAGAGGGGAACTGTAACCCACCTTACCATTCTTTTGACACTGTTTCTGTAAGTGCTGACTCTGACTAATACGTAGATAAACAGCAAGTTTGCATAAGAATCCTAGGAGATACCTTCAAAAGATAGAGACTCCACCTCCAGGCCTCCCAGCTCCGGGAGACTTCCTGACCTTCAACCCTGGAGCCAAGATGATGATGCACACCAGACCATCACTTTCGTTATCAGAATGGACTGTGCTGAGAACTTTTCAACCCCCTCCCTTGATCTCTCAGTTCTGTTCACTTCTCCCTCCTTACAAAAAGCTCTGCCTTCACTGAGAGGTAGAGATGGGCTTTGAGATGTGAGTGCCCTATCTTCCTAGGGAGAAGGACTTTGAGACGTGAGTCACCTGCCTTCCAGGTTACCAGCACCTGAAAATAAACCACTTTCCTTTATATCAGCACCTGCCACTCGAATATTATTAGCTTTTGAAGCGATGGGCAGCCACACCTGTGTTCAGTTACAGCTTGGCGGAGGAAGGGACAGATGAGGGGTGAAGTTAACTCTTACACATGGTTAGTGGGTCTCTTGGTACTAAGCACTTTATCTACAAACAGCCATTAATTGTGCTCTTGGGTTCATAAATCAGCCATAGAAAAGTGACTTTTCCCCATCTGAAAACATTGAGTAATGGAATTTGGGAACTCTGCCAGGAAACTCGCATGCATCTGGCATCTTCCCTGCCCATTTCTAACCCGAAGTTCATGAACCCGTACACTTTGTTACCTTTGTCACTCTCCACCGCCCAAGGCGCACTCTGTGCCCTGTGAGTGCCCAACATGACAGTGCACCAGCAGAGCGCACAGTGATTTCTGAATTTAACTCACACACACATCTCTTCCATCACAGCTTTCCTTCAGGATTTGGAATTAGGAGGAGACAGAATGAGGGTGCAAATCCCACCCCTGAGCTGAGATCCTGACAGGACCAGATGTCAGAGAGTCATAAGAAAAAACATAAGGAAACTAATGGCTCAACTGTACTTTTTACCAAAAGGTTTAAGTCCCCTTTTAAAACCAGAAAATCCCAACAAGCAGGATTATCATTTATACTTTGCACTACATGCTGATTTCGTTGTGCAAAAACAGAGAGGCAACTACTGAGTAGACTTTGATTACATAATGGCTGTGGGAGGAGTAAAAGAGGGACCGTGCTGGCAACCTGACCTCCCCGTGAGACATGGTCAACACAGTGACTCACCCAGTTCTTCTAACTTCTGGAATGGGGTTAGCACAAGGAGAATATGGTTGATTTTAATACTAAAGCCATGGAGTAATTCCCAGACATAATAATAGGTCACACCCACATGGAATCTGTGATGTGCCTGGCACTGTTCAAAGCGCTCAACATAAAGCTCATGACGACTACATGTGCTGGATCATCGGAGTTCATGCTGCACAGACAAGGAAATGGCAGTGTGGAGAGGTCAAGTAGCTTGTCCAAGGTCATGCACTGGAAAGTGTTGGAACCATCGGCTTCAGATTTCCTGCTCCCTGTCCCTGCCTCTGTAGAACCTCTAACAATCTCTCTGGTAAACATTGCTAGCTCTCACCCTCTTGCTTCTTTTCAGGATAACATTCATCACTCCAGGAAATCTATTTATTCCTAGAGAGTGTGTGTAAATGGAATAGCTGAATTCAATAAAGCAAATCATATTTACATGTACTGGGAGAGACTTGCTTTTGAAAGTCATAATGCAGGGGATCCCTTGGTAAAGTGACTATTGACTTGTAAACAGTGAGCACTTAATAAATGTGTGGAGAGTGACATTAATGCCCAAAATTGGTATAAATGTTTCCTCTAGTATATTAAAGGTGCTTAAAATAAGGTACACATTACTAACTGGAAAGAATATTGGAGAGAAAATTGCTACTAGGAGCAAGTGCAGACGGTGCAGTGATTAATTCAGCGAATCACCCAAGGAAGCAGGCGTCCTGCCAGAGCTGCCCGTGGGCTCCATGCCACCCTCTGCTCCAACAGGGATGCCAGCCTTCCCGGGGCCGCTGACAGATCGCTGAGGAGAGGAATGGGTGGGGTGAGATGGAGCAGAACTGAGCTCCTAATCTGCCTCCTTTATTGTAGGGTGTCACTAGTTGCCAGCGTACTTCATTCCAGTTCACTTATCTCCTGTGTGACAATCGCAGACCTTATTGGCCCTACTTTACAGGGTCATGAACTGTTCAGAGGACATATAACAAGCCTTTATTGTGTCCTTCAGGAGCGGAGAATGGGGTGGGGTAGGTGAAGAGCTGAACGCGATGAGTCCCAGGAGCCATTCAGCCATTCAGCCATTAAGCAGCTATCAGGTTGAGTCACCTCAGAACTCTCCCCAGCGTGAACGAACCTCAGTGCTCTCTCCTGTGCCTCACTCACAGTGGCGCTCTGGAGGCTCTGCGGTTCTGTCTAATCTCCTGAGACTTCTCCGGGGGAGGAGTAGCAGTGAGGACGGCCTGCAACCTGGGTAGCAGCGGACATTTGTTTCTGGCACTGCACTTCTTTGTGCTCTCTCACTGAACAAAGATTTCTGGGTCTTTAAAAAAAGTTTGCCAACTGCTGGTGAGGTGTAAAGCCCCTTCTGGATCTAATATTTTTTCAGAGCAGGTGCTCATGGTCCATCCTCCCCTCAGGTATTAGTTGTAGACCAAGAGGTCATACCAGAGTCTGCTGCTCTTTTTCTTGGACAGCCCTGCACTTTCCCACACAGGTTCCTCCCACTTCACGGCTCTTCCTCCCCACTGTGGCCTGTTCAGTCTGCACATTCTCCAGGGTGCTGTCTTTGATTCCTGGGGTCATGAAAAATCTACCTCCCCTGGTCCCAATGTCTCCAGCCTTTTGTTTACGCCTCTGTCACATTTGTTCCTAGAGCCATATATCAGAATGTTTTATATCTTCTACCGGATCTGTCTTAGGAGGGCAGACGCTCATTCTGAGGATGTATTTGTGTATGAATAGTGAGTGCTCAATCAATGCTGATTGAAGGGAAGGTGGGATGGGACCAAAAAGCAGATGGTAAAACCCCTGGGTAAATTTTTATACCTTTGGAAAAACTCAGGAAAAAATTAATTATTGATAACTGGTATCCCCCCAGAATAAATAGGGTAATATAAATATGTCTAAACAAGTCAATGAATTAATAACTACAGAGCAAAGCCCGCAGCATGTCCGATGTAGTGAATGCAACCCTGAGAATGGGGATGCTTCCATATTGCCCTGATGACAACTTCAGGAATCTGAGGGTGCCCGCTGATTGTGCTCAGAGGGAGGCACCTAGCAGAGTGCTGACAGGCTCTGTTTTCCAAGTCAGAAAAACAGGTTTGCATGCAGAATCCTACTTGGTTATTTTCTTAGCCTTTAGGCCTCATTTTCTTATCTGTAAAATAGGCATATAATAACAGTTGTTGGAAAAAGATGGTTACTTTAAAGATTAATGTAATAAAGCCTGTGACAATGGCCTGTGTCTCCCACATAGTGAGTGCTTCATACATGTTAGCTCTTATTTAAAAGCAACAACAAAACCAATAAAATAAAAGAAATGAATAAGGAGCAGTGTGACAGGCCTAAATTGCATGCAATGTGGTGGTTATCTTCACAGGAAAATAACAAGGGGCTGAGGGTGCTAGTGGCAGAATTTCAAACCACCAAGGATTATTTAAGCAACTGATATTCTGAGGCACATCAACATCATGAGGCACCTTAAATTTAATCCACAGTTTCCCTGAAGTTTTCCAGTTCTTTTTTTAAAAAAAAAATTATTGATTTTTAGAGGGAGAGGGAAGGGGAGAGAGAGAGAGAGAGAGAGAGAGAGAGAGAGAGAGAGAGAGAGAGAGAGATTTGTTGTTCCAGTTATTTATGCATTCATTGGTTTATTCTTGTATGTGCCCTGACTGGGATGAAACCTGCAACCTGGATGTATTGGGACAATGCTCTAGCCAACTGAGCTACCCCATCAGGTCTCTAGTTCTTAAGAGAACCTGGAAATCCTGTGTGATGTGACCTTATTCCCTTCACTCTCCTTTCCACTCAGGAGGTTCTGGTCACCTGGCCCTCCTCACAGTTCTTTTAATGCACCAAGTATGTTCTCTCTGCAGGGTCTTTACACTTATTTGTTCTTCTTCTGCCTGGATACGGTGACAGTGACCCCAGCTATCCATGTGGTGAGTCCCCACCCTTTCTTTACATCCATGCTCACAGAATGTCTCATCAGAGAGGCCTTCCCTGACACCCCTGCCCACCTCCATCATCATCAGCATCACCTTTGCCTTGCTTTGGATGTCTTCAAAACATTTGTTACCACCTGACATTTTAACATATCTTTGTTTCCCTGGTTCTTGTCCATCCTCCTCCACCCTGAGCGTAGGTTCCACCACACTAGGGATTCTGGCTGTTCTATTCATTGTGTAACCCTGTCACTGACCCTGCCCAGCACAGAGACATGAGTGCACTCAACGAAGAGTGGTTCAGGGAAAGAATGAATGACTGCCAGCCTGAGTGACACTATGGGAGAATACCATTGATTCTGCTATTCTCTTCTTAAAATGTTGCCCCTGGGAGCTATACAATTAATTGCCCATGCATTTGGGTTAAGACTCTTACCCTGTTAACATAGAAGCAGGAGCAGTGATTTGTACAGAAACTGGGTTGGTGAGATTGTCGGTATTTACAACAAAGAACTTTACAGTTGGATTCACAGCTCCTGCCTAGGAAAAAACAGTCATGCAATTGATATTGACAAAAATATATAAGATCACTGCACACGTTTAAAACTGTACAAAATGTCTGTGTTACAGTCATAAAATTATAACAATCAGATACATTCAAACAATTTAAAACAAATAAAATGAACATAAGGGAGGGTCATGAAATGCAACATTTCACATTCAAGCAGAAACACATAAGGCCCCAAATACTCCTATTTAAATTATAAATATTCATATTTTATGTATAGTTTATGCAAACAGGGATAAATTTCTTAAAATCACTTCGGATATTTTGCAAATATAGCCTGACCCCAGAAGACAAGAAGTCTGCTGGCTGACCACTATGAAGAATTCCTTGGGTTCAGCCAAAGACATGATCCACCCAGAAAATTAGTTTCCCTGAGTCGAGAGCCAATAATGCTAATTAGGAAGCCATCATTTTCACTCTAAATTCAGGTTCATCATGTTGGAGCTTTGCAATAAATACTATGACAGAAATCTATAAAACGTTTTTACATACACACATAGATCTTCAACTGACAAATTAGTTAGAAATAATATATTTTTAGTAAGAACATTTTATGGTTTGTTTGTTTTTTTGCCAGTTTCACTCATCAAAAAATAACATTTCACTGAAAATACATCTCCATATTTAGTCTCTGATCTTTTTTTCTTTTAACTTCCTCTGTCTTCCTAAAATGGCAGCTCTTCATAAAACAAACTGAGTGAGTCAGTAAAAATAAAAATCCCTTTTTCCAAATTGCTTACACCAAAAAACCACTTTACTATTAGATTTCTCTATGGACAATGCGGTGGCCATTATTAATATGACCCTAGTGAAGAATCATGGTCCCCTTCTAAATCCCCATCTTCCTCAGCTTACACTGCTTAAGAAAGCTTTTCAATTTTTATAAACATGCATCCGGAGAGGGAGAACAGCCTTGAAAACCAAGACATGACACTATTATTCCAAATGTAGGATGTGTGAAATTAACACGAGTGCCAAATCTATAATAGAACCACTAAAACTAGTCATGTATCTGTTAATTAGTAATACAACCTGATATATAATCAAGCTTTTCAACTTCATCTAGGGCACATTCCAATTTCTACAAATGAGATGAGCTTGTGATTCAATTATAGCCTCTCTTTTCCTTCATTCAAACATTTCAGTCCCCCTACCTCTTTCAAAAGCATTTTCCCCATCTTTTTCGGCTTGTCATTCCTCAAAGTTTTTGGAGAAATTACAAAACCTTAAATCACACTCTTTCCTAGGATAATAAAAATACTTTAAAATTGCCAGATGCTGTTGACTTCAGCAAGAGTAATCACAGCAAGCTGTTGAAGAGAGACTGACAATATTTTCATTAGCAAGAAAGGATTAAATGAAACCATTCCCTTCCCATCAAATCACAGAACCACTATATGAATAGGAGCACAGACCTTTGGATATGGAATGTGCATAGTCTTTGGGTACTGCAGTGACTCATCAATGTAGATGGAGAATTCAATACGCGGGACTTCAGTGTCGTTAAATTGGGCATATGCTAGAAATGTGCTGTTTGGAGACCACCACAGAGCAGAGTGGGTATTGAAGATTTCCTCTGAAAAAAAGACATAAATTGTTCTGTTACTAGAAGTAGCTGATAAATTGGCTTTGGCATTCAAAATATTTTTCTCATTAGCTTTAGTAATTACAGTAGAGTTCAACTAATGAACCACTTTGCATTCGCTGGGCTTCCAAAATCAGAGTAATACAAATGAATAAAAATAAAATCTTTAAGGATAGATCTGGATTATAAAAATAAGTAACCCGTTGGACTGTTTTAGAATATTTTAGCACACAATATTTAATATGCACTCTACATGTTTTTCTTTATCTTATAATCCTCTAAATTTATGCTGCAAGACATACTAAAAGTAAATTTCACACAAGGGGCTGATTCTCCTTTGTAATTTTCAAACAGTCAACATGCCAGTATACTCTTCCCAACAGGGTGGGTGGTGTGTGGCTCCATGCTATCAAACCAATGTGGTGCCCAGCGTTTACTACTTTTGGCATAAACAAGATATGGGAAGGATGGATTTAGAATGGCAAGGAGCTCCATGAGACTGCTACTGAGAAATATCTCCTTCGCCTAGCCTAGAAACTAAAGACTTCCTTGGAGTAACTCCGTGCTCTGATGTGTAAGTTGATGGGTAAGAAAAGAGGGTCAAAGAAGGATGCAAAGGAAAGGAAAGGCCTTGATTTCCAGAACACTGTTGGAGTCATTCTCAATCTCTGGCAAATGTAGCTCCTTCCTATGTTGATTATGAAATCTATTCATGGGACTTCCAATCAGTAGCTTTTAAAATGCTAGAACCTTTTATCAATGGGGAATGGAGGATTCGGGTAGACTAGATGGAAACTCCTAATCCTTCATGAAGATTTAATCCACAAATCTTATGTTCTGCTGAGAGTGTAAAGGCAAAAACAAAAGCATAGAAACTTGAATCTTAGAATTAGGAAATCATTTATCCCAACCACTTTTCTGATTCTGGAGGCTTCCTTACAAGTTTCTTCCAAAATCTTGTTTTCAATAATGATAACAATAAAAGTAGTAGTTACAGTATTAGTAACAATAATAAAATACAATAATAACTATGACAAGCAGCTAGTGTTTAATGACTGCACCAGATGTTGATAAGCAATGGACATCTATTATCTCAGTTAATCCTCATGATAACTCACTGTGCAAACGAGCAAAGGGAGGCAGTTAGGTTTAAAGAGAGTAAGTAATTTGCCCAGGATCACACAGGCAATGACTGATAGAATCAAAACTAAATCCAGACTTGTTCAGTGTTAGTCCATGCTTTTCATCTCCACGTTCTACAGTCATTCCTGACTATTGCAGCAACTCTAGTAACATAAAATCTTTTCTTGATAAGGCAGCCTGCTCCCCGCTGGACTGCTTTACACCCATATCATTGACTTACGTTTATGCAGCAATTCAGTATTTACAAAACACTTATCTAATTTAATCGTCTCAGAGATCCCTGGGTGAGTCTATTCACAGCCCATTTTACAGAGAAGGCAGCTAAAGTTGAGAGGGATTGAGTGAATTAGGACGCAGGCCTTCTGATTTCAAGTCTAGGAGGTTTCCACTAAGAACTTCTTCATATACTGAGTTGATGTTTCACTCCTTGCAGCTTCTACCTGTTGGTTCTAGTCTAAGATCAAGATGCCATTACATAAAATTAATATAATTACAGCAAGGTTATGGTTTTTAAAATTTCTTGTAAGTTCAAGAGGCAGGTAGTGCTCTTTGTTTTGAATTGGTGATTATTTGGAATACAGAACACATTTTTTTCCATACTGATGACATATTAAAACTATTATAAAACTACTTCTGGCTGAGGGTTTCTGGTCAAGAAGGAGGCATAGGTAAGTGTAGTACTTATATCCTCCCACAACCACATCAATATTACAACTAAGCTACAGAATAATCATCTTTCAGAACCACATGAAATCTAGCTAAACAACTGAGAAGTCCTACAACTAAGTATATAAAGAAGAGGCCCTACTGAGACTGGTAGGAGGGGTAGAGATGCCAAACAGACTGGTCACACACCCATATGTGACAGATAAAAATCAGGAGGGATAGCTTGGCTGCAAAGGTGCCTCTTGAAGATTGAGGGGTCCCAGCCCGACACCAAGCCACCCAGCCCAGGTTTCCAGTGCCATGAAGAGAATTTCCCATATCTTTTGGCTGTAAAAAGCAGCAGGGATTGTGGCTCAGTGAAATGGAGGGATTCTGGAGTCTTAGGCAGTTCTTCTTAAAGAGCCCACACATGGACTTACTGGGACTCACTCCCTTTGAGCTCCAACACTGGGGTAGCAGCTTGAAAGGTGCCAGGGACATATGGGGAGGAACGGAATTGTCTGGCACCAGGATGAGAGCTAGGGAGGCAGCTTTCTTCTCCCAGACAGAAGTGCTAGCAGAGGCCATTGCTCGTTTTCTTAGACCCCCCTCACCATAGCTAGTAGATGGACACTACATATGAATCTCCATAACTTAGTTAACACTGTTCACCCAACCTGGTGATTCTCTGAGACACTGCTCCACTCAAATTGTAGACCCACCCAAGCAGTTTCCAGTGGCTTTTCCATACAAATGGCCTGTCTTGCTCATGCTTCAGAGTTTCCTAAAATCTCTCAAACAAGCAGCATCTGGTCTTGGCATGCCCTGTACCTCTCATCGAGTGGCCCCAAGCCTGGTACTAGAACAGCCAGACTTAGTTTGCAGTTTGGCCTCTCCTGGGCACCTCCAAGCCCTGCACAAGTAGCAGGATTCTGTGAATTGCTTTCTAGCTCATGCAGGGTAGCCCCAGGCAAAACACAGGTGGAAGCTGACCTTGGCCTGTACCTCTGAGGAGGTCTGAGAGCCAGAGCACCAGCTAGACAGCTTCAGACAACATCCAGGCACCACCCAACTACCTTCACAAGTGATACGCTCAAGGGGCAGACTCAGTCGGCACCAGAGCCCTGTGGAAGTAAGTCCTGCTCCTCGGGGTAGGCCCTGGCACAGCTGATCCTCCACAGTCCTTATAGCTAATCAGCCAAGGAATAAATCCCTCCCATTGACATACCACAACAATCAAGTCTCAACTACATCAGGTACACAGCCCACATAGGGCACCTGGAATGCCTAGCTTGCATGATCAGGGAGGCTGTGCCACTGGACCCTATAAAACACCTATTAGATAAGGTCAATTTACAAAGCCTGGGAGACACAACAACTCTACCTAATACATTGAGACAAACACAGGGATGTTCCCAAAATAAGGAGACAAAGAAAATGTTCCAAATGAACAAACAGAACAAAACCCAAGAAAAAGAACTAAACAAAATGGAGATAAGAAATCTACTGGATGCAGATTTCAAAACAATAGTTCTAAGGATGCTCAGTGAACTCAGGGAAAAGTAGATGAACTTAGAACTTCAACAAAGAAATAGGAAACATATAAACAAAGTTAGAAAACATTTTAAAAGTCAGAAATGAGGAATATATTAACTGAAATGAAGAATACATTACAGAGAATCAACAGTGGAGCAGATGAAGCAGAGGATCAAATCAGAGATTTGGAACATAAGGAAGCAGAAAACACCCAATTGGAACAGCAAAAAGAAAAAAGAATCTTCCCAAATGAAGATAGTATAAGGAGCCTCTGGGATAACTTCAAGCATATTAATATTTGCATCATGGGGTTATCAGGAGAAGAGAGAGCAAGAAATTGAAGACCTATGTGAAAAGATAATGACAGTAAACGTCCCTAACCTCAGTGAAGGAAATAGACTTACAAGTCCAGGAAGCACAAACACTCCCAAATAAGATGAACCCAAAGAGGCCCACTCCAAGACGCATCATAATTAAAGTGCTTAAGGTTAAAGACAAAGAGAGTAGTAGCTTAAAAGCAGCAAGAGAAAAGCAGTGAGTTACCTACAGGGAAGCTCTTATTAGACTCTCAGCTGATTTTTCAACACAACATTTGCAAGCCAGAAGGGATTGGCAAGAAATATTAAAAATGGTGAAAAGCAATGACCTACGATCAAGACTACTCTATCCAACAAAGTTATCATTCAGAATTTAAGGACAACAAACAATGAGTGATGGTAAAGATATAGAGAAAAGGGAACCCTGTGCACTGTTGGTGGGAATGCAGATTGGTTCAGTCACTGTGGAAAACAGTATGGAGTTTCCTAAAAAAAAAAAAAAAAAAAAAAAAAAGGAACTGCCTTATGACCCTGCACTTCCACTCCTGGGAATTTATCTAAAGAAACACAAAACACTGATTTGAAAGAATAAATGTACCCCTATGTTCACTGTGGTGTTATTTATAATAGCAAAGATTTGGAAGCAGCTCAAGTGCCCATCAGTAGATGAGTGGATAAAAAAAGCAGTGGTATACTTACACAATGGAATACTATTCAGCTGTAAATAAGAAAATCTTACCTTTCTGTGACAGAATATCTATGGACCTGGAGATATTATGCTAAGTGAAATAAGCTAATCAGAGAAAGACAAATACCATGTGATTTCACTTACATGTGGAATTGAATGAATGAAATAAATTAACAAAGAAAATAGAAACAGATTCATAGATATAGGGAACAGAATGCCAGCTGTCAGAAAGGAAGGAGGTTGTAGAGCTGGGTGAAAAAGGTGGAGGGATTAAGCAAAGGAAAAAACCTCATAAACACAGACAGCAATATGGTGATTATTAGAGGGAAAGGGAGGTGGCGGGGAGGCAGAAGAGGGTAAAGGGGGGATAAATGGTGGTGGAAGGAGACTTGACTTAGGGTGGTGAACACACAGTACAATATACAGATGATGTATTATAGAATTGTGCACCTGGAACTTAGTTTTTTTAAAAAATGAATTACTCCAGAAAGTCCCTGGGGGGGGGGGGAAAAGAATTATAAGAGATACAAAGAGCTTTTTCTTCCTAGACAAGAAAAAGCTTAAGGAGTTCATATAATACCACCAAACTGGAATTATATAAAATGTTAAAAGGTATTCTTTAAGAAGAATAAGAAAAAAACTAAAAAATAATAAAATGTCAATAAATACATACCTATCAAAAATTAAATCTAAAAAACAAACAAACAAGCAGAACAGAAACAGATTCACAGATACAGAGAACAGTTTGACGTTGCCACATGGGAGAGGAGTTGGGGGATGGCTGAAAAAAGTGAAGGGATTAAGTACAAATTGGTAGTTACAGAATAGTCATGTGGATGTAAAGTATAGCATAGTGAATATAGTCAATAATATTGTAGTAACTATGTATAGTATCAGGTGGGTGTGAGATTTATAGAGATGATAACTTAGTAAGTTATATAATGTCTAATCACTTTGTTGTACACCTGAAACTAACATAATATTGTATGTCAACTATAATTGAAAAATATAAAATTTATTTCAACTAAAAAAAAAAAAAACTACTTCTGGTCAAACTGAAAGTCCTGAGAATGAAGAGACCATGGATAGGGAGAGCAGAAAACAAAGGAAAGAAAAGATTTCCAGCCCTTGCTGATAGCAAGCTCTGAGTACAGGAGTCTGCAGCAACCCCCTCTCCCCATACTCTGAGCCATCCTGTGATCCCTCTCATCCCACCATCCTGACCTTCCTTATGACTTTGTGTCCTCCCCCTAGTAGGATACTTAACTTGCTTCCTGACAATTGTTTGTTGGCATCTTTGCCTCCCTCTCTGGTCTGAATGCCTTGAGAGCAGCAGCTGAGTAGCATTTGTCCCTGTGTGCCTAACATCTGGCACAGCACCTCACAAGTGCTTGGCACTCAATGTGAATTGCACTGAATTACCCATACCCCCAATGTCAACACTGCTACTTCAGAGGGGTAAAGAGTGTTCCATCTTCCAAAATTATTTCCTTCTCCATCCCTTCTGATACTCGTTCTCACCAAAATTCTTGTTTTCAGCTCTGAGTTAGGCTAATTACATTCATACTCAAGAGTGAATATCATATAATTAGCTTTAAATATATGTATTTAAAAATACATAGTAACTAAAAGTAATCAATTAGAATAAGCCATTAGAATATCATGAAATAAGACAACGTGAAAACAAAGACACAAAGAGAGAAAGCTATTTGGGGGACATTGGGTGAGGTGGAGGGTACAAATTCCAGAGTAGAGGATCCTCTGGTAGTGTCCCTAGTGTGGCCCATGGACCTGTCTGAACCTCACAGCTTTGTTTGTCCTCTTAGTTATAAACCTACAGACTCTCAAAATATATTCTCTATTGATTCCAACAACTCTTTGTGGCAGCAGTGGATAGGGTGGATCTGATAAATGGAGAAACAGGTGTGTTCTTTTCTAAGTATGGATCATTTGTATATTTACAAAAGCAACTGTAGAAATTTCCCTATATGGACCAAAGCCCCATTTTTAGAGACAGGTCTACATTGGAATCTGAAGTCATTTGTCATTCTTCTAATTGTGAATGGCTTAGTCATGAACAGGCAAAATAAGATCCCTCCAACTATTTATTGTCTACCTTAGAGAAGACTTCAGTGTTAGGGGGTCCTTACCTTACACTTAGCTGTTCCTGAGAAATGGTCAGGTCACAACTTTGGGAAGAGGCTCTACCCTATTCACTTTGGAGATCCTGGAAGCTCTGCTGTGATGTCCATCGAGTGTTGAAGATGCTTTTCAATTTTTAAATGACTAGTTTCAGTAAATTTCATTGTAAGTTTTAATCACACACTTATTTCTGAGCCATGGGAATTTATTGTTCTTTTAAAGTAATTTTTAAACAATAACGTTACTCATTTAATTAAACATGACTTACACTGGGAGCCAACCAAAATTAGGTTATGAAGAAAAACAATTTTTTAACTATGAAGAAGAAATAATAGGATGAAATAAGGAGTCATCTTTAATAAGCATGAGGCAACTTTGTGAGCAGTTTGAAACAGTCTCAACATTCCTTTTACCTTAGCAACTATAGACATGAAAAATATTTTCTAAGTCTTGGCAGTGTGTTTTTTTAAGATTTAATTTATTTACTTTTTAGAGAGGGGAAGGGAGGGAAAAAGAGGGAGAGAAACATCAATGTGTGGTTGTCTCTCACTCGCTCCTTACTGGGGACCTGGCCTACAACCCAGGCATGTGCCCTAGACTGGGAATTGAACCTGCGACCTCCTGGTTCACAGGCTGGCACTCAATCCACTGAGCCACACCAATCAGGGCTGAAGTGTTTTTATATCTAAAACTCCTTATCCTAAAAGAAAAGAAATTTCTTTTAAAAATCATTTTGGTGCTTTATTTTGATCCACTTTTTTAAGCCTTTCTAATTATTTTTTCTTTTTTAGATCAGAAAATTATAATTTGTCCAAACAGGCATTTTCTTCCCCTTTACTCCGCAACTTGCAAACAGTATTTTGTCATCTTTAGGAATGTTGTGGGAGTACTTAGCTTTCTTTAGTAACTTCTGAGGTAGGTAGGCCTGGGTAGAGAAACATCTGATGTTAATCTGCAGACTTTTATGCCCCAGAAAAGCAGAAAAGCTGCCTACACAGAAAGGCCCTTTGTAGTGGTAGACTGAAGACAATAGGGGCATTGAGAGACAATGAGGACAGAAGCAGCTCTAGCTTTCTGCTAAGAAATTCTTCGTCTGTGAGATACCTGGTGTTGTGCGTGCTAAAAACAATTTGATGACATTTTAAAAATGCAAGAGTGCCCTTGAACTTCTCATGTTTTAAAGAAATGTTTGACTATTTTTAAAAACTTACATGTATTCTGATTTAAAAATGTTTTAAAGTCTCTACCTTCATAAACCCAGTCAGTTATTCCATTACTTATTACATCTTCTTTCCCAGTCCACGTGATCCTATGACTTGATGCATTTGGTTCATTTTTAATATAAACATCATTGTTCCAAACATATGCCTAGGAAGATTGAAAATAATATTGAAATGTAATAACATGATATGATATATTTTATCCTGAAATTCAAAAAAACATTTATCAACTCTTTTATCCTAAAGCAATATTGGCGTGCTAGTGTAATGATTACCTTAGGTTATTCAATTTGAGCAAATTGAAAAGTCATTTATTTCCTCCCCCTAATATTCTTAAATTATCAGCATACAAGCTATAAACGCAATTAATCCTTAAAAAAACACTCAATATATTAAAAAGAAGAGACTCACACCACCATTTGGATGCTAAAGTACATAAGAACACCTGGTAAGTGGATTGATTCCACAGAATGGTGTGTACTTTGCATTGCTCCTGGGGGAAGCGGCTAAGGAAGCACAGCTGTGTGCTTGGAGGGAGAAGTTCAACTACAGATAAACATTCTGACTTCCTCTATAGAGTTTTTTGGACTTTGACATTCTCTTAGCTATAAATCATGAAGATATATCTACAGTGGCACAGAGAGGGTCACAGAACCAGTAGAAAACAGGTATTATTAAAAACCCCACAAACTACAATAGCAAAAAAACTCTAAGTACAACAGAAATTAGAATTTAAGAGCTTAATGAACATTTTCCCATTAAATAAACAATTCCCTAATGGTAGTTCAGAGACATTCAGGAATTGTATTTACTATGTTAGACTAGTAAAATATTATTTTAGGCAATAACACTATGTTTGATAGCGAAGTTTTGGCTTCCAAAGTATCTGCTCTGTATCAGAATTAGTAGCTTCTGCATATAAGAAATTTGAGCCATTATTTTTCTGGCAATAAAAGAAACTCACTAACCAATTTATGACCCTCTGGTGACCATGTGATCAACTGTGTGTCATTTGGAATTTTTTCTTCTGTAATCAGCTGCCTGGAAAAGAAATAAAAGGAAACAACTACCAAACGAATAAATTACACTGGGTTTTTTGTTTTTAAATTATTACACTAGAAAAGCATGATATATTTTATGAGGAAGTCACTGACCTTTTATTTAAGTCATAAATGTCATATGAAGCTGTGAAGGAATGCCTCCATTTCTATAAAAAAACAACAATAGACATTTCAGGCACCTGTGATTATTGATAGTTCCACCACTTGCTATAGGTGCTCAAGATGATAGACAAAGTAATATAACATTTTACAATTCTCAAATTTTATCTTTTCTTATATATTCCCTATCTAGAGGCTTATAATTTTAGAATTTAAAAAAAGCCTTAGAGACTCTCTATTAGAAACGCCTCTGGACTTCATCTAAAACCTAACTTTGACATCACCTCTGCCAAGAAAGCTTCCCAGGACCATGGTGGGCTAACGTGCCACTTCCTCTGCAAACCGTATTCCTAGCACTAACTACACTATGTATGTTAAGTTCTCTTGTTTAAGAAGAATGCACACATTTACTTTTCAACTACCTTACTAGCAAAATACTTGAAATAGCTGTAATTCTATTGTTGGTGATATTGTGGAGAAATGTTTACCTTTCTACACTGGTTATGAAAATATAAAATAGTATAGATATTTTAAAAAACAACTAGCTATATTAAAATTGAAATAGCTATACCATTAATATTTTAAACAAGCATCCCAAGAAGCTCAAAAAAGAAAAGCAAACCAAATCTGAAGAATTCAGAAGAAAAGAAATAATAAAGGTAAAAGTGGTAATCAAATAGAAAAAAAAAATAGAAAAAACACAATAGAGATAATTCAACAAAGCCCAAAATTTGCTCTTTAGAAGACTAAAAAAATTGTAAACATAGTGTGAGAGGTGAAAAAAAGGTGCAAATGACTAATACCAGAAATAAAAATGATATACCACAACAGATTATAGACATTAAAAGGTTATAAGACCCTATCACAAACATTTTTTTGCTGATAAATCTTAAACAAAAGAAAAAGGGAGAATTCCTTGAAAAACAAGTTTAAAAATGAGACAAAAAAATATAAAGCAAAAAAAAGACTAAAGATAAAAATATATATGACTACAGATTTGTATTTATGAAAAATTATATGTGAATGCAAAGGTAAATTAAGTGAAATTACTTATCTATATGTCTGTCTTCCCTACCATACTCGTGGAGCACAGGTGGTGAATACAAGGCCTGCGGGCTGAATCCGGCCCTCCACCTTGTTTTATCCCGCCTGGCACCTTGTTTCTACCTGGTGGCAGTGCCGAGGTCTCAGTTAACTGTTAAAGAGTAGTTACATTTGTATAGTCCTAAAATTACATTTGGCCCTTTGAAGGCAACCGGGAGGCTGATATGGCCTCGGGTGAAAATCAGATTGACACCCCTGTCCTAGAGGAAAGAAATTGTGTCTTATTCACCTTTAAATACCTAGAACTTGGTCACTTGGTCTAGTGCAAGCCTCATAGTTGTATTCAAGGAAGAAACTGAGTTAAAATAACAGTCAGATTTTACCTATGAGGATGAAATAGATGAAATAAGGTAACCCAAGGACTCACTGTACAATAACAGGGGTGAGACACAAGCCACAGTTCTTAACCTTGAAGAATATTTTCCTCTTATCATTTATCACTCCTTCAACATTTTATGTCAACAAATATTTATTAAGTCCCTACTTTTTGCAAGTTCTACATTTCTTTTTGAATCCTGGATTATTTCAACACACCCTATGCCTGTTTCTGGGAAATGGGGGAGTATGATACCTGCTGAAGCCAAAAGGTGTGGTACGAGCTAACAACACTGAGATAGTTAAGGTTTGAGATCATTTCAGGATAAGATCCATCTCAGCATTTAAAAAGACACCGAGCATGTTTGGAATGTTCACTTCATCTTTTGAAACAGACTCATCAATCTATTTAGGATATAAACATTGGCAAGTATCCTCTGTGAGGCCTTATTAACTAAGACAGGCTCCTTCTCCGTGAGGAGCTCGTAGTTGAATGGGAGGGAATGGACAATTAGATACAAGAAAAGAATCATAAGAGATACAATGGAGGTGGGTAGGGTGAGGCAGGAATCATAAGTTAGTTATTGGGGAGGGGAAAGCTCTATGAAAAAGGTGATTCATGGGTTGTTTCAGTGGCAGAGGACTTCTACACAGCAAAGAGATAAAAAGGCATCATGGCAGAGAAAAGTTGAAGCATAAAGATAGGAGGGATCACATTTAGGTGTATAGCTTTGGAGTCTTCTAAACTGGATTCAAGTATAGATGTAGACTGAATGTTTCTGCCTCCCTCCCCTGAATCACATGCTGAAATCCTAATCCCCAATGTAATGATATTGGTAAGTGGGGCCTTTGGGAGGTGACTAGGTCACAGTGGAGACCTCAGGAATGGGATTAGTTTCCTTAGAAAAGAGAGTCCAGAAAGATTCTTTGCCCCTTCTGCCATGTGAGGACACAGAGAGAAGATGGCCAACTACTATCCAGAAACAGGACCTTACTGGACACTAAATCTGCTGGCACCTTGATTATGGACTTCTCAGCCTCCAGACTATGAGAAATAAATATCTGTGGTTAAGCCACTCAGTGTGGTATTCTGCTACGGTAGCCCAAATGGACTAAGACAAGTCTCTAAGGTGTAACGGCAGACAAGTTTCTTTCTAAGCTTCAATTTTCTCTGTAGGAAAATGTCAAAATGATAACAAAAATCTCAGGTTCATGAGAACGTATGTGAAGGGCTTAGCAAAGCTCCTGAAATTGTCAGCATGGGATAGACCACGCTACTCTTTCCATCTCTAGAGCATCAGGCAACGAGGAAGGATGCCAGGGGAACATCCGTACCAAGCTGTGTGGTACTTATTTATTAATGTATTCACTCACTTTTTGATAGCCACTTAGAAGTTGTCATTACTTTAAAAAAGTAACTTAGAAGTAATAATTCATCTTTCTAGAAGCACTAACTCAGCCATGGAGAAGCTATGCAAAGAAAAGTAAGGAAAGAAAACTGCATAGCAGACCTCTAGGAAATGGAATAAAATTAGACTTCTCTTTGCTGTTGTTGTTCTGGATAGGTTTCTTCAGCATTGATTCATCAACAAATTTATGTTGATTTATGAGCAGAAGATTCCATTGGGCCCTCTGAGAAGCAAAATAGAAGGCACAGTTCTCTACTTTCAATAATCTTATAATTTAGTGCTTTGCAATAAATTTATGAAGAGAGCATGGAAACGGAGTGACAGAGGGTAATGTTAGATAAAGTGACCCAAGCAAGCCAGGACCTGAATTACTGAAAAGGAAGAGTCAGATGATGATTGGGGGAAGAAGGTTCCAGAAGAAAGCAGTGGCAAATGCTTTGGCCCTTAGAAAGAAATGAAAGAGATATTCGATTAAAATGAAAAGTTGTGCATTTAAAGGTTCTTAACTTTGGATCATTGGCTCACCTGGGAGCTCTTAAATCTACCCATGCCTGGGCCACCCATGGCTATAGTGGCTTAATTGATGTTGGGTAGGCTGCATGCATCTGTACTTTTAAAAACCTTCCCCGGTCATTCTAAGGGACACACAGGGATGAGACGCACTGGCCAGCCATGGTGATTTCAGAGAAAGTGGTTCGGGGGGCAGAATGGGGTCCACTCACCCAGGCTTTTGAGGATGCTGTGTTAGAGTTTGAGGTTTATTCTGAGGGTGATTTGAAGCCAATGACCATGAGGGCTTAAGCACAGGCATAACATAATCTAATTTAGTTTTAAAAGGAGATCTTTGGATACTACCTGGAAAGCTTGGATGGCAGGAGGAAGGGACAGATTGAAAACAGCAAAAGCAGTTACATACACATGTAAACTCCAGCCCCACAACAAACACAAATTACCAATGATCATTGTCCAGCTAAGGCCCATCAAGGATACATCCATTACTGCCCATCAAATGGCACTTGCTGAACTTGGCTGAATAGTAAATTGAGCTGGCATTTACTATTCCATTTCGATCTTATTGTCACAATCTTTATATGTTAGCCTTTAACATAGATACCTGTTATTCAGTGTCTCTTAACCCTTTGCCAATTGGTATAATCTACTATTTGAAAAAATAATAGTGATGCTGGTTTCACTCTAGAGACTTCAGTTTATTGATCTGAGGATTGGACTTAGATGCTGAAAATTTTTTCAAACTCAAGTAATTTTAAGCCATAGACAGCAGCAAGAACCACTGAATTAAACAAACAATAATCCATTAATTGGGAACAGATGTGCTAAAGTTGGCATAGGACTCTGATTTGCTCATAGTTGATAAATTTAGCAGAATACAGTCATCTAGTCTTCATGTCCAGGACATGGAGCCCAGCACAGGGAATCCAGGGTAAATATTATGATTGGGAGTCCCCATCCCAAAGTGGGAAATGGAATACGGGATGGTTTGCTTGGTCTGTGTACAGCAGCAGTGGTGTGTGACATAAGGTATTTATACTAGTATTTATCATTTATTCTAGGAAAAAGCAGAGGTGGGGATCCCTAGCTTTGTATATTCTTTTCAATGCAGGGTATCTACAGGTTTTTAATTTTTCTTACATATCTCAAAACTTCCTATACTCGAACACTGTTGCCAAATCCATGAATAACTAAAAAGGTGCAGTTAAAGTTACCGGTGATTTGCAGCCATCCTAAACCTGAAGAGGATGTGTGATTAAATGTAACCTTTCCAGAATGTGTGAGAATTTGATGTTGGGCCAGGTGACTAGAAGAAGCTGAGTGTCCTTACAGGGCTGAGGCTCCCCTCTTTGGAATGGTCTGTATGTGGTGGGATGCAAAGGCTGGGGAGTGGGCTGTGTGAGTCACGCTACAGCGTCTCTTCTGAAGGATGAGAAGTTTAATTCTTTTTAAAGCAAATACTTATTGAGAGTTTTACTACATGTAAAACAGACAAAGAAAAAGAGGGGTTACATTACTGGATGTACAAGTCAAACATGTAAATGTACTTTTAAATTATAAGTTCTATTTTATTGTGTTTTAGTGTGTACATTATAATATTACTTACACTTTTTAGTATTTGAAAACACTCAAATAAATTTCTTTTAAAACATTTGTTGGACTTTGATGAATGAGAATGTCCATTTCTCTTTTTGATGCTGAATCAATGAGTTTTTAGTGCCTGTTATAGTACAAGGTGTCAGTCTTAAATATCAATAGCCTTCAAATCAGTTATAAAATCATACATTCATAGGATTCTTTAAATGTCACAATAACAAAACATTTCCTTTACCTTCACATAGTTGTATTCTAAGAGAATGAAATTTCCATCAGGAGATACTGAATAATCATTTATAGAGTGTTCAAATTTCTCCTGTCAATCAAGTAGAAAAAAAGAACAATTAATTCCATTTAACTGCCATATTGAACACTTACTATATAGAGGGTATGCTTCTAGACATGTGGCTTGTGACTTGGGAGCTCACCATGTAGGAGAGATGGCACATTCCCCGACACAAATGACCACAATGTAATGTAGACGGTGATCAGGGTTAGAGAAATAGGGAGGGAAGTGTTAATTTTAACCAAGGAAAGACAGTTGTGAGGGAGGACATTAGAAACAGAGAACTTTCTCAGTAGAGGGAAAAGCAGGAGCAAAAACAGTATGCATATTGAGAGATTGTCTAAAGGCTAGGTGTAACCTAAATATAGTATAGGGTATATCAAAGTATAAGCTGAGAAGACATAAAGTTAGAAAAATAGCTGGGACCTAAATATAAGAAGCAGAACTATGACTGTTTTTGCATGCAGGTGTGATAGAATCTTATCTGCTTTTTCAAAGGTGCTCTGGTGGCACAGTGACCGGGATGGGATGAGAGGGGTTGTGTCAGACCTGGACGTGGGCAACACAGTGGTCCGGTCTGCAGTCGGGAGGCAGTTACACAAATTAGAATACTCATTACGACCAAATGAAACAAGGCCTTGAACCAGGACTCTACATTGGAAATGAAAATCTGAGAAACACTTGAAATTGCACAGGATTTGGTGAGTACATAAATATAGGGAAGGACGGAGGAATCAAGGGGTATTGTGACTTGGAGGAGAGCGCTATTTACCAAGATTGGAAACTCAGGAAGAGGAATAGGATGCTTTTGGTTTGCTAGGAGAGTAAAGGGGAAATAACGAGTTTAGTGTGGAATAGAGAGTTTTAAATGCTCTCAGATCATTCATGTGCAGAAGCAAACAGTTTAGAAATAAAGATTTTCCGGGGTATCCAACCTGTGGCCCCTGGGCTGTATGCAACTCAGGATGGCTGTGAATGCAGCCCAACACAAAATCATAAATTTACTTAAAACACTATGAGAATTTTTTGTGTGTGTGTGACTATGTCCCACAATGCATTTAATGTGTGGCCCAAGACAACTCTTCTTCCAGTGTGGTGTAGAGATTTCAGAAGGTTGGACACCCCTGGCAGATCTTGAGCAGAGGTTAGTTTAAAAAAAAAAAGTGTGTGCTAGAGAAGTAAGATTAGAAAGAGAGGCTGAGGTGGGATGTGGACACGTATTTACTGAAGGAGAGCATGCAAAATGAGGAGGGAGGCCAGCAAATGAAGACTGAGCCCTGAGCACACTTACATTTAGGAGTATGGGCAGAGGAGGAAGAATTGTCAAAGGAGACTAAAAAGTAGCCAAGGCAGGGAACATTCCGAGGAGGAGAGAAAGATCCATTGTCCTATGCTGCAGAGAGAGTCCAACAGTGTGAACCAATGGTATTCAGGAATTAAAAGGTATGGAAAAAGTCCCCAGAATTTCCTTAAAGATTGAACTAATTATGGGATTAAACATACAAATGTGCTGTTCTCCAACAAAATGGAGCTGTCTCCATGTTCGGCATTGAATAGCAAGATATTGTTTTCTTGTTTGTAGAGATATTCGTGGTCTAAAGAGAGAAAATGGCCAGATCAATATTTCAAGTTGCTATTAAACATCTTCATAAGCTAAAAATTATGCAATTACAATGTAAGATTTAACTTTGCACAAGTACTTAATAAGCACTTCTAAGTATGAAAAATATTAAATGATGAATATTACACCAGTATACGCTCACTTTCCCATCACTTTGTCAAGGTTTAAATTCACATTTAACTTTTATAGTACATAATCAAAGAAATAAGGTTTCTTTCTCACTTAAGTCCTTTTTCGCCCTTAGGTAGAAAAAGACTCTCTCCCATATGGTTTAAAAAAGAAGGGTATTTTCTCGGTGCCATAACAGGGACAGCCTAACTACAATGAACAAAAGCATAAAAATCTTCCTGCTCCCCTCAAAAAATCCTTACCTGAAACCCACCGCAAGTTGTAGGACTTCGTTCTAAGAGTACTTTTTAAATAATCACTTAGAGTGTAGGTTCTGAGACCATCAGGTGTAGCATCACCTGCAGGTTGATAAAAAGGAAACAAATGTTCAATAAGATGAAATAACTAAAGTTTTCCATAAAATAAATGGAACTCTACAATCTACACTGGTTACAAGATACAAAAGTACATTCACAAAATGCAGAGCACATTTTGAAAGATTTCAAACTGTGTGGATGGAGTAAAAATGCATTAACAGTTAAAGCACATGTAAGTGTGTATTTCACTGTATATTAATGCTATAATAGTGACCTTGATTATGAAGGTCTAGATCAGTGACATCCAATGAAAAAATAATGTAAGTACATTTTCTAGTTAGCAACATTAAAAATTTTTTAAGATGAAATTAACTTTAATAGCATATTCTATGTAGCCCAATATATCAAAATATTTCAATGTGTAATCAATATTTAAATGTTATACTGAGATCTTTAACATTCTTTTTAAATTATATTTTATTGATTATGTTATTACAGTTATCCCAATTTTTCCCCTTTAGTCGCCCTCTACTCTGCAACCCCTACTCCCTCATGCAATCCCCACACCATTGTTCATGTCCATGGGTCATGAATATAAGTTCTTAGGCTACTCAATTTCCTATACTGTACTTTACATTACCATGGCTATTGTTTATGTTCTTATTAACACCCTCACCTCTTCACCCATTCCCTCACACTCCCCTCCCATCTGGCAACCATCAAAACGCCCTCCATATTCATGATTCAGTCTCTGTTCTTCTTCTTCTTCTTCTTTTTTTTTTTTTTGCTTAGTTTGTTGTTTAGATTCCATTGTTGATAAATATGTATTTATTGCTATTTTATTGTTCACAATTTTGATCTTTTTCTTAAATATGTCCCTTTAACATTTCATATGATAATGGTTTGATGATGATGAACTCCTTTATTTTTTAGTTTTTTCTTGTCTGGGAAATTCTTTATCAGCCCATTGATTCTACACAATATCTTTGCTGGGTAGAGCAATCTTGGCTGTAGGTCCCTGCTTTTCATGACTTTGAATATTTCTTGCCAATCCCTTCTAGTCTACAAAGTTTCTTTTGAGAAATCAGCTGACAGTCTTATGGGAACTCTTTGTAGGTAACTAACTTCTTTTCTCTTGCTGCTTTTAAGATTCTCTTTATCTTTCACCTTTGGCATTTTAATTTTAATGTGTCTTAGAGTGGGCCTCTTTTCATGCATCTTGTTTGAGACTCTCTGTGCTTCCTGGACTTGCATGTCTATTTCCTTCACCAAATCAGAAAAGTTTTCTTTCATTTGTTTTTCAAATACCTTTCCAATTTCTTGCCTTTTTCTTCTCCTTCTGGCACTCTTATGATGTGAATGTTGGAATACTTGAAGTTGTCACAAAGGCTCCTTACACTATCTTCATTTTTGGGGGATCCTTTTTTCTTTTTATTATTCTGATTTCTTGCTTTTTGTTCCCTTATGTTCCAAATGATTGATTTGATTCTCGGCTTCATCCATTCTATTATTGTTTCCCTGTAAATTGTTCTTTATTTCAGTTAGTATATTCTTCATTTCTTACTGGATCTTTTTTATGCACTTGAAGTCTTCACTAAGTTCCTTAAGCATCCTTATAACCAGTGTTTTGAACTCTGTATCTGATTGATTGTTTATCTCCATTTTGTTTAGTTCTTTTTCTAGAGTTTTAATCTGTCCTTTCATTTGGTCCATATTTCTTTGTCTCTTCATTTTGGCAGCCTCTCTGTGCTTGTTTCTATGCATTAGATAGAGCTGTTATGACTCCATTCTTTTTATTTTTTAATACTAAATCTTTGAAATCCTGTATGTATTTTACAATTATAGCATATACCAATTTGGCCAGGTGCATTACCAGTCAATAGCTACAAAGGCCATGCAGCTTTTCTTGAGGCCCCGAGGTCTTCTTCCAAGCCCTCTCACAATGCACAAACCCTTAAGACATGCTGATTAACCAATTCAGGGATCTTTGTTTCTATCATCACTTTTCCTTAACTTGGTGGGAGTTTTCATGAAAACTTTCCCTTGGTTCTGGGACACCTCAGCTCTACTAACTCACTGACCATTGTTTTTCTATCACCTGCTTTGAGTCCTACAATATTTTTCTCCATTGATTTCTGAAACAGAAATGCTTTGATACTCAGCCTTCAGCTTTCTGCTCTTCTCTCTCTATGTTATCCCTTCCAGGGAACTCCAGAGAATGTGACTTCTAGAGTTCAAGGAATATTTCCCATTTAAATAAATGACAAAATCTGCACTTATTACCATGCCCCAAAGACATTTTCTGTGCTGGGTTCAGTCTTCTTTGTGGAGTTATCTCATGGTAGTCCTATACCTACCTTATTTAAAATAATTGTCTTCCTTCCAAAGCTAGTTTTACCTAGGGAGTTTGTGTGGTTTTATCTTTTACTGGTGACCCAAATTAAAAATCTGAAAAATCATTTTTGATGTCTCTTTCTCTTTCACCATTAAGCCCATCCAAACAATCCTCTTAATTCTACCTGTGAAATCTTTTCTTCAGGTGCCCCTGCCATCAGTTTCTCTCCAATCCAATCCCTCCACTACACCAGTGGATTTTTCTAAAATTCCACTTTCATCTTGGTGAGCTCTTCAGTGATTCCCCAATGCCTTCAGGAAGATTCAAACTCCTCAGCCTGGTATTCGTGCCCTCCACAACGTAACATGAGACTCCCTTTCCAAACTCATTTCTACTCTCTGCTGCATGAACCTTCTTACCTAGTCACACTGATCTGCCTACCGAACCCAGTAGACCTTCTGAGGCTTTTCCGCCTCTGTTCCTTGTCCTAACTCACTTTCCTGCGATGTCTTCAACTGCTTCCCTGGCTGTCACAATCCTCCACCCTCCAATTTCCACTTCTGTAATGAAGACTTCAATTTTGCCTTCTCTGACTTTTGCTCCTGTGCTACTCATTTGGCTCTTACAACAATGACTTGTGTTGACAACTGTTTTTCCATGCCTATAGCTACTGTGTCATCTACACAGTTAGGCCATGTAGGGCCTTTTTTGTTCTTCCCCATCAACCTTAACACCTAGCATAGTTCTATGCCATAGTAAATAGGCACACACATAAAAAGTTTTGGTTTTTGTTGATTGACACAGGATATCTTCCAACAAGCATAGTAAAGATGATGTGATTCTTTTTCCTCAATCCTATATCCTCCACTGAGGATGAATAGCTTAAAATCTTTTTCCAAATTCTCTACTTCTTCCACATGCATTCAAACACACACTCACAAAATCAGCCACCATCATAACATTCCTACTACTGTAGTTTACTCTTTGGAGATTGTGAAGCCAGCAGTACATTCTCTTCCTAATTTTTTACAGCCTGTGGAAAGGTTATTCTTACCGGAATCCTCTTCCAAAATATGTTCTTAAGATTTTATTTCTTTGGATCTCATCACACAGTCTTGATTCTGCCTATAAAACCTTTAATTACAAGTAAATAAAATTGCTACACTTTATTACTTCATTGGTTTGTTAAAGCCTAGCTTGTTAATTAAGTAAAAGAGGTTTGAAAAATATTTTTTGTTTGTTTGGTCAAATCAGGCCTGCGTTTTACCTCTGAAGGTTAGTAAGATATTTATATTTGTGAGCAGAAATACACCAAATGAGTAAAACTAGCCCTTGGATTTATCCACATTCAAACAAGAGTAAAGTCTGTGCCACAAAAAACATTATTTGAAACTTATACTGGACTGCAAAACTGCAAATCTAGATTTGTTCACTAAATGCCCTAAGTTATTTGTATTCATCCAATCATTTTTTCATACATCAAATATCTATAAAGTAAGTACTACTGAAATACTGATGAGGATATACGAGATCTGTCTGAAAAAAGTCCAACCATTATTAATATAATGAGAACAGTTTGTACAACATCCATGTAACCTGGCAGCCAAGGAGAGTAGACTGGAATACACATGCATGAACAATGATGACTTCACTGTACTAGTCAGTGGGGGCGCTAAACACTGTTGCATGAGCATGTGTACTGTGTGGCTGTCACATTCAAAATGACTGAGCGAGTAGAGCAATGAGTCTGCGTCAAGTTTTGTGTTATGCTTGAATATTTCTCCACAGAAACTACTCAAATAATTCAGAAGGCCACAGCGATGGACAACTCATGATTGGCAGCTTCATCAGGACAATGTGCCCACTCATGCATCACATCTTGTGCAGAGTTTTTTTTGGTGAAACATCAAATCACCCAGGTGACTCAGCACCCCTATTGCCTAAATCCGGTGTCCTGTGACTTCTGGCTTTTCCCAAAACTAAAATCACCTTCGAAAGGGTAGAGATTTCAGACCATCAATGAGATTCAGGAATCAATGAGAGACAGGGCAGCTGATGGCAACTGGGAGAACTGTGAGGTCCCAAGGTGCCTACTTTGAAGGCAACTTAGGTATCATTGCCCTATGTGCAATGTTTCTTGTATCTTTTTCAATAAATGTCTCTATTTTTTATATAACATGGCTGGATACCTTCTGGACTCATATACCCTGATGTCAAGAGATACTGGTCTAAAATATACATAAAACGCATACCAAATTAGTACAAATCAAGATATAAATGGTGATAGGCACAGTCCTAGTATTACCAAGATAGACTGTAAATGTCTAGGTGTACCTATACATAGAGTCTAGCTCACTTTCTTACACACAAACATATTCTCTACTGCAACGGGCTGAATGTTTGTGACCTCCGAAATTCATATTTGAAATCTTAACCCCAATGTGCTGATATTAGGAGGTGGGGCCTTTGGGAGGTGATTAGGTCATAAGGGTAGAGCCCCATGACTGGGGTGAGGGACCTTATAAAAGAGATTCCACCCTGAGAGGACACAGGAAACAGGCCCTAACCAGACACCAGACACTGAATTTGCCAGGGCCTTGGACTTCCCCACCACCAGAACTGTGAGAAATACGTTTTTGTTTAAATCACCCAGACTATGGTAATCTCTTATAGTTGCCTGAACTGAGACATATAAAAAATAGACATATCACCACAGACCTTCTATCATGGACTTGATTTTGTAAGAGAATGAATTGAGTACCTTTAACAGATCACATACAGTGTATTTACCCAGGTTTGCCAGAGTAATACAATTACACCAGGAATATTAAATTGATTGAGGTAAAATTCCCTCCGATGTTACTTGCTGCCCAGAGCGCTGCTCTTCACATTATGATGTGTCTCTCACTGAGCACTTGCCTGCCTTCCTCAGACACTGCTGGGCTTGTTTTCTCATTATGCCACAGCCTTTCTGAACCCATCCTCAGTACCACGCTCAGTCTCCTTTCCTTTCATAACAGGCCCAGTGTGATTTTGATCCATCTGCTGATGTTCCAGATACCAACATTGATGCCACACTCTTGCTATGGCCCAAGATTCCCATGACAGGCCCAGGCCACCCTTGTCTTGTGTTAGGTTCACTCAGCTCCTTTGACAACCCTGCAAGTCAGCTTCCATATCCTGGCTACCCAGCCCAGAACAACACTGCTAAATTGGAGCAAGTAGAGCAACAAATGTTCCTTGTTTTTTGCCTTGCTATTTGATAAGCAGCGCACATTGGAAGACACTTTTGAAACATCTAGCTAAGCGAGTTCTGTGAGATGTAAATGCCAAGTCCAGGTTTTGACCTTTAGCAAGTTCATAATTTGCTGCCAAGTTACAACCTATTCTGTCAAACACTTAGAGGACACACTCGTGTCTCTCCTTCCTGTCTCCTTGCTCACTCACAGGGTACTGCTATGGCAACAGATGAAGGTCTTTGGCTGCTTGTGTGATTTTCCTGGTGGGCCTGGGACATGTCGTTCACTTGACTTATCAGTTCAAAGCAGTGTGCTAGCCAAGTAGAGCAGTTAATCATATGTTACCCATCAGCATACACAGAAACTCTTAGATTCATGTCTTCCTCAATTTAAAAATCAAAAAAAGGTTAACAATTTTATGCTTTACTTTTTTGATGAGAGCAACGATTAGGTTGAACCATATTAAAATGCCATTTTTTTCAGTCAAAAATGGTAGAATAGCAGCTTTTAAAATGGTTAAACCTACAAATGAATTCTCATCAAAGTGTGTGATATCTTTTTCATTTTTTAAAATTTATTATTGAGTTTAGGGAGAGAGAGAGAAATATATATATATTTATTGTTCCACTTATTAACGCATTCATTGGTTGCTTCTTGCATGTGCCCTGCCTGGAGAAGGAACCACAGCCTTGGCGTATCGGAACAGTGCTCTAACCAACTGACCTCCCCGGCCAGGGCAAAATGTGTGTATCTCAATGAAACCTTGCTATGGGATCCAAATCATTTCTGAGCACAAGTAATTCCACAATGGTAAGATACAAGGGTAGTATAGGCCCATGGAATCTCCTTGATTTGATCAATTGTTCCTTTAGGCTACAGAATATTTTAAGTATTTTTATACTCACTACAATAAACTTTTTTGTTTGTATCAAGCTATGATATATAATATTTCTACTTTACAAAGATAAACTGTTTTAGTAAATAAATGGCTAATAAAATGCAACTACAATGAAATGTGCTCTATCAGCTCATAAACTCATAAAGCTGATAAACATGGGGAATAGATAATCCGGTTATAAAGTTCTTGTGTTCCATATGGTAATCAGTTAACATTTTGCATTGATACTAGGGAAATAAAACGGGTGTTACTTTAGAGTTTGGTGTAGCAAAATAGCAGCCTTGATGTAGGGACAGAGGAAGAAAAATCAAGAAGGTAAAAGGAGAAATTGACTAGAAGGTCCCTCATGGCCTGTGTTACCCAGCAGCCTATGCATGCTACCACCCATGTATATTGATTCAACAAATACCAGTGAAGGATTGGGTCCTAGTTGCTCTGACACTGGAGAGCCTGGAATTGAGTAAGCCCAGGTCCAATTCTCCCTCTGGAGCCATGGGAAAATCACTGAGTCTTTCATAACCTCACTTTTTAAATCTATAAAATGAGAATAATAGCCTTACCTAGCCTATCGAGATTTACCATGATTAAATGAGATAATATATGTAATGTGCTGAGCTCAGGACTTAACAGTCAGGAAACCCTCCAGGTATGTCACACTGTGGGCTAGGCATTCATGATACAAAGATGAATAGAGGAATCTCTCCTCTGGAGGACCTAGCAATGGTGCTGAAGTTAGGAATTTCACTGCACTAAAGTAATAGCCATTAGTTTCACCATGTTCATATCCCAAGTGATCCTAATAAGAGCATCACTTTGAGAAATTATCCAGGATAAGTACAATCTAATCATTTGTTAAGCGCTAATGAACACTACTCTCTCCCTTCGACATGGCAAATACCATCTATAGCATCCATAGTGGGAGTCAGCTGTATGGAGGGAAAACGTTGGAGTTAGTTGACTTAGAGAATTTGTGAAGAGCGATGTTTTTCTGATTACCATATGCAAGAAGCATTAGCTTATAATCACAATAATCAGATTTGCCTTCTCAATAAGACAAACATCAAGATATATCAAGTGGCCTCTGAAAAATGCATTGCCATTACATTTTTCTATAGAGGGAGCTCGTAGAATGTGGGATGGCACACTTTTTAGCATTTACACTAAGATCAGAGTATCAGATGACAAAACTTTTGTTAAGGACATTATTAATGTATTTTCAAAGGTCTACTCTGAAAAGCCAACCAAACAGTACAATGCACATTTCTCAGAATTAACAATTTAGAAAAAAGAAAACAATTTAATGGGGAGGAGGGTTGTCTGTCATGACTCCAGCCTCACCTCCTCCTCCTCTCGTTTCACTCCACTCCATCCACAGTGGCCTCTTGCTGTTCCACAGATACACTGGACCTATTGCTGTCTCAGAGACTTGGACCTTGCTGTACCCTCTGCCTGTGGTGTTCTTTTCCTCAGATATGCCCAAGGCTTGCTACTCCCTTGTCTCTCCCAGGTCTTCATTTAAAGTAGTCTTTCTTCCCTGGAGTAATACTTTCAACTCCCTGCCCTCCCCAACCCCCAACAGCACCACTAGGTTGTACCACCAGATTCTGCTTTCACCCCTGCAAACAGTCGGGGGATTCAGCATACACAGGAAGCCTGCATTAAACAGGATGTCAGGGCTGCTGTATTCTTCTATGAAATGGAAATTGTTTTATTTTTTTCTGATTACTGTCACTCCCTCTTCCCTTGTTAGGACTCTTTTGGGAGTAAACAAGACCAGTACAATAATGGCCAAACAATATTTACAAGGTTTTTATGTCCTACAGTGTTGACTGACATTAAGCCAGTATAATGAAAAAGAGGTGAAAGACGGAAACGTTTGAACTGTACGGATAAATGAACCACAAACCTGTGACACATGCAACTATTTTAGCAGAGTTCTGGTTTCTCCTGAACACTATTCTGAAGTCGTTGTAGTAAGACATCAATAGAAGGTGTTACAGTACAAGCTAAGAGCAACTAGTTTGTGTTAGGAAGAACACTGATTAGAGAACCTCAGAATGTCAGGAACCTGGAAGCTGTAATATGGAGTCATTCAAGAACTTTCCAGAAAGATTTACAAGCATAATCAACCACCAAGTGTGCTAAGTGTGTGTCTTCCATGATTCAAGAAAAAAATGATCATTGGGAAACAAAACTGAGACAGAAATGGCCCATTCCAGGCAAAACTTTCAAGAGTGTGAGACAAGTGTTATTACAGTACCTGCCTCTGGGACTGTTAAAATAATTAAAAAGCTAAAAATATACAAATATTAATAATTACAAATGCTTACAGAGTTCTTCCAGTGTGCTGGGCTGTTCTAGGTACTGTACACTTAATAACTTATTTGCATCCCCATTTTACAGGTGAGGAAACTGAGGACAGATAGAATGGACAATAACTGGACTCACATCTCCTGACTAGTGAGCACCAAGCCACCTCTGAACTAAGCACTGTGGCCCCAAAGTTGTGGTAATAACCATTCTTCTAAATAACCTAAGTACCTGGGAGAGTGACTACACCTGGTAAATGCTATGTTGGCAGTTTTTGTGAACTGGAATAGATGAATTAGACTTTATGGAAGTGTTTGAATTCAAAGTTTGAAACTAATGTCAATAGGCAGGGTGGTTGTAATGTCTGGACTTCAGTCATTTGGTGGGTTACATTGGAACATCATTTGTTCTAGTGTTCCTAAGACAAAGGGAAACCAATTCTTTCTGAAAACCCTTCTCTCTGGACTGTTCCTAAGGATGGCAACTCCGTGACTTCCTGGAAAGGAACTTGTACCACCCTCATTCTCTCTTCCCTGGTATATCCAGTAACTCCCATCATCTTTTTAAAAAACTCATTAAAAGTACTCACTAAATCTTGACAACAGGCTTCTTTTCTTCCTTTTTTTTTTCATGCTTCCAAGGTTTAAAACATAACACAATCCTGAACAACTCAGGCCCTGCAGTACACGTTTTCAAGAATATGACATTGTCCAGTGCAAAGATAAAATGACTCTGTTTCAGGGAACGCCACCACAGAGCTCATTTTCCTCTCCTACCTGCCCCTTCCTCACTCTTTAGCCTTCTTTTTGGCTCTGAGGGAGACAAGGGGGCCTTGCCTGTGCCTCAGGTCCTGGTCTTCTTGATTTTCATCTCTTCCTCCTCAGCATCTTCAATTATTTTCACTACTTACTTCTACCTTGTCCTTCAGCCTGGCTGGGTGTATCCATCTTTAAAAAAAATATTTACCTGATCCTGTCACTCCTCAGGCCATCTCTTCTCAAATAAACAGTCCACATCTGCGACTTTCACTTTCCCATAATCCCTCCATGCGTGTCTTGGTCGACCCCTTTCTATTTATACCATTTTTCCCTCCTTGTCATCTTTAATGCTTATTTTCTATACCACACATTTTGCCAAATAATCAAATAATTGTATACCATTATTTGAATATTTAATCTAAACAGTCTTAACTAGGCTATACGTAAGCTGGAAGGATGAATTGATTTTATCTTTACACACAGCTGTTAGCACTGTGCTCTAGAGATGGGAGGTACACATGACCTAGTACTGGATGACTTGACCTTATATTTATGAATGTAATTTAAGTATTTTAATCAGAATTAAAGCAACATTAAATATTTTTCATCAATAAATATTTTTTAAAAAAGAAAAAAATTTATATAAGCACTAAGATAGTGCCTTTAATTCACCAAATACTTGTCAGGCTCTATTGGGTTGAAGAGTGTCTCCCCTCTCCCACCCAAAATCACGTCCAGCTAGAATCTTTAAACATGAATTTATTTGGAAATAGGGATTTGCACATGTCATCAGTTAAGATGAGGTCATACTGAATTAGAGTGAGCCCTTAATCCAATGACTGATGATCTTACAAGAAGGCATGTGAAGACTTGCTTTTGTTGACTTGGAAGATAGATAAGACCCTGTGGAGACACAGAAGAAAGAAGGCCATATGGGGGTGGAAGCAGACTTTGGAGCCACATGTCGACAAGTCAAGGAACACCAAGGATTTGCCACAAACCACCAGAAGCTAAGAAAGGGCAAAGGATTGTTCCCTGGAGTGTTCAGAGGAAGCAAGACCCTGTTGACACTTGATTTTAAACTTTAGCCTCCACAGTTGTGAGAGAATAAGTTTTTGTTGTTTTAAGCTACCCAGTGTGTGGCAATGTGTTACAGCTGCCCTGGGAAACTAGTAAAAGCATGTGCCGTGTTCTTCAATGTTGAAGGTACTAGATACAAAGGTGCCTTGAACATGAAAAACTCCTGCCCTCAGAAAGCTTCCCCTAATGGGAGATACACAGGATCAAACAGTAAGTAATATGCATGTTGGGTGAGAAGTGCCACAGAGAAAATAAAGCGGGGAAGGGGAAAGGAGCGTCAGGTCTGGGTACACTGCCATATTCAACAGCATGGTGAGGGGAGGTCCCACCGATAAGGTGGAATTTGGCAGAGACTGAAGAAGGTAAGGGGCTGAGCAATGGACAGCCCCAGGAAAGAGGGTTCCTGGCAGAAAGAGCAGCAAAGTGTAAAATGTCAGGCAGGGTGAGAGAGCAAATGGGAGAGAGTAGGAGAGGAACTCAGAGAGGCAAGGCCATGGAGCTCAAATCCCGGGGGCCTTGTTGGTCATTGTGAGGACTCTTGCATTTATTCTGAGAGAGGTGGGAAGCCATTGAATGGTTCTGAGCAGAGAAGGATGGAATCTGACTTAGGTTTCAAAATGCTCATTGTATTAATTTTCTACTGCTGCATAACAAATGTACTGGCTTAACACAACAGAGGCATATTAGCTCAGAGTTCTACAGGTCTGAAGTCCAGTCTGGTATAGCTGGGTTCTCTGCTCAGGGTCACAGGGCTGAAATCAAGGTGTTGGCTGGGCTGAGTTCTCACCTGGAGGCTCTGGAGAAAAAGCTGCCTTCAAGTTCATGCAGGTTGTTGGCAGGATTCAGTTCCACATGGTTGTGGAACTGGGAGCCCTCTTTCTTTGCTGGCTGCCAGCCAAGGGCTGCTCTCACCTCTTGCAGGCCACCCATATTCCTTGCCATATGGTCCCCTCCATCTTCCAAGTCAGCAGTGGCACATCAAACTTTTATTGTGCCTGAAATCTCTGAGTACCCCTCCTGGGAGCAGCCAGAAAAACCCTGCTTTTAAAGGAGTCGTGTGATTAGGTCAGGCCTGCCAGGTCCTTTCCCTTCCTTAAAGTGGAGTGTACTATAGACCATAACCTAATTACCAGAAATAAATCCATCATGCTCACAATCTCAGAGATTAGGTGGAGATTGGTATATGGGAAAAAGTGAGAAAATTTTGGGAGTCATTTAAAATTCTGTCTACCACAAACACCTTGTCTGTTTGTGTTGAAAATATAATGTAGGGAGGTAAGAGAAGAAATAGGGAGATTTTTACAATAATTCAGATGAAAGGCGATGCTGTCTTGGCCTAAGGTGGTAGCAGTGAAGGTGGTGAGATGCAGTCAAATTCTGAAAGAATATGAAAGGAGAAGCGATAGAATTTGATGACCGGTTGGATATTGATTGTGAATGAAAGAGAGGGGTTAAGGAGAACTGCGTGGATTTTGGCTTCAGCAGCTGGAAAAAATGGAATTGCTGTTTGTTGAGATAAGATGTGCTAAGGGAGGAATAGATTTGAGGGGATAAAGACTTTTGAAAGCTGCTTCTTGAGATGCCAAAAAACATCCAGATAGAGCTGTGCACTTAGTAGCTGCATATAAGCACATAGAGTTCAGGAAAGGGATCTGGCCTGGAAATAAAAATTGGGGTATTGTTGGGTTATAGATGGTGTTTAAGGCCCTGAGAGTGAATGAGATCACCTAGTGGAAAGGGGGAGGAAGGTTCAGGATGGAGCCCTGGAGAGAGGTTTAAGGTTAGAAGTTAGACACAAGGAGGAACTCCTAATGAGAAGGAAAGGGGTCATGTAGGAGAGTGGAAGGAAATTAGGAGAGGGAGGAACCCCAGAGGGAGGTGGAGAAGGAGGAGGGTAACTGAGCAGGCATGAGAGACTCAGAGGAAAAACGGATCTCTGCACTTAGTAACACAGAGGTTAGGGACTTTGATGAGAACAGAGCCGTTTCAGTGGCTGGGTGAACATAAACCTTATTCCAGTGGGGTTAAGAGGGAGCCAGGAGAGACATTGCTGACAGTGGCAGTAGAAAACTCTTTGAGGAGTTTTGTGGCACACAGAGCAGGGAAAGGGACTGGGAGATTGGCAGGGATTTGGGGTCTGAAAGGGGAGGTACTCTCTCCCTTCCTTCTTTCTAGGATGTGAGAGATTAAAGCACGTTTATATAGAGAGAGGAAAAATGGCGATGCAGCAGGCAAGGGAAGTAGCTGGAGACATGTCTTTGAGGAAGCTAAAGGGGATTGGGTCAGTGCAAAATGGAGGGCTGGCCTTGGGCAGGTGCTGGGGGAGCGCATCCATTGCTCTGGGAAAGACAGTGCAGGTGAATGTGCAGGTGCTTATAGGTTGGAGGGAACTGAGGAATTTTGGGGGTTTTGGTGGCTTTCTGATGGGTTTCATTTTCTTGTGAAAATAGGAAGCAATGTCATCAGCTAAGAAAGAGCATGGGGAAGTGGGCTGGAGGCTTAGGAAAAGGAGACACAGGAGAGTCTATCAGGAGAGTGGGCAAGTGAGCAAGTAGGGAATATGGAGGCACTGCCGGCCAAGGGGCCACGTGATGTTGGGTTATGGATTTGATTTTCAGGACAGTCAAGCCATTGTCATTTTAATGAGTCATTTTCATGTGGTTAATTTTTTCCTCCTTGGAAATATTACTACAAATATTTGAGTCATCAGATTATTTTTGTCCATGTCAGATTAAACAGATGGTAGCTTCTAGACATTGTGAGGCTATTTTGTTTAGTTTTATTTATTTATTTATTTATTTATTTATTTATTTATTTATTTATTTTAAGGCCATGAATTATTTCAAATCCTACTTTCTGGGTCAACTTTTGCAGATCTAGTTTTTACCATGTATTTTTAAGTTTTGTCCATTTTATTTTATGTTGACTGCTTGTGCCACATTTTCTCATTTTGAATTGGATACAATATGAGAGCTTGTATGTGCTTTTTATGAGAATATTGAGAGTAATTTCCCTTAGGTGTTTCTGACCCACTCTATTATATAGTCTCAGATTTATATTTTAAATGCTGTAAAATCCAATCTCCCCTGTTCTTTATCATTTTGCACACCAGGAGAAAGCAAGTGATATGTTCAGAATGCCCTCAGGATAAAAAAGGCAGCCTCTGAACACGCTGTTTTGCAATAAACTCAGGTGGGTAGGAAAGAAAGTGAGAAGAGGGAAAGGACAGAATTATATTCTCACATTCTTTGGCGATAGGAGCTGGCTTGACATCTATTTTCTTTTGTTAGCCAACTAAATCTTTTTAATGTAATGAAGAAAGCAATAATAAAAAATATATTATGCCTACACGGCAACCCCCAATTCTTTTAGAATTCCCAATTCAATTTAAGTAATTAACCTTCCTCTTCCACCTTCTTCTTCCATGTGCTAAGGAAGGAGTTTCCTCCTCATCTCAGAAAGGTGAGTCTTGATTAATCTAGTGAGTCCAAAGCTTGGTAATTCATTCCCCTTGCCAATGATCAGTTTTGAAGTGGACAAGCGACACAAATCTGGCCAAAAAGACATGAAGGAAAGTCTGCCATGGGCCAAAGGACTTCCAGAAATGTTTTTTCTCTCTGATAAAATAGGTTATGCATGAGGAATAACAGCATCCCCTTCTGCCCTGTGAAATAGCAGTGTGAGCAAACATTATGTTGCTGCAGCAGCCAAGCTTGAGAACAAAAGCCAACCACAGTCTGAGACTGAAATGCGGAGCAGAAGGACAGAACAAACCCAGGTCCCGAGAATGTTGTTGGATCACTGTGGTAACTGCCTTAATTCCGCACTTCCAATTACATAAAAAGCTAATGATAACACAATAAGAAAACTCCAAATTTTAAGCAAACTGTGGTCAGGTTTTCTGGTGTTACTTGTAGTCCAAAACATCCTGATACACTCCTCGCACAGACTCAGGGGCTGCGCATCGTTGAGTAGCACACGTTAGGTGGTTGCATGCCTGGGTGCCAGTCTGCCAGGGGCACGATTGGAAGGCGTGCTTTCAGGCTTGTAAACTGTTAACTCTTCGTGCTTGGTTGCCTTCTGTGCACACTTCCCTGGACAGCATTTATTATTTGCTTTCTAATACTGCCATAGTGCTTTGATCATTTGCTAGAAAGACATTTAGCACTTTTTGTCATAGTTAATTTTTATGTTTCCTTTAAAATTGTGAATTACTTGGGGACAAAGACCTTATCTGTCACTTTTATATCTCTAGTGACCACCAAAGTGCCCAACACATAGATGATCCTCAATAAGTATGTACTAGCTTAGAGGATTACCTCCTTAGAAATGTGTGTACTGGGTGCACGATTCAGAAGGCCCTCCTGAGCTCTGCAGTGGAAAGGGGAGGCAGATTCAGTAGGAAGAGAGAGTTAGATCAGGGGAACAATTGCAGTTTAGCTCTTGTCGGAAGGGTAGATTCATGAGAGTAAGAGAGAATTCTCTACTTTGATGATCCAGCAAGCTGTTGAGGCACTCATCCCTGTCTCTACTCTTCCTTACTCTTCACGTTTCCATACATTATAACTTACTTCCAAAATACAGCCTACCTTTTTTTAAATACATTTCCTATGCTACCACCCACTCCAATCTGCCATCTCTCACCTGGACAAGCCACCTCTCACCATGCCCCTCCACCATTATCTACACAGGAGTCAGAGACATATTACGGAAATGAAAATAAGATCCTGCTACACTCAGGCTTAGAAATAAAAATAAATGCCTTTTTGTGTCCTTCCAACCTTCCCAGCACACTGTTTTTGTCCTAGTGCACATTTCTGTCTGATATTACTGTGTACTTGCCTGCTGCCTACCTGCCCCGTGGACGGTAAAGGTCCATGGCAGGGGCTCCTCCTATCTACTGTGTAGGACCAGTTCCCTGTCCCCGCAATGACATCTGGCATGCTGGAAACATTCAGTGCATGTTGAGGAGTTAACAAACACGGCATCTGGCCACTACAGGGCCTTCGCCCTGAGAGGTTTTAAGTGGAATAAAAGAATAAAGAAAAACCACAGGAAAATAGAAGCTATCCATTAAACTCATGGACCTGAGCTTGAGCAGGTAGGGCTTTACACAGCTGAGGAAAGCAAGAAGAAGAGATATCAGCTCTACCAAGATGGTATTAAGGTGACAGGAGCCACCCAGCCAGTTTTGGGGGAACCAGTGTGAAGTCAGGGAAGGGGTGGGTGGTAGTATCCACCTGATACTCACTCCTCAGACCCCCTCTTCTTCCATTATATGCTCTGAGCCTCATGGCCCTCGGGGTGCCAGGAATAAAGTCCCCGTTGTCTTTGGCTCTGCCTTAAGTTATTGCACTTCTGCTTCTTTGGCCTTAGATGCTGAATTACGTGACCTAAGCTTGTGGGTCTACTAACTCCCCAAGTGAACAAAATAATGAAAAAATATGCACATTATGTGTACTTTTAACTAAAGCAAATGGTTTATTATTAAGTTAAGAATAAACTTCTTAGGAAGTTATAATTGTGAAGTACAATGCAAAACTTCAAGTACAGTACTTGGCAGAAATAAAACGGCCAACTCAGAAGCTCCAGTTTCACTTTACTCTTGGACGGAGGGACACACCCTCTGTTTGAGGTCACAATGGGGCTGTGAAGACTGAGGGTAAACATATTTACAAGGTACTGATTTACAAGAATAAAAGGGCTAGCATTAAGCCACAAAACAGTGATTTATCATTAACTTAGAAAAACTCTCACCAGAGAATTTTTTTAAGAACAGTTATGCACAGGAACCAGCAGACTCAGGAAAAGCCAGAAGTCAAAAGACTTGGATTCCCAAGTTCTAGTACTTACTCATAAAGCCCTAAACTTCTTTTTTTAAGTATATTTTATTACTTATACTATTACAGTTTTCCCAATTTTTCCCACTTTATCCCCCCTCCACCCTGCACTCCCCAACCCTCCAGCATTCCCCGCCCCTTGATTCATGTCCATGGGTTGTACGTATAAGTTCTTTGAGTTCTCTGTTTCCTATACCATTCTTAACCTCTCTCCATCTATTTTATGCCTACCAATTATACAAAGCCCTAAACTTCTATGCTTCCATTTCTTCAGTGTAAAAAGTCAAGATATTGATAACTCTCTCTTTGACATGGGTTATTTCATAAAGATCAAATGAAGTAATATAACATGTGTTGGAAACAAAGCAAGTGCGATTCAGTGCAAGTAGTGAATCTGGACTTATTACTGCTAAAAACACTAAATAAGACCAGTCAAAAATGTGGGATGTCAGTCCTGGGCTGGGAGGTGTTGCCCATCTGCAGCTTTATGCAGGAAAGGAGGTGCTTTTCTTCAGAACACTTAGCATCCATGGATTAGCAGTCATGAAAATATAATATGGGCATATGGATGGGAGGTTGCAATATTTATGCTAATATGGCCTCATTAATTTTAAACTGAATCACAGGCTAACGATAACGTGTGTTTCAGAACACCGGCTGTAGAGTCACATTGCCTAATCCCAACTCTGTGGAACTTAGAGCAAGTTCCTTAACTTTGTTGGTTAAGAGGGCCCCCAGCGATCTCTCCACTAGCATTCGCGCCCTTGTGTAATAATGCCCTATCACACTGCATCAGGGTTACTTTGTGTGACCGACAGAATGCAGCGGGAGTGATGGTTACATACCATTGGTCACACTTATGAGGCTAGGTCATACAAGGCACTGCAGCTTCCTACTTGGTTGCTCTCTAGAATGCTTCATTCTAAGGAAGCCAGCTGTTCTGGTCCCCTAAGGAGAGGCCCCCATGGAGGGGCCTCTAGCTAACAACCATGTAAGAGGGTTGGGAGTGGATCCTCTAGCTTCGGTCAACCTTTCAGATGACACCTTGACTGTAGCCTCATAGGAGACCTTGAATCAGAGCCACCGAGCTAAGCCACAGCCAAATTCCTGACTCACAGAAGCTGTAACGTAACAATAATGTTTGTTGTTTTAAGTTTTGAGGTAATTCATTAAGCAGTCATAAATAACTAAAGCACCCTCTCAAAGTTTCTGAAAATCAGGTGTAAAAATGGAGATGATAATAGTAAGTTTCCAAAAGTTTGTTGTAAGGATCAAATGAGAAGTATATGGAAAGCCCTCAGCCCCATACCTGGCCCAGAGTGAATAATGTTCGCTGTTATTACATCTTTGCGTTCCTTCCTTTCCACAGGCAAGGTGGTCCTGCATGCAGTTACGGTCATATTCTCTGTCGGCCTCAGCACTTTGTTAAGTCATAAAATTTCAAGTATACAGATCTAGCCCTCATCAGTCCCTTTATGTTTTCTTTCTCTACCCATCATTTGGACAAACAGTCTTCCCCTTTTCTCTATGATCCCTTTTGTGTTGAGAGGCAAGATATCTAAGAAAAATCTAAGGCACATACTATGGCTAGGGAACTAAAAGCCAAAATAGCTGGCCTGAAAAAGACCAACCCACTGACCTCACAGCACTGGACGAAGGTTGACAATAGTAAACTGGGCTAGCTGGAGTCAATGTGAGCCTTTACAGAGCTCACTGTTTAGAAATTGTCCCTGATATATACAAAGCTTTCATTCAGGCTTATTTCTGTGCTTTTAAGCCTGGAATAGATCCTGGACTTCCTCAGGCAAACTTCATAGATGTTATCTTTTCTTTCTCTGATTATTCCTGTCTCCCTCACATTTTGGTTTTCTTTTATTATGAATGGCTGGGGGAGCAGTCAAATTTTCTATGCACTGAAAAAAAGGGTAGTGAGGAAAGTTACTGCTGAAGCAGGTGCAAAAGAAAGAACCAATATGTTTTTGTCCCATAATAAAACTCAATAATAAAACCATTTGTCAAATAACAAAATACAATAATAAAACTATTTGACAAATATTTAAAAAACGCAGCCTATAATATAATTTAAAGAGGGAATAAAGACATCAAAAATACGGAGTGAGAAGGTTTTACTGCCACTAAACCATCATGATAATTCCTATTATTCCATTATGAGTCAAGTACTTTTATACATTTTTACCACCGATTCTCTGGGAAACTGAATGCTTAAATATGTAATATACTTTTAATAGGATATTTGAGAAATTTAAAACAAAATACAATCATTTGTTATATATAAAGAAGGACGTGAACTTTTCATTTTGCTTAGTTACACTCATAATTCCTTACATAAAGGAGTTTTTATTCTAAAAAAAAAAAATGACAGTAGTATTAAGTAATATCTCCCTGCCTCTCATTCTCCACCTCCTTTCTGGTTGTGTCTGGTTCTGCTGAAGTCATCCTTTCACATGGAAACACTTAACTTTCTCTTAAACCAGCTTCTCAGGGGATGAACTTGGGTTTGCTCATTTCTTCTTATTCACTTTTGGCTGTTTATTTTGTTGCTTCCCACATAGCTAGCATTTTGTTTTTCTCTATCAAAACTTTCTTTTCATCCTTTTCTCTATTTTTTCTTTTTTCCTTTCCTTTCCATTTATATTTCCTCTCTCCTCTCGTACTCCAGGTATTTGTTTGATTTTAAACTTAGATTGATGATATACAGGGCAGTTCTTGGGTGAAAACTCTGGTTCATTTGTAAGAATGCTGCCTCTTACAATGGCACAGACCAGGAATGGTGAGGCTAATTTAGTGAACATGCTGTGATAAACCAGGACTCAAAACAAGATGATTTCCCTTTTCTCCTCAAATATACATACTGTACATGTCAATTAAGAAACATGAGGAGACAAATAACTTGAGAGGTGGTATAAATAAAGTACACAATGAAACCACATCTCCACCCAGTTGCCCAAGAGGCATCCTTAGCCACACTCACCTTACTTCCTATGTTCCCAATGACCAGAGTCTAATCATTTACATTTCTGAGTAGTTCTCTATAGCTTCCATATTCTGTTGTGCCCCGTCAGTCTCTGGGACACTTCCCTCGCCTTCCCTGCAGCCTTGCTCCACTTCATCCCACCTTCCCACCATCACACCCAACAGTTCATCCATGCCCAGAATTCTCCAGCAGTTTTCCGTTGCCTATGAGTTAAAATTGTACTCCTTTTCCTGCTGCCTACCTTCTTCTCTTGCTGAGTCCTTTTATAATCCTAGATTAGATGATGTGATCTGTGTTCCTATGTTAATGCTGATGGCATTCATTCTGGAAAATCTTACCTCCAGAGACTGATGTTAACCATTCAAGCCTCCTCACAAAAGCACCCTCTTGTGAGAGTCTTTCCCTTAATTTCCCAGAAGTAATCTTTCCCAGATAAGTTTGCTCAAGCCTCTCTAAATTACCTTATTGAGTCATAATCATTGGTGGAGACTCGTGAATTTCTCAAGAAGTCCTCATCAAAGAGGATATTCTTGAAATATTTGTTCAAGTTTCATTTGGAGGAAACTAAGTGTTCTTTAAGGGAAATAATAAGACAGCCTCTCCCTAGGTTTCATGAGTCACTCAACAAAATAAAATTCATGTATCAATGGCTGCTGTGGCTCAGTTGGTTAGAGTGTCGTCTCATGCACCAAAAGGTTGCAGGTTCGATTCCCACCCAGTCAGGGCACATACCTAGATTGTGGGTTAGGGTATATAGAGGAAGCAACAGATCTGTTTCTCTTTCATATAGAGGACTCCTCTCTCTCTCTCTCTCTCTCTCTCTCTCTCTCTCTCTCTCTCTCTCTCTCTCTCTCTCTCTTTCTCTCCCTCCTTTCCTCTCCCTCGCTCACTCTCTAAAAGAAAAAAATCAATAAATATTTCCTTGGGTGAGAATAAAAAAAAACCCCACCAGCAACCTGTGTAGTTTATGTGACCAAACCCCACAGAGAACAGCCATGTGACCCACACCCCTAGGCAATTTCACTGTCAACCTCAAGTGGCTCATCAAGCTAAGAAAATTTCTGATAATTAGCTTTACTCATCATTCCTGTGCCTCAATGATATTTTGGAGAAAAATGGCTATTCTGTTTACTTTGATTTGTTTGCGTATCTGCTTCCCACCAAACTACTATACACTTCTTAAGGTCAGAGATCTTCATATTTATAAAATTTAATCTGTCTTTGCAGCAACTAGCACAGTGTCTGGAACACAATTTAAAACATGCAGATATTTGATCATGTGGATGGCCTGTCCTTTGGCTTCCTACATGTGGGAATATACAAAGTGTCACTTTATGAAAAGAGCTATATTTCATCAGTTCACAACAAAGAGTCAAATGTAAGTGGACTGATACCTGTCATTTAACAGTCTAAAATGGTCATAACCATTGCTTTAAGTAATTAAAATTATTATCAATAGGTCAACACACCGGGTTATTTAACCTTTGGCATCTTTGCCCTGACCCTGAAATTGCCAGGCAAACATGGTTTTTGATAGCTCTAGAAATTAATTCTGAATAGCCACCTTGAAATCTGAATAAGATACCCTCAGAATATAGGTATTACCTACTCATTTCCTGAAACCTGAATAAGATACTCTCAGAATATAGGTACTATCTACCCACTTCCTGGTTGTCTACACCATCCAGAGTCCATGCTTCAGTTAACTGCCTAGAATGTGTACCACTGAAATGAAAGTGAATGTTTCAATGGAGGGTTGGGCCAGAGGAGACCCAGTTCTCACTTGCTTGCATCCAATAGTGTGTATTCCATTATATGAATGCTTTATGTCAAGAGCTAGGGCTGAACTGGAACAGTTGCTAAACTATAATAGGTAAAGGTGGCTTTAAATGAAAGAATTCACCAGCATCACTGATACTACTCCCCTCTGAATACTATGAATTAGTACACCAGCTTTATGATTCAACTCTGCAGTACTAACTTTTATAACTTCTATAAGTTGTCAAACAGTTATTTTCCAGCACCCCTCTCTGATGGATTTCCATCGTTTCAGAAGGGAGACTACAAGGAGGCCCCGGGCACTGTCTTCTCAAAACTGCACTTTGGAGCTTACTTTCTCATTCCTCCCCAGCCAGCCCCCAAGGCATTTCGGATCTTTAAACACTGCCTCTTTTCCTTTGAAGATCACAGCCACGACCATTTAAAAACTTTAATTTAAATGTATTACGAAAAATTCTAAGACTTCCCTCTAATTTCAGGAGGTACGTTTTCATTATACATAAAACGGGGTGGCTGCAAGACTCTCGCAATCTCAGCGCCGGAGACCCTGCGAAGTGAGTGAATCTAGCTGCTGCCCTAGAAGCGGCGGCAGCAACGCCTGGGAAGCCCCAGCTACAACCTGTCGCACCGGTTCCAGCCCCAGCAAAATCCCTCGTCCTTCTCAGTGTGGTAAAACAGCCATATCCTGGTCTCCAACTGTCGTATTTTTTTTTAAATATTTCAAACTTACTGCCTCTGCTCAGCAGAACCGCGGGCACAGTGATGACGGTGACGAGCGCAGCAGTCCCCAGCAGTCCCAGGAGCACCTTCCATTGTGTCTGTAAGCCGGTTAGATCATGTCCAATTAGAAGAAGCCCTTTAGCCCCAGTCTGGATAAGAGGGTCGGGGCCTAGGCTGCACCTGTGTCAGCCGAATTTGCCTGTGGGCGCGCTTTGGAAGAGGGTCGAGGTGGGTTGGGAGTGTTTGGAGTGAACCAGTCTGAGGAAGTAAGAGTGGTTGCCCTTGAACTTGTGGCCTCTGAGCACTCTACGCCTGCACGTCCGAAGCCAAGCGAGGGTTCAGGCGTGCGTTTTATGGGAGGTTCTCCGGGTCGTCCAAGCCCCAGAGCCTGTGTCTAGCAGAAACCTCGCAGGTCCAAGAGCGAGGCGAGAGCTCTGTGGCGTCCCTTTACCTGTCAGAGGGTGGTCCTGGAACTTCCGCCTAATGCGAGGCCCTGGTCCCGTTCCGAGGGGTTTTTGGGACAATTTGGGGAGAGTTTGGTGAAGAGGCACCTACAGCTCAACCCTGGGGCTGGAGAAGCAAGAGGCGCGCTACTCACCTTCATCTTGGACGTCTCGTCGAACTGAGCGTCTGGAGCGGGGAGGGCAGGCAGAAGTCAGGCTAGCCACCCAGATGCGCGTCCAGCCCCGCCGCTCGCAAGTTTCGGCCCCCAGTTAAACATTAGTGAGAGTTCTGCCCGCTAAGGGATAAAGGGCCGCAGGGCAGGCTGCGGGAGTAGGCGCGCAGGCTCCGGACACTGGCATCCCTGCCGTGGGGGCGCCCGAGAGACACCTCCCGCGGGCTGTGCCGGGCGACGGCCAGAGCGCGCAGGATGCGGGGTTCCGGGGACTCCCAGGCGCGGTCGTGAGACCCCAGTCCGAGAGGTACGTTGGCGCCCAGCATCCGACGTGGTCTCCGAGGCCGCGGACGCCGGGACCGTGGTCCGTTTTATGAGAAAAGAGCCTTGGAGCTCGGCTCCTGCAACCTCGCGTGGGCAGGCAAAGGAGCCGAGTCCACACAGGGCTCAGCAGAGGCACAGAGCTCTCACTGCTGGCAGCTGGAACAAAAATCCAGGTCTCTGTCTTTTGCCAATGAATGGCATGTTGGGGGAGTAGTTGGGTGTTTAAAGCTTCCAGAACGCAAAGAGAAAGAAAAGGTGATTGTTCACATGTGAATGAAACTTATAGGCTAATTATATGAATTCACCCTCAACAGGGAATTTCCGGTTTGTCTTGCAGGCTTACCTTCTTATTAACATGCCAAAAATAATAACAGTAACACTTGTGTGGAACTTACTCCCCGCCTCCTCCCCGCTCCCCCTGCCCCCCCCCCCCCCCCAGGCACTGCTCTGAGAATTTACTGTGTTTATTTTACAGGAAGGAAGCCTAGGCACAGAGAGGTTAAGTCACTCCGCCACTTCCCGAAGCTAGGAAGTCGTGGAGCATGAATTCAGAGCCATGTTCTTAACCACTGCCCTACACGGCCTCTCATCTTTCAGTCTTGCAAAGAAGATTTGGAAGAGAAAACGGGCAGATGTGGCTCGGCATTCCTTCAGCTCCCCATCATGTCCTGTAGGTTTATTCACTCATTCATTCATCTCTACATCCTCCCATTTATTCCATCCATTTCACTAATATTTGAGGGGCTGCAATGTACCAGACTCTCTTTCAGAAGCCGAGGTAGAGAAACAGAATAGCACAGATGAGGTCTGTGCGCTTGGCACTTTCAGTATAAAATACACAGGTACACATTTGCCTTTAGGGTCCCTCTCTTGAGGATAAGTGCTGCTCTTACCTTCTAAAAGGCCTCTTCAGTTTGTGCACTGCAGCGCAAAAGCAAAGCCCCTCTGTCCATAGTTAGAGGGAAAAAATTAAAAATGCAAAGTTTTATAGAGCATTAAAACATGGTGATGAATAAATTCAAATTTCCAGTCTTTATCTCCATTTCAGACTTTGCTTCTGCACTCAGGGACCTTTTCCCCTCTTGACCACTAGTTGCTGCTGACGCATGCATACACTTACACACACACCCATCTCCAGAGGCTCAAACTGAACTCTTCACCTTCTCCATCACCCTACCCACCTTTCTCTGATCATCTCTGCATCTTCATTGAAAGGAATCTCATTTACAAAAATTGAAAACTTTAGTCATTTCAGGTTTTCTTCTCTACTGTCCTGCTATTTGCTTGGCCACCAATTCTGCCTTTACAAGTCTCTTTCATATCATTCCCCTCCTTCCTCTTCCAACTGCTGGCCAGAGTCAGTCAGTAGTGTTGCTGTGACAACAGACCATCTAACAAGGACTGCAAGGAATAGTGCCTTGAGGGCTCAGTGTTGGGCTCCACTCTCACCAGTTTGTACACTCAGCAATGGAGGAAGGAAGCTGCAAGTCACATCAACCTTGGGGAGAGAAGTCCATACATCTGAGGCTATACTTACTTTGCCTCCTACACCACTGAGCAGCCAGCAAGCTCTGGGGAGACTGAGGAGAGGTGGGGTGATGTCTGTGGACTTGGGGCTCATTTCAAAAAATTCTTTCACATATCTTCCTCACCCAGACCTCTTTGCCACCAGTCTTTCAATCTTGTTTTGTTTTGTTTTTGTTTTGTTTCTTCAAGTTTCTGGGAAACAGCTGGTTGACACATTAGCCACCACTTACGTGTTCATATAATCTTATATTAGATCATCTCTCCATGCAAAATGCAAAAACAGATGTACTACTCCAAGTTCTGTCTGTTAAGAAGATTTCTCTTTCTGCTGTATTGCTGGGCATCCCTGAGAAGGGCTGTGATGCAGTAGCCATCCACTTAATGACAGGTATGAACTTACTTTGCAAAAGGCCCACTCTTTTCCCTCCCCTGTTGCTTGGCTATACAGTACTCTCCACAAAACTATAGGTGTGTGATGAGAGAGAAACATTGAAGCTGTGGAAGAGGGCACTGTGAAGTCCAAGCTCTCTACTCATGCAAACTTAAAAAAAAAAAACTTTATTTACCCTCCATGTGATCTCCATTTCTGTGGTTCTATTCCTGTTCTAGTTGTTTGCTTTTGTTTTAGATGTGGTTGTTAATAGCTGTGAGTTTGCTGTCTTTTTACTGTCCTATTTTTCATCTTCTTTTTCTTAGATAAGTCCCTTTACCATTTCATATAATGAGGGCTTGGTGATGATGAACTCCTTGAACTTGACCTTATCTGAGAAGCACTTTATCTTCTCTTCCATTCTAAATGACAGCTTGGGGAAAAGGTACAGAGAATAAGTAGCATAGATGGTGGGTAGAAAATAGACAGGGGGAGGGCAAGAATAATGTGAGAAATGTAGAAACTAAAGAACTTACGACACATGGACATGAACTAAAGGGGGGGAATGTGGGTGGGAGGGGGTGTGCAGGGTGGAGAGGAATGATGGGGGAGAAATGGAACAACTGTAATAGCATAATCAATAAAATATATTAAATTAAAAAAATACTTTATTTAGCCATGACTTGTGTGACTCAGTGGATTGAGTGCCAGCCTATGAACCAAAGGGTCACCAGTTTGATTCCCAGTTAGGGCACATGCCTGGGTTGCAGGCCAGGTCCCCAGTGGGGGATGAGCGAGAGGCAACCACACACCAATGTTTCTCTTCCCATCTTTCTTCCTCCCTTTCTCCTCTCTAAAAATGAGTAAATAAAATCTTTAAAATGATACTTTATATATTTAATTATTTTTAGAGAGAGGAAGGGAGAAAGAGAAGGAAAGAAACATTGATGCAAGAAAGAAACATTGATTGATTGCCTCTTGTACATGTCCCAACTGGGGACCAAACCCACAATCCAGGCATATACCCTGACCAGGAATTGAACTGGTGACCTTTTGCTTTTTGGGGTGATGATGCCCAACCCACTGAGCCACATTGGTCAGGGCTCATGCTAACTTCTTGTATCTCAGGAACACTTAGGCTCCTCTCCTGTATCATTTAGACACCATTTTCACTTACACATGGGACGCTGCTGAACATGACCAACTATCATTTGGTGGGTCAGGTAGCAAATCAGTTGTAGAGTTACTTGGTGTTATGGGTTGAATTGTGTCCCCTCCAAAAATGATATGTTGGACTCCTTATCCCCAGTATTTTAAAAAGTGACCTTTAGAGGTCAGGTCTTTGCAGGAGTAATAAGGTTAAAAAGAAGTCATTAAAGTGGGCTCTAATCAAACATGACCAGTGTCCTCATAAAAGGGGGAAATTTGGACACAGGCACACATAGAAGATGATGTGTGAAGACACACGGGGAGAAGACAGTCATCAACCAGCCGAGGAGAGAAGCTTGGAACACACCCTTCCCTCACAGGCCTCGGAAAGAACCAACCTTGTCAACCCCTTGCTTGTGGACTTCCAATCTCCAGACTGCGAGGCAATAAGTTCTTGTTGTTTGAGCCAGCCAGTTGGTGGTACTTCGTTGCAGTAGCCCAAGCAAATGGATATAATGGGTGTTCCATGATCATGCTTTCAGTCTCTACCAAGAGGAACTGAGGGGGGTGGGGGAAGGGTGAAAAAAATAGTGAAGGTGAGTAAAAGGTAGAAACCTCCAGGTTTAAAATAAGTAAAGCCATGAAGATGTAATAGACAACACAGGGAATGTAGTCAATAATATTGTAATAATTTTTCACAGAGAGAGATAGTTACTAAATTTAATATGGTGATCAAATCGTCAGGTATATAAATGTTGAATCATTATGTTGTACACTGGAACTAATATAATATGGCACAGCTATGCTTTAATAAAAAATTTAAAAAGTAAAACAATTCTGAGGAAGAGTCACTGGGGTCATGGGCAGGGCAGAGAAAAAAGAAACACACAAAAATAAAAAAAAGAGGAACTAATTTTCATACAGTAAATGGTTGTTGGCTTTTGTAGCCATTATCCAAGATGAGCTGCCAGTTTTGGGATATTTTATTATACATCAATAGATAACTAATAAATTAAAAAGGTGGCATGGCCTTGTTCTAAAAACCAGTTGTATATTCTTTGTGATTCTTCTTTTGGGGCTTGCTCAAGGCTCTGTACAGCATCTCCAGTTGCCACTATTGTGTAACTATTGTGTTTGCTCCGTCATTAAAATCCCAGTCATTAAAATCAGGGCAGTTTGCACTATAGCCTAGACCTAGGGAGCCCTCTCTTGCTGCAAGCTCCATTCAAAACAGCCTTATAGGTTACTGAGCAAATGGGTTGGAGAAGCACATCCATCTGCAAAACTCAAAGATTCCTGGCAAACATTGTCCCCCTTTGTGGTGGGGATACAAGATGTAGTGACTTAATTCATTTTAGTGGATATATTCTGACATGCTTTCAACCACTGGATGCCTTAAAATTTCTTCATGGGATTTATCCTGTATCATGTGGCCACATTAATTTTACTAAAGCATCTAAGGGACTTGATACTTACTGTATGCCAGAGCCAATTAGCATAATTTCACCAATGTAATGGACCAGTGTGATGTTCTATGGGATATCAAGATGATCAAGTTTTCAGTAGACTATGTGCTATAACAGAGAGCAAGAGAGTTGACTAAGTCCTGAAGATGGTAAAACAAACTATTGCCCCTTCCAGATAAAGGGAAACTTTTTTAGTTGGTCTTTATTAATTAAACTCAAGAAAAAAAGTACTCATCAGGCTATTAGCCCCAGACACTAGGACTGTATTGTTTGACCCAGTAAAGTCACCATACCTGAAATGGCAGCTGAGACTGATCCATAGTCATTTTCACAATCCATTTTACTTTGCACAGGCTGAACAGGCAAGTTAATTTAGTGTGGGATAGGAAACTGGCATACGTGCACGTCCTTGCCCAGGGATGTAGTGTTGCTTTGAGTTCACCATATAGTTGTGGAGAGACAGTGCCAGGGGTTTCCACCTGGTCTTTCTTGCCATAAGCTCTCTCCATGGGTCAGGAGATAAATGAGTCAAGGAATGCAGTCTAGGCAGACTCTAGAAGCTGGAAAAAGCAAGGAAATGAATTCTCCCCCAGAGCCTAATGCAGCTGTAATGATGCCTGGACTTCAGTCCAGTTGGACCTGTTTTAAACTTCCAACCACTAGAACAAGATAATAAATTTATGTTGTTTGAAGCCACTGGGTTTGTGGTAATTTGTTATAGCAACAATAGGAAACCAATTCACCACTGGACCATAGTGGTATACTTCTCTATCAAAGTAGTATAAACCTAAGGCTAGTATTTAATAACTCCCCAGAGGCCTCAACTTATCCCATTTCACAAGACATTTTCAATCTTAGCTGTATGTCACATGTGCTTCTGAGGAAGACTTGGAAGAAGATATACGGTGTGTTCTGTGGTAGCATTGCAGGCTCCAGCTTCCAAAAAATCTGGTCTCCATTTCAAAGAAGGCATTCTCTATGAACTGGTTGGAGTCTGGAAACTCAATGAGAGACCATGACTTTATATTATGATGACTTAAGGGAGGCTTCTGCCTCAGACATTAGAATTTGTCTGGTTGTTTAAAGCAAGCCATAGTGTAGAAGGCCACCCATCTACTTCCTTCTTAACCACCCCATGATAAATGAACCAAAGGAATATTTGACATTGCAGGTCAAATACTCTTATTACCAGAGTAATCCCTGCAGCTGTGTATGGTAATAGCCCCTATTACCAACCTGCAGCTTGGAAGTGGGATGGCCTAGAGCAGGGGTGTCAAGCTCATTTTCACCGCAGGCTGCCTCAGCCTCGTGGTTGTCTTCAACAGGCTGAAATAATTTTAGGACTGTATAAATGTAACTACTTCTTAACTGTTAAGGAGTTGAAATTACATTTGGCCTTTTGAAGGGAACCATGAAGCCCCCCGGTGAAAATGGGTTTAACACCCCTGACCTAGCATGAGCTATTCACCTGGAGGGATAAAGCCAAAAGCACAAAACACAAAGCAGATAAAAAGCAGAAGGAATACATACTTTGATCACTTACTCTTTCTTGTCTTCAATACCTTTGTCAACGTAAGAAATATCCAAACCTGTAAGAATTTTTTCGTTTGACTCAAACTGACAACAATTGCCAGGGAGCAAAATCTCAAGGGATTGAAAAACTGCTCTGGAAAATGGCAGTTTTACCACATTTTTATACATCAGAATCAAAGGGAAAGAATTGAGGGGCTTACACAAAATCCATTGGTGATAGATTAGGGAAGCAGGAGAAAGCAAAGTGAGGAAATCTCTGAGACTGGACAAAAAGTGAAATGATAGACATGTACTGCTTTTACATAGGTGGGTGTAGGAGAGTTAAGAGTTAACAATTAACATGATAGTAATAACAGTGACAAGACTTGTGGTCTCTGCTCTGGTGCCTTGGTTGCATTTTGAGAGGTCTAGAAAATAGATTACTTTGATATTCCAAAGGTATGCTAGTTTAGATGTAAAAAGATAATAGACAGGCTCAGTTAAAGTAAAGACTGATCATTGTGAAAGAAGTTATTGGCCTAGAACCGGTTTTCAGTTAGAAAGTTTTAATTTCAGAGCATCCTATGTGGTTACTTTAGGTCTCTGAGTTTGTAAGGCCACCATGTAGACCTCCCCTGAGCTTGTCAGGTTTAGTGTGTGGCCCATTTTCTGTCCATACCTTGCTAATGCCTCTTCTCAACTAAATCCAACTAAAGGCAGGGGGCAAAACAGCCTTATTAATCTTAATCTTACCTTAATAGAGGATGCTATCTGGAGGGGTCAGCCTCCCCAGGTGCTAGACAAGGAATATGAAGGTGAAGAATATATAGGAGAGTCAAACAAAAAATAACCAGTTAAGCAGCCCAATACTAATACAGCACATATTATTTGCTAAACTGTCTCCTCATAAGGATTGGAAATGCTCCAGTTATCCTTTTATCTTTCACCTCATCTTTCTCTCTGTGGTGGCTAATACTGGGCCTAGAACACATCAATAGTCAATAAGCATGGGTTGAATAAATGAAGAAAATGAAATGATAAATGAAAAAATAACATCAGATCTTTCTCTGTGTTCTTGGGTACTGTAATCTGAGGTCTGGAAAAAATGGGACCTCAGGGGGTAAGGGGATGATGAGGAAGCTGAACTGATTTGACTCCTTGCCCTCAACTCTGGAAGATAAGTAAAGGTATTTATTTATTTGCTTATTTATGTATGTCTTCTCACTGGGCACTTGCCCTTCACCTAATTAGGGAACTCTGCCCTGTGTGTGGAAATGGCTTTCTCTGGCCCAAAGCCAAACCTCACGTCTCACATTTTTGGAGTCCAGATCAAAACCCACTCTTTCTGGTTATCTTCAACATTGATTCCATCTGCATTTTCAATTTTCTGCTTTTCCCACTAAGTATAGTTTGGAAGATCATTCTGCATGCATGTTAGGTAGAACCTATTTACAACAAAATTTATTTCTACCAAGAGATACATAGATTATAGCTAGCTAGCTAGCTAGCTAGCTGAATAACACAGTGGATTTAGATATATGGAAAGAAGAAATTTCAGGCCAAAGGGATAATTGCACACACAGGCTGAATGAGAAAGCCAGAGGAACTTTAGGGAATATCTGTTAGTTTAGTTTCACCAAGACATAGAGCATTCTAGAAAGCATTGAAAAATAAATGTCAGTCATGAGCATATTCTTCAGTCTTAAATTCAATATTGAGTATACTAAGGAATCAATGAAAGTTTGTTCCCAGGAAGGAATCCAATCAGGCCTAAACTTCAGATATAAGATTCAGGTAATAATATATGCTGGATAGATGAGAAAGAGAAGAACTGGAGATGGGAAAAGAGTCAATAATCTTGATGCTACAAAATTAAACGGGCAGGAGCCTCTCTCTGTGGAGCTTGTCATAAAAAGATTTAAATCATGTCAACTTATACTCATTAACATATGAGATTATAACAACTGTTACTGAACTGTGATTTGGGGTGCTTTCCTTGCCCCAGTTATCAGTAATGACAAATAAGAGGTTCTTTGTGCATTCAGTGCTTACTAAGGGTCTTTTGCTCCTTGTTAGACCAGACACCAGCTACAAGGGAAGGATACTTCTGCTCTTCTTTTGTCGATATCCTCTGGAAATTCTCCGGATTTTTTAATTTGCAGAATTTGTTTATATTAGCCCCTTACTTAAGAAGTAACTGTATGACATTGTGAGAAAATATGTTTAAGAGCCTTAGAACCAGGTTCTCACAAAATTGCCATGGCTATGATGACATCTCCTTCTTGGTGTTTTCCAAGCTGTGAACCTGTGGTGGATGTGACGGTGGTGGTGCATGTGTATGAGTCTGGGGTTAGTGTCTGACTGAAGTGCCTGGGCAGCTGTTGCTATCATTTAGAGAAAAGGAGTAGCAAAGACCAGTAGAGCATGGCTAAACAAAAAGGAGAGACCTACTTTGCCCTGGAAGGAACCACCTATTTTCTTTTGAGTGCTAGATCATATAATCAGAAAATCATATGTAGGAAGGCCTCCCAGTTTTGTTGTGTGATGTTTTATGAGTAACAACAATAAGAAGAAAATGCTTCATGTTTGATATTGAACTAGAGTGAAAAGTATCTTTTATTTATTTTTAAAAGTTACGATAAAATATACCTAACAAAATTTGCCATCATAACTATTTAAGTATATAGTCATTTTTTTATCTAGAGTACAAAGTTGATTTTAGTAAATAAACATGCAATTTAAAATTATTCATTAGGACTCTCCTTTTTCTTGACAAGATGGTGGAATACAACTTAACCTCTCACATTGCGTACTTTTTGGACTAGTATCTGGCTTCTGCTGTTTGAGTTTCTCTTCATAAAAAAGATATAGAATGGAAAAGAATGACTGTGTGGGAAATCGGATCTTCTTAGTGATCCCAGATAAGAAATTTTGCTATGAGTATATGTGAAGACCATTATTATGATTATACTCTTCATGCTTTGAAGAGAAGAAGGGATAGCAGCTATAGTATTTCAAAAGAAAGCAAACCAACTGGGAAGAATTTAAAAAAAAATTTTTTTTTATTGATCTGAGAAAGAGAGAGATACGACACTCTAACCAACTGAACTATCTGGCCAGGGCAGAAGTTTTAAGGTATAGAAACTACAAGAGAAATGCAATCCAGGAAGGATGGTCAGGTGTTACTTAGCTCCACAGCTTAGATTTAGGGAGAAGTTGTTATGTGACTAAACACAGGTAGGGCTGCCTGCCGCTATGAGAGCCAATACTTGAGAGAAAGATGCTAATGTCAAAGAAGGTGGTTTATTCAGATGCCGGCCATCTGGAAGATGAGAGACTCATGTCTCAAAGCCCATCTCCACCTCTCTATGGAGGTGGAGGTTTTAATAAGGAGGGGGAGGGGAACAGAACAAAGAGATGAAGGGAAGGGGTTGAAAAGTTCTCTACGTGCAGAGAAGCACACTCCATTCTGATAAGGCAAGTAATGGTCCAGTGTGCATTTTCCTGGTTGAGTCATCCTGGCTTCACATCATATTGGCTTTACTCCATCCTGGGTCCACCATTGAAGGTCAGTAAATCTCCAGGAGCTGGGAGGCCTGAAGGTGGGAGTATCTTTTGAAGTTAGTTCCTAGGGTTCTTATACAAACATGTTGTTTATCTATAAGCTACATGATAGTCAGAGTCAACTCTTATAGAAACAGTGTCAAAAGAATGGTGGGGTGGGTTACGATTTTCTGCTGTTACAGTTACAGAGGCTCTACAGTATGTTTCTCAACCCTTTTTTTCTTTATTTTGTAACCTCCCGCACTGTTTCACTTCTATTTTAGATTTTTTCTGATCTAATCTCTTACGAAAGTTAAATACCATAGATATACTCTTGGTGTGTTTATATACTATATGTTCTCTAGATCTGTGCTTTGTACATAAGGAGAGTAACACGTTTTGCTCTCAAGAGAACTACTCCCTTGGTGATGCTGCTGCCCTCACTGAAGATGCATGCTCCACAATTCCAACACAAATGGGGCAACCAGTCTGGCTCAGCAGAGTGGTGGTACTCATTCAGAGTGCTAGTTCCAGCATGTGGCAGGCATAGTGTGTTCATTCTGCGAAAGCTAACCTCTGAAATCCTAGTGCTGAGAGACTGAATATGCAAACAGACAATAGCCAGACCATATATGACAATTAGATTTTCACAACCTTTACAGAACTCTGTCACAGTGTGTTGATTGAGTTGTTAAAAAAAGATTCCAAAATAAATTAAAAGGGCATTTTATTCCTATATGATTTGCAAATCAGAGGATGTAGCACTCAGTATGAGTTGAAGACGAGTTCCGAGTTAGGGAGAGAGTGTGGTGTGAGAACAGGGTTTTTATTTTTATTTTTTCTAAAGATTTTATTTATTTATTTTTAGAGAGAGGAGAAGGGAGGGAGGAAGAGAGGGGGAGAAACATCGACATGCAAGAGAAACATTGATCATTTGCCTCTTGCACACATGCAACTGGGGGCCTGGCCCACAACCCAGGCATGTGCCCTCCCTGGGAATCAAATGAGCAACCTCTCGATTTGCAGGCTGGCACTCACTCCACTGAGTCACCCCAGCCAGGGCAAGAACAAGGTTTTTAATAGGAAAAGATTTGCTAGGGAAATAAGTTTAGAAACTTAAATAATTTATTTTCTGATTGACAGGGTTAACTAAACCTTTAATGGTAGGAACAATGAGTAACGTATGATTAAGCGATTATCAGTATCCTAAGTTTGGTTCAGGCTCACAGAACAAAGGCTTTTTTTTAGTACACCAGTACAGGGGGTGTTACTTTATGGTTTATCAAACAGTACAATCAGCACTAGGGGGCTGCTTGCTTTTCAGGAGGTTTTGGAGCTGCAAAGGGCAAAGTTATGCTTTGTAAGGAGCTTCAAAACTCAAACTACAAAAATCTAAATGTTGGGCCATAAGTTACAATATTAAAGTTCTTATAAGTCCTCAAAGTCATCCACCATTGACTTGGTCAATGATGGCCAGCCTTCATATTTTTTGCCCTTGCTTCCAACTCAGGATCAACCAGAAAAAGATTAATGCTTCCCAATCCAGTTTCATAAGATGTTCCACTTAGAGTTAGCCTGCTTCCTGTTTCCCTAGGCCGATAATTTCCGCTCAGAGCATACCTGAAGTCTCCCTTATTTTCACTGTGAAGCACTCCCACTCCCTTGCCTCTCTTTGCATCCAAATTCTAGGTTATGCTGACTGATACATTTGCTATATTAAGCTCTGAAAAAAATGCCTTTGCTTTTGTTCTCATTTAGGTGATCTTTCTTTCTCTCTTTCTTTGAGTAAAATGAGTTTAATGATGATTCCATTACTCCTATCTGTGTGGCCCTAAGCAAGTAACAGGACACATATGCGCTTCGGTTTCCTCATCTGTACAATGGAGACCCACCTTTACCTTCTGGACAGTTGTCAGAAGCATCACTAATGTTAAGAAAGGGACCTGACATGGTCACACATAGTAGGTGTTCCAAGCACCGTTGTCTTCTTCCCTCAGAGCCTGTGCCTGCAGCGCTTCTCCTGCACAGCGGTCACAGTGCCATTGCACGGCTCGCAGCCCACATCCTTTCCCTCCAATACCTGCTCACTCGCACCTGTGCTTCGCCCACCTCGAGACACTCTTTTCCTCAATGTTCTGCTTTTCTGACTCCCTCCTCTGCTCAAGCCATTTCCTTTACCCACAGAGCCCTTCTACCTCTGTCCACAGAAATCCCCCCCATTGATCTGTGCAAGCTCTCCTGCCCTCTCTGCTTCAGAGGCCCCACTTCTGTACCCCGCCATGCCTCACTAGACCCTTCATGCAGCACGCCTCCCCTAGGGGACTAGAAAGTTGAAGCAGAGTTTGAATGTATCTCTGGGCTACTTGATGCCGGGTTAAACTGTACTGAACAGAGTCCCTCTGGGTCCTTTTCCTGACTTAACCCAGACCTGCCTGGACCCCCAATTCCCAAACAGTCCCTCTTCAGTCTTAACAGTCTCATTCTCAATTCTGTTTCTTTCATTGAAACCCAAGGCGTCCTCCACTGAGAACTGATTCCTCACTCCAACTTTAGAGAGGACATGCACTCTTCCACCTCCCCAGTGTTTCATGGTAGGCACTGAATCACCCCTTGGGGATTCCTGAGCCCCCTCCCCGCTCCTACTGTGGGGGACAGGATGCCTGCTGCCTGGCCTCAGAGGAAGCCAGGGCCTCTAGGGCTCAGTAAGTTTATCATCCTAGGGAAAAGAGACACAGAAGCGGAAACTGTGTGGTCAGAGAAAGCAAACAGCCCTCATCTCAGGTGAACCCCCAACAGGGCTGGGGGCCAGACATCAGGGAGAAACACTGAAAACAGAGATGTCTGGGAGGCCAGGTATCGGGGCTTGTTTTGTTGTGGTTTTATGTAACTCTTCCAAAGGGTTAGTGATATGCTGAATAACCAGAGAAACATCTGGATGGAGTAGCAAAGTTGGACACCAAAGTTTTCTGCTGTTTACCTGTCAACCTCCAGCTTTGGATCCTAACCACCCACCCAAACCTGAGCTCTTTGCATTCCACTTCTGAAATCTCTGGCCTGTGAAAGGAACCGGACACCTGGGTTGCTCACAGCTCAAAGTCTCTTCTCTGAATCACAGCAGCTTCCTCTCCCAGGCTCCTTCTCACCTGTCCTTCCTCTTCCTGGTCTCATAACATCTGGCTGGTCTCTCAGAGGCCTCGGCTTTGTCTTCTCCAAGGGTTTCATGCTTACCCCGTGTTCCCAAGCCATGTTCCTGAGGCTACCCCTCCCCATCTTCCAATGCTCTCTACCTCTACTCTTTGGCTTCTCCTATGTAGAACCAAGCCCCAACCTGAAAAATAACTTACTGATTCACAAGCCTCTCTGATGTGGACAAGTGCAGACTGCACATGCCCGCTCATGCCCGTACTGCCAAAGCTGCCCTTTCTCTTCACCAAGTTCACCGATGGACCCTGGGGGCGGCAGTGGGTTTGGTATTGTCCACGATTTCCTGTACCAGTCCAGGGAGCAGGAGTGAGAACTGAGTATGCACAGCAGAAGGGATGGCGCCCTCAGCCCTCTGTGGGAATCCTAGATCTTCTCCCTTCATCCTTCAGGAAAAGGAGATGTTTACCTGGAAGGCCATGCCTGCCTGCCCAGAGATAAAACCCAAATTTGGGATGGGGGCAGAAGTTGGCTGGAGGAAGTTGAGAATTGTGGCTGTCAAAGAAAAAAACCTCAAGAAGTGTTTGGAGGCTTTGACCAGAAATAAATGATAAAGATTTACTCGGGAGTTTGCAAACTGGAAACATAACTAGGCAAAAACCCATAAACATTTTCAAAGAAGAAAGAAAAGTTAAGAGTTCTTATAGTAAAAAGTATATACTTGTGAATGATCAGTCCTGCATTCTAGGATTGGTCCAGGACAGTTCTCAGTGGGACATCGGGTGGCCTGGATGATGGATGCCACGTGAATGCAGACATGAGTCCTTCGGAGGTAATCAGAGGGTTCTCTGGAGGTCAGATCAGATATGTGCCCAGGCATTGAGGCAGGACTGGAAAATTCAGAAGTTTAAGTTTCCAAGCTAGTTAAATGAGAATAGAATAATTTCCTCATGCCTCAACTTTCTTGACTTTAGCTTTTAGCAGCTTGACTATAGTAGGTCCATTTTAGTTCACTCTTTCCTTAGGGCCTGAAGGAGAGATAGGACTGAGAGCTGGAGGGGAGAGATGGCCTCAGGTTGGATCCTTTGGTGCCCAAGAGCAGACAACCCACTTTCTGGGGTCCAGAAAAAGGCTCAGTGCTCAAGTGACTACTCCTTAAGGATTTCATCAGACTGTTTGTCTCTTTATAGTAAAGCCACATTCACTAGTGTATTAGCATTAATATGTTGGTAGATAAACTAAAAAAGATATCAGAAGAAACTGAAAGATGGATTATGAATTTGATTAGGAGATTGATTTAAAATCAGGTCATGTGGTTATGAGTAACGATGAAAAGACCTGGCAAAGTCTTCTGGGTAAAAGCTAGATGATGGCTATAAATATGGAGAAAAACTTAATCAGAGGCTCCAAATCAGAGCTCAGAGGTCTGGCTTTTACTAATAGATGACTAAAAAATTCCAACATGCTAAATCTATCATGTAAAATCAGATATATATTTTAGAAAATTAAAAAAAAACATTTTGAATGTAGCAACTAGTTTACTTACATTTAGCTTTGATTCAATAAAGGTTAATATTTATTATGATGCTACTTTGCAGACAATGTACGGGGAATATCCTGGTGAGCAAGTCAGGTTTGTGACTGGGATAGGAAGGTTTACAAACAAGTTAACACTGGCTAATCCATCCTAGCTTGCTAGCAAAATCCAAGACCAAACCTCAGAGATGATTAGCCTCTACTGGCCCCTCAAAAAACATTTTTTTTTAGGGGCAGCTGAAGAAGGAGGTTAGAATTCCCAGAGGCTCCGTGAAGGCCCTGGGATGCGGATCTGATGTTTTAGTGTGGAGGTCCTCTCGGCTCCTTCCTGCAGGTGCCCTTACTTCCGGTTTCCTTCCAGGTCTTGTAATCGCTTTCTTTGTCTTTTCCAAACCTGTTGTCTCAGGCAAAGGCTCCAACTGGCCACGGTTTCACTAGTCTCAAACTCCTTCTGTTATAATGAACAGACTTGATTGGAGGTTGACACTATTGACGCATGCATTTTATCTGGACTTTTGAGGACAGAGGCTCTTCCTGATTCTTAAAAGTTGTGCCAGATACACCCTGCACAGACCTCCGTCACTGCCTTTACCATATTATATCAAAATGACTGTTCACTTCCTGTCTCTCTTACCCTGCTTTGAATGTGGCAGTCACATTAATTCTTGTATTTCCAGAAACTGCAGCAGTGTTGGGCTGGCAGGAACTCACCAGGGCCCTGAACACAGAAACAAATGTAGCTTCTAAGCACTCAATATACTACCTGGGAAGGCAGCACGGAGAATAGAAAAAGGCCAAGATTTTAAAGTCAGACAAGCCTGAGTCTGTCATCCCATTATTATATGCCCATGGGTATTTTGTTTAAACCTACTTCACAGAATTACGGGGATTTAATGATATAATAACTGAGTAACCTCAGTTACTCCTTGAAACTTTCAAGTTTATCTCTCTGCTGCTGATTTTTCCACATATCTCTTTAGTTGGGATCCCTTTACTGGAGGCTCTCAGAAGGGCCTCCTGGATGTCCTGGCCTGGGTGACTCAGAGGCTTAACAAAGGCAATTTAGCTAAGAGTAAGTGAATCATTAATTACTAATGGCAATACCCCCACTCATACCACCCTCCCCCCACACACCTCAGGAATGATCCTTCTTCATCATGTTCCATTGCAGGGAAAATAGCCTGTCAGGTTGTCCAAGCCAGACACTCAGAAATCCTCCCTGGTGTCTACTTACCCTGCACATCGACCTCTTTAATATCCCTTTTATTTCTCCACATCCCTCTAAGCTTCACCTTTGTTCAGGCCTTCATCTCTTCCGGGTCAGATCACTGCACTAGCCTGCTCTGGCTGGCCTCTTGTCTTGTAATTTCACTCCAGTGCAGCTTCTGTTACTTTCCTGTTTAAAATTAGTGGCTTTCCATGCTGCGGAATAAAGGCTGTTCCTTAACATGGTCTGGCCTCTGCTTCACTTTTCTTCTCCGTATTCCTCCCAAACCTTCCACACGTATGCTAAGCTGCTTGCCTTTTGAAGAATTGCTGCCTTTTCCTTTGCTTCAGAATTTTAAACACAAAGTTTCCTCTGCCTGGTATTCCAGTCCCCTGGTTTTACATCTGGCTAAATCCTAATCAACCTGCCAGACCCCAGTGCCATCTCCTCTAAGAAGCCTTGCGCACCACCTGTCCAAGTGAGGTGCTTTGCCTCTGTGTTTTCACAGAGCATGAATAAATGTTAATTCATTTGTGTCTCTTCCTTCTGAAGGCCAGGGGATGGGTTTTATTTCATTTATTCCCAGCAACTAGCCATAAAAAATAGTTATGGCACATAATAAAATTGTTTGGTGCATAATAAAATTGTTAAGCTTGTTTCTCTGTGTATGTTCACAGGCATGCTGAGTTCTAAGATTCCATTTTGATTCTGCTTTTTTTTTAAGACCTTGCTTCCACCCTACCACACCCTAACACAATTTGCTGCATGTTGATTTTCAGTGTGTAGAAAAAAATCGGGTCTACTGCTGCTTGACAGCTGGAAAAACAGAGAGTCAAACAATTTGCCCCTCAGAGAAGTGGGGAGGAGAGCCTCTTGCCTCAGAAGGTTGTGTGGGTGGAGGTCTGAGTCATCAGGTTCTCTGAGTTCCTTGGAAGAAGATAATCAAAGAAACGTAATACAAAAATGGAGAAATAGGAGACAAATGGAGACATAAAAAATAACCAAAACGTTGAAAAAATAAAATCTACAAGGCTAAAAATAATTGAGATCAAGTTTGGATAAGGAAAAGCTGTGGGTCACAGTTCCAGTGCCCTAAAGCTCCAGGAATGAACAGGCTCCAGTTGAAAAGATGTTGGACAGATGTTCACAGTCCTCATGGACAAGAGGAATGTGCAATAGGTGCACGTGGCTGTTTGAGGTGCTGAGACAGGGGAAAGAGGAATGTACTGGGGAAAAGACAGCCTGAGCTCCAGCAAAACAATCTAAAAGAATGTCTTCAAGTTCTACGTGACCCAGGCAGGGGGGAAGGGGTGTATAAGTAATGAAGGTATTTCCTAGGTAGTATATACATTTTGATTTTTTTTCTTTTTCAGGAGATTTAATACCCCTGTAGATTTTAAAAAATGATTTGCAAAAGTTTTCTAGAAATTTTGAAGACTTTGGGTGGAATGGGGTGTGGGGAGGCAGGCTGGACTTCCGTGGTCATGCAACAAACAAAAAAATGGTCAGGCTCCAATCTCCAGCTATTTGGTAACTAACACTTGAGACACAAGTTGGTATAGGAGGGGCAATGTGGACAAATTGCTTACACAGGCTATGCCTCATTGTCTTTTTTGAATAGCACTTTGCAAGTAGTATTATAAGGATTAAAGAGGAACGCAAAATAAGTAAAACGTTTACTAAAGGGCACAAGCATAGCAGTCTCCACAACTGAGAGTGGGGTTATCACTAGTATTTTTCACTAGCATTAATTTCTTAATTTTCCAGCTAGGATTTCTGAAGGTATTACCCACCATGAGAAAGATTGGTTTAGGGAGACCCCAAAGTCAGAAGACCTTATGATTAGAATGAAGGGACTGAATTGGCTCCCAGATAAAGTCACTGGCTAAAAAGGGAAGTATTTTATTCAACAGTTTGTTCCATAGCCCATGTTTGGGTTTCTAAGGAAGGTGCCATATAAGTGTGTTGTAATAATTAGTGCCTTGAGGGAGGAGGGCAACTGTGTAATAAAACGTATTTTCTGATTCTTTCACGTACTCATATGTTCATCTTTTTCTGCCCAAGAAGAATGTGCTCATTTTATGGGCAGGGACCATGTCTGTTTTTTCCCCCAGAAAGACTTGTGTTTTTATGTATGTATGTATGTATGTATGTATATGTTTATTTTCATGACCATTTAGTCCCATTATGCCCTTCTCCTCCCAGCAATCACCACCCTGTGTCCATGTCTATAAATCCTTTCTTTTGCCCAATCCCTCCACCCCTACACGTTCCCCAAACAGCTCTCAGTCTGCTCTCCAACTATGTGTCTGTTCCCCTTTTTCCTTATTAGTGCAGTTTTTTCATTAGATTCC